>OZ037728.1:6762213-8083879 GCA_964035505.1 Watsonalla cultraria
GCTCATCCCGATGTTCCGCGCCATAAGAACAAAGTGCTAAATGTTTGATGCAATGACTGTGCTTAATTAAACTTTCCCCTCCGCTGTTAGCTGGACAAACACTCTCGGTACATTTGTTGATAACGTCTCGTGTAGCTACTTAGTGCACGTCATAACACCTAATAGGGTTGTTGAACTTAAACTTTGTGTTTCTCATAGATAGCTGTAGTATTTTTGAGGTCTATTCACTTTCCATTACAATGATACTTCTGAAATGGAAAAGGGTGATCTGAGGATCAATTTATTCTATGAATGTTTTAAGCTTCTTAGGTGAGGTATAAAAATTAACCTCATGGTATTAGAAGCATCATGAACATCACATATTTCTGGGCATTTCTGTATACCATAATCATCCTGCCCTTCCCCCATATATTCGGAGTCGGCGCAATTAGATTTTCGCCTCTTAGCAAACTTTCTCAAATACTAAATATTGACATTATGGATAAAGTCCATTTTAATCAATAGTAAGGTTGTATTCATTGTATTTTTTGGAACCCTACAATGTTACATTATTCAAAAGCTGAGATTCGGCACCATGTCAATTATTAGGGTGTTTGGGTCCATTGCACAAATCCAAATTCCTGAGCGGATTGTTCCATGAATTTTATACCAGCCGTGTTATTTGTTACACCATTTTTCGGTGTGAAATTGTGCGAGACAGTTTTAAAGCTGGAATAGCATTCACCCGAGTCGTAAATTTTTAGTACCTCGCAAAACTAGATTGAAAATGTATGAAGCTTATTTCTGCTTGTTCATGAAACCGTTGTGTCAAAGTGAAATATTTGTCGAGTTTTAGACTTGCACATTTGATTATTTACACTGGTTCATACATAATAGTTGCTTACGGGAGAACCCTCCAGAGGCAATTAAACAGCAGGCAAAAATCCTCTTGCCTGCTGTTTAACTACTACTAATCCTAGGAGGTAGGAGATTTGGGAGAAGATTGTGGAAGTTAAGAGGGGCAAATTTGGAGGCATATATTCTATCTTACAGTAATCAAAAGATACAATATTTAAATTTGTCTAAATATCATCAGGTCCAAGCAATTCAACGCGAACAATTCAACATGTAATATAATGTTTTACGTCTTAGATCCAATTCAATTCAAATTTATAAAATCGTAGTTATCGAATTGTAGAGGGCGTCAAAATTTTAAAAGATTATATATTTTATAGGAGGCCGCCAGACCTCATAGCCCAATTAAAATTATCCTTTAAAATAATAATATTTTAACTTTACTTTAAATATACATAAGTACCTACATATTATTTCGGAACCAATCAATGAAGTTTCTACAGTAATACATATATGCCAAATATGCTAAAAACAATGTGTAGTATTTTAGTTCTGTATTATGTCAATAGATGGTGTTAACACTGTTGACATTAGTATTTAAATCACGCTATCGAGAGTCTCACCGGGGTTTATATATAAAACGTCAATTGTATAATAAATATGTATGTATATGTATAGTAAATCGGTATTTCATTACGATCCTAAGTACCTACTCGAAGGCCAGAGCAGAGTTTGTTCACATAGTACGTAGGGAGCTACAATACCCACGTTACAATGGTAGGTAGCATGAAACAGCGCAGGTCGAGCTTCGATATGGAAAGGTCTTGCAATATTCAATATGAAACGGCAAGGCACGGGCCAAATCGTCCGCACATAAATGGTTATTTGTTTTCTTTTGCTTGTAATGGGTGTAGGTGTATGCGGGATGGGGTTGTATTTCCAATGTAGCTCATACTTTTGTAGGGTTTTAGATGTAGTACTATTTCTTAGAACACTAACGTTGTTCAAAAAAAGAGTTTTTGTATCATTGAAGACATCGAGAGGAGAGATACAAGCGAAAGAGACCAATGTCGAAGATACACCGTCATGTTTATAAGAAAATATTTACAAAGGATACAGAAAATTTAAAAGCACTTTATAGGTAATAGGGCAGGAAAAGATATTACAAACATGGCTTCAACAAAGACTAGGTTCAACAAGAACTGAAACCATGTCCATTGTCTGTAATCTAAAATTTCGAAGAGAATTTCGAATTCTCTGTATTTCTGTGGCCACAAGTCAGAGAAATTCATTATTAAATTATTTAAATTCGGCAACGTCTGTTGTTGGTTACTATTTTTAGGACTAAACGAGATATTTTCAACGTTTGCATGAAAATTATTTTTATTTCAAAATTCGGTTATTTTTGATAGTCAGCCCATTGCGAAAAGATACGTGGGTCACCAACACAGATTATTAATTAAATTAAAAATATCTAATTGATCAATATCCGCATTGCAGCTGTTGCACAAGCCCCACATTATTTCGATATAAACACCGTGCATTGTGTCTGCATACTTAGTATTGTCCTATTTGTCTGCACAGAGATGAACAAATTGTACACTACTTATAGTAAATCACTGTTATTTGTGTGACTGCCTTTTAATGTAAGCATATAAATAGGTTGTTTATTAAAGCATTAAGGTGGCAAAAAATCTAAATAATATATAACTCAAAGGACTGACTGACATATTGATCTATCAACGCACGGCCCAAACCATTGAAAATGAAAATGAAAAAGAAAATGAAAAATATTTATTCAGTTTAGGCCCTGGTAAGGCACTTATGAAAGTCGAGAATTTACCACCTTTAACCATTGGACGGATCGGGCTGAAATATGGCATGCAGTTGATGTTATGACGTAGGCATCCGCTAAGAATGAATTTTGATTAACTCTACCCCCAAGGGGATAAAATAGGGGATGAAAGTTTGTATGAAACTAAATTTACGCGGGTGAAACCGCGGGGCACAGGTACTTGGATGCATGTGTGGGTCAATTCTTCATGCTCCATGTTAGACCACTCACGTGGACCATGAGAATGTATACCAATGTCCACAGTAAAGGTCGTAAGAACTGTCATTAAACCGTAGCGGTCTCGATTGACTACCACCCGTCGCTTCATCACCCATAAACTCCATCTAGGTTAAATGAGATTCCATGTTTTATGGGCGCTTTGTTATTATATCGCATAAAGTCTATAATTTTCAGTGTGGCGATAAGGAAGCAAATTACTAAAAGTTAATTCAACAGGAATAGGTGGTATTTCTAAGGTAATGTTCATATCCGCTAGAAAGATTTGATGAATTCAAAACGTGACGATTTCAGCATGATAGTGCACGTGCCCAAGGACATATATTCTTTGAGGTAAAATTAGACATGTTATCGAAAATTATAATTCATGAGTTTCAATAATATGCTCCTCAGTAAAAGCAACAATCAAGTAAAATTAAATATTGATTCGCACTTGCGTCGCAGACGTAGCAGGCGACTGCATAAATCCCACGGCCATCACGGGTCTGATTTGACATGATTTGATAAGTACGACGAGTGATAATATGGACAAAAGTAATAGGAATACTTAGGGAATACTTTTTACGCTTGCGTGACTTAATTATTGTCTAGAGTTATGTATTACTTACTTAACAACAAGAGATATATATTCTGTTCCGCAACGTTAAAACATTCAGGCACTACATTACATCACATTAATCAGCACACATTGTACTGAAGTGAAGTGAATGAATTATTCAAATTTATTTTGAAATGTTATATGAATTACGTCAACCAAATACTTAACGCAATATAATAATTAATAAGCTCGGCTGCCACTTTCTACTTATTTATCGAGTTATGCTTATTTTCTTGTTTATGCTACACGTTAAGGCCATGAAAGGAGAAATAATGAAATATCGATGTAATAAAAAATATGCAAACGCCATCCGAAAAGGGTCCTCGAAGGGGTAAGCAGAGATGTTGTAACAACAACACTCATATTTCACCGAATATGATTTAGTGTCAACGTGACAGAGGGTGAGTCAATCATCGCCGTCTCAGGCACTTTACATACGTCTTTCAATAAAGTTTTTGTTCAATAAACGTCTTTGAATTACTTCTCAGACGTTTTCCTTCACTGTAAAGCACGTGGTGTGAAATCACTCCACATAAGTTTTTAGAAAAACTCATTGGTACAGGCCCCGCTGGGATTCAAACTTGCGCCGCTTGCGTAACAGGCGACTGCTCAAACCCCAAGGCCACCACGGGTTATTCAATATCTATTTCAGAGAAATAGTGTGATAATTCTCATCACAAATGCGTTAAGCAATTGAGGATACAGATGTATGTAATCATTAGCGATCCAGGCTGAACAATAACGACGATGTTTCCAGCCTTTATTCTAGAGCTATTAGCTAGATGGATGAGTGCATTCTGTTCGCACTCCAAATAAATTGTTGCCCGTGTAATTGATATCGGGCGAGAGAAAGCTTTCTTTATCCCCATTAGGATTTGGGAACAATAAATCTATTGTAGATAGGGGGGGATTTGGACGAAGTAATAGATAACACATTTTTTCTTTGTCACGAAATGCCGGCCCCTATTACCGATTGGTAATCTTTGGCAATTATCGTAAGACAAAATAATCCATACACAACATATATACGTACTGCACCAAGGTAATATGGTCCACCTGATGGTAAGCGGTTACAACAGCATAAAGACATACTAGAGACAAGTTTAAGAAAAGGTGTCCGTCATGTTATATAAGGAGGTCAAATAGATGGCACCGGACAGAGACCAATGGAAAGAGTTGCATCGGTTACACCAACTAGAGAACTCTTAAATTTATCAGGATGAATTGTCGTTACAGAGATTTTGTTCCCGAGATTTAACCTCAAGTAAATCTCGTTTGAATGGTATTAAGTACTGATAATGCCTACAATTCTTACATAACCACGCAAATAGTAATGCATGCCTTATTATTAAGTACCGATTTTATATGCTCGACGTTCACAATTACTTAGGTCGTTAAAAGCGTATCTAATGCACAATGTTGATTGAAGCACTAACATATTGGAAACTAGCGGACGACACGCGGTTTCAGTTCCCGTTCCCGTGGGAGTACGGGGATAAAATATAGCCTATATTTATCACTGATAATGTAGCATTCAAATGGTGAAAGATTTTTTTAAATCGGTCTAGTACTTTTTGAGCCAATTCGTTACAAGCATACATACATACAAATATTTCCTCTGTATAATATAAGTATAGAAGTATAGATATCAATACATATTTATTATGAACTAGCTGTACCTCGCATAGATTTAGTTACATGCTATTTTTTTTTTGGGGATTTATTTTTATATATAAGATAGATATCCAATCTGCAATACCTTTTCTACAATACAACAAAGCACTGAATTCAATAAAACTAGTAAAGTGGATATTACTATAGTTACAACAGAAGGAATTTATGGAAATGAAACAATCATAGGAAATCATTCAAATCAATTAGGTACATAGTTAAATGTAAAGACGGGTAAAATGGATGAAGGTAGGACTAATTAACAAAGGATGAAGAAATGACAACCTTTTCTAACTATTTATAAATGCTTGTAATTAGTTTGAAGAATGAATACAATTTATTCATCTCATTGTTAGGCAGATTGTCTAGTGTATTTACTTTGTTTTCTTTACCTAATTTAAATTAAAACTCGTCTACCTGCCCTTCGAGGATCGTTATGTAAAGACGTGAGCATATTCGTAATATAAAATATTGAAAACTAGCTGTGTCCCACAGTTTCAGTCGCGTAGATTTTAATTCACGGAACCTTAATATTTTACTAAATTAAAAGTAGCCTAATTTACTCATTGTCATATCAGATATCTGACAACGAGTCTCGTTAATATTGGTCCAGCCGTTTCGGAGATTACCCGTAACAAACAGACGGTCAGAGAACAATTTTAATTTTTTTTATATATCGGTACCGTTGATATTTTTATATGCATTTAGTGAACAGTTCTTAATAAGAAATTACAAACAGAGACTTAAATTTTATTTATCTGTTTAATTCACGTGATAATTTAACAGGAAATTATGATTCTGCTCGTTCACATTATGTATAAAAGTAATGACCAGTACATTCATTAGTGTATGAACGCCGCATTGTTCGCAATTCGACGTCCCATGTTTATAAAACACGTACCGATATGATCGTTATAGGAAACAATATCGATACGATAAGCTATTTCTTCGTTTCCTAGTATTCGTGTTATTGCATGCCGTCCTTCGCTAGCTATTCTTGAAACTCGACGCATACTTGGTTTATTAAATGTACAAGAACTTAATTATGTCTATAAGGAATAGTACTTAAAACTCTCTAGAAGTAGAAATGTTGGCCCAAATCGATGTCTCTCGAGATTATGCCGAAGAAGACTGGCAGCATTCCGCTGAATAGCGATGCTGATTCTCTGAACTCCTAGTCCTCTTAACACAAGAGGCCTCTGCAGACGTGAAACCTCTTTATAGGCTTATTTGCTAAGTTTAATTCCTCGTCATTGAGTCAATACCAATGGTTCCTATGTTGGACGAACATATTACAATGTGCTCTCTTAAAAACGGATACGAGATAAAGATCTAAACGAGATATTATGGTCATCAATGACACCTCCTTGAATTTTTATCGGCACACCATTTTCATCATAGACTAAAATGTGTTCTTTAAATATTTTAAGTCTACTTTACGTATGCTTTATGTGGCTATCCATATGGGCGGACAACCCGAGATGGTGTAAATATATAAGAGTGCATATAAGCATAATTTCAAGAAATTAATTCTTGCCCCAATCTTCCTATCCTCTCGGAAATATGATACACGATATAAGATGATACATGTTTGTATCATCAGTAACTAATGCGAATAGCAGTATGATTACATCAATTTATCTTCTACCAAAGAGCTTTAAAATCTATTAGCCTGAACTCGCATAGATTACAGTCAACGTCATATTTCCACATCCATCATTCTCTTTCAATAAGTGCATCTACAATCTAGCTGGCGACCGACTTAACGAAAACTAGATCTAACTGGTCCAATCTACTTAGTTATTGTATAGAATTAGTAACAAATTAGTTGAGAAGTAGTTATTCTTGTAAATGCAGTCGTGAGGGATATATTATGATTTACACAGGGGCTAGCCCATTATATGGGACTTAAACATAAATGGCAAAATATGAGTGCACTATAAGTATATCTCTGCCTACCCCTTCGAGGGATACGTTAGAATATTATGTATGGATGTAAATATTAGGACGTATATCTTATAGCTACGCGTCTTTCAAAAGTGTGTTGTTACTCGCATTATAATTTTGTTAAGCTATTGAAGTGCATTTTTTTATTTTTTAACTGAACATTATACCTAAACATAAAGAGAAGAGGCATTACGTAAAGCATGTTAGGTATGAAATAAAGTGTTTTAATAGTTTTATACATAAAGAAACGACTTTTGTTTCATAGGCAGTATCTACACAACATAAAGAGTCGAATTTCCGTGTTTGCTGATCTTCATCAGCATACTTCGTCTTCGTCGGTAGAATTAAATGTTGCAACGCACCCACTTATCTTTGGAATGACTCAATATTTTTCTCACTTTATAATTTTGTACTATATGTCCGTACACCTATAAATTTTCTTGTGTAGGATGGGACTGGAAAAATTAAGAGTTCTCTACAGACTGTTTTCATCACTGAATCAAATAGATAAACAATCCTCCTAAAAACAAAACATGATTCAAACTTTTACTAAACTATGTGGAGACAGTTCACATCATGTATCACAGAAAAAGATGGAGCTACTTTGAAACGAAAGACTATCTTGGTCTATGCTTTGTAATAACGGGGGAATATATTTGAGTTAATTATAGCATAAATACCAACTGTTTACAACCACCATGATCTACAGATAACAGATTAAATAATGTTCGAAACAGACGTCATTTCAGCTTTCAAAGCGAATCATCCGCGTTTTCCAACTCGTTACCCAATTTTGATGAATAAATCAATGTTTGCTAGTTGCAGAGGGTTCACGAATTAAAGGTAATGTGCATACTATTACTTCAATGTGTTTTTATTATGTGCAAAGATAGTATAGAAGGATTGTAAGTTTGATATTTTAAAACTTGATCGCTTGAGTACTCGTAAGGGTAAAATAATGAAATAACCAAAAAAATACCGACTTATTATTCAGTTAATATATTTATCAATCGAGAGACTAGAAATGTTCTAACCATCGAGTCAACATTTCGTAGTGATAGCAATATACGGAACTTCGAGCGATTCGAACTACATAGTTTCATCCAGGGGAATACTGCACCTGGACAGGAACTCAATATTCGATAATTGCATTAAAACCTTTGACTGGAACCACGATTTGCAGTGATCGCTAACTGGTTCTAACAACTTTCAGTAAATACTTTAGGGCTGGCACTGCGCTGGAGCATGAGTTAAGGAAATTATTCCATACAACTACATATACTAAGACATTCAAATTAAGCCAATTGATATGTCTTGTGACAGCTGTTTGTGTAAAAACAGCTGTCCACTTTGAATGCTGAAAATGAAAATGAAAATGATTGATTCAGTTTAGGCCCTGGTATGGCACTTATGAATGTCGAAGCATTGACCGACTACGCCACAAATGAAATTTAACAATAGTATTACCCGAAATGCATTCAAGTGCGTTAACGAAATATATATTATATGATATCGTTTATTGCGAATACTCCTTACTCTTTTCTATGTTTCATTGTTGGTGCGTTTCAAAAAAGAATATCGTTGTAAAGAATCGTCGTATGCGTTTCGAGGAATACTTTGGATGCGAGAACATCGGCATTATATGCTCAAATTTGATTGAAATAAGAAGTATCCACTATCGATGTTCTCCTTACTTACACATTTTTAGCTCAACCCTAGTGTGCAGAATAGGAATGACTCGTGCGCATTGTGTGGTCATTATTCCGTCGCGCCATTGTTCCGGCAATCGTCGCAATGGCTTTTGATGAACATTGTTACTTTGTTGACTTTATTAATGGAGGTGCACTCGGCCTATTCTCGGCACAGTTCGTGATTTGTACCGATTAATGAACTTTATTAATATTCAGCCTCACAGATTGTTTTGAGGTGCAATGTGACGTATTTAAATAAGGGTCTCCGTATTGTGACTCTTCGATGGGAGTGATTAGGATTTTATATATACATATTTTATATTAGACCTTATTCCCCTTATTACAAAACATAGACTTAGATAGTCCTTGGTTTAAAAGTAGCTGCATCTCTTTCTGTGATACGGATTTAAAAAAGGATGGATACAGTTTTAGTCTGGGTTTTGAGGCCCCCATCCGACAGTTAAGTATAGAAATACTTATTACATAAATGTTTGTACTAAATCAACAGTTCTACGGTGTAGCGCAGTACTTAACCAGTCCCTTACCATCAGACAGACTGCAAGCTTGTTTGCCACCTTGGTAGTACAAAAAATAAACAGCTTTCAAAAACAGAAAATAAAATTCAAACACCAACTTCAAAAGTAAGTAAGTATCTAATTTATTTTCCTTCAAAAATATGTTGGACAAAGTTGCAGATAAAAGTTACTACATAAAATATAATATAATATGCATTAACACACGTTTCATATATCATCAAAATGAGATTCGATAATATTATGTTAAATAATACAGTACCTATTCGATTTCACAATATCGATATTGTAAAATACATTAGCGTAGCGATTAGCGAGTATCGATAGTGGCAGCTGTATCGTTATCTAATCGGACCGAAGCTGTCTGTTCCGACGGAACATCCGATAAGTGACTGTCGGATAGATTTCATTAACAAATCACGGATTGGTATTTACGTAACTGAAGATAAACTGATTTAATAATAATCAAATCAAATCATAAATTGAACGAAAAGTAACACGAAGCCTGGTGATCTTGGGGTTTGAGCAGTCGCCTGCTATGCACCATGTACCAATGATTTGAAAAAAAACTTACATGCAGTGATTTCACGCCAAGTGCTTTACGGCGAAGGAAAATATCGTGTGGAAACCTGCATATGTCTGAGAAGTAATACAAAAATGTATGTTTAGTGCTTGACACGGTGATAGACTCATCATCTGTCACGTTGGCACTTAATCATCTTCGGTTGGGTGTTGTTATTACAAAATCTCTACCTACCCCTTCAGGGAATACAAGCGTGAGTATATGTATGTATGAAGTTAGGCTGGAGGCTTTAATTAGTCTCGCCATTGTCCGGTTAAGCAGAAATAACTCCCGGAGTTAAATCTGCAAGAGA
Organism: Watsonalla cultraria; assembly: GCA_964035505.1. NCBI lineage: Eukaryota > Metazoa > Arthropoda > Insecta > Lepidoptera > Drepanidae > Watsonalla > Watsonalla cultraria. The sequence goes on from OZ037728.1 coordinate 6,772,434, forward strand.
AAGCACACTAACAAAAAAATGTATGAAGTTAAACTGATTTAAAAATAATGAAACGTTACTCATAAGATCTTCTTAACTAGTTAAGACGTCGTAAAATTGCTTACAAATTTGCATACAAAATAGGAGGAATTTTTAGAAGAAAACTTTTTGCGACATTTTTATTGCGGTTCTGCCCAAGACAGGATCATCTAATAATTGTGATATTTTTTAGCATAAACATCCTGTGTCACTTTGTGTCTGTGAAAACAATCACGTGGAGAAATAACAATGTTCTCTTAGTCATGGCAAAGGATTAAATATTAATATGTCACAGTAATAATTAGCTGTGCCTCGCGATTTCACCCGCGTAAACATAATTTCATTTGAGTCATTTTTTAAATAAGATCCTAAATTATTCCTTGCAACATCAGCTATCTGACAGTGTAAGTGTTAAAATTGGTCCAGCCGTTTCAGAGATTAGGATCAAACATACAGTCAACAGACAGTCAGAGAAAAAAAAAATTTATATATTTTTTTTTATACAAGTATCTACCTAGTATATACTTCTGCATTTAGTGAAAAGCTGTTAATTTCGAATTATAAACAGACAGTTTTATTTTATTTATTTGAATAGACTGGATAGATATCCGCACATAGACATATGCACACGCCTGTATTCCCCGAAGGGGTAAGCTATACACCCGATTATTGGTAACCATCATCGGTTTTAACAGAGCGTATTATGAACTTCTGAGCTTTGACGTTTCATTTTGGTACCCTAAAATTAAAAGTAAAAGCTGAGAAGTTCTTGATACGCGCTTCTTAAACGCTTATAGGTCCCCTGGGCCTGTAGACAAAATAACATTACCCCCACGCTTGCCTAGTAGAAACGATACAAAATGTACGGGAATGACATATGTCACATGACTGATTTATGTCATTTTCTGGCCTTGGTAATGAATTTTATTTATAGCGCTCTCATGGCGAGTACTTTCTAAGTTAACGCATCACTTCTAAATGTGCTATTTATTTGCATATAAGTAGTTTAGTATTACAAAAGTTTTATACGAATGTAAGAACATCAGCCATGATTACCTATCTTCCATTCTAGCTTATTGGTATAGTATACTATGAGTGTGCTTGATTTTAATGAACAAAAGGAAGAATGGCCTTCCAAGTTTGTAAATCTTAAAATTATTAACAGATGGCTCGTTAAGAGATATAATTGGTGTTTTCGGACGGCTAACAGGAGTACAGGCTTCGCTCGTTTATACAAATTTGCGATGTTAAAGCTAATTATAATCTGTGGGTCGAATTAGGAGCACAATGCTCTATTGTGTTGGTCCTACATCAGTTTGTTGGGCATATTTTACTTTATATTCGTCGTCGAGGAGCTCGTGGCACAGTTGCTATTGCGCATATCATCGATCAGCGAAGTTAAACAACCATACGCCTAGCTAGTAGTTGGATGGGTGACCACCCGAGTTCCCTCCGTGCCTCGGAGAGCACGTTAATCCGTCGGTCCCGGTTGCCAATTTAACATCTTTGGCAATCGTTACAGGTCAGTCGGGGGCCCAAAAATAATCTGACAACTGGTTTAACCCAGATCACAGATTATCCTCCTAAATGGGGTTGCGAAGGTCAGATGGCAGTCGCTTCGTATAAAAATCAGGTGATCAGCCACATCGTGCCGACCCCAACAATGTATGGGATAAGGCCAGGGAGATGATGATCTTACTTTATATTCGTTCGTAGCTATGTTGTCATAATCAATTTATGGAAAACGTTTTAAACTTAGAGTCGGCTCAAGTCTGTAATTTAATGACTTACTTGGAACTTTCAGCATAAGCGCGATGACAAAAATGTAACTCATTCAAACTGAACACTTAATAACGTTTGCTTACGTGAATTTTCCTTATTTATTTTTATGATAGTGCTTTTCGTGCTCGGGGAATCGTGCTATCCATCTTGGCACAACTCCGAGGGATACCGTTTTGAGTCAAGTTTTTTATTTGCTCTATAAATAATTATATGATATGCAAACGCTGCGATTATTTAATTAGCTCTTTAACGATTGCATACTAAAGTCGTTGGTATAGATACAATCGCCATCAAATTGTACATCGATCAGTTTCTTGGTATTTTTTTCCTTAATCAAAAGTTTTACGTCGTATAAACATACTCGTTATAAAATATAATATCCTCAACGATTATTCATAAATCTGAAATCACGTATAATGTGAGTTTACAACTGAGTTTACAGGTAATTCATGTAATGACAGTGCGCGCACGCAGCTCGTAAGCCGACGACAACCGATAATGAGTTATCACAACACTGTAATTACTCATTCAACACTCTTTGTATTTCACGCTCCGCTGCACAATATGATCGGCCATTGAGTACTTCACACAATAGTACATCCCATGTTTGTACCAAGCTAGACCAAATTGTACCACATAGGTTGAGCCGTTTTAGTGTTAAGTCTTCGATCGTACCAGAGAAGAGAAGACCAGGGGACCTATTGTCATTGGTTTAAGCAAAACGTATTGAGAACTACTTACTGAGCTTTGTCGTTTAATTTTGGTACCGTAAAATAAAACGTCAAAGTTAAGTTCTTAATACACACTGCTTGAACTATCATAGTTGGCCCCCAGGGAGCCTACCATCAAACCGTTTAAACAAAACGTTGTAAGCGCTACTGAGCTTTGACTTATCATTATGCTATCGTAATATAAAAGTTAAGAAGTTCTTAACACGCACTGCTGAAACGACCATAGTTGGTCTCCAGGGCGCTGAAGCGCTTTATTAAGCCCCCACTAGCATACCCAAAAAATATTGTGTTTGAATATTGAAATTCGATGATCAATTTTTTTTACATTAACGATACATTAACATCGATTCGAAAAGGTTTAGAATCAGTTTTATCTCTTCTTGTAATTCTGAATTAAAAAGAGATAGACAGTCTCGGTAATCTTAGCTTGAAATGTTATGTTATGTTCCCACTCTAGCATTAAATAACTAGACACTAATCCTCAAACATTACAAAATATTGTAACGCTAATTCCAAAATTAAACAATTTATTCGATAACAGCGATAGTCTCTGTAAATTACGTATTTTATTAATCTGTGCTAGCCTGAAATGTTAGTATTTTTTCTAGTCAAAGAATGTGTTTATTGAAACTAATATATCGGGTAAAGTTTGTAAAAAATACCACTTACTTATTACATATATGTTATATTAAAGCTTATAAGATCACTTTGATGGTAAGCTATGGCCAGACGAGGACAAGCTTTCGAAGAGAGAAGCTATTGTGTGTGATTACACCGATCATCCAGTTTATCAGAGAGGAGATATTTTGTAATAATTATCATTCGAATAAAATATTTCAAAAGGTGGAAGGTCATTCCTATTGCCTGAAACTACAAAATCACCGGTGCCCATCGCGCGCAATTTAAATTAATCCTCTTCTTTATTCACCGAAGGAATACAGCACTACTCTAAGGGTGCGTTCAAATCCGTGCAAGGATGAGTATCGAGGATTGTGTTTGTTAAGAACCAATGTAATCACGTCACAAACACATCCCTCGCTACGCATCCCCGCATATCTCTGCAGGAAACGCAACCTAAGGCAGCAGTTAATTGGCTACGTATTTCTGTAAGGTAACGCCACAAGTCGTGCAGTTACTAAATTTTAACAGTTATATCGTATGCCGTCAAGAGTTGTGAGCGCTGACCTTCAATGCACAGTAATATTTTTTTAGGACATGCATAGAGTGATCCCTACTAAGATAGGTGAGCGCTCATATCGCGATAGCACCTACAACAGTGATCACCAATGTTAATAAGTACGTTTAAGAGAAGTTACACGGATTTTCGGAGTTCATGAGCACGGAAAAGGTTCGTGGTAATGTCTATTATTGATCGACGAAACTACGTATGGGATAAGGTTATGGCGATACTAAGAGTCCTACTAACGTTTTATTTGGATTTGAGTGGTAGCATAAACAGAATTATTTGAAACAAACCCCGAATTTTAATACACTTTATATTCAAATTTATATTGATCCAATGCTAATTTTAATAATTTTATTCAATTTCGTTTTGCTTTGGGCGTAGATATTATTGAGTTTGCATTATATTATCTGAGGTTTAAAACAAACACAGTTTATGCAAACGGTTTCATGCTAAATTACAAAAGAATAGTCCCCTTATTTTGTACATAAAATATCTATAGGAAAACATTCAATGAATAAATAATGAAGATGTAGTAATTTTATTTAATCTCATACAAGTTAAATCATTAACCAAATTTATCAATGTTATGTCAGTGAATGATAAATATTTATAGTAATGTTGAGATATTACATTGTTTATCTGGACCTCCCACGCTTCGCACTAACGCGCCGCGTGAGTTCGATAACTTTGGATTACCTCCTTATTTATCTGTTTGAATAAAAAAGCAAATACGTAACGAATGATTACGGAATGCAAATTCTCCTTGTATTTTGCTTAAGTCAGGGTTCAATTGATAGTAGGAAGCTATCTTATACTTCTTAATCTGAAACGTAAGTTTTAAGTATGGAATGATTGAGCGCTAAATAACTTTCAGTGTCTGAAAATAGCAATAACTCGACGTTTTAATATAAGCTTCAGTCACCAATCTACGTCCAAAATTTCCTAGTATGTATAAATTGACGGAAATGTACCAAGTACTTTTCCTAAATCAATTTTTTTTTATAATAGATTAGCAAGTTTTTAAATCATCCGCCTTACAATCATAATTTTAAGATGTGCGACTTACCTGAAACTACTGCATGGATGTATGACCCAATGCCCCGCCGCTTTCTGCCGGATACGCTCCTTCATGAGGGCCTTCTTGGAGCCGAAGAGCTTCATGGCCAGCTTGTTGTCTGTGGGCTGGAAGAGGGCCTGCAGCTGGTTGCGCAAGAAGCCCTGCTTGGCGTCCGAGGCAGGCGGGGCGGGTTCCACTGGCGTGCCGTACAGCGACACATCGTCCAGCCCACCGAAATGGACCTTGCCGGTGCCGCTGCCCTGCTTCAGCGACATGTCGGCGTCGCCTGCAACACAACATTCTCATAAAATATAAGCCCCAGTATCGCTTACTCCAGTGCACATAAGATGCATTAATGACTTATACAAGGCATAGTGCAAGGAGAGCGTAATCATCGCGTTTGCCGCGTGACGCTGATTGGTGAAATATTCGGAGAGGACAATTTAAGTTAGTTAATTTCGATTCCATGGTGCTAGTACTACAGCCATTCTCGGAGGAGGCTCTTAGGTCTCGCCCTTTCGTTCGGTTAAGCAGTGTAGTTAAGTTCTCACTACCAGGCGAGAGACACTATAAAAAAAATACAGCTATCCACTTCGTCGATTTATATGCGTTGTGTAGTGCCTGCTTGGTTCATACACACTTACAAGAACATTCAGTACTTAGAAATATGTTAAATAAATGCACTTGCACTCCGTTTTTTAATGTTAATGGTCATTTAGATTTTAGTCTAGGTGCTTATAATTGTTTTTGAGCTTCAGATAATAAATTAAACTTAACTTTGTGAATCCAGTTAATTTTATCGAGTTAATTTTATTTTAAGCTCATTAGCTAAGTGAATCCTTTATTACTTTGAGACAATTAGTCTGGAATTGGATGGTGCTGGTGCAATTATTATTTCGTACTGTAATACCGAAAGTTATTTTCTGCATACAATTATAACTTGCATAGAACGTTCTTCGTTACATAGAACTTCTTACCAACTACTTGATGACACGGCATTTGTTATGAACCGATATTGAAAGAACAGTATGCTCTCATTGCTGGACTATCGACATGTTTATTAAAGTAATCAATTACTTTCACGTAATAGAAATGCTCTAAAGTTCAGATGCATTAGATCTGCATACCTACTATTCAATATAGTCCGTAGCATTTACGTCAATCTGTAATCGGTAAGCGAGATTTGAGTCAAATCATAAATAGCAAAATAGATTCTATTTTCTGTGTAAATAGGTTTCAAGTTGTTCGCTGAACAGTCTAGCTCGTTGATCGTGTATCTTTTCTCGGCGCGTGCACAAATCGGCTCGATTATCCTAATCGAGTCGAATTACAGAGAATTGGATCAAATACACGTGTAATTTTGCGATCACATGTTCCAACAATAGCCAGGGTCAGTGGCATTCACTGGTGCACAATTGTGACAAAATCAATGAAGTGGGGGATCAGGATTGACCTGAACTTTTTGCATTCAACACTTTATCCTCAGGTCATAAGGTTGAAGGTTGGTTGAAACATTTATTGATTAAATATACAAATTCTGATCGACACTATTGTGAGTTTCACAAGGCCCATAGCTAGGACCTTGAATTACACTCGTTCTTTCTGTGAACCTTGTAGACACAAAAGAAATACTTCCGTGATGTTCAATGGGTGCAGTGCAAGGAAAAGAAATAAATTCGAATGATTATAGCAAATACGTTGAGGACCTCGTGGCACAGTTGCTATTGCGCATATGATTCGATCAGCGCAGTTAAGCAACCATACGCCTAGCCAGTAGTTGGATGGGTGACCGCCCGAGTTCCCTCCGTGCCTCGGAGAGCACGTTAAGCCGTCGGTGGCGGTTGCAAATTATCATCTTTGGCAATCGTTACAGGTACTGACCTGAGAGGCCTAAGAAAGTCTGACAACTGGTTTAACCCAGATTGCCGATTTTCCTCGAAAAAGGGGTTACGAAGGTCAGATGGCAGTCGTTTCGTAAAAAAATCAGGTGATCAGCCACATCGAGGCCAGGGAGATGAGGATTATAGCAAATACTCTACTCTAAGGAGTATAGTTTCGTTGAATGTCTGAGTATCATTCGATTGAATGTGCTAACGAGTCGCATGCACGAACAAGTTGTTCATTACAACTGATAAAACAGACGATTAAACAATGAACCAATGACACTTCATTGATTCAAGTGGCGTCAACATGTAACAGTAGACCGCCAATCAGCCGCCACTGAGCGATTGCCCCCAACGGCGAAATATTTCTTTTAGCTTATTTGTATTTTTTAATCCTGAACCAAACGCACATGGCCTATTACAATCTAACACGCATATTACAATATGAGTATTAAGTCCACCTGTGTATTTTTGCAGGTACAACAACAAAATAAAAAATTAATATATAGCTATTATTAAGTCATGTTTGCATTACATAGAGCAAGAAATCCAGAGGAGTAATTTTCGTAAAAGGTGACTAGATTTTTTGAATTTCTTGAATTTAAATGAGCACCATTTTTTTCCACCTTATTGTCAAACCGTTATTTTTTATTTATCTATTTATTAACCTCAATCGAAACATTCATCTTTTAGACAAAAGAAAGCGACTGATAATGGTTACTAATGCTATACGTAAATACGAAAAAAGTCTTTCCGATATCGTCTTTCTCAATTAGTGCATTTTATCCTATAGTGATTTTTAATTCTACTGTAATGAACTGTTTTACTGTAATAAATTGCAATACAAATTCTATAAGTGACGGTTTGAGTAAAGCTGGCCTAAACCTAAGGCAGGTTACAGTAATCAAATAATTTAAAAGAACCAATTGGTTTCCTCCTGGATATTAATTTATCAGTGTGGATATCGCGGAAGTTTAATTAAACGTCAAAATCTGTTCGAAATGGATGATTACACGCGCAGATGGTGCTCTCAGTGGATGCACTGGGATGAACGGCTGCACAATTAATTGCTAAAGTGCTTGCAGGGATTTATGACGAACGAGAATTATTCGGTGGATTGTTTTTTTCTTTATATTTATTTGCTTTCACCATTCCAGAAGGGTCCCCGAATGGACGAAGCAGGGATTTTAGAACGTCCACTTCTGAGCGAAGATGATTATGTGCCAACCTGACAGGGCACTAAACATAGCTCTGAATTTCTTCTTGTAATAAATGCTTACTATTCCCAGAAGAGTCCCCGAAAGGATAAGCAGAGTTGTTAGATTACCCACTTTTAACACACTAAAGATGATTAAGTGCTAAAGTGACAGATGATGAGTCTATCGCCGTTTCAGGCACTAAAAATACGTCTTGTAATTACTTTTCACACATAATATGTGGGTTTCCTTACGATGTTTTCCTTTACCGTAAAGCTCGTGGTACCAAATCACTGTACTAGAAAAACCCATTGGCACGAGTCGCTTAGATTCAAACTTACAGCGCTTGCGTAGCAGGCTACTTCTCGAACATGTTTTCTTCCACCATTACATTTCGTGGTGTGAAATCAGCACTAAGATCTGAAGTCGAATAACAGGTGGCTACTCAAACCACGGCTCTGGTTTATTTGTATTTTAAGTGGATATTAACCATGTATGAGACAACCTTGATATTGACATGATGTTTCAGCTGGCTAGTGAGGTATGACGCCACCACGCGTATGTCAACATTCCCGTGAAACATTAAACAAATCAAGCCAACAAGTTCAATAATGCAATGCCTTCAGCATGTGACTCTAGCCATGTGGTGTAGATATCATCGTGAGCAAGCTGACAATACTCATCAGTTTCATCTGCGCTAACACTTGGAACCGAACTCGCAATTTTTTAAATGTTTTATTAAGGACTCAAGATATTTCTTTTGTTGCTAATTAATCAAACCTCATTATTTACAGAACATTATGCCATTATCTTACTTCTTAGAACGAGAGCATTTTCCTTCACGAATTTTTTACCTAGTACTGGTAGATTGTAATTGCCTCGTTGGTCTAGTGGCTAGTAGGTTCGCTTGCTAATCACGAGGTCCTGAGTTCGATTCCCAGATCGGGTCTAAATAGATATTGGGTTTTTCTGTGAAGAAATTCACAATAAAAAGCCCGGAGTTTGGAAGTTGGCGGTTGTGTTTACACCCCGTGCCTCGGAAAGCACGTTAAGCCATTGGGCCTACGCCTGATCTTTCACCGGTCGTGTCGGATTGCCCTCCCACCGGACTATGATGTGCTTGCGCACACACTTGTGCACGATAATATCTCCTGCGCACGTGACTTATCCCCGTTGAGATTAGCCGCTATAACCGAAATTCGGTAGGAGATCATTATTACTAGTAGATTTGCGTCAGATGATGTTGTGACCTGATTATTTGATTAGGCGGTCGGCGTGAGGTATGCGGGATACTTACCTTTGGGCATGTTGAGAGGTGTTGTTAGAGCGATCTCCCGTAAACGTGGCCTTGGCGGTTAGTGGTTAGTTATAAATATAATCCACGTGGCTCTCCATGCAACTGACCGGTGAACACATCACACATAACACAAATTAAATATATATTACACTATCAACACAATGGCACACAGAACGATCAGTTATTATTAAATATTATTTATTTACACTAGATTTTTGACTAACATTGCCCACTGGCTATGTGTACTTGACTATAGTTCGTTTTGGCTTCGAATTTGGCTGTAAAAACGAAATGGAAATGGTCAGGTTTTTACTTTCCACTGAGGTATGCTTTTGTTGGACTGACGTTGTGGTCGTTGTGAATGAATTGTTCGTTGCAAATAGAATGAAACGATAAAAAGTATATGAATGAGAGTTGGTCAATGGTGTGGTTCTTTATTCGTGGTTTAGTGTACAGGTGGCGTCACAAGTTAAAAGCGCTGACCTTGAATGTACAGGGGTTTACCATCATCGGTTTCAGCAGAGCGTATTAAGAACTACAGAGCTGACGTTTCATTTTGGTAATTTAAAATTAAATGTCACAGCTAAGAAGTTCTTAATACGCGCTGGTTGAACGATCATAGTTGGTGCCCTGTAGTCATTTTATGAGTCAGTTTGCATGGCGCGACGTGAATAAAATTCATGTGCAATTACCCTCACTATTTTCGCTTATCTATACAGATAAATAAAATTGAAGTGTCTGTTTGTAATTCCAAAATTACAGCTTTTCACTAAATGCATATGAAAGTATACACGCGACTGACACAAAAAAACCAGGTTTTAAAATCTCTGTCTGTCTGTCTGTTTGTTCCGGGTAATCTCTGAAACGGCTGGGACTTTCACTGGTAGGTAGCTGATGTTTCAAGGAGTAACTTAGGCTTTTTATTTATCAAAAATATTAGGGTTCCGCGACAATAAGCATGAAACTAAATCTACGCGGGTGAAACTGCGGGGCACAGCTAGTCACTCATAAGTCGTGTCGTCACCTGTACATCTACACAAATGATATATAAGATAAATAACATTGAAGTCTCTGTTTGCAATTCCAAATAAACAGCTTTTCACTAAATGCGATAAAAGTGCGATACATAGATGTAAACACATTTTTTTGAAATTTTCTCTTTCTGCTGCCTGTGTGTCTGTCTGTTTGTTCCGGCTAATCTTGAAAAAACATCTCGACCGATTTAGACGGGACTTTCACAGGCAGACAGCTGATGTATTAAGGAGGAACTAAGGCAATTTTAATTTTAAAAAAACATTAGTATTCTCTGGGCCACCCTTGAAATAAAATGTACGCAGGTGAAACCGTGGGGCACAGCTTATCATTATAATAGGTCGGTAAGTTGAGTTAAGGTGTAATTTGTGTAGCACAAGTGCGAATTGTGTCTGAGAATAGAAGTGGAGACGTCCCCAGCAATTACAGGCCAATTGAGACAAAAGGATAATGTTTGGCCGGCGTGTCAAGGTCTCTCTTAAACGTTCAATTGGAAATAAAAATTGACACGCTAGATTTATATACATCTTTATTTAATAAGCCGTAATATTGTTTAACCTTATCGATCAAATGTCTAGTCAATTTCGTTACAAGGTATTTATAATTTTCGGCCTTTTTAACCGACTTCAAAATAAGGAGGAGGGTGCTCAATTCGACCGTTTATTTTTACTTTTTTGAAGTTGGTGTTTGATACCGAGTTTAGTAAGTAAGTAAATAAATTTCACATTATTTTATTTTCCTCTTTTTTGAAGATGGTAATTTTTTTATTTTATTATATAGTGTTTTTAAATTGGGAATTAAATACAACCTTATTATTTGAAATATTAATCTGCGGTTGGTTAGTTGTTGGAACTGAAATAATTCTCGACTGGGAAGTCTAATTTCATATGTATACTAATATTATAAAGTTGAAGAGTATGTTTGTTTGGTTGAAAGCCCTTATCTCAGGAACTACTTACTGGTTTTAATTTAATAGAACTTAAAAAAAAATTGGATAGTTCACTCATCTTAACTTGGCTTTAGGCTTTAGAGATCACGTTACGATGATCAGGAGTGGAGCAACAATGGATAATGTCACGAAAACGGGTATAAATATCACTAAGTATAGTTTTTATTATTAATCCTACGCGGGTAGTATCGTGAGGCATAACTAGTTAAGGAATACTTGGTTTAACTCTCTTCTTCTGTCTGAAATCTGGTTTGTTGTGTTTTCTATAACACTAAGGTGGTAAGCAAACAGCCTACCTGATGGTAAGTGGTTACTTCAGCCCATTGACACTTGTAATGCCTAATTATGATACATTATACACAAATCTTTGACTTTTGGACTTGCACGTCAATATGCTACGATGAATAATTTACACACATACATAATATGACTCGGGTTTATTTCACTACTACCATAGGCTAAGATATTGTCCTTATTATATATATTGCTATTTAGTTATACAAGGTACAGAATTTATTTTCCCGAAATATAAAGTGCCTTTTAGTATGTCACTTTCTAGCGATAAGTATGCTTGAATAAACACAAAGAAGAAATACTCGTAGTATGATAAATACAGTGTATTCAAGTGTATATTGTTGACATAAATAAAATAATTATTGAGCAAGAATTCTAATAATGTTATGTTTATGAGTCCTTACACAGACATCCTGCAAATGCAATTATTTACCAACATTGCAATTTAATTGCATTATCCTTTAACTTGGGACTAAACTTTTCTGAATTGGCATAAGAACAATATTCAACCTTATATCTTGTACGATAAAGCTGAATAGTGGCTGGCAAATCTTTGCGCAAATCGTTAACGAGTGTCATTAGCAAACAGCTCGGGAATGCATTGATACTCAAAAGCTTCAGCAACATGCAACATGAATAGTACACGATGTGTGGGTACAATGTCTCTCAGACGTTCTAGAAAGTTGTTTGGCGACGTGCACTGATTGTATTCGATTGAAGACATCTGGCCAATATAGCATTAAACTAGAATCAACTACATACCTAATTAATATCACATTTAATTCAACTATCAAAACTTCTCGAGCGCACATCAAAATATTAAAAAGTAAGAAAGAAATATGTACGAACAAAACTGTGGTTATTTACGCTAAATTATAACACACATCAGGACAGTTTGTTTATAACATGTCCGAGATAAGTGAGGAAATGTATTGCTATGCGCCATTGTAGTCCAGTTATCGGTTAATTATAGAAGCTGGAACACACCGGCGCAATGGACCGCAACAATATGACATTATAACTTACTTTCGCGGCTGGCCAGCCCACATGTGTACTTGACTACACTACGGAACAGGTAATTGGTGAACCTCGCACAACACATGTTGAAAGTTCAGTTTATTTTAACGTCAATGTATTGAGAATATCATTTTGGGTGTGAGCGTGCAGCGCGGGCGGCGAGAGGCGAACGCGACTGAACCACACACATAGCACCGCACAATTGACCGAGCCAGGGCTCCGAGTACGTCAGCGAAGCCCCTAATACTAGTGGAGGGAGCCCCAGCCGGCCGGACGGCTGCCCGTGCGCAAACTCCACCATGCACTGATATATTTTTTCCATTGCAAAGAGCAATTAATGTCAATGACTGACGAAACCCGAAGCAGATCAGTGGTATTTCTCAGTCAATAATTGCTTGTTTACATCAGTTTTTATGCTTGGATCTTTACGAGCGCTACTGTGTATATTAATATAATACTCATTATACATAGATCCATATTTTGCGGTCACGTGCGTGTATTTATTAATCGATGCGTCATTATTCACTTCATTAGAGTAAGAAGGTCAACCGAGTGATAGTATTGATAAATGCTGAACCAGTATGACTACTAAAGTTTATTCTCTGTAAATACCTAATTGTTTTTTTAATTAGTTCTTGTGATCAAACTTTTTAATTCTAATAGTAGTTGTATAAGCGCACACCTTCCCAAAAGGTCCAAGAAAGGCAGAGGCACCGACGTGATAGAAAGAAAGTCCATCGCTATGTTAGTCACTATTACGTCTTTAAACTTCTTCTTACATAGTCGGGTTTCCTAACGATGTTTGCCTTCACCGTAAATCTCGTGGTGTGAATGAATCACGGCTGTTCAAGAGTAGCGTAATAAAATTAGTATAATATAATATAATATCTGTTTATATCGTGCGAGATTTGTGTTTTTTGCCAGTGACTAACCGTACCGTGGTACTGACCTTCCGAAATCGGTAACGCCCGTGGCAACGGATTTTAAAATGTGTCAAATTCAATAGATGTAATCTATACACTGGCTTATATTTTTTTAATAGTTTTAAACATCTGTGTTACGATACGTGTACTACGAGAGCTCTTCACTTGGGTTGGATAGGACACTGAGGTCTGACATCAGTTCTTATTGCAATCGTTTTTCAATTGAGTGAAAATGACAGATGTATACACGTAACACACCTGCCCCTTAACAGTGAGTTGAAAAAATATTCAAAATAAAATTTGATGGTACTGAAAGGTTATTATATCACTCGAATATTTTGACACCTTATTAAATAAATAAAATTAAAATTACAAATATTTCTCTGTGATTAAACTCCTTACAAAATACTTTAAAATCGTCAGAAGGACACACAAATTACATTGTACAGGATTATAAATACCACAGGGTTCGGAAGGTTGCTTTTGCTGAGGAGAACTCGGCAAGAAACTCAACAATTACTTTTGCAATTAATTTTGTTATAAAATAGGCGTGTTCATTCCTCAATAACACTGGAAGAGAAAGTATATTATGTATTACTCTCTTAGTCATTTAGATTAGTCACTACACAAACTAATAATGATATATTATATTCGTATGGTAGGAAGTCTTTAGCGACGAAAGTAGCCACTTTCAAATCGACTATTGCATGATGTCTTTGGCTAAATGTCAAGTGTGAAGTCCTAATGAGGTAAATATTTTATGCCTCTATTGAGATCCGTATTGGCGCGGGTAAAACCACAATATAAATAATTACTTGGAAAAGTCAAAGGTGATCATACTGAGTAATATGACTTGGAAAGAGGATGTTCTTAAAAAATGTTTGAACTGTTTTTTTTTTATCAGTTTTCCCATTAGAAATTAATGGAGCCGTTGTAGTCGTTTGGGGTACTTCCTGCGACACAAGCTACGAAGATTGCAATATCAACGGTCTATGCCAATGCTCTAATTTCCGTAATGATTAACAATACTAACTAAATACGTAGAAAAAAATACAAAAACAAATTCTACGCATAATTTTTGTCGTATGTAATTATGCAGTTCATCTGATGCTATTAGTAGGCTATTAACATGATAAACACCAGAGTAACTCGCACATTGCCTACTTTATAAATAATGGAACAACTCTGCCAACATGGTAAGAGACCAAAGGGATTTTACAAAGGTTTGTCCATTAGCTAGCACAGCGCGTCCTCCCCACATGGAGCACTAATGACCTAACTCAATAAACTACGAGTACAACGTACTAGATATTAAAAAATTGCAACTGCTTACACTCATATTTACTTGCACTTTTCTTTGTTTAATAATATTCATATAATGACAAAATGATGGTTATTGAAAGCACTTGAATGGAATGTTGGTGAACAAGCAAAATGTTTCGTATTAAAGTTAATGTTTCTCTTTGTACATCTTAATGGCGATAATGTCCACGTATTATATGTTACTTACATCGCGACCGGAACTAATCGCTTCTTTAGTTATTTGAATAACTGTTCGTGCTTAGAAATAAACGCATTTTAACCAGATATCTTTAGGTACCTCTAACGGAGTGAGAACAAAACCTGTGGCTCGCGTTTTCACCCGTGTAGACTTTATTGTTTTATACCACATTTTATGTCACGTTCCATGGAAAAGGGATAAAAAGTAAAGTAATTTCCTTCTCCTGGTTCTAAGCTATTTCCCCATCAATTTTCAGCCAAACCGGTCGAGCCGTTCTCGAGTTATAAATTGTGTAACGAACACGACATTCTTTAATGTACATAAGTACTAGTTGTGCCCCGCGGTTTCACCCGCGCAGACTTTAGTGTGTTATATGACGATTTTTTTCTGGTTTCAAGAGAACGGTATAAAGTATCCTATGTCCTTCTCCTGGTTCTAAGCTACCTCCCCACCAATTTTCAGCTAAATCGGTTCAGCCGTTCTTAGGCTATAAGTAGTGTAACTAACTCGACTTTCTTTTATATTTATAGATTTAATAATTAATTAAAATAAAAAAAGCATTGATGTGTTTATAGGTAAGTTAAAAAGCATTATTTTTATATAATAAGTCATCTGCTTTAGAATTTATATTAAAACGTAAACGATATCAAAGAGCCCTATAATTTAATTCAAACAAACTTGTAGCTCGTATCTACTTCAGTGAGAATGTTTTGATTTTCAATAGCAAGTTAGCTTGGGAACTTTATGGCTCTGTTTTGAGAATATAACGGAAATTATTATTTCATACATTATCAGCTTTCTGTTCACAGCTCTGCTACGTAACATTTTAATGTTTTGGGGCAAAATTAAACTTGTAGGTATTATATTATATCTTCACAATATCCCTATATAGATGGCGCTTCTCACATGTTTGAGTACAAATACACGAGACCCTAAATCACGCTATGGGAGTTTTCGAGCGCATTACAGTGCATATACAAGATTACAACCAGAATAGTTGAATCTCCTGTTCACCAGCCTGTCTGAAAGATCTTCTCTTTGTTGGGGATGAGCTTGATCACTATCACAACATATCGTCGTTGCGCGTTCAAAAGTAGCTATGTGTTTTTACACACTTTAGGAGACGCAGAAAATGATTTTCTCGAAATATGGCCCGAGTATTCAAAACAAATATTCTAGCTATTGATACATATAAGAAATTTACAGAGTTTTTTAGATTAATGTTGGATAGGTATTATTATTAATAATGACAAAATTAAACATTACTGGATGTTTTGACACAGGAGTTCACGAAATACACATAGCGACTTTTGCACGCGCAACGACGATATGCTATCAAGAAATTAAATATTTCGTTATCTAAACTTTTACAATTAAATGTCTTGATTGACTGACATATATATCAACGCACAGCCCAAACTACTGATTCTGTAGACATGGAATTTGGAACTTTTTGTTCTTGGTGAGGTGTAGGTATCACTACCGCCTTTTTATAAAATATAGACTAAGATAGTCTTTGGTTTAAAAGTAGCCCCATCTCTATCTGTGATGTGAATTTAAAAAGGGATAGTTTCAATCCGAGTTTAGTCTTTGTTTTAACCATGTTTTGGGGGTTAATTAAGGTTTATAGGCAGAAGGGGGCAAAAGTGTTGAAACAATCTTACTACCACGTAGATTTAGCTGCGGGCGCAAGCGAGCTAACCATAAAGTCGTTATATTCAGATATTTTAATCTATACTCTATACAGATAAATAAAATTGAAGTGTCTGTTTGTAATTCCAAAATAACAGCTTTTCACTAAATGCATAAGAAAGTATATACGAAACAGACAAGAAAATAACAATTTTTAAAAAAAATCTGTGTTTCTGTCTGTCTGTTTGTTTCGGGTAATCCCCCGGCTGGACCGATTTTAACAGGACTTTCACTGGCAGGTAGCTGGTGTTTCAAGGAGTAACTTAGGCTGCGTTTATTTATTAAAAAATATTAGGGTTCCGCGACAAAAAGGATGAAACTAAATCTACGCGGGTGAAACCGCGGGGCACAGCTAGTCATAAATAAAGGATAACTTTAATATATTTAGAAAACAATAAATAAATTGAAATATTATGAGTGAACCATAGCCGTAGTCATTAATCTGAAGCGACGGTGATAATTAATAACCTTAGCGCTAATTGGCGAGTAATTGCAGACGATTTGTAACTATTTTGTGATGAAACGGTTCTCACGATAACGGTGTTACATGTTTTGTTTCCTTAACGATTTCATTTACAAGAATCTGTAATAATTATTATCAATAAATGTAACAATATTTCAAATAAAGATTAAAATAATGAACACAGCATCCCAGATATGTCGCTGAAGGCGTAAGCAGAGGTGTATAATACCAACACCCACATTTCACCGAAGATGAATAAGTGCCAACGTGATAGAGGGTGAGTCCATCGCCGTCTCGGGCACTATACATAATGTCTTTGAATTACTTCTCAGACATGTGCAGGTTTCCTCGCGATTTTTTCCTTCACCGTCTTATTTCCTTAATGATTCCATTTTCAATAATTTTTTGATTTATTATCATTAAATATATCTAAGTCTATTGCGAATAAAGATTTTTTAACCTCCAAACAACTTCATATTCTCGAACTGCGTCAAATCGTGTACGTAAAATGTGTCCTTTAGTTAGTATCACATAGAAAACAAAATGTGAAGTCCATTGATCTAATTGAGTCCATCATTAGCGTCCATCTCACGGACATTGAGGGAAGACGTAACAAATTAACGACGAGCGTATTCCAACTATTGTGTGTCGTAACATTCGTTCCGCCCGTCATTTTCAACTTCTGTTTAAAAACTCAGACGATATGTTCACGGTGTGTTTAAAAATTTCCATACGACAAAACCACTTGGTCACATGGCTTACAAGAATTCACACAAACGATTATGAACTTAAACTGTTAAGTATAAGGACGATAGTAACGTTGTCAAACCGATGGTGTTCAATTGATCATGAATACAAAATGTTTCAGATTACGCATTGCCAAGCGTTAGACACTTCAATTGAATGCCACGTTTTGGCAACAAAACATGTCTTTGTGAAAAACAAACATCAACGTCCATTAAGTACCTCTTTCTTATGTTGTAACTAAGTAACTACACCTCTGTAATAAGTTCTAACTAAGTATACGTTGAGAACTTATCGTTATAAAAAACTATTAATTTGATTTCGTCATAAATTTAAGAGTCTGACACTTGTCGCAATTTCCTCCATTCGTCTCTATCCAGTGCCATCTCTTTGACCTCCACATGACCTCCATATAAGTAATGACAGACACACCTTATCCTCAACTTGTCTCATGTATGTTAACATGGATCTTCCTCTTTCTCTCTATCCTTCTACTTTTCCTTCTTATATGTTTATAAAGACTGCCATGTCGTACAATAATTCTTATAACATGTCTTCTTATCAATAAAATAATACATCAGTGGAGTTCTATATTATTTTCAATGGAAATAGTAATATTTGTAGTGATATAATCTTCATGAACTATTCAGACTACATACCTGTAATCTATATCTATACAGATAAATAAAATTGAAGTGTCTGTTTGTAAATCCAAACTAACAGCTTTTCACTAAATCCATATGAAAGTATATACGATACTGATATGAAAAAAAAACAATTTTTAATATTTTTCTCTTTTTGTCTGTCTGTCTGTCTGTTCTTGTAGGTATATATTACAGGGGACATATCATCATCGGTTTAAGCAGAGCGTATTAAGCGTATGAACCAGAACACCATAAAATTTTATCTCATATCATCTGTACAAAATAGTTTTTTCAAAACTTAAATAGGTTATGTACCTAGTGATTTCACACCACGAGCTTTAATTTTTAACCGACTTCAAAAATAGGAGGAGGTTCTCAATTCGATAGTATGTATTTTTTGAATACTTATATACAGCCAATTTGTTCGACCCAATAATCACAGCTAACCCGTAGTATTGCAGAGTCAATTACTCAAGTAACTACTTTTAATACAATCATTAACAATATATTTGCATGTCAATAAATATGTTAATATGGAAGTGCATACGACACTTAATTTGCATTGTAGATACTGTAATCAATCTATTCGTATCCTGAACGGTGTTATAGCGGAAGTTCAAAATACTTATACATCAGCTTGACTTCCTTACCCAGTCAAGTTATAAGTGCACACACTTTATAGAAATTGTATAATAATTATTATAGTAGATTAGTAATAATGATATATACAGAATAATAAAATAGCTTCGTCTGCATGGCAATAAGATTTCACATAAAATCTAGAACTCCTATTACATCCCTAAGGGGGTGGCATATCAACACCTCACGAAGGACACACTCCAAATTTCATGTCTTTAGGACCAGCGATTTAGGCTTTGATTGTGATACATTTCAGTGAGTCAGAATTTTGTATTTAATTTTATGTGTATATATTGCAACTTGTTAAAGCATTGCGGAATCTAGCTGGACTAATATTTGAGGCCATGAGACCCATAGTGGCCTAACTCATTTTTTACAATATTGAGTTTATGATTTTTTACAGTTCAAATTTATCATTTTGATAGAACCAGAGTGGCCTAAAAGTGATAAAGTTAATAGGTCCTTATAAAAGTAATAGAAAGTATGTATATTGAAGAGTGCTAGTTGATTAAAAAAATACTGTTTTTATATACAATGGTATTCAAAAAGATTGTCCATTGAATTAGGCCACTATGGTTCTCATGGCCTCATTTCAACCATAGGATTTAGGAACATATACAAACATTCAGTGATTTTGACCTAACGCGTCATGGGACTTTATAAGATACTAGCGGACGTCACGCGGTTACCGTGGGAGCACGGGAATAAAATATAGTCTATGTTACTCGCTGATGATGTATCTATCCATTACTGGAAGAATTTTCAAGGTCGGTCTCGTAGTGTCGGAGCCTATTCAATACAAACAAATCATTACTCTTTATAATATTACTATGGATAATATAGATATTTTTTACGCATTTTATACCATTCAAGCACTTTGCATATTAAGCTATTTCGCTGTGTCAGAAGAAAATGTCGGTACTCGACAAATGTTATCTTATAAGCTTTCAAAGCGTATTCAGGAGTGAGGTCTTATCGTGATCTAAAAACCTCTTGTCCCACCTGTCGACCTTAACACCTAATATCAACCTTAGACATCTAATCTGTTAAACTTTTATCACATTTTTAATGCGATAGCAAAGATCTTAAGTTTACGCTATCGAGCGATAGATGGCGGTAGGAGATATTAACGTTTACGTGATCCATCTTATACAGATAAATAAAATTGAAGTGTCTTTTTGTAATTCCGAATTAACACCTTTTCGATATGTAAATTGATATGTACATATACGATTTTTTACCAAAAAAAAACAATATTTTTTGAGTTAAGTCGCAATTCACGTCCCAACATTATCTTTAATATGTTTGACCGTATGCAATGATGACATCCTACGCACCCCTCAAAGCAATAATTAAAGTCCCTAATCACATGAGAACCGGGTCACAAACATAATATTAACTTTTTTATGTATTGGTTTTTTTAAGTACACAATTATTTTTAAAGACTCGGGAAGTTTTTAAAGTCGTGAACCCTAAAAAATGGTTTGTTAATTTATTAAAACGTTTGATATTATTTACACTCGAGAGCAATGAATTCAATTCTTCGATAAAAACTGCAATATTTTAAGATGTACAGAAACGTCTATATTAACACATTCGCTGCTGAAATTTCGTCTTCTTCGTAAATTCTCTAACAGTTGGATGCGCAGGTGCGTCGTTAGCAGTGAATGCGGAGCTTCGTACATTTTTTTACGTATACACATCAAGCTACGTTTTAGCTTGATGAGTGTGTAGTCTTAAATAGTTAACAACGCCTTTAAATTTCAGTTTTTGTAGAAAGCTTTATGAGAAATGATAATAATTTCACTCTGTCTGAGCTTTGACTGCCTTGTTGGTCTAATCGTTGTTTAGTCCTGGGGTTTGATCCCTAGCCAAAGCGATATTGGGATTTTCTAATTGTGATATCTCAGTAGCGGCCTTGAGTCTGGATAAGTGCCCAGAAAATAGCATCATCCTTGCCCTCATTACATGGAACATACATAAAACTGGTGAAATGCAGTGTAAGTATACCTCTACTACACCAAAAGTATTTAATTTTTTATTTCATTCAGTGTATATATAAATTAACTGCGATGTAAAATAAAAAAGGTACCAATTTGTCCTAGTTTGAAGATATTAAGGTATCCGATGGAGGCCCGAATTCATTGATCTCGAGTGTATGTGGTATGTGTAATAATGTAAGTATAACACGTGTAATGGTTTGACGTAAAACGTAAAAGCATCATAAACTGACCATCAAAGAAACTGGATTTATTTTGGAACAATGTTGATGAATATAACACGCACACAAGGCTAGATAACAATATTTGAAATAACAAAGTTTTCGCATTCTTGTTTATTCTTGCCTTATTTCTCGTAATCAACCGTCAATATTCGACGGATCTTTTCTAAACGAATGTTTGGACTTCATTCCGTAAAAACCGTACTATAGGTACATATGTTCATTGTATTCTCCGGAGGGGTAGGTACTTATATTACATCCAAATTTCGCCGGATATATTTAAAACTTTTTGGGTTCAAATTTAGGCCTGTAGACAAAGTATCATTATCATTATCCAGTAGAAACGATACAAAATTTACGGGAATGACATATGTCACGTGACTGATTTATGTCATTTTCATAATTTTTTTATCCAGGAGAATGTTACTTTGTCCAGGCCTACAGTCGATTCTTGATTTCTCGTAATCATCCGTCAATATTCGATGGATCGTGTCCAAATGATATGTTTAGACTCCACTCTCTAGAAACAGACACCATGCTATTAATCTATAAATAAATTTATAGTGCATTCCTATTACATGTATTTATTTTATTACCTTGAGAGAGATCATAATATGTCTTAAATAAACTTTGCTCCCAACCCTTATTACAAAACAAGGTTTAAACTAAGACCAGACTAAAATCGGATTAAAACAATGTCCATCCTTTTGGATCAAGGATTATCTTAGGCGATGTTCTGTAATAGACATCAAATAATTCTTGATTTTATTTGTTACACTAGATTAGGCCCTGAGTGATATTTTTTAAATCAGAATTAATGTCTCTATTTCGCTTTTCTATTTGGCAGGAATTTAGGTCGATCTATTAGTAAAAGTCCTGCTAAATCCTATTTTTATCATGGGTACGTGAACAAAACACCTTCTATATTAAATGACAGAAGAATTCTTAATTTTATTAGGCAAACTATTTTAGGCCTGGAGTGACACTTTGAGACTTTAGAATTAAATGATTTGTTTTAAATAAGCATTCGTCTTTTTCAAGTTCTATGTGCTAAAGTCCTACAGTTTACACTCAAACGTTAACCGAAAACATTGTATCTATCCTAGATAAATGATTATGGGCTCGTGAACAAAGCACCTGCGATTAACCTTCTATTAAACGACAAATCAGAATATGTCAAGATTTATAGGAAAACTTCCTATGTCTCGACATATTCTGCATATACAGTATTTAATTTCATGTCAATAGCTAGTAATTTAGCCATCGGAAGACAATGGCACGTCCTTACCGACATGTAGTTAGGTTACACGAACCTTGTGTACAGTGCTTCCGCGAAGTTTATCACTAAGCGTCATGAAAGGTCTCCGCTGAGCACGAATAAGCTCTTCTCAGTGTAGTTATAATCTGATACCTAAGGTTACTGTCAAAGTTAAAGTATACAGATGTTGTCTGGTGAGTTGCATACAAGGTGATCTGATAGGTTACTTGCGTACATACCTACTGCTTTTATTTCATTACCTGTTGTGTGTATATTTATATTCACCATGAACTTATTGCAATTGGTATTAGAATATTTCGGCCGTCTTTGGTGACTATCGTACAAATCTGGCACTGTCACTGTCGGGAACTATCATGATAATAAGATTAAGACCTGTAGACAAAGTAACACTATCCGAGACGATACAAGATGTACGGGAATGACACGTGACTGATATGTCATTTCCATACATTTTTGTCGTTTCTATTAGCCCAAGCGCGAGAGAATGTGACTTTGTCTAAGCCTACAGGATAGAGACTATAGATACTAGTTATTTTCAAAACAAATCTAATTTTCTATTCGTTTCGCTAATCAAATAATCTATTGCCATTACCGGTTTATATTCGTAGTGTAAAAACCGGTTTATTTTAAAATAACCGAAATTCAAAGAGAACAGGAAGGAAAAGACCTTGTGTCGACCGTGGCCTTTACAAGCGTGGGAATGACCGCCCCCTGAACTTGTATATAACAATAACTTGCCATTTAAAAATAAATCAAAAATTTTTTTTTTTCTTAAGCCTTTCTAAATATTCATTAAATATTTTCATCAAAAAAAAAACGTTTGATTATACTTCCAAGTATGATCAAGTCGTCTGAACGATAATAAAATTACATTCAGTATACATGCAGGGTCTCTATCAGAGAGGTGGAATCTTCGTCACATATTGTGTTTATGTTATTGCAAAGCTTATTTTTTAATTTTTTTTTCTTTTCTCGTCATACTTGTGAACAGGTGCTGCTTGTGGGGGCTGGTCATCTCAAGCTACACAATTATACTTAGTAGGTACCTACTTTTCGTTTTTATATTTTTATCGACTTTTGTGCACTGGAACTGTGTCCATGGGCTTATATATATTTTTTTATGATTTATATTGTATTACTCAAATTTGTAAAGTTTTTTTTTCTGAAATGAGTAGTTACCGAGTTTCTTGCCAGGTTCTTCTCAGTAAAAGCAACCTTCAGAACCTGGCAGTAGCATGTATAATCCTGTGTAATCGTGTCTTTCTAACGATTTGAAAGTACTTTGTTAGAAGTCTATTCAAATAAAGATATTTTGAATTTGAATTTGAATTCTTCCTTTCTAAGCTTGTGTTATGTCATAGTTAATTTCAACAATGTAGGCCAGCAGGTCGGTGGACTAAGTTAATAAACTGGACCGCAGTCATATTTCATACAAACTTGTGGGAGCCTTGATCGGTATTCAGGAGCGAGCGGTCGTTAGTTATGCTACGTTACACGAATATACCACTACGGTATCGAACAGTAACTCTCAAGAAATCAAACCTGGATACCTGCTCTGTAATACGGCTGTATAACTTTTTTATATACGGAAAAAGCTAATTACTAATTAATCTAAAATTCATCTACTTAAATATATGTGTACCAAATATAGCACTAAAAATACATTACCTACTTCTCAGATTTCTTTTTTATTATTTATTATCATCTATATTTATATTATGTAAGACGAAAGATTTGTTTGTTTGTTATTTCGCCGTTACAAAGCTGCATGTTCGGCAAGTAATATTGAACACAAAAAAAAATACTGTCGAATTGATCTTCTTTTTTTGAAGTCGGTTAAATAATTTTTTAACGAGATTTATTAGGGTTCGGATCCCTACTAACACACAAGCAAAGCCGCGGACGGAGTAACGTAATGCTAGTAATAGGAAACACAATGATAATTTATTCACTAACATCCATTACCTACAAACCAGATTTAGTTTGTAGGTTAAATTTAATCAAGATAATATTGAAATTGATCGCGTGGCCTTAACCTGTCAACGCTGCAGTGATATAATTATTGTGGTATTATAATAGTTCTTATACCAATAATATCCATATCTTATTTTAATAATAGGACATTGCGTAGAATCTTTTCTATATGTTTCAATATTATGATTCCCGCGGTTTCACACGCGTCGAGATAATTTCATAGGTGTCCCGCGGAAACGTAATGCTTTTTTTAAAATAAAAGTGGCCTAAGTTATTCCTTGTAACATTACCTATCTGCCAGTGAAGTGAGGTCCAGCCGTTTCGGAGATTAGCCATAACAAACAGACAGACAGACAGACAGACAGAGAAAAAAAACTAAATTGCATTTAGTGATAAGCTGTTATTTTGGAATTACAAACAGACACTTCAATTTTATTTATCTGTGTGTATAGATGTATAGATTATGTGTCCCGCGGCTTCAACCATGTAGCATTAATTTCATGGGTCAATCCCGTTTATTTTCAATCCAAAGTCCTAAGTTACTCCTTCCAACATCTGTCTGCCAGTGAGTGTTCCTTTAAAAATCGTTCTACCTGTTTGAGAGATTAGTTAGAACAAACAGACAATTTTTTATAAAAAGTTTTTTTTTATATTTCTGTACAGGCACGGGTAAAAGCTATTACGAAATAAATTAAAGTTATAATAAGTAAAAGTTGTTTATAAAGTTAAACTAAGTAGTCGTAAGTAAACTCAGATTACAATCAATTTGAATATCCAAGAGAAAATACTTGTAATTTGAAAGTCATTTATTCAAAGCCCCAATTCGCTTGGAAGATCTGAATAAAAAGTATGTCTAAGCTGAGCGGAGCAGGGTAATCGCATTTGTTTTACATGAACCTCTTAATTGGGTGTTCGAAGAGGGTTAACCGTTATATTGACACGACCTTGTTGTTGTATTGGCATTTTGACGAAATTTACAACACTGGCCAGTTTAGGGTTGAGCGATAAATTGATTATACAAATTTGCAACTTTGAGTAATAAAGTACACGTCATTCTAAACTTGTTGTTTGCAGAGCGATAAATTGTTACTTATTAAAAAAAAACGTTGTACTATTTTATTAGCATAATATGACTGGGCAATAGGTTTTAGGTACCCGAGGTTCTGAAGTAATATTTTCAAATATTTTTACACAGATACATAATAATAAAAACTCTTTATTGCACACCACAAAGAAAACAATAATAAAAGATACAGTAAGAAATAAAATTATAAGAAGAGTGTATACAAAAGGCGGTCTTATCGCTTAAGCGATCTCTTCCAGACAACCTTTTGGTACAGAAGAGAGAAGATTGTGGTAATAATGAGGGGATACATAATTATGTTCACGCCTGTATCCCATAGAGGTTGGCAGAGACCACCGCTTGCCACCATTTCCTTACATACTTCTTTGCTTCGTCCACATTCACGCATCTTTATTTCAAATAGCTGTGCCCCGCGATTTCACCCGCGTAGATTTAGTTTCATCTTTATTGTCGCGGAACCCTAATATTTTTAATAAATAAAAGTAAACATCAGCTATTTGCGAGTGAAAGTCCCGTTAAAATCGGTCCAGCCATTTCAGAGATTAGCCGGAACAAACAGACAGGCAGACAGATATACGGACAGACAGAGAAAAATTTTAAAACTTGTTTTTTTTTTGTGTCAGTTTAGTAGCGTGTATACTTTCATATGCATATAGTGATAAGCTGTTATTTTGGAATTACAAACAGACACTTCAATTGTATCTATCTGTATAGAGTATAGATGTATAGATATTTTGTAAAGTAATAATAATATTGAGTTTAAAAGAAATACAATACGACTAAAAGTTGGAACTCCAGCACGAATAATAAACACAACAAATTGTATTCCCCAACCTGAGACCAAAGAATGGTCAGAGTGCCCGATGTATATTCGTATGGAAAGTTGGCCGTTGTTCGGTTTGTGACAGCATTTAGACCACAGAATATTATAATAGTAGTTCAGCCACAGGTTGGAGTAAAATCAATACTTTCTTGTTGTTCAGCCGCAGCTGCGCTTATATTCCAAGTATATAAGATACTAGCTTCCGTCTGCGGCTTCCTTATGTTATATAAAGATCCCGCATTCAACTCGGTTATCAAAATATACCCTATGTTACTCAGTGACTATGTGCCATTTTATGAGTGGACAAAATTAAAATAGACCCATTTTTAAGTGACTTAAAAAAATCCAAGAACACAAGTCCGTTCTATTTATAAAGCACAATTGTTTTGTGGATACCTTCAAATATTTTCAGTTGTTTTAAATCTACATTTTATTTTTACAGATTGTTAAGAAAAGTTAGATACCGAACTGTTAAGTTTTTTGTACAAGTTAATCGCAATTTATAGTGTTAGAAATTATTGTATAATAAGCTTCCAGCCAACGCGGTACTGGCATATATGTATTACCTATATCGAATATATATCGAATTATCGGAGATCAGAGTGCCTAGTGCGAGTTTTCTTAAAATCGCCGTCACAAGTCATCGCGTCGACGTAAACGCAGATTTGTATGGGCTCACAATAGTGTAATGTTTAGGCCGACAGAGGCGCTGTTCCGATCATATACAAATTAGCGTTTACGTCGACGCGGTGACTTGTGACGGCGGTAGTGAAAAACTCGCTCTAGGCACTCTGTGGGCCTAATGCCCGAGGCATTAGGCCCACAGAGTGCCTAGAGCGAGTATCGACAGTATTGTTCCCGAAGCGGTTAAGCGTACAGTACATATCGTATTAAGCACACAATGTAGTGGCGACCGCGTCAACATTGGCATATGGAACGAAAGGCTTCAGAATTCTCCACGTCTGTCAAAGTATTTGCAACATAATTGACCAAACCAATTCATAGGCATCCGGGCCTGTTTCTCAAAGACTACGTTAACGTATTCATTACAATACCGAAGCATATTATATTTAACCAAGGACATAGAAAGATATCGGTCTCTAAGCGCCATTCATCATTCAATTACTTAGCAAAGAAGCACAAAGGTATTTGATTTGAGAAGAAAAAAGCAACTCTCTGAGAAAAGCAATTAAACTTAAATTTAAAAAAAAATACAATATAATAAATACTAATAATTAAGTAATAATAATAAATTAAACTAGGTAAAATATTATGTTTGGTAGAAAAAAAAAATCATCAATGATCTATGCACATTAATTTAAAGTTAAATATGTATCGAGCAATCTTAACGGTTAATTAATAATTAGGTTTGGTATGTATATCAAGTTAAATAATTAGCATTCGACATGTCCAGTGTGACTTTGATTAGTGAAATGCACATTGGAATAACAAGGACTTATTTGACAGCAAACAAATATCACCTACTT
Organism: Watsonalla cultraria; assembly: GCA_964035505.1. Taxonomy (NCBI): domain Eukaryota; kingdom Metazoa; phylum Arthropoda; class Insecta; order Lepidoptera; family Drepanidae; genus Watsonalla; species Watsonalla cultraria. The sequence continues at coordinate 6,800,350 of OZ037728.1, forward strand.
AGGATGGGATACACTATCTGTATAACTTTAGCTATAATATTTTTTTTTAGATTAAGTACATTCTTACAGGGTAGGAAAACAAATTATGAATCTTTTTAAAATAGTCAGATGACGTCATGAATTTAACTGTTATATCTGACTATAGCTTTATTTATACAACGTTTTATATATTAAGAATGACAATGACAGCTACATTTTGACACTTGAAAAAGAAAGTCAGAAGTAGCTTAAATAACTAATAATGATCTTCGACCTTCGACCGAATTTCGGTTACGGCGGTTAATCTCAACGGGGATTAGCCATGTACGCAGGAGATATTATAGTGCACAAGTGTGTGCGCAAACACAGGTGCACTCTTTATTCCCTCACTCTCATAGTCCGATGGGACGGCAATCCGACACGACCGGAGAGAGATCAGGCGTAGGACCAACGGCTTAACGTGCTTTCCGAGGCACGGGGGTGGAAACACCGCCAACTTCCAAATCTCCGGGCATTTTATTGTGAATTTCTTGACAGAAAAACCCAATATCTGTCAATGACCCGACCCGGGAATCGAACTCGGGGCCTCGTGATCGGCAGGCGAACCTACAAACCACTAGACCAACGAGGCAGTTGACTTAAATAACTACATCAAGCTAAACACCCTTAGAAAAGAAGTAAACAAATGAAAGCATTTTAAAAAGAAAATATGATGCTTAATGGAATATGTAGGATTGGAAGGAAATGCAGTGAATAGAAGATATGTGTGAGTAATTGCCTCGAACCGTGTTCAAATGGGTTGTGCCGGTAGCCGAAACGACGAACAAGTCGATCCATAAATATTTTATAACTTATGCGTCAGACCGCATCTTTGTTATTTTGGACGAGAAAAACAGAATACGAAGGTATTTTAAAATGTGTTAATTTCAACATCTATTTTCTATTTCAATCCTACTATCTTAATAATTCTACTTCCTACTAATATCATAAACGTGAGCGTATGTTTGTTCCTCTTTCACGCAAAAACAACTGAATGATCTTTCATGAAACTTTACAATTATAATAATCAAAGTGAAAATGATTTATTTAGTTTAGGTAGGGCACTAGTGAATGTCGAAGAATATACCACCGGTTCGGAAACTAGCCTTCTGAAAAGAACCGTCTAAACGAACTCAGCTGGCGTCATGTACATTTGATTACATAGTAAATAATTATTAATTGTGATTTATTTTGTGTTACTCAAATTGTGGAATTCAATTTTTTTTTTAAAAGTATAAATTGCGATTTGTAAATACTATTCCTCTCAGTAAATGCAACCTTCTGCACCCGGCAGTAGAATGTATAATCCTGTTCAATCATATCGATCTGACGATTTGAAAATACTTTGTTAATAGTCTAATCCAATAAAGATATTTTGAATTTGAATTAAAACTAGAGGTAACATTGTTATGCAAAAATTACATTTCACTTGAGAACAATGTCAGCGTGATGTTAATCAAGCAAGGGATTAACCGAGGTCGGTGAAATGTGCCCACGGTGCAGCTACGTGCGACAAATGCGACAATGGCCCAATCGACCGGGAGCTTGTGGTGGCAACTTAAATTGGACGGGATTTTAGGTTGAAAAGTTTTTAGCTTCCAAATTTATTTGACTGAACTTATTCCTAGCCCCACCTTTAATTCAAGCACTTTTCCGAACCTAACGGTAGCATGTATGTGATTATGTGTAATCGTTCTGACGATTTGAAAATACATTGTTAAAAGTCTAATCGAATAAAAATATTTTTGAGTTCCGTTTTGAGGAGAGTATTCGGGAACATCAAGCTCAAAACGCTTCGAAAGAATTTTTATATTGCTTATACTGGACTTGTGTCTAGACTTTCGTAGTCTGTACTTGATGTGGCGCCGCAAAGTATTCGAGTGAGAAATTCTAGTTTTGAACGTGGCCACTAGGCGGCGGTAGGTACACTATTTCATACGAATAACTATATGCCGCGCACAAACGCTGGCGATACGTACATTTCGAAAAAGGTGGCAATCTCGAAGTTGGAACTCTGTGGATCACTGTCAATTTATAGTAGTTTCTGAAGAAACATTCCACTTTTTAAGAAATATTGTTTACTTTTAGATATATTCATTAGGAGAAACTTTCGGACGTCTCAAAGGCCGTTACCGTTACAACTGTGCGTGCAATACCTTTCTGCAACTCCAACTTAGGCCTTCAAAGTACTTGTATAAAATAATATTGTACTGCAAATAAACGTTCTACAAGTTGACACTAGTCTCCTCATTTCATAATCACAATATAAAGATTTTAAACGTTATCTTCATTTGTCTAACAGAAACTCTAACGCGTTAGGTATAGAAACATAGTGCCTACCTACGTACCTACTCTTTCTTAATTCATATTTACATATTGGTGATATTTACCAGTGTGTTGTCACATGAGTGAACACGTGAAGGAAATGATATCCGTATTGTGGGTCAAGTTAGTCGAAAGGTCAAGTCTTTCTACCTACTACTGATAATATCCATTGCGTACACAGAGGTATTATATCAACATATCCATACTTATTAAGTCTTATTAAAGTAATAAACACTATTTTGATGTTTCATTATCGCTAAATGATTTACGAGTAATTTTACGGCGTCAATAGATTAATTAAATCTGTCATTATACGAGTACCTACTCATCGTAAGCTTAAACATAATGATATATGCATGTTTTATTAATAAGTAATACAGGACAAATAGTTACCTATAATGTCTGTAAAATTTACTTGAAAAGTTGAGAAGTACTCCAGTAAAGGTATGAAGATTATTAACGTGGATAGTGCAAGGGTTTTGAAAGAATGCCTAACAATGTGATCTTTGAGTAAAAATTAAACATACGAGAAAGTCTTTTTTTTCAAGGTTTCCTCTACGATTTCAATACATTCAAGTATGTTAAAAAATACGATAACAATAAAAAATATAAGCAACAAGAACACACTATTTGCGTATGGCAATAAAAACCAACAAAAGATTTAACTTGAGAATAAGCGTGTGGGGTCTTTTGGGCCCAAATGATCACATTTGTCATAACATTCAGAATGGAGGTCCAGCCGAGCAAGTGTTCGGACTTTTTCTTTTGGAACACGATAGCATACATAACAAAAACGCAAACGTTTCAAGCTTACGAACAGATGGGATTGCTATTACATATAGTTTTTGTTGGCAGACACGGAAAAAGGACTAATAAATCTGAGCTTATTTTTAGGAAATGGTGACTTAGTTGTTCTAGAAAATTTTCGCTAATTGCATATAATACAAAAAAACATGTGTTTGTTCTTAACTGTCTCTTTGTTTATCTTTGTTTATTTGGTTAATCTCTGAAACGGCTGGACTGATTTTAACGAGACTACCACTGGCAGAAAGCTGATGCTATGAGGAGTAACTTTTTAACGGGTTACGCGCAATAAATCCACCTATGAAATTAAGCCTATGCGTTTGAAACCCCAGGGCACAGCTAGCAGAATAAAATGTCTGTCCAAGCCATTGATTTCACAAATTAATCGTTTGATGCTGATGCCCGATGATTGCCGCAGCGATACGGTTGTAGTGCTGCACACGGACGGTTGTTTTATCCCATAATGGGGGCCTTTCATACTCGCTTTGATTTTTCATTTTGGTACCGTAAAATTAAACGTCAAATCTATGTCCAATCATCAAATCGGTAGAGGGCGTCCAAGGAAGAACTACTATGACCAAATTAATAGTATTTTGCAGAAAGGTCACTCGTAACCGAAGAAAGTGTATGAAGAGATGCATGAATGTGGATGAAGCGAAAGAAGTATGTAAGGATCGTAGCATGTGGCAAACGGTGGTCTCTACCTACCCCCATGGGATACAGGCGTGAGCATATGTATGTATGTATGTCAAATCTTAGAAATGTGCTGCTGAAATGACGTATATAAAATTTCAGCTTTTGTCTCTTCATTCTTGGAAAATTATTCGTAAAATAAAGCGAATTCTATGTAAATGTTTTAACTAAGTTATTATGATTTAAAGGTTCTTAGCAGGGTAAGGAAAAATATCTATACTTCTATACAGATAAATAAAATTGAAGTGTCTGTTTGTAACTGCAAAATAACAGTTTTTCACTAAATGCATATGAAAGTATACACGGTACTGACATAGAAAAAGCTATTTATAATTTTTTTCTCTGTCTGTCTGTCCGTCTGTCTGTCTATCTGTCTGTTTGTTCCGGGTAGTCTCCGAAACGGCTGGACGGATTTTAACGGGGCTTCCACTGACGGATAGCTAATGTTACAAGGAGTAACTTAGGCTACTTAGATTTTTAAAAAACATTAGGGATCCGTGGGCAACCATGAAATTAAAATCTACGCGGGTGAAACCGCAGGGCACAGCTAGTATTAAATATTACCACATGCCTAACAATTGTTTAAATAATACGCAGCATACTGAATAATTATTCGCGATTTATTTCCCTGTAAGTATAGCTGTACCTTGTTCTTCGGCTTTTCTGAGCCGTGATCACATACTTCGATCTGAATTCATCGCCTCTGAATCATTGTTTTCCTTGATCTGTTTCCAATGTGGTACTATTTAATATTTGATTACAGAGTATTAAACCAGTAGAGACCACTACAAATTACTGCTTGAGATTACTGAACAAGTTTTATCACAACAAATTAACGGTAGGTAACATCTATAAAGATTATTAAAAGTGAAGTGTCTGTTTGTAATTCCAAAATTACAGCTTTTCACTAAATGCATATGAAAGTATACACGCTAATGACACAAAAAAAACAAGTTTTAAAAAAAAATATCTGTCTGTCTGTCTGTTTGTTCCGGGTAATCTCCGAAATGGCTGGACCGATTTTAACGGGACTTTCACTGGCAGGTACCTGATGTTTCAAGGAGTAACTTAGGCTACTTTTAGTTATCAAAAATATTAGGGTTCTGCGACAATAAGGATGGAACTAAATCTACGCGGGTGAAACCGCGGGGCACAGCGTGGGAATTCATCTGTATATAATTTGGTATTTAAATCATAGAATAAAAAAATGGCCTTAATAATTACTTTCAGCTGCGGCGTGAGTTGTGTTTGTATATTTTTCGCTTCTTAATAAAATGAGAGAGAACATCTACCTTCGTAACCTTCTACCAATGTAACAATGACGTTACTTATATCATAGTAACAATTTCGTGTGACTGCCCAACTCTGCGCACTGAATGCGTTACTATGTATACGTCAGCTATAAAATTGTCTTTGTATTAAATTAAATAGAACGTATATAAAACTAACTTAAATGTCTTACTTGGTGAATATTGTTTATTAGTCTTGCCAGAGGAAAAGAATATTCTCCTCAGCCCTTTAGCGATGGAAACACTGAACAATTGTATATTCGTCATATTCGTCAGCTGATATAAAACAAATTAATTCCGTACCAAATGTTCGAGTGCACACACAAATTGTTCAAACACAACATGTTCGCTTAAAGGCAAAAATAATACTAAATTGTTATCTCACATTGACTGACTGAGTTTTATTTAGGCGTTGGGTTTTATTTGTGTAATGCCGAATACATTAAGCCAGTATTAAACCAGTTTGCGCACGTGGCCGCGACTATGTCAACGATTTAACTTAACTTTGTATGTTAACGATACTAGCAGTATATATAGTACGAGTACATATTATTAAGCATTACATTATTATCTTTTCTTTCTTAAGTAAGAAATTGTGGTGCCTAGTAAATGAACTTAAAATATATTTAGTAGTTGGATGGATGACCGCCCGAGTTCCCTCCGTGCCTCGGAAGTTAAGCCATGCTCACAAATAATTGTATTAATTTAGTTTTTATTTTTGAAAATTGAGCATTGGAACTGTGTCCATAGCTTATATATGCTTATAGTTGCTTAAGTGATTTATTTTGTATTTTTGATAAGAGAATTTATTGATTTTTCATGCCAGGTTCTTCTCAGTAAAAGCAACCTTCCGAATTTGGTAGCATGTATAATCCTGTATAATTTTCATTCTGACGATTTGAAAGTTTGACTTTGACTTTGATACCGGTTGCCAATTCAATATCTTTGGCAATCGATACAGGTTAGGTTAGGTTAGGTTCCTCGGTAGAGGAGCTGAGGAAGAAGTTGGAGGAGATGCCCACACTTGAGTTGGGCACCCTCATTAAAGAGCAGCAGACTGCTGTAGAACGGGTTGCAGACAGGTCGAAGCACCTGAAGGGCAACTTCGTGCACCAGCTTCGAGTGAGTGCACGAAGGACCGAGGCGGCGTCGCTTGTTCTGGCGATGCGTACATCCGCGGGCGCAAACACCGAAAGGTTGGAGCGCGAGAATGCGGAATTGCGCTCGCAGATGGCGGCTCTCTCTGCCAGGATGGAGAAGCTCACGGCGGAGCTCTCTGTCCTCCGCGGGGCGGGCAGGGTAGAGGCCAGCGAAGCCGCCTCGGCACTGCCTTCGGGTGTTGAGGACCTCACGCGCGCTATCATGGTCCAGGTGGGGACCATGATTGGCGCGCGATTTGAGGCCTTGGAGGAGAGGCTGCTTCCCGAGAGGCGCATGCGTCCCCCACTCGCTGCGGACGCCAGGAGGGCAGCTCAGGCGCCTGTCGTGCCACCTGCCGGACCGCCTGTCGGGCCACCCTCATGCCCGGCAGCCCCGGCCTCTGGGGCACCTGCCCCGGAGACGCCGGGACGTAGGAGGGGAGGGAGGAGGAACAGGAAGAACAAGCGGAGCCCGGCCACTGCCACAGTGCTTCCGACCGCTGCTCCTCCTGCAGCTCCGCGGGCAGTGCAGGCGCCACCCCCCCAGGTGACATGGAGCACAGTGGTGGGGCGTAAGGCCCAACCCAGGGCTGGGCCAAGTGGGCCTCCTCCCGCGAAGCCTGCGTCCCGGCCCCCGCCGTCGCGCAAACCGGAGAGGGCACCCGCGCGGCCGCCAACTGTCGCAGCGATCACCGTGACGATCCCGGAGGGATCAGACGTCACGTACGCTGCGGTAATGGCCGCCGCGAGGGAGAGGATAAAGCTCGCCGACCTTGGCATTCCGAGCCTTCGGAATCGGAAAGCCATAACCGGCGGGCTGATCCTAGAGGTCCCGGAACCGGACTCTGCCTCCAAGGCCGACGCGCTCGCGAGTCGCATGCGCGAGTCCCTTAAAGACTTGGGCGTGCGAATAGTGCGCCCAGTGAAGATGGGGGACATGAGGGTGCTGGACCTCAATGAGGCCACCACCCCCGAAGACGTGGCGACCGCGATCGCGGAGGTTGGAGGCTGCGCGGCGGCGGATGTGAAAGTGGGCGACATAAAGCGCCCCTCACACTTGGCCCTGGGGACTGTGTGGGTCCGATGCCCACTCACCGCGGTGCGCAAGCTGTTCGCAGCGGGGCGCATCCAGGTGGGGTGGGTGTCAGTGAGGGTCGAGGCACTGGAGGCAAGGCCATTGCAGTGCATCCGGTGCCTCGAAATTGGCCACGTGCGTAGCACATGTCCGAGCACAACGGACCGAAGCTCCCTGTGCTACGCATGTGGTGAGGCGGACCACCGGGCGAGTCAATGTACTCGCCCGCTGAAGTGCCCGCTCTGCGCGGACCTGGGCCGGCCCTCTGGCCACAGGATGGGGGGCAAGAAGTGCTCCGCTCCTCGTGGCAAAAGGGGCCGTAAGCCGGGTCCCGCGAAGCCGAGCGGCACGGGACCGGTACAGCCGGGCTCGAGCCCAGCTGTGGCGGCAACCGAGGTCCCACCACGACCTTAAGGCCCCAACGAGCCTTACAGTGCAACCTCAACCACTGTCGCGCGGCGCAGGACTTGTTCCAGCAGTCCGTCGCGCAGTGGTCGGTTGCACTGGCGGTGGTGGCGGAGCCATATCGCGTCGTCCCAAACCACCCTCGCTGGTTTGGTGACGACATGGACTCCGTCGCCATATATTGGGGTGGCGGTAACGGCGACCCTCCCTGCTCCCTCATTGAGAGGGGGCTGGGATACGTCGCCGTGAGCTGGGGTCGTGTAGTCGTTGTGGGCTGCTACGTCTCCCCCAACTGTACCCTCGCCGTCTACGAGGCGTACCTGGACGGGGTGGCCAACTGCATGCGCAGATGTCTGCCTCGTCCCGTGCTTGTCCTGGGCGACTTCAACGCTCACTCTCGTGAGTGGGGGAGCGCCCGGGATGACCAAAAGGGGGAGACAGTGCTGGAATGGGCGGCGGCGCTGGACCTCCGGTTGCTGAACCGGGGGTCTGTCAGCACCTGCGTGCGCTGGCAGGGGGAGTCGATCGTGGATCTTTCGTGGGCGACTCCCCAGGCAGCGCGCATGGTGACGGGGTGGAGAGTGGCAGAGGAGATGGTCACATTATCCGACCATCGCTATATAGCGATGGATGTGGCCATCCGCCTTCCCCGCCCCGACAGCCGCCGCAGTAGCAGCCCGCCGCGACGATGGTCTCTCAAGCGGTTGGACAGAGATCGTCTCTGCGCCGCAGCCATCGTCGCGGCCTGGCCTGAGGGCCAAGAGGATGGGATCCTGCCCGATCCTGAAAGGGAAGCCGCCTGGTTCCGGGACACGATGACGTCCATATGTGACGCGTCGATGCCCCGGACCAGATCTGCCAAGCCCCGGGCCGTGTACTGGTGGTCGGAAAGCATCGCGGAGCTGCGCGAGATATGCCTCCGCGCCCGACGCCAGTACACGCGTGCCCGGAGAAGAAGGCGAGCCACAGCCGAAGAGTTGGGTGGAGCCTACGTGGCCTATCGAGGCGCCACGAAGGCGCTGCAGGCAGCCATTGCCAGCGCCAAGGCTCGGTCGTGGGATGAGCTCATCGGGGGACTGGAGAGGGATCCATGGGGCCGCCCGTACAGGATGGTACTGGGCAAATTGCGCCCGTGGGTCCCTCCGTTGACGGAAACTCTGGACCCGGCATTCGTGGAGAGGGTCGTCGACACCCTCTTCCCCAGGGTCCAGAGCAGTCCCGCGCCCCCTCCTTCGGAACCGATCATCTGGACCGAAGAGATGGGGGTGACGACCGATGAGCTGGACCGAGCCGTGAGGCGCCTCGGAGCCCGAAACACGGCACCAGGCCCAGACGGAATTCCTGGTCGGGCCTGGGTGTTGGCTCTACCCAACGGGCTGGGGAACAGGCTGCGGCGGCTGTTTAACGACTGCCTACGCTGCGGCGTGTTCCCCTCAGGCTGGAAAGTGGCTGGGTTGGTTCTCCTCCATAAGGATGGAAGACCCGCAGATTCTTCCTCCGCGTATCGTCCTCTCTGCCTACTAGATGAGGCGGGTAAGCTGCTCGAAAGAGTGTTGGCGGACCGCCTCAGTACGCACCTGACGAGCGTCGGGCCGGACCTGTCAGAAGACCAGTTTGGCTTCCGACGCGCGCGGTCGACAGTGGACGCGATCATACGCGTCCGAACACTGTCGACGCAGGCTGTATCCCGGGGCGGAGTGGCGTTGGCTGTCAGCCTTGACATAGTCAACGCCTTCAATAGCCTGCCCTGGGACGCAATAAGGGGGGCCCTGGTGTACCACCGCGTGCCCCCCTACCTGCAGCGCGTGGTCTGTGCCTACTTGCGCGACAGGTGCGTGCAATATGTGGGCGGAGATGGACGACTTCACCGGAGGGAGGTGTACTGCGGGGTCCCACAGGGATCGGTCCTAGGGCCACTCCTGTGGAACCTCGCGTACGATGCGGTCCTGCGGGTCGACCGCCCCGACGGCGTTAGCATCGTCTGCTATGCGGACGACACGCTGGTGCTAGCCGTCGGGGCCACTTTCGAGGAGACCAACCGGCTCGCCGAGCTTGGCGTGGCATGCGTCGTGGAGAAAATCCACGAGCTGGGCCTTCGGGTAGCGCCGGAAAAGACCGAGGCGCTGTGGTTCCACAAGATCCCGAGGGGAAGGGAACCACCCAGCTCGTCGGTTCGCGTAGGTGACGTGGATTTCCGGGTGGGACGGTACCTCAAGTACCTCGGTCTCACCCTGGACGGTCGCTGGGGCTTTGAGGAGCACTTCAGCCGCATGGTCCCCCGGATCAAGAGGGTAGCGGGTGCATTGCACAGACTGCTGCCCAATCTCGGGGGGCCGAGTGAAGGAGTCCGCCGCCTCTATGCGGGGGTCGTGCGATCCGTGGCTCTCTACGGAGCACCCGTCTGGTCTTCCAGACTGGGTGTTAGGCGCTGCAGAACTATGTACAATAGTATGCAGCGTCCTATGGCCATCCGGGTCGCACGGGGGTATCGTACCCTGTCCTTTGAGGCGGCCACTGTCCTGGCGCGGTTTCCGCCCCTGGACATCCTGGCGGAGATGGATGCTCGTATTTACGACCGTCTCCGCCGGGCGGACGGAACTGCGCCTCCAAATGCGGCTGAAGTGAGAAGGCAGGAGCACCGACATGCGCTCGTAACGTGGCGGGAGCGGCTCTGTGAGCCGCAGAACGCCCGCCAACGCGCTGTCGGTGCAATTTTGCCGAGCCTCGGGCCCTGGCTAAAGAGGAAGGACCACGTCACCTTCCGGCTGACGCAGGTACTCACCGGACACGGGTGTTTCGGAGAGTACCTGAATCGGATCGGTCGCGAACCGACGACGCAATGCCACCATTGCGGCAGTGACCGGGATTCCGCACAGCACACGCTGGAGCAGTGCCCAGCGTGGAGCTCGGAACGGCGAATCCTGGTCACCAGGATCGGGCAGGACCTCTCTCTGCCACGCGTAGTGACGGCTATGCTGGCAGACAGAGAGGCATGGAGGGCCGTAGTCTCCTTCTGCGAGACAGTAATGTCCCAGAAGGAGGCCTCCGAGCGGGATCGGGAGAGAGCCGATCCCTCTCGGAGACGACGGCGACGGCGGGGCGGAGGCAACGCACGCCCCGGACCGTCCACCCAATAGCCAGGGTCTAAGAATTTGGCTATGGTATCCCCTGCCTGTCGTAAGAGGCGACTAAAAGGGGGCCGGAGGGCCTGCTGGCGGTGGTCGGGGTGGGAGCTTTGACCACTGAGCCGCGGGCCCGGGAAGGTGGCAGCGCGACGTGGCTCGCGCTGCCTTGCACAGCGAGGTCTCCAGGGGCGGCGACACAGCTGCCCCGGGGATGTGCCCCGGCAAAGTGTGGGGGGACACCGGTGCGATCTATCAGAGTACCCGGAGTCCCCCCCTGAGCACTGAGGATGGCCACCGGGGGGGTTTTAGTGCGGTAAAAATCCCACATACCCCGATCTGCCTCTCCCAGGGCGGTCGGGGACCTTTTGAAGGTTTCCCCCTCGTCAATAAAAAAAAAAAAAAAAAAAGGTTAGGTTAGGTTAGCCAGCTGCTCGGCTAAATCGGCTGCAGCGGCAATAGAAGTGGCGGGTACCAAACTTTTTGAGAGCACCGCCACTCTTGAAATGAAAAAGCTGCAGGCGGAAGTGGATCGCCTGCAAGCTGAGGTAGCACAGGCAGCAGGTGTGCGGGCGGACAACGACCGTCTGCGCACCGAAATGGCCTTATTGCAAGCGGAACTGACCACGCTAAGGGCCAATGAATGTAACATCAGGCCGCAGCAGTCGACACTTGCATCCGTAGCGCCGCCACCACCAGTGCAGGACGTGGCCGCCTCGGTGATGGCGGCAATGGAACAGAAAATGGAGGCATTGGAAAGGCGCCTCTGCCCCTCTCAAGGGGAGCGCGGAAAGGGAACCAGACACCCATCGTCTATCCAAAAGACAGCCGTGGCTGGGCCGCCAGGGGCCGAGTCGTCCAGGCGCAGCAGGCGTCGCAAACGAGGACGACGGGCTGCACCTGTCCGAGAGCTACCTGGCGTGGCGAATGAGCGCCTATCGGTAGCCCAAGCGGCTCCAACCACACCCGAAAGCTGGGCCACAGTGGTAAGGAAGACAGGTGGTCAAAAGGCAGGTGGCCAAAAGACAGGCGGCAACAAGGGAACAAAAGGGAAGACCCCTAAAGGCCCACCACTAACAAACCCATCCAATACCAGCAGAAAAACGGGCAAGGTGGCTCAGCCTAGAGTGGCAAATTTACGCGCTCCCAAAACGGCTGCAGTGATGATCACGCTGCAGCCTACTGCAGAGCAGAGGGGGCTAAATTATGCCTCGGTCATCGCCGACCTCAGGAAGAAGATCTGCCTCCCGGACATCGGGATCCCCCACGTCCGCATTAGGAAGGCGGCAACAGGGGCCCGAATTCTGGAAGTGGCGGGGTCGGCGAATGACCAAAGGGCAGAGGCTCTAGCCGAAAAACTACGGCAGACACTGAGCGCCGATGATGTTCGGGTGTCCAGACCCGAGAGGCGCGCTGGACGACTCAGTGTCTGCCAGCGATGTGACTGCGGCGATTGCCCGAGCAACAGGCTGTGCAGAGGGGGTCATCAAGACCGGAGAAGTCCGTGCGACCCCCTCAGGCCTTGGAGCACTGTGGGTGAGCTGCCCGATTGCCACCGCCAAGGCGCTCACTGCCTCGGGCCGGCTGCTAGTGGGTTGGGTGAGCGCCCGAGTGACGCTCCTGCTGCGCAAGCCCACCCGCTGCTTCCGGTGTCACCGGAATGGGCACGTGGCACCACAGTGCTCATCGTCTGTGGACCGCAGCGATTTATGCTACCGCTGCGGTAAGCCCGGCCACAAGGCGCGCGAGTGCTCAGCGGCACCGCACTGCGCCCTATGTGCCGAAGCGGGCAGACCGGCGGATCATGTGGCGGGCAGCAAGGCCTGCAAAGCCACACCGGTCAAGCCGGGCAATCGCCGTAAGCCAGCGCCCACGGGGGGTACAGCCCCCGCCGCTGCCAAACCAGCTCAGCCAGCTGGTCAGGGGAAGGTGACCGCCGATGGCCCTTAGTCGCCCTACGAAGGTCCTGCAGGGGAACCTCAACCACTCCGCTCGGGCTCAGGATCTATTCCTGCAGTCCCTGCTGGAGTGGTCGGTGGACGTTGCGGTGGTGGCGGAACCCTACTTCGTTCCGTCCAGGTCAAACTGGGCGGGCGATGCTACGGGAACCGTTGCCATCGCAAGCGCAGGGGACCTCACCCTCAAGGAGAGGGGCCAGGGTTTCGTCGTCGTGGCCTGGGGGGGATTCGCCTTCATCGGCGTGTACTTCTCCCCCAACAGACCCCTCATCGAGTTTGAAGCCTTCCTGGACGAGGTTGGGGCGGCGGTGAGACGAGCTTCACCGCTGCCGGTATTCGTCCTGGGAGACTTCAACGCCAAGTCAACGGTGTGGGGCTGTCCGGCCACGGACGCTCGCGGCGAAACCCTCGAAGAATGGGCGGCTATCATCGGAGTCTCCGTCCTAAATCGGGGCTCTGTCAGCACCTGCGTGCGGCAGCAGGGAGAGTCTATCGTGGACATCTCGTTCGCATCTCCTGCTGTCGCGACGCGAGTCCAGGGCTGGCGGGTCCTCGATGGGGTCGAGACGCTGTCGGATCACCGTTATATCCGGTTCAGCGTCTCCCCCACGACGGAGGCAAGAGGCCGTCGAACCGGTGGACGACGGTCACCGTTCCCAAGGTGGGCGCTGGCTAAAATAGACTACGACTTGCTTGAGGAGGCGGCCATTGTAAGGTCTTGGTGCCAGCCTCAGTCGCGCACAGACGACGTGGAAGACCAAGCGGCGTGGTTCCAGGAGACGATGACGGAGGTATGCGACGCGGCAATGCCGCGCTCGCGGCGCCGGCCACCACGTAGAGAGGTGTACTGGTGGTCGGCGGAGATCGCAGACCTCCGTAGGGACTGCGCCGAAGCGCGCCGCGAGTACCAGAGGTGTCGCAGGCGGCGCGCGCGCGACGAGGCAAGCGAGGGCCAGTTGTACGATGCTTACACGTCTTGTAAGAAGACTCTGCAGCTGGCCATCGCACAAGCCAAGACCCGAGGCCGGGAAGAGATGCTGGATGAGCTGAACCGGGATCCGTGGGGTCGCCCCTACCGCCACGCGCGGAAGCAGATGCGCGAGCGGGCCGCCCCACTCACCGAGTCTCTCCAGCCCCGCCTCCTCAGGGAAGTCGTCGCGGCGCTATTCCCCGCCAGTGCTGACTTTCAGCCGCCGGGGATGGCGCCGCCACCCACCGGACGTGACACGGACGCCGCCCCCGTACCCCCCATTTCGGATGGCGAAATGGGGGCGGCGATCCTACGGCTCCGCGCCAAAAAGACCGCACCAGGGCCCGACGGGGTTCCAGGCCGCGCGTTGGTCAAGGCCCTGGACACGCTAGAGGCCTGCTTCAGGGGACTGCTCGACGCGTGTCTTGCGCGTGGACAGTTCCCCTCGATCTGGAAGCAGGGCTTGCTAGTCTTGCTGCCGAAGGAGGGACGTCCTCCGGGCTCGTCGTCAGCGATGCGGCCCATCGTGCTGCTGGATGAGGCGGGCAAGCTATTCGAGCGAATAATAGCTGCCCGCATCACAGACCACTTACGCACGATGGGGCCCGACCTGGCCACCAGCCAATACGGCTTCCGAGAGGGACGCTCCACGGTCGACGCCGTGATGCGCGTGAAGTCCCTCTCGCAAGCAGCTGTCGCAGAGGGCGGGGTGGTGTTGGCGGTGTCCCTCGACATCTCCAACGCGTTCAACACCCTGCCCTTCAGCTGTGTGGCTGAGGCGCTCCGGTACCATCGGGTTCCGGAGTACCTCCGACGAGTCCTCGAGGACTACCTGCTGGGCAGGAGTGTCGTGTGCGTAGACGGGGCCGGTGAGCTTCTACGTCGGCGCGTCGCATGCGGTGTTCCACAGGGATCGGTGCTTGGCCCGCTCCTGTGGAACATCGGATATGACTGGGCGCTGCGTGGCGCTCTTCCGGCCGGAGTCGACGTGGTGTGCTACGCAGACGACACTCTTGTCACAGCAAGAGCGGCTAACTATGCCGAGGCGACCCTTCTGTCGGAGACCGGAGTGGCGATCGTCATAGACCGGATCCGGCAGTTGGGCCTAAAGGTAGCCCTCAGCAAGACTGAAGCCCTGTGTTTCCACGGGCCTCGAAGGAAGCCACCAGTGGGGGCGCAGCTAGACGTAGGGGGCGTTGCCGTCGAGGTAGGGGCCGAGATGAAATATCTCGGCCTCGTACTCGACGGCAGGTGGAAGTTCCACGCGCATTTTAAGCGCCTCGCCCCCAAACTCGTCGCTGCGGCTGGTGCGCTTAGCCGGCTCCTGCCGAACACTGGAGGACCACGAACGTGCTGCCGTCGTCTGTACACCGGGGTGGTGAGGTCGATGGCCCTGTACGGCGCGCCGGTGTGGGCGGAAGCCCTGGATCGCCGCAATATGACCCTGCTTCGGAGACCGCAGCGGGTCATGGCGACCAGGGTGATCCGCGGATACCGCACCATCTCACACGGCGCGGCCTGTGTCCTGGCGGGGACCCCACCCTGGGACCTCGAGGCCAAGGTGCTCGCAGCCGTCTATCGGCGGAGTGCTGAGGCCCGAGCAGACGGCGGGGCCGCCGCGCCCGAAGACACGAGGCGCGAGCGGCAGCAGGCGCAAGAACGTTCGTTGGTCGAGTGGCAGGAGCGGCTCGCGGAGCCGGAGGCCGGGCGTCTGACCATTGAGGCCATTCGCCCGGTCCTCAAGGATTGGATCAGCCGCAAGCACGGGTCGCTCACCTACCGCCTCGTGCAGGTACTGTCCGGACACGGATGTTTCGGGAAGTACCTGCACGGAGTGGCGCAGAGGGAAGCGACCCCTAGGTGCCATGAGTGCGGCGGCGACGAGGACACCGCGCAACACACGCTGGAGCAGTGCCCGGCGTGGTCGGTCCAGCGCGATGTCCTCGCCGCCAGTATCGGAGGAGACCCCACGCTGCCTTCCTTGGTTAAGGCCATGGTCGGCAGCACTTTGGCTTGGCATGCGGCCGTGTCATTCTGCGAGAACGTCATCTCGCAGAAGGAGGCGGCGGAGCGGGCAAGGGAGGACGATCCTCTCGCAGCCCCACACCGCCGCCGCAGGACCGGCCGTAGGAGGCGAGCCGAAGAACGGCTCATGCCTCCCTAGAGGGCCGCGGGCGTCGGGACGGGGGTCTCGGCGCCAACGCATGGCCCTCGCGGTTGTAGGACGCTCTCGTGTTCCTGAAGCGTCCTCCCAAGTGTCAAGCCATCCAGCCAGGTGTCTGCCAGTCGTCGGGGGGGGCCACGGGACCGTGCGAAAGCGGTCCTGCGCCCGCCCGGAACGGCGATTGGTAGTGTAAAAGCCAGGAGATGCCAGGTATTTGTCGTTGCTGGGGGGGCCCTCGGGACCGTGCGAATGCGGAACCGCGCCCCCCATAAAGGTGACGGCACTGTAAAAGCCAGGAGATGCCAGATGCCAGGTATTTGTCGTTGCTGGGGGGGCCCTCGGGACCGTGCGAATGCGGAACCGCGCCCCCCATAAAGGTGACGGCACTGTAAAAGCCAGGTCTCGGTTCCGGAACCGAGAAAGGAGAGGAAAGCCAGGTTCAGCCAGGTACCAGGAGAGGGGTCGAAAAGACCAGTCGCTGGAGGGGGCGTCGGTGCGTGTATCTTGCGGTCCCGAGCCCCCCCCGTTCAGGCGATGTGGAGGAACACCGTGGATGTTTAGTGGGTGGGAGTCCCACATAACCCCCCTGCTGCCCCCGTGGCAGGGGTGCGTATCCATAAAGGATTTTACCACGTTAAAAAAAAAAAAAAAAAAAAAAAAAAAAAAAAGGTTAGCCAGCTGCTCGAAAGAGTGTTGGCGGACCGCCTCAGTGCGCACCTGACGAGCGTCGGGCCGGACCTGTCGGAAGACCAGTATGGCTTCCGACGCGCGCGGTCGACAGTGGACGCGATCATACGCGTCCGAACACTGTCGACGCAGGCTGTATCCCGGGGCGGAGTGGCGTTGGCTGTCAGTCTTGACATAGTCAACGCCTTCAATAGCCTGCCCTGGGACGCAATAAGGGGGGCCCTGGTGTACCACCGCGTGCCCCCCTACCTGCAGCGCGTGGTCTGTGCCTACTTGCGCGACAGGTGCGTGCAATATGTGGGCGGAGATGGACGACTTCACCGGAGGGAGGTGTACTGCGGGGTCCC
Organism: Watsonalla cultraria; assembly: GCA_964035505.1. Taxonomy (NCBI): domain Eukaryota; kingdom Metazoa; phylum Arthropoda; class Insecta; order Lepidoptera; family Drepanidae; genus Watsonalla; species Watsonalla cultraria. The sequence continues at coordinate 6,817,346 of OZ037728.1, forward strand.
ACAGGGATCGGTCCTAGGGCCACTCCTGTGGAACCTCGCGTACGATGCGGTCCTGCGGGTCGACCGCCCCGACGGCGTTAGCATCGTCTGCTATGCGGACGACACGCTGGTGCTAGCCGTCGGGGCCACTTTCGAGGAGACCAACCGGCTCGCCGAGCTTGGCGTGGCATGCGTCGTGGAGAAAATCCACGAGCTGGGCCTTCGGGTAGCGCCGGAAAAGACCGAGGCGCTGTGGTTCCACAAGATCCCGAGGGGAAGGGAACCACCCAGCTCGTCGGTTCGCGTAGGTGACGTGGATGTCCGGGTGGGACGGTACCTCAAGTACCTCGGTCTCACCCTGGACGGTCGCTGGGGCTTTGAGGAGCACTTCAGCCGCATGGTCCCCCGGATCAAGAGGGTAGCGGGTGCATTGCACAGACTGCTGCCCAATCTCGGGGGGCCGAGTGAAGGAGTCCGCCGCCTCTATGCGGGGGTCGTGCGATCCGTGGCTCTCTACGGAGCACCCGTCTGGTCTCCCAGATTGGGTGTTAGGCGCTGCAGAACTATGTACAATAGTATGCAGCGTCCTATGGCCATCCGGGTCGCACGGGGGTATCGTACCCTGTCCTTTGAGGCGGCCACTGTCCTGGCGCGGTTTCCGCCCCTGGACATCCTGGCGGAGATGGATGCTCGTATCTACGACCGTCTCCGCCGGGCGGACGGAACTGCGCCTCCAAATGCGGCTGAAGTGAGAAGGCAGGAGCACCGACATGCGCTCGTAACGTGGCGGGAGCGGCTCTGTGAGCCGCAGAACGCCCGCCAACGCGCTGTCGGTGCAATTTTGCCGAGCCTCGGGCCCTGGCTAAAGAGGAAGGACCACGTCACCTTCCGGCTGACGCAGGTACTCACCGGACACGGGTGTTTCGGAGAGTACCTGAATCGGATCGGTCGCGAACCGACGACGCAATGCCACCATTGCGGCAGTGACCGGGATTCCGCACAGCACACGCTGGAGCAGTGCCCAGCGTGGAGCTCGGAACGGCGAATCCTGGTCACCAGGATCGGGCAGGACCTCTCTCTGCCACGCGTAGTGACGGCTATGCTGGCAGACAGAGAGGCATGGAGGGCCGTAGTCTCCTTCTGCGAGACAGTAATGTCCCAGAAGGAGGCCTCCGAGCGGGATCGGGAGAGAGCCGATCCCTCTCGGAGACGACGGCGACGGCGGGGCGGAGGCAACGCACGCCCCGGACCGTCCACCCAATAGCCAGGGTCTAAGAATTTGGCTATGGTATCCCCTGCCTGTCGTAAGAGGCGACTAAAAGGGGGCCGGAGGGCCTGCTGGCGGTGGTCGGGGTGGGAGCTTTGACCACTGAGCCGCGGGCCCGGGAAGGTGGCAGCGCGACGTGGCTCGCGCTGCCTTGCACAGCGAGGTCTCCAGGGGCGGCGACACAGCTGCCCTGGGGATGTGCCCCGGCAAAGTGTGGGGGGACACCGGTGCGATCTATCAGAGTACCCGGAGTCCCCCCAAAGCACTGAGGATGGCCACCGGGGGGGTTTTAGTGCGGTAAAAATCCCACATACCCCGATCAGCCTCTCCCAGGGCGGTCGGGGACCTTTTGAAGGTTTCCCCCTCGTCAATAAAAAAAAAAAAAAAAAAAAAGGTTAGGTTAGCCAGAGACCTAAGAGAATCTCACAACTGGTTTAACCTAGATTACCGATTTTCCTCATAAAAGGGGTAACGAAGGTCAGATGGCAATCAGCATCGGGTTGAATTAAGTGCCGACCCCAACGATGTATGGGATAAGGCCAGTGAGATGATGTATGGATATAATATGTATTCCTTAATCTCAATTTCATTCAACCACATCATCATCTCCCTGGCCTTAATCCCATGTATTTAGATAATCGGCAATCTGGGTTAAACCAGTTGTCAGACTCTCTTAGGCCTCTGACTGACCTGTAACAATTGCCAAAGATGTTAAATTGGCAACCCGGACCGACGGCTTAACGTGCTCTATGAACGAGTTCTTACCAAGACTTTTGTATGTAGAGTCACGCTTCACGCATTTTCGTAATTACTTAAAGGAAAACTTTACTAAAGTGCTTATTTGGATTCCACATCCGTGGAAAATTTACTTTGCGAGTCAATTTAATTTGGGAGTGTTATGAGGGATTCGTAGTTTAATGTAATCAAAGAGAGACTTTACTAACAAAGGATTATGTTTGAAATGAATAGTTTTTAGACAGGTATCTTGCTTTTAACTTTAGCTTTAAAAAAATTATTAACCAGGGGGGTTACCATCATCAGTTTAACCAGAGCGTATTTAAAACTTCTGAGCTTGACGTATCATTTTTATACTGGAAATTTCAACGTCAAAGCTAAGAAGTTCTTAATACGTTCTGCTTAAACAATTACAGTTGGCCCCCTAGTTAAGCAAAAAAATAGTTGCACCATTTGAATATTGTCAGATTACGTCTATTATCTATTAGTTCTAATCACGCATATTCTGGTTAAAGCTATTGTTAAAGTTACAACATTTGCATACAAATTCTTATAAATATTTAGGAAAAATACGAACACAAGGTGGGACTTGAACCCCGGACCTCTACCGTGCAGTTGCTCTTCCAAATGAGCTACTCGTGACCACACCTGACGCGTCCAATTTGTCCTTCCCTTGTTTTCTTGCGGTTTAGGGAATGTAAGCATGTGTGTCTTTACTAATATTATAAATATTTGATTGTTTTTTTGTTTGCATTGAATAGGCTCCGAAATTACTTGACCGATCTTGAATATTCTTTCAGTAATGGATAGTTACATCATCAGCGAGTAACATAGGCTTTATCTCCGTACTCCCACGGGAACGGGAACTAAGCGGGTGAAACCGCATGACGTCCACTAGTCATGCATAAAAATCTAATATTTGCATACAAAATTGACACTGACAGCAAAATTTTTCAATTGACAGTCTGATTCGGTGCAACTCCTTTCGCCGTCAATATAAGTCATAGCTATTTCCATTTCCAATAATATAAAAAGTGTCATTGATAACACTCCATATACAAATAAATGTATTGTGTATAATAAACAAATGAATGCAAATTAATTGTATAATGTGTAATACTAGTATTATTCTCCTAAAAACCGTAGCCAGTAATTAATCATCAGGAATATTAAGTGAAAAACATTGTACCATATACCTAGTTAAAATTAAATTACGCCTCAGATCTAACTTATGGACAGCATTTTAATGTACCTAATACTTGTCTTATACAGCAAACTTCTCGTTCATGCATTGAGAAAGTATTAGGTGACTTAAAGAAACAGATTTCAAACGACCTGTTATACCTACTTACAGGTCAAAAGATTAAGTTGCATTGGCAACCTCTACAATTTAAACAACATTTTATTAGTACCATACATTTAATAGCTAATTTTATTACGATTTAATTACGTTAACAATGCCAGTTAAATGTGTAATACGCTAGCTAAGAGGATATCTGCCATTTCACAAATGAGCGTTACCGCAAACCGCCCATTATTAAATTCGGTCGCAGATCGCTCTTCATGTCAATTGCAATAGTGGTCCGGGAAGCTCCATTCGTATTTTGAAAAGCATGACAGCTTGTTGACATGGGGAAGCATTATCATGTAAGACTTTTAATAATAAGCAGAGTTAGGGCATAGCGGGATCTATACTGCCACCTGAAGTAAAGCCAGCATCTTATTATTGTATACCTTGGTGTTCCTAGCATGCTAGATCTACATAGACTGTCTACATAGACAGAACTTTACCGTAAACTGACAAGACTGAATGCATTTAAAAAAAAGAAAGGATTTTAATCATGTACTCATATGTAATCTATACAGATAAATAAAATTGAAGTGTCTGTTTGTAATTCCAAAATTACAGCTTTTCACTAAATGCATATGAAAGTATACACACTACTGACACTAAAATACCAAGTTTTAAAAATTTTCTCTGTCTGTCTGTCTGTCTGTCTGTTTGTTCCGGGTAATCTCTGAAACGGCTGGACGGATTTTAACGGGACTTTCACTGGTAGGTAGCTGATGTTTCAAGGAGTAACTTAGGCTACTTTTATTTATTAAAAATATTAGGGTTCCGCGACAATAAGGAAGAAACTAAACCTACGCTGGTGAAACCGCGGGGTACAGCTAGTCGTATCTTAGAGACTCATCATCTGCCACTTCGACCCTAACGATCTTTGTTATAAAGTGGGCGTTATTATGTAGGAACTTGCATGTTTTCCCTCATGGAAGTAAATTAGGAAATTGCCTCCGCGAACTATTACGTGAGATACAGCGTGGGCGCATTGAAATCAAAATGTGCGTAGGATCCATTACATAGATCTCAGGAATAGGTGTATGATGTAATGCGAAATTTGCTAAATCATTTTAAGTTAATTACTGCAATGTTTGGTGTCATTAAAATTGACGCAACCTTTAGCTTTCGTTTAAGCATTCAAATTTAAAATTTTCCATTTTTGTTTTTTCAACAACCACATTATGTATTGTGTGATTCATCATTGAAGAAAATAAATACCTATACAAGTAATACTTACGTAATTTATGAATCTATATTAATATTGTAAAGAGGAAATACTTCTTTGTTTGTTATGACTTCACTCGACAACTCGACCGGTATTAAAAATTAATTCACCGTTAGAAAACTACATATTCAGCTAGTAACAAGCTTAATCGTTAACGATTTTATAGCATACTTAATAACACGCGGGCAAGCCCGACGGAAGCTAGTATAAAACATATATGTATATGGAAAATTATGTAGAAAATAACATAAGGACTGAAACCCCACGGCGAATTTCAACCGCATTCTTGCGTCCAACTTTCTTGCAAGAATCAACTCATGCTTACATTACCCGCTACATTTAGTTGCGTATCTAATGCCACACTATGGCTAATTTGTTTAATAAACATGAATTAATAGCCGTACCAGGGGCCACGTGACTTTGTAAATAAAACGGCTGCAATGTCAAGTCTCAAGTGGACGTAACCAATACTGGTATTTATAGTGAGTATGCTCCGACTCATGGATTACATTCATTAATCTTTGGACTAGGCTCCCGTGGGTATGAACTTGGCCTCCTTGTATCCTATTAGTCCTACTGCTCCTTCTACCGACTGTGTTTGGATGATGTAACTCTATCATGCTGTACATTATTCATATGGTGAGAGTCACCGAGTTACTGGTAGTCTTTGTGTCCATAGCTCTTATAATGCTTCTAGTGAAATATTCCTTCTAATTTTAAAATTAATATTCTAATCTATGTCTTTAAAAATCAGGACAGTTATATTATCAGTTTATCACACGTCATTAAAAAGTTTGGAACGGTTGTACAATTTAAGAATAGCGTCTGTGATATGACTATATATATATTACTAGCTGTGCCCCGCGGTTTCACCCGCGTAGATTTAGTTTCATCCTTATGGTCGCGGAAAGCTAATATTTTTTATAAATAAAAGGTAGCCTATGTCCTTTTCAGGGTCTAAAGATTGTCTGTGCCAAATTTCATCAAAATCGATTGAGAGGTTTAAGCGTGAAAGCGTAACAGACAGACAGAGTTACTTTCGCATTTATAATATTAGTAGGGATGTGTAATGGCTCTCATTGTACGGAAATAAATGTACAATAGTAGGTTTTGCGTAAACGTTTTTATATTTTTGCACTATTATATTAATTCTTCGCAAGGTTTCCCAAATATGCTGACACAGCTAGTTTTCAACCTATCTCTACAATATCTAAATAATTTCAAAAACCGCATCCTAATTCACGTGGTTGAGAAGAGTTGAGCTTAATAGTAACGAGGCTATGTTTATAATCCTGTATAATCGTGTCATTCTTATCGTACTGCAATTTGTAAGTAGTCCAATCGAATAAAGATATTTTGACTTTGAATAAGTAAATAATCTCAAACGCCGAGACAAAAGTTGATACAAAAAGACCAATTGGAACATAAAAGTCCGTTTTAATAAAAATACTGACTGTACCAGCTGTATCGTTCGTCGAGGGTACTGCAGATTTAATCATGATCACATTGCATTCATTTGCCACTTTTTTTCTCCATAACAATAAAGATATTACCTATACTTAATAATATCCTCTCAGTATCAGTAAGTTTTTTAGGAAAAACAATGACTTTCTTTCACGTAAACGTTACGAAGATATTTTATTTTATAACTTTCAGTAATATCAAATCAATACATGACCGGTTACAATGATTGAGGTAAAAGAAAAAGAAAAAAAAATAAGTTTTAAGGTGAAGGAACATTCTATTTATAAACTCCGCATATTATAATATACTTACTAATACGAGACACTTGGTCTGTGAGGTCCTAGGTCCTGGTAGATAGCTGATGTTATTTAGAAAACATTAGGGTTCCGCGAAATAAAACATGAAACTGAATCTACGCGGTTGAAACCGCGGGGTCCAGATAGTATAATTTAAATAACTTATTAAAATTATTTTACTTCAGCCTACTAAGCATGTTATTTACTCTGTCGTGTCTTTTTGTCTTCTAAACTATTCCTGAAATGCCTGAAATCTTGTTTATGTATGTCTTTCTACGAAAAACTAATGTGAAGTGATCAGTTGATTAATAAACCTCTTCAATACAACAGATTTACGTGAAATTACGGATTGCGATTGGTATTTCCGTTGCTCGCGTTTTTTATCTAAACAACGCATAAAAAAGTTGCGGACAAGAGAAGTTATCTTGTAAATAATGGAAGCGACGTAATGAAGTACGTTTTGAAATTGTTGGGTAATCAATGGTAGTTTTTACTGTTCGTAAAAGTACGTAAATTAATTGCTGTCTGAAATTAAGCCTAATCTACATATACATAAAGTCCTGAATATAACATTTTTATACTGAAAAACTTCTGTCTGCAAAGTATCAGAGGACGCGTACAAAAAGTTTAGACATTATTATGATATTCCTTTATTAAATCACAGTTTATCATGACTGGCTTAATTAAAGCAGATAGCGCACAGATAGCTAATATTTTCAGGCATGTTTTGTATCGCCCTTACTACCCATAGCTATTGGTACAAATGGTATTGTGGACCATTATAAATCTTCCTAAATTTAACTGATTATCAACTCTATGCTAATTACTTTAAATCCGAAATTGCATGCGTTAGTTGTCATTGCTGTCTGCAAGTTCATCAGGTAGACGTAGAGTTGGATTTCGAGAGGGATATAGCTTTAGTCCGAGTTTGGTCTAGTCCTTCTTTAAACCATGTTTTGTAATAAGGTTTGTATGTTTATTTACCTTCGTAGTTAAATAAATAACTTCTAATCCTGAGATAAACGCTAACAACACACTATTCAAAATGTTTATTTATATAATAGCGATTTAATTACATATTTACTTAACCAACGTGATAAACTCATAGGCCAGCGATTAAGATAACACTTTTCGTAATAGTCACGGGTTCAATTCTTGAAGTTTATACGATTTATGGTTCAGGCTCTAAATTAGCGTGTACTGTTTGTGTGTTAGTCGGTTTTACAACTCTGGATGATTTAGACAGTAATTTGTGTTAAATAAAATTTGTATTTACCAAAAACAGAAATATGGAACGTTTTCGTATATTGCTAAGTATAATTACTTTGCCACAATATAAAACTTACATAACTACCAATAGTGAACTAAAACCACTAAAATGTTATGGAAATGTCATCATGAATTGTGTTAATATGAAATAATTCTAATGACGTGTTTTTATTAAATATAATTTACATTATTATTATTATTTACTTTGGTTTCATGTAGCACTTAGTTATATAATACCTATTCAATAATTGAGTGGCTTTGAAAAATATGTCATCATTTTTTTATCATTTGCCTCTTAAGCTTCAGCCAATCTGATATTAAGTGTAAATAAGGTTTGGTCTGAAACGGGAAAATGTCAGTTCAGCGATTTCAATGTGTGAGCTGAAATGTACACACCTAAGTAGTCCAGTGTATTTGTATGAGTACAGAAACCGTTAGGTTAGTCTAATGTAGGCGAACTTATTATATGTTACGGTTTGAAACACGCTGAGTCAACGCCAGTCCAATTTCCAAGCTATATTTTCATATCGTATAATAAAGTATCAAACCAATATTTATTTTAAGGCTATATAATTAAGGTAAAAGGTTTCGTAATAATTGTTTACGAATATCTAATATTTACTTACTTATTTCTGGTAATATTTTATTATATGATATGTAAAACAATATGTACAATATTACCTAATTTGTTCCCTTCAATTAATCGATTCCATACAACACCACATTCATGTTAGACCCCTGACCATTTGGACGAACGGACAGACATACCCTTACATACATACAACACGGACAACATTTAAATAAGCTTTGACACTGAAATTTAAATTATCTACGAACGTGCCGAAATCCTCTATCCGACATCTTCGTTATAATTCACGTTGGTTGTGTGAAATCAATAAATATGTATATTGAATTGTAATTGGCACTGCACTCGCGTGTTTAGTTTGTTTCAGAGTGTTGGTGCGCGGGCTTTACGGTAGGGGGTAGCCGGTATGTCATCGCGGTCGGGTTGCCGGCGGAGGACTGCAACACGCGCCGAGACTGCCGAGAGCGCCTCAATGCTCCGAGGAGCGCGCCGCGCCGCCTGCCCGCGCCTCTTCTACATCCACCATTCACGGGACTCACGGACTCACCGATTCACGGTCTCACGGTCAATGCTAACCTCACACTATTGATACCGTTTACCTAAATTCAAACCTTCATTGAACCATGCAATTGAATTGCTACAACTTCAATTTAAAGAACATATTGTTGATTGGAAAATTTACCCTGAATGTTATTTTCAGGTTGGTAATGGTCAGTTTCGCAGGCGTAATGTTTAGGTTAGCATTGTTTAATTTGTTTTGTAGGTTCCAGGAAATGAATTGTTTAACCACGCGTGACATTTCTTTACGCAAATTGAAGACGCACTAATCACTCTGTTTTCTTGAAGATGTTTTTGAAAACCACTATATGAATGGGTATTTAGAAACGAAACGTGGAAATTAGTTGGTACATTTAGAAATACACATAAATACATACATATGCTCACGCCTGTATTCACCGAATGGGTAGGCAGAGGTTTTGCAATAACACCCACTTTTTACCGAAAATTATTTAGTACCAACGCTACAAATTTTGAGTCTATCGCCTTTTAGACACTATACATTACATAGGTGTTTGAATTACGTCTCAGACGTAGGCAGGTTTCTTCACGATGTTTTCCTTCAGCGTTAAGCACGTGGTGTGAAATCACTTCACATTCGTTTTTAGAAAAACTCATTGGCATAGGCCCCGCTGGGATTAAACTTGCGTCGCTTGCGAATCACGCGACTGCTCAACCCCACGGCCACCACGGCTCTTTTTATTTAGAAATACTGTATGTAGATAGGGTACTTGGAATTTTTACTGCACATAGTGCTTGTTCAATCTGTTTTTATAGCATACTATACGCCCAACTATTGGAAAAAAATAGCAGCGCTTTTCACTCCCTAAGACTCCGAGAAATAAAACCACAATACAAAGATCTGTAAGGAGGATATAAAACACAGCTCCCATTAACCGTTTCCATATTACAGTTGTTTAATCAATAGTTGCATTTTTATTCTGAAGAACCTCAGACGCAAACTGCCATGCAAATCACAGTTCTAACCTCCTGCCATTAGCGTTGCATTTCCCAGTGTCGGTAAAGTCAACGCTATAATAAATTCACGAGTTTGGGAGAGCTGTCAGTTAGCTAATGAGAATCCTCAACTGGTGCCGGGAATGAGTTTTATATCCACTCCACGCTGCATTATTACCGAGCCATTAATGAAACACGATGAACATACTCCAAAGTTGTAATGACCACACCAGTCTAATGAATTAACGATAGAACACGGAATGAGTGAAAGGCGATTAAAGGAAGAAATTTATTGAGCGAACATGAGCGGAAGTGTCGGTAGACGGCGTTCAAGATAGAACTACCATGACCTGATTAATTAACTTTTTGAGAAAGGTCAATTTTAGAGCTCACGTAACCGAAGGAAGTATCTGGAAAGATTCATATATGTGACCGAAGCGAATAACTACATCTATACTCTATACAGATAAATAAAATTGAAGTGTCTGTTTGTAATTATAAAATAACAGCTTTTCACTAAATGCACATGAATGTATACACGCTACCGACACTAAAAAACCAAGTTTGAATTTTTTTCTCTGTCTGTCCGTCTGTCTGTTTGTTCCGGGTAATCTCTGAAACGACTGGGCCGATTTTAACGGGACTTTCACTGGCAGGTAGCTGATGTTTCAAGGAGTAACTTAGGCTACTTTTATTTATTAAAAATATTAGGGTTCCGCGACAATAAGGATAAAACTAAATCTACGCGGGTGAAACCGCGGGGCACGGCTAGTAATATATAAGAAAGAGTCTCTCCATATCAATAGTGGATATAGGCGTGAGCATTTATGTATGTACGGGCGCCGTCACGAGTTAAGAGCGCTGACCTTGAATACGCTGTAGGGGTTATGAGTCTGTCTCTGTCTTTATGTATGGCGCGACCCGAATAGAATACAATAACAGTTGCCCCTACTGTTTTCCCTGAGCTGTCATGGATCGTGACGGCACCCGTATGATGTAACCTGAACTACACAAAAGATTTTAATAATTTAACTTATATTACTATTCACACGTCTGCGACCCATTACGTGATTTAGTGCTACATTACTTCATATTATCATAAATTACAGTAATATATGATAGAAACGGTTGGTGCAATAGAGCCCTGTTACCAACTGCTTACTTTCAAAGAAAATTGATTTCATCAAGCTATGCCACTTATGCAAGTAGCTTACGATACGTCCACCGAAAATTTTGATCCGAAGATTAGGTTGGGATTGAATAAATTGAAAATAGCTTAATACAGGTTAGGAAGTTTAAGAAAATACTATACAATGTAGAAATTAATATAATTAAATGGACTGCGAATTAAGATCTTAGTCGAATAAGTGTTAACATAATACGATTGAATGAAACTCTTCATCCACAGGGTCAATCAAACTATGTTGCAATAATGGGTATTTTCGGTATACAATCCCGGTATGTTCTAAGAAAACTATTACTACAGATTTTTCCGTATACTTAAGCTTTGTTTTACCTGTTGAGTCTTTAATAAATTAATGTTTCAATTAATAACAATAATTGTTAATTAACTAACAAGAATTTTAAATATGGTGGCCTCGGGGTTTAAGCAGTCGCCTGCTACGCAAGCGACGCAAGTTCGAACCCCAGCGGGGCCTGTACCTATGAGTTTTTCTAAAAATACAAAATTATGCACAGTGATTTCACACCACGTGCTTTACGGTGAACAAACCTGCAAAGGCGTGATCACGAAACCTGCGTGAGGAAACCTGCATATGTCTGCGAAATAATTCAAAAACGTATGTATAGTGCCTGAGACGGCGATGGACTCACCCTCTGTCACGTTGGTACTTAATCATATTCGGTGAAATGTGAGTTTTGAAAATTACAACACCTCTGCCTACCCCTTCGGGGAATACAGGCGTGAGCATATGTATGTATATAATTTTAAAGACGTATGTAGTGCTTGAGGGACGGCGTCTGTTACATTGATGGCAATTCAAAAGTTGGTGTAACGCCTCTGGTAAATATATAATAAAATATATGTGTAACATCTCTGATAAAATGGCGAAGATAAATATATAATCTCATTAAAATTAAATAACATATCATTTGTTAAGAAGTAGTGACTAAGAATAAACCAAGTTATTCCAAGAACTGACGATAATCAGGGGAAAACCCCTTTCTGTCTACAAGTTGTGTAAAAGACTCTATGAGTGTTGCAAGATAAATCCCTACTAATAATCTTAATGCGAAAGTAACTCTGTCTGTCTGTTACGCTTTCCCGCTTAAACCTCTCAACCGATTTTGATGAAATTTGGCACATAAAATCTTTAGACCCTGAGAAAGGACGTAGGCTATATTTTATTTATTAAAAATATTAGATTTCCGCGACCATAAGGATAAAATTTAATGTGAATCCGCGAGGCACAGCTAGTTGAATATATGTACGAGTATGTTGCTAATCTTTATTTACTTGTGGTAAGTTTAAATGTATTATACATGCATTTAAATAATACTTACTATTTCTAGCACAGCGACTCATCTCTACTCCCGGTCAGATAAGGAGAGCAGATAAAGATATTAGAAAATGCGATCTTTTTGCGGCTTTTCTTGCGTCGATTTCAAATTGTCAAAAAATTTGAATAGAGATAGATTAAAAAATATATAGCGCGTACGGAGTCACGGGTAAAAGTTAGTCAGAGCCATATGCCGTGATTTATAAATGGCGCGCAAGACCGTCGCGTCGGGATACGTTAAATCGTGTAGGAATTCAAATATGAGGTGGACCGAATTGTGAAGATCTCATTGGATCGTGAGTCCCACAGGACATGGAAGCACGTTTCTTTGTGAGTGCATTTGTCTGCAGCGGAGGTCAGTGGCAGCATCCGAGAGCGTTCACATTTCTTTTGTACTGTAGTACCTACTTTAATGTGAGTCACATTCTTGATTGAACGGATTGAACTACAGAATACTTAATGGTGTACAAATTGAACGGGCACGATCGCTTCGTCAGACACATTGTAATGTTATAAGTTAATTTAATTCTATATAAGTACACTGATTGTAGCTAAGTAACAAAGCACGAGGTCACAATAGTACTATTTTATCGGTGAATGGCAGTGCAGTGAGTCGCTAGTTGTAGCATCAGGCAACACGGCCTATGCATAATTTATTTTCACGAGTTCCAAAGTTTTATAGTTGCAGTAGCTGCAGGTCACCAGTGTTATTTAATATACCTACCCAGCGAAAATGCTATGACCACTCTCTCAGTTACCTATAATAAGTAAGATTTTCAGTTTTAAGAGGCCTAAACTATTCAACCTTAGTATCAAAAAGAAGAAATTACAAGCAGCAGGTCAAAGTTGTAATAGATGCGTGGCAACAGTCTCATCATCGAGGGCGTTCTCGAAAAGTCATTAAACAGGTATACAAAATAGTTACTTAGCAATGTGGGCAAACATTTGACTATATTACCTACCTAGGTAATCTATCAATTGTAAATATTAATAATTACTAGATCTATCAGGTCTAAAGTGCAATATCCTTATGTATCGGATCCAAAACGCTTACTGCAACACTGATCTATCTGGTCCAAAATGGAATAGTTATCTCTCAGGTGATTAGTGCAATAGTTACCTTATCTATCAGTTGTACAGTGCAATAGTTACCTTATCTATCAGGTGTACAGTGCAACAGTTACCCTATCCATCGAGTTCAAAGTGCAATAGTTACCTTATCTATCATGTGTACAGTGCAATAGTAACCTTATCTATCGGGTCCAAAGCCCAACAGTAACCTTATCTATCAGGTCCGAAGTGCAATAGTTACTTTATCTATGAGGTGTATAGTGCAATAGTTACCTAGCAGCAGAGTCTCGTCGTCGAGTGCGGTGACGAGCGAGTCAGTGCAGCAGGTGTTGGTATTGTCGATGGAGATGCGCACGGAGGCGCAGTCTGCGGGCGAGTGCGGCAACTGCTCGGCCGACTGCGCCGCGACGCGTCCGTTTGCCAGTCGCAGCGACGCCGCCCGCCCTCCAGTCCCTGTCGCCGCGCCGCCTCCACCATCTTCGCATCTGAAATAAAAGAATTCCGATATTACAGTCTGATCTGGCTCTAGAAATAAAAAAACCGAATTATATAATCCTTATGTAAGGCGTCACGGGGTTTCCCGTTCTAAATTCGTGGCTTCCCGACTGGGGACTGTACCTGCACCTAATATATGATCGCAGGGGGAGCGGAGGAGTGGAGTCGATGTGATATGTTGGCACAAGGATTCCAATGGCAGCGCGTGAGTGACACTCAGGTGTTAGACAGTGCCTGTTTATCATCAAATGGACTGAAAGCTTGTTGGCCACCTTTGTTGTATAAAGAAAAAGGGGTACCTACTATGGAGTGCATTAATTAAGTGACGAGTGCAAGATCGTGAAGTCTCAGGGTTTCGTTTAGTTTAAGATATCTCTATGATTCATATTTAAATGTTTGTGGCGTAGTACCTACTTCTACTTGGAAAACCCAGTAATATCCATTCGACCTACTTCGAATGGATATTATCGAATCGTTCGATTATGTGCGTGTCGTAGGTGACTCAATGTAAATATCTCAATCTGTGTAGGTACCCGGGTATCTACTATTTATAAATCAGTATCTTCATGTATGAATCAAATACTCAGAAGCCAAATATTTTCATATCCGGCTTAGTACAAGTTTCAAGTGCCGATACGCATCACGGTTTACCATGGTTTTTACGAGTTCGGCCTACCTAGGGATAAATTTAAATAATCACGAACAGTTTTTCGTGATGCGAAACGCTGTTGGCGCTTCGAGAAACTAACAGTTATACTGTGTATATTATTGTTAGTATTATTTGTCAGTAAGAGTATAGTATAGTATATCAATAAAAAGGTACGTGTATTAATAGGGGTTTGAAACTGGAAATGGAAATACGTAACTATGGCACCAAACAAATAGAAACAGCACCAACGTTTTGCCAGAGTCGTTCAGGAAAGTTCCTTCAATGTTTTGTGAAGCACATTGCCTAGACGTAAGTACTTAATTATCATTTCTATATCTTTATCTATACAGATAAATAAATCTCTCAATAGTCTGTTTGTAACTCCAAATTAGCAGTTTTTCACTAAATGCATGTGAAAAGTACGTTTTATATGTACATAAAAAAACTAATAGTATATTTTTTCTGCAGGACCGATTACTGGCATATAGCTTTAGTTCTGCAGATGTAAGTACTTTCTAAAGGAATTATTATGTATTATCCAGTTGTTAGTTTCACTTAGTATATTAATGGACTCCTTAACAAGCTGTATTCATAAGTCAAGAGCTATTAATCCTTCATACATGCTTGTGGTGATTCATTTAGCTCGAGTCGTCAGCCTGCTGTAATAGTAGAAGCAAAACCCACTATCTAACTCATTACGAAAATTGGACGAACATGATACTTATAAAAGTGGGATACTCACGCCAATATAAGGACCCAGTGGCACTATGACTATCTGGGATTTCAAAGCATGACGAATCAAAGCTTAGTTTCTTACCGGTTCTTCTCAAAAGGCTAGTTTCCGAATCGGTGGTCAGTTCCTCAACGTTCTTAAGTGCCTTACTAGGGCCAAAGCCGCATAAATCATTTTAATTTTCAAGCCTGGTTTGACGCATTGGCCAAATGACGAATGAACCTACTGGGTAAGGCGTATCGGAAACCAGAGGACTACAAGCTCTTCCCCATGGACAAGATTTGCCGGCTTGTTCAGGGAGTATTAGAGGAGTCAGGTACGAAAAGGGCAAGGGTGGCACAAAAGATCCCAAGGGTCAACGTGCTTCCGGGCAACCGGACCCAATATTGCCATAAACAAAGATAAGATAAGATAAGCCTGGTTTGCCATTAGTAGGGAGAATAGCCATTAAAACTTAAAGCCATACATACATACAAGATATCACGCCTGTATTCCTCGAAGGAGTAGATAGAGGTGTTGTAATAACAACACTCACATTTCACCGAATATGATTAAGTACCAACGTGACAGATGGTGAGTCTATCGCCGTCTCAGGCACTTTACACATCTCAATACAAAGGTTTCCAGTCCTCAAGCTGTTTTCCTTCACCGTAAAGTACGGGGTGTGAAATCACTGCACGTACCTGCAGTTTTTACCTAAGTTTTTAGAAAAGCTCATTGGTACAGACCCAAACCGTCACCGCGGCTACTATAATACAATTGTAAACAAATGTAGCTCATCCCTTTAAGAACAAAATAGCTTCAAATTTTTTGATCAACTTAGTCCGAGAGCTAACCGAATCATTATTGTGTTTCACGATCCGGCATTTTCTAAAGCTTTTCGCAACTTCACATCTATCAAAAGCCGAGAAATAAGGCTCGCGTGAGGTAACCTACTTTCCCTCAGGTATCTATCGAGCTTAGAGTAAATAAATTATGCAAATTTGGACCCGTCCGAAACTAAAGCACCTGAATTTCCTCGGGATCGTGAGAGGCATCTTATAACGTAATAATAAAGTAGCCGACTCCTGGACTAACAATCTGAAGGAAAGTGGCGACAAATTAAGGATCTCAATTGAACTTTCATTGGAGCACCTAGAGCTAGGTTTTTTATATTATTATTTTTTTTTTCCAAAAAAAGGTCTTCGAAAAGGGAGTTGGTTTAAATAAAATTAAAAAAATCATTGGTACAGTGGCCCTACCATGACCTCTTATTGCTATGATAGTTCAACTCTTTATGAGACAGAGGTATATGACGTGTATAAGTCTGTCACTGTCACACAGTGGAACTATGATGGCAATAAGAGCTTCTGCCCCAAGCCCCAAGCTCCAGGCCCCGTTGAGATTTGAACTTGCATCTCTTGCGTAGCAGGCGACTGTTCAAATCCCAAGGCCACCACGGCATGTTCGTACATTAGGTTGTCCGTTTGTGTTAGCAACAGAATACATAGCTTTATATTATTTGAAGCAGTATAGGGGATATTATTTTAATTGGATTTTATCAAACGAACGCTACCTATTCATATGCATTACCAGATTAAAGCGGTTTAAACTCTGTTCCTTTTAAAAAAATATGCAAATAAGGAAACATACCCTTTATAATTATTAACCTGCCTGCTACCTATCCTACTAATATTATAGATGAGAATGTAAGTTTGTTTGTAACGCTTTCACGCGAAAACCACTTTAACGATCATCATGAAACTTTGTAAGTACACATATTCATGGAAGTAGAAGTAAAATAAAAAAAAAACAAGATTTAAAATTTTTCTCTGTCTGTCTGTTTGTTCCGGGTAATATCTGAAATGGTTGGACCGATTTCAACGGGACTTTTACTGGCTGATAGCTTATGTAACAAGGAGTAACTAAGGCTACTTTTATTTAAAAAAAATAACATTATTGTTCCGGGGCAACCCATGAATTATGTCTACGCGGAAAACGCAAAGCACAGCTAGTTTTCAAAAAACTTAAAAATTATCAGATAACAAACTTATTTCTATAATAAAAGTATACTAGTTAAAATAAGATAGTTTAAGAAGTGTGCAATCGTTGTTATTATCTACTACTGCAAGTTGTTACGTTTTTTTATTGTTGAATCATATATTGTGAACTGGAGGCCAACTATGACCGTTTCAGCAGCGCGTATGTAAGATCTTAGCTTTGACGTTTAATTTTACGGTACCAAAATGAAACGTCAAACCCAGAAGTTCTTAATACGCGCTGTTTAAATGATATATTCTCATAGTTGGCCCCCTGGTCCCCACGAAACAGTCATCTCCTAGTGTGGGGCCCATAAGTAATGTATAAATGTTTGTTTAAACTGTTTGGAATATATTATTTCAAACTAGCTGTGCCCCGCGGTTTCACCCGCGTAGAATTAATTACATGGGTTTCCCTCAGCCCTTATGTTTTTTTTTAATAAAGCTAGCCTAAAACACTCCTTGCAACATCTACCAGTGAAAGTCCCATTAAAATCCATCCAGTATACGCGTGATGCCGTAACCAAGGGAAATGGGGATTAATTTTTTTATATAAAAGAAGATAGATGTATTATTATTATTATTATAACTGAGGATGGGAATCACGTCCTCAACCTTTTACGCCAAGTGCATAGCCACTGAGCTACGAAGGCTACTCCGTTTCTTAACGTATGTGAATATGTCTGTAAGAATCCATAATAAAACAGGGTATTGTTTAGATAGGTATTCACACTTTGTTTTGCCTCGCTCCAAGTTTCGGATAAACCAACAAAAGGCTGAGTCGTGTGACTAATTGCGGACAAGATTCGAGTAACCGAAATTGCGAAGTAACACGAAGTATTCCATTGTATTTGCACATATTATTCTCACATCGGCCTACAAACTAACGTGTGTGATTGTACTTTCACTACCAAATAACATATCTATCTAATTCTCTCTTTGTTCTCCCCAAAATAATATTAGTTGAAGCGAAGGAAATGAATGACGTCATAGCACGCTAGAATGCACTCAGAATGATTCTGGGAATTTGAAAGTGTGTTCTATTGAATTTCTCGGTATTGTCATCTCAAGAGCCTCCTATGTTGAAACAACTGCAAATTTCTCCTCTCTTGGAAGTTTTCCGCGAATCAATAAAGCACACATTGGCTCGTTCCGTGCCAAACATTATTCAAGCAACACAACCCCAAGTAGTCGACGAAGAACGAAGCAAACGCCGCTCCGCTCTACCAAGTTACATAACCAACATTTTGAAATGTTTAACTCAGTTGCCAATAACGTGAACCGAAAGAACATTCTTCAATCCTTATAAAGCATTTGAATGGCATGGCTAATCGTATTGTGGGACGTACGTGTAGTTTTAACTAGTTGGCAGCTAACGCCTTTCCGCATTATTTGTTTATTGAAGAAAAATTGGTTTCAATGTTATAGACTAATTAAAACCGTTTTTGGTTTTATCAGTGTGTTAAATTAGCTTGTTTCCGCCGTGCTCCCGCGGGTGTGTGCCTGACATATGATGCCACACGTCCCCTAACGAGCCAGACTGTACCTCGAGTTCACTTCCTGACATGACCACTTTATCTTGAACCACCACCCCCTAAAAGCTCTGGCTTATTACGTCACAAAATGTAACCTCCAATCGAGTTTAAGAGCTCAAGCTTTACCGGTCGCTACAGAATGGATGTTATACAAATTGTATAATGTGTTTGTTGACTGGAACTGGACGTCGAACGGGCGAACATTCGTCCTTTTTTGTTACTTCCACTGTACAGTTTTAATGGAAAATGTTGAAAAATTTCCCAACTGGATAATTAATTTTTATTTTGGGAGTAAATGTTATGTACTGGACGAAAAGTGAAAATAAAATACTTCTTGTTTTTATGAATATCATGTAGTCAGAAAAATGTATACAAACTAGAGATAGTTGCATGCAGTGGACAACAGAATAGTCTGGAATGCATGTAAAGTGCATAAAAATTGCTTCGCGAGCTCGCGTAAGATCGCTTGCCAAAAAATAAGAGCAGAGTGAAGTGTTGCTGTGATGATTAAGTTACCAGGGTCTCTTAAAGGGGAAAAGTGAATGCGCTGTGCTACCTATAGCTAGTGGGACCGATACAAAATGTAAATATATCAGTCACGTGACATATGTCATTCCCGTACATTTTGTGTCGTTTCTACTAGCGAAGCGTGAGGATAATGTTACTTTGTCTACAGGCCCAGCCCAGGCGTACCTTAGCTAAAATAGCCTCTTTCCATCAGGCAAGATACCTCTGGTTAGTCACTTATCTAGTATAATAAAAAAGAAATTTTATTACAACAGTCCAGTCTTGCAAGTTCTACAGCTAAGCGATAAAAAGTGGGTGTTGTAACACCTCTAGCCCTTCAGGGATTTCAGGGGTCCCTGAATATTCAGAACAATACCTTGAACGTAATAACTGTCTGTTACTTGGGTTTTTGACTTCAAACATAAAAGAAAACTGAAGAGGTTCTCAAAGTTCTTTAAATTGTCAAGTGGGTATAGCCGCGCCGCCGCCGGTGCGCTGGAGTGGAACCTACAAAAGTTGCGAACGTATTGTCTCAGGGTTTTATTTGAGTTAGACGCGTTTTCGTATCGAGCGAGTACCCCACCATAAATAGATTTCAAGGACAGAAAGGCTCATTTAGGTACACTGCACCCCTATCACAAGTTTGCCATAGTTTTCCAATTCTACACTCGCTAGCGTCACCAACGAATCTATACATCTATACTCTATACATACATACATACAAATAAATAAAAAAATAGAAGTGTCTGTTTGTAATTCCAAAATAACAGCGTTTCACTAAATGCATATGAAAGTATACACGCTACTGACACAAAAAAAAACAAGTTTTAAATTTATTTCTGTCTGTCTGTCTGTCTGTTTGTTCCGGGTAATTTCTGAAACGGCTGGACCGATTTTAACGGGACTTTCACTGGTAGGTAGCTGATGTTTCAAGGAGTAACTTAGGCTACTTTGATTTATTAAAAATATTAGGGGTGCGCAACAATAAGGATGAAACTAAATCTACGCGGGTGAAACCGCGGGGCACAGCTAGTTGTAAATAAAACTTAGGTAAGATTGTTTATATAAGCATCATGTTTGTTTATAAACACCTATGTATACAGCTACTTAAAGTTCGGTTTGGCAAAGCTTCGTGGCCCGAAGGCTTGTGGTTAACAACCTTGGCTGCACCTTGCTCCAGATGTAACATTAAGTTACAAAGCTAACTATAGGCACCTTGATCGTGGCCTTTGTAAACAAGGTTAGTCAAAATCATAATCATGTATATTTACATAGGGATGTACGGGTTCGATCTATCAGTGTGCATGAAAATGAATATGATTTATTCGGTTTGGGCCCTGATAAATCATTTTCATGAACGTCGATAAATTAGGTTATGAACATCGTGTTTGAGTCGAGACCATCTAGGCGCATTTTTTTGTCATAGAGCATCGAGTTGTGGTACATATCAATTTAAAAAAAGTAAAAAAAAATGTCCCTAAACTCAACATTAATTTTTGCTGTAAAAAGTTGTTGTTAGAAGTTCTAAGGTTCGATGCTAATTGGATGATATGTGAAACATCGAAACGATGCTAAAAAAGTAAAATGCCTCGGAAATTAACAAAATATTTACACTATATTTACAAAAAAGGTCCTTCAATTTAATATATTTTTAAATTGATGTGAACCACCACCGCTCTGCCAAAAAAAAAGAATTCGCTTTAAAAGTCTAGACCCTGTATATAAGAGAATTTGTAAGTATGTATGAATGTAGTATGCTAGTATTTTTATCAACTAAGTATATCAAAGTAAAACTTATTCTAAATTGTTCACAAATTAATTTTCCCTATACAGTCACAAAAAATCTACACTGAGCATTGTAAACACAATATGAAAAACACAAGAACAAGTTCCGTTATGCTTAATAATCCCAGAAAATCCTCGGGATTATTCTTCATTTATTTTCAATCTTGAAGCGTGGAGCATGAGTAATCGAATAGCAAGCCACCTCTCGAAATAGACGACTTTAGTTTCCGAACGAAGCAGTTTCGATTAGTCGTGATTAACTTCGACATGCGATCCGCGTACACAATTTAAGCTTTCATTTTACACCCGGGATTGATAAATAATTTATACAATAGTATCCCATGTTGATTAAGAACAAATTGGTTCATTACATATTATTTCCATCAGTAAAATGTATGTCAATATTATAATTACTTAAACGTCGCTGTCGCGATGAAATGCAGAAGATAATTTTGTATTGGATGCTGTTTTAATTTTTTTACCTATATGCCTGCCATTAAATAAATACTCGTTGGCCTAATGGTCGCTGACGCTATTGCGGAACCCGAGGTCCTGGGGCCTTACCATGACCTCTTATTGCCATGATAGTTTAACATTTATTATGAGACAGATGTATATGACGTGTATAAGTCTATCACTATCACGCAGCGGAACTGTGATGACAATAAGATCTTGTGATAAGACCGCTGGTTCGCTCCCCGGGTCGGACAATGTTTGTCCCTCTGTAACCTCCCAGTAGCAGTCCGGATTAATAACCGATTAGTGGCAATAGGCGCCCCTATTACACGTCTGACTTAAACATATCTGGGAAATGTGGGTGAACCAAAAGTACACCTACCGCTTATAGAAATACAAGCGTGAGCATGTTGTATTATGCACTTAAATAAATTGCTAAATTTACTATTGTAGATTAAAAATTCATAACCGTTAATGTTGGAACTTGCGTCGCTTTAACTATCAAGGTCCTTTTCTATCTATTTTTTAACAGCAACGAATAACTATCATAAAACGATTCATCCATAGATCTACCTGTATGTACTGTATCCCGATTATAGGTTAGATGTAGCCCTGGATAGCAGTGGGCCGCACGCGACCTCGCGTGGAAAGGTCAGGGCTGCACTCTGCAGGTTTTCTTACCAACATCGATGACTTGCATACCACCCTCGTCTTCGTTACGTCATTGTACCTATTATGTAACATTTTTCGCAAAACCTTCAACTGGGAGCATATATAGCGATTGTGCATAGTGAATTTACAATCATGTATATTTACGTTATTGCAGCCCAAATACCTGCTTAATACTACATTCGCTTAATCCACATTCATCAATCTCTTCATACATATGCTTTCACGACAAAAAAATACCCCTGATAGTGCAATATATTTGGTCAAGGTATTTCCTACCTAATTGGCAATTTACTTTCTTGAAATATTTTTCTAATGTCGATGTTTAAAATGAAAACACATACATAATTTACTACCTCTAAAACGGAGAAAATGTGAGTACTCTACTTAAGAAAATATTTGTATAATGTAATAAGTATACAATTTTATATTAAGAACAACTAAACCGAATGGTTCCTATGTAATATTTCATGAGTAAAGGTTTCCCAGTAACAGTGCCATCTAGTGAGCAGTAGTGGTACTAGCGAAGCTCTGCATTAGCGCCATCTATGTTTCGCTAAGGACGTTACAGTAGTGTTACTTTCCGCTTGTAAACGTATTTTAAAGTGGCGCCACCGTAGTTTTCACTGTATCAAATCTTTACTAAATCGAATTACAGACAAGTTTGTTTGTGGGAGATATGATTGAAAATATTTCGTAAATGTTTTATCCCTGAGAAAGGCTAAGTTATAGTTTGAGAATGTGAATGAAATGAAAAAAATTAGATTGAATGAGGATCTATATTGATAATTTTAAGTGTATGAAGAGATGCATGATTGTAGGTGAAGCAAAAGAAAAGAAGTTTTCAAGGATCATAGTTATATGAGCAACAGTCTCTGCCTACCCCCATGAGATACAAGCGTGAGCATATTTCCGTATGAAATATGACTAAATTAAAGACTGCTGAAGATAAAATAAAGATTCAGGAGTGACCTCTGATATTTTAAGCAAGAAAGTATTGAATTATAATGTATGGTCTACCATACCTCTCGGTATAAAAGGCGGCGAGGACAACCTATATAAAACATACGACCATGGTTTCCATAATGAGTCCTTAATAGTTTTATATTCCACGTACAATACAATTAATGTAAGTACGCACATTAATTAACTTAAACCCTGAAATCGTAATCCCCGTGCAGACACGACACGAACATTTAATTAATGATGTCATTGGTGTGCTCCGTCACTCTACAACCATATTAATATTAAAAAAGTCGGCCGTCGCCAATATGTGGACTTTCGCACTGAGGGTTCTGTACCTACCGTAACACAATAAATTTATATTTTAGCCGTGCCCCGCGCTTTCACCCACGGAAAATGCTTTATTTCGCGGAAACCAAATTTTTTAATTAAAATATTAGCAATCTATCAGTAAAAGACCCGTTAAAATTGGTCCAGCGGTTTTAGAGATTAGTTGGAATAAACAGACAGACACACTTAAATTGTATTTAACGGTATAGATAGACGTCATTATAGGGTCCAAAACAAATTGATGATATCTGGAATCCTTGGATATATTTCTTTTAGTAAGACAATGCTTGACAAAACCAACACTCGCGCCTTACTTACACCATTCAAAACATTTCGGGCTTAATTATTATTATTATTATTAGCCTGTAGTGTCCCACTGCTGGGTAAAGGCCTCCTTTCCACTTTTACAATTTTCTCTGTCCTCAGCAGTCCTCTCCCAATCGCTCCTGAAAGCATCAAGCCCATCCCGCCATATCCTTCGAGCCTCTGTCATTTGGGGTCCATTTTGTAATGGTTTTCGCCCATAGCTCATCCGACATGCGGCAGACATCGGGCTTAATAATTTTTAGAATTGATTTAGAGGTGACATACGTGCAGCTTTTAAGAAACATTTATTTGAATTAATTCTTATTTTATGTGTTGCAAGTAAGGAAACGATTGGACAAACTCAGAAGGGAATAAAAATGCAAATTGGAGGAAATTAAAAGATATCGAAGCATGACCTTCTTACTAGACATCCTGCGAGTGGGCGTAATTTAATTTCCTCGGGGATTGAATGAGGATGCAGAGGGCTAAAATAACGTTGAGTATTAATGTATTAATATAAGCATCATAATATAGAAAGACAAGATCTTCTGTCCGAAATTTTAAGCTGAGAAAAACAAAATTATAGTATACTCGTATTAGGATGTAATAATCTATTCTATATTCTATACATTCTATATTCTATACAGATAAATAAAATTGAAGTGTCTGTTTGTAATTTCAAAATAAAAGCTTTTTACTAAATGCATATGAAAGTATATACGATACTGACATAAAAAAACCAATTTTTTTCTCGGTCTGTCTGTCTGTTTGTCTGTTCCGGGTAATCTCCGAAACGGCTGGACAGATTTTAACGGGAGTTTCAGTGGCAAAAAAGCTTTTTTTTTTCAAGGAGTAACTGGGACAAGGAGTGACTGACAGACAGAGAGATATTTTAAAACTTGGTTTTTAAGTGTCTCTAGCGTGTATACTTTCATATACATTTAGTGAAATACTGTTATTTTGGAATTACAAACAGACACTTCAATTTTATTTATCTGAATAGTTTTTTTTTAAATCTAAATAAAATGAAAAAAATCTATATCGGAAAGAAAACTTTCTATCTAATACGTTTATTATAAACTAGAATAGATATAATTTACATCGGCAAAGTGTGAAAACATAACCTAACTTATTTTCAAAGTGAAAGACTGGCGCACATCTGTCTGTCTATTTCAGCCTAAAACTCTGCATTTACTAACATTAGGGTAAATGTTGCGAAATTAGTCCCGTTGCGGGCCATTGTGTAGGCGCGCACGTGGGCCGTAATTGGACGGCCGCCTCTGGTTTATGATACCTTTTATGTCGGGCTCGTTCCGGCCAAGTGCGTCCAAATACGGAACGTTATACCTAGATGTCGATACAAAATATTTAACTTATAACCAAACAAAAATTGGTGATATGATATAAGAAAGCAGAAAAGCTTCACCTATGAAGCTTTTCTGCTTTCTTGAAGGTAAAAAAATATCCGAATCCAACGTAGGCTTTTGTATTAAGTAAATGACAGTCACATAATACAATTCAAAGCTTTGAGTAATCACTTACGAGCAAGCTTCGGTCTGTAGTACCGACGCGTATTGAGAACTATCTATACCCAGAACTACACCCGCGTTAAATTATATAAAAAAAATATGTTGGACAGGCATGAAAGTACTACTCATTAAGTCATTAGTTAAATGCGGTGTACAAGCAGATTTTTTCAAATCTGACTATTCGTTCCAGAGATCACTGGCCTTATCCCATACATTGTTAGGGTCGGCACTTGATTCAACCCGATGTGGCTGATCACCTGATTTTTATACGAAGCGACTGCCATCTGACCTTCGCAACGGAGGCACGTTGGGAACTCGGGCGGTCACCCATCCAACTACTTCTTTCCAGAGATCAGCCGGATTTATGAAAATAATCTAATAAACTTTATTATTATAATAAAGAGGTATAATAAAGTTTAATACAGTTTGAACATTAAATTCACGACACCGCATAGTCTACGATTCCCAAAAAGTTACCGAGAAAATGACGCAATATGAAAGAAAGAATAATGAAAAGACAGGGTCACGGCTACGACCCTCAGACATAAGAAATTAGGGCGATAAAGCCCTCTCAGACATTGTTAAAAGAAACCATCAATTAAATTCCATGTTCAATACTTAAGTAGTTCAGTAAAGATAGCACTTAAGCTTGATTTGCATATAACCCGAAGCAGCCAATCATATCGCCATAAAGCATGTTAAGCGTGCGATAAAATTCACGACTCGTTGATAGATTCGCAATGGAGTCTATATTTAGACCGGTCAATAACGTGGGCGGCCGGCGGCGCGGTGTCTACCGATCCCCGACGAAGCCTTCAAGGATACACACTAAAATGTACCTTGAACTCTCACAACAAAGCTCTTGTTCACATACCCGCAGTATCATCCAAGAAACCTCTACGCTATCACACGAATATGTATCGTGATACAATACATTAAGGCTTCATTTCAAACGCGGATTGTTTTGCTTAATGCTTGTTGTTTGAGACAATATCGCCGGATTTCATTCCTAAGGAAGTTAACTCAGGCTAAGTTGGATAATGAATATGGGAAATTACGTGTAAGTAAACGAAATGAGACTTGGGGATATCTAATAAATACAATTATAGGTTGTCAACATAGGTATACGTACCTACACTATTGGTATCCCTATATTACTTATATGAATATAATTATTCCTGACGCCTTGCTTAAAGACTGCCTCGTTGCTCTAGTGGTTGCAAGTGCTACTACTGATTACTAGTTCGTGGGTTCGATCCACGGGTCGGGCAAGGTGTTATTGAGATTTTCCATCTGGCATTTCCCAGTAGTAGCCCAGAGTCTGGAATTGTGCCCGGATAATGGTAATAAGCTCGCTCCCTTCGCGACTTAAATAAACTGGCGAAATGTGGGTGTTTTATAAGTTAGTACACCTCTGCGTACCCTTTCGGAGAATCTATTAGTGTAAAGCGAATGAAAATCCATTGAGATTCTGAGAGAATACAGTACATCGTGGAAATTACATTCATCTAAATATTATTTTCCATACTGGGATATGCTGCGAAAATAGTGGAAGTAACTGCGTATGTATTTTATTCACATCGCTTCATACATACAGAGTCAGATTCGCCTGAAAATGACTATTCAAGGTTAGCGCTCATAACCCATGACGGCACCTATAACTACGTATAATTGAGTTCAACACCCCACGTAGGCTTACCTGTTACCGTCATGCTTACACGGTTACCAGTTGCTAATGAAACAATGGACAAACCTATTGATTTTGAAGGTATAAAAACTGATTCTATACTTTTTAATATTCTATAGATTCTATACATTAGATTGTTTGAAATGTTTGAGAAGTTATCTTCCTAATAGGCAGCTTCTTGCATGAAAAACAATACTTATAAATAACCTTAAATGATTGCTAAAATATAAAATAACCAGCGCAATACAATGTAATTCCAAATTCGCCTTTTTAAAGGTTGATGAAACAGTCTTAATCAACGAAGTGAAATCAGAATGACCATTTTTCTCAGGGAGCAGTAAACACCCGGTTGCGGGTTCGGCAAAGACGGTTAATTGATACATCGCGGTCGGGTTACGGACTGGAAGTATGTTCACTTCCAGAGGGATTGTTATAATTAAAATCCCTCGGTAAACGAATGTACTTTTCCTTTTAGACGTCTACGAATGGGGCTCTCTGTATGGCTTAGAGTTATTGGGCGGGCATATTCCGCACGTGCCATCGTAGGTGGTTTTTTTAAATGGATTTGCATACCTATTTTTTTTATATCAACGTGTGCCAACGTGACAGATGGTGATTCCATCGCTTTTTCAGGCGTATATACGTCTTTGAATATCTTCTCAGACATATGCAGGTTTCCTCACGATGTTTTCTTTTACCGCTCGCAATCGGTGGGATGTGTACTTGCGTTGCTTGTTCAGCAGGTGATCCAAATAACTCGGACATTGCAGCTCAAAAAAATTACTTGTCTATATGTTGAGCTTGTGAACTTTTTATTTGCTGTCGGCGTAATGTACACTTTTCTCTTTAATTTCGTTCTATTGTGAGTTTGTGTCTTGATACATTTATGGGTAACATAATAATGTGTATAGTATAATTGTGTCAAGAGTCTCGACAAAGGAACGTTTTCACTCTCGATGCGATCGCGTGTCGACCTCCGTGTAATCACTAAATCAATATTGGAGCTCAAAACACCTACAGGAAAACCTTGTAGCACACTTTGCGCGAAGATAAATGTTTCTATGCTCGAAAATAAGAATGATATTGCTTTATCGCGATGTGATTTTGCTTGCTTGCTATCGTTTGTAACCTTTTTGATCACAATGCCTACGCCGCAAAATAACTTTAAAGGATTACGTCTACACCGCTATAACACTATTATATTGTACTTATAGTTCTGTACCTTAATATACGAGCTGTGTAGCAACAATCTTTTGCAATTTGCTATTGGAACCATATTATGAATACATTTCATGCCCTTTAATATTTTGGGCGAAATTTTAATCATAATTCTATGGAACTTATTATTACGGCTTATTAGTCTTTCTTATTATAACGGCTAATCTCAAAGACGGCTCGACCGATTTTCACGGGAATTTCTGGCAGGAAACAGAGAAAAAATTGGCAGGACGTTTCATACCGTATCACTATCACTACATAGTATAAAACAAAGATGCTTTTTCTGTCCCTACGTATGCTTAAATCATTAAAACTACGCAATTTTATGCAATTTGTAGCTTAGTCGTTATGTCAATAAAAAGCTGGTACAAAGACACCTACATTGTATATTTATTTGTTTGTATAGAAGCGCTTTGCATACATACAGTTGCTCGATTTTAGTGCAGTATTTGTTTGTATATTGCTTAAAGTAATCGCTTCGTATAGCAGTCGCGTGGGTGTTAATATCTTACGTGCTTGTCGCGAGCGCCGCCGTGTCTCTGAATGTTATATCTTGTTTGTGCGACTAAACCACATTTCAGTGCTGTCAGTCGCCATTTCTATACAAAATTATGCCGTCGGTTTGATCGTATCGTTCTTCTAAACTATGTTACGGATTTATCTAACACTAGCGGACGTCAAGCGGTTTCACCTGCGTAGGAGTTCCTGTAGGAATAAGGGGATAAAATATAGGCTATGTTACTCGCTGATGATGTAGCTATCCATTTCAGAAAGAATTATTAAGATCGGTTTTGTAGTGTCGGAGCCTATTCAATACAAACAAACAAACAAATCTTTCCTCTTTATAATATTAGTGTAGACTAGCTGTACCCTGCGGTTTCACCCGCGTAGATTTAGTTTTATTCCCGCTGACCCTAAATGTTTTTAAAAATAAAAGTAGCCTAAGTTACTCCTTGGAACATCAGCTACCTGCCAGTGAAAGTCCCGTTAAAATTGGTCCAGCCGTTTCAGAGATTACCCGGAACAAACAGACAGACAGACAGACAGAGAAAAATTTTAAAACTTTGTTTTTAGTGTCAGTAGCGTGTATACATTCCTATGCATTTAGTGAAAAGCTGTTATTTTGGAATTACAAACAGAAACTTCAATTTTATTTATCTGTATAGATGTAAGAGTTGATCTCCGCTGGTTTTATAGCGAAATAAATCCATATTATATTTATAGATAGGAGAGAAAAGTCAATACATACATACATATGCTCACGCCTGTATTCCTCGATGGGGTGGGCAGAGGTGCTGTAATTTTCAACACCCACATTTCACCGAATATGATTAAGTGCCAACGTGACAGAGGGTGAGTCCATCGCCGTCTCAGGAACTATACATACGTCTTTGAATTGTTTCTCAGACATATGCAGGTTTCCTCACGATGTTTTCCTTCACCGTAAAGCACGTGGTGTGAAATCACTGTACATAAGTTTTTAGAAAAACTCATAGGTACAGGCCCCGCTGGCATTCGAACTTGCGTCGCTTGTGTAGCAGGCGACTGCTCTAACCCCGAGGCCACCACGGCTCTTTTTAGAAAAGTCAATGTTTTGTAAAAGTCTTACAAAATAATAACCCGAAGTGAGGAGAGGACGGGTCGCTAGTATAGAATAAAACGAGCTGTGCTCCGCAGTTTTCCCCTGGGATTAATAATATTATTATAAGTTTACGTTACTCAGTGATGATCATTTTATTAGTGAAAAATATTTCGAAGCAGCTCACAGGACGACTTCTTAAATTGATATACAAATCATCCATCCTATTCTCCAATTAAGTCTGTGGTGTAATTGATTTTGCTTGACTGCAGAGCGACTTACACGTGAATGACACGGCCCATTGATTTCCAGATAAAGATGGACTAATCATATATACCAACGTTTTTAAAATGGCTATGTTTTCAAAGCAAATAAAAAAAAATCTAAAAAATATTCTAGCTTAGTTTTGATAACAGCTATGCCATATCACTTCGTATTACCATACATTAAGGTTCATAATTAAAATCTATGAACAACATTCTCAATAAGTGACAAATAAAGCAATAAGTCTATATTATAGGTAACATTCGTAGCTCCGTAGCTACGTGTCCGCTACGGCACTTCGTAGCCCGTAGACGATTGCTACGTGAGCCGCCTACGCTCTACGAATACTTCCCAAGCATTTTCAATTTAGCCCCGAAAGGGAGCTATTTCTGTGCTAGAACTCTATTTATTACAATAGTATACGGTTCAGTGGAACTTTTGTGAACGATGGCAATACTATGACTTAATGTTATACTTTTGGTTGAATTTCTCATTATTAGAAAGTGATATACTTATTTTATAATATACTAGCTGTGCACCGCAATTTCACCCGTGTAGATTTAGTTTCATCCTTATCGCCGAGGAACCCTCATATTTTTAATAAATAAAAGTAGCCTACTCCTTGATGCATCAGCTACCTGCCAGTGAAAGTCCCGTTAAAATCCGTCCAGCCGTTTCAGATATTACCCGGAAGAAACAGAAAGACAGACAGACCGACAGAGTTTTTTTTTAAAACATGGCTTTTCTATATCTGTACCGTGTATACATTTCAAAAAAAAAAAAAAAAAAAGATAATATGTAGTCCCAAAACAAAAAAATAAAATATATATAAATAATTAAAATTTATACATAAAAATCGAACACTCCGTATAAAGCGGTAAATTTGCGATCATATGTTAGCAGTCTCATAGCAGTCTCGGACTTAGCCTGTGAATGTCGATATAATTTGCTTTATTAAACTACCTTCAACTTCTCATTGTACCTACATTACATCAATATTCTATTAAATTTTTTTATTTTAAGAAAATACCTACGTTGTTTTTATTGAATTGTCGACGACACTGGTGTACGGTAAAACTCGAATGAGTTTATGCTACACCTTTAGCAGTAAGTAAACTATGTAAAATTTCATTGTAAAATTAAATAAATAATAATAATAAATGAAATGCATAGTCGAAAGGTGTAATTTTGAAATTACAAACAGACACTTCATGTTTATTTATCTGTATAGATTGATGTAATAAGTTTATACAATTTCTCTAGCTTCCACCTGAGACTTCTTCTCATGCCTAGTATTAGATGGATTCCCATAGCACGAAAAATGTTTCATAGAAAATTAAACCCCTATTTCACCCCAAAAACCCCTTCTTAGTGGATAACCAAAACTCACAAAGGACTTCAAATTTCTTGTCTCTAAGACGAGCGATTTCGGTTGTGAGTTGCTTAGAATTTGAAAACTATGGAAATTATAACAATATTTTTATTCTAGTAAAACAAAAGCCAACACAAAAGACTGCAAAGGCTATTAAGATAGGAATGTTTATGTTTTCACCTCCCTATTAATTCTGACAACTTTACAACTTTAGTTATTATACTGTGTTTTACACAAGCCGGGTACATGGGCTAGGCACAATTTATATTATATTTAAACGTAACTAGACTGGTCCTGAGGCGAGCTACGTGAGACAATTGCTAACACCTCCCACGGGCTCTCCCCCGCCCACCGGTTCTAGGGTTCTCGCAATATAAAAGGAAAGGAAATAATCTATTTTTAGAAATATGAGCATCACAGCTCCCTTGGGAGGCGAGCGCTGACAAGAATATGGGACCGTAACCACAATAAATATAAGCTTACTACACGCAGTATGGAATATAGGAACAAATCGTTCGAAATTAAACACTCACATTTACACGAGATAATATGCGGCCTTGGCGTAATATCACGTCGTGGCCGATCGCGTATACGCCATTTACGTGTTTTACAGACATTTTTCTAAACTTCAAGGTATCAACATTACTTTGATAGTAAATGAAGGAGTTAATTTATGAAACTTTAAGAGATGTGTCTCTTCTTTTAAAAGATGAACCTTACGCTCGATGTAGCAAACGTTCGTGTTTCAAACATTTGGTCTAGATTCCATACTGCTTAGTAAGCTAATATTTTTACTGTGGCGTAACGCTGATATATCATAGACTCGATACAGTAATTCAACAATACGATAGCATTCTGTATAAATTTGTACTATATTTATTTTCATTTTCTTAAAAAATTATGTAATACAAATTATAAAATAAAATAATTCCCCCAACAAGTATATATTATTGGTATATTGAGTGGCTGGGTAGTGGGTATTGGGGATCTGTAATGAAACTTTCAAAAGCCACGAATCTCACAATGAAAATATTTCTCACTAAAGAATATATTATCCGCAAGTCTTTTAGAAGTCATAGAAACAGCCATAGAAATTAGAAACGTTATACGGTCTATTTCTATCTGCTACTCAAACTCAAACTCAAAATATCTATATTCGATTTGACTTTTTATAAAATTACTTTCAAATCGTCAGAATGACACAATTATACATGCTACCGCCAGATTCGGAAAGTTGCTTTTACCAAGAAGAAAAAACCTGATAAGAAACTCAGTAATTACTTTTTCCAAAAATATTATATAATTTTAAAATTACAAAATAAATCATATAAGAAATGTAAGTATGATATTCTATGATGCAATTTATAGTAGCAAAACATAACGAACGTTTCAATTTCTCTTAGCCATCAACAATACTCGTCCCACTAACTGTGACCTACTACGCAATAATAGCCAATTCTGGTTTTATGCCAACTAAGTAACAAGTACAAAGTACTTATACAAATTTTTGCATTAAACAATCTTCATATTTTGGGAATTTATATACCCCCTCATAAAATATAAGTAGCAATCATATTTTTAACTAGTTAAACCGTTTAAATGAAAATGAATGAAAATGACATATTCAGTTTAGGCCCTGGTAAGGCACTTATAATCGTCGAAGAATTTACCACCGGTTCGTAATCTAGTCAAATCTTCGGTGAAAATTGGCTGTTGTAACACCCTTTTGGTAGTCACTGCTTGGTTTCTTAGTGTCAGTAGCGTGTATACTTTCCTATGTATTTAGTGAAAAGCTGTAATTTTGGAATTACAAACAGACACTTAAATTTTATTTATCTGTATAGATGTATAGATATAGACAACATACCAAGAGAAAGACCTTCCATTTGTATTATGCGTATTCACGTCCTAAATACATAAAAGAAATTATCACAATCCAAATAAACACCTCAGTAATAAATGAAGGAAACTTGCTTACATTAGCCGATTGTGTATATATATATTATGTACCTATGTACAGATATTCATATTACATTTGCAATTCACGCGAGGTTTTAGGGCTCCGTGTGATCACTTTGCGAAACTTCTGGTCAAGGGCGGGACGAGGGTATTCGTGCCCCGCCGAATATTTGTTCGATAACTCAAAGCTGCTTATAGACTTAGCGTGAATAGTATATGCTGCAAAGTTGCCTAGTACCATAACACTATTACCTACCGTTCATTTAATATGCTTTCCATTTTATTTATTTACCCTCAAAATATATGTATACATAAATGCCTGAATAAAATTTAAGTGTCAGTTTCAAATTTCAAATTAAGATAGCTGATGTTACAAAGAGTACCTGAGGCTGCTTTTATTTAAATTAATATGATTCCGGTAATAAAAACCACTACACGGGAGAAACCGCGAGACACAGCTTGTTAAAATTTAATTTATAAGAATTTAAGGCCTTGCTTGATGAATGATTTTCGAGGTTAAATGCATAATTTCAACATGAATGTGAAAAGCTGCTTCACAAATGTATGTATACTTGATACGTAAAACCTTTACAAATCAACTGGTAAGCAAATCGTTAACATAAATATACACTGAAAAGAAATGTGGCCTTGTGATACGATTACTTTAAACTGGCATGTTCTTTATTCGAATGATTAATAACGTTATTTAAGGCTAACGAACGTGGCGTGCTGTTCCAAACACGCCCCACGTTGGGCGCCCAACGTTATTACATAATAGCAGAATGAAATTCACTTACTTAAACTTCATTTAACATGTAGCGTACATACATAACATTTACGTGCATATTGCATCTAAACATTGCATTTGGTTCTATGATACTACGACAAAGCACATTTATTGAGGACATTGTTCGGGTGGCTGACATCGAAGCGCAAAATAAAACAACAATTGAGGGAATAACATTTATTACAGCAGGCATTCGCATGATGTCGACGAGGCACCGGCGCGGGCCGCGGCTCCGACGGGAAATGGGAAATATGAAAACTGGAAATGTAAAGCGGGAGTGAATGAGCAGCTGGCAGACGGGGAGTGAAAACAAACTTAATATGAAAGAGACCCGTGGAAAATAGATTGCACTGGACTCTTTACAAATACTACGCTTATTTGACCACTTTTGCACCATTTTACCGAGTAGCCCGCTTTGTACTCTAACATTTGCATGAAATTTGTTTTGCGGGAATTGTGTGGAGACAACTTAACTTCGTGCATTTTGTAGTGAACCAATTTAAATATTCTGCAGTTAGTGAGACACGGGAAGTGAGGCAACAAGTAATGTGATGAATGATAGACAGAAGCTTGCAAGACAGACAGTTAGCGTTGAAGAGATAGAAGAGACGTACAGATGGTTGGTCTGTTCATGGTCATTGTTGTCTTGCGCCGGCTGAGAGCCGGACCGCCGCAGTCGCCAGATGGCGTGGCGCGCCGCCACCAGCCGCGCGAATCCGTGACGAGCCACTCTCGAGAGCGCTACGCGCGCCTCATCACCCGATCAACAAGTCTCGCGCGACCTCACACGACACGCTCAGCGCGTCAGTGATCACCATACGACCCGCCGCGGGAAGGGACGAGGATGGGATACACGGAGGAGCAACAAGTAAAAAATAACCAATCTCCACAAAACGACGGCTCGGAATTAACGGATCGTTACTTAACAACTGAACAGTTACTCTAATACAAAATACTTACCATTGATAACTACGAGCAAAAGCTAGCCTAAAATTATAATATCACAACCGAATATCACAATAAAGCGGTGGCAAGCAAAGCTTCGTGGACGGCGGCGGCTTACGTAACGCTAACCTATCTACGCGTATAAAACGTGCAAAAATGTATTGATCACAGAAAGAAGCCTTAACACTATAAGATTTTAATGTGCCCGTTTAAGTTATTATGTAACGGAGCCGTATTCAGTGTGGAAACTGGTGTGGAGGGTATGTACGGACATGCGCGCGGGTCGCGGGCCGGGCGAGCACTACCCGCGCCGCCCGCCCTGCGCCGCGCCGCGACGCCCGCCCGCCTTCACACCACGTTTGACATTTGTGCATTCGTGCAAATCACGCGTACCTCCCAATTGCGAGGACACATAATAAGATTTTTCTCAGGTGTCAGAAAAATCATTATGATGAGTAAACTATGTGATTCAACCCGATGGTACTGATAATATTTTTTTTAGCTAGCGACTGCCATGTGATCTACGCAAATTCCTTTACAGCAGAAATATTGTTGCTTATGGGACGGACCTATAACGATTGTCAAAGACGTTCATTTGTCAACTGAAACCTGAGGCACTAAGGGAATTCCGATGGTCACCCATCCAACTACGGGCCTGAGTTGGCTTGCATAACATTGCAAAATTATATCCCTAATATCGATATAGATTTTACCTTAGGCTATGTTTTGATCATAAGGGTTAAATGATGTCAATTTTAGCCCGTAAAAACATGGTGGCAAATTAAGGGTGGACAGAGGGCCCACTATGAAAATTGAAAACAGCGCGTATGACGTTTCACGAAAATTAAATGTCATAGCTTATATTAGAAGTTTTTAACGCGATGCTTTTAAGTATTATAGTTGACCCCAAGACGTATATAGAAATAAGATCGTTCATCGCACCTTCATGAATACTTAGAATCCGTAAATAATACATATACATTTTCCTCACAACGTAAAATGAAAGTGTCAGTGGTATCGATGTTACAGATGGTTATTGCTCAATTGTCATTCTCCTTTGAACCTTCTGTCTGTTTTTTTCTTATGATAAACTGATGGTATACGGTTTAAATATATTAATTCATGTCTAGTTGTGTGCGGAAAGGGGAGAAAAGGAC
The DNA here is from genome assembly GCA_964035505.1 of Watsonalla cultraria. Classification (NCBI taxonomy): domain Eukaryota; kingdom Metazoa; phylum Arthropoda; class Insecta; order Lepidoptera; family Drepanidae; genus Watsonalla; species Watsonalla cultraria. The sequence goes on from OZ037728.1 coordinate 6,853,557, forward strand.
ACGACGCGAATATTCAAAATAAATGACGCAGAAATATTGGCGGATAAATGGTAACTTAGCACTTTTATAACAAAAACTTGTTAAGTAGGAGTGTCCTCAATCAAGCAAGAAGCGCTTCATAAAATAGGTTAAGAGACCGTCGAACGGCTACGGACCTATAAGTCGGGATAATGTTAGGAAAGTAAAAAGTATGTTAAGTGCTGTTTAAACGGACCAGCTTGCCTACCAAGCTCTCTTTGTGCTGATTTAGTTTGTTGCACTTTAAGAATTGGGACGGAACATTGGATTGAGGTTTGGTCTAGATCTTAGTTCGAAAAAAGTTATTAGGTTCGACTTTGAATCCAGGTCACGACTAGTAATGGCAAGTTTTATTGAAGGCAGATAATCAGATCGTACTATGTTGTGCTTCATGGTGTAGATAAGTTGTTGGTAGGGTAAAATGACTTTGTTTAAAGAACATTGACTCACGTAATATCCCCGTACAAAACCCCCATACAATCTACTAAAATATTAAAAAAGTATTTGTTACTATACTAAATAGGCTGCAAAGATAGTACACATTTGTATAGTATAACTAATTTTATTTTAATGTTCAAGAAGTGAAAAATGCACTTCAGCGCCATCCTGTGGCAAATGGCGGAACTAAGTCACAATAGAGGTATGTTTCGCAGCCAAGTTTGTTTTTAAATAAGCACATACTTATATTAGAAGGTTACTGATTCGACTAATCTGCAACATCAACACAAACAGCCCTAAAAGGACGGGGTGTCCTTGAGCGCCCTTTGTGATTGGGACAAAGGGAAAATACCTTTGTAGCCAATGAGGTCGAGAATCGGTCGAGTTTATCTAAAAGAGTATCTTACCAAACTAAAGTCATTGTTTTAATAATTAGGGTCGTCTTTACGGTTGATTAACGTTACAAAGACACGTTCCACTTAAGATAAGGGATCCCTGTAGAATAAGTATCCATTAGTTTTTTGCTCTAATTTTTTAATATAATATTTTCCTTTTTTTATAGGTACAAGTTACCTTACTGACATTTTGTCATAATCGTAATGTGCCGGCAATTCGAACTAAATAAGAATGGATTAAAGTTGAAATTGCAGTGATGGCAAGATGAAAGCCTTCAGGTCTCAGTAACAAGGCGTTTGTCCCGAAAGCCGATTTAGGTAGATCTGAGGTAGGTTCCCATAAGTACAGATATTATAGTTAATGCCCAAGATTGAAGTGTGACTAAGAGTGGTCAGATTAGTTTGCTACTATTATTTTCACAAACATAGAAATGGTCTTCAAAGTGGATAACATTCTAGATTATTTGAGGATTCGAGGTACCGACCGACCATCTGTTTTGTTGCTAGCATAGCGATTCACTTAACTCAAGGACGAACGAACGACACTCCCAGGGTGTTTCAGAATTTTGCTAGGCTATCGGTGTCCTATGGTTCCTCTTACCTTCGAATCATGTAAAAAAGGCGGTAGTTAGTAAGGGGTAGGGCAAGCAGAAGTTTACTTATAGTATGCAGACATTTCGCAATTTATGTTAAGGTCAAATGTAACAGGGTCGAACCTATTCCATAGCTAGGAACTTATCCAGACTCTGGGCTGCTACAGGGAAATTTCAGATGGAAAAACCAAATAACATTTATTGAATTGCCTAAAGGATGTTTATTTTTTGTTTAAGAATTTATTGTTTAAAATATACTCAGCCAGCTTACTGGGCATTACCATTCCCGCAGACACAAATTTAAATTCTGTGTTCTATTTTTTTCTTTTTCTCTTTAGTATTATTGTACTAGATTTAAGTAAGTTAAAAGTATAATATAATAATTATATATACTTAATTGAAAATAAAAAAACGTTGTTTTAACATTTATTATTTTGTGTCTATTATTCCGACAGTCGTCTCGTAGCGAGCCACAGTAGCGATAATTTAAGTTAGCAAAAAATCGCTTAGTTTTCACACTTCTCCACCGCACGATGCTTGCAAAGCGTATATTTTGTTTTTCCTATTAGACGATAGATGGCGTACCAGGCAGCAAGTTGAATTAAATACTGTTTGTATGCAATAAAACCCTCTTGCATTTTTGATATTGTTATATTTTTACGAGTATCAATTGTTTTTATTGCTGTACTATGCTATGCTAAGGTATTTAAGTTTACTAGCCACATCTTTTTAACCACATGTCATTAGTGTAAAGGATTGCGTGAATCGAATAAAATCAGTTTTATCTATACCTATGAATCTAATGATCGAACTCGTCCTATAGAAATATAAACCAATGTCATATTACCTAATGATATAAACTGATCTATAATAAAATAAATTTTAAATATCAAAAAATTATATGCTCCCGCCATCCCAGTAAGGGTAAAGGTAAAGGGGACCCTCCACACAACAACACCCACATTACACCGAAGGTGATTAAGTGCCAAAGAGACAGAGGCTGAGTCGCCGTCTTAGGAACTGTGCACAAATGTATTTTCGATGACACGATGTTTTCCTTCACCATAAAGCACGTGGAGTGAAATTACTGCACTTCAGTTTTCAGTAAAACTCATTAGTACGGGCCGCTGGGAATCAAACTTGAGTCGCTATAGTTATATAAGTTTATAAGATAATAGCAGCATACCACTGTACTTGCCTATATTATAATTCGTGGATAATGGTGTTGGGTAAATAATAAGTAAATCTTAAATTTTAGAATAATCTTCAAATAGCCATTATATATCCTTTTTTTTGCCCCTAATAAAATAAAATAAGAAATAGCTACATGGAAATCTTATGTGATCCTGTAACGATCATAATATATCTAATCTAATCTCAAAAATAAATTATAAATGTTTAATATTAAACCAGAAAATATATCACATTACCGAATTAATTTTTGATTATGAGAATAAATAGCTTAGTAACTTAGTACTGTTGCCAAAATTTTATGCTTACCCTCCAGAGAGCATAGTATATTTATATAGCTTATAGGTACATATAATAGGACTGCTAGCATAATTACGCCTTCATAATAAATATTCCATACAAACGTTGCCTTCAAATCGATCGTTAATGCATGATGTTGTGGTGGAATAATTAGCCAGAAGCATTACTATTGCATGAGGCAACATTAGCCTTGCTTAGCTTAGGTATTCATCGACATATACATATGAAATAAGCTGTCCGTCCGTTCAACTGACATAGGACTCAATACATCAAACTGATACGAATGGAAAAGATTATTTGTGTGTGCGTTCGTCTGTTAAAACAGGAAGGATAAGGATTAAAAAAAACTATATTATATATAAATATAATAAACGGGTAACCCCGCGAGACACAGATAGTAAAGTTAAATGTTTGGAGGCAGAACAGAACAGCAATAACAGTATAAAATTTTGATTCGATAAACGCCGAACTTTTTCCTTTCAATTTAAGTTAAGGCTTAACACAATATTCGCTGCCTAATTCGGAAGCCACAGGCATAGCTTAATTCACGGGGGAGTCGCGCGAAATAATTTCATTTCTAAATTTGTACGGCTGGCATCAGCCGGCGAGTTTGTCAAAACAAAACAATTGATTGCTCGGGGAGGCTGCGATCATTTGTTTGTCTGTTTCCGTGGACTTGTATTTAATGTTGCCAAATAGTTGTGCTCCGTAAATTTCGGATTAATTATCTGGTGGAAACTTAAAATTTCTGAACTATTTAAAAACTACGAATCTAGAGAACTACGGCGGAAGCGCTGAATTAAGGTATCTGGGCGTGCGGACTAGAATTTATTCTCCCAGCATTATTTAAAAATTCTCAGTGTAGACTATAATTCATTCTTTCAGGCATTATTTAAAAATTCAATGAAACATATTTTAAATACCAACCCCCACCTGTGGTGTCCATGGGAGCAGTCGATTGCTACGCAAGTTCGACTCCCAGCGGGGCATGTAGCAATGAGTTTTTATAAAAATACATATGCAGTGATTTCACAACACGTGCTTTACGGTGAAGGTAAACATCGTGAGAAAACGCAATTCAAAGACGAATAGTGCCTGAGACGGCGATAGACTCACCATCAGTCATGTTGGCACATCAGTGGGTGTTGTTATAACAACACCTCTGCCGCCTACCCCTTCGGGGAATGCAGGCATCAGTATTATGAAAATATTGATAAAATTATGATCGTGAAATGAATATTTCAAAACATTTTGTGGAAAAGAATGAGCTTATTTAATGATAGAGGTTAACATTCTTAGAAGAAATATAAATCTTAGCCCCTTAATTATGGAAAGGAGTGTTAAAACTTCCCTCATTTCGTACAAAACGTAACCTTACACACATTTACATAAAGTGTAAATTTACATTTCTTTCATATCATATCTTTATTATTCTCCAAAATGAAATAATCTAATTCCAGAGAATCACATCCTTCGAATTGTACCCGAAAACGATTGTTTAGATACTGTTAGGGAGAGAAAAAGAATTGCTATTATTCTTTTATTCTCGTTTTCTAATTTAGCGCTACGGCTGAAAAAAGCCCGAGCCTTTACTAAGTAAAGTGTTCTCTAAGTCTTATACGGTAAAGCTTAAATTCGATGAAAAGACGAAAACGCAAAACATGCTAAGACTGCCAAACTTGAAATCGAGATGAATACGAGCATGCGTTAAATAAACAAGTTATTAAATACAATTAAAATGGCTTTTAATCCGCAATTAAAGAAGGTTTGTTTATTTTTCTAAAAATAGGTAATTCCTTTAAAATTGTACTTACTTTCTACTGTTTTGTAAACATAACGATAAAATATAAATATCACCTAGTAAACAATTAAATATAACGGATTTGAATCTGTTATTAGTAATTTTCCTGAATGCTTTCTCCCAATGGCAGGCAGAGATGTAAAAATATTAACTTTTCTCAGAATATTATATTTTGTATTGTTGACTTTGTAAGCAGTTAAGCTTAAGGAAGTTTAATAACTGGTTTTATCAATTTTCCCTGCAAAGGGTTTGCAAATGATCTCGCTTTCTGTAAAAATTAGGGTGACCAGCCACATCGGTATTAATCGGACGCCAACCCCAACAATGTCTCGTACATTAATGCTAGGGTGATGTTAAAAGTTGGTATTGTCTAGCCTGGTTGCATTCCGATACATTGTTGCAATTGTATAACTATTCTTAAGTGCACCTTATGTATACAAGTGACATTCGTATCGTCATAAGGCGTTATGACGACTACGTCATAAGGCTATTTTTCACAAATGTTTGATAACACATTATAAAAAAAAATTTGCTAATTACTCAACACAGGCTGTAATACTAACCTGATATATTATATTTAATGTTTAAAGCGATACTTCGTATAGTAGATAAATTCAAACTTAATAGCAACATGACATCAAATCAATACTTCCAAGAATGTAGGACTGTAAATTTAAGCATTAGAATACTGAAGATGCTTTAGAAATAATCTTTCCATAGTATAAAAGGAAGTCTCTTCCGCTGTTTGTTCGCTTAGATCTTAAAAACTACTCAACACATGTTAATACACTCTTAAAGTAATGACTCAAGAGGGCAGATTTATATCTATACATACAAATGACTCGAAGAAAAGCGAGGGTGGGTCATACTTCCAAAAGGAGGATAAATAAAATACGGTGTCGCAACGTGTTCTTCTCTAAATACGCTGTATTCGTATATTATGATTGTGATTAATACGTCTGTGATTATTATATAGAAGGCCGAGATTGCGGAGGATCATGATTGTATCGGCGGACATGGCACATGACACGCATTGTCCACTAAGGAATTAGCCCCTCCCCTCTTACCCTCCTCATCAATCATCTCGTCTACTTTTTGCCCATTGTTTCCACGTCTCGTCTAAATTGACGGCATTAACTCGGACCAAAGAAAGGGTTTCTTTGTTAAGTTATCTTATGGATCAAAATAATCGCACACGCTATCCCGCGCGGATAACTCTAGTTTATTAGGCTATTGTATCGATGATTGGCGGTCATATTTCTTAATATTATTATACGGGTATTAGGTTACATAGTATTGGGGTATTTGTACCTTTTTATTGACCCGGAATGATTCGTATTGGAACCTTGAAAGATCTTGGAAATAGCTGATGGATCTCCATCAGACATATCCATTCTTTCTGGGTAGCATGAACTACTATCTACGAGTAGTTGTTTTGTCGTGAAACTTAAATTTAATATTTACGTATATACCTACGAGCGTTATCCGTGACTTCGTCTATATGATATGTTTTTCTTTGGACCCACAAAGTTTCAAAGCAATATCTTATATAGATACTTAGCAACATAGGTGTAGCAACGAGAGAGATAATTACACATTTATAACATTACTAGCTTCCATCCGCGGCTTTGCCTGAGTGTAATCACGGAACCCTTATTAACCTCTACTAACGGTATGTTTTTTGCCTATGTTACTTGCTGAAGATGTAGCTTTCGGATGTTGAAAGGATTTTTAAAATCGATCGAGTTATTTTTGGGTTAAATCGTAACAAACAAATAAAACAATTCGTTCTACTAAATGTAACAATAATTTCAAACTTTATTAATTGTATTATGTATCCTATTTAGCACTATTGCTATCCCATATATAATATTATATATAAATATTATATCATAATTTTATATATCATATTTTAACTTTATCTATATTTAATATCAAAAATATATCTATCAAGTGTAGTAAAGTTTTTGAGCCCTCATTGAATACTACACTGAAATTGAATGAACGTTTACAAAAGCTTTTCAATATTAGCTCCGTTATGAAGTCCTGTCTTAACAATGACAATATTGGCATACTGCACAAAATCACGCATATATTTTGCATACTCATGTGAAGAAAAGACGGAGTGCTGAGCTCGGTGGAATATAAAATATTCGTGAAATATTCTCATAAAATGTAACTGAAAGGCAGCTGAAAGGTGATATTGCTTTTCGAGATGCTAGCAGTGTTATCATCGTAGGTAACTTTAACGCCCACTTCGGAAATATATAAAATTGCAAATGACAATATCAATAAACAGGGAATAAAGGCGTGAGTAAATGCTTGTCGCTTCGTGTGATAATGAAGACACAGAAGACTCTATAAATCAGTTTAATTTTGAAATCCTAGGGCATTTATTGTGCTTTAAGCTTATATTTGAAATATTAAGCCACCGGCCGTCAATAGAGATAATACACGAACAATCCTAAGATTCCGAGAGTATCTAAAATCATCCGTGCACGTGAAACTGGGCCTCCATCCCGTCTGAATAAATAACAAAATATCGCCTTGAGCGAGATACACCGAAATTATTTCCGCTGACTTACATTTCGTTTCGTGTCTTACATTGTATGCAACATTTTTTCAAATTTCTTATGTTTATACGTAGAACTAGCTTACCCCCGCAGCTTCGTCTGTGTGGCAGTATGATTTACATATACCAACTTTCAACCCCCATTTCACCCCTTTAGAGATATAATTTCGGAAAATCCTTTTAGTGCACTGCTTATATTTCACCAAGAACAAAAAGGTTACAATTTTTATAAACACAATATTAATTACATGAATAATAGAAACTCATGGATATAGTTCCAATGCAGAAATGTCAGTAATAGCTATAATAAAATAGAGTCTAATAATTGTACTTAGATATAAATTGAAATTGTTCATCATTTAGCTTTATTGGTAGGAAACTATGATGAATTATATGACATTTTCCTACCGAGAAAGCTCTTCGCACCTATGTAATGTCCAGCGCATGCAAATAAAGAGTGTCGAGGCGTGTCGCAAAGAGCCCCAGTGGCTTAGACCGAGGGCTTTCGGGTGAAGAGCGCCTCTAATTAGTGCGACAGAGCCGCGGGGCCAACTACGAAAAATTGCCTCTGAATCCCACTGTAGTGACCGACTTTGTTTTTTGACATTGCGACTGTAGTCTATTGAGATAATGAGCTTTATTTTGAAAAAATAAAGTATCAATTATACAGAGTATATTGTGTTAAATCTAGAGAAAAGTAAAATGGAGTTAATGAGTAAAGTACCAATTAATTACTCTTCAAAATATTGAAATAAGTATGAGATATCTATGTATATGAGAAATGTGTATGTTTATTTATAATTATAAAAAGGTAACGTTTGTTTTTAAGGTTATCTTATTTTTTTTTTGTTTCAAAAATCTCTCTCTGAAGTCTAGGTTGGACAAAAAGGCTTACATAATTGATCAATGACCGAAACTTACGATCATATTTTATTTCGTATCCTTATTGTGAAGCGAAATAAAATAAAAATAATCCTGCTTACTAAGTATTTAATTTTATTTACCACTCATATTTAATTTACGATTTTATGAGGCAGAAGTTATAAATAATATAATTATCATCTTCCTGCTCTTATCCCAATCTTAAATGGGGCGTCTTACAGGGGTCAGCACAATATGTTTTCCTCTTCCATTTTTCCTTATCAGCACCCATTTCCATGTTGTAAAAAATAATTGTACTAAATACCACGTGTTTAATGTAAAGATTACAATTTATTAAATCATTAAATTCCCTTTGAAGTGAACAATTGCACATTTTGCAGGTTACAGTAAGGTCGTTTATTTTGATAATTCGAACCTTTTGTTTTCCTTCCCTTTAGATGTGAACAAAACATTAAATTATTATGAGTCCCGTTTTGTATTTTACCCGGAACTTGGAAATAATGGATAAGTACCGACTATTTATTCAAATTCCTAAATTTGGAATGTTAAGTGATACCATTCAAGTATGTATAGGTACTCGATAAGCATATCATTAAGATTTTGTAAAAGATCCCAATAGTAATTAATAGAAAAAACTTATACACTTTTGACTTTCTGGAGGCATTTGTATTGGCCTTGTGCTAAGTGAGAACAGCCGCGTTATTCACTAAGGTTTTTCAGCGTCGGCCTCGACGACGAGCGTTGGTTTCAATCATAGTAAATATATACATAATACATAGAAGATAAGGTTCAATTTCGTATCTTCAAAACCGACACTCGACGACGAGTGCGACGCTGAGAAACCTTACTGAATAATACGGCTGGAGTCCTACCATGACCTCTTATTGACATGATAGTTTAACATTTATTATGAGACAGATGTATATGACGTGTATAAGTCTATCACTGTCACACAGTGGAACTATGATGGCAATAAGAGCTTATGGTAAGGCCCCAGATATTTGTGTAATGTAAATTAACTTACTCTTGAATGCTTTATGTATTTAAGAACCTATATATTGTAGTAATAGGTAAATATGAGTGTCTTGTGTCTTCTTTAAATACATGCATCTTGGTTTACACCCCTGTCGACGTATAAAGAATTCATCATCTCCCTGGCCTTAATCCCATGTATTTGGGGTCAGCACTTGATTCAACCCGATGTGGCTGATCATCTGATTTTTATACGAAGCGACTGCCATCTGACCTTCGTAACCCCTTTTTCGAGGAAAATCGGCAATCTGGGTTAAACCAGTTCTCAGACTTTCTTAGGCCTCTAACTCACCTGTAACGATTGCCAAAGATGTTAAATTGGCAACCGGGACCGACGACGGCTTAACGTGCTCTCCGAGACACGAAGGGAACTCGGGCGGTCACCCATCCAACTACTGGCTAGGCGTATGGTTGCTTAACTTTGCTGATCGCATCATATGCGCAATAGCAACTGTGCCACGAGCCTTGTATAGACGATGTATAGACGTATATAGAATTATCTCAAGATATGTCCTATCTTATATAGATATATCCAGTGCAAAAACATCCGTAAACATAATACATAATTTGCAGTATAAATGTAATTTTCGACGGGAAGGCTAAAAGCGAAAGGGCGAATACCACTCCGTTATTACTCAATAAACAAAATAGGCATGTAAAATTTTTATAAACGTACAAATCACGCTGTGTATCTCGTGAAATTGGATGTGGAAGGTGGGTCGAAGGGCCGAGGGAACAGGTGTGTGCGAAGGGCGCAGGTGCACACCTATGTATAAGTTAAAGGGAACATTGTAAAAGTTTATTCCTGAATATCTATCCATTTTTAATTCTGATTAAAATTGTTTACGAAACTGTCAGTAAGTAAAACTTTTGAATCATATTTTTTTGCGTCTAGATTCTCCCCGCAACTTTGTACGCGTAACGTCTTAATGCTGTGTCCGTTCTCGGGGTAAAATTTATCTCTAGGTGGAAATTTAAGCAAAAAATGTTCAGTGGTCTAGCCGTGAAAAAATAACCGACTGGCAGAAACACTTTCCCAATTATATTGTTAATATGAATAATAGCCTAAGCTATTATAATTATATATATTATATAGATGGTGGTGATATATTATAATGATAGAATACTAACTAATATTAAAAAGCTGAAGTGTTTGTTTGGTTGAAATCGCTGACGTCAGATTTGAATTAAAAATATAATTGTATTGGATAGTTTATTCATCGAGGTAGGAGGGTATATTTATTATTATGATATCTGTCTTATATTAAAATATCCCTAAATAACAACCGCGAGGCACACCTAGTATACATATAACATATCATTTTTCATTTAATTTTTATCAAATTTTGAAATTATTATGATACTCGTTTTATTATAAAAAAGGCACGTAAAACCAGTAAAAACTAAATGTATAGGGTAGCTATTTATACTACGACATAGAGACACACCCACTAGCCAGTGGCTATGGATACGATCTCTGCCTGTTTGTGTTTCGGCTTCGCTGAACACAGGAATCAGGCTGCTTCGGTATACTGTACCACAATAGGATAAAACGTATACAATATTTTGCGAATGGCCTAGACTTTGGCAATAGTACTATTATACAATAACTTTGAAGTGACCCGATTCGAAAGATCATTTAATGTATTGTATGGTTTTTTGAGTGTGGGAATCTGCATTCGGCTTTGAAGTAATTTAAAGACGTATGTATAGTGCCTGAGGCGGCAGTGGACTCACTATCAGTCACGCTGTCACTTCATCACCGGTGATAAGTTGTTCTTACAAAATTCCTACGTACCCCTTCGGAGACCCTTTTGGGATTGCTTGAGCACATTTTACTTTATAGTTTTGCAGTTTACCATGGCAAAAAGTTATGAAATAAATGGTTTAAGCTGTCTCGTATTATTAGCGGGCTTAGTGGAACAAACGTTTCCGCTAGTTAAGAACCGCAACCACAGAATGCGTGAGTGAGCATGATACTACAAAGGTATGTTGTTCAATTAGAGCCGAGTGCCTTTAAACAGCTAATCAGAGATCGTCGGTTTCGAAATGATTGCGTACTTTAGTTTTCAATAGACTTGTTTTGAAATCATAAGAGTAAAATACATACATATGCTCACGCCTGTATTCCCCGAAGGGGTCGGTGTTCTAATTTTCAACACCCACATTTCACCGTTCAGGTTCTTGCTGAAAATAATATGTTTATTACATAATGGTAGTATAGAATATGAACACTAGCAAATGGTTGTATTAACAGCACATTAAAACCTCATGCACGCTTTAAGTTGGATTAGTTAAAAAGTTGGAACGTACAATCCGACGACAAGACTCTCAGCTTATAAGTACGTGATTTTGCACTTTGAGCCGACCACAATGTTCTTCTCATACAACATTTGTAGGTATAGTTTATAAATAAACGCATTTGAGTTAATCTTTGAAGTTGAAGGAAGGCACTATAAAATACATGCAGAAAGATTTTTGATAAGCCCTTAAAAGAACACTTCTAATAGGGCTAACTACAGATTAATGTTAATATTTAATAGATGTATCAATATTATAAGATACATTTATGTTCACGCCTGTATTCCCCGAAGGAGTAGGCAGAGGTGTTGTAATTTTCAACACCCACGTTTCACTGAATATGACTAAGTGCCAACTTGACAGAGGGTGAGTCCATCGCCGTCTCAGGCACTATACATAAGTCTTTCAATTATATCTCAGACATAGTGATTTCACACCACGTGCTTTACGGTGAAGGAAAACATCGTGAGGAAACCTGCACGTGTCTAAAGTAGTTCTAAGACGTATGTATAGTGCCTGAGACCGCGATGGACTCACCCTCTGTTACGTTTGCAGTTAAGTAATCACCTTGTGTGAAAAGTGGGTGCTGTTATTACAACATTTCGGGGAATACAGGCGTCAACATGCGTGTGTGTGTGTATATGTATTATTAAAATAGGATCCCATCTGTAGTAAAGGGAATTTTTACTATTATTGTGTGGATCAACCTTTTTATATTCGATACAAGTAAAGTAAGTTTACATCCAACTCCATTGTTAGTCGGACATAGGGCCAGGTTTATATACACGTTTATCACTACAGCCCCACACTATAGTGGTCCTACGACGAAATTGTACTAATATTTTAGCCTGAATCGGTGTCCTTATCGATAAAGATAAATCTATACAGATAAATAAAATTGAAGTGTCTGTTTTCAATTTCAAAATAACACCTTTTCACTAAATGCATATGAAAGTATACACGCTACTGACACAAAAAAACCAAGTTTACATTTTTTTCTCTGTCTGTCTGTCCGTCTGTCTGTCTGTTTGTTCCAGGTAATCTCCGAAACGGCTGGACTGATTTTAACGGGACTTTCACCGGTAGCTGATGTTACAAGGAGTAACTTAGGATACTTTTATTTAAAAAAAATATTTAGGGTTCCGCCGGAATAAAACTAATTTACGCGGGTGAAACCGCAGGGCACATCTAGTTCAAAATATACAGATAAATTAAACTGAAGTGTCTGTTTGTAGTTAAATGAAAGTATACACGCTACTGACACTAAAAAAACAAGTTTTAAAATGTTTCTCTGTCTGTATGTCTGTCTGTCTGTTTGTTCCGGGTAATCTCTGAAATGGCTGGACCGATTTTAACGGGACTTTCACTTACTTTTATTTATTAAAAAATATTAGGGTTCCGCGATAATAAGGATGAAACTAAATCAATGCGGGTGAAACCGCGAGGCACAGCTAGTTTAACATATAAGTGCATGACCTCGCGACCTTCGCTGGACTATCAAAAACCGGTAACAATAATTAACTATAATACTTCGAGTTCAATGTACTCAATAGCCTAAATATTTTTACGAAGCTTCGGCAGGTAAGGTCGTTGCAGAGTTCTATAAAAAAGGTTTTATGCAACCAGGATATAAAGTTTATTTTTAAGGGCCGAATAGATAATAAAAGTGAAATAAGGTAGCGTTTTCATGTGTGTTGTCACTATCCCTTGTACCCATTTTGTAACTGAATTATACATTTACGGTGTACACATAGTGCGAGCGGAAGCGGAGTCACAATATTCAATAATGTTCATGGGGAAAAATAATAAATCTCAAGAAAAAAACAAAAATGTGAAAGAGTTGTCTAGTTGTCTGTTACGCAAGTGACGTAAGTTCGAATCGCAGAGGGGCCTGTACGAATGATTTTTTCTAAAAACTTATGTGTAGAGATTTCTCACCACGTGCTTTACAGTAAAGGAAAAACGAGGAAACCAGCATATGTTTGAGAACTAATTCAAAGACATATAATGCCTGTGACGGTTATAGCCTCACCAACCACTTCGGGGAATACAGGCGTGAGGGTATGTATGTCAATAATGGTTAGCTATTCATTATTAAAACTTAAGTACCACTTGCACTTCGTCCACTCTGCTATCTATCAATCTGTGTATGCCGGTTTCAAGCATTCTTCACGATCCCGCCCTTGATAAATTTGTCTTAAGAGCTGGTACTTAAGATCTTGTTGATCTCAAGAGGTTGCGAAAAAGTGGTTATAAAGGAAACATTTTGTGAATAGAAAATATTCTATAGTGAAAAATATATCCTGATCTTGACCTAATTCACTGACAACTTTCGGGATGTATGTGTTTCACATAGCGGAGAGGAAATGTATAGTTATGAGACCCTAACACCGGGTATGGGAAAATGTTTCTGAATCTATATTCTCCATAAATTATACGGTGTATTATACTTGTAAATCGTACTTGTGTCCGGAAAAGACGATACTTAAGACTAAACAATTGGACAACAGGCCATCTTACTTAAAATCTTCAGATATTCAGATTGGATTTTTTTTGTTTGATATAAAAACGGTGACGAACAAGCGTACAACCCTGGTTTAAGTTACTAGCAGGTTTTTAACACTTGCACCAGTTGCAATCTTCTGTAAGGGGAACTAAAAATCTCTAATAGGATAATGTCTATAGTGAAATAGGTCAGATATTCCAAGTTTGTATTTATAAAGTGAACCGCCTGCATAAGTGCATTTGTAGCGTTTATCGCTCCGCTGGCGCTTGTGAATGAGCTCTCGCATTATTTGTGAATTATACAGTTGTGGTCGCGTGTCATGGAGCTGCTCGCGTGACACTGCTATATTGTTTACACCGTCATGTTTGTTATGGCGTCAATGCTAAGCCTTTTTGCCGCGTAGTTCATTCGTTCCTTTTCATTCACGGCTCATGAGGGAATGGAAAATCAACAAACTACTCTACAATTGAACGGGCCCGCGGGAGCACTTTGCCTTGTTAGCTAAGCCGTACGGAATACCTACATAGCTTAGGTCGAATTTAATACCATGATGTGAATGTAGCCTTTTGAGTGAATTCCCTAGAGTACGTACGAGTAGTTTCTTTGTTTTAGTGGCTTGCCATTTATTCGGGAAATTTCGACACTGCTTTTAACGTAGAGTGAAGTATTTCGTATTCTCAGATTCGATTACCTAGATCCTATTTGATTTTTGAATTTGCTTTGTCCACATGTATGTATATTTTGCCATAATGATAAATACTTTGAAACAATCTGGATTTACATTTAAAGCAGTGATGATAGATATAATATAATGATCAAGAAGATTTTTAAATCTTTCTAACGCACATAGGTTAGGGTAACCTATAACATAACCTTCAGTAATAAAATCATCCATAAAATGGTGAAACCACGGGCCACAGTGTTAAATAAAACTCCGAATGTGAAACTGAGATCCCGTTTAAACTCTTTCCCCCTACATCGCCTAAGATAATACTTGGTTTCAAAATAGCTTCATCTCTTTTTGTGAAATAAAAATTCATACAAAAAGTAAACCGCCTTCAGATAAAAATAAATAAAATTATGTCAAATAAATTACTTACTTTTGAAGTCGGTATTTGATATCGAGTTTGATGCTAAATTTGGCACAATATTCAATTAAAATAATTAACAAACGCACTAGTCGCCACAAAGATTTTCGAAGTATTCTCTCGAATTGAAAAAAAAACATACAGTCGAATCGAAAGCCTCCTTCTTTTTTTGAAGTTTGTTAAAAATATTTCAATAGGGATGGACATAGTTTTAGCCCGAGTTTCTTCTAGGCTTGGTTTTAGCCGTGTTTTATAATAAGTTTAAGTGTACTGGTACAATTACATCGAATTAAAACGACTTCAACAAAACATCTTTGCGTCTTGAGCAGACAGAAAAAGTAAACAACATAAGATCCCCATTAATATCTCGGGTAACAGAAAACGGAAATTGAAAATCGATACGTATAGAGTGCAATACTTGGAGCAATTAATTGCGACGGCTGTCATCGCATTCTGAAGAGGGACGAGTCACGAAAGGAATCAAAACGGTGCGGCCCGATGCTATAACAAAGGGGGCTTGGTAATACAGTTGCTTTGTTTGTCTCCCACATCTCCGCAATTACAGGAGAATGCTGGGACACTTGTAGAGTTTAGGTAATAGTAACATGTAGAGATAAAGTAATAGTAAAATAATAATGAGTTTAGGTAATAGTAAATTAGGTAATAGCTTAGGTAATAGTAAATTAGGTAATAGTTTAGGTAATAGTAACTTGCAGAGTTTAGGTTATAGTAACTTGCAGAGTTTAGGTAATAGTAACTTGCAGAGTTTAGGTAATAGTAAAATAATACCTAGTAAGTATTTCAAATATACATCCATCGGGATGAGCTTGATGCTTTCATGAGCGATTGGCAGCAGACTGCTGAGAACAAGGACAGTTGAAAAAAAATTGAAGCCAGGATCTCGTGTTCCGCAGTAGCGTTTGCGACTACTAGACCAGCGAGAACGACAAAGAAGTATGGAAATATATCGAAAGAAGATATAAACAGCTTTAAATCTAAATGCAGATTAATCTACTCAAGAAAAACTAATATAAAGAACAATATCAAATCTTAAGAATTCATCACATTTGAGCTAAACTCTACAACATTATGCGATTTATAAAGGTCTGTCTAACAAGCATGAGTACCTCCCTAATCACATAAGCCGAATCAACCGGATTTTAAGTGCTAAAACCTTTTAACTGAGTAGAGCGTACAGTGTTCTTGTTGTAAAAAAATTGTGACCCACATATCATATCACATGTATTCCGAAGAGGAGTTTTTAAGTTAATAATAAGAATTTTGTATGAAGTAATCTTATAACTACTAATTCATCCAATTAAAAAATAAACTCCCGATTTTTTTAATTTACTTTCAAAGACAGCTGGGGCTTTTCTCGCTCAGAGAATCAGCATTGGTATTCAACGTGGCAATGCTGCCAGCCTTCTTGGCACGATCCCGAGAGACACCGTGAGGGACAAGTTTTCTACCTTTATTTAGTTTTAAGTACTGTTCCTTGTATGTATAATTAAGTTTTTATTGAATAAAAATTACATTCTTTCAAAGTAGACATAGGGTCTATAGTATTATAATTACCTTGCGAGTGGAAAATATCATAATACTAGCTGTGCCCCGCGGTTTCATCTGCATAGACTTAATTCATGGCTTTATATGATAAATATATATTTATTCAATAAAAACTTAATTATATATGGCTTTATATTAAGTAGTCTATGTTACTCCTTGTAACATCAGCTATCTGCCAGCGAAAGTCGTCAAATCGGAAGAAACAGAGAATTATTCTTATATAAATACCGTATAATATATACGTTCATATGCATTTCGTGACAATCTGTTCATTTGGAATTACAGACATTTCAATTTTATTAATACATACATGCCGGTCTCATGGGGATAGGCAGAGACCACCGTTTGCCACATGCTCTGATCTTTAGATAATTCTTTCTTTTTTTTCTTCATAATTTTATATCTGCATAGATATAATCTATGTTAATTCTAGATGGTAAGCAAACGCATATCTACTATATAAGTGGTGTTCAAAGGAAGTTTTAACGCCATAAATTATACACTCGCATTATCCTGACTTGATTTACGCATCGCTGGCGCTTTATTACTGAATTCTAATTTAACTCAAAAATTGTGGCGTTTGCATTTTAAACTTAGAGCCTTTTGGAACATTGGGGATTATACCTATGTTTCTCAATTTTAAAAATGATTGCATTACTTTCTAACGAAGGTGTTACGACCTTAACGAAGAAAAAAACATTTAAAAAAAAAATGGCCACTGCAGCTATCCCAGAAGGGTGGGTCACCGGAGCGGTGTTACAACACCCACTATTTAAGAAGATGATTGTGTGCCAACGCTATCTTCTTCTTCGTCTTAGCGTTTTCCCGGCATGGTGCTGGGGTCCGCTTTCCTACTCTCTCTTACTTTGCTCGGTCTTTGGCATCCTCCTCTGTCAGGTCGTTCTCTCTCATGTCGGCTTTATCGACGTCAAGCCAGCGCTTCTTGGGCCTGCTACGAGATCTGCTATACATTAATATTATCCCTTTAAATTACTTCTGATATACAGGTAACCTCACGATGTTTTCTTTCACTGTAAAACACGTGGATGAAATTAGAGCACAAGTTTTTAGAATAACTCATTGGTACCGGTCGCTGGGATTGCGTTAAGGTATATAATATTTCAGTATAGGCGTATAATGTAGGTAAAGGTAGAGGTCCAGTAGAGGCGTAATAATTCCATGAAGTATAAAAGAATCCCTAATATTTAACACCAATTAAATTTACTCGAAATTATTTAGCGTATGTTATGTTTAATTGCCGAGAACGCTAATGAAGTAAAAAAAACATAGCAATGTGCCCTTTTTGTTTGTTTTGTTTTAACAACTGAGGCTTAATGTACTTTGGAGCTATACCTTTTAGAAAGTCCGATTGAAATAAGGCAAATACCGGGATATGGTCCCAGTCAAACGATTCTAAAATGCTCTCAGGCGACTGGGACTGCAATCCCAGTTCTTCATGGCTCCTGAAGTCTTAAACGAAACTCTCGTGATGACTTTATTTATTGAATGAGATTATTTTGTCATTCTAAAAATCCCGGCTCTACACGTTTAGATATTGCTATATACATATTAATGGCTTGCTATCCTAGAACTGAATAATATAACTATATTATTTAGTTACGATGTTTGTTCAGTTAAAACTGTATATGTACCTACCTTATATATTAATAGCTGTGCCGCGCGGTTTTATCCGCGTAGGAAAAACAATAAAAACTATGTTATTTATTGACACTTTTTTTTTAATTTTCCATAGATGCTTCGCTCGCAGCGTGATGTTACAAAGTAGCCTTCTCGATGAATGAACTAACCGACACAAAAATATTTTTTCAATGCAAACTATTAGTTCCCTTATAGCGCGTTCAACTAAGCAAACAAACAAACTTTTCAGCTTTAGTTTAACCAACGTAGATTTAGTTTCATGCTTCATTTCGCGGGACCATAATATTTTTAATAAATAAAAGTAGCCTAAGTTACTCCTTGAAACATCAGCTACCTGCCAGTGAAAGTTCCGTTAAAATAGGTCCAGCCGTTTCAGAGATTACCCGGAACAAACAGACAGACAGACAAACGGAAAAAAAATTAAAAATCGTTTTTTTATGTCTGTTTCGTATATACTTTCATATGCATTTAATGAAAAGATGTTATTTTGGAATTACAAACAGACACTTCAATTTTATTTATCTGTATATATATACAGATAGCTGTGCCCCGCGGTTTCACCCGCGTAGATTTAGTTTCAACCTTATTGTCGCGGTACCCTAATATTTTTAATAAATAAAAGTAGCCTAAGTTACTCCTTGAAACATCATCTACCTACCAGTGAAAGTCCCGTTAAAATCCGTCCAGCCGTTTCGGAGATTACCCGGAACAAACAGACAGACAGACAGACAGACAGACAGACAGACAGACAGAGAAAAATTTGAAAACTTGGTTTTTTAGTGTCAGTAGCGTGTATACTTTCATATGCATTTAGTAAAAAGCTGTTATTTTGGAGTTACAAACAGACACTTCAATTTTATTTATCTGTATAGATGTATAGATAGATATAGATTAATATAAGCGAAATACTATATTTAAATGCGTATGTGACTGATTCTACTTGCATGAATTTGTAGGCCATAATACAGTGAAACGGACAATTTTATTCACTGTTATTCATGCATCGTGTCTTCCAGTCACGCCACACCTACTGCGTTTTACCAAAATTGTCTGAATGACAAATGCACATTCGTGTTCGTGTCAAGGCATTCGGAACTTAAATTCGTCATCATTTGTACGAGTCGCATCACATAAATAATAGTCTAGTCTAGTGGAACGACATACATGAACTAGGTTCGCATTTGTCTCACGTACATAAGCGCATAATAAGATAGTCCTTGGTATAAAAGTAGTTCTATCTCTTTTTTTTATACGGTATTAATAGGGGATGGACATAGTTTTAGTCCGAGTTTGGTCTAATCCACGGGTCCAGGGTTCAAGTCCCTGTTTGGGCACAGATGGGTGGTCAAACATGGTGGTGGATGCACAAACCCTAAGTTTATTCATAAATGTTTTAGTCGGTAGTTGTAGCCAGTTCGTAAATATCAATAATATATATATAACTTTCAATAATAATATTATATGATAATAATACAGAGAAAAAAAACAAATGACAATCTAAAACAATTCGAAATTTAAATTCTTTCGTTTATTTATTTAATGGCGATGAGCTTAAGTACAACTATTCTGCCAATGTCAGAAGTTATTTATATTTTTTTTGAAGAAGAAATTATTTCTCTTTCTTAATTTAAGGCCAGCCATAAGTAGGTCTGACCTTCTTGCTACTTACAGTATCTTATACGTTTACAATATGTTTTGTAATAACAGCACTAAAGTCAAACTTTTCTTGTAATCTTCTGTTCATAATTACATACATACATACATACACATAATATAATAATAAATAGATAAATAAAATATAAGTCTGTTTTTCATTCCAAATTATTTAACAGCTTCTTACTAAATGTCTAACAAAATATATAAGGTACATTAAAAAATATATATATTTGCGTGTATTTGTCTTTTTATTTGGCTAATCTCTGAAATAGCTGTACCGATTTTTCATATCGTATCAGACTGTGGTAGCTTAATAAAATGCGTTATAATAGAGCATGCACACCAGCAAATTTCTGTTAATCTTCGTTTATTTAATTTGCCTGGCAAAGTTTATTTCATTTTGGTTACTTAAGTTAGCAGATTTATGATCATACTTAGACAGGTACAGTCATTTATTACTCTCAGTACTTGGTTTGTTACCGTTTCACTCCAGAAAGAAGAAAACGTAAACACTTTATAATACCTACCTGTGTTAATGCTTGCTTTCAACAAGTTTTGAAAAACTTAATAAACTCGCTTTTCCCACAATACAATTGTGCTAAGTTAAGAAGAAATTCTCTAATTGTATGTACGGGCCTTTTCCATGACACTTCAAGTTTCAAGTTTCATTTATTGCGTGGAATTTCTTATTTACCGCGATCTTTTGTAAAATAAGTTTTTAAGTGCCTAATTAAATTGCGTTTATGTTTTTGAGTTCTTGTGTGAAACTGAGCATACAGGCTTTTGTGTTCTAATTCGGATGATTTTTTTTCCAATCACCGGTATATCTATGCATTTAAAAATTATTAATTTCAAAGACCTTACTGGCTGGCTAATATAATAACACACAGACACACGTCATCTGGAGGGCGAGTTCTTTCTGATGTGTCCAATAAAAAGAGTTTTATTATGATAATTCCAAAAAGTCCACTCGTAAGTAGGTTCACTCGTGATGTCGTGACCAAGGGAAATGGGGATTCATTTTTATATATACTTATAGATTTATTTATTTAATTTTCCAACACGCAAAAACTCAAGCTAAGGGCCATCATAATTACAGACGACCAGTGCATGCAAAAATAAAATGTAGTCTAACATTTTTATGAAATAAATCCATATTATACTGTGGTATTGTCCATGAATGCTGCCATGAGGCCATAACTCGAGTGAGTTGCAGGAGAGGCGCCACACCACGCGACATTACTGCACTGACGCGTTATTCACGAATGTTTCTCAGCTTCGAACTCGTCGACGAGCGTTGATTTCAATCATAGGAAATTGATACATAATACATAGAGGATAAGGTTTAATTTCGTTTCTTCAAACCTGACACTCTGCGACGAGTGCGACGCTGAGAAACCTTAGTGAATAACGCGGCTAGTGTATATTATGACTCACTACATCTTCGTGTCACAGACACTGCACACATTCCGAGGTCAACAATGAAATATATATTAAGAGGAACTCCAAACCAGATGTCTTTAAAAATGTAGGCGAAGTGCATGGAGTGTATGTACAAGGAGTGTATGTTTGGAGTTGGATGATCTCTGTGAGGTTTTTGGCACTATTTAATTACATTGGTGGCTGTATTTTGGAGGTTATCCCATTTTCGGAACTCGGAACAAACAGACAGACGGACAGATAAATGGGCAGAAAGAGTTTTTTTTTTGTTTTTATTCGAATACCGTATGTACTTTCATATGCATTTAGTGAAAAGCTGTGAATTTGGAATATCTGTATAGATGTATAGTTTGTATACACTAGGGGCTCACGAGGCCCCTAATAGGTACTCGCCCCGCCTTAGGCAGTTGCCTAAACGTCTTATGGCCTAATCCGGCCCTGGCTATAGGAAAATAGGTATAAAATATCGTATACATATAAAAATTCAAATACTTCTAGAGAAGACAATTTGTCACAAGTTCATAATTAATCATAAGTTGTCAAATTGATCGAGTTCATTCATATTATTTTGTTTGTGAATTCAATATAAACTTTGAAACAAAACTGTTCGCAATTAAACTTTAAATTGCTTAACTGTAAGCATCCGAAGACTTATTCACGTATGGAGAGCTTTAACCAGAGGTAGTAGAAACCATGCCAAGAGTAGACTTGCATCAGATTTTCTTAAAGAATACCTATGATACTACGCATAGAAGAGTCATTCCGTAATAAACCCGGTACCTAATCACTTGAGAAGTCTATACTTATATTATAAAAGGGTAACGTTTGTGAGTTTGTGACGTTGTAAGGGGTAAATCTCTGGAACTACTGAACCATTTTACAAAATTATTTCACCAATAGAAAGCTGCGTTCATGTGGAGTGTCGCAGGTTATAATAATTTAGACAAACGGGCCGGGACAAAAATATTTCTAACGCGGAACTGAGTCCGCGGGCACTGCTAGTCTTAAATAATTATATCGCTAAAGAGTTTGTCTTTCTGATTGAATGCGCTAATCTTAAGAGCTAACAATTAGAATTTAATAATTATTTTTGTGTGTGAATTTGTCAAACGTTCAATTTGAAAGGGCCTGAAGTTGGTGGTAAAAGTAACTTATTTATATATCAGAGGCGGATCCAGCTTTGGCGCCAGGAGGGGGTCACATAGTCGTTCGTTCCCAAACGTTTGCCATCATACAAAGTTATTATATTATATTAAATTAATTAAATATTAAAGACCTGTAGTGACATAAAATCTGTCATCATCTCCCTGGCCTTAATCCCATGTATTTGGGGTCGGCACTTGATTCAACCCGATGTGGTTGATCACCTGATTTTTATACGAAGCGACTGCCATCTGACCTTCGTAACCCTTTTTTCGAGGAAAATCGGCAATCTGGGTTAAACCAGTTGTCAGACTCTCTTAGGCCTCTGACTGACCTGTAACGATTGCCAAAGATGTTAAATTGGCAACCGGGACCGACGGCTTAACGTGCTCTCCGAGGCACGGAGGGAACTCGGGCGGTCACCCATCCAACTACTGGCTAGGCGTATGGTTGCTTAACTTCGCTCATCGAATGATATGCGTAATAGCAACTGTGCCACGAGCTCCCACGTGACATAAAATCTGTATGGTGACAAAATACATAAATAAAATTATTATGTTCAATTAGTGGTCCACCTAAGTCCTGGAACCAGCTCAGGGGGGGGTCATGACTCCCCTCCTGGATCCGCCATTGGAGCATATACATACACCTAATACCTAATTGAATAAAGTATTTAAAACAAAACAAGTCATTGAATGGGGTTGTGGTACATTGAGAGTAAATTCGTCACAAGCATTAAGAGAGTCATCCCTCTCGACAAATGAGGTCCGATAACCCTAATCTACATCGTTAACTAAATGAATTAGGAAGTTTAGCCTTAATCAGCGCACTGAAGAGTTGTGTTACTGATGACGAGTCTCCTTAAATACAATATTATTACTTGTAACAAGAACCTGCAGGAATCGTAAGCTTTTTACACACTCTTATCCTTAAGAAATGTAAGTTATTTGCTTAGAAAATCAAGAGTATAGGATAGTCAACGTCCAGCCTTAGAGTCACACAGTTTCATGTGATGCCCAATAACTTTATGCTAGGGAACTCTGATAGATAAATGATGGAATTGTGACATACTAGCGGACGTCACATAAAATAAAGACTAGTTACTCGCTTGTGATGTAGCTATCTATGAAAGAATTTTCAAGTTCGATCATGTATTTTCGGAGCCAATTCAATGCAAACAAACAAACAATCAAATGTTTCCTCTTTATAATATTAGGATAGATAAAATTCACGTGATGGGCTGTTACCGCGACTTCTTCGGCTTTTATAATAATAAATAATAAGCATCCCGAAAGTCTTTTGGTCAAATCTAGCTCAAGTTAGGCAGAGGTATTATAATAACAGCACCCACTTTTCACCGAAGATGATTAAGTGCCAACGTGACTGATGGTGAGTCTATCGCCGTCTCAGGCACTAAAATATGTATTTTTAATTATTTCTCAGACATATGCAGGTTTCTCCAGGATTTTTTTCCTTAACCGTAAAGCACGTGGTGTGAAATAGCTGAACATAAGGATTTTTTTAGGATTCACCCTTTCGTACAGGCCCCGCTGGGATTCGATACTACGATACTACTTTATTTTATTTATTTATTTATTGCGTTTATATTAGTTACATACATATACAAAATAATCGTAATTATAATGATATCCTTAGCAATCTAACATAAGCCCTGTTAGGGCACAGCAAAACATAAGAGACACTACTAGGCTTATTAAATTAATATTGTAACTTAAATGTATTTCTTACTTCTATCTGTATCAATATATCTTCTCCTGACAGGCTTATATTTTGGAAACGGTAGTAAATTTACCTAAGTTAGCGTAAGAGAAATGACGTTCCATAAGTGTTCCAAGTGTCCCTTATGTTGAATAAAACTTTTTGATTTGATTTGATTTGAATATCTATCAATAGCTACATACATACATATACATATATATACCCCGAATATATATACCTCTACCCTGGTAGATAGATGTCTACTTATGGTTGTTGACCGTAATGCCATTGTTATACGTAACCTGACATACTGTGTATATGCATGTTGTATGAAGAAAACATTGAAGATTTCCTCGGTCGGTGTGAAGGCCTCGTTATTGTTTACAGCCGAGAGCGCCCGACAAAATGATGTCTGCAAGTGTATTTCATTTGCACTCGGATGTAAAAGTTTTTTAATACCGTTGATGTATTACAGCAAAAGAATGTACGAGAATGAATGTTCAGAGTGATTGATGAGGCGATATCCGCGTTATGTATGTATTATGGTTCAATTATATCGCTATATACTTATCCTAGGGTTATGGAAGGAACTGAAATATATTCTTGAAATTTGATTTGTAAGTTTGTTTTGCTATATCACCTGTTTCGCGGTAACGAAACCAATATTTTGTACAAACGCTCACGCTGGTATTATCTGAAGATTTAGGCAGAGATGTAGGTACTTATAATGTTGCGAGTTTCATTCTCGCGTCAAGGCAAACATTTTATGCGATTAAAAAGGTTTACCTTGAAACTGGGTGTCTGGTATGTATAATAATATGAGTTTCTTGCAGGTTCTTCTCAGAAGGCTAGTTTCCGAACCGGTGGTAAATTCCTCAACAAGTGCCTTACCAGGGCCTGAACTGAATAAATCATTTTCATTTTCATTTTCAATAAAATTATGAATATACGAAAAAACTAAATTATCAGTTTAGGACTAGATCGCAAAGTCCGAAAATTATTTACTATTGATTATTATTATTTAGTATATTTTTTTTACGAATTGCTTACGGTGTAAATGAAAAATTGGAATTAGATATGCCTTTAGTATTTAACACGTGTGAGTACCGTGAATATCTAGATAATGGTTTAAATGGTTTGATGGGAAGTTCTATTACGTTAAACTCTAAGTTAGAACTCTATCATCGTAAAACGGTTTGCGACAGTTAATAAAAGTTACTCAATAAAATAGTTTTAGAAACAGTCGCTAGAAAAAGTCGAACTGAGTTTAATTTAAGACCTATAAAGCTACCCAACTTATTAATACTATCTAACTAGTACGGGACGAATCTACCTTAACGAAGATTTAGAAATTTGATTAACCTGTGGTAATCTATTCTATGATATTATAAACAGAAAATATTTGATTGTTTGTTTTTATTGAAAAGGCTCCGAAACTACTAAACGGACTTTAAAAATTCTTCACAAATTTAATGCTAAAATATAACATGGCTTCAAGCCGTTCTATGGCTTTAAATAAATAAATAAAATAAAAAATAAATAACAACGGTTCAACAGAGTTAAATAGGTATGAAACGTAAGCGGCGCCTCGGAGGGAAGCACTAATACATATCCCAAAATTTACCTAAGAAAGTCTTTAAACTCAATTTAACAACAAAACAGGTTCCTGTGTTGTTTTGTCTAACTGAGACAGAAATAGGCTTACACCGATGAAGAAAACCAAGAAAATAAAGATCTAAGAGAACCAATATTACTAGCAAACAAAATTAAAAAAGGAATCCAACATTCCCTCATGCCGTGGCTCAGCCGCAACCGTGCAGTCGCAGTCAGCTTGCATATTCAGTTATCGAGGCGTGCTCCCATTGGCCGGCTGCCAAATTGGCCCACACTCGTCGATGTACCCTCACCTAATTGTTCTACTGCTGCATGTAAACATAACAGCTGTTTTTCTGCTATAGCTTGGCTATTTTCGAACGTAATTAAGCTTAGAACACACAATATAAGCACTTGAATATCGAGTTTAAATGAGTTTTGCTTCTTTTGTTTTGTTCAAAACGAAGGATAATTTAAGTTATTCCGACCTATTTTTATAAATATACGTTCATAGAATATTAAAGATTACCAACAGATGTCGAAGTGGTCCGCACAACATATTGAGGTGTTTTGTCTTAAGAGTGAACTTACCTGAAAAGAAAGACAACATAAATTATTATTACATAAATGACTAGTCCACGGTTACAAACTGAAATAAACAAGTATTAAATACCGTTCATACTACTGATACCAATATGTATACCTTCAGTTTCAGCTCCATCGGTTAAAATTACTGATTTGATATTCAGTTACAAGATATCACCCGGACAAACATGCTTACATTGATAATTAATAAATAGCCTGTGTTAAAAGTGACAGATTAAGTCATCAGACATCATCGTAAAGAAAGGAATTTAAAATTTTCTCGGCGCAGGCAACCAATGCACCAGTTATGAAATATAGCGTATTTTCAAATAGTAGAATCCCATCCCTCAGCTTACCTAATGAGTGCGGAAACCTGGCTAGAGGCGTCATCGATAGAGAGCGAGTAATAGCCGCGTTAACGACGCCTTACGACCCCGTTAACAGGTCATTGCGCTGCAGAAATATTTCATTTTAAATCTATAAAACCACGTAACGAGGCCTTAATCTTTCTCTTAGAAATAATCCGTGGCTTCCAGATTGCCAGCTACACACTTTATAAACTCTTCCGGTATACAGAAAGTCCCAACTTATAATTAAATCAACATCGAGTCGCTCCGCTACCGTTCAATTATCGACATCGTTTCAACAGTTTAAGTCGATTTAAGGATGAACGGAGTCTTGGCAAATTATCGGTATCACCACTTATCGGTTTTTATTTTTCTTCGTGGCTCAACGCGTATGTTTTCAAAACAAACACCTAGAAATCAGCGATGAACTCACTTGTCTTGTTGACATCTCGGCGGTCTTTACGTGAATTATATTATGAAAAAAAAAAAAAATATATATAAGTGGGTGTTGTAAAGCCTCTGCTTTCCCTGAGACCTTGGATAGGCGTGAGTCTGCGTTTATACAATCGAGTGTCGAAAGACAAAGAACACATCGCTATTTGTACGAAGACCTCGAAACATTCGTATCGAGCAAGTGTCGCCCCTGGGAATGGGTACTCTCTCGTATTTTAAATCACATCCTACCTCTCAGAGGATATGTCGCAATCGGCACAAGAAATAACCAAGAAAATAGACAGCTGAGAATTATTAACAAGACGTTGAAACGGAATCGGTGATGTGTCTTTTTGTTCACGTATTGTACGGTATTCTCTAGATATTTCTTAGACTGCTTTGTTGGTGTTGTGGGCGCGAGTGCTACTGCGGAACACGAGGTCCTGGGTTCGATCCCATTCAATGCGCAAATTGCGATTCGATATTTACATCGGTAATTTCCCCATAGCAGTTCAGAGTCTCGATAAGTGCTCGGTTACTCGATCTCGTATCAAGATCCTTATAGTAGTTAGAAGTAGTATGCGTTCAGAAGAAGACTGCATTCAAACAGACAAAATAATTTTGTATGGAAATGGCGACTTAAATTCATGCTATTTAAACAAGATAGTAAATAAATAAATAATAATTAATTTTCGAATATTATACAAAATAACACAGCGCCATTTAGTCCCAAAATAAGCAAAGCTTGTACTATAGGTAGGTACCAGACAACGGATATAATACTTATATACTTTGGAAAAAAAGTAGGTACCTGATGGTAAGCCACTATTGCACCCTTTGTTTATGTATGGTAGAAAATAATGTAAAGCATTAATTGATTCCTAACTACGAATATCAAATTGACATTAATTGATGTCGAACATTATCCGAATAATTAACAATAACCTAATATCATTCAATAATATGATTTTAGCTAGATACGCACGCTACATGCTCACTTTTGAATGAACATTTCCCAATCGATTATTTGTTATACCACCGAGTTAGATAGATAACCGCGTGCCACTCTATACTATACGGTATTCGATACACTGTAAATCGGTAGGATAACGACCGCCTGTAATGTACCCCAAGTAAAGGTTTGTGAATTTTCGAACGTCGGCGTAGTTGCTTGACTCTGCATTGCTCAGAATGTATTTTTTCAATAAACACCGATATACCGATACCGAAATACGAGTAGTACTTTCATATGCATATATGCATTTAGTAAAAAACTGTTAATTTGGGTTAAATTGTATTTATCTCTGTAGATATGGATTAGTAAGAGCTATTTTTAATGATTTAATTTGAATATAAAAGCTTCTAAGAACTTCGGAGGCTCTTCTAGAAAAGTATGAAGATTAAAACATATACTCTGTAGTCCCCAAAGGGATATGCAGAGGTGTAATAGCACCAACTTTTCCTTTACCGTAAAGCACGTGGTGTGAAATCACTGTACATAAGTTTTTTTAAAAAGCTCATTGGTACAGGACCCGCAGGGATTCGACCGTGAGTCGCCAACACGGCTTCGAAGATTAAAAAAAAAATCATTTTATCGAAACATTTGATATGCTTACAAAATTAGTTATGCTTTCCGCCCGTTTGCATCTATAATAGGGAGTACACGGCACAGAGGGAACGATCGTGGATAATAATGTTACAGATACAATAGCCAGGTCCATAGTTAACTGGGAGATGTAGTTACGGTTCGGCCACTATACCAGAGAGTGCATTTTGCCGTAATCGCAACGACGGACAAGATCGTGGGCTTCCGTTTCCTGCCACGTATAATAAAAGTAGCTGGTTTTGTTTGAATTCTGTGTGTTCTACCATACCTTCTTTTTATTTCATTTTCATTTTAATGTATGAAAAAATGCATGATTGTATTTTTTTTATATTATAAGAGGAACTATTTATTTTTGTTGCTTTTCATATTTTTATCTTGGAACTGTGTCCATGAGCTTATATTTCTATGAGATTTATTTTATCAAAATTGTATAATATTTATAAAAAAAAAACGATTTAATATTGTACAAGTATGCTAACGCCTGTTTTTGCAGAACTTTCATCAGAATATGGCAGAATATAACTGACGAAATATGAGTGTACTATAAGTTTAAGTCCCATGGAGTAGGGGGCGAACTGGCCATTAATAAGACTGGGAAATTACAGATAGAAAATCTTTTAACACTTTACCCGACCTGGATATAGAACCCAGGACTTTGTGTTCGCAGAAGCGTTTGGGTCCACTAACCCAAAGAGTCAGTCCTAATGCTCACCTTTTAATATTCCCTTAAATACAACACAGTGAACCTTCTCGTTTTCCCATGAGAATGTAATCTTAATGGCAGATTGACGGCCTAAAGGGTTTATTCCATTCGGGATTTTCAAGTTTATCCGATGTTCAGCTAATTAATCACTCGTGAAGTAGGCTTTTACACCAACCTGTAATTTATAATTCATAAAGTACTATTAAAATGATTTTAATTGAAAATGTTGTTGAGATTCTCTTTTCTGTTTAGGTATCTCGATATTTGTTGCGTAATAATTATCTATGGAGCTTAATAACATTACACTACTCTCGTGGTCACAACTGACGTGAGCACGGGGCCAACAATGATCTCCTTAGATTCTTCTTAAGAACTTCTTAGCTTTGACTTTCACGGTACAGAAATGAAACGTCAAAGCTCAGTTCTTAATTAGTTCTGCTTAAACCGATGATGGTAGGCCCCCATATGGATGTGTAAGTATACATAACAACAGATACGTTAACATTTCTTTATACTACTGAAATTGCAAACGAGCATACTGTATGCCTGATGGTAAGCAGCTACTGCAGTCTAACGTGACCAGAAATGTCATTCGCGCAAGCCCCTCCTCCTCCGGAACATTTTCTCTCCCCGTGGAGTTCTGCCGACCTTACCGCACGAACAGAATGGTATTAAGATAGTAGTATTTGGTTGTACTCTCTGTAAGATGGAAGTAGTCATCAGTCGGTCATGGTTCCGATTGAACCCTTTATACCGCAATTTTGTTGGGATATTCGAAAAGAACTAAATATAAAGCTACATGATTTCTCATGAAAATATAATAGGCCTATTATACTTTATACTGATTTAAATGAGATATTTCATGAAGCGAAAAAAACTAATATTTTCCAAGGAAATATATTTTAAATCTCAGCGATTTGAAACATTCATATTTTACTCGAGTCAATTATTTTAGAACTCGAAATACCTGCAGAACGAAGTTTAAGCCGAACTTCGCACTCTTTCGCCGATTTATCACTTTTGTATGAGAATAGTTTCTAGAATAAGTCTCTTTCAAGTCTCATCCTATTAAGAAGATTGAAGCAGTAGTGTAAGAAACGAAACCTGAACGTTGTGCCTACACTGCACATACATAGTAGGTACATAAAAAAGGACACAGGACTAACACTTTCGGTAGGTTTACTAAAAAAATATCGGATATTATCACACTGCGCCATCCGTCCCAAACTAAGTAAATCTTGAACATATGGATACCAAACAACCATATTACATAATACTTATCTATACATGGATACATATACAAACCTACATCTAAATAAAATTGAAGTGTCTGTTACATATAGGTAATATGTATGTATCTAATATGTTGTATAAGGTGCATACGTAAAAAACTATTTATTTTATTTTTCCTTGCCTGTCTATTTGTTCCGGGTTAACTCTGAAACGGCTCGACCGATTTTTACGAGACTTTCACTGACAGGTAGCTGATGTTACAAAAAATAACTTATGCTACTTTTTTTTATTGGGGTTCCGTGAAAAAAGTCACCAATAAAAGTCAGTCAGGCACAGCTATTAATAATAATAAATAAAAAAAAAATAGTCACATCACAACACTATTCCAGCTCAACCTTTTCACATTAACCTTTTCAGTAAAAATATTTCCACGTAAAGTTCCAACCTTTATCACCCACACAATAACATAACCCTCGCGAGCCGTTTACTTTCAAAGTCGTTCGAGTAAAGGCAGCCAAATCTCATGATACTCCCACGTAATACTGTTGACAGAACTTATCGCAAGCTCGCGTATGTGCGTGCATGCAAATAGTGGAGCAATTAAAATGTATGAGTGCAAGTATTTAAGCCGGAATTAAGAGCAATTTCGTTAAGTCAACACACTATGCGCGCTTTGGAAGGGTTGAGTTTACATGACGTACTTTGTATCTTAGGAAATGGTTTTATAATTATTTTACACTGAAATAAATTTACATTCGTATAGAATTAATTTGGAGTTTAATTACTCTTAAAGTATTATTGAATTTGTAGAAAAAATATTTAATTATCAAATATTACGCAATCACCATCTGTCTCAGCGTACTGTTACACCGCCTGTCTTTTCGATAATCTATGTGCTAAGGCATAGTTACATAAAAACATATTATATTATAAACTAGTTGTGGGCCGCGGTTATACTCGCGTTGGATTAACAATAACATCTATATTTCTTAGTGATATTTTTAGTAGCCTAAGTTACTCCTAACATCAGATATCTGAAAGTGAAAGTCCCTTAAATCTATCCATCCGTTGCAGAGATTAGCCGGAACAAACAGACAAACGAAACAGAGAGAGAAAAATTTTTATATTGAAAAAGCTGTTAGGAAATACAAACAGACATTTCAATTTTATTTATCTCTATGATTGCATAGATCAACAACAACACAGCTCATACAGTGTATACTGTAGGTATGAAATTCGCCTAAAGTTGCAAGAGTATTCCCGTAGTGCCAGGTGACAGGGAATGTAAAGTGTAAATACACAAAAACGGGTGTTGGTGCAAGGGGACTATCAGCTTCGACAAATACAAGGTAATTGCCCTACACGCCGCTACGCCGTAGCACCGTAGCACCGTAACATCGAAGTATTCTAGCTGTATTCTAGTAGTATATCGAAGTATTGTAGCTGCCTGCTACACGTTAGTATTAATATGTATGTTTTTGTCAACAACTTTTAACGTATGGGATTATATGTTAGCTTCTACGCGCGACTTTATCTGCTAACGATTTTTTCTTCACCAATATTTTACGGCTTCGATACACACAGACATATTAATATAGACACTTTTATTTTTTAAGATATTCCTGTTAACTAAATATAAATTATTATCGGAAGGCTGCAAGGATTCCTGAAGGACAGAGGTGAGAAATTATTTCCTGTTCATAATATTTTTAGTCTTTATATTTAACGAGCTTGCTCCCGTCTGTGAAATAGTAAGATTTCACATACAAACTTTAAACCCCCACTTAACCCTCATAGGGGTGGAATTCACCTCACCTAAATATACCCGAGAAATTCATGTCCATACAAGTTTAGGCTGTACGTTGATATGTTAGTCATTGGACTTTGAATTTTTACGTTCTCATAAAAAATATAAGTTTATCATCTTTAGAAGTAAAGAACTTTATGAACTAAATAGAAAAATCCCAAAAACCTTACCAGGTTAAGCAATACTGAGCCACGGAAGCGATAACATTACCAAACCAACCGAAAACACCACGGGAACCGTAACCAAACGATCAAATTTCAATTTTCAAAGATAACCTTGTACACGTTCTCGGTAATAACCTTTAAAGCTCTACCAGATGTGACGCCACAAATTGTAAATTATATTATCAAACTTCTACCTTGGCACTTCACGAGTTTGCGGCAATTTTATTAACACTGTGAAAGGACTGCCAGAGGACTTACCATGAGCTCTTATTGCTATGATAGTTTGACTCATGCTATGAGACAGATTTATATGACATGTATACATCTGTCGCTGTCACACAGCTGAACCACAGTGTAAATATAAGCTTTGCAAATAGTGATGAATCTAGGCATATTATTTGAGATAAGAACGTTTGCTCCATGGAGGGCAAGAGTTATCGAGCTTTTAAAATTTACTCTTTTAGTTAATGTCAAAATAATATGAAATTGTCCTTTTAAAATTCTGAAAAATGTAAATAATAAATACTAACTATATTCATAGCTATAAGAAAATATAGCCTTCCTCGTTAAATGCGCTAGCTATACGAGTATTGAAATATTTTTACAAATCGGACTTGGTGTTTCTGTGATTAGCGCGTCAAGCAAACAAACTAACAAACTCTTCAGCTTTATACGTTGTTACAGAGTTATCACTCCATAGTCTTTATAAAACCTGTAATGTTAAAAAAATGTAAAAAAACCTGCAAGTATGTAGTTCAGTAGGTTAACTGATGGTATACTTTATACATGCGGTTACACATATAATACTGCTAAAATAAAAAGGTACGTCGATAGTCCACGGTTGGCTCGTCCCCCGAGCCCTGACCTTTGTCTGATATTTAGAATGCTTTTGTTGTACGCATACCACCCTTTAATTAGACGTGCCATATTTTACTTGCTTACGTTATATCTATTTTTGGCATAAAACTATGAACTTAACTACTATTGTGTTAAGCAGAAGGAAGATCTCACCCGACTGGGAAACATCTACTTACTACTACTACAAAGGATCGTAGCCAAATGACAGTGTTCTATTATAGTGTTGGGTTCATGCGGTGAGCGAAGTTTCCAGACCTACTTTAGAGTTTGTGAATCTAAGGATGTATCAACAACTCTTATTGTGACATTAGATAGACTCACTGTAAGGGATATATGTAGGCCTAGACAAAGTAACATTCTCTCGCGCTTGCGCTAATAGAAACGATAAAAATCTATGGACATGACATTAAATAATAAGTGGTAAAATTTGCGACTGGTATTAAACCCCAATAGAAACTATCAACTTTCGGAATGTTCAGTACACACTCATCGTTTAAGAAAGATACTATTATGGAACGTCAAATCAAAGAAGTTCTTAATACGCTCTGCTTAAACAGATGAAGGTAGGTCCCCTGTTGTAGTGATAAAAAGGCCAAATAATTCATAGTTATCAATTCTCATGCACATTAATTCATGTGTATAAGCCTGGTCGAAACATAATCTACACTAATATTATAAAGAGGAAAGATTTGATTGTCTGTTTGTATGCATTGAATAGGCTCCGAAACTACTTAACCGATCTTGAAAATTCTTTTGGAAAGGATAGCTACGTCATCAGCGTGTAACATAGAACTACGCGGGTAATACCGCGTGACGTCTGCTAGTCCTAGATAAACACAACAACTCGTCCAGCCCTAGGGGCACTAGTCTAAAGTTTAAGACACATAAATTATTCAAGCACCTATCAAGAACTTTCGCTAATTAGAATTCCTTGTTCGGTCACTTCCTGATAGTAGTATATTTCAAATACTATGTAAAATTAATTTACTGTAATAGTTTAAAGTTCTGACTGACTTATATATCAACGCAGAGCGTAAAGCGCTGGTTTTAGTGACATACAATTTGAAGGGTGTGTTTTTTATGAAGTGTAGGTGACCAGAAATAAAGGGTTTTCTGAAATTCCATCATAAATTTTTTTTTATAATGTTTTATGTAAAGTCAAGCCTCAGAGGCAAAGCGTGCGCAAACTAGTTCACATACAAACTGTAATCTGCGTCCAATTGTGCAAGCCTGAGCTAATAAATACAATGTAATTAAATTAAACCGGTCACGTGTAAAATGGGTTTACAAAATGTTTACGGTAAAATTTAAATACATATTATACAAGTACTATGTTACTAAGTGTTTAATTTATATTGTAGTATGCAGCAAGAAAGCCAGGGCATATTTTAATACTGGCCATAATTAAAAATAAGAATGTTTTTAAATTTAAATAGTTTCGCTCGTCTTTTGTTTTTTCTCTCACACTCATTTTTACTATTGCTATTGAATCTCATAGTGGTCTTGTAAATCTTATTGCTGTTTTGTCGAAATATAATATTATTATTTAAAGTTAGCCCTATTATTGATATTGACGAGTTGGCGATATTGGTTTAGTACAACTGAAGCAAAATTCATGAATAAACTTAGGGTTTATTCACTAAGTGATGCATTTACTTTCGCTCCTATTGGTCACAGCATGCTGTTATAAAGCCTAACGTCGTCCTCAATGAATGAATTTATCCAACACAATTTTATTTTCATGGAAATCAGTAGTTCCATATAAGTTAGTTGTATTGAATAAACAAAACATTTTGATGGGAATAACAGTAACAAATAGCCGGAGGGTTGTTGTTATACATCATCACAACATGCGCCAATTTGGTCCCGGTTGACTGGGATGAATTGGGCCGGTCTACCGCTCCATGTAGGAAATATACTCAATTATACTAACTAGGGAAAACCTGGAACATTTAGGTTACAAAAGGCTCTGAACTCGCTTGTAAAATAAGACCCTGTAAGAGCTACGTTTGGGTACAAGCTTTTTAACGGTACACATTTCACTTCAATTTTCTTTCTTTAAAAGTTGATTTGAGATTTGAAATTGATCATTCACAGGGCGGGCTGAATTTTAAGATCAATTTCTCAACAGTTTATCCAATGCATATTTCATATTTACAAAAAAAATGTGCATGTCGCGTTCGGGTTTTCTCCACTCTGAATTTGTTCATAACACACAGATGAAAAATAGTAATAATAACATGCTCACGTCATCCCAGAAGGGTCCTCTAAGGGTTAAGAAAAAAATGTTACAGCACCCACATTTCACGGAAGATGGTCGATACGCTGTCTCAGGTATTATACATA
This sequence comes from Watsonalla cultraria, assembly GCA_964035505.1. Taxonomy (NCBI): domain Eukaryota; kingdom Metazoa; phylum Arthropoda; class Insecta; order Lepidoptera; family Drepanidae; genus Watsonalla; species Watsonalla cultraria. The sequence goes on from OZ037728.1 coordinate 6,889,531, forward strand.
CGTCATTGAATTGCATCATGCAATAACGTGCAGAAACATTTTTTTTTCACATACAGTTTTCCTCCACAGTAAAGCGTGTTGACCACCGATCTTAAATTTTTTTTAAGTAGTACAGAATAAAATTACCACTCTAAAATATTATATATAAGCTATTTAGAAAGTGCTTCAGACTCCAGTAGCTTGGTACCGTGACCATAGATCAGTGCAGGTGGGTGATATGGCAAGACATCAAGTATTCAGCGCGCGTCGACATTGACTGATCGCGGCCACAGAGTTTGGAGGAGCCTCTACCACGAACATAATATTATTCCTTGAGAAAAGGTAAATTGCACCATCCAGGATGTTTGATATATTTCACTCGTTCCTACATCAGTGTAAGAACCAGTGAAATGAAGTAAAGATCTTGCTTGCTAGGGTTCCTAGGTACATTTTAAAATGTTTGGTTATCAGTCCTCAATTTAGAATGAAATCAAAAAATATTCTTTGTCTTCTCGTATTAGTTTGACTCACCAAGGCTACTATATGGAGTTTTTGTATGCCCTGGAAAAGTAAGCAGAGATGGACTTACAGTAATCGATTTTAAAACGAAGTTGAAAGCTTTCGTTGGCAGCATAGCTGATGATACGAGGAACAACTTAAAATATATATATCATTAAGTAGCATAGTATTTATTGTTAATCCTTCGCGGGTTCCGCAGAGCACAGCTAGTTAATAATGTATTTATTGTACAACAAAAATAATAATATCAACACAAATCTATCCTAACGGCGGAAAATGTCCATCATTTCTTTTCCACACCCTTACGGAGTTATTTTTCTCAATTCCGCTGCATTTTTATTAGCATTAATCTTAATACGTCCGTCCCTATCACTCGTTAACACAACTCTAAGAGTAGAGAGCGTCTGTCTCGCTCGTAGCGATCTTATAAAGCGGCGAAATGGGCGAGAAAGTTTTACCTTTTTTGCAAATTGAGGCTCTACCGAGATTAGATAAAGGCATTTCGTCGCGAAAATATTTTCCTCTAAATTTTGCTTTCGTAGTAAAAATCACATTGGGACGCACTTATAACATCACGTTTATAAGGACGGAGACACGATTTTTTTTGTTTAATGTTATAAGTATTTATATACTATTATTTCAGACACTTTTTTTAAGCTGCCAAATAAGAATAATAAATTTAAATATATGCTCTCGTTATCCCAGAAGGGTTCCGGAAGGGGTAAGCAGAGTAATAAAAACGCTCATTTTTCACCGAAGATAATTTAAGCGCCAGCATGATACAACTTTAACCCGCGAAGGTCTTAGCGAGATGATATAATATTATAACCTTTTCTCGATAAATGGGCTATCTAACACTGAAAAAATTTTTCAAATGGAGTAGTATTTGTTTGTTCGCTTGAATGCCCTAATCTAGTGAGATTAGCTCGTTACAAAAACACAAACTCTTCAACTTTATATTAGTATCTATATATAGAAGATTAGTACAGAAAGTTCAAATTCGGAGCACTCGTAACCGAAACCGAAACAAGTGTGTAGGGATTGTAGCTTGTGGCGAACGCTGGTCTCTGCCTACCCATGCGATACAGGCGTGAGCATATGTATGCATGTATGTAGCACTTGATATGTCAGTGAAAATTCTTAAGACCATATGAATCGATTTAATGTCAAATTAGCTAGATTGAAGTTCCCATAACCGCCGCGCCCATCTGCGTCACGCAATCATTGGTACTTTGGTGATCGCGGCACAAACCGACAACACATTATCGCGATACCAATATTTGGCAAGTTTATTGCCGAATATAAACGCGGCGTAAAAGTATTTATCTAACTGTTGTTAAATAACATTCTAAGTAGCTTCCCGCTTCGAATCGTTTAAGATAGTGTACTCGTATATATATTTTTAGGTTCAACCTGTCTCTGTTACTGATTGTAGTGGGTCCCCGGTTTAGTAATTAGAAGAAAGCATACAGACGGGAGACTTTGAAAGTGACAAGGTACTTTACCAATGGAAGTTTTCGTTTAGAACTTATCACAAAATGAAAATGAAAAATAAAATGAAAAATATTTATTCAGTTTAGGCCCTGGTAAGGCACTTATGAAAGTCGAGAATTTACCACCGGTTCGGAAACTAGCCTTCTGAGAAGAACCGGCAAGAAACTCAGCCAGGCATCATGTACATAACATCGAAACAATATAAATCATAATGAAATCATAATACAAAATCAAATTTGATAATAGGTATAAATATTCACAATAGTGACAAATTGTATTAGCATGCAAGTCATTATAAAACAAAATCAAAGAGATAAAAAAATAACAATACCAGATAGATTTACAAGTGTTTGCATACCATGTATTTGCCAGGAGCTACTTGTGCAGAGTGATTTACCTAGTTCCATATATCCTTGTCATTTATATAATCCGAAATTTTATAATATGCTTTCTTCATCAAAGCAGTTTTGACATGTGTTTTAAATTTATCATAATTTAACGCGATTATTGATTGTGGGATTTTATTGTAGAAGCGAACACAGTTCCCCATGAATGATTTATTTACTTTAACTAATCTGAATCTAGGAGCCATAATTTTGTGTTTATTTCGCGTACAAATCGAATGAACATCACAGTTTAAATTAAAGAGATGAATGTTTTTTTTCATGTACAATAAATTCTCATAAATGTAAAGTGAGGGTAAAGTGAGTATATTAATTTCTTTAAATTTATCCCTCAAGCATTCACGGGGTTCCAACGAGTATATTGCCCTGATGGCTCTTTTCTGAAGTATAAATATAGAATCTAGGTCTGCCGCGGAACCCCATAACAATAAGCCATATGACATAAGACTATGAAAGTATGCGTAGTAAACTAATCTAGCAGTATCGACATCCGTCATTTGTTTGATTTTCCTAACAGCAAATGCTGCTGAGCTAAGTTTTCTTGACAATGTTTCAATATGAGAGCCCCATTGTAATTTTGAATCTACTGTTAGCCCTAAGAATACCGTACTATCAACCAAATCCAGTTTACCACCATCTAGTGATATATATCAAAAGAAATAAAACCCGACTACTGAAAAAACACGTACTCGAAAGTAAAGAAACATTTTAATAGTATATTGGCATAAGACCACTGCTATCCTGTAACTAAACAACACTCTTATTTTATACTTTTGAGAGCATGATTTTCAGTAGTCGGGTTATAGTTTTTAAACTTATTATTTACTGACATTATATCGCGGATATATCTGTTAAATAAATCTTAATATTCACGAAAAAAACCTTGAAAATTCGTCGAATCTTAAGGTTCACATTGCCATTTGCTGGGCACGTATTTCATACGTAGAACCTCTACATTCGTCCTAATACATATGGAGCACATAAAATGTAGATATAGAAGGTTGTATCGGAATCGTGGGATCGCTTAATCAATCATTCGTACAGTCATTGCCGCGCTCATCCCTCCTAATATCCTCGTTTTTCTTAGTCTCGGTCTAATCAATTATACATCTTGCGGTATTGCGTTTACTACTAGGTACCTAAAGCGTTTCTTATAGAAAAGGTATGCGTTAATATAGAAAAAGCATGCTTATAATGTATACTAATATAACAAAGCGAAAGAGTTTGTTTATTTGGTTAAGTACGTTAATCTCAGTGCAAAGAAATCAGTTTGATTTGAAATATATGTTTTGTTGGATAGTCCATCCATCGAGGAAACTGCGTACCTACTGCTACCTACTGCGAAACGCGAGGTTCTGGGTTCGATGCCCGAGTCGGACAAAGTGTTACAGGGGTTATCCAATTGTAATTTCCCAGTAACAGCACGCAGTCAGCAGCATGAGTGAGCATTTATTAGGTATTAAATATTAATTAATGCGAATGAAGCAACCTTCTGACCCCAAAGGTAAAATTTAAAATCCTATGTTAATGTAAAATTCTTATAAATTCAATAAAAAAAAGATATCTAGTATTTGAAGCAAACTTGAGCTATTACGTGGTAGTTATAGCTTAATGATGTAAATTGACACCTATGTTGTGTAGCCAACAGTTTGCAGGCAGGCAATTGAGAACACTAAATTAATGCAGCGTCCTCGGAGCGACCAATATAATTGCAGCCTTAGTGTCTGAGCAATAAGGACTCTTGTCATTAATTTGTAAGTGCAACTCGGAAGTATTAGTAAAACCTTGGATTTGGCAGATGGTTCTTTGAATATTGAAATGAGTATGTAGCTAGGTGGTCGATGTTTTTTTAGAATCCAACGTGTCATTTACATATTAGCCAAATAGTTGATCGAATTGAAACAATGTAACCTTGTAAGAAAGAAAGATCCGATTTGAGGGATTATCAGTACAAATCGTACCGTAAATTTGTAATTTACTGACAATTTGTGAAAATACCACACCTAAACCACAATAAATGTAAGCTTAGCTAAGCAGTATGGAAACTAGACCAAATTTTTGGAATAAGAACTTTTGCTCCATTGATCGCGAGGGTTGACATTCAGATTTTTTTTTAATTTACTCCTTTATTTACTATCAAAGTGAAGAAAATTTCGAAAGTCGATTTCAAATTTAAAAAATGTTTGTTAAATACGTTAATAACGTACCCATACGTGATCGGCCACGACGGGTCGCGTTATAATGTCGTAGATGCGCGCGTCGCTGTGAGTGTGCGTTTTCGAGCGATTTGTTTAGCTAATATAATATATACTGTGGCTAGACTCCCTCCTATTCTTACACTGATAGCTAGCTACGTCTAATTGTATACTCATTGTGCCATAGTAATTAGACAAGAAAACCTCGCATGAGATGTGTGTCGACCCCAACATGTTGGCATGGTCATGATTAAGCCATGGCTATGGTTACTTACTCTCAATTAAGCAAATTAGTGAAACCTTCAACCACAAGCAGTCAACAAATTTTGTTACATTTACCTCCACCCAATCCGTGACTTGCTTTTAAACTTCAATCCAAACTATTTTTTGTTCGTCAAAAGTTTGAGGGTAAACCTTAAAATTACTCCTCGTGTAAATTTCAACCATTAAAAGTTTCGCGTAATTTTGAAGTCTGAGGAAGTCCTTTGAAGAACTGCAAAGGGACAATCTTGATGGGAAACGAGATTGCATAAAACAGACAACCTTCTGATTAATTTTATGACGATGACATTTATGTAAGCTGTAGGCATTTTTAACGCTAAGTAGTTTGTACACAAGTTCTGACTGGCTGACTAACTTGGTACAGTATAAACCGCTGGTCCTAGAGACATGAAATTTGCAGCATGTGTGTGGTAGGTGAGGTATAAGTGAATACTAAGAAAGGGTTTTCCGAGGTTCCCATAGGGTTTGAAAGGTTGAAATGGGGGTTGAAAGTTTGTATATGAAATCATACTGCTACGCGGCAGAAGCTGCGCGTACAAACTAATACGATGCTAATAAAATTAAGATTTTCTTAATACTCGTAACAATCACAGTACAGTAATTTTTTTTATTGCACTCTACTGTAAACACTTAAAGCAACAGTAATTATAGCTAAAAACGAAATATAATAAAAACTAATAATAGATCAAAAGCACATTATGTCAATTGTATTTCATTGTAAAAAATAAGAATCTAATACATAATCCTACCAATATACGTTTATGAAACTACATACCTACCTACCTCCCTATATTGAGCAAAATCCGTATCCAATAGTCGCAACCATTGCAAGATAAAATACGTGCAACTTTCGCTCCATTTGACGCTAACTGAAATTACCCAACTTAAAGGTCCCGGAAGAGGAGGCCATCCATTTCTTAGGCCCCGGCCCCGTCCCCCGGCCCCCGGCCTGCCGGTAATTAAGGCCTTATCCCGTCGGCTAGTCGAACATGTCTATTATGTCTATTAACAGGGTGTTTCCTCGTACGAGAGGAAACAGAGACCAGTCTCCACCTAGCGTGTTTGACGCGTGTTTGCTATGCGTTGCGTTTAAACACTTATAATTATTTGCGCACAATACATATATGAGCTTACTACAAACAGTAGGGCATCAAACAAATCGTTCGAAATCACATACTCCGGCGTAGTGTTAGTAAGGGGTGTCAATTCGCAGCCGATCGCTTAAACCTCATTTACTTGTTTGACACATTCTAAACTTCGAATTGACAAATTGACATCACTACGAAAATTTTTTTGAAACTTAAAGATCTAACTTAACTATTCGATTTTTTTATACGTGACACACGTCATGTTTACGTACAAAATTCTTAAAAATGGTTAAAAAATATACGAACACGAGGCGGGACCCGAACCAAAGTCTCTGCAAACCGTGCAGTTCTTTTGTCAACTGAGTTACTCGTGATCACACCTCATGCGTCGAATTTTCCGTTCCTTTGTTTTTTTGCTTTTCTTAGGGGCCGATTTGTAGAGGTCGTGCTTTCGAGTCTCGCCTCGTGTTCGTATTTTTCTTAACCATTGTTAAAAATCAAAGATTAACGTCAGGGTTGCCATTTAAAGTTCGATGGTCTAGATTCCATACTGCTTAGCGGCATATAATATATACTGTGGGTGTTCTGAAGTTGTTCGTCCCGAATTCCAATTGAAAATGTTTTGCAATCGGCTCACGTTGGTCAAAATCCGACGAAACTTTAACAACTGGTTCAACCTGGGTTACTGATTCTTCAACAATGTAAGGGTCCAGAAAGGCCTTTACCGGTTTTGGGAACAACAGTTAATGAAAATTTCGCAACGGCACAGATTTGGAATACTTTCTTGTAAAATGATCGATAATTGAACTTCATATATTAAATATGGGGTCCACTGTGGCCCGCTAAAAGAATTCTGAGTGTTACGTTGTAGCCTTCTCAAAAAAGATCCCCAAGTACTAAATAATATGATGATGAAAAGGGAATATTGTTGTATCAACATTTTGTATCGGGAATAAAACCCACACAGAAATAGTATTCCTTACTACATATTTATAAAATTCTTCAAGTTTATGTGATGTGAAGCTAGGCGATACTAGCCACACTATATCCCGGTATTCGACACAATTTCAGGAAAAACTCGGACATTGCTATATCTTTTGGATGATGTGATGGAACATTTAACCGTAAAAAGATAATTCCTTGAACGTGAAAGAACTTGGGCCCTAACATTATTTAATCGATTGCAGAAGCGTGAATAAAACAGGTCAAGTGCGAGGCAGACTTGTCAACGAGGGTTCCGTACAAAAACGTATTGAGGGAAAAATTATATAACTGGAACACAAAATATATGGCATTTTATATCGCTTAATTTAACATTCGTAAGTTAATCAAAACCACTCCTTGTTATAAAACATCGCTCAAGATAATAATTAGTTTGACAGTACTCAGTATCTCCTTTTTGCGATACGGCTTTCTAAAGGGTCATAGTTCTAGTCCAAGTTTGGTCTAGTTTTGGTTTAAACCATGTTTTGTTATATGGGGCGAGTACTCTTGGTTGAACTAAAGAATTTTTAAATTTAGTAAAAATTAATTTTGCAAAAAAAGTCATAAAAAATGTAAAATAACAAATGTCTTGCCAAACAAAGCCTAAAAATAGGGTATGACTATTTATTCTGCCATATAGCAGGGTCTAGATTTTACCATAACAATTCTCGTGACAATCTGCTGAAGTCTGCAAAGATAGTGAACGACACTCTAATGCTTGCAACACTGAACATTTTGAAAAAAATTGCATTAGACTTAAACTGTCATTAGGGTTTTGAAGTCAATCGTAATTTTTTATCGAAAAATATTTTTTGGAACTCATAAGTATTAAGTAAGTATAGACCTAGACACACACAACAATTTAAATTTATTTTCCTTTTGTAATACCCAGTGGTCCACTATGTATTGACATTAAGCGTAACCCAATCAATTATATCTTAACAGATTATATTGGTTCAACAACGTTAAAAGTTGCAAGAAAAATAGCAACTCTTTCCGATCCGATAGAAACTCAATTTGCGATAAATGAAAGGAGATACTTGATACCAATCTAATCACGATAACAACCCACTCGATGCCGGCGGAATTGTTTTAAACGTTTAAAATTATACGATTTTTCTCTTTACACGTGCAAATTTAATAGTAAACATACATAATAGTATACGACATATCGCAGCCGCAGTGAGATTTGAGCCAATGAGTTTTTCCGAAAAATACTTGTGCAGTAATTTCACCCACGTGTTTTACGGTGAAGGAAAACATCGTGAGGAAACATGCATATGTCTGAAGTAATTCAAAGACATGTATAGTAACGCTGTTGAAAATGTAAGTGTCTGTTTGAAATTCCAAATTACTCTATTCTATTCTATTCTAATTATCAGCTTTTCACTACATGCATATGAAATGATATACATACGTTACTTACGAACAAAATATAAATATTAAAACGAGAAAAAATACATGCACTGTCACCCCCACTATTTTTGCTATGCGCTCATAATTTGTGACTCAGACTTTTCAGATATGCAAGTTTTCTCATGTTTTCCTTCACCGTAAACCTCGTTCGTGGTATGAAATCTACTGTAATCATTCGGCAACGCGGCCTTTTTTCTAAAATAAACATTAAAATTGTTAAACCCGTAATATCGGTGAGTCTCACGCACAAAATAAAGGGATTACGTAGTGTTTTTACCGTTCAGTTCAATTTATCCGTGATACCGTTTATGTGGGAACGGAAGGATAAATTATTATTTATATCGCAATTTTATTTCACCATCAACTGCTTTATAGCTGTTCACTACTGGGCTTCGGATTTTTACAGGGTGCATCGTAAGCTTTTATTTATTTTACATTTATTTAATACCGTACCGCTAGCGATAAAATAGTAAGTTATTTTAATATAATGTATTATACATGTACAGATAAATAAAATTTAAGTGTCTGTAATTTTTAAAATTATATACTGTACCTATATTAAGGAAAACTATTTTTATTTTTTTTCTCTGTCTGTCCATCTGTCTGCTTGTTCCGAAAATCTCTGAAATAGCTTTTAGCAACCAATATTAATAGGACTTTTCAATTTCACTGGCAGATAGCTGATGTTACAAGGAGTAACTGAGATTACTTTAACTAAAAAAAAATAGGGTTTCGCCAACTACAGCCACTAAGTCTACGCGTGTCAAACCGCGGGGCACAGCTAGGCAATATTCAAGGCACTTAAATAAAATACAAACTATAAAATAGTTAATAGTTTAAAATACTTAGTCAATATCGATTTCTCACCACAGTACGGTTAGTTTGTTATTTTCTATTCTAGACTCTAGAGAAATGTGGCACAATTCCCAGAAACTTACCTGAAAGTTAGAGTGACACAGTGCCGGGTTGTGTCACCTTGTTTTCTAGTGGGTTACACAACACAACTGGCCTTAATACATAGCGAGCATTTTATATAACGTCTGCTCTTATAAAGCGCTAGCTCCTGAGATTAAGTGTAAAACTATATTCTTTTTTAGTCTGTAACAATAGTCTTGGATGTAGATTGTAATGAATTTAATTATGAATGAAATGAATATAAGTATGTTCATTAATTGTTAAAGAGGGCTGAATTAACCCAGTTCAAATCCTAGCAGCCTGCACCAATACGTACTCGTATAATAAAAAAAAGTGCAGAGATTTGAAACCACCTTTACGGTGAAGGTAAGCATCGTGAGAAAATTTCGATATGTCAGAGAAGAAATTCAAAGTCTCATTTAAATGGTGCCTGTGACAGCGACCGACTCACCGTCTGGCACGTTGACACAATTATCTTCGGTGAAATTCGGGATCTTCGGTGACCCGTGGACGACTTCTGGGATGGCATGAGCATATATTTTTTTAATTGTCTATAACGGTGCTTTAAAATAATTGGGTTGATTTCAAGAAACATGGTAGTGCTATTATGCTATGAACATATTTAGGACTAGCTGTGCCCCGCGGTTTCACCCGCGTAGATTTAGTTTCATCCTTATTGTAGCGGAACCCTAATATTTTTAATAAATAAGTGCTTAAGTTATTCCTTGAAACATCAGCTACCTGCAAGTGAAAGTCCAGTTAAAATCGGTCTAGCCGCTTCACAGACAGATTTTTTTTTTTAATTTGTTTTTTCCATGTCTGTACCGTGTATACCTACATATGCATTTAGTGAAAAGCTGTTATTTTGGAATTACAAACAGATAATTCAATTTTATTTATCTGTATAGATATAGATATTCTATATCGCACAAGACAGGTCGTCGTGGAGATCGTTGGGGGAGGCCTATTCCCAGCAGTGGGCGTCTGTCGGCTGAAATGATACTAGCGAATGTCACGTGGTTTCACCCGCGTAGTTTCCGTTCCCGTGGGAGAACGGGGATAAAGTATAGCCTTTGTTACTCGCTGATGATGTAGCTATCCATTGCTGAAAAACTTTTCAAGATCAGTCAAGTAGTTTCGGAGCCTATTCAATGAAAACGAACAAAAAAAAAAAACTTTTCTTGTTATAATATTAGTGTAGATTATGCTGTAGTTGACTTCGCATTGTTAAATCCTCGACTTAAATTCCAAGGATCCTTCATAATATCCACCTCTAAATGTTGTGGTCTTGTGAGCTGGCGTAAGATGACGTGATCCCAAGCTTTGGAAAATGATACGAAACGCTTATAACTTCACTTTATCGTGGTACAAATCATGAACTTTATGTTTTTATATAGTCCGTCTGTCTGTCTGTTTGTTACGGTTAACCTCTGAAAGGGCTGGACCGATTTTAACCATCTGCTTTAACTGATGATGGTGGGGCCTCAGTGATCAAAACTCGTGACGTATCAAGTGCACTCGTAGTAAAAATGACATTCACACTAAAATAACAAGTCTAAATAATACTATCACGCGATCATCTATGCGTAACAAGGGACTATCGGGTCTATTTTTTAACGTGCCTGAAGCTTCACAAAGGTACTAAATATTCAGGAAATGACGTAAGCGACTGCGAGCGTTTGAAGGGTCACATTCCACGGTAAATCCTTTCTATTGTTAAAAAGGGTAACGCTACCTTAGTTCACCATTAGCTCTTTACGTATATTTATGTAAACTTTAAAGGTGAAAAGAAACAGTGCGTCTGGGAAAATTTATAGTTTTAACAGTGTTACTTATAGCGGAGATAACGTTGATATTTACTAAGCACAGGTTTTTTGTAAGGAAACAACGTGTATGTTTTAAAGTTATATTTAGACAAATTTTATGTACGTAAGAATGGAAAATATGTGAAGCTACGAACATGTCGCCCACCTAAAAGGGTACTTTTACGATTTCTTAATTTTTATTTATTTATTTTGTGAGCGCATTACGTATATTATAATCTTAATATAATATGCTCACGCCTTTTTTCCCCGAAGGGGTAGGCATAGGTGTTGTCATCACAACACCCATTTTTCACCGACGATGATTAAGTGCCAACGTGACAGATGATGAGTCTATCTTAGGCACTATAAATACGTAATTACTTCTCAGACATATGCAGGTATTCTTTAGATGAAGCAAACATGTTTCATGAACAGATTTACGTGGAAAGAAAACAACGTGAAAAATTATGCATAAGGAAATGACCGTTTATAAATTTAAACAAACACTACATAGCTTCGGAAGAGGATTCAGAATCGGTTAATGAAGTGAAATAATTGATTAATTGCTTGTCAGTTAGCTTGGCTGCGGCTTTGACTAATAACGACTTATATCAGACACGACGAGCCTTTAAATTGTTATGAATGGTGAAGCTTTATTCATTACGTCATGGTACGCTTACCCCAAGCCTTATACACTTCGAAAAATCGATAAGCAAATAATGAGTTTGAACGAGTAAAAGTAAATAAGTAGTTTTTTATTTATATTTGTTATTTCTATCGATTTTAAAGCTGGACATAGCTGTGTACCGAACTTAGGCTATTCTGGATTTGTGTATTTTTTATTAAGAGCGTAGTGCAGTGCTATTTAAAGTCTCAATTCGTTGAAATCTTTCCTGTAGTGAGTAACTAACCGAAAGTACTCTGTACAAAGTCGAATAAAGATATTTTTGAGTTGAGTTTGAGTTTTTTGAGTTAACTTTAGAAGTTGTTAGGTACATGTAACTAAACAAACAGAGGAAATATTAATTGAATTTACCCTGTGATTCTACAAAGGACCTTTAAAGTGGGCGTTTAACTATCTACAGCTTATAGAGGGTTTTATTTGAGACTTTGATCGCAGCCAGCGCGCTCTCGTTAACCTCTAGCAAATCTCTTAACTTCAATTCCTATGTGTACGTAAGAAATTACTGCTAAGGGTTTGAATGAACCGATAATCTTGTATGGTTCGTATAAAAATAGTAGAACTGCCGCGTTCACTAAGGTTACTCAGCGTCGAACTCGACGACGTGCTTTAGTTTCAATCATAGGAAATTGATACATAATACATAGAAGATAAGGTTCCATTTCGTATCTTTAAAAACAACACTCGACGAGTGCGACGCTGAGAGACCTTAGTGAATAACGCGACTATGATTACCGAGTAGTTTGATTAGTAAGTCAGAGGATGTAAGTTACAATTTTTGCGGTCTGTACCACCATTTTTCCTTTGAAAATGAAAATGAAAAATATTTATTCAGTTTAGGCCCTGGTAAGGCACACAAATTTACCACCGGTTCGGAAACTAGCCTTCTGAGAAGAACCGGCAAGAAACTCAGCCAGGCATCATGTACATTGCTTTAAATACTTAAGTGCAGTGAGGTTACATCACGAGCAACGGTGAACAAAAACGTCGTAAAAAACCTGGGCCTGTAGTAGACAAAGTAACATTATAAGCACGTTCTAAATAAGAAAATCAGAGTCTGTAACAACATACAAACTAGGTTTGAAGGCTACAGTTGAAGTTTAAAACGCGGCTTGTATCTTTTACCCACACAAAGAAATCCGTCGTTCCCTTTTTCAACGACAAAATGGGTTCAAAGATGCCGAGTTGAAAACTTGTTTACTGAAAGTTGTTGAGAAAGAAACTAGTGTCGATACATCGATTGATGTTTCTTATCTGATAGAAAATGTAAGAAGCAATGTAATAACAACCTTATCAAGTTGGATATTAGTGTGTGATTTTAAATGTTATAGTGTTCTAAGGAATTTCTTTGTCTACAAATTCGCAGGCAGAATAAATAGATACATTCTCCTCATCACAAAACATGGTTCAAACTCACACTAACCAAACTCGAACTAAACCTATGTCCATCCCTTTTCAAATCCATATCACAAAAAGGGATGCCAATACATTTAAACCAAGGATTATCCTCCACGTTGTTTGTACTACATTGACTGTACGAGATCCTAATTCGATCCGAATATTCTAGAAAAACTTTAAAGTAATAGAAGGAAGCACTTTTATATTACTTGAGAAGTGTCTCGTTGACAAAATTTATCGCCATAGTTTACGTTCAGTGGCATATTGTGGAACATCTGGCCGTTGCATAAGGACCCAAGATCGATACGATAACTTCTCAAATCACTGCCAAGCACCAACCCTTCTGTATATTGTATATCTCGGAAGAAGTCGGATATAAAGGGTCGACACTGCCCAGGGCCTGTAGACAAAGTAACATTAAACTCACGCTTCGCTAGTAGAAATGTTACAAAATGTACTGGAATGACATATGTCACGTGACTGATTTATGTCATTTTTATATTTTTTTTAACGTTTCTATTAACGCAAGCGCGGAAGAGTGATTCTTTGTCGAGGCCTTCAGGCATTAACACTTCTTGCATTTGTAAGTTCAAGGGTCTCCACCTTTTAACCTGTATAAGATATCGTCCTACGGCCGTTTCCAAAATTCTATCCAACTGTCATTTAGGGTACTAAATATAAACAAATCTTTCATTTTGTCTTACTTTCATTCCAATAACTTATCGTTAGTTAACATTGCTATAAAATTTTGGAATGGATTAATCAAGTTTTACAGATAAATATTAGCAATCCATCCGTAAAATTTTATAAGTTATTGAAAACGGCCTTAAATAGCAATTACTTTAAAAGACATAGATCAAAAAAGGGTTATTTACCAACTGAACCTAAGATACTGATCATACGTGTTGGTGATACACAAAATGAAAATCACTTATTATTTCGTCATTAGGACGCAGTGGAAATGAGTCTAAACAATTAGTTACATTCAATTAAACTTAAGTCTTCTACTAGACCTTGGTCCAAACAACCAAACGTTGGACCAAGCTTAATTTAGAAGCTCATAAATATCGAAAAGTTAAAAACAACTCGAGTGATCAGCGTTAGTAACTTGCGCTCGAGGTGAAAAGTGGACGTCTCAGGAATAGCTGATGAGCTCTAGAACAATCTCTAATTTAATTTACCGTTTTGCTTTCTATGTCAAGATGCTTAAGACGAGAGACAATGGAAAAAGTGAACTTCTATGCTCGTTGATAATCGGTTGCTTAACTTTTTGAGATTTATATTCTGCATAGCCACAGTCATTCACTTATATCCCAGCAGTAAACGATACAAAATGTACGGGCATGTCACGTGACAGATTTATGTTATATCCATAATTTTTTTAACCGACTTCAAAAAAAGAGGAGGATAATAATTCGACTGTATGTTTTTTTATGTTTGTTATTGTTTCTATTAGTGCAAGCGCGAGTGAACGTTACTTTTCTAGACCTACTGAAAAGAATAGAATAGCATCCCAGCAGAAGGCCTAGAAAAAGCATACAAACATTTGTATGTCGTTATTGAGCATTATTTAATTAAATGTATATCAAGGAAATTCTGGTCGTTTGTGTCCTCCGGCTGTGGTGATAATTAAGTACAATTCTGGCGTTTAAAATATTTGGTTTGTAACAACAGAACAATTTTGATAAATTAACAAACTATATTTTAGAATACCGTTTGAGAGATAGCAAAAGCTTTAAAATACCATATCAAATGGAATACAGCAAACGATTACATATTCAGTCAAGCCAAAACAATGCTGGAATATCAATTCTATCCATTAGGAATCATGTTCGCGCTGTTACTATTGTTAATCCAACTTGCATAATGCATTTATAAATGAGGATTTACGTACACAAGCGTACGTACGTACGTTTCGAAATAAAATATCAGTATTGTATATAGGTAGATTTTAATTAAAGCCAGTACTTAAAAGTTTTGGCTTCACGGAAGAACCGCAATTAGGGATTGCGTCTAGTTATATCGGGAACTAAGTAACATTTTAGTAGTGTGTTCATATAGTACTTCGAGAGTTTGTTAAGAATGCCTTAGAGGAAAATTGGCATAGTAGTTGTAGAATAAATTTTATCGGATTCTGTATGTAGAGTAATTGAGTATTCTAAACTTTTTTTTATATGAGGAGTGGAGCTATGAGTCACATTAGTAATATATATGTTTTACCTTACACCGCCGATCACCTTAATCTGCTCGCGACCATGCATGGTGTAACCCAATCGAAACGTCGAGGTTCGTTATTTTCAAAATATTACCGTGATAAGTCCCCAGTAACTTTTAAAAATTAATATAAATCGCGAAAGTTTAAGAAATATTATTAGTATTGTTGCTTTTTAGAGAATGTCAATCAAATCACTACGAGTGTAGAGTCAAATAATAATTTTAGACGCTCTGTAAAGTATTACGCAGCCCACTATCAGCACAGTATATAAGTTTACTAGGCAGTAAGGAGAGTATACCAAATTAATGAAATAAGAACCAATGTTCCAACGAGCGTGAAGGTAAACACTTAAATAGTGACACTATTAAAGTTTTTAAAATTTACTCTTTAATTAATTGTCAAAGTAATGTCAATTTGAAGTTTAGTAAAATGTCTGTAAAACAAGAAAATTCTTCTTCTTCTTATTTTAATGGTGGCGACGAGCTTGAGTGCAGCTTTTCCGCCAATGTCACGTGGTTGTTGTGGAAACAAGAAAATTACACAACTCCCAGCGTAATGTCTGTCCCCTTACTGACATTAGGCCGGAATAGCGTCTGTGCGCGTGTCATTTTGAGGGATTTGTTTCTAGATTCCGTACTGCCTATAGTAAGATCATACGGATACTGGGCTATCAGTGTGGATGGTAAGTAACAATGACTCAACAGAATTGCCATGTCATATCTATGACGTCATTGCTGCCGCATCATTACCTCTATGCTCTGTTAAATAGACCATAGAGAAAACGTTATATTTTCTAACTCTACCTCGTGGTAATAAGTTTTGCACGTTTAAACAACTGTAAACATTAAATGAAATTTGCATAAAAACACTGTTTTATTTACTGTCAAAATACAATACATTTATCGTTTAGAAGATTTTAAAAATAAAAAGTCGGTTAAACACGTAAATGACGTCATTTACGTGTTTAACCGACTTTGTTATTTTTAAAAACTTTTTTATTTTACGTGATCGGACACGACGTGAAACCCCTTATTGACACTTCAGTTATTCTGCTTATAACCTCGCGCACATCTGTGTGAGTGTGTAATTTTAAACGATGTGTTCCTAGATCCCTAACTGCTTGAAACGCATATAACTGTGTTGTTGGTTCAAATTGTTCCTATTCTTTTTGTGATACGCATTTAAAAAGTTAAAAAGGAGTGGACTTAGTTTCGGTCTGAGTTTGGTTTAGTCGTGATTTAATTTATATTTTGTTATAAGGGTATAGGATCTTTGAGCTATTAAGCTTAATTAAGCTTATTAAGATTACATATTAATATTGCAATTATTGATATTGTAGTCCTCATTTAATTGTAAAAAAATCATCAGAGCAATAGATACCCTTCAATTACGGATCATCTCGTATTGAATGCCGTTAATGAAGCGATATAATACTTAGCCGGTACATCTCTTGGTATTATCGGTTCATTAAGGTAAGCTCTATAGAAAATAATCCCCCGGCATACTTCAGCATTGGAATACGAGTAGCTCCAGATATTAATCACGCTTTTACAAAACCCTCGACTGCGACAAAACATAACCGCGATTGGCAGAATGCATCATAGATCTGGGTTAAGAGGTTAAAATACAACAGAAATTTTAATAAAGAATATTCAACAACCATCAAAGTCAAGTGGTGGATAATTAAAAAGTGAAAATTGGGAACTGGCAATGTAACAGGCCAGTGTTGCCTGTTGTAGATAGCATGGCCGGCTGCCAGGTAGCATCTAGGTCACACTGGGTCATCGTGGGTGTTTCACTTTATTATGCCTTCTTCAGGGTTATGACATGTTTTACATCGATATATCTATAAATGGAAATACAATTTAAGTGTTTGTTTATAATTCCAAAATAACAGCTTTTCAATAAATCCAATCATAGTATATACGGCACATGAATAGAAAAAATCATTTTAAAAAAATCTGCTTGTCTGTCTTAGGCGTGAGCATGTATGTACGTACTCCTGCAAATAAACATAATTTTCGGAAGGCAATACTTCAAACCTATCTGGTTCAAAGCCTATAAAGTAATAAGAAACTCAATTTAAGATTGAATTTACTAGATTTATGGTACCACATTACTTTAATTAGTTCATTGACTGTAGAAATTACATTAGTTGAGGTAAACTTTAATGCTTGAACCAGCTTGTCTTGAATGTCGTACCTTTTTAACCGACTTCAAAAAAAGAGAAGGTTTGAGATTCCGACCGTAATTTTTTTTTTACTCTTTACTTTTCTTCCATCAATATAATACTCTATTTAGATCATATATTAAGTAAAAAGATCCAATGTTTACTCCAGAAAAATACTACTCCCAGTAATAGGAATGTTACTGATTAAAATATTGAGCTGGCATAATTCCAGTGTTGCCGCAAATGAGACTATTAAACCAATGCAAATGTAGACCATAGATATATTTGTAGTATTCATCAAATCAACATAACAGAGTTCTTCGGTTTTGTTTATTCTTTGCGTATCTGCCCGTGTGGTCTTGAAACGTATGTCCTCTCAAGGCAGTCCTGTCAAGACAGTCTTAACGAGTGATGCATCCATAAGCTACGCTGATCACTTACTATCAGATGTACTGCCTGCTTGATTACCTCCTTAGTGATATGAAAAATAATTGTACTTGTTCACTAAGATGCGTTTCTACGCCCATAATAAAACAAACAACAAGAAAAAACTACGCAGCACTAAATCAAACGGTAGTTTATTCAGCAAAAGTCGGATAAAAGAGAGCTATTGCGCCTATTGCTGGCCTTTTGAACGCAATGGTAATTTGCTTTTGCTGCGAACGGAATCGATTTTAATTTCATTTTCCATTGAGAAAATGGCAAACACGCGCCGATACCTGCGGCGTGGATTGTTATTTGTTTGGCCATTTTTATTAATTCCGAGGTTTATTTGTCGTGTGATAAAAGCATGACTTTGCACAGGCGCTATTTTCATATACAAATCAAAGGTGAAATTGGACTATTATATTTTTTTACATGACAGATATAATTGTCTACAATCTAAAGATGGAAAAAGTAGCCGGCAAAAGGCAGTCTGGTGGTAGGAAAAAGTCGTGGCTACGAAACATCAGGTACGAACAACAGTAAATACGAGTGCTGCCGACCTGTTTCACCTCGCTAAGGACAGAAACAAAATGTTCGGAGCTGATTGATAGCCTTCAATGATTGGAGAGGCACTTCAAAAATAAGATTTTTTGAACACCGCTAAGATGGCAAACAAGCATACGGTCCACTCCACCTGTAACCCTATCACGAGTTTCTCATCGTTTTCCTCATCTATACTCTCTGGTGTCTCCGCCGTAAATTCGTATGATAAATTGTACAGCGTTCCCTACCTAGCGGTGACGTGACGAACAAAAATATTGTGGGTGACGCTAGCGAGTCCATAATATGAAAGGGGTGCAGAACTCGTTACAAGAGTACTGATGGTATGTGGTTTCCGCAGCCTATGGACGCTTGCAATGCCAGAGGCATCAAAAGCGCGATGCCAGCCCTGTAACAACTTATTCCTTCTTAATGAACCTAATATGCCGTTTTCGCTTGGACGACCAACTCGGGGAGCTCAATCCTTCCCTTATTTTTCTTTCCTCGTTCTCGAGCCTTACCATTTGAGGAGGAAGCTCCTTTGGAATCGCTCAAACATTTTTGAAGCTGATAAAAAGTGCTGAGTGAATGGTGTTTTAAATTATTCATGTTTAATACGTTGGTACGCTGCGGTGAATTACAATCAAATTTCGCTTTAATATTTAAATCCTACTGAAAGTATGGATGCTTGGATGATCACGCTAAAGCGGCTGAACGTATTTAGATGTTTGGAACACAGTTTATTGAATGGATAGATGGAATACCTTTATACCAGAAAAATAATAGGTTCCTGTGGTGTAATCAAAAATAAATAAATAAAACTAGCATGCATTCACGCATTACTTACTATAAAAAATTTAACATAAGTAATAAATCTAATTTTAAGTGTATTATAAAAATAAGGCATAGTTGTCATACTCATTATATCAAAGAAAACCGGGCGACTACTGAGGAGTCGTCAACGCTAAATCGTCCAATTGAGTTGAAGTCCCATCGAACTATGCTTTAGGTCACGTGACTAGCACATTGAGAGAGGATTTCGATCAATGACATTAATCTTTCAATGACGTTTCGATTGATTGTTTTATGTAAATCAGAGCACAACATGGGGATTTTTCAAATATTTTTTTTCAAAACTAAGAAAACACATTACTAACAAAAAAAAATTGTGGCTATGATCAGCTGAGCAGGGATCAAACTCACGACCTCTAGGATCACAGACAGAGCCATAGCTGCCAGTCTTTCATCGGATCGTCGATCTGATTGTGAATTCGTGTCACTGCCTCTCATAAAACCCACAGGCATACAACAGATATTTCAAAGGACCTTTACGAACTCTTCCAAACAAGAAATATGGCATACGTGTATTGGATACTTCGTTTTTACTTCCTTCCCTATTGGATAGTAACGCAAAGGGATCAAACTCTTTCGAGAAACGACTGACATAGGAGTGTAACATTATTTGCTTTTCGAAAACACGTTAATGTGAACTGTAACGTTTAAGATCGTTTAAAATCGTCACTATCATGAAGCCTTAGCCTAGCAAAAGTCCACTGTATCCAGATTTACGGAATTCTTTCGGTCAAGAATAAATATAATTATATAAATATATATGATTACACTATCCCAGAAGGGACACCGAATGGGTAAGCAGAGGTATTATAACCCACTTTTCACCGGAGATGATTAAGCCAACGTAACAGATGGTGAGTTCATCGCTGTCTCGGACACTATATATACGTCTTTCTATGTACATACTTCTCAGACATATGCAGGTTTCCTTACAATGTTCTCCTTCACAGTAATGCGTGGTGTGGAAAAATTTAACTTAACTAAAACTTAAAAAACCTTAGTGAATAGCGGCGCAGTAGTCGCTAACCATCAGGCGGACTGTACGCTTAGATGCTTTATATTTACATTATTATAGTACAAAAAAGTAAAATATACACTCATATCGCACCACCAAAACAAAAAAGATTATATATACAGACAGTAATAATACAGGGAGCGGTGGGCGATAAGCACATGAAAAAGCCATGATTCAATTAAAAATAATGGTTCTAATTTGGGTTTTAAATAATCACCAACATTATGGCAGTTAACTTGGCGACCGGTTGGCTCACAAATTTATCGTTTTCATTCGCCGGACCCATGAATATTTAGAAGCTATATGCGGCTCAGCCTCCATTGACTCCATTCACAAAAACGTTCCGAATATTAAACGACGTTCGCATGCCCGCGGGTTCCGCACTGAAACAACTTCCTGACGCAACTGGGATTGAAACTTTTTATGAGACGAGCGAAGATTTCTGCGTGTTATAAATAAATCTTTAATTTCAAGGATTACAAAATATGGGGCCCTACACGTCGTAAGAAATATACATTCACGCAATCACGCTGAGCTCTGCACGAGGACCGCTTTTACAGCCAAGACCACAGTTTTATTATTGAATATTGTGGTCAAGGTTTCCTTATCAATACTTAATCTTAGAGACCTCATCCCTCCCCCTCATTCTACTTATCTTATTAAGGGGTTACAATCTATACTAATATTTATGCCCGCGTAGGATTAACAATAAATTTTTTTTTACTAATTACTGATTATATTTTTCATTCAAAAATAAAAGTAGCCTTACTGCCAATGAATGTCCCGTTAAATCGGTCCTACCCTGCCGCTACTGAGATTATCCGGAACAAAAACTAGCAGACCAGCGAGCAATAGAAATAAGAATAATAATTATATACCTACCATCTCACGACTAAACAGCTGAACTGATAAAAGAGAGGGTGGCCAGAGGACGTACATAGAGTACTCAAAAACGCGTTAAAAGGCGCGAGTCCTTGTTTTATTCGTGACCAAACAAGACACCATAGGCAAATGAACTTATCTCCGCACTTACATACAAAGCATAGGTATGTTAGTGGTGCCAAGATTGAGCGCTCACCTCAAGATACCCTCTTAACCTTCGCTGCCAAATAACATCCACCATCTCTGTCTAACACTCCACATTTTATACAGCTCTCCCTTTCGACATATTTGCATCATTCTTGAGCAAAACCCGGTACAGCTTATGTAATTTGCCTGGTAAATTAAACCCGGCAACATGTTTTTATGCACGATCTAAGGATTTTCATTAACTTGCATCAGATAATTTTGGTAAACAGCTATACATAATTTAATTTTGTAACACACTCGCTATATTGTGGAACTCGATTATTGTGTTTGCGTCAAAGTAATTCAGTATCTTGTAAGTAACTAGTTCGTGCCCACAGCTTTCTCTGCGAGGCTGTAAGATTTCACATACAAACAATAAAATTTCGGAAAACCCTTACTTTGTGGGTACTACACCTCATGAAGAACATCCTAAAAATGTCATGTCTCTAGTACGAGTGGTCTTAGACTGTGCGTTAATACCTTTATAATACAGTCAGGACTTTTATATGTCTACTAGCTGTGCCCTGCGGTTTCACCCGCGTAGATTTAGTTTCATCCTTATTTTCGCGGAACCCTAATATTTTTGATAAATAAAAGTAGCCTAAGTTACTCCTTGAAACATCAGCTACCTACCAGTGAAAGTCCCGTTAAAATCCATCCAGCCGTTTCAGAGATTACCCGGAACAAACAGACAGACAGACAGACAGAGAAAAATTTTAAAACTTGGTTTTTTAGGGTCAGTAGCGTATACTTTTATATGAATTTAGTGAAAAGCTGTAATTTTGGAATTACAAACAGACACTTCAATTTTATTTATCTGTATAGATATAGATAGATTAAATCGAGATATTAGAGGTGTTCAACAAGTACATAGCTTGCCAGATAAAAGGAAGGGATTACCTGTAGGCTTAAGAACGCGTATTGTAACTATGCCTTCTTCTTAACGAGCTTGGAGTGGCTTTGAGTACTTCACTAATTCACCGAACCGCAGGAATACTACTCTACAATAACACACTTCTTGCGGGCATCTATATTGTGTAGTAGGTACTAATCGATCTAGTTATAGACTTACTAGAAGCCTTTCCTACGTTACATTCCATCTAGCCTGAGAAGTGAGGCAGAATGTTTTAACCCATGCGTTCTGCAACGCCCTACCTTTTAATTTTCAAATCATTTTGTAACTTCTTAGTAAAGCAGTAGAAATAAAAGATGACCGACATTCTAACTATGATCGTTATTATGATAATTTTGACATGTACGAGTATTTGAACATCAGAACCAGAAAAAAGTCTCTGCCAAAAATCATCACAAAAACATTGATCGCAATCTGGCCAAACTTCTGACATAACAATTCGAAGAAGCCTGTATCATCAATCACAACCGGTGAATAATATAATGCTGCCAATTCGAGCATCCGACCAAGGCCACGTCTAGGCTGCCATGGTCATGTGACGTCACTTAGTGAAATGACGTCAGCGATTGTTCTTTTCAAATGCGCCTTAAATGCAGGTTGTATGAAATCCGCTCTTGTTTGAATGGTCTAAATATGGCCGGCCATGTCAAACATGAGGCCTGCGGGCCCAAGTGCGGCACTTTCTTGAGGCTCGGGTATTTTACGTTGTGTCCCAAAGGGGACACAATGTAAACTGTGGCCTATACAACTGAATTAAAAATAAAAGATGTCAAAACTTTTTTATAATGTAGGATGAACTTACTTAATCAATAATTTCTAGGAAAACGGAAATGTAAAACTCTATTTAAAAGTTAGAAACTTAGAATGTTGAAGTCAAGTTATAAATATTAGAAGTGACGAACTATGTACCCGCAATATATACTTTCTCGGTAATGGTCGAAAGTTTCAGAGTACCTACCCTCAAGGTCGAATACTTGAGTACTACGAGTACAAGTCAAGAGTCCAGTACGTATTTCCTTCATCATTTAGCATTTCACTTTAGCATTTAAAATTTCCCCCAAGATGCATCTTCCGTGGTCATATGTTGACTGTGGGTTTAAGCCTCAATTTGCGGGTAGATTTTGTACAAGCTTGAATTTCTTCGATTTTTAAAAACGAGTCTCGAGTCTCGGCACACAACATCCGCGGATACGACAAAGATAAATCGAGACGCGAACATTTTCCGATCATCCGCCAGATTACACGGCGAAAATATAAAACCACTTTTTCGATTGAAATCTTGGTGATTCTTTATTGAAATGTAAAGTTCTATAGGATAATGTACTCACACACAATACATACATGTTTTTGTCGCACACTAGTACCCTATGGGGCTTACTTACTTACTTATAGTACATAGTAGACTAAGTACTAATACCCGCATGTTGAGGTCCTGACACTCTTGATATTTTTTTAAATAAGAATGTTTGGGCTTCTCACTCTAAAAGTTTTTTAAATTCAATTCTTATTTATAGCTTTTATGGGGTTGCCACAATTTCGCCAGCTTTATTAATTGTCAAAGTAATGTCGAATTGTAGATTTGAATTTTATAAAAATTTTGGTTAAACATGCGTGAGTATGCGAAACTTATCTTTATCTTTGGGTAAAACATATAAACGAGTTATACGCGATTAACCTCGCAGTGACACCCCTTACTGACATTGCGCCAGGGCTGCTTATTATCTCGTAGATAAATTTCGAATCTATACTAATATTATAAAGCTGAAGAGTTTGTTTGTTTGTTTGTTTGAACGCTCTAATCTCAGGAACTACTGGTCCGATTTCAAAAATTCTTTCAGTGTTGGATAGTCCATTTATCGAGGAAGGCTATAGGGTATATTATATTTTCAAAATAATTAGGGATCCGTAAGGAAATTGCGATTTTGTAACTCAAGGTGTAAAATTGAAAACCTATTTATGCGAACGCTGCAAAAACTATTGACAATAGAACAAAATGATGTACTACGGGTTTGTAGGTCTTATTAAGATCTATAAAAAAGTTCGCGAGAGCATATATCTAACTCTCATAGTTTAGTCACAATAACCGCTTTAATGTTCATAAAAGAAATTTAAATCGCCTGAAGAAAGAAACTACGTTAAATGTGTATCATAATATTAATTCATATCCAAATTAAGCATAATGCCATCAAGAGTATTCATGTAGAAGTAAAAAACTGTTTGTTTTATTCCAATCGGACATTTTGTTGAGAAATAATCACGAGTATAAAAACGCAATGAATTGGTACGTAATAATGAGTTATTTGCCAAAGAGTAATCTCTGAAACGGCTACACCGATTTTAACGGGACTTTCACTGGCAGATAGCTAATGTCACAAGGAGAAACATGGACTTATACTTTTTATTTATAAAGAAAACTTAGGGTTCCGTTGGAATCAAATTAAATCTACGCGGGTGAAACCGCAGGGCACAGCTAGTAATAGAATAATTTGGAACGATTTTTATCTACATTCCGTACTGCTTGTAGTATGCTTATATTTATATTTTATACTGTGTAATCGGGCCCCGACAACTTCCTTAAAAACCTTTTTATTGCTACTCTGTCAGCGTGACAAGTTTGCTGTTGCTAGCGGCGGGCTGACCTAAATATAACATATTTTGTATTTATCAGAGAAGTTTTCTCGGAAAAATTCTGACATGAATATAAAGTACACCATCCTCGTTATAATTCAGATGCTTTGTGGGAAGTCAGTCAATCGAATTATGTAGCATTTACAAGCCTTATCAACATCTGTAGGCCTAGACAACGTAAGCAATGCAAAATTTATGGAAGTGACAAAAATATTTATAAGTCGTGATGGCCTTGAGGTTTGAACAGTCGCCTGCTATGCAAATGACACAAGTTCGAATCCCTGCGGGGCCTGTAACAATGTGTTTTTCTAAAAATATGTAGTGATATATATGCAGTGATTTCACACCACGGCGGTAGACTCACCATCCGTCACGTTGGCACTAAATCATCTTTGTGAAAAGTGGGTGTTGTTATTACAACACCTCTGCCTACCCCTTCGGGGAATACGGAGAATATGCTGTACGTAATAGACTGCCTCGTTGATCTAGTGGTCTATTTGACCTTTCTTATGAAAGGTGGTGAAACTGCCTACGTCGCTCACACCTTCACATATCTACAACGTTTTAATTATTTTATTATGCATACAAGTTACGCTCAATGTCTTCCTTCACCTTAAAGCTCAACATTGTGACTATTATGTGAAATTTCAAATGATTCGAATTCAAACATGGGCATATATAATATTATGGGCTTATAATGACACACTCACCAGTTAGCTCCTCCGAGATTATAAGAGTCTTAAGGTCAGTAAGGGTGTTTTACAGGCAACATCAAATCGACACATCGTCATTACTTTGACAAATTTTATTAAGGGTACATTTTAAAAACTTTGAGAGCTATAATCCTCACGCTCAATGGAGCAAACATTCTTATTTCAATACATTTAGTCTAGTCCATACTGTTCGGTAACCTTATATATTATATACTTTGCATAGGGTCTTTACGTAATGAAAGCTAATCCTTACTAAATAAATGTCAGTTACAGAAGCTTTATAAAAGTTTACGTCACTGACACACACGTTGTAAGTAAGTACCACGTAACCAGCGGTTCCTACGATAGCAATTGTACTGAGTTATGGTATGACAATCGCCGATTCCATGTGATTTGTGGTCGTACGCTTTGGTTGTACGCTTTCGGTTCAAGGTGAAACCAACGAACCGTGAAACACATGGATTCGAAAAGAGATATATCTTTATTGGTCTCGAATATAATGGACTTTAAAATGATCCGATAGAATATTTAGTTTATGGAACAAGTCGTTCATAAAATTGATAAATAAGTTATTACCTACACTGAAATGGAAATCGATAAAAGAAATATCGACTGGTGTTTTTTATTGTCAGGGTATTAAAATCCGCTATCAAACTCCATCAAGGTGATATTGAGTATAAAGAATAGATTAATAAACTGGTAACGTGGTATTAACGTGTGCATATATATATATATATATATATATATATATATATACACAGGACGGCCACCTACCTCTAAAATAGTTATCCTAATAGGAAAACATTCCATTCAGCAGTTCCCCTTTCCCTTCAATTTCAGGTGACGTTACTACGATTACATTACTATTTATTTTATGACAATACTAACTTCGAGCCATGGCCTTGCCTTTTACCTTTTCTGCAACATTGTCGACATATGCGAAAAAAATCATAATCATAGTTCTTAATAATAGTTACAAAAAATATTAACACGAGGCGGGACTCGAGCCCACGGCCTGGAACAAACAGGCAGACAGACAGCCAGATAATAATTTAAAACAATAGCGTTTTTATGTCAGTATACTTTCATATGCATTAAGTGAAAAGCTATTAATTTAGAAGTACAAACAGACCCTCAAATTGTATTTATCTGTAAAGGGCAATCGGAGATCACCAGTCAAAAAATTTACGACGATCCGCCCTATGTTGCAAATTATGATCACGGGCAATTTCGATGAGTAAAGCCTCTTAATATTTCACACCTGTACCGTCCGTCCATGTGTCCCGATGTACAAATTAAATAGTGTCAGGAAGGACCCAAATCCTTCGACCGGCTATTCCACTCACGTGCGGACCATTTTGACGTTGTAACCCCCATTTCATCTAGGCTTAAATAAATGCTGGTATTTTCGCCCAATTGCCGTGCTTGACAGTCTATTGCTGGACACTTTATTTATTCAGGTGTATGATTTGACGCCATGACACCTGACCTTTATCGAGGTTACAAGGGAGAGACTAGCTTCTGTCCACGACATCGTCCGAGTAGATTAGTTACTTTAGACTTACGCGAACTTTAACCCGCGATTGATCTTAGTCTGATGAGGATATAGCCTTCCTCGATAAATGGGATTTCTAAACTGAAGTAATTTTTCCATTTTGCCATTCCCTCACTCTCATAGTCCGATGGGGCAGCAATCCAACACGACCGGAGAGAGATCAGGCGTAAGACCAACCTAACCAGTATCCTATAAAAACAATATCGCATATTATCCCAAACTACGAGAATACTCGTGGGAACGAAAACAAGACGATACTATTATTTCCCAAATGAGTAGCGTAAATTATTTCAACCGTTTTTGTATCAAATAATTTATTTAATAGCCGCCGTAGCTAAGTACTACTGTGTTTTAAGCCTCGGGTCAAATCATATGGGATTTTCTAAGTATTTAATATGAAAAGTTTCATACATTCAAAACCACATTATACAGAATCCTGGCGAAATGCCATGAATATGGCGCAGGCTAACCAACTGTCATGTTGGCACGAGGTTTTATAAGACATAAGTAGAACGATTCAAGATATTTTTTAATCCCCATTCAGAGCTGCATTTGATAGCAATGTCATATTTTTTGCCACAATTCCCTATTGACGGTGATTTTCAATGGAGATTAGTGTAACAACCTTCACAATTCAATTCAAATTATAGCCTGGGGCTCAACCATGAGCTCTTATTGCAATGATAATTCAGTTGTGCGAAAGTGACAGATGTATACACGTCACATACATCTGTCTCATAAATTGTTAGTTACCATACTCCTCCGAAGCGACTGGACCGATTTGAGCATATTAAGTAGGTCTGAGAATTGGCCAACTTATATTTTTTATACCCCTAAATCTTTAGGGTGATTCACCCCATATAGAAAGTCAAATACAACGTTTGCCGGACACAGCTAGTTACACTATAGAAAACAATATATAAGCATTACAATATCTATACTCTATACAGATAAATAAAATTGAAGTGTCTGTTTGTAAATCCAAAATAACAGCTTTTCACTAAATGCATATGAAAGTATACACGCTACTGACACTAAAAAACCATGTTTTAAATTTTTTCTCTGTCTGTCTGTCTGTCTGTTTGTTCCGGGTAATCTCCGAAACGGCTGGACCGATTTTAACGGCATGCAGGTAGCTGATGTTTCGAGGAGTAACTTAGGCTACTTTTATTTATTAAAATATTAGGGTTCTGCGACAATTAGGATGAAACTAAATCTACGTGGGTGAAACCGCGGGGCACAGCTAGTTCTTAATATTAATTTCACAGAACGCAAAATGCGATATTTATTACCATTGGGAAAATATGAATGAATAATACATGTGATATTGTAAGAAATCCCTCATAATGATCTAATCCTCGATGGTAGAGTTTAAATAGGTAATGGGTCCGCTAAACGCCCGCTAGTCACGTTACGTATAACATTATGTTAGTAAACAACTTAATTTACTTTTGATAATAGGGTACTGGGGACATATTGAGCAAGTAAGGAACGATCGCCATGTAATTACTTAACTGTCTGTTGTACAAATATTATACCTATTTTCCTATAAAGGAAAAACGTTTGCAACAAACTATTATTCATTTTTTAACACCCCCAATTTTACTATACAGATAATTAAAATTGAAGTGTCTTTTTGTAATTCCAAAATAACAGCTATTCACTAAATGCGTATGAAAGTAGACACGCTATTGACACAGAAAAACCAAATTTTAATTTTTTTCTCTGTCTGTCTGTCTGTCTGTTTGTTCCGGGTAATCTCTAACGGCAAAAATCTCTAAAACGGCTGGACCGGCCGTTAAGACCTTGAAATATATCATTTGATTGTGTTCATGAAATAAAAACATCATAATAGAAGCCATAATGACGTAATAAAATATCGGTTAACAGCTAATAGTAACAAAGCCTAAACGAGACTGTATCAAAACAAAGGGAATTTAATTAAGTGAACTGGGTTAAACACGGTCATACTTTTTATAGCTTTGTTAACATGCAAAAAGCGTCCGGAAATACATTGTGCGCGGTTTCAAATCTACTTTGCGGTGTGACCCTTGTATGTTGGCCGAAGACCCATAGTAGTGCAAGTGCAGCCAACACAAAATAGTCTTTTTGCACTTGACATACAGAAGCTATTGCATTGGGAAGCAAACGTCTACGTCGTAGACGCCACACTATCCGCGGCTACGGGGCTACGGGCTACGGAATGCTACGAAATTACGTTCCTCCCGTGTTGGCGTCGTGACATATTTGTGTATTTGTTGTCACACAATATTTGATTTCGGACGGTAATGTCCCGTTCTCAAAACGTCCTTTTCGCAAAGAATTCTGAAGTCATTAGTTCTGCTGATGTATTGTGGTGATGTGCCTTCTCGCATGCGCTCACGGTATGGTCGACAGTACCGGGTAAATTAGTGATGTTGAGCTAGCGCACGGCACCGTGAGCGTGCCGTGACCGTGCACCTGGGAAAAGGTCTAAGCATGAACGGATTTAGGGGACACTTGTGGACGGTATTTTTGTATACTGTGGAAATTCTATCACAATACCACGCACAGTATATACTTAAGGAAGTAAATTAAGTGATGAAAGTTGGTCAAAATATATAAATCTATCAGTTGATGAATTTTTTTTCCAGAATATGAGTCTTGGATCCACCCTTGGGTTAAGGGCTTGCAATCATTAGTAAAGTGATAAGGCAAGGGCAGTAGATGAAAATACGACATAACAAACGAAATACGTTTCAAACATCGTTTTTCAGGGTTTCATAAGCATTGAGTTCATCAGTAGTTCCTGAAATTTGCGCGTTCAAACAAAAAACTCTTCCGCTTAGTATATTTATATTTTTATAGTTTATTTTAGTTACTTAGTATAATATTAGTATAGATTTATTTAATGAACGCAAGCTATTTATTAGTACCGACTAAGTACCAATAACTAACCATTTCACGTTATTGATGAATAGGATAGCTGATACCGGCTGATTAGATAGCACAGTATTACAAACACTTAAAACATGGCTGGATTAGTTATTGTGTTTATGTAAAGATATTACAGTCCAGAATATATTACTTTATATCACGACCATGAGTTCTTATTGCCATGTTAGATTGACTCATAATATGATGAGACAGGTGCATATGACGTGTATACATCTGTCACTGTCACACAGCTAAACTATCATTGCAATAAGAGTTAGTGGATAAACCCCAGTATTTTAATTATAAGGATTACACGTCTATGCCTATAACTATCGGATATCCGAAATAAAAATCTATCCGAAACCTTAATCAAATTATATCTAAAAATACTTATGGAATTTAATTATTTGAAAGGATTGTTTAAATAATAAAATTTCTTAAAAATCTGATCCGTTACTAAAACTATTGATATTATAATCCGAAATGATTTTATGTCCACTACATTATCCAAACTGGAATAATATTATTCATATCTGTATCCGTATCTGATATTTCATATCTATAACATCACATTTTTAGCGTTGTATTTTTTAATGGAAGCCCTCTATGTCGGTGAGTCGATCCACACATCGCTTAAGGCTCCACTGAAGCCAATTTGCATACATAAAGTGACAGTAATTGTGATCGCCAGAGGTAATCGCTATTTTAGAACTCACTACAAGCAAAAATCATCTAACATTCGAAGTAATAAGATCTATTTTTGAATGCTGTTAGTTCGAGCTCGCTCTGGATTTAGGTACGGCAATTGAATATTCACATCCCGAGGGTTGCCACTCGACATTTTGATGGCTTTCGCGAGGTGGCCATGATCGTCTTAGATTGCGACTAATGTATCGCAAACATTTACTAAAATCTTGATAAAAACAAACAAATGAATCCCAGAGTATGCAAATATAAACGTTGCAATTTAAAAAAATAATCTGCTTGAAAGATGTTGCACGTCGTCTGGTAGAAGCCTCTCGTGACAAGCGGGCTTGGACTTTCCTCGCTCAGAGAATCAGCATTGCTATTCAACGTGGCAATGCTGCCCGCCTTCTTGGCACGATCCCGAGAGGCACCGATTTGGGCCAAGTTTTCTACTTGTAATTAGTAGGTACTGTTCCTTCTATATATAATAAAAGTAAAGAATCTGCTACTAAGGCGTAGAGAATAAGAAGTATTGTCTGCCCACAAATAGATTGATAGTATATGGAGGTAGAGGCCACGGTACAACCAACTACGAGCACTTCACACCATTGCGCCTTCAATACCAGCATGTTTTACTATATTTTTCTTCGTGTTTTGGATTCCGTTCTCCGTATCGTTAAAAAAGGACCAAGGAAGTAGACCATATTATGGAATGCTGATAAGAAATGAACAGGTAAAGATCAAGAATAAGATCATTGTTAAGCCACGTTAAGTTAAAAATATATGTAAGTGACTCACGTGTTAATGGCGGAGGATAGCCGCCGGTGCAGGCTGCGCAGCGACATGGCGTACCCCTAGCAGGGCGGTGAGCCGCTGCCCTTGCCGCGCGGCCGGCGCAGCGCGCGCGCACCGAAGAACGCGCCCTCCTCGTTGCACGACTGCGAGCGCTGCGAGGCCAGCATGCCGGCCGCGCGGCCCAGCGCCGGCAGCGGACGCACGCGCGCACGCCTCCCCCACCCGCACCCCCCCACCACCTCAATCTTGCCGCCCACGCCGCACGCACGCCTCACGCTCCCCGCCGGCACGCGACCGGCCCCGCTACCATCGATGCACGCGCCCCGGCCCGACTTCCCTTCGCACGCTCCCACTTCGGCACGCTTGGCACTTCGGTACACTATACTACCTTAACTAACTATACTAAGCTACGCGTAATTGAAGTATCGATTGAAGGCGCTTCGTCGTTTGCTCGATTTCTTATCTAATAATTATTGTTTTGTGATTAGCTCGCGCCTCCTGTAGTGGTATCTGAAACAAATTACATTTCGTAATTAGATCACCGGCTTATTAAATCATCAGTGAATTGAAAGGGAATTGGAATGGGCTAGGTCGACCCCGCGGTAATCGGATTGGTGCGTCGAAATTAATTTTGTAAGGTACGCGGCCGCGCCGAATGTATGCGAATTATAACGATCAGTGGTGGCTATTTCGGATAATTTAATCTCTATGATTATCTAAGCCACAGCATCCGAGCTAATAATAAAGGATCGGTGTCATAAATGATTATGCTGTCATTAATTTAGTCACGAAATGATTTTTGCTTCGAATATAATTAAAGCGGTCTGGCACGGTGGAAGTTTTAATGAAACGGTCAGACGGAGGTCCGCCCCAGTTAATCCTTTGAAAGCTTCTAATCCGCACACTTACATAGGTACGAAACAAGCGCAGAAAGTCTTTTTATATTGTATCCAGTGTCATCGTGAATATAGGTCAAGTGAACTCCAACAAATGACAGGATGTTGCCATTGTATGCGAGAAATAAGCGTTAAGTATGATATTTCAAAACGCATTAGATTTTTTTATTGACATACAAAGATTAAACCTTGTTTTAGATACGTTACTCATCCTCTATCAAAATCTAATTCAAATAAAAGAATATTTCAATAAAGGTACAGTAGAAACTAACCAATTGAACCAAAAAATTATAAATGAAATAATCGTTGTGTAAAGTAACAACAATTTTCGTACATCCTAAGGTGTAATAAGATGACCCAAAAATGGAAACAGTTAAATGATAGCGCGTAAGAGTCTCTATATTTTACTACTATCTTACGAAGAAGTACAGAAACCACGTTGATAAATAATATAAAATTTAATAGCTGAATGTGTTGCTACGCGTAATTCTCGAAAGCAGCTGACCCGATTTTGTTAATACTTTTTTATAATATTCCTTGAAGTACTCGGATGGTTCTAATGGAGAAAAAAATTAAAAAATATTATCGATTCGTAATAATAGAAATTTAAAGAATCGACTGTTAATCGGTACAAAGTTCACCGGGTCGGCTAGTCTTTAAAAAAATACAGTAAAATTTCGAAGCTCATTTTTGTCGGTCGAAAAGAGGCAGCAATTTTTGCGAACACTGAACAAACGTGTCCCGGACAGCGGGGAGATTAGCGGCCTATGCTGGTTTTTTCATTAAAACTTGATCTTCACTCTTTCCACGACACTGCGGGCTGCTATTGACGTTTGATCGTGATACTGTGCAGACGCAACGACTATCTTATTTTTGTGTCAACGACGTCGGTTAAACGATCTACTTTATGATATTTATCTATACATCTATAAATATATCTTCTTCTAAACTAATGATAAATTAAATTTAAGTGTCTGTTTGTAATTCCAAATTAACAACTTTTCAATTAATGCATAAGAAAGTATATAAGTATGCGCCTTACTTAATTATTTTTTTATCTCTGTCTGTCTGCCTGTGTGTTCTGGGTAATCTCTCTCGATTTTAACGGGACTTTCACTGGCAGATAGCTGATATTACAAGGAGTAGCTTAGACTACTTTAATTTATTAAAACTATTAGGGTTCCGCGACATGAAGCATGAAACTAAATCTACGCGTGTGAAACCGCGGGGCACAGTTAATTTTTGTATATAACACCCTACTCATAAGAAATACCACTAGAGGTCAAGACTAAAATAGCAATATTGTAATAAAACCAAAATTTGCGAAAATATTAAAGCCAATTTCCGAAACCCCTGTTCAACGATCAATTAATCGTGACCCCTATAAATCAACGTGGTCAGTAGTTTTCAGGCTCAATTTATTAGTGACATAAGGTAGGGTAGCTGTGCCTGTACTTGGACGTATTGGTTTTAACTTTTATAACGATACATGAATCAATTAGTAGGAAATATATTTTTTTACGAGTGTGATTTACAATCGCCTAATTGGGAATTTATAAATTAAACGATTTTTTTTTGTATTTTGTTTTCATCGTGTAAAAGAATAAACATATGTAACTACATATTTAATGACTTACTGTTAAAAAATTACCGACAATATTTTATGCTGGCGTAATGGAATAAGCGTTAATAGTTACGCATGTTTAACAACTTTCTGTTAAAAATTATTGCTTACATTTCTCTTGAAAATATTGAAATTACGTGTTCATAAAGCTGACAATCTTAAATGTGAAGGTTATTACTCCACTGTGTAAAGCAGTGTAAAATTGTAAAATGAGGGGAGTGATTGATTGACCTCCTCGGAGCCGATTGATTAATGACTCAGGAGTCAAAATGTGACTCGTGACTCCCACACGGTTCAAAATTCACTTAACTCACGCGTCTAACAGGGCGCGCTATTAGGTGCTCTCTTCATTGGCGGTTTAGTTTTGTTATTGATGTTTTAGTTGATAGCTGTATTAATAAGGATAATCTTTGACTTAGTCCTGATGAATTACTCTATAGAAATCGGTTTTCATTTATTTATTTATTACAAAATCTACTTTGTCAAAGTTTTTAACGAACATTTAAATGATGTAGCGCAAATATCCCAATAAGATTATATTCATTGAGAAGCTTTAGAAGAACGTGAATCTCATTTATTTTCCATTGCAACAAAAGTAACAAGATTAACACTCTTAGCATAACCGTTTGCCACTTGTTCATCAAACAAACAGTAAATTTGACATTCAAATTCATGGTAAGTATAAAGAAAGAAGTTATCGCAGCCGTCACACGCCAATTAAATTAAAATCTTCCCCTTTCCAACAAAAACAATTGGTGTTGAAATCAGTGATCTCAAACAACAGGGTAAGCGTAACAATGGTCGGCTCGATCCTACAGAGCAAGTCAGCACGGACGCATCACCTCAGTATCGATTTTCCTTTAAGTCTATTTTCGCGGCGCCCGTCTCGGCCCAAATACGAGGCATTGTACACTCGGATTTGAAGCCATTCGTGGCCGTGCCAACAATTGTACACCTCGCCTCACCTGCCTTGCCCTGGAGAAATTGCTTGCCATTCACCACACACGACCTGAGATTTGTTTTTAAGTGCACACCTAAGGCACGTACAATTTGCATAAAGTACAACGATGTGACGCCATATTTTATTGTTGTAAAACTTAATGCTAAACTTTTTTCCGGTTGGTGGTAACAGTATAATTGTTTTCGTGTTTGCAACAATATATGGTTCATATTTGCGGTTTGTACGCACAGTGTTTAGTTTTAACTCTTTATTTATATTTACATACTTTTGTTCATAATTTTTTTAGTAATTAGATTTTATTTCAATTTGTGCTAATATACTTTTGTTAGACACTGTAGCTGATTCAAGCATGTAGTTTTTATACATTTTGGACCTCTGCAAAAAGCTAATTCGAGTACTTTATCTGCTCGATAAAATTTACATAATATATTCAAAGCGAGTAGTGAGTGATGTCATTGTATTACAATCATATCGCATGGGACATTTGCATAACAATACCGACAATCGTATTTGTAGACACTCGTGCGAACTGAACATTGTTATGTGCTTACCTATAGCTTACATGTGTGTAGGTGTTATTAATGTAATTAGTGTGTGAGCGGTATACAAAGCTGAGTATTTACAGTCAGTTTACACTCAGACACGCGTCATTATTTTTATACATCTTTATCATCAACTAGCTGTGCCACACGGTTTCACCCGCGTAGATTTAGTTTCATACTTATTGACGCGGAACCCTAACATCTTTACATCTATACAGATAAATAAAATTGAATTCACTAAATGCATAATATGAAAGTGTACACGCTACTGACACTGAAAAGCCAAGTTTTAAATTTTTTCTCTGTCTGTCTGTCTGTTTGTTCCGGGTAATCTCTGAAACCGCTGGACCGATTTTAACGGGACTTTCACTGGCAGGTAGCTGATGTTCCAAGGAGTGACTTAGGCTACTTTTATTTATTAAAAATAATAGGATTCCGCGACAATAAGGATAAGACTACATCTACGCGGGTGAAACTGCGGGGCACAGCTAGTTTTTAATAAATAAAAGTATCCTAAGTTACTCCTTGAAATATCAGCTACCTGCCAGTGAAAGTCCCGTTAAAATCGGAACAAACAGACAGACAGACATATTTTTTATAAATTGTATTTTTATGTCAGTACCGTACTTTCATATACATTTAGTGAAAAGCTGTTATTTTGGAATTACAAACAGACACTTCAATGCTATTTATCTGTATAGATATTTATGTATTTAGTGTTTGCAGTAGGAAGCAAGTTCGATGACGTCACTTGTGAGACAGTTATAACACAGTTGGAGTTTGCATGCTCCCAAACTGTAGCGCAAATAACACTTCTAGCGTCGCTTCGAGTCGTTAAACTTGCATCTGAGATTTAGTCACAAGTTCGTATTGGTTTTAACATGTTTTTATATTGACGACTAGCTAGACAGATAGCTAAGGGCCTAGTGCGAGTTTTCTTAAAATTGCCATCACAAGTCACCGCGTCGACGTAAACGCAGATTTGTATGGGCTCACAATAGTGTCATGTTTAGGCCGACACAGACGCTGCTCCGATCCTATACAAATCTGCGTTAACTTTGACGCGGTGACTTGTGACGGCGGCAGTGAAAAACTCGCACTAGGCACTCTGATGATACAGGGATTAACTTACTACATTGATTAAAAAAAAATATTAGGGTCCCGCGGACCATCCATGAAATTAAATCTACGCGGGTGAAACTGCGAGGCACAGCTAGTACAAATAATATACACTCGAGAGACGAGGGCAATGAATTCGGGTCATTTATATACCTTTACATGCCATGGCGTAAGAAGTTCGATAATCCATGGATTAGATTAGTTCTGTCTTTCTTATTGATTCGGAATTAGCAAGGGATGGGTATAGTTTTATATCGGGGTTGAGGTATTCTGGGTTTAAGCATTTTATTATAAATAATTAGGGGGAGCCCACTTTGACATTAAGAATTAATTTTAATTTTTATGCATGTTATGAAAGTATATGCGGTACTCTCATAAGAAATATCGGTCTGTATGTTTGTACCTCCAAAATAACTGGACTGATTTTACCGGGACTTTCACTAGCAGATAACTGATTTTTAACCGACTTCAAAGAAAAGAGGAGGTTTCTCAATTCGATATAATCTCCACGTAACATAGTTTTCATTGTCAATCCTACTCGAGCAAAAGTGCGAAGAGCAACTAGTGTGAATTATATTTTTCATGTTGTTTAAGATATGAGGTTTATGTTTCCGACCCGAATTGCTTGTTCTCGAGTGTATGCAGCTTGTACCCGTTTATAACATGACTACTTTCATCGTAGCACACGCCATGTTTGAAAATTATAGGTCTTGTATTCAAAGTTGGAACATCTAACATGAAGAAATGAATAATGCAGAATGCATGGCCATAATTTTCCTGGATATAAATAAATAAAATTTGGGTAAGTTTTCCAAACTTGTATATGTTTTTAAACGGTTGAATCTCTGTTTTGCAGGAGTGATTTTGGAAGATTATTAACCTAGAATATCTTACTACTACTCTACTCTGAGCTTTTATACTTTTAAAACACACACAGACCACGAAAATAAGTTTTTTGTTTTGTTTTTAGTACCGTATAAACTTCCATAATGCATTTGGTACAAAGCTGTAATTTTGACAATACATTCAGACATCATTACATGTAGTAGCCACATTAACAGACTTGAAAGCTATTTAAAAGTATTGATTATATTCCATTAACGATGAAAGAAAGTCAAAGTATCGTTACGTCAAAGTACTATGTAACCAAATAAACGGTAAACTTAGCATGAACATATGAAGCTACACGAGGGTTAAACATTTACCGTAATTAACTGTGTGGGCCGCAACCAGACTCGATACTAATTAGTTAATCAATTTTGACAGCCCCCGTCGTAACTCGCGAGATTGGATCTCATCGCTCATCCGTGTTCTTGACGAATTTGATTTGCTAACTGTACTTAGTGTACGTTTATGTGTGTGTATGTCCACCTCAGTACCCCAACTATACATTTTGTTATATACATTGTGTTGATACAGTTTAGGGGGCAGGTCGCCTGTCTTTTTATGTAACATTAGCTGTGCCCGTGGTTACACCTGCGTAAAGTTCATTTAATGAGTGGATTTATTTCGCGGAACCCAAATTAAAAAAGGTAAATAATAAGTAGCCTAACTTATTGTAACATCAACTATCTGCCAGTGAAAGTCCCGTTAAAATCGGTCCAACTGTTTCAGAGATTAGCCGGAACAAACAGACAGACATACAAAAACTAACTACAGATAAAAAAAAAATGGTTTTTCAATGTCGCTACCGTGTATACTTCAATATTAACTATGCATTAAGTATAAAGGTGTTATTTTGGAATTACAAACAGACAATTCAAAATGTATTAATTTTTTTAGTATAAATGTATAGATTCAATTAATATATCAACCTCCTTATAAAGTGTGATGTGAAAAACAAATCTATAGTAACTTTCGGTTGAATAGCTTCACAAATCAAAACGAAAGTGAAAATGATTTATTCAGTTTAGGCTCTGGTAAGGCATTTATGAATGTCGAAGAATTTAGCACAAATAAGTACATACCACCGTGTGTGTAGGTTAAATAATGTATGACAGTATACCAACCATGGAGTATGTATAATGAATTAGCCAATTAGTCAATAGTCACGAATGTTGCATGATTAAGCCCACAATCCTACAAAGTGGCGTGAAACAAAGAGAAACGGGAAGTTATTACATTCACGTAAATGTACTCGTAGTGAGGGGATTGCGAAGTAAACCTTTACAGTAACCCAAAGTGAAATAGCCGCAAAATAATACTCGTATTTTGCGGGCCTTTCATCCTGAAATCTCTACTAGGTAAATCGTTATAAAAATGTACTTATCGATAAAAGTGTTCGCGGCTTCCTTCAAACTAAAACACGTTACATCTAAAAAGATAAATAAAATTGAAGTGTCTTTTTGTAATTCCAAATCAACAGCACTTTAGTGTGACGGAATAATCCTGTGTAATCATGTCATTCAGACGATTTGAAAGTATATTGTTAAAAGTAATCGAATAAAGATATTTTTTGAGTTTGCATTGAGTTTGATGGTGTAAGCATATTTAATTTTTTAGGTAAATAAAAAGACCTCTCTTTTTGGGATAAAACCCAAGTGTTAAGCCTGAGTACTTATAAGCTATCTGTCCAGCCAGTATCACACACATACAAGAAGTTTCACATTTAAAATAAGTAATCTATCTATACAGATAAATAAAATTGAAATGTCTGTTTGTAATTCAAAAATAACAGCTTTTCACTAAATGCATTCATATGCATTTAGTGAAAAGTTTGTATACTTTCATAAGTATACACACTACTGACACAAAAAAACCAAGTTTTCAAATTTTTCTCTGTCTGTCTGTCTGTTTGTTCCGGGTAATCTCTGAAACGGCTGGACCGATTTTAACGGGATTTTCACTGGCAGATAGCTGATGTTCCAAGGAGTAACTAAGGCTACTACTATTTATCAAAAATATTAGGGTTCCGCGACAGTAAGGATGAAACTAAATCTACGCGGGTGAAATCGTGGGGTACAGCTATATAGTATGTAATATAAAGGTACTTAAGTAATTAAACACCTTTATGTATCGTCCCGCTCAACAAAACAATTTTGTAGCAAAAACTTGTGAAGATAATAAATTTTAATCCAGTATGGCAGCAGTACATAAATAAATCATCGAGTGTAATTACTCGTCGACATATTTAACGCACATGAAGCGTGAGGTAAAAAGTAGTTTTAAATGAGTACTTATCGGGTTCTGGAATTCGCAACGTACGAGAACGCATGCTGCGTGTGTGGAACAAAAAAACACAGTCCGGTTGTTTGATAAACAGCCAAGCCATATAGTATCGTGTGTGATCTTGGTTGCCTGCAAGTCCTGCAACATTTCGACCTCATCGATTTGTTCCAATTAAATTTCTAAGAGAGGAAATGTGCTTAATAAGAAGAAATTCAAGACGTATGTGAAATCTTTTCTGACACGGCGACAAACTCATCAGGGAAAACGGAATCCCAAACAGATTGTACAAAAATCCTTTTTTGCTACTGGCCGGTATAAAAATAGATAAGCTTTATAGATTTTTTTCTTTTCTATACTGTTATTGCTGTTGCAAAAAATTTAAAAAGATTTTTTTTTTTTGCTGACACACTTATATAATGCTGTTATTGTTCTGTTTCAACAAAACAACGTTGCTAGTTAGCCACTATGTTATTGTTTTCGTTACAAACTAACTAGCTGCACTTTACACAACAAGCATTTGTGAACAACCGTTATGGGTATTATGTTTATTGTGATGGTAACACACAAACGTGAGGTTTTTCAACACCACGGGGCTACGGATACTTAACGCCTGGCTGACATTGTGTTGAGAAAAATGTGCCAGTAGAATAAGGTCGAAAGGGCTTATTTTTCTTATAAAACGAAGGAAATATGTTCAATCTTATTGAAAGCAACCTTCCGATTTCACATTATTTTTATTAATATACTAGCTGTGCCCCGCGGTTTCACCCGCGTAGATTTAGTTTCATCCTTATTGTCGCGGAACTCAAATATTTTATCTAATATTTATTTATCTGTATAGATATAGATGTATAGATATAGATAACTTTACAAGGACGTAAAAATCCCAACACATAATTTTTTGTCTTTAGTACATCAAAAGAAAAAAAGAACCCTAAATTAATAGAATCAATTAGGGCTTTACCAAATGTTGGGTTTTCAAATGATTTTCTAAACATGTACTACCAACATAGCTTTTTAACATATTTCATAAAAGTAGGTCAACGGGGATTAGGCCTTTAGGTTTCAATTTCTTTGATTATGCTATGAGGCAACAGTTTTCCAGCGGCTGTTATGTTTTTCCCTCAATATTCCAACTCGCACCTGGCCAGTTTCTTTATATACATAATTAGCGGACGTCACGTGGTTTCACCCGCGAGTTCCCGTTCCCATGGGAGTACGGGGATACAATATAGACTACGCTACTGGCTGATGATGTAGCTACTTATTCATTACTAAGAAAAATTTCATGACCGGTCCAGTATTTTTTGAGCCAATTCGTTACAAACATACTTGGATACAAATCTTTCCTCTTTAT
The DNA here is from genome assembly GCA_964035505.1 of Watsonalla cultraria. NCBI lineage: Eukaryota > Metazoa > Arthropoda > Insecta > Lepidoptera > Drepanidae > Watsonalla > Watsonalla cultraria. The sequence goes on from OZ037728.1 coordinate 6,930,852, forward strand.
AATATTATTTGTATTATTATATATATATATAATGTATTCGTGCATGCAAATAAATAGTCTTCGTTAAAAATCGCAGTGTAGCAAATCGCCCATGCATGTGTGTAAGTATCGGATTCCTTTTATTTTGTCGGCAGGATGTGAAGACGGGTTGTCATTAATCTTTCGCTGGACGTTTTGGAGGACACCACAGGATATGGGTGGGTGACGCGCTCGAGCCGATGTAATAACCTTAACTCGCTCAATTTACTTCAGACCACTGTCACTGACATTCTCCTGAAAGTCGAGTATGATCGAATATTGGCCTCAAAACGAAACAATATATCTGTGAGACATATCCGAGAACAAAAAATGGATGAGATTTGGGATCCGCTCATTGCATACAAATAAATCTTCACTGGCCTATATTTATGGGTATTTCTCGTTTACGAAGATGTAACATATTTCTTTATATCGAGATTTCACCAATGTTTGCTAATTGACAAGTTATGGAAACATGACTCGTATTTAAGCTGGTGATCCCTACCTTTTATAAACTGATAATTTGAGTATTTTAGTATAATGAGGAGCTCGTGGCACAGTTGCTATTGTGCATATCATTCGATCAGCGAAGTTAAGTAACCATACGCCTAGGCAGTAGTTGGATGGGTGACCGCCCGAGTTCCCTCCGTGCCTCGGAGAGCACGTTAAGCCGTCGGTCCCGGTTGCCAATTTAACATCTTTGGCAATCGTTACAGGTCAGTCGGAGGCCTAAAAATAATCTGACAACTGGTTTACCAACCCAGACACAGATTTTCCTCCTAAATGGGGTTGCGAAGGTCAGATGACAGTCGCTTCGTATAAAAATCAGGTGATCAGCCACATCGGGTTGAATCAAGTGCCGACCCCAACAATGTATGGGATAAGGCCAGGGAGATGATTGATCATTGCTGACGTATAAGCAGCGAGAAGTTTCCACAAGTCTTCGAATGCTGAGGAAACGATTGTGAGCTATAATACGCTAATTTTGACATTGCGAGGTCCAAAGACAATCCATGAAATAGTCTTCATAATACATTCGCGAAATTAATCATGCATGGACAATGAAAACCAGTACACAACTAACACATTTCCAGTCACACTGCGTTAATGTCAAAACGAAGCTATACTTGGTGGAACTGCAATGCATACTCATTCGTTAGTCCCTTTACGGGGGCTATTTTTTGGTCTGCTATAGAAAAATAATCGTGTCACTGCACTGCCGTCTTTTCAAGCATTACTCAAAAGGTACACATATTAACAGATGCCTCATTCACTCGCACACAACACAGCCAGGTTTTCCATCAAAACTTGAGTGATAACATATACTCAGCTGTTCAAGCAAAGCCTTTGGAAATCCTTTCAATGTTCCATATTCTCCCACGTATAATACCCAACAATGACAGAGTCGCGCAATTAAATACATCCTTAGTATTTACGCGTAAACATAGTCTTTGCATACATTACAATGTCTCGTATAAATTACGCAAATTGCCGTCTCGTTGCATACAAGACGAATATAAACACAGAATGATCAGTGTGTGGGCGTCCGGCGAACGTTACCCAGGACTTGTTTAAAGAAACTACGGTCACGCCGGACTCAACTCCCATTAATCTTAGGGACCTTAGTGTCTCTTACTTATATTGCAGTTGTACACAAACAATGGTAGGGTTGACCCGCGTTACTTTATAATTACCATATTAGATACTATCTTCGTTACATCCCAGCTTCGTATGAACTGTTGCTTAAATACTTAGTTATGCATATTATATCTTGACATAATTTTATCAAATAACATGTTTTCAGTAAAACCACAGTTTTATCCAATTTCTTTAAAGTATCAATTAGGGCGTTTAATTAACATCGATAAATTTTTGAAATATCGATAGCGCCACTATAAATCATACTAAAATTCGGTAAAATCGACAGACAAATAGCGATACTTTCTTATGCCTAATTAATTATATAAGCATACATGTACAGAAATGTGTACACATAGATTAATTGAGCTTAGTAAGACCAAAGTAAAACGCTGTATACTGAACGCACCTTGAATGATAGTACGGCGCCTTATGAGACAAATATAGAATTGACGCCCACTCGAAAGGCAGGAAGTTCAAGTGTACGACCTTTGCAGTGCTATTGACCGCCCTTATTCTCGCTCATATATGTCTTATTACTATATCCTCATCCCATCCCAGCGATCATTTACATCTCATACATAAACATAAGGCTGATATAGCGTAAACACTTAAGTAGTATTCGCTTATTTTTATTTGTACATCTAAATACTGAATGTCTCGTTACGATAAATAGTAGGCGATTTGCGGCGCGCTTGGAATTATTTAACCGTCGTTAGTAGATGGTATTTTACAAGTAATAGATCCTAGTTATTATAAATGTTAACATTTGGATGTTTTGCATACAGATTACCGTGAATTAACACATGATGGTTCCTGTGAGATTATTAAAAAGACCACGCGAGCAACGCTGCGAGCTGGTGCTAGTAACTTATGATAAAAAATTATTTAATATTTATATCTTGGTATCATATTTTCATATGTAATATATATATATACAAAGAAAAATAAAACATACAGTCAAATTGATAACCTCCTCCATTTTTTGAAGTCGGTTAAAAATTAATACGGCTATTTCGTTAGGCAGGCGTATATCCCATTTTATTCGCGCCGTCGGTAAATTTCTCCTGTAATCCAATGTCAATTAAATGTTGATTCTCTTGCCAACCGTCATAACCTTGGAATATTACATAACACCTTCCGCGATTCCGACCAAGTGTTAGCTCTGCCATATTTAAGTTACATTATCATCCCCGATAACGAAGTACCGGCCGTGCTCTCAGCGGTCATAAACAGTAATTGTTGCGTGTTACAATTCGCTCCGACGTGTTCAATTCGCTTTAGTGTTGCCCTCGACTGATATTATAGAAGTATAGTATAGAATAAGCGTAAAGTATAGCATAGAATGAAAGCGTGAGAGTAATTAGAACAAGGTTTGCATAAGGGCTAACAAAATCGGTGTAGTTACATCATCGACTCTTTTGCAGTGGTATGAATAGGACAGAGTTTAGGCTCTGGCATAAGTATTTGATTACAATTTGACGACTTAACATGGATAGATTACAAAATACCCATAATGAATATGTCCTGTATACTTTAAATTCAAATTCAAATTCAAAAATATCTTTATTTGATTAGACTTTTCACAAAGTACTTTCAAATCGTCAGAACGACACGATTGCACAGGATTATATAAGCTACCGCCAGGTTCGGAAGGTTGCTTTTACTGAGAAGAACCTGGCAAGAAACTCAGTACAAACAATTTTGAGTAATCCCTACTAATATTATAAATGCGAAAGTAACTCTGTCTGTTTGTTACGATTTCCCGCTTAAACCTCTCAACCGATTTTGATGAAATTTGGCACAGTCAATCTTTAGACCCTGAGAAAGGACATAGGCTACCTTTTATTTGTTAAAAATATTAGGTTTCCGCGACCATAAGGATGAAACTAAAACTACGCGGATGACACCGCGGGGCACAGCATATAAATCATAAAAATTACTTCAAGCAGTACTGCAGTCTGTGACCCAAGTATACGTTTTAACAAGTATTTACATTGACGATAACGCCTACGTATTTTCCTCATTTTGTATGGGAACGTTAAAAAGCGCCCCAAGCGGCTAGTGTTGGAAGTTTTACGTATCCATAAAACACGTAAAACGCAAGGTGAAGCGACGACGTTCGGACGTGTCAAAAACCTACGTACTAGAGACACAGTTTACGATTTATCGGCAGTTTACAATCTCGCGAGATAGATTTTAAAATTACCAGTTCATAATGATATCTTCATATATGCATGTCGTCAAAAAAACGCTACACATTGAATTTAAATTCCATGCACGCCGTAATATGAGTGAAACAAATTTAACAATAACAGTACTTGATGATACGACCCCTGAATATTTATTTTAACAAATTCAAAAGGAATATATTTGTCAGTTGTACTGCGTACGGTTTGGTTTATTAATAAAAGCTGGAATGGCAATAATGTCAATCCTACTAATATTATAAACACTAAAGTTTTCTATATTATGTACGTTTGTATGCAAAAATTACGGAATTGATTTTCTTCATTAAAACTTTTATAGGCTAGTTATGATATATAATTTATAAATATATATCATAACTAGACATAGATATACATTATGAAACGACCAAAAAAATATATTCTTCTGCTCCTACCCAGAAGCGGGCACTAGTTAGTTGTTATAATATTAAAACAATTTAACTTTATTACACAAAAGTAGCGCGTGTGAGTGCCATAAGGAAAATAATGTTCAGAGTCAAGCTACTAGTTCCGTCGTTCAATCCCCACATCCAAACTTACAAACTAACGAACAAACTTTACCTCTTTAGATTATCCTGTAAATACTCTTCCTTGTCTGCGTAATCCGGTTTGATTTAGTGTGTGTGTGTCAAAAACAATTTACTGCATAGATAATATACCAACTCCTCTTAAAATGCTATTTACTTAGACCGTGATTATTTTTGATCTGCGATATTTTAAATAGTAAAAATTTAAGTCGCTATTGCCTGACCAAATTATTTTGTCTGTTTATACGCGTCGTTCTTCTGAAATATGTTACGGATCTGTACCCCTATCACGAGTTTGCAAGCGTTTACGTAATGTACACTAGCTAGCGTCTCCGCCGAAAATTTGTATGAGAAATTGTACAGCGCCTCCAAGCGGTGACGTGAAGAACTAAAATATGTCATACAAATATAATCGGAGACGCTAGCGAGTGGAGATTAAGAAAACGGTGGCAAACTCGTGATAGGAGTACTGGATACGGTTTTTACTAGCATGTAGGAGTAGAACTCCGGTACTCGTATAACATTCGTAGATATATTTTTCTAGCAAAAAAACAACCGAGATATATTTAAATTCCCAGCAAAACTAGATAACCTAGATAGTGATATTATAGCATTCGGAGGCAATGTACTGGATGTGTTTGTATCAAGTGAAGGCTAAGTTATACTGAACTTAAACCCGAGCCTTTCTACCTTAAGGTTATGTTTATTATACCGCCAACTTCTGGTCCAAACTTAATTATGACCTAATTGTTCAGTAACGAAACACCTGAAGGGGAACAATAGTTTGTACTCTTGTTACGTGGAAAACTCCTCTGTATTTTCAGTACAATTTGTAGTCAATTAGGAGTGTTTTAAGATGAAACAAATGAATTAATGAATTGCCGCCTCACCCTTTAGTAACACCCACGTAGTAATAAACGAGGGATGATACAAACCTGTCCTTATACAAGATCGCGTATTTTTCCTAGTAAATTTACAATTAGATACAGCCGCGTTATTCATTAAGGTTTCTCAGCGTCTCGACAGTAAGCATTGGTTTCAATAATAGGAAATTGATACAAAACACATAGATAGGTTCAATTTCGTATCTTTAAAATCGACACTCCACGACGAGTGGAGCTGGGAAATCTTAGTGAATAACGCGGCAGATGCATTTTAGAGAGAGGGTGACTAAACAAACACTTCGATAACAATTTGAAGTTGAAAACAGAAAAGGAAAAAGAATACTTCTGATATTTTTTACGCATCATTATCTCTGGATTGTTTTCTCTCTAATGTTGTCTTAATATTTTGTCTATGGAAGATCTAAGCAAAGCAATGGTAGTATAAAAAATTGTCTCGTCTAAATATTTTAAGCGCTGCGTCATTGTTTTTTAACCTTGTTTAAGAGTTATTGGGACTTCCATGGTGATCATGTGGCTCGGATATTTGCAATATTTCTTGTACATATTCTACTTTTATTCTTCTCGTCTCGCCATCAGAGCCATGTGCGTGGTAGAATCGTTCCGTTGAATCATTTACCGTGTAAAAGCCTTAAATTCCCTCAATAAGCTGGCAGTTTCAGGCGAATCACACCCCTGTGTACGCAGACACACCTCGCCCGCCAAATTGGGGGTCCTCGTTATGCAACCAAACGCGTTGGTCTCCTGTTTTTACACAGTTATATAGTACACTCATTCCTCTGGGATTGGGGTAAAAAGAAACAAGTCGTTTGCAAGCTTTCATTTAAAATTTAATCGGCTCGTACCATGTGTTTGTTTTAAATTCGCTAACTCTTTAAAAATTACTCGCCCAAAAAATAGGTTGGTTTGGTTAACCACGTGTGACACATAGTACTGCCCCTGTATTATATTTTGTGTACAAATTTATCTATTTATATATACATCTATACAGATAAATAAAATTAAAGTGTCTGTTTGTAATTCCAAAATAACAGCTTTTCACTAAATGATATGATAATAATATGAAAGTAAGTATATACGGTACTGACATAAAAAATAAATTTTTAAGTTTTTTCGCTGTCTGTCTGTCTGTCTGTTTGTTCCGGCTAATCTCCAACAAGGCTTGACCGATTTTAATGGGACTTTCACTGGCAGTCACAGTCACCGCGAGTCAATTATAAGAGTAAATTATTTTAGATAGGAATTAAATACCGATGAAGTATGAATAATCTTTATCGATCTTACCGACATATAATAAAATATATGAACGAATTAATCACTTATTTTAGTAGTTCCATTTATGCCTCTCCCTGAAATCCGATTGAAACCTGATTGAAACCCCTGCAAAAGAGCCCTGCAGATAGCAAATTATCTATACATCTATACAGATAAATAAAATTGAAGTGTCTGTTTGTAACTGCAAAATAACAGCTTTTCACTAAATGCATATGAAAGTATACAAGGTACTGACACAGAAAATCAATTTTTTAAATTTTTCTTTGTCTGTCTGTCTGTTTGTTCCGGGTAATCTCCGAAACGGCTTGACGGATTTTGACGAGACTTTCACTGGTAGGTAGCTGATATTTCAAGGAGGCTTTTAGGCTACTTAGATTTATTTTAAACATTAGGGATCCGCGGGCAACCATGAAATTAAAACGCAGGTGAAACCGCGGGGCACAGCTAGTCTCAAAATAAAAAAGTGCTCTTTATCTAATTATCAAATGAATGCACATAAACATTGAGGTAAAAAGAGGAAGGTTGTCGCACATTTCACTGTACATTGTAAGAAATTAAAAAGCATTGCCGTCATTAGAGTTCTTCTGTGTACAAAAAGACCTAAGTATTTTCGGAGTGTTTTTAGTAATGGGCGTTGTTCAACTCGGTACAGTCTAGTGTAATAATAAATTACAGTGGACCACGAACAGGGACGTACATTAGGGACAAGTTTTATTTAATTGTTTGCTGCCTTGCCCACTGGCAAACATTGCTCGGGTGGAATTTTAAATTTAAATGAATGTAGCAAATCAAAAATGCTTAAATCTCTTCATTTTAAGTCATATATACATTTAATTTATTAACAGGATAACTTTATTTAAACTGTACCATTTCTGAAAAGTACAGTCTAGATTTGGTTCGTTTTTTCCCCCATTATTACGAAACACGAGGCCAAACGCGGGCCAACACTATGCCGATCCCTTTCGTTATCCATATCACTGAAAGAGTTGCTCCTTTTAAACCAACTACTATCTTAGTTCATGTTATATTATATCACAAATCATACATCATACATAATACCGATAAATAAAATTGAAGTGTCTGTTTGTAATTCCAAAATAAAAGATTTTCATTAAATGCATATGAAAGTGTACACGCTACTGACACTAAAAAAGCAAGTTTTAAAAATTTTCTCTGTCTGTCTGTCTGTTTGTTCCGGGTAATCTTTGAAACGGCTGGATCGATTTTAACGGGACTTTCACTGGAAGGTAGCTGTGCCCCGCGGTTTCACCCGCGTAGATTTAGTTTCATCCTTATTATCGCGAAACATAATTTTTTTTAATAAATAAATGTAGCCTAAGTTACTCCTTGAAACATCAACAACAACAAACACTTCAATTTTATTTATCTGTATAGATATAACAAATCATTGGCACCTATATAACAGAGGAGTTAATAATTACACAAATTATTAAACCTGCGTGTATATTTAAATGTTCTCTATTTTTTAAGAAGTAAGTTTTGTTAAACCTATTTCGTTTCAAATAAACATTACATGACAGAATAATTTAACGCGATTACTTTGCAGTAGACGTAACCACCACAGTATCACAATATTTAATACGCAAATATTATTAGAGTTGTTTGTAGTTCAAACAAATAGTAAAGTGCCCACTGGTAATACAATTATGGCACAAATAAATAGTAGAAAATACTACTACTAAAATAGTACTCTACAAAATACCTCATATTATTCAAAAGTGCACACAGTTTGTTAGTGTACGCGATATATCAAACTAAATTCAGTTTTCATGCTACGGAGTATGAAGCGAGTAAATGAAGTACCTAGCGAAATTCAGTGTGTAGTGTCATGCGCATTTCATACTGAACTTGATGTTGTTATTTGATTGAATTTAAAACAATTTCAGGTAAAACTCACTTATTACGCGCAAGTTTTTTAATAGATCCTTATCCATATTATTCACACATTTAAGTAAACGAGACGCCACATTGTGGGTAAATAAGAAATCTTTCAGTCTATTAACTTTTTTGTTAAACAACAGAACCGATATAGCTGAAATTTTGAATAGAAATTAAAAGGTACATAAGTATGTCCACCCTCCAAAAATGCGGACGCAGGTATTAGTAGATATTAGTATTAGCTAGAATTTTTAGTTGGTCTTAGCTGAACAGTATAACTCATTTGAATTTGATTTTGATTGACATTTTTCTGATTAGGATACAGATACATTAGTATACTATATCCGGCCTCAAAAAAATTAGACAAAATCGTAGACATGAGTTAGTACCTATGCTAGTATTTTAGCAGCTTCGCTATCATGGCAGTAAGATTTCACACACAAACTTTGAACTCATGGGGGTTCAAATTTAAAAAAACTATGTTAGTTAATCAACTCCTCACCAAAAACACACCCCATAAATTAATGTCTCTAAGACAAGCGGATTAGGCTGTGTGTTGACGTTAGTCAGAATTGTATAATGTACTAGCTGTGCCTCGCGGTATCACCCGCGTAGATTTAGTTTCATCCTTATTGTCGCGGAACCATAATATTTTTGAAAAACAAAAGTAGCCTAAGCTACTCCTTGAAACGTCAGCTACCTACCAGTGAAAGTCCCGTTAAAATCCATTCAGCCGGTTCAGAGATTACCCGGAAGAAACAGACAGACAGACAGACAGAGAAAAATTTTAAAACTTGGTTTTGTTGTGTCAGTAGCGTGTATACTTTCGTATGCATTTAGTGAAAAGCTGTAATTTTGGAATTACAAACAGACACTTCAATTTTATTTATCTGTATAGATAGATTTCTGCCTCTCGCTAACCTTCGATGAAAAAATGTTGTGTTAATTTGTCTTCAATGGTAGTGGTTCAAATTTTTTCAATGGTATTTTCAGCAAAAATTAATGTATCATCTACACATTAAGAGTGTCGTAGCATCGCTGGAGTGCCGAAATTGTGGCATTTTCCGTTTTATGGGGAATTTCGGAGGCACACGGAAGTTATGGCAACCATTTCATGGTGTACTTTATAGCTTATTACACGGATTTTAATGGTGCCTTTGTGCATATATTTTCCAACGACAAATGAATAGTGTGCGACTTTATGACGTGATCAACGAATATCGACTATACAATAAAATACTGAATTGTCGTCTTAGATAAATCGTCAAACTTTTAGTGTGATCTAGAAATGGTTTTAAAGATATAACGTTTTTACAGACTTCTTTAATCCAAAAACATGAATGGATACATATTACATACATATGGTAATACCGACATTTCGGCAGATTTTATTTAAGTGCCATATACTTAATAGAGGGTTTTGGCAATCGCCACACGTCAGCCTAAAAGAGTCTGACAACTGGTTTAACCCAGATTACCGTTATTATTATTTTCTTCGTTAAAGGGGTTACGAAGGTCAGGGAATGTCTGTTAATTTGGAATTACAAGCAGATATTTCAATTTTATTTATCTGTATAGATATTATTGTATTCATGAGCTCCGCAATTCTTCGGGATATAAGAATATTTAAAAATCCGCAAGCTAAGCTACTAAAACCTAGGTTGAATGAATTGATAAAGCTACTATTGGATTGGTAATATCCTAATTCACCCTGCATTAGCGATAACCAAAGACGAGCGGCTCGAATCGATATTAGCGGTTGCCTAACTAGATATTGCGGTTACATAGTATTCTGTACCGCGGAGCGAGTAAACCAACTTAATTGCAAATAGCCGAGTAATTATCACAAATTCATTGTTTGCAGTTATGTTGTTATAATTAAGCCTATTACACGGAGAGCAGGTTCGAAAATGCTAATTGATGAAGAAAATAATACGAGATACTAACAGGGTAGGCCACATACGCGTGATACCCCTGCATTGCATATCTGTCTGGTATCAACACATTTTGAAGTGTTATGCGGTTCTGATCCACATTTATGATCCACCGATGGATCAATTTTATTTCATAATTATTTTCTTTACCGCTCTGTTCCACTATGCCATGCTGTGATAGCCTAGTCATCTAGTAACCACCCAATAGCCAGGGTCTAAGAATTTGTCTATGGTATCCCCTGCCTGTTGTAAGAGGCGACTAAAACTCCAGGGGCGGCGATACAGCTCCCCGGCAAAGTGTGGGGGGACACCGGTGCGATCTATCAGAGTACCCGGAGTCCCCCCTGAACACTGAGGATGGCCACCGGGGTAGTTTTAGTGCGGTAAAAATCCCACATACCCCGATCTGCCTCTCCCAAGGCGTTCGGGGACCTTTTGAAGGTTTCCCCCTCGTCAATAAAAAATAATAAATAATAGTCATCTAGTAACAGAGTTTTAGAACTGTCAGCAATAAAAATTTATTATTCTTAATAATTAAACTAAGTAGCTATATTACACTATTATATATATGTATATGTTCATAATGATTATTGTAATGGAAACATGTACATCGTCGTTGCGTGTTTTTTACACACTTTAGGTGACGCAGAAAATGATTTTTTTCAATTATTCAATAAAATTAGAGTCTTCAAAAAAAATATTCTGCCTTTTAATACATATAACAAATTTACATAGTTTTTTTTTGAGGTATTATTATTAATAATGACAAAATTAAACAATATTGGAAATTTTGATACAAAGTTCACGAAATACACATAGCGACTTTTACACGCGCAACGACGATATGTAGAAGTGTTAGAATGCCACGTTCCGGTAGTTTTTTTATACATCACAATAAAATAAAGAGTTTTTGCACATAGAGCACGTCACTATCATTGGTTACTCGTAGCCATGATAAAACGCAAGGACAAACGACGACGTATGAACGTGTCAAAACCTATACTTGGGGAACAGTCTCTTTACCGTTGCTAAAAGATTTGTCGAGCATGAATCGGTTTAGATTATACTTTCATACATACATACATATGCTCACGCCTGTATTCTCCGAAGGGGTAGGCAGAGGTGTTGTAATTTTCAACACCCACATTTCACCAAATATGATTAAGTGCCAACGTGACAGAGTCCATCGCCGTCTCAGGCACTATACATACGTCTTTGAATTATTTCTCAGACATATGCAGGTTTCCACACGATGTTTTCCTTCACCGTAAAGCACGTGGTGTGAAATCACTGTACATAAGTTTTTAGATAAGCTCATAGGTATAGGCCCCGCTGGGATTCGAACTTGCATCGCTTGCGTAGCAGGCGACTGCTCTAATCCCGAGGCCACCACGGCTCATTATACTTTCATATTCATTTAATGAAAAGCTTTTTATTTAGAAATACAAACAACTGCAATTTTATTTATGTATGAATGTCGTATGAGCAATGACAAATTATTTGAAGAACAGCAAAATAAACAGTTCTAGTTGACAACACTCCTGTAGTTGACCGAGCGTAATGAGGGAGCATGCAAGGCTCAACTGGGTGCAATTAAGTCAAACGCACATTAACTTGATGCGAGCACAGCCTCACAGATACCAAACTACCTTTTACTTAATTGTTTCGAAGAAATCGCCGGCGGTCAAACTAATTGCCAAATCATCTGCTATTTGGCCGGTCTACGCCCTAAGGGTTATTATTATAAATTATAGGCCATCACTCAGTGCTTTATTATACAGAGCAAAAACGCCTTCTATATTGTTATTTTTTGTCCTATTTTTTATGAGTACTGGATTTGATATGCCAGCTTTACATCATTTACATACTTCTTACTTTACTTTTATAATTCGTGTAGGTACATCATCCAAGTATTATTATATTTAACTAGCTGTAACTAGCGTAGATTTAGTTTCATCCTAATTGTCGCGGACTCCTAATATTTTTAATAAATAAAGGTAGCCTAACTTACTCCTTGAAACATCAGCTATCTGCCATTGAAAGTCCCGTTAAAATCGGTTTAGCCGTTTCAGAGATTAACGGGAACAAATAGACAGACAGACAGACAGAAAAAAAAATTTAACTTGGCTTTTAAGTGTCAGTAGCCTTTATACTTTCCTATGCATTTAGTGAAAAGCTGTTATTTTGGAATTACAAACAGACACTTCAATTTTATTTATCTGTATGTATAGATGTATAGATATCGATGTATAGATTACTACACATAAACGCCAATTAGATTTGTTTGTTTAAATCAAGGCGAATAGAATATTATATTAGCTAAATTAAAAATGTGAAGGAATAATTAAAAATGTCTCAGTATCTCGGTAACCTTAATTTCATATCTTCGCCGTTTGACCTTTTGCAGAAATGAATTAAGTTTTTTGAATACAAACGTATAGAGTATTAGTTTTTCGACAAATTAATTTTAATTTTGGATACTAGAATACCTACCACATCATTGAAGATTAATTCAGAAAACAGATATTTAATTCAACATAAACTTTAATATAAACTTAACCTTACTTAAGTACTAGCTGTGCCCCGCGGTTTCACCCAAGTAGATTTAGTTTCATCCTTATTGTTGCGAAACCCTAATATTTTTGATAAATAAAAGTAGCCTAAGTTACTCCTTGAAACATCAGCTACCTACCAGTGAAAGTCCCGTTAAAATCGGTCCAGCCGTTTCAAAGATTACCCGGAACAAACAGACAGACAGACAGACGGACAGACAGACAGAGAAAAAATTTAAAACTTGTTTTTTTAGTGTCAGTAGCGTGTATACTTTCATATGCATTTAGTGAAAAGCTGTAATTTTGGAATTACAAACAGACACTTCAATTTTATTTATCTATATAGATGTATAGATGTGCGTGCATAGAGCACAACTCAATTTTCCAAATACGTTTATGCATTCAAAACTATACATCTATCTATACAGATAAATGAAATTGAAGTGTCTGTTCGTAATTCCAAAAAAACAGCTTTTAACTAAATGCATATGAAAGTATACACTGTACAGACAAAGAAAAAACTATTTTTAATTTATTTTTTCTCTGTCTGTCTGTTTGTTCCTGCTGATCTCCGAAACGGCTAGACCTATTTTAATGGGACTTTCACTAGCAGATAGCTAATGTTACAAAGAGTAACTACTTTTATTTGAAAAACATTAAGGTTACGCAGGTCACCAATGAAAAAAATATAAATTAACTCTACGAAGGTAAAACCGTATAATAGAATATAATATAGCTATGTATATGTCTGTACTTAAACCAATCACAAATAAAGAACATGACCCAAATTAATATTCGTATTAATTTGCGAAGCCAATTTGCCCCTCGAATAACATAATACAAACTGTGTAATAAAGTTAACATTACACCAAGAGTTATTAAACACGGACATCGTAATAAATCATCGTCAAACATGTCATTGGTGGCGCTGAAGCGTTTTGATACAAAGGCTCTCGACAAAAGCTCGCGGGATATTGCGGCCATTCAGTGTAGGCAACTCCGGCAAATATTCACAATTCACACGTCAACTGTGCCCAACACCCTATTCTATATGGACCTTATATCGACTGCGGGCCAATCGCGCTATATAAACATGGCAATACATATCAGATTTTAAAAAAAAAAGTTTTTCTAAAGTGGCCTTAGGGAAATTAAATGTAAATTTTTAAAAACTTAAAGATTAGTAGATTCCATTTGTTTATTTAGTCTGAAATGTTTCTGTACTAGTTTCTCGATAAACCTAAGACTTTTCACGTGGTATACTACAAGTCTTGTAAGTCACCCCAAAACTTTGTATGTACTTTAATTTCCATAAAACAGAGAGTGGGATGCACGATAATAGTTTGGGTGATCTTTACGTGAAAAATATACGACAGAGTATTAGTATTTACTACTTTTATTTATCACAGCAATATTTATTTAATGTGTAGCAAGCGGCACGAAGAGAATAGAGAGAGCGTTGCTCCATAAACAAAATAGGAAGAATAAAATGTCCATAGACAAAACATTATAGAATTTATACCCATCTATCGGTGGTTAATCCACAGATGTAAAATATATATTGAACATAGTTACAAAGCTAAAGGTTTGATTAAATTTTTCTAATGAAAAATTAAGCTGTCAGCGTTATTTTTGATATGTGAAAAGTGCCTGTCCTGATGTATAAGGAGGTCAAAGAGATGGCACTGGACAGAGACAAATGGAAAGAGTTGCATCGGTTACACCGACAAGAGTCTCATTACTCTTAAATGCATAATGATGGTTTGAATTTAGCTATAATCATTTATATCACTTAAATTCATACTGTAGTCGGTTAATTTTAAAATGGTGCATATTTTTTCCCACCTAGTAATTTACAATTACTTACAACTTTCACAACATAGCGACATATTATACGGTATTAGCCATTGTAACGGAAATAATTCTGGTAGTCCAATTTTACATAGTTCCAAAACACTTGAAATCTCTTGAACTCAGAAGTATTGTACAAGTAATATATCCATAAGTATATTTATAACTTGACATACGTCCAGTTACATAATAAGTACTAAACGAAGCTTGTAATACAAAACTTTACGGCCTACCGTTGGGACCAGTCGATTTCATTGCGAATAAATGTAGGCCTGAATTATGGGTAAAGTTTGACGCGATTTGTACTAGCGTAGAGACTTGATTAATAAAATAAACGTATAACAAAAGAGCATTCCGTTTTATGTGGTGGCTCAACTGAGGGTAAAAAAACTATGCCGTTAGACCGCGGAGCGCATACGTTATGAGGCTGAGTGCAGATATTGTTGGCAAAAAGTCATTGACCACGACCACAGACGGTTTGAGATGACACGAACTATAATTAATTGAGACTTAAAAAAACAACCATTGTATTGTTTTTTTTTTATTAGTAACAAATACGTTTCGATATAATTTGTTTAGGGTTTCCTTTGTCCTTAAATTCATATGAAATTATCCACCCGTCTCGTCTGCCTGCTTTGTAAGCAACCGCTCTGTAAAAACATTGTAAAGCCTAAGACACCCGCAGAATTTTACCCCACATGTACGAAGTCGCGAGCATATAACAATATAGTTAGTACGACTATTGTAGCTATATAGTACACAAAATAAAGCCTACCCCTAAATTACATTACAGTACTATGAACAACCCATGTTCAACGTACTAAGTGGGTTGCACATTAATAATTGTTAAAGCTAAAGTTACATTTTATTTTTCAAGTGACTGGCTGCGTTATCTATACTAATATTATAAAGAGGAAAGGTTTGTATGTATTTTTGTTATGAATTGGCTGAAAAAGTGCAGGGCAGATTTTTTAAATTCTTTTGAATGTTACTCACTACAATAATGTTATCACTGATGAATATGGGCTATATTTTATTTACGTACTACCTCGGGAACGGGAACTACGTGGCTGAAACCGCGTGTCATACGTGTTTTTATTTTATATGTATTTAGTTATCTAGAAATTTCAATTCAAATTCAAATTTGGCATTTTTTTACTTACCCAGTACATTCTTCACCTATTTGTTATATCTAAGCTTAGTTGGTGCAACCCACCCTTAAAATGCTATAATCAAGCGTAAAAAGTTTAAAATGTAACGACGATAAAATTACAGTAATCAGTCAGTCGTAAGGAGCCAAATCAAAACCCCATTAGGTTTGTAAATGTATAAATTCAGATGCAATAATAATCAACTTAATAGGCTGTTAGCGAGCCGAGTGATACAGATACAATTCGGAATAACAATTAAATTTAAACGAATGGACGTTTAAGAATGTTTGCTTCTCGAATCAAATGTTGTTCACGAAAATTACATTCCATTTCGACTTCTTTTGTTTTAAAATTTCCAAATTTAAGCTGTACATTTTACAAAAAAACATACCACGAATATAAAGCCTCCGCCTCTTTGACGTCTTACAATTCAACCGTATATATTTTTTTAAATCTAAAAAAATCTTACATTGATTACGTTAAGTAAATAAAAAAAGTTGCATAAATTTTCTAGCCGTAGTGAGCGTGGTGTTTGAGCAGTAGCCTGCCACGCAAGCGATGCAAGTTCGAATCCCGGTCTATACCAATGAGTTTTTCTAAAATCTTAAGTACAGTGATTTCACACCACGAGATTCAGGGTTAAGGAAAATATCGTGAGAAAACCTGCATATGTCCGAGAAGTGTGACAGGCGTGATGCATATGTATGATGTTTGTATCAATGTTGCTCCCCGTTGAGTTTCCCACGTAATATACAGATCAATGAGTATTTTTTAAATCTAAGTGTAGTGATTTCATTCAGATTTTCGGTAAAGGAAAATATTGTGAGGAAACCTGCATATTATGTCATAGATGAAATTCAATGACGTATGAATAGTGCTTAAGCATGTTTATAATGTATATGTATAACTGCCTCGTTGGTCTAGTGGTTAGTAGGTTCGCCTGCCGATCACGAGGTCCCGGGTTCGATTCCCGGGTCGGGTCAAAAATAGATATTGGATTTTTCTGTCAAGAAATTCACAATAAAATACCCGGAGTTTGGAAGTTGGTGGTGTTTCCACCCCCGTGCCTCGGAAAGCACGTTAAGCCGTTGGTCCTACGCCTGATCTCTCTCCGGTCGTGTCGGATTGCCGTCCCATCGGACTAAGAGGCTGAGGGAATAAAGAGTGCACCTGTGTTTGCGCACACACTTGTGCACTATAATATCTCCTGCGTACATGGCTAATCCCCGTTGAGATTAGCCGCCGTAACCGAAATTCGGTAGGAGATCATTATTATTATTAATGTATATTATGGAGAGCCATTACTTTTCGTAGATTAGATTCACATAAAATATGTGAAGCGTGAAAATTTTTGTAATATGGATTTTTATTAATTTCCACTCATATTACCAGCAAAATGGCTAGGCATTTTACAGCTTTGAATATTTGAGCTTTTAGCACAATTTTGATGCATACATGTATAGAAGCTTTGAATTCGAGCTCACATCTTTTATTTCAGAAGGTTTTTCAAATAAGGTCGCTATATACTCGTACTTAGGTAATTTTTTGTATGAGTGCCTTATTTACGCAGGTTGATATGGTGCTCCCACACTGCTGTTAGAAAATGTTTAAGTACAAACTTTTCAAATACATTAAATATTCACTTACATATTATTACAAATAATAATTTGTGAATATCATAAATTTTTTTAGCTTACAAATTATTGAATATTTTAAGTGTCCTTAACATACATTCACAAATTAATTATTTCAAATATTAATTTGTGAATGATTAATATTTACTGTGTTGGAAAATAACTACTTATCATTTGTTGATGTAAGTGAATACTGTTATTGTAGGAGCACCAATATATACATACGCTGCGATTAACCCTGCAAGCCCCATAACAATTTTAAGATGGTAATCACAAAACCAAATCTCCGTTCCTACGTTGATGGGAACATTGGGTACGAATCAGCCTTCCTACGGTATTTTTGCGTTTCAACCTTCATTAAAACATGAGCAGCATGAGTTCAACATATCGTTTAACACGTTTAAGTAAAACCATTTAACCCGATTCGATTAAAAACGGTGGGAATTGAGAGCGCGTACAAAGACCGTTTAATCTATACATCTATACATACAGATAAATAAAATTGAAGTGTCTGTTTGTAATTCCAAAAAAAACGCTTTTCACTAAATGCATATGAAAGTATACACGCTACTGACACTAAAAAACCAAGTTTAAACATTTTTCTCTGTCTGTCTGTTTGTTCCGGGTAATCTCTGAAACGGCTGGATCGATTTTAACGGGACTTTCACTGGCAGGTAGCTGATGTATCAATGAGTAACATAGACTAAGTACTTTTATTTATCAAAAATATTAGGGTTCCGCGACAATAAGGATGAAACTAAAACTACGCGGGTGAAACCGCGGGGCACAGCTTTATACGTTTATACCCGGCCCCGGCGGTTAATAGTTAGTTACTTTGACTTGTCCTTGCTCAGTTCGCCAGGCTTTGTGTCCATTGCGTATGTATTTTTTGTAGTTGTCATATTTACATACAATGATGTAGCGGTTTTTTACTCGTGATGCGAACATTAATCATCTTATTGTTGCATAATATATGGGGAGCTAACGCCTGCTGGTCAGTCTTAGGAATTGATATTTTGCGAATCAGTTCCAAAAAGAAGAACATACCGTTTTTGAATGCAAAATATTAAACAATTTCTACGATGTTGCATGTGTTAAGTATTATAAAACGTTTATAATGCTAATAGTAACACCAACCGAAAAAAAACAATAAGAAAGTATTTAATGAGTAGGTGCACTACTTAAAACGAAGATCAATCGATAACTCTAAGGTGGCTGTGGTGTGTCATGTACAATTTAAATGAATTTAAGCCGTTATTCTGGCGATTTGGTGAGAATAGGTGAAGTAAAATTCCATCACATAATAAAAAAAGAATCATCTGATAAATTTTCTTTCTATCAAACTAAGCTGGTTCTTTAAATTAAATATCTTACCAGACAAACCCAATTTCAGGACAACCCAGTGTAGCCTAGGCGTAGCTGTAGGCGAAACTAGTTTTTCCTATGGCCTAGGCTATACATTGGTATCCTATCGCATTTAGGTTGAACTAGCTTGGCCTAGTCAAAACTGAGTCCTTCACGATAAGAACAAATGCATTAACACTTATAGACTTACTGCATAATATTTCTAAGTGGGATTAAACGACGTAAAAAAACGTAAAATAAGTACTACTTGTTCAAAGATCGGTCTCTTGGGGATCGCAACTGTAAAAGTATCTATCTCTACGTCTATTTCAACGCTCTTATACAGCTACCAGCATTGTTATTCACCGAGGTAGAGTAGCACTCTCAACAAGGTCCTAAGGGAACACGGAATTTTGTAAGTATTTTATCAATTTCTTATTATTTTCGCTATTTTTTTGTTCACAAAACTATCGGTTTTGACAAGTGCAAACTACAACATTATAGACTGTGTTTTGACAAGTGCAAACTACAACATTATAGACTGTGTTTTGACAAGTGCAAACTACAACATTATAGACTGTGTTTTGACAAGTGCAAACTACAACATTATAGACTGTGTTTTGACAAGTGCAAACTACAACATTATAGACTGTGTTTTTCAATGTCCTTTTAAACTAAGCTACAGGGGTTAGGACCGCATACATTAGGATGCGGGTTCCTTTTATCTTGTAAGTGAGCAATAAAAAAAGGCAAGATTTTTGGAATTCAATCCTTTATGTGATGAAAACTGGTATGACATTTTGTTTTTTTTAACATCACCATCACATTTAAGGGTTTTGACTCTTGTCGGTGTAACCGATGCAATTTCTTCCATTCGTCTCTATCAAGTGCCATCTCCTTGACCTCCCTAAACGTCATGGCAGATACTTTAACATATCTACGATAATTGAATCTCAGGGTAGATAGCCTATCCTCAGAGCCTATCACACAGGGAAAGCTAGTAATTATGTAGACAGGCAAGCAGTGCATTGCATATAAAATATATACAACATTTTTAGGTCTCAATCCTCAATTTGCAAATTGAGGTGAACTTTCTGGAAGTACTGAGGCACTGCCAGCTCCGAATAAAACATGTAAACCGAATGAATAGGATTGCCGATTCACCCTGCCGATAAAATTAACCTTCTCAATTCTTGCAAATGTTAGTAGTTGTTTATTTATTCATAACGTACGATCTGATATGGTATCTGAATGATACATATCTCATCAATAAATTACCGTAAGGCTCCGAGACTGCTTGGCGTGTCAAATGTGAAAGGCATAAACAGTTGAAAATGTATCCCTGCTTACACAGTATCAATACTTCAGACTAATATTTTAATAGTATATTATACTAATATTAAAAAGGCCAGAATAAAATTAAATGACTATTTTTATTATTGTATTGCTTACTGTGTCCCGTGGTCTCCCGCGTAGACACCCACCTCTTTCACTGTTCAAGGCGATTTTCCAAACATTTTTTTTCATAATATAAACCTTGGGATATTCTAACACTTAGTTTCTCTACAATCTATACAGATAAATAAAATTGAAGTGTCTGTTTGTAATTTCAAAATAACAGCTTTTCACTAAATGCATATGAAATTATACACGCTACTGACACTAAAAAACCAAGTATTACAATTTTTCTCTGTCTGTCTGTCTGTCTGTTTGTTCCGGGTGATCTCCGAAACGGCTGGACGGATTTTAACGGGTTCACTGGTAGGTAGCTGATGTTTCAAGGAGTAACTTAGGCTACTTTTATTTATCAAAAATATTAGGGTTCCGCGACAATAAGGAAGAAATTAAACGCGGGTGAAACCGCGGGGCAGAGCTAGTCTTTAAAATCTTTAAATATAATAAGCTTATCGAAGTTCAACTCCATGTTGGTGAAAGCCGTATCAAGATTCGTAACGAAATCAGAAGAACGGTGCGTTCAAACAGAATCGCAATTTTGTATGGAAATAAACACTGTTAAAGACAAAAGGCACATGGACGTCTTGGTATGATGATTACTTTTTTTAATGATTTCAGTCTTTCTAGCTTTTCACAGCTTAATCATTAAACTAATACGAAAATAGATACCTTGAACTCGATGACATAGATTAGTTACCCTTTTAACGAAAGAAGTTCCACTCTTTTCCGATCATACAAAATGTTCTACTCCATGACACGACTAGTAAGAAAGTTATTACATGGAAAGGTACACGACGGCTGATGTAGAGAATGGAAAACAAAAGTATTGCACCGACCCCAAATTATGGATTAAGGTCGCCGGATAACATAAAAACAAATAATTCTACTATCTTTTAGTGTGCGTGATATCAATATATTTGACCCTATAACCTTCCTTAGCTACTTTAAAACTGTATTTAGTGGGAAAGCTAACAGATTTAAAGATAATTCGGGATTACTTAAATTGGTATGGATCTTGATTATAGTTATTTATCTTAAAAAAAACATAGACTCAAAACGCCTAGTTTTGGCTGAAAAATTCAAATGATTTATTCAGTTTAGGTCCTAGTAAGACACTTACGAATTGTCTTTTCCAGTTGGCTAAAAGTGTAGTTCTAAAACGAAGATATTGTTGACATCAAAACTTCTATTTAAAGACTAACGTAACGTAAGTAACCTCTATTAAATAATACATTTGACAAAGCACTTTTGCTGTATAAGAGGTTATTTAAACGGTATATTTTGCCAATATTATGTGTGAATTTATAATTATAAGTAATTATTAATTTGAGTATGTATCTGTAGATCTAGGTAATTAGCATACCTAATAATGAAGCCTCTAAGTATATCAAACTAAAAGCCTTTCGCAGTACTTTGACGAAGGTTAGCCTAATGGATTAAATACATAATTTCAGTTATTTAAAATGTCAATAATATTGATTAGACAATGGCTGAATACCTAATAGGTTTTATACAATAATTCTATGGCATGTGCAAGCTGCAAGAGTAATTTATCTTAATAATAATTTGCTGATAAATTGCCGGAGAATATCTTGCTATTTTTGCGTGATTGAGCAACGTTTTCCGAGAAACGTAATGTATTTTTACGTAGAATAAATAATACAAGTTCTTTTTCTTTCCGCACAATATTTTTCTTAATGAAACCTTCTAAAACATTTGCTCAAAAAACCACATAAAAATGTGTACCATGAAAGACAAGGGTTTTCGCGTTTGCGAATGAATGGATTTCTTAAGAGAATTCGGCTTTCCAATTAAGCTTTGTATAGAAACGGTCTGGCCTTTCATTATGTCGAAGGTGCATTATGTATTTGCTTTCCTTCC
Organism: Watsonalla cultraria; assembly: GCA_964035505.1. Lineage (NCBI taxonomy): Eukaryota > Metazoa > Arthropoda > Insecta > Lepidoptera > Drepanidae > Watsonalla > Watsonalla cultraria. The sequence continues at coordinate 6,953,141 of OZ037728.1, forward strand.
CACACAGGCAAGAACTAAATATATTTTGTATTTAATTCCACAGGATACGCGTGCCGTTTGCAGCGATAAACAGGCAGCAAAAAGAAGATAAAAAGCGAAGCTTCCGTTTTACAGAGCCGAGGGTAATTAAGCTTGATCACCCGTCATTCTTACGAGAAGCGTTTGCCGGCGCGTAAACGTGTTATTCCGCGAGGCTAGAGCCGGTGGTGTGGTCACGGACCTCATTCCCGTTACATAACCTACCAGCAGCATTCCGCGAATAATTCACTCATCGACCATCGGTACGTGTATGTACTTACTGCATCGATTATGTCATAATATCACCTCTCAGCTGTAGGTTATTGCACAAGGCACGGATTGGACAGTTCGCGGCGCGGATTATCCGTCGATAGATGGTGTCGCGCGACGCGACGGTACGATACGGCGCGGGCGAGCGGAGCGCGTGGGTTCGTGCGGGGTCGATGTAAGGGAGGCAGGGGCCCGGAGGCTGCGGACTCACCGTGCGGATGGTTACATAAGTCGGCGGCGCGGCGGGAGCGAGGACACGTGCAGCCCCTCTGGGGCTTGAGGCGCGACTGACGGTTCGGCCGCCGCCCCGCGCCGTCCAACACGCGGCCCGATATACAGCCTTAACGTGTGACTCCTTCCTCGCGCCCTACACACACAACACGCTAATAAACCTCACCTACCTTCTAACTCAGATATTACCCCTTGTCTGATTTAATATTCTCATGCCCTGATAGCATACAATTACTAACACTCATCGTCTAAGTAAAGACAAACACAAATTTACGTAATTCAACATAGGACCTCTTAATTTCCCCAGAGAATATTGTCTCAAGACTGACGCTAGATTCTCAATACACTGGGTGAAAATATTTTCGTGAGTACCTCTACCTATTGTGTCGCTCCTTATAGGTAAGTACTAGCACAGCGATTCCACTCAAAACAAGGCATCGTGCTATAACACCCTCTGGTGTTGTAATACAGGTGGTCATAGGTAGGTGTCAGTGTGTCACCTTTTAGTACAAATGAGGTATATCTACTGCTAACAACGATGGCGAACAATTCTTCGAAGCATAAATAGGGCCTTATTGCAACATATATCATTCCATTATCATCAAATTATAATCAGTCGCGTGGGAAAATTAGCACTAAGTGGTTTGCCCTATCCATACTTACCAATACTAATATGAAAAGCTGATGAGTTTGTTTGTGTGTATGCTTTAACGCGCTAATCAGGAACTACTTATTCGATTTGAAAAATTGTTTCATCGTTAGATATCCCATTTATCGAGGAAGGCTATTGCTATGTATTACACGCTAAGGCGAATAACGGGTTAAATTTAGCGTTAGCCTAAAGTAACTATTCCACGCTGACGAAGTCGCGGGCAGAAGCTAATTATTAATATTTTTCATTAAAACCGGGTTAGTCGACAGAGGAAGAGAACATTTACAGACTAAAGAAATAAACATTGTAAGATCTCAGTGACGTGTGGCGCTATCTTGTGGGTGAATAAGCCTGTCAGCTACCATTCAGGCTGAACAATATTTGCTGCAATTTGAAATAGATGGTTGAATTCCTAGGACGAACTCGCGAGTACTTAACTTGATTGAAACTCTACAATATGTCATTCACATCCGCGCCATACTGATGATTAAGGATACCGACCAATTATTATCTACCTTCAGTGTCTGTCTGGGAACTACATTATAATATAAGCTATCTTGATGCTTGACATAGTGACAGTTGTATTATTAAGGCTATTATGTGTGTCAATCAAGTTTCGATTCCTTTCGCGTCGAAAGTCATTGCGGTAAATAATGTTTTCTTTATTATGAAGGTAGTTAGTACTTACTTCGTAATCTTAATTTATACTAATAAAATAAAATAAAAATAATATTTCAAATAAGAATGACTTGTTTTTTTTTGGTTGGGTTACCTTTGGTCTTCGACTTTTCTTAGTTGACCGGTTTTATTCACTAACGGTGCAATGCGGTTCTCTGCTATTCTAGTATTAACTACATCTCCTTCAAGAATGATATACCTACAAAGTTTATCGAATTTACAAGCGTGAAGACAAGGTACAGTTTAGGGACCAACCCATGAGCTCTCATTGCAATCAAAGTTGAGGTGTGCGACGGTAACAGATTTATACACAAACCAAACTATCCCTAGGGCCTTAGGTGCCACAAGTATAGATTTGACGTGTCAAAACGTCGACGAATTTCGTTGCCGATTGGCGTGGCTCGAAATATTGTGATCAGTCCTTTTTGGAATTCAAACACAACTCGCCTTCGAAAAGTAGTATTCACCGACATTGAAACATGCAAAAACCGATATTTTGGGCACATGTGGATCTATCAACTTGATCAGCGTAGCTTGACGCAGACACATAAAAAAATACGACTTCAATAAGTTTTTAAGGCATTGTGGCTAGTAGTAGCGATAATCATAGACATTCTTTTTTTTTATTTATTTTATAGCTCGCTGCCGGTTTTATCCACGTGGAGTCAATTTCATGACTGACCCGCGAAATCCGTATGTCTTTTGAATAAAAGTAGGCTAAGTTACTCCTTGTAATATTTGCTATCTGCCAGTGAAAGTCCCGTTGAAATCAGCCTAGCTGTTTCGGAGATTAGTCGGAACAAACAGAAAGTCAGAGAAAAAAAAATTAAATTGGTTTTTCAATGTCAGTAGTGTGTATACTTTCATATTATGCAATTAATGAAAGACTGTTATTGCGGAATTACAAACAGATACTTTAATATTATTTATCTGTATAGCTAATTTATAATTCATTCAACGTACCGAAGATCAAAAACAAGATAAATGTAGGTAATCATTAAGATACATACCGTTAATCGAACCAAAAATAGAGTCACTAATGAAAGTCACATAAACACACGAAAACTGGTGTTCTGTTTGCACATCAACATTGAATAAAACTTTTACAATGATCTCAAACAAACTGACAAAATGCTACACAACCCTACCCTTCTCCTGACATATATTAACTTTTGTCGCCGACTTGTCACAAACTGTCATCTACCTAGTCTTTTGTTGAGTTTCACCAACTACCCTCTCCAAATAAAAAAACTTTTTATATGGCAACATAATTCTAATATGCAAGGATTAAATGCTGCTCGTGTCTACTTACGATGGCTTGGTACTGGATAATGTATTTTTATACTTAATCTTCGTTTTAGTAGCCTATTCAAGTCTTCTAAAATTCATAGACATAATGAGCAATAAACTGATAGCGAAAATTATTGCAGTTTATTCTTTGAAATGTTTTGTACGAAAATATCTCTCAGTTTTAGCGCCATCTAGTGTCGAGTAGAAGAACCTTTTCAGCGTAACATCTTAAAAAACTGAAAATTAAATTAAAGTGCCATCCAGTAAAACTTGGTGAAACGATCAAGAAGGTAGCAGTAGTACTCTCTCAAAAGCAAATAACCCTACATATTTTAGATGAAAGATTCGCCATAAAACCACCAGATGGCCTTCATATAAGCAAATATACGGCTTTATACGTCACGGCAGACAAGCGTACAGCCTGTCTGATTGTAAGCGGTTACTTTACCTTATAAAGGCTTGCAATAGGAGAGGTGTCTCTTGCGTATTAACTTTCTTATAAATAATTTCTTATAAATTAAAAAAATCTTATAAACTTCCGAATGTGGTGTGCTTGAAATTTCTTTGACGTTAATATATTCTTAACCTACCAATCGCTGTACCATAATAATCAAAGACGGGGTCCACCATACCCACAGCACTAACACTCAATTTACTATAACTTTTATCTCAAATTACCTAGTATACCTAAAATCATTCTACCTTTCTGTCATATAAGGTAGAACTTTCTAGAAATTCCGCCCGGTTAATGGCAATAGGCTCACCCACTATTACATAGGACCTAATAAAATTGAGAAAATGTGGTTGTACCTACCTGTATTATAAGTACACTTCTGCCTACCCGTTCGGGGAATACAGGCGTGACATTGTAAGTATAAATTGATACTTTCCCTGGGACTTGACAACTTATACTATGTGACCTATTTTTGCTCTGCTTACCTCGTGAAGAATTTGTAAGAATCGAAGGAAAGAGGAACAAAATATTTTTATAATTTTATGCATGGACAACATAGTGCACGATGTCGGTGATGCGTTATTTTTAATCTTTTTATTTTCTAATGTGTTTAACTAACGAAACGCCATTGCTTCAGAAATAATTTAATCACATTAAGAAAGTCACTGACATCATATAATAATGTTTATACCTAATTCGTTCCAAAAACATAAAAAAATGTACTAAACCTACCTATATTTTACAAAAGACAAAAAACTACTTTATCTGTACAAACAGTAAAATCACACAACAGACTCATTTAGAAATAGGGAGGTTTAAAATTACCACATTAACCTTTTTAGGCCTAATAATTGGGGGTATTTTTTTCTGACGTTGACAATATTATCGCCTTCTCATTTCACTTCTAGTTTTTGACTTGTCTTTTATTACAATAATGCGAATCTTAAATTACAATAAATACACTAGGCCTGTTGAAATTTTCAGTCTTAAACTTAAAGAATAATTAAAAAAAAACTTGAGGTTACCTCTATGTCTATGATGTGTTTATTTCCTAAGTGTTAGTAAGTATATAATTGTGTGCAAATAATTAAATTATTATAACCAGCATATTCCAATTCCATTGTAACATAAACTATCCTATCTTTTCGGTCAAAAGATTCAAAATATCTATACTTACCTTCAATTGAATTATACGTAATTGACCAAACAATTCTCACTCATATCCCTGTAGAATGTTTTCTTGTAAAAATTTCAGAATCATCAATTAAATACTTAATTATAAATACAAAAATTCAAGGTCCCCTTAAACCCGAAGACTATTCTTACGGTGCTTAGATTAAATTGATACAAAAGTTGACACAACAGAGAAGACAAGACTTACACTAAAATAGTAAAAGAATTAGAAAATTATACAAACCAAGTATATTTGGCAATCACAATTTTATGCGTTGACGGGAAGATTGATGCTTTCGGGTCAGCGGTAACATCTATACATACAGATAAATAAAATTGAAGTGTCTGTTTGTAATTCCAAAATTACAGCTTTTCACTGAATGCATATTAAAGTATACACGCTACTGACACAAAAAAGCAAGTTTTAAATTTTTTCTCCGTCTGTCTGTCTATCTGTCTGTTTGTTCCGGGTAATCTCTGAAACGGCTGGACCGATTTTAACGGGACTTTCACTGGCAGGTAGCTAATGTTTCAAGGAGTAACTTAGGCTACTTTTATTTATTAAAAATATCAGGGTGTCGCGACAATAAGGAAGAAACTAAATCACACAGCTAGTAAGTAATATGTCAAACATTTTAATCAAGTTCGTGTTCAAGAGAGTTTTCGAGGAGAATTCAAATTCGTGTCTAGCAAACTTCTTTGAAAAATATTATGATGGTGAAAACCACACCAAAATACCTCTAGATGTTTCCAAAATAGTATTCAGACAGATCAAAAACAGATAGACATTACGCAGACACACAGTTGTCAGGCAACTCCTAGCGTTACTAGGTGCGTTCTATCTTCTTTGATTATCTTAAAGATCTTTATCTTTTTCTATACAAAAAATCTAGTCCATTTTCGTATCCATAGCTGAGGCCTTTCCATAAGCTCTTATTGCTATGATAGTTAGACTGTTTACCAGTGACATCTCATATTCATTGTCAATAAGAGGTCATGGTTAGGACCCAGCACGATACGAAGAACCAAAATCGAATAACATTTACAATAATACAAATTCGCACCTATTTGTAAATCTATGACGGGAGTTTACCTCACTCCAACCGGAATATATTTGACACTTTGCCGATATTTACTGAATACCCTTACATGTCCTGAACCATATTTATATTAACATTGATATGAAGGGAAAATTTTGGACATCGAAATCTACTTGCGAAGACAACAGAATAGGGTACATAGAAGTCTCGGAGGCTTTGTTGCTGATTTCTTAGGCGAAGCGGTTGGTACCCTCTTATAGCGCGAAGAACGAATAGGTATCACCAGTTCCAATACTGAAGTATCGTCATCTTCGTCGGATGCTGTCAGCTCCACTTCGTAGAGTGGCGGAGAAGAACGGTCAGGGCTACTGCTGCCAAGGGCTGGTGCCGCAGCAAATTGTGCCCAGGGCTTTATGATGAAAGGATCCTTTGGCTCATCTTCCATTTTCTGTAAATTATAAGGTTATATGTTAAAATAGGCTTCAAATTTAACACGGGCTTGATGGCATATTGACTTATTGAGTTAAGTAGCATAGCAGTCAAAAGTTGGTCAATTATTAGGTATCTGCTAAGCTATCAGAATCGAAAGTCTAAACCTTTTAGTAGTGGTACGTTCCTGTGGTAAGTAAGATCAGCTGTGCTCCATGGGGGTGGGGAAAGCAGCTTAGGAGGTATACCTAACTTTAAAACGAAGGTATAGGCCATAAAGTACTTAGGAAATCACAACGTGAACGAAGTCGTGGGTAGATAAAGAGGATACAAAATAAATATTTACCAATAAACTGGGATCTTTGTCTGCAGGTCCTCCCCACCAAGGTTTCAGCGTCGGCTCTTCATCACTGCTGCTACTGCCACTCAGCTAAAAGTAAATTATAAGTAATATGAAGCATAATTTGTGTAGCCATGGTTAAGGATAAGATATCTTTAACTTAACATAACCTAGGCCCACTGGCACAAAACACATTGAAGTAATTAAGATGTTGCCGTTTACTGCAAGTGAGCGTGTAATATCATAATCGGACGGGGTGCTAATTGTCAAGCAGGCTACATTCCTGGATTAATAAAGTAAGGAATATTGTCTTACCAGTGGCCCATTATCCGGGCGCCACCTCCTGCTCCGGCCGAGGTCGTCGCTGTCAATCCCACTGTCGTCAGTCTCGCTCACCTCAGGGTCTTCTACCTCCTCGCCTTCAGGCACCAGTCTGCCGCGATACTGCGCTAGTTTGCCCAAATAGATGTTACGTCACTCTTGAATCCTACTGGAATTTTAGGAAAATACGGATCAGAACGGAGGCTCCGTTAATATATTTGTGTATTTTTTTTATTCTATAAGTGTGCAGTCCTCGCGGGGAGCGGCTGCCGTCAGCTGCAGCTTAGGACCGCGGGTGACTTATCGCATGAACACAATAAAATTCTACTCTAAGATAATAATAATAAGACTCTTTATTGGACGCCAAACGGAGATAAATTAAAAATAAAGAAAGAAAGAAAAAGGGAATACAGAAAAGACGGTCTTATCGCTGAAGCGATTTCTTCCAGACAACCTTTGGGTACTGAAGAGAGAAGATAGCATTATTGGACTGCGAACTTAGCTGTAAGGTGGACATGTTCCCATTCAGTAGTTCCCTGCTCAGGATTTCGAACGGTTATGATGCAGTAATAAATAAACATTTGAGTACACTTCAAGTCATTAAAATTACAAAAAATAATGAAATAATTAAAGCGTTCATTATAAATGTGGTTTTTTTTTCGTAATGAAAACTGTACAAGGCTCTAATTAAGCGAAAGATGAGTTTTTTTTCCATTGTTATATTTTCGTTTGTTTATTTTTCTTTGTACAAGTACCTAATGATGATAGCTTTATAAAGATGACATATTGATGGCGACGAATTTTACGAATTAATAGTCACATACAACAATGTACCTTATGTTAAGGACTACTTTTACTTGCTGAAATAATATCTTAAGAATAAAAAAAACATATGTTAAAAATGTAAATGACCACGTGGAATTTTCGTGGTCCGTAATAAAAATAGAGAATGAAATCTCTGTATTTTTATTACGGACTACTATACTACATATTGGAATTTAAAGGCTGCTAAGTGGAATTTAAAAGACGCATTAAAACATTAATCATTAACACGCTATACGTGTTTGATCTAATGAATATAAATAAGGAAAATTGATTAATATTGGGCAATAATGTTAACAATTTCAACGATTTCAATGGGTAAGTTTTATCGGCAAATATAATTGGAAGGAACATTAAGTACAATAGAATTTTACCTTGTATTAGTGTTATAATCCAAGATAATGGCCTAAAATACGTCAGAGCAGTAGTGTTCCAGCTGAACTATGGGATCAGAGAGGGGCCGTTACCATGGCAACGCAAAACTGCGCGCGCATACCATTCCCGCACAACTAACGTCAAATTTATTTACGAAATTGTCAAACTTTTTCAACGAGCAAGATTTTTAGATGGGAGTTATTTTACGATTTTAAATAAGTTAATTTTGTAAAAGCGTTCAATTATGGCACCAAAAAAGGTAAGTTCTTGAAATTGTATTAATTTATTAGTTTTATCTAAATATGTGGACTTTTTTGTTTTGTATCATACCATTTTTTTTTTAATTATTACGATAATAACGTAATGAGTGTGTACATATGTTTAGTTGTTCAAGTGTGTTATTCTGGAGACTTCAATATCTATAGGACACATAATTTACATTTACAAATTATGTAACACTATTCACGCATCGATTAAACATGCTGTTTCTATACACATACACAAATCAATTCAATATATCGTAACCGTAACTATTACGAGACCATTGATTGAAACTCACAAAACTATATTTCTTATATATAACTATACTTCAACCCTCATCAAAAGAGTAAAATAAATAACAGTATGCTCACGCCATCTCAGAAGGGTCCCCGAAGGGATAAGCAGCAATTTGTGACTGAAGATGATTACCTAAGTGCCAACATGCCAGTTGGTAAGTCCGTCGCCCTCTCGGGCCCTATACGCGTCTTCGTATTTCTTCTCATTCGTATTCGATGTTTTCCTTCACGGTGGAAAAACTCATTGGTGGGTAGGTCCAGGTACCCGACCGAGTTTGCATCAGTTTGCTCGCGTGACTATTCAAAACACAGTGGACACTCTTTCGGATCTAAAGAATTACTTTTCAAATATTTATGTTCGTTCTTTGAATTGAACTAAGAATCTCGATGTTTCGAACGTCTTTTGTGACGTGAAGTATAGCTTTAGAATAGGGACACTTATGTATAGAATAGTTTTTATGGGAGCAATTGAAAGTACTTTGTATAAAGTCTAATCGAATAAAGATATATTTGAGTTTGAGTTTGAGTTTGAGAATAGGAGCTATTGAGGCATTAGCTATAGAGGAACCGGGTTGTCTTCCTCTATGTAGATATAGGAACAACAATATCTTTCTTTATGACGTGTTGAAATCATTTATAAGTTGCAGTAGCGATTAAATTCAGGCATACATTAAAATAACTAAGTTACAGTGCCCCAAGTATAGGTTTAAACATGTTTTGGCGTCGACGATATCACCTGCGTATTTTCCTCATTTTGTATCGGAACGGTAAAAAGCGCCCAAGCGGCGAGTGTTGGGAGTTTTACGTCTCCATGCAAAAAAGCGCAAAAGGCAAGGTCAAGCAATTATGTTCGCACGTGTCAAACCAATACTTGGGGCACAGATGGCGCCACGAGCTATGAGCGCTCAGCGAAAATAATAGATGTAACTTCACATGTATTTGTTTGCGTTCGGTTTACAAAAGACTACACTATTACTAGGTACTGCGGATTCAAGGTTACCAAATAGTCAGTTCATAAACAACATCAAAGGAACAGAGATAAAAGACACTATGCATACTTATAGATTACTTTTTAATTACTCACTTGCTCATTCTCACTCGAGTCCCTTTCATGGTCGAACCACTTCACTCTTACTCCAAATCCGTTTCAAGGTAGGCAGGAAAACTTCACTTTGACTCCAAGCCGGCTTCAGGGTAGAGAGAACCCACCTTTATTTTATTCTTAGATTCTTCAACACTCATATATTTCTTCATACATGCCTGTCGATTAAGAAGTACTTGTTATACTGACATAATGAAAGTACACACTTCTAATAATGTTTTGCTGCGTGATCTAGGTGCCTAGCCCGCAAGGCATGAGTAAGCCAGTTAGATTGCCAGACATCTGGCGCAAAAAGTCCAGCGAGAAATCCCTAGGATTACTTCTGAAAAGATTGAGAGTGAGTAACAATCGCATCAGCATGAATGCTCAATCCAATGTAAATATCCCCTGTGTTTGTATCTGTCTTTGGCCAATATTTGGCAGCCGTTTGTGTCCGTCCGCCCCAAGCATTTGGCAGTTGGCATCATCAGCACCAATATTGGTGCAATGCATGTGCGCCAACGGCCAACTATTTGTGTACATAGTGTGTATGTCTGCACCTTGATCGGAATCCGTCGTATGGTTAGAATTTATTTGTGTATCAATAATTGATTGTGTTCGTCATTGCACACCTGTGTCCCTGTCGCATTGTTACTGTATGGATTTTCTCAGGCTTTTCTGCTCTATATGTATAGACAAATGTTTGTAGGAAGCTACTACTAGAAGCTTGTACACTAGCTTCCCATTTTGATAAAACTCTTTCAATAACTATTCACGTACAGCACCCGACGGCGCGCTTGAACAATGCACGAAAGTTTCACATATTTATGAACTGTTTTTTTTTAAATGACGTATTGTACATTTATGCATCCTGTCTGTCATTTTTTATGTCAGTACCGTGTACAGATACTTTCATATGCATGTAGTTAATTTGTAATTACAAACAGACCTCAGATGATTTATATTGTCTGTTGTCTATTGTCTGTTGTATAGCCGATACTGATTCATTGCGGTTTATTTTTTATGTTCCTGAGATTTGCGCGTTCAACCAAACAAACAAATAAACAAACTCTTCAAATTTATAATATTAGTATAGATTCAAACTATATTTTGTAAGTTTGTGGTTAAGGTTTGAAGAATATTATGTGGTGTTCGTGAACTAATTTTCCCAATGGATCTAAGATTCCCAAAAAAAGACCAAAACGAAACAAAATCATAAAGAATATTCAGCAAACTTCTACTGATATAAATTCAATAACCTACCTTTCATTCTCCGTATTATATCCAAATTTGGAACCAAATTAAACTAGTCTTTACCCAGCAAAGTTCAAATGTATAATGAGAAGGCAGTCACGGAAATGAGAAACGCAAATACGCATCGTATTGGTTATTATCACGATAACTGTTATCAGAATCGCGAGCCATCGATCGCCCATTATCATTTCAGCGGTTACACGCAACTTTAACGCATTCAAGGGAAATACAAATCGTAAATACTTTTTTATGCCCGTACCTATTATTGTCAAGCCTCAATTTTGGTACTAAACAAAGTCATCTACATACTTATTGCCTATCTGCGGATCTGTATTGAGGTCTTTTTTTGGTACGAATTTAAAACGTCAGCACGATTTTATTTGAAGTTTTTCCTTTTAAAAATCTTTAATTAAAAAGCTTCAGTCGATGAGCGAAGAGAATACGAGCGTGTCTTATTTGGAATTTAGGTCTAAAAATCCAACGGCAAAAAGACTTGGTGTTGAGTGAACGTACCTATTATTTCATAGTGTCGATTATAAATAGGTATAAAGTGTAATCAGCCAATTAAGAGACCATTTCTGAAATTGCTAGATCTTAGAATGTTTTATGATATCCTTAAAAAGATATGAAGATAGATACATATAAAGAGAATCAACCCTTCACAAAACAAAATTAGATTAATCAGGATAATTTCTACATGTTAATAGGACGGTACTTAGGTACTACTTATTTAATTGAAATGGAGTCTATTTTCTTAGAAGCGAACTACAGTTCAAGTAAATTACAATAAAAAGGAGTGTTAGTTTTAATAATCCAAAAGAAACTCACCAATTGAAAGATTGAAATCTTAAGTCAAACAGAGCATATGACATGAACATTCTCAATAGTGGCAAATACACGTGTACCAGGATCCAACAATGCCGTGAAACTACTGTAAGATGACACGATTCAATGCAAATCAACCTACGTTCAATGTACGTAAAGAGCCCGGGTCAAATGGCAAATAGTTTTGTGATTACAAAGGTATATCTAGTATCTACGCGTAAAGTTTACCGCGTAGTTTGGATTTCCCACTAGTTCTGTACTACCTGATACCAGACACGGAGACTAATTAGAATTTGGCGACACGACTCCGTTTGGAAAGTAAATTACTTACTTTGTATGGAGAGCAGGATCTACAAAAATTAACAGTTTTGGATACGGTAATACAGTTTAACCAGATAAAGGTCGTGACCCGTGAGGCATTATTAATGTGATATGATTAAGTTATCCAATGGAAATAACTTATAATTAATTACCCCTGTGGTACACAAATCACAGCTGTTTCATAAGTAGAATTATCCCATCTTACCACTAGCGTTCGGTTTTTACGGCGCGGCGTCGCCAGTATTTTATAAGGGATTCCTGACATATCTCGAATAACAATATTTTCACTTAATAATATATATTATAGTCTATGTTATTAAATGATATTTTAGCGTTCCAAATATGATATAATTTTTGAATCGGTTCAGTAGGTAGAGTTAGAGCCTACTCATCACAAACAAAAACATCTTACCTGTGTAATATTATATAGATTAGTTTTAACAAAGGCTCTCATCTCTAAAACATCACATTCTTAAGGTTTCCATCTACGTTCTTTAAAGCAACTGATGTTTTGTACCTAGGATTTATAACAGTGAAAATAGTTCAGTTAATGCACCAATTAAGTATAAACTTTGAAGGCATTCGTGCCAGTTGAAAGAAAGTTGAAATGAAAAGATAATTTCTTTTGCCGTATCGACCTTAGAACTTGGGTAATGCGACTAATAATGCAGTGCATTTACACGTTAGCAAAAGTTAGTCAGTGCAAATACAGCTCCCTTGTACTGAACTTCTGTCTACGTAAATACACGAAGTATTTAAGCATGTATTTAAAAACATCAAATTAAGAAAAAACATTACAATGTCTTGCGAATCTGATTATGATTCTGACGTGAGTAAAAAAACATATAATTTTTTCAAACCACAAAACAATTTAAAAAAGATACCAATCAGCATGCTTTAAACACGCAACGGACTTAATCATTTGTTTACGCTTGCTTCGCTTGCTAAAAGTGCCTCAAATTATTTATAGTCAAGTTACATGATCATACCCTATCAAACAATATGCAAATGTCCATAGAATATTTACTCGTAAATCCCTTGGAGGCTTTCAAACGTTTAGAATCTAAGCGGTGTTTCATTTGCTGCCAGCCCTTGGTTGCGTGCTTGCGTATTTACCTGAGAAGTAGGAATTTGAGCAAAATGTTGAAGGCTATGATAAAGCGTGCTCTTAGCGTCAATGAAGAAAAAGTGCTTTTGTCAAAGACTTTACAGTGCCTAGATGTATGTAACCGCTTCGTATAGAGTTGGCGAAAGTTATATATGTTTTTCGCGTTATTAATACGTGATTTTAACAGAAAGAGACGACCAAGTCGCGAGGCAACTTGTTGGAAGACGAAGGCCTTGAGTGGTTGAAGCCGAGGACCCTGATAAAGCCGGATGATCAGGAGGACGTACCGGATGCCGTAAGCATTAATCAAACCTTCAGTTTTAAATTGTACATTAGATGAATTAATTTAAAAAAATACCGGGGTACCAATTATTATTAAATTAATATTAAACAATATATTGAGCGGTAAAACTAGACTTATTTTGATTTCTTGCGACATTCAACCCTATCTAGACAACTTGTTTGGAAGAACAATCGCGTGTTTTAAACGGCAGGTGTTTTAAAAGCGCAGCATTTTTGGTGATATTTCCAAAACAATCGTGTCTGGTTTAGATTAAAAGTGAGGTCGATGATGATAATTCTAGCTACATTCCAGGACTTAGAAGAAGATGTAGGGAGAATTCTATCAACGGTCAACCCGCAATGGGTTGCCGATGAAGTGGCGTACCATTATGGACAAGGGAAATTTGTGGCGAAACCCAAACAGACTTTTGGGAAAGCCTACCCGCTATATATCTATCAAGGTACAGCGATACGGAAGGATTCTGATGAAGCAAGGGCGCAGATTGCGGCGGGGTATGGTGAGTTCATAGAATTAATAAAAAACTTCACCATAGTAAATTGCTGTATCAGACGATGTGTCAGTGGTGTGTATAGATAAATGTGTTTAGGTTAAGGATAACTCACGCTTTACCGAACCGGGTTCGAGCCGGGTCCGAGCCGAGCTTTAGCATTAACACGGTCAACTAACATTACGTATATTTTCTATGGACACACTCACGCCATACCGAGCGGCAACCGAGCGACGGCCGAGCAACGACATCGGCCTATAAAGTTACGGCTAAAACTCGGCTCGGACCTACCACGGTCTAGCGTGAGTTATTCCTAAAGCTGAGACAGGCACCTGGATGTAAAAATGTAAAGCAAATCGCTTATTTTGCCGTAATGTGTTGGTGCAGCTTTCATAATTTTAGGCAAGCATTGGTATTTACCTGATATTTAAGGCATTGGAAGATATTTACAGGGGAATAAGGACTAAGTGGTAACTGCATATTGTTTTAGTGTTTTCCATAATATAAAACCTTACTTGCCCGTAAAATTCACAGGCATGGTTGGCTTCGATGATGCTGGCCCAAAGCGTGCTAAAGTGAAAACGACAACAGCTGATGATGAAGAGGAAGAGGAGCCGGAAGCAGAAGCACCACCAGCCGAAGAAGCTAAAGCAGAAGGTTTGGTACTAATTACGTCATCATCGCTTTGGAATTATCCCATATAATGTTATGAGATAAAATATATTATAGAGCATCTACATTGTTGAGGTAGACATAGAATTGCCAGAAGGATTCATGAAGTACTTAAGTGGTCATACATTTTTACACAGTGATCGCCATCCTACTTTTGCAATCTTAGGGTTGAGTGTCTTGTAACGATTGCTGATAAATTTCCAACGACGGCTTAACATTTTCTTCGAGGCAAGGAAGGTACTCAGAGAGAAGGCTATAATCCTGTGATATTGCTTATTTTGGGTCGCCTCTGCATTTTCAACTTTGTGTACTGGGTTACTTACCTTTGCAGATCGAATTATTTGCGAAATATTAAATGTACCACGTGCTCATCAATAAGTAAACCTATAAGTATTTGTCTGCTGCTCTCTTAATAAACTAAGAAATGCCATGATTGCGTGAGAAATGAGTATTCAAATATCAAACAGTGACACAAAATTTCCAATTCCATTACATTTTTGTGATTAATCGAGTTTGGTGTCAACGTACTAATCGTTTGAGATAGTAGGTAATAATGTTTTTAACGAATAAATACTTATTAACCATCACGTTACTTGAAAACCGCTAATAATAATGCTTTTTGCAAATTTCATAGGTCATTCATCTTTTAATGCCGTGAATATTATTAGTAAAATTCGCGAAAACGTTAGTGCGCCACCGTCTCCGACTGGTGCCATTTATGCCATCATAAAGCACACGCCGAAAAACTACTTAATCATGATAACTGAACTTGTTGAAAGACTCTTAAGATAGTTAAACGAAAATTTATTACCTGGTATTATTCAGCACGCATTCCACGTAACGCCCCTAGTATTTTTCCGGTAACGACATAAATTAACATTAAAGTTTAGTTTAAAATACGTTCACGGTATTAATAGTCGTTGGTCGGGTCTTGAATACACGCAATAAACTTCCAAAGAAATAAAATTACTTAACCGAATTACGAAAAAAAAGGGGCCTAAAAAAAATTAACCAAATTGTTCATGGCAAATTGAGCTTTAAAACAGATGATTATAATACGTTATTGTGTGCAGAGGACGCAGCTCTTGAAGAAGAGAAACCACCCGAGGCGTCACAGGCGAAAGAAGCTCCAACCGAGGGTGCCGAGGGTGAACCACCTGCTGGAGACGAGGCTGGCGGTGAAGGTGAACCCGAAGAACGTAAGTTTTATAACATGGACTGCAAATTTTTTTATACGATCACTACAATGGCACTACAACAACCATGCAGTACACTTGATTAATGGTACGTGAATAACACCACAGTGCGTGAGGAACACTTTGGTTGGAGGAACAATCTCCAGTCAGGTCCGAATTTCAAATGAAGATTCCATATCATATAGATGTCATATCTCTCATACTATCGAGAGTCTACCCATGACTTCTTTGTAACACAGCTGCAAAAGTAAATAAATTAGTAGGTACTGGATTAAGCGTAAATCCTGTTTTTTGTGCGTATACCAAATCATCTCCCTGGCCTTATCCCATGTATTTGGGGTCAGCACTTGATTCAACCCGATGTGGCTGATTACCTGATTTTTATACGAAGCGACTGCCATCTAACCTTCGTAACCCCTTTTTCGAGGAAAATCGGCAATCTGGGTTAAACCAGTTGTCAGACTTTCTTAGGCCTCCGAGGCACGGAGGGAACTCGGGCGGTCATCCATCCAACTACTGGCTAGGCGTATGGTTGCTTAACTTTGCTGATCGCATTATATGCGCAATACCAACAGTGCCACGAGCCCCTCTCTACCAAATATACAACAATAAGTAACATAGATGATATTGATACAGTAGCAGCGCTACATAACTTTGTTCATTCAAATAAACCGTCTTATTAAAATTTGACATAAAATAATGTGTGAATGATGATGGATAATTTCATTGACATTTAACTGCACTAAAAGCTTGAAGTGGAGACAGTTAAGGTATTTTTATCATCAATTATTTTATCTGTATTGCTGTAGAAGAGGCACCTCCAGACTTAGGTGATGAAGAGATTCTCGAAATCAAGCCGCGCGTTAAGAAACTCGCGAACCAGTTCAACTTCTGCGAACGAGCAGCCCTCACCTACAACTTCCCGAGACGAGTGAGTTCATGTTGAGTGAGTTTAGGCTCTCAGGGTTGTTCATTAAATCTTCCCTATTTTAGTGCGCATCACGCGGTATATCTCATGGCCACTCCATGAGATTTTCGGCTAAGAGAAATAAGTACCGTTCTATTTTAGACTTTAGTAGTTCGATTGATTTGTTCTATCTATGTATCTAATCAGCCTTCCTCAACTCACTGGGCATATGCCTCCCCGTCATCATGACGACCCTGAGCTTATCTTATCCATTGCCTTCCAGTCACCATTTGAATGTCGTCTGTCTATTGACAGTTCCAAATTCGATGTGCCAAGAAATTCGAAAAATCTAAAATTTAATAGCATAAAAATTATACCTAATGAGATTTTAAGCTATTCATTAGGACACCAATCAGTGTAACCTAGGAAGCAGATTACTAGGAGCTTGCCAACTAATGTGGCCGAATAATAACCTTAATTTTAGTCAATGGACACCCAAACAATTCCGCCACCGCGTGCCACGTTCGGGGCCACTGCGCTTCAGTGCATCATATTCGACTTCTATCAAGAGGACTACGCGAAGAAACAACGAGAGAAGGAAGACGAGAAACCGAAAAGAGTAACGATTACTTACTTATTTAAATGTCTCAATTAATGCAGAATATTTACGTCTTCTTTTATCGAATGTCTTCATCAAATTCCGATATCAAAATCCACTGTAGCGTGAAGTAGGTTTGTATTTAGTATTTCAATTAGTAGTAGAACAAAATTAGTTAGTATTGCAAATTTTATTTACTGATATTTGTGAAGATTTAACTTTACACAGTATACTTCATATAGTTATTCCAAATTTTTACATTGTTGGAGTATTAAATATTGCAAATTTACTGTAAATGGCAACTAATAATGATGTATATAATATGACAACTATTCTTATACAGTTACGTAAAAAAGCTGCGAAACACGCAAAATCAGCTCAGGAGATCCACGACGAACAACTGGCTCAGCGTATCCGTGAGGCGTGGGCAATCCTCGAGAGACTGGTCAACCAGAACATCTATGATGATATCGGTTAGTTTAAATCGAGCACAAATTTGTTAAGTTACATAATCACGATCAATTCGAAGCTGCTCGCTTCCGTAGAT
This sequence comes from Watsonalla cultraria, assembly GCA_964035505.1. Lineage (NCBI taxonomy): Eukaryota > Metazoa > Arthropoda > Insecta > Lepidoptera > Drepanidae > Watsonalla > Watsonalla cultraria. The sequence goes on from OZ037728.1 coordinate 6,971,091, forward strand.
TTCAACCTCGAAACCAAGTGAACCTTGCTAACTGCACCTTCCTCGAGAGAAGTAAGGCACGCGTAACACTCTGGCATTCAAAATCATTGACACCCGTTTAGAACAGCATGTCCACATTGCAGACAAATGGTATATCTTTGCTGCAAATACAGTATTTTTTAAAATCTTTCTTCATTTTTGCATCACATTTTCACCACTTTTATGAAGAAGTAGGTAAGTACCTAATGACATGGCAACAATTTCGACCTGATAAAAAAATATCCCCGTTCCTCATACAGCGCAAGACTACCGGTACTGGGATGATCCGTCAGATGAGTTCAGAGAGGGCATGGGATCTTTGCTACCTCTTTGGAAGTTCCAGTTCGATCCGGTGCGCAGCCACTCTGTGTGCGACATTCAATGGAATTCTCACTACCAAGACTTGTTCGCCGTTGCTTATGGCTCATGTATGTCCCTTTTTATCATAAATCCATACTAAACATTTCTCGTACTCTCGTTCTCTTTTGTGTAAGAAGAAAATAAGACAAAATTCCTTTTGTTTATAGTGTAATCTAAATATTTTATTACTGTAATTTTTGCCATCGTGCAATACTTAATTCTTTTATTTTTATATCTTCAGTGGACTTCACAAACCAACAGAAAACTGGATGTCTGTGTTTATACAGCATAAAGAACCCTGCATTCCCCGAGTATGAAATAATGACCGATTCCCCTATCATCTGCCTGGACGTGTATAAAGAGACTCCCTACTTGATTTGTATTGGTAAGTTGGTATTCTTACTTGGTTTTGTAATAAGTTCCAAACCGAATGACGTACCGAATGAATCATCAGTAAGAAATATCTGTATTGAACTATGTCCTCCGACAGGAATGTACGACGGCAACGTATGCGTGTACAACGCTCAACTGACGCTGGAATCCACGTACCAATACAAGTCTGACTCTGTACAGGATAAACACAGCAACATCGTCTGGGAGGTGAGATGCATTTGCGGTTCATAATTATTTATTAATCGTAGGTACTACCGTTCGTAGCATTCACGACCGATTTGGACATTCTTTTCAGTGCATTATTTAATGATCACCCTTGACTATCAATTCTAAAAATACCTGTGCCTTTTAATCCCTAAGGACTATCTAAATCAGAAAAACACGACGAGCAGGACTCACAAGAGCAAACTAAGGAAACACTATTTTCTGTTATGAAATTTCAATCACTATCACCATTTAATTTTCATAAAATTTCAATCGCTTATAAAAACTTACGATTTGCTGTAATTCATTTTTCAAAGGTTCGTTGGGGACCCCGTCTGATTGACGGCGAAGCATCATTCTTCTCCATATCTGGTGACGGTCGCGTGGTGCAGTGGGCGGTGATGCCCGGCGAGCTGCAAGCCACCACTATCATCACACTCACGTCCAACGTGCCGCCCATACCGGGACCCGACGGCACCTTGATCACTGTCAATAGTAAGAACTGTTTTACAAAACCTAAAATGTCTAACCCCACCAGGTAAATATGTACATTCAATGGTAAAGGAAATGAAATGGGGATTTCAACCCAGCTTTTTGCAAGTAGCATAGTCGTCACATGCTACAATTGATATTAAATGTCGATGATTATAGACGAACAACACACATTTTTGGAACATTCATCAATAAAACTTAACGTAGCCTATCCCTTTATTTAAGAATGCGAGTTAAAAACATTCTCTGGGCATGGAATCGTCAAGAAAGCTCTTTCTAAATACAATGTAGGTTGTGGCAGCTGCATATGCTTCCACCCGGAGAAGACAGAGATCTTCATGGTGGGCACGGAGGACGGCATGATCCACACATGCTCGCTCAAGTACAATAGGAACTACGTGCGCTCGGTACAGGGCCACCACATGCCTGTATACAGGATCCACTACAACTGCTACAATAACAGCATCTACGCCTCCTGCTCCGGCGATTGGCGCGTCAAGATCTGGGAGGATGGACGCGAGTGAGTTCAGCTGCACGTTAACATTTAATACAACTCAAGTTTCTACAAAAACCTTTAATTTTAGTGTTTAGGTCCCTGAAAATGATTGATGAAGTAATTTGATTGTTCAATATACAGCTATATTGAGCATTTCACGTACGTATAATTCCAATTCAAACCTTAAGGCATCATACTTTACCTGAAAGCTAAATAGTTTTGCACAACGCGGTTCCGTCTACCGTTTTCCGTGCTGGTGCTTAGCTTGTGGAATAACTTCCCAGGCATTGTTTTTCCAAGCAGGAATAATAAAAAGTTATTTGTATGCAAATTTGTTTGTTAATTTTCAGCGAGCCGCTTTTCATGTTCGAGCTAGGCTCTCCAGTGGGAGACGTGAAGTGGGCGCCCTATTCAAGCACGGTGTTCGCTGCATGCACAGCAGACGGAAAGGTGAATATATTGTTACATATATTTAAAAGTTATAATGAAATGTAGTAATTTTCCTTATCTATACATCTATACAGATAATCTATACATCTGTACATCTATACATCTATATCTATATCTATATCTATACAGATAAATAAAATTGAAGTGTCTGTTTGTAATTCCAAAATAACAGCTTTTCACTAAATGCATATGAAAGTATATACGCTACTGACACTAAAAAACCAAGTTTTAAATTTTTTCTCCGTCTGTCTGTCTGTCTGTCTGTTTGTTCCGGGTAATCTCTGAAACGGCTGGACCGATTTTAACGGGACTTTCACTGGCAGGTAGCTAATGTTTCAAGGAGTAACTTAGGCTACTTAAAATATAAGGGTTCCGCGACAAAAAGGATGAAACTAAATCTACGTGGGTGAAACCGCGGGGCACAACTAGTTTAATAATAATAATGCTGTTTTTCTCGTCTTTACTTGATGACAGGTTTATGTATACGACTTGAATGTGAACAAGTACCGACCGATCTGCATTCAAGCGGTGGTGTCGAAAAAGACGAAGAAGTTGACGCGGCTCGATTTCAACGTAAAACTGCCGGTGATCGTCTGCGGAGACACCAAGTATGTACCTACACTAATAATACCTTATGTGGTATTGCTGCCATCTTTCGTCAAATAGTAAAACTTATCTACAACTATATTTATGACTTTGGGTATGAGACATAAGTAGTAGGTGCCTAGGTAGGTCAATGATATCTTAGATTCGCGGATACGGTCGGATATATTATTATCTTTCTTATCTAACTGCTACGGTTTTTCATAGGAGAATTTAATATGATATTTCACGATTATTTTAATTTTAATTAGGTTTTTAGGTATTATAAACATCCGTGAATATGGTAGGTAGGTACCAACAGGATTTCCTCTTCGTATGAGATACCTACTGATGTACTTGACTAGGAACTGGTCGTACCTACCACCATTAAACACAAGATTGCAGCCTATAATCAAATTTGGAACACGCATGTGTTTTGTTTTTATTTGAATTCGAGTTCTGGATTATTTACAACTCTTTTCCAGTTGTTTTTAAAGTTAGATCGTATTTGTATGAACGATAACAAAAGGGATGTGTTGATTTTCCGATGCCGGTAGGCCTGTTTCATACTTTGTCGTGATAAATACGTGCGACGAGAATGTATCTTTATAAAATTATTACATATTAATTGGTAAGTAGGTTTTAACTGAGGTTCTTATAGGTTTGTACCTAACTTAGTATTCCTAAATGTTGACTTGAGAAATACAATAGCCAGGAATCAGGAGCCAAGGTTCTTTTATTAATTTAGGTATATACTTACTTTACTGTTGCAACCTGCCTTCATATCTTCTTTCACTGTCAATAACAGTTAGTTGACTTCTCTAAATTGACTCTGTATGAGGCGATGATGTCACCCTTCGATAATACAGACAGAGAATTTCGACTTCGTGTTCATAGCCTCCATAGCTCAGGGGTTAGAGCACTGGTCTTGTAAACCAGGGGTCGAGAGTTCAAATCTCTCTGGAGGCATTTTTCTCAATATTGATTTTGATTTTTTTCACTAATTATAATCTGTCTACAGGGGTACATGTCATGTTCTGAAGTTATCTCCGAATCTACGAGTTATGTGCAAACCGCCCAAAAAAGCACAAGGGATCGACCAAAGAACGCTACAGGTAATTTTATGTCGCTTTTTATTATTCATACATGATCCATGTAAAATTAAATTGTTTCAATTTACGATTACGAATAAAAATTTAAACTTCGCTAAGGATTTCTCTAATATACAACTGTTAACTAGGAATGTATCTATGGTTTTTCGTAATGTAATTTTGTTATTAGAACTTAGTAAATGTAATTTAAACCTATTTAATGATTTACCATTTCATACAATCAGAGGAGTCACTTACTTGTCAAGTAGTTAGGTAGTAGTTACAGCCGGAACAATATCCTGAAGGAAGTTATATTCTCATACTAGCGTCGCATAATATTAACTCGTTGAATAGCACAAATAAACAACCTTTAGAACCTTCTAGCCATCCTTATATAAATTCACAAAGCAAAATTGACTGACGTTTCGGTTCCCGCCTATAAAATAGTTTCATTCAATGGAGTTTTTTTTACTCTTTTTTTTTTGTTAGACTCATACTACTGAGTAACAGTTTTGACAGTTTTGATTTGTATGCAAGACGTTGTTTGTGTTTAGTTTTTATACTAAAATTTTAGACATTTAAACACTTTTAGACTCATAAAAGCTATAGATTTCAGTTTTGATATTATTGATTTTTACAGCGTTTTCGAGATGTAAACATTGTTTTTTTAATAGTTGATTATCAGATTGTTTTTTTCTCAGATTATGAAGCTGGACAAACTACTAAGCTTAGTCCGAGATCCGCCGTTCCAAACCGGAGTTGTGGAAGAAAAGTTTGAAGAGGATTAGTATTTTTACTAAAATTGTATTTATTTTAAATTAAAATGCCCACAAATTTGTAATGATAATTTAATTATTGCTAATTTAAAGTTGACAAGATTCAATTAACTGACGATTGTAGATATTTTCTTTTATGGGTTTTTTTTTTATTTATTAACCCGAAACTTTCTCATAAACTCTAAAAACAAAACATGGCCATTTTAAATGGACTAAGTATTAGAAATACATTTGGTGACTAGATTACATTGAGATCTTATACCTTAACTACAATAAAATTGAGTGATGAAATTTAAGTAAATAGTATGTCATGCTATCCTATGTGTTAAAAATTTAGATATTAATTACATTTTAATGAAATGTCACAAACCCTAAACAAATAACTATATGTTTCAAGTAATCTAAATTATTGCAAATTATTGACAGTTACCATAGCTTTATTAAAAAATACTTCGTATGTTGCAAAGACATATAAAAAATAGTACTTATCTTAATCTTAACAACACCAAAATAGATTACATCTACTTACGTTAGAAATGCATTGAAACTAGAAATAAAATAAAGCTTTTTATTTGGGAGACAGCAATTTTGGAATAAAAAGATATTGCTGTGAATTCATAATAACATTCATAATAGATTGTCTCTTTGTCAACGAGACTATAACTAGGACTAAAAATCTTTGGTTTAGATCAATATAAACTCACAATTTAATTTCGATAAAATTTTGATAATTACGTCATAAAACTTTGCAAGTGCAATCGATAAATAATCTCTAAGGTTCAAAGCTCCAGCGAACATCCAGTTAGAAGGTCTCTATAAAAAAATTGCATTAATAAAATTTCAAAATAGCATACAGAGCTATAAATGGACTACATTACGTTTAAGATCTGACGCAGCACGGTCCATATTTAAAAAAAAAACGTACTAAAATTGTACTGATTTACAAACTTCTTTGCAATGGTACTCTACAATATTATAATTTTCCGAATGCATAGAAAAATGCTTTTGCAAAATATGTCTTAAGGATATAGAAGCTTAGGTCCAATCTTCTCGCATCTCTCCACCGCACTGTGGCCGAGCTTGAGGTCTAGGAAGGCCCGTGCGTCGTTCGGAGCGGGAGCTGACCGCCCTGCGAATTGAATCTGAGGGAATAATAAAAAATAATAATTACAGCCAGTTCATCACTATTAAGTTGAACAGGGCTAGTTACATGTAGCGATTATATTGGTTCTAAACAAACATCCCTCGCTACGCATCCTCGCACATCCCTGGTACAAACGCAGCCTTATGCAAGTGAATGGAAATAATCTGTCCCAAGCATATCTAAGCAGTCTAATGATAATATCACGACGTTAAGAGGAACCGGGGGAAAACTATGATCGTTTAAGCAGCGCGTATAAAGAAGTTATCTTTGACGTTTAACTTTACGGCACTAAAGTGAAACGTCGAAGTTCTAAGTCAGTTCTTAATACTCTGCTAAATCGCTTCTGCTTAAATCGATGATGTCTTGTCCGCGTGCTTGCCGCTATCATATACTATTCCCGTCTAAAGTTGCCTCCTGGAGTTGTCTCCGCTGGCCTTGATGCACAATTGTAATTTTTTTTATTTGTTTTGTCTTTTGAACATGCATACTTCTCCAAACTATTTTCACTGAACGCTCAAAACTCAGACGGTACCTTCTTCCTACTCTCGTAATCTCTTCACACACACTCACGAAATATGAATCATCAATACCTGTGCAAGTGGATGCAGATGTCTCTCGGGAAACGCCTTCTGATGCGCCAGCACCCAGTCAGCGGGCCACATAGTGCCGTTTTTTGGTGCGAAGGGCAGTACTAACACATACACTCTGTTAGTAGAGGAGTATGCTACTCGGTAGTATCGGCCCTTTGTCGCTCTCTCCCACACGAAGCCGTCAGCGTCTGCGCCTCCACGCTGCAGCCAAGACACGCGAGACACGTCCGATGCATGGATACCTATTTCTGCGTACTCTGCCCATGGTAACAGGTCGCCACTAAGAGATATAAAAACAATAATGTGTGTATAATATGATACTACTGAATAGTTTGATGCAAACAATGGCCTGGTTGTTGGTCTACTGGTTACGTGTTACACCTGCAAGTTAGGAGTCTGGGTGAATTGTTAGTGAGGTATATATCTATGTTGGATATTAATATTTAGAATTCTTTGTAGATAATATATTCTGTAAACACTCCAACACATGACGAACAAAAATGCTCATAACAAAAATTTGCCCTGCCGCGCGATACGGACTAACATCGGAATAGCATATTTTGTACTAACTACATATAGAGCGAATGTGCAGTCACAATTGACATTAATGAAATCAGAAAACTGTATAACTTCTTTGTTACCTTAATGGATATTAAATATAGTTACCGTACAACTGCACCTAGCAGCGAAGTAGTTTCGAGCCAACAGCGAGCACCTGCTTGCAACAAGGCCTGCAACACGTGTCCTGCGGCGCGACGCATGTTACGGCGACAACACGGCGGCGTGTTGCGACCCGATAGAATGTATGACGGCGTGCCTTGCACTGACGGGTAGCAACGCTGCAAATATCAACAACGTAAGTATATAAGACTAGAATATGATGAGCTTCATGGCTCATGCCAGTTCTTATCAGAATGCTAGTTTCTGAACCAATGGTACTGTTGTCAACATTAAATCCAAGACTACTATCCAAACATCTCTGATACTTTATACCTTAGTATCAGAGATGTTTGGATGCATACCTGAGAAATGCTTCATCCAGTACAGGATGAATTCCTATTAATCTTATAAAATCTATAGATAAATAGCATTTTCTCTTTATCATGTGGGAATTTGTTGGTGAGCTCAACCCAACAAGAAGACAAATTCGAATTCCCTTCCACTGTTAATGACTGCCAAAGTCACAGAGGCACAACGCCAATAACCTAGCATTTGTCTGAGTTAACACAGAAGCGCAGTTAGAAAGCTATAAAACTTATAGCGTGTATTCAATTATATAATTCTATGATAGCAACGAAATATTAAGTACGTACCTGTGTTTCTCTTTTGCACCCATACCACTGCACCCTTCCATCTTCCCGAATAGTTGCTTTAACACCAAGCTGCTTGTAAAGAGCCACACGGTGATCCCTCATGCGACGAGACATCTTCTGCTTAGCAACTGGAGTCTTCAGAACACCTCGACCAGCGCCCAGCTTGCCTTCTAATATTTGTACCTGAAATCATACAAAGTGCTTTCAAACTAGCTGTGCCCTAGAATTTTACCTGCATAGCATATCAGGAAAAACTAAGTTACTCAGAGATTTTTTCGACAAAATAGTAATTGTTTTTATTCTGTATGGTTCTTTCCCCAGTTGCCCTCCCCTTACTTCCGCCCTAGGATCACACTTTTGAAAAAAACTATTTTCATAAGATAGGCAGAGATGCAACAAAACCATGTTTATGAAGTAAACAGGGTTGAAGCAAACACTTTGTTGCATCACATTAGAATATTATATTATAATGTTTTTACTCACTTTGACCTTCCTAACTGTAGTTTGTAGATATAGAGCTTCGGGGAAAGGCAGGGCAAATGGCTGTGGAAGTTTGTGGAGCACTGAAAGTCTGACTAGGAGGGCGTGTGGCCCATGTACAGCGTCACAGAGTTTCGCCGAAGCGTCCTTCTCATAGTGCAGGGTCCACTCAGCATAGTTCCACCTCACTTGCTGGCAGGTCAGGTGGGCACTTCCCACCGCTATTGCCACTGCCTGGGTTGGATTCGCACTAGCTGCGACCGCTGCCTGCTGGAGCACCCGGCGTAACACTCGCGTCGAGTCAGGTACAAACAAAACAAACTCCGTGAAGATATGCGTTAGTGGATCTAAGTCTTGAGGCGATGAATTCAACTTGAGTTCCATTGACACAACCTTCACGTTTCTAAGCGTCTCGTTAGTCGCCGAGAATGGGAACGGTGGATACGGAGTCCTCTCGCAGACCACAACCACCGGCATGTTCGGAAATGCAGACACGAAGGACTGTACGCTATCAGCGACGTCATTCTCAAAATCCTCAAACTGCCGGAACACTACCGTAATCAATTTGGACAGATGTCGAGTCGTCCGCTGGTGCAACGAATTAGGAGACAAAGTAACTGGAGCTATTGGATACAATCTCAACTGAGGGAACAGATATCCGCATACTGACAATATTATGATCAAAGTAATAATTAAATAGAGTTTGAATGTCAGGCGACCGCGAAATAAACGGTGGAGCATTATTTCCACTCAAAAACAAAAACATTTCAGTCATACAGTAATTGAAAGATACACACAATATCAAAAAAATATTCAAAACCTTTGTAAAATCAATTCTCTGTAACTAAACTGATTGACCGAGCTAACAGATCTAAGTAAGAAAAAAAATCATAGGATGGAAGTGTCAGTTACTTGAAGTGTCAAATGGATATCGGTCGATTTACCTCATTTGATAAACTGACCTCTACTATACAATACAATGAAGTAATTTGATGCGCCCAATATTTGTTCTTTATCTATGGATGTAGGGGCGCATCCATAGATAAAGAACAAATATTGGGCTAGTCTTTGGAACAAAATTTCATGCATAAACATTATAATTTATATTTAGAGCTGGCAATACTGACTGACGGACGGACTTGTGTTTTGTCAACGTGAGCTATTAAATTTACTTAATAAATTCTGAGCGATTTTGGTTTCCCTATACCTATTTGTTAAAAGTTTTGTGACTAAGAATTCCAAGGCATGGATGAGAATAAGGATTTGGAGCCGCTAGATCCGTCGCTCAAAAATGTAATAGAGCAGACATCACTTCGCTGGATTTTTGTTGGAGGAAAAGGTGGTGTTGGAAAAACTACTTGCAGGTGAGGGAAACCGCATAGAAAGACTCAATTAATCTGTTAACATAATAACTCAAAAATATATTTTGAATTCAGCTGCAGCCTCGCCGTGCAATTGTCGAAGGTGCGGGAGTCAGTGCTCATCATATCCACGGACCCCGCTCATAACATCTCTGATGCATTTGATCAAAAGTTTTCCAAGGTTTGCATTTTATGATATTCTTTCCTTCTCAGTTCAAAAGTTACGTAAGTAAGTTACAGCAACCTATATAAAGTTGAATGACTCAGAAGAAGAATAGCCTAGAAAACTCCAGCGAAACTTAAGTAACAAGTTGACAGTTATAGTTATAGTACATAATATTTGAATTAGAATATTAAATATGTTTTCACTTATAACATTACATTGAACTTTATGAATGTATATGAATTAAATTAAAAAAAAAACTTTTTTTAAATCAAATATTTTATACAGATAAACAACTAACCACTATCTATAACTAAAAACATAATAACATTAACTAATAATTAAATAAATCATTATGTAAACACACATGAAAAAAGCAAGCCAAAATTCATATTTGGTGAAATGTGAGTGTTGTTGTTGCAACACCTCTGCTTACCCCTATGAGCCTTCAGGGGCCCTTTTGGGATGGCATGAGCATATTTAATATTGTTTGACATATGTCAGGTCCCAACAAAAGTTAAAGGATTCAGCAACTTGTTTGCAATGGAAATAGACCCTAATGTTGGGTTGACGGAGCTTCCTGAAGAGTACTTTGAGGGTGAAACGGAAGCCATGCGGCTGGGCAAGGGAGTGATGCAGGAAATTGTTGGGGCCTTTCCTGGAATTGATGAGGCGATGAGTTACGCTGAGGTGAGAATTCCATTCAAGCTTTGATTGATATCTCCAAATAGTGATTTTACCAGTAATATTCTGTACCTGACATTCCATTCCAGGTTGTCTGATAGAGATTGCCATGTGCGATGAGATTGTATTTTATGTAAAATTCATATTCAACACACCAATTACTTTTTTAACAAATTAATTATTATACATTTTTACACCACACTACAAGCTTTAAGGTCAAGAAAAACATTTCAAGAACATAATAGTTTGTTGCAATGTTTTTGTAAAGTTTTGTGTGTGGGACACCAGTAGACTCAGTTCCATAAAGAAACAATTTTCTTTTTTTTCGAAGGTAATGAAACTCGTCAAAGGCATGAACTTCAGTGCAGTTGTGTTTGACACAGCACCAACTGGTCACACTTTGCGACTTCTATCATTCCCCCAGGTGGTTGAGAGAGGACTTGGCAAGCTGATGCGCTTGAAGTCTAAGGTAAGCCTCCAATCTCTGTTATTAACAAAAATATCAAAATTCATCCACAATTACTTTAAGCGGCGCTATACATTTGACAGCGTGAATCAGTATACCTTGGCAATAAAATGTTAAATTTTCTCTGTCCATGATGTATTTTATGCCCTTAAATATTTATTACATTTATCCATGTGATTTATACATTAGAAACAATGTTATTTAATCAGTGTAAACAAATTATGGTAAGCCTGCAATAATTCAATAAAATCGAATATGACATTGTGAAGATGAATTTTCTTAAGTGATAACAAATACCGACGAACTGATTGTGCAGGCCCGCTTAAATGTATAGTGCCCCAAATATGTAAGAAGAATTGATTTGGCGTTCTTAAGCAATCTTATTTGAAAAAAAGAAAACATTAATAGCTATGGTATCTTTTGTAGGTGGCTCCTTTCATCAACCAAGTTGCAACACTGTTTGGCCTGGCAGAGTTCAACTCTGACATGTTCAGCAACAAGATGGACGAAATGCTATCCGTCATCCGTCAAGTGAATGCCCAGTTCAAGGACCCTAATCAGACAACATTTGTCTGTGTGTGTATTGCCGAGTTCTTGTCGTTATATGAAACAGAGCGTTTGGTCCAAGAGTTGACACGTTGCGGCATAGACACGCACAATATTATCGTCAACCAGCTACTCCTGCATACTTCTGCCCCGTGCGAGCTTTGCGCAGCGCGACACAAGGTCCAAGAAAAGTATTTGGAGCAAATAGCTGACTTGTATGAAGACTTCCATGTTACAAAGTTGCCTTTGTTAGATAAAGAGGTGCGCGGTGCGTCCGCCGTCAACGCCTTCTCCGAGTACCTCGTCAATCCGTATATACCACCTCCACCAAAATCATGAATATATAATATTTTTTGCGTTTCCATGTTATAGCATCAACCGATTTCTTTAAGGATGGTGGCATATACATATTTGCTTAAATTTCATATTTGAAGGTGCTCGGGTCACAAGCTTTAGGCTGCTGTTAATGTTGTGGCGATGGCTCACATCATCTTGATCACGGTTTAGATCAATGGTCTCCTATCGATTATAATATTCTAAAGTAATAAATGTAATATATTACTACTTATAGTTATGTTTGATTGAATTAAAGCTCTCATGTTAATTCTATAAATCTTTATTCAAAATCATAACAAATAAAAAAATCATGGTTGTGAATCATTTTTTTTCGGAATAAATATTCTAGAACATAGCAGCAATGTATCATTATTGCTAATATAATTAAGGCATGACAACACTAGAGCAAATACTGACGTTTCAACATTCTACTAGAACTTTAACTTATCATAATTTATATTTGGTCATATAAATTAATGCATGCATACAGGCTTTAATAGGACATTTCTATCATATTTAGCGCAGAATAAATAGGGCACTTGGATCTTATAAGTATTTTTGACAGATTAAATACTTAATACTGAACTTAATTTGATGAATGCATTAGATTACTAACCAACATGGCACTTAAATTAGTTATTTATAGAAATATCCTATTAGAATGTATACACTGAAATGTCTATATAATTCTGAAGATAATTGGTGATTCATTAGTCATATAAAACATTTTAATTTTGATACCATATCTAACAAATCGATAGAAATGCCATCACACTATCAATGCTGTTTCACTGTAAGTTGGTCCACGGTGTTATTTTGATTAAACTATACAGATAAATAAAATTGAAGTGTCTGTTTGTCATTCCAAAACAACAGCTTTTCACTAAATGCATATGAAAGTATACGATACTGACATAAAAAAAAAATTCTATAAAAAATCTCTGTCTGTTTGTTCCACCTAATCCCCGAAACGACTGGACATATTTAAACGGGACTTACTGGCAGATAACTAATGTCTAAAGGAGCAATTTAGGCTACTTTTATTTAATAAAAAACATTAGGGATCCGCCCATGAAATTATCTACGGCCTACGCGGGTAAACCGTGGGGCACAGGTAGTTCGGAATAGTAGGGTGAAGAATACTTAGCGAATATGGACTAGCTATAGCAAACCAAATAAAATTGTAGTATAATCATTTCATATGTAATTTATAAAGACATTTTAACGATCAAAAAGCACAACATGCCGTCTAGAAGCTAAAGGAAAAGTAGGCGTAGGCGACAAAGTAACATTCTCGCGCTTGTTCTATTAGATGCGATACAAAATGTATGGGAATGACATAAATCAGTCACGTGATATGTCATTTCCATACATTTTGAATCGTTTCTACTAGCGAAGCGTGAGGATAATGTTTCCGTCTACAGGCCCAGGTAACACAAGAAAGTTTCAAATATCTACAATCTAAGAACATATTGCAACTGTTTTGTACCGAACTATTCATAATAATATTATATCTATGATTTAAATATGGACGCACTAAAATTCTTAATTTAAATAATAAATCATCTCATAAATCTCGTAATACCACATTGGTAATACTGAGTATTGAATCAATCATTTACGATCAAACATCTTTTCAACAACATTAGCAGGCTAAAGTGATTGTGAGAAAGGCGAACTATAAATAGATTAAATACAGAAGTAATGTCCCCTTATTATAAAACAATCGAAGACTAGACTAAATTCAGACTAAAACGCAAACACAGGTGCACTCTTTATTCCTTCACTCTGAAAGTCCGATGGGAGGCAATCCGACACGACCGGAGAGATCAGGCGTACGACCAACGGATTAACGTGCTTTCCGAACCACGGGGGTGTAAACACCGCCACCTTCCAAACTCTGAGTATGTATTATATAATATATATTATTCACCCGACCCGGGAATCAATCTGGGACCTCGTCAGTCAAACTTACTAACCACTAGATCAACGAGACGATTATTAATATAATAATACCAGTAATATGCGAAAAAATCGCGCGGACGCCATTTTTTTTTTTTATCTCGTATAAAATATGTCGATATCGATGCCTTGATGTATCTTTGTATTTTGTCCGTTAATAACTCGCCTTCTCAATTCACATTTATACATAATAATAACAATTGCAGCCAACATGGCATATCATATTGTACATAATATTTGAAGCATTCTGATGTCACATCTTCTAAATAATTAGAAACGTGACTCATTAATCTCAGTCATTAGAACTGCCTTATACGACGTAGAAAGTGATTCCTTTCGCTCACAAGTGTACTTCAATAAAATCTCGTGTTTACTATGTATGTGACCTAATCGATAAATTAAAAAAAATGTTTAACAAAATGCTTTGGATAGTAAAATCACAATTTTAAAAGATAAGCACAATTAAAACCCGTTAATCGGAATCAATTCGCACGCATATATACAGTCGTCTTGATGGAGCCTCGGAATTTATTTATATAGTTACAATTATATGATTACCACTCAAATATATAATTTGTCATTTTGTCTATCGACATGATTTCGTTTTCCGCCGATTAAAAAAATCGACAAAAACGTCCGATTTTTAAAATTCTACTTCAAATGTAACTTAAACAATTAACAACTTTCTAGAACTTAAAACCCGCAAAGTTACTTAACTTTTTTTTAGGTTACTTATCAATCGATAGTATTAACAACACTTATTCTTGGCCGTCAGTAACGGCGAAAGCCCAGTATATTTATAAGCTTGCTAAGCAGAACTGAATCTAGAATATTGTTTTTAATTGAGGAAGTTTGCTCCATTGGAGCTTGTCAACTTGTCAATCTTTAAAGTTTTTAAAAAGTACCGTTAAAGTAACGAACCTTTGTCGATTTTAAGATTTGAAAAATGTCTTTAAAACACGTAAAACGGCATATGACACCCCTCACTGACATTAGCCGCCCCCACTTATAATCTCGTACATGCGCGCGTCTGTGTGTGTGTAATTTTGAACGATTTACTCTTAGATTCCGTTCTGCTTATAGTAAGCTCACTGTAGCGAGAGTTCATCAAAACGATGTGTCAAGTGAACCTGCGGGTTATACTTTAAATAGTGCAATATTCCAAGGCTCCGTTTTACCGTTATAGTATCCTAATAACATTAACTGGTTCGTTTGTGTCAACTAGAGCGGTGTTGGGAAGGCAGATGCCACGCGGTGAGCATCGCTCCTACAATAGTCCCTAACAGTGCGGCCGCGCAAGCACCGCTCTCGAACAATAACTTCGGGGTAAAAACACCCCATATCATAAGATGGCGGCAGTGAATCGTTGCTGAAAATGCGCACGCGAATACCTGGAAACATTGGAAAACTTTATTCAATATGGAATCTTACGGATCCGATTTAATAAAAGCAAACGGTATTGAGGCCGAGATAAAAAAAATCCAAAGGATTGGTTTCAATCCAATAACGTCCAAAGAATTGGTCTCAACTTTCCATCGGCTATTTTCATTCCATGTTACATTGTGCAGACTTCACAAAATAGTCAAGACTAGTGGTTGATAAGCGCTGGATCTGACCATCTCTTAAACGGCGCAGACACCTTGCGTTATGGAATCAATAACCACATAGAGCTTGGCGATTATTCACCAATCATAAAAAACTAGTGTACCGCCCGCGCTTCGCTTGGGATAATTAAAACCGTCAAAACTTAGTCTTTTCTCTACTTTCAATTAATATTACATGCAATTATTCCAGCTTTAAGCCCATTCAACTCTTAGGTGCTAGTATAACCGTAACATACTTTAGAAAAACGATTTGTTCGAACAGACAAAACTCTCTTGTATTGACTTATCGACTTAAATGTATACTATTTAAAAAATACGTACTCTAATAGCAAAACAGAGTGCAAACTTGAGACATAGTGAGAAGACAGCGGCGAGTTGCGTGCGGGGACCCACCGCTGAAGCGCCATTACGACCCCACAAGGCCAGCAGCGGTACCGCCGCGCCAAATAACAACGGCATTCCTATATACACAAGGGGATATTACTAACTTATGTAAAGTAAGTGTGAATCATATATGCAACACGTTATTAGTCAGAGTCAGTACGGAGAGTCAAAGTTTGTTCATAAAAATAAATAAATACGCTGACGCCATCCCAGAGGGTCCCCGAAGGTGTAAGCACAGGTATAAAAACAACACCCACATTTCACCGAATATGATTAAGTGGCAGAGGATGAGTCCATCGCCGTCTCAGGCACTATACATACGTGTTTGAATTACTTCTCAGACACATGCAGGTTTCCTCACGATGTTTTCCTTCACCGTAAAGCACGAGGTGTGAAATGACTGTACATAAGTTTTTTGAAAAACCCATTGGTACTTGCCCCGCTGGGATTCATACTTGCGTCACTTGCGTAGCCGGCGACTGCTCCAACCTCAAGGCCCCCACGACTATGTTTTGTAATAATGGGGAATGTGTTGAACTAACCGAACTGACGTGAGGCCTGAACTAACCTGAGGAGGTCGTGGCACAGTTGCTATTGCGCTTATCATTTGATAAGCCAGTAGTTGGATGGGTGACCACCCGAGTTCCCTCCGTGCCTCGGAGAGCACGTTAAGCCGTCAGTCCCGGTTGCCAATTAAGCATCTTTGGCAATCGTTACAGGCCAGTCGCAGGCCTAAGATAGTCTGACAACTGGTTTAAACCAGATTACGGATTATCCTCGTAAAAGGGGTTAGGAAGGTCAGATGGCAGCAAAAATCAGGTGATCAGCCACATCGGGTTGAATCAAGTGCCGAGCCCAACAATGTATGAGATAAAAAAAAAAGCCAGGGAGATGATGTGTTGAACTAACCAAACAATTCAAGAGAGACGAGTGCTCCGGTGATTGGTGGTCCGATGGGGAGATGGTTGGGGTCTCCGGCATGGAAGGCGGGCGCCCAGCGCACGTGGCCCAGCGTCGCGTGATGGCCCGTGCCGTAGAACTGGTACGACGCCAGCATCGCCCACATACACGCCACGCTCGAGTTGCATCTCGTCGACAATGCTGCGTATACAATTGATCGAGATTGAAGTGGAGCATTTGGATGACCGCTTAAGGTTGACGCACGCTAAACTGAGTCGAACGGTCAGCTAATACATACAGATAAATAATATTGAAGTGTCTGTTTGTAATTCCAAAACAGCTTTTCACTAAACGCATGTGAAAATATATACGGTACTCACATAAAAAACCAACTTTACTATTTTTTTTCTGTCCGTTTGTTTGTTTCGGGTAATCTATGAAACGACTGGACAGATTTTAACGGGACTTTTACAGACAGATATCTCATATTACAAGGAGTAACTTGGGCTACTAGGCCGGCCACACATGTATTTAAGTCTTTAGTGTGTCCTCTATCGCGCAGTGCGAAATCAGACGGACTCATTAAAGAAGTCGGTCGTTAATTTATAAATTTGAATCCATAAGCTAGGTAGACTATTTTAGAGGAAGGAAGGATACTCACAGAACTTGGTAGATCCTTCACTCTTGAGTATGGAGACAATATTGAGGGCGAAGAATCCGGAGAGAAGAGCCAAGGCAGCAGCAGGCGCGTAGGCCGCACCCAATACTAAGGTATTCGCTACGAACAGCAGCAGGCCACACACAGTCAGAGGCAGAGTGGCTCCACCGCCTTCTCTCCTCCAGAGCAACGCGAACATCGATCCAATGACCAACCACGCCCCGCGAGCTAACATTCTCGACCGGCTCGGGGATCCTAGGGCTCCCCAGCCCATCGCCCAGTGCGCGCAAGCAAATAATCCAGCCAGCACCACTCCATACCCTCTCCATCCAATGTGCCTCCTAGCCACGGCCACTACCGCGGCTGTTGACCCCAGCGCTAAGACAAGAGCCCCTCTTGTGGCCTGTCCCGTAGGCGCCCCATCCCCCGCCGTCCAGCAGTCCCCTTGCTCCTCCCTACACCCTCGGTAAGTCCTCGAGGCCGCCAATACTGCCCCACAACACGCCCACAACGCTAGTGCCTTGATAGTTCCGACATTCCACGACATCAAACCTAATACTGATAGAGTTAAGAACGACAGTCCCGCTCCCTCCTCTATTATGTAGCTGTTAGACATTAACACGAGGGCAGAGGCCACCAAAGTTGCACGGGAAAATCTTTCATAAAATTGAGACCGTCCTTCGTACCATCTTTGCGATATACCATCCCAGTGCATTATTACTAGCGCGCATGTCATCGTCCCTGATACTAAGCCGGTACTCAAAATGATCGCGTGTTCGACATCCTCTAACAATTTGAAATAGAAGCCTGTAAAACAGACAGACACACATAATGCCAACGCAATAAATCCGCACGGGACGAAGTTAGAAGCGAAAATATTCGGCAGACGTTCCATTGGCACACCCTCTGTTATCAGCCAATTGAAGAATATGGCGAGTAGAAGTAATAGAAGTGCCCTCAACATGGACAGAGAATCAAATTCAACCCATACATCTCGAAAAACTCCGCGAGTATTATCAACTAAAGATCTGTAACAAAAACAGTCCTTATTACAATAAGATATGATTTAAATTAAGATAAAACCGTTTAATTCATTATGTACCTGACATCGGCCATGTAATTTTTGAGATCATTTTGTGTAGCAACGAAGGCAGCTTTATCTATTTGTTCTCTGGTTGCGTTGATAAGGTGAGCGAGTCTCTCGAGAGATACCTGCTGAGACTCCTCTCCATACCGCACTAGGTATTGTCTTATCTGTAAATTATTTATTTACCTGTATTTCGGCTCTTATACGTGAGCAATAAGATTACTAATTTACGAATAATAAAACATTTACACAATAAACATATTATGTACATAATATTGTCAGGTACATGATGACAATATGGGCGTTCAGGGAGAAAGACACAGACAGAGACAGATTCATAAAATTACTACTATGCATTCAAGGTTGCCCGCAAGTTTGGCAAGGTATGCTCATAGCCCGTGACGGCACATATAAACTACTTTAATGTGCTAGTTAAGTACTAATTAAATGCAAATGTCGGTGTCTACCAGCTAAGCCATGGCTTTACCGAAATCGAGATTGAACCCAGAGGCAGAATATAAGCTAGCTTTATTTTAATCTTGAGACCTGATTCTAATCGGATGCCGCCGCGGGCCAGTTATAAATAAAAATGTGTACAATTACCTGTTTCAAATTATTCGTGAGCTGCAACAATGTCACTGGAATACTATTTTTGGGTAGTACAGACAGCAGGAGGTTCCCTAGAGAGGGCGCTGGTGGCGGCCGGCCTAAGGCCGCGCACATAGTGGGAGCTAAGTCCGTCTGCTGGACTTCTATGCCTATTGCATCATCTGACACGCTGGCGAGGCCTGCTCCTCGATACGCGAACAGTGCCGCTGTGCGCTCAGCCTTACTTTCACCTCCATGGTCACCTAGAATTAATGCAAACAATATTAATAATATGATATTATATCACGAAGTTTCGTTATAAGGGATGTACTATTTCCATGCAATACAGCTCAGAATAGATACGACCAAAATACCAACACATTCAAGATAAGTATTACCTACTAGTTACTTGCAAATAAAATATACAAAATGTATATAACAATATATTTTCTTCTAATAACTTATCCACAATATGGGACATAAAAGAAACATAGAAATATTAAAACTCACACATTTAGCAGATAAAATAAATTTAAAAACCAATATCTACACACACTTCTAAAAATGTAAATTTACTTCAGCAATCAAGAATACTGTACCTACCGTCTGAAACATTCCATTCTTGTGAGTCTAAAACAATGTGAAAGTACCTTTACTTAATACAATAACATGTACAATATAAGGAGCATTTCAAGAGAGCTTTTGATTTTTATCAATAAATTTATTACATTAAAATTTGAATTTTAATATTACTTTCCTTGTATTCTTTATGATAAACATTGGATAAGAATTATTCATAACAGGTAATATACCTATCATCTGTACCAAGGTCTCAATATAATCAATGCAGTATCATAATGTTGATGATAAATTCATCAATACTATTATACCACACTGAATCACAACTCTTTTGGACTTTCATACTATCATTCATAATTTATACACAAAGATTTGTTATTCCATTGGGATGAATCTGAGAATTCTGATTACACAGCATTAGTATGTACTAGCTGTGTGCCCTGTGGTTTCACCTGCAAAGACCTAATTTTATGGGTGACTTTATTTCCTTTTGAATGAAAGAAGCTTTAGTAAGTCCTTTTAGGATACTTTTTTTAAATAGCTTTTTATATGCATATCGTGAAAAGCAGTTAATTTGGAATTGCAAACTTTATCTATATAGTTATAGATCCTCTTATTCCACAGATAAAACTATGATTTGATCACCTGTTTCTGTCATGCCATGGTCTCCAACCACATACAGCAGAACATCAGGGGGCAGCATTTCAATGATCTTCTCTAGTCTGGAGTTGGTCTCTTCAAGCTTCCTCTTCATCTCGGGATGGTTGGGCCCATACCTGTGCCCCGCATGGTCCACACCCAAATAATGGGCTATAAGGAGATCCCAGTCATCTTTCACTAATTCAGTGTAGATCTTTGAGTCAACCTCTGCAGTGGAAAAATTAAATGGATTAAAACATAAACCAACATAGACAAAGATACTTGTTGATTTAAAAGTACCTCTATCTCTTTTTGTTATATGGATTTAAAAGGAATGGACATGATAGGACCCAGTTTTTAATTAAGGGAATAATGTTTTTAAAAAGTACATTAAGTTCAAGGTAAACAATGTAATGAGATTACCAGTGTCTACTGTGTCAAGATCCCAAGTATGGAAGGAGTACATAGCATGGGAGCGCAGCCACTTTCCTGGT
Organism: Watsonalla cultraria; assembly: GCA_964035505.1. Lineage (NCBI taxonomy): Eukaryota > Metazoa > Arthropoda > Insecta > Lepidoptera > Drepanidae > Watsonalla > Watsonalla cultraria. Next base: position 6,991,931 of record OZ037728.1, read on the forward strand.
ATCAATCGGGCCCATGTGTCATCTCCTAACAGAACTGCATGGCCACCATTCTTTACCACCTGAAATAAAATAAAAGTCGTAAAAGTGTGGAACTTGTGTATTCTTTGTTTTTAATTAGTTGTGATCAAACCTGATTAATAGTATTGTCCTCCTGCAGCTCCATAGCAGCAAAATTAGAACTTGCATCAATAAAGGTAGGCAGGGATCCAGTAACGAGGGCCTTGATTCGCTGCAGAGTCGTAGTTGGCGGGTCTGCCATGAACCGGTATAGCCGTGCGCGATTAGGCCACTGCTCAAGTGTCTTACGCATCACGGGCAGACGGTTTTGGTACGGCAATGGCTTCTCAATCCGCTCATCATATTCCGTAAAATCATACCTCAAAGCATCCACCAGTAGAAACACTACTCGATTACGATCAGGGGCACAAACCAAAGGCGCCCTTGGATTTGATAAAATACGGCGAATCTTTTCATCGTCCCCGCATAGTCCTTTAACTGTAGCATTCCCTTGTTCTTGCCCATCACAGTTAAATTCATCTAAATGCACACATTCAGTGATATCGCTCAGAGTCTTACGGGACAGAAGAAACCCATGCCCGAACATAAGTACCGCTGACAGAACTAAATACGAAAACCAAATTAAATATAAAATAAAGTTCCATTTTTCTTTCATGGTGACAACAAAATACAGTTTTTATTTATTTTCAAATTAATTTGTTAAACATTATTGAAGGAAATCACTAACCAAAATTACGAATCCGAAACCCATCACGATTCCAAGTTCCCAACCAATCCCAAATTTGTTGATTTGACAACAGATATCAATTTTGACAGATGACGGCTGTTTATTTTTTTTAATGGCAATATTTCATGCATAAATTTTTTATAAAATTTATCAAAAAAAAATTTATGTGGCAACAAATCAACGCCCATAGAGATAAAAAATAATTTTTTTTACTAATGTCTGTCAAAAACTGTCCGTCAGTTGATAGCAGTCATCAGTCATGATTCATGAATGGTTGGAATGGAACTTATGGAAGAATTCAATTAAATAAGATACTATTGTGCCTGTAGCAGAAAATAGATTGAATATAATTTGTTTTTATAGGAAGATTTCTGAGTGATGTAAAATTATAAACCATTCTGCGATAAACCCAAAATTTGTGATGTAATGAAACTAAAACATCATTCGTGGTAGGTTATGTTTGTATTTCGGTAATCTAATATTGTTCTGAAGTAATATCCAGTTTTTGTTTTAATTGTTAATTAATCATTACCAATTCGTGTATTACTTTAATTATCTACTCAATGCATAGCTTATTAATTTCAGTAACAAAAGTTATAAGTATTGTTTATCCTTGAAGTATAATCTATAATGTGGATGTAAACACAATAATAGGTACTTATCAGCTCTGAATTTGTAAAGTTACGTCGAAGTTGAGGGTATTATGTGGTGTATGAACCAGAACCAAAAATGTCTACAACAGCAAATAATATCAACAAGGAAAACTTTCGCCTTCTGGATTTATCGAGTGACGAAGAATCCGAAGATTTACAGCTAGAAATAATACCTAGCAGGAAAAAGAAAATAACCAGGTTTGAACCTATGCATATTACTTATCTATACTTCTACAATAATAATATAAAGAGGGAAGATTTGTTTGTAATAAACAGGAAGTACTAGTCAGATTAAAACAAAATTATAATAATAGCTCACACCATGTGCTTTATGGTGAAGGAAAATATTGTGAGGAAATGCATAAATCAGAGAATTAATTCAAATTCATATATAAAGTACCTGAGGCAGCAATAGTTCCAAATACCATCTGTCACGTTAGCACTTAATCATCTTAAATGTGGGTGTTATTATTACAACACCTCTCCCTACCCCTTCGGGGAAAACAGGCATATATATGTATATATGTATACTAATAGAATGCTAAATTATCACAGAGTAACATAGGCTACATTTTTTATTAAAGGTTAATTAGGGTTCCATAATACCACATGGGCAAAGCCGCAGACGTAAGCTAGTATTAGTATAGTAATATTATAGGGATATACTAGTTTGATAAAAGAAGAATTTAATCAACAAAATGTAAAAATCAGAGAAATGATAATGTGATAAAAAATTATCTTTGTTTTGATTTTTTATGCATGGAAATATTGATGACTGATTTTGATTAAATAATTAACATTGTTTTTCAAAATGGTACTGGCTATTTACCATTCAAGTATTATTTTAAAAAGGATACTGAGGTACATACTTCAATTGTGACAGTTTCCTTTTGTTGCTATCATTAAGACCACAACAGATGGCACTATAATATGTATATTAAGTATTACTTCTCAGTAAAAGAACCTGGCAGTAGCATGTATAATCCTGTGTAATCGTGTCGTTCTGACGATTTGAAAGTACTTTGTTAAAAGTCTAATCAAATAAAGATATTTTGAATTGAAAATATAAATTTTATAGTTATTAAAATATATTATGGTATATTAATATATATTATAGTGCCGCCTGTTGTGGGCTCCAATCCTACAGTAAATTATCGTTATATTATATAAGGTATTATATTTCCTTACAGAAGAGAGCATAGTCGTAGCGCAGCCCCCAGAGCCCTAGAACCAAACTTAGGAAAAGAAGTCCAATGTGCCCTTCGCTGGGCCGTCAGAGGGACCTTGTTACTATGGCTAATGATGCTCACGTGGATATGTGCAGCGTTGTACGGCCAGATATCAACTATACACTTGGAAATTGCAAGAGGTATGAATGCATACACATTTTTATTCATAACTAGCTGTGCCCCATGGTTTTACCCGCGTAGAGTTAATTTCATGGGTGACCCGCAGAACCCTAATGTTTTTTTTAAATAAAAGTACCCTAAGTTACTCCTAGTAACATTAGCCATCTGCCAGTCTGGTTAAAATCGCTCCAGCCGTTTCGGAGATTAACCCCAATGTGTGAAGTACTCATTCCAATAGATAGACAGAAGAGCCGAGCCAAGAGCCTAAATTAAAAAAGTTCTAATTTCAGATTTCTAAATTACCTGACATGACTGATTCAATGAAATTTAAACAAGCACACTACATAATGCGCAGGTATTAAATATCATCAACATATTAAATTAATAAATCATCAAATTCGCGGGCAGAAACTAGTATTTTATATTTAGGAGGCTCGTCATACATTTTTATTTTTCTATCTGGTGAGCGTTAGATCTTAGATAATGCTTTTAAGTGTAATGTTTCATGGCCATTACAAGAGATAGGGATTATATGCAATAAATTAGGTCGCCGATCCGATTAACTGGCCACAGTTGCCATAACAGCTGTTGCAGCGTCCGTTGCGTTGTTGCCCAGAGTTAAATATTTTCTAGAGGGGACGGATTGATGAGAACGTACTATACATATAGTACGTTGTCATCAATGCGTCCCCTGAATTTCTACTTATAATAATAATTACGCAAATCATTCTGACTCCTACTTTCGCTCTATCATCAATTCCGTTGGTGCCGTACTCACAAATCACATTGTCTTTGATAATACTTGACTTGGTAAAAAGTACCTGCTGTGACAATAGTGAGATGCGGGAATCGAACCCGAGCTTGACCTGGTATGCGATTGACTTAACCATATGATCCACTGGGTAGTCGATGTAATTCCATTAAATTTGCAAAACAACTGTCATGTTATTCGGCATACCTACATTTTTTTTTGATGGATGTTGTTCGTGATCATATCCAGTACTATAATCCAACATGCGGGTTTATCGTCACGCGCATGCGTAGTCGCCGCGCCTGCGTGACGTCACATTCAGTTCTACGTCCGACGTCCCGTGGAACCCCGCTAAAATATATAACTCGTAAATAAAAACTCTTGTTTAGTGGAACACTAATTTGATTGGACTGTTTTTGAATTGAAACAGTATACGTGCGTGTCTGTGGTCAATTCGTGAATATTTTTAATTGTTTCCTGCCCGTCTGCGTGTTTAGCTATCTGGAACATCTGTGGTCATATTTTGAGTGCTTTTAGTTTTTTATTTAGTGGATTGCGTGTCATCTTCGCCATCAATATCTTCTTGATTTAGGTGTTTGTGGTATTTGGGTGTTGAATTAAAAATGTACATATATTTTTGTAATGTTTGAATACAAGGATTGTGTCGCAAGCTGTAGTGCGCATGCGTTGGTTTCATTCAGTGCGTCCAGTGCCGTAGGTCGATAATGTCACGGTAGTCTCGTGGCTCGCGTTCCTCGTCGTTCCACCGTTTATCTTATCTTATCACGACATCTGACGTTAAAGGAACAAACATGGTTTTGTAACATATATAAATCAGGATTTTATCACCGTTTTTGGATTAAGTAGAGTTTTTTCCGAGACTTTGTTAAGTCTACAATGGAACGTAAATCCTAAAATTGCAATGATGCCACCATGAGTAAATAGCCCCATGTTATGTCACTGCTGGTGAAACGAGCCTGAAGCGAAAGACACCTTTGGCGTTTATTTGCAAGAGATCATAGACTGTAAAAGTGACTTACTACCAGGTCACCACGTTTGTATTAAAAAACGCCCGTAGGATTCCCAGGAAGGCTCTATCATCATCAGCTTCATCTACATCTGCATCATCAGTTTTGGCAATTAAACGTGATTGTGTAACAAAGCGAGTGTTTATTGCACACTAGCGGACGTCACGCGGTTTCACCCGCCTAGTTCCCGTTCCGGTGGGTGTACGGGGATATAATATAGCCTATATTACACGCTGATGTTGTAGCTATCCATTGCTGAAAGAATTTTTAAGATCGGTTTGGTAGTGTCGGAGCCTATTCAATACAAACAAACAAACAAATCTTCTCTTTATAATATTAGTATAGATTAAGAACACCCTCCACTCCTGTCGTCGTCGCTCTCAATTAATCCATTATTTATCACCTGACTTCTGAATTCGTATGGCCATAAAGACGCGTAAGCGTAGACGTCTGCGACTTTACTCATATACGACTTATACTTATGTTTCGTTTGTTTTGCGAGGTGATTGGAGAGGATGTCTTAAATATGATATAACATTTTCAATTTGAATTACAATGTGAGGGTTAATAAAACAATGAGTCTTGGAATAAATCGGTTTAATATACAACAAAATTACCTACTCGTAAGTAAAGTAAGTAAATAAGTAACGAGTAAATAAGTGTCTCAAAGGAAAACCGAAAAAAAAGCGTAAAATGCAAGGTCAAACGACGACGTTCGAACGTGTTAAATCCTACTCTTGGGGAACTGATTGAAATAAGTCGGTAATTTAATATGTAATAGGTACATACCGCCTCTATCTAAATTTCAATATGCCCGCTCGACCAATTTCTAATCATGGGGCCTTTAAAACTATTTCATTATATGGTTTTCTTCGGTCTTCATTCCGCCGTAAAAATATCGACTTAATATTTAGAACGTAATTGTGGCGACATTATAACCTTTAAAGTGCACCAATCACTACCACGGAAGGAAGTGTTTGTATTTATAGGATAACTATGTTGTTTCAAGGGCTTGAAAGTTACAATACCTAGGTCGGGTCGTACGTAGCTAGTTTACCGTGTTGGATCAAAGTGACCTATTCAATCTAACCGTGTAATAATTCGGCCTTGGCCATTTAATTATGTAATGTAATTGTTATTCATATATGCACCTAATTGAAGTCTCAGTTAAAACTGTTCCACATTAATTTGCCTCGTCATTTGACACGTTATCTACAAAAGTATTCTTTAATAGAACTTGACACGTGTTTTGGACTTTGCAATACTAATTTTTAGAACACAAGATAATTTTTTTACAATCAATAACAACATAATATTCTGGAAGCCTAAAATAGCATTCAGAAAACGCTAAACCCAAAAGTTTTGGCAAGAATTACCTTGCACCTACGTCATCTCGGTCAGGGCCGATATAATAACAGTAATTAATCGGTGATCTATATTTGTAACGATGTGGCGCATGTTAAAATTGTGTTACATATCGACGGAAAGGAGTTATCATATTTTATTGTATTTCTGTAAAATATCTAGAACATAGGAGGGAAACATATTGAAACTTTAACGAGAAGTTCATTTGTTTATGGGTGCCTTCACAAGCTATGAGCGCTAAGCAAAAATAGTGGGAATAACTGCCATACAGACGGACAGAGACATAAATACTTATAAAATTACTAGCGGACGTCACGCGGTTTCACCCACATGAAATCAAACAAACAAAAAATCAATCACATCTTTCCTCTTATAATATTAGTATAGACTACTGCGGTCAACATTACTACATTCAACGTCAGCGCTCATAACTCTTGACGGTACCCAAGTAAAAGCAACCTTCCGAGCCCGACGGTAACGATTAAAATCCTGTATAATCATGACATTCCGTCGATTTGAAAGTACTTTGTTAAAGTCTAATCGAATAAAAATGTTTTCAATTTTGCTACCGTCTCCCGAGACATGATCCGGGTGATTGATTCAACGGTTTTGAAAAGTTAAAAACAAACAGACCGACATGACAGGTAGACGGAGACAAACTATGGATTTTAAAATATTTCATTAGCGAATTTACAAATAAAATATGCAAAGGCCTCGAAACCACAATTTATTTAAACTATTTACTGTTTAACTACTTCCTTTTGAAGCCGAGCTTTCCTTGAATAATAATACTTATATCAATATTGATTAAAGGAGGAGAAGCTCGTGGCACAGTTGCTATTGCGCATATCATTCGATCAGCGAAGTTAAGCAACCATACGCCTAGCCAGTAGTTGGATGGGTGACCGCCCGAGTTCCCTCCGTGCCTCGGAGAGCACGTTAAGCTGTCGGTCCCGGTTGCCAATTTAACATCTTTGGCAATCGTTACAGGTCAGTCGGAGGCCTAAAAATAATCTGACAACTGGTTTAACCCAAATCACAGATTTTCCTCCTAAACGGGGTTGCGAAGGTCAGATGGCAGTCGCTTCGTATAAAAATCAGGTGATCAGCCACATCGGGTTGAATCAAGTGCCGACCCCAACAATGTATGGGATAAGGCCAGGGAGATGATGTGATCATCATCATATTGATTAAAGAGCAAATTTAAAAAGATTTATATCTGTGACCAACACAATCAAGGCGATTAGCAGTCGCGTTTGATTTCAATGTCAACATGTAAATAACCTTACTGTTAAATACATCGTGTATTTCTTCATTGGTTCCTTTAGTCGTCACATTATTTCTAGATCTTGTACCGCATTAAATGATTTGCTAAAGAGCTGTATAAATATAAATCAGTAATATACTTAGCGTGATTGTAGTTACTATGTTAATCAATGATATGAATACTTACATACTTAGTAGGCAAGTTTAACAAATATAAATAATTTGAAAAAATCATACGCGTCGGCCTATTAGCGAAAAATATACTATAAAAACTGCTCTTTTTTAAAGTCGTCTAATAATCACGTTGCTGTGAAACGTGCAACTATGATCATATTATACATAGCTTTGTGCTGCTTTTCTTACTCTACAACGTACGGGTACCTATAGGACTAGACCAAATTTGTCACGCTCCGTCATGGTACATAATCGTTTCGCTGTCGCTACAACATCATAAAAACTACTCGGATAAAGAAACATAGGTTTTTGCTGATTTAGGAGTCAGGAGTTTTGGAAGTTAAAATTTAAATTCTAATTCAAAAGTATTGCCTCTTTTTAGCTTCTCTGGAACTTGCTTGTCCATAACTATCCCCCTTTTAACTATGAAACGATTGTAAATCGTTAAATTAATAGTTTAAAACGAGGGGACAATGTTTCCAATGCTTCCGTTTATCACTTACCTATGTTTTCATGATAATGCTTGGTTACAATCTCCTCTTGCTGTGTGTTATCAGCGCTGTAATACGGTTCGTTGGATATCGGCAAAGATTATGATACTTGAACTCATAATTTGAATTTGCTCAATAATTGCAGTACGTAGACACGCCGCGATAGTGTTGTTTACTTACAATTTATCTCGAAGAATAGTTACTTTGTTCTCAACAGCATGTATTGAAACTTGGACAACTTGATGCAAAGATAAAATTAACGCTCATTCGCATTAGTGTAGCGAACGGGAGAGGACGTGACACGGACGTCACAGACATCACAGTGCTTCGCGAAGTGAAAGTGTTACTGTGAAGGTGTTTTGGTGCGAATGCGTATGCGGTAGCGTAGTGGTGCGTTATGGAGAGCGCGGTGCACTCGGCGGTTCCGCTTCGGGTCGGGAAGAAGATGCGGAAGCGTCGGGAACTGGATGCGTTAGTGGGGGGTGGGGGCCGGGGAGGCCGGTTGTTGTCGGCCTCCAGTGACGAAGGCGAGCCCTGGGGCCGGAGGGCTTCCCGCCGCCGCCGCTCCAGGCCGTTCCTGCGCCTCGCAGCCGCTCTGGCATTGTGCGTGTGCGTCGTCTCTGCCGCCACAGTACTCTGGCTCTTCGTTGACGTAAGGCAGCAGATTGTCTCTCTTAGGATGGAAATGGACAGAGGTTTGTTTAGTTTTTCGGCCTTACTGTAAAGCCTACATAATTTTACTCTATTTAGCTATTAACGAACTTACTATGTTGGCACAGTGATTCCATTTTTTTTAAGGTATACAGTACTTGAGTGTCACTAGCAGCTTTATAGGCTGCAGTATCCGTTTACCATCAGGCGGACACACGCTTGTTTGCCACCATGGTAGAAAAAAAACTGTTTGTGGAAGCGACCATAAGTTATATGACAACATCTTATGGACGGTAGAGGTAATGGTATTATACATATAGAGTCCATGGCCATAATGAACTCGCGTGGGCTGTATTTATCTCCCGGCGAGCTTATCTCTAGCCCAGTGTTAGCTAATTTCACCCGCCTACACAATTGGGTATTGTGTTTGAGCACTTGAAGTTGCATACATGGCATACAATTGCAAGTTGCATACAATTCTTGTAGAAAGTCTGCAAGAAGTCATACAAATCAAATGTCCCTAAGTACTGTAAATTTGTCATTGAGATATAAAGTAAATACCTACGTAGCAGAAGTTTTGTCGACCTTAGTGACCTTTAGCACATAACTGACATTAACAAGACAAGACTGTGTGAGTGAGCGGTATTTACTATGAGGATTGAAGGTGTTTCCTCCTCGTGTGTGTGATATTATTGCATATTTTACAAGAATTAAATCACCACGTGCTAATAATAGGCTCTACCCACGCTTTTGCGCGTTCATACAACCTATTAGTGTGGTGGAGAACGTATAATTAATTCATAGCCAATAACGCTAGAAGTTAAAAAAAATATGAGCACTATGTGCGGTTTCTTAAACTTCATAGCCAATATCAATTTCCTTTCTATAACTGATAAGCACAAATGCACAACTTAATGGTATTTTCGGGTAAGTAACCCGAAAATACCATTTAGTTGTGCATTTGTGGTCGTGGTGTTCGACCAAGTTTGAAACCCAGCAGGGTCTGTACCAATGATTTTTTCTAAAAACTTATATTTCACACCACGTGCTTTCCGGCGAAGGAAAACATAGTGATGAAACCTGCATATCTCTGAGAAGTAATTCAAAGACGAATAGTGCCTGAGACGGCGATAGACCCACCATCTGTCACGTTGGCACTTAATCATCTTCAGTGAAAAGTGAGTGTTGTTATTACACCTCTACCCCTTCCGGGAATCGGCCGACATTATGTATGGACAGCCGTGAGCTATTGTATGTTTTTTTGGAATATCTACATATACATATAAAAAAGTGAACGAGAGACTATTCATTAGGTGAATACCTTTGTCAACAGTAATAACGAGCAGCGAAGGCGTGGGTGGCGCGCTGCAGATGTGCGACACAGCAGCGAAGGAGCTGCGAGCTAACACGAGCCAACTGAGCGAGAGGCTGGCCCAACTGGAACACGACCACTTGATGTTGGCCAAACGTGTGGAGGTGGCCGCCGACCAACTGGCCAGCGTGTCTGGCCAACTTTCAGCCGCGCCCAAGCTGGCTGACACGCCGCGGAGGCTGGCCGAGCTGCAGCGTACTGTGGCTGACTTTGGCTCACAGGTATGGCCAGAGATATGTCACTCAGTTTCTTTATACGAATTCAGTTCGGAGGTTTTTTCTAGTAGGTATGTCTTCCGAAGCCGGAGTCCACGCTGCGAATGACATACAAAAAAGACATTTTGTCAACATGAACTTTAACACGACGAACTGCATTCCCAAAGACAATATGACTCCAAAACTATTGCAAGCAATAATATCTCGGATACTTTATATTTTTTATCCGTGATATATCACTCACTCTCTCACGTCTTCTTGTCTCACATTGTGTATCTTTCATGTCAATCATCATTAGATTACATTAGTCTTGAATGTGGTCTCCTACGCAACACAATAAAAACAATAATATAAAATACCTAATTATTATCTTACAAATCAGTTATTGTAGGTACCAACCAGTATTTAATTTGCTTTGCAATTAGCGCATACGTGAGTAAACTGTTTTTATTATTATATTGTACTAGCTGTGCCCAGAGAAGGCTTAATTTCATGGCAACTTAAAGTTGTTTTTTATCGTATATAATAGAATATTATGCAGTTAGTGTAAAGCTGGTAATTTGGAATCAGACACTTCACAATCATCACAATTTTATTTATCTACATATAGATATAGATTTCGCCTTATAGCTACCATAGGTGCTTTACAATACCTACACGTGAGTAACACGTACCTACCTGTTATGTTTTTCGCGCTATGTTTGTAACGCTTAATGAAACATTAAGCGCATTTGTTTTTCGACCTTGGTTGAGACAAGGTTGACCTAACGTGTACATAGGCTTGTTTCCTATACATACATTTTATTAAAGCGTAGCATGATGTAACCATAAAAAAAAGGATTTTCTAAGTAAAGTTAGCAAAATAAACGATTGATTGTTTTTAAATTGCAGATAAACGGCTTTGACAGTGCGCTGTCGTCGGCCCGCAAACAGGCGTTATTGGCCGCGACGGGGGTCGAAGAGGTGAAGACTCTAGTCCACCAACTGGAGGCGAGGAGTAACGAGACCATAGCCAATGTCACTGAGAGCGTCAAGAGAGAAGACGCATTACACAGCGAGTTAGCATCACTCAATACCACACTAGTATCGAGAGTCGACGCGCTTCAAAGCCGAATACAAGAATTAACGGTGAGTTTTATCATCACAGAAATAAATACTTATGCTCACGCCAAAGAGTTCCCCACTTTGCAAGTTGATTAAGTGCTAACGTGAAAGATAGTGAATCCATTGTCCTACATAGGTAAATTCCTCGACATTCATAGCCTTACCAGAGCCTAAACCGAATAAATCATTTTCATTTTCACATACGTCTTTGAATATCTCCTCAGACATATGCAGGTTTTCTTACGATTTTTCCTTCACTGTAAGATCGTGGTGTGAAATCACTGCAACTAAGTTTTAGGTAAACTTATTGGTAGGCCGCTGAGAGTCGAACTTGTGTCGCTAGTATAGCAGACGACTGTTTAAACCCCACGGTCACCTCGGCTTGATCTTTTTTGATCATGTCATCAATAATGTGGACTTGTGCGTTAACATTTCTGAATCAATTCTGTAAGTGTTGAATGAACGACAACTGAATACGTGCTAAGGTGGGATAGTATATTGAAAATCATATACCAACATACAACTAAACTAAACTAATATGTCTTTTGACACATTTCTTATGACGATGACATTTCTTATGTAGAAGACTGATATGGATGTGGTACATTAAAACGTTTTTACAAAATAAAATGGGTAGCACTATATCTTAATCCAAGCACTATCCTAGATGTAATTTGTAAACTTTTTTTTTACTTAAATCCTCTTGTATACGAACTAGTATCAAAATACTATAGTTATTGAAGTTGTAAAAAATACAAAGGATACTTTAAATTACCACGTGAGTGAAGCTGAGTAGGTACATCAATTAATTAGTTCCAATTGTTGTTCCCAGAAGCCAACCAGTACAGTGGCGCCCACGAGCTCGACCCCACTGACGTCGAGTAGTACGATGACGTCACCGAATACGACCACCTCCGCAATGACGACGGCTGCACCACCAGGTATATACACCTAATTTTGTACAGAGGGCTGAATACAAAGCATTCTGCTATATGGATTTCAAAAGGGATGGACATAGTTTTAGCCCGAGTTTGATTCTTCTTCCAACCTTCTTTTAAACCATGTTTTATAAGGGGGAAAGGGTCCTCGAAGGAGTTGGGATATTTCAACACTCACATTTCACAAAATATATACGTGACAGATTTTGAGACCATTGCCGTGTCAAATTAAAGGCATTGAAATTCTTTGACACTTTGTATTCTTCTTTACTATGTTTCCTGTATCGTATATCTTGAAATGTGATCAATCAATGTAGATACTAGTATTTAATATAAACTTTTTTTTTATGTTTATGCGCGAATTTTTAGTCCTTTGAGTTCATGCATGCATAAAATGCATTTTGTTTATCTAATGTTTTGTTAGACACGCCAAGTCTCTAACGGCTGTCAGCTTGTCCTCAAACTTATCATTCCAACTTATAATTACTGATCTCAAGCAGCTTCCTACCTTTATTGGTAGTTTCCTCACGTTTCCTTACAGTTCACGAAGGATATCTGCAGGCAAATATCGCGTCTGCTTAATATTCACCAAAAGCTCGAAGGTTTTGTTTGAATTGTACGTTTGGCCGTCGCGGAGGTCGATCGTGTTTCCGTGCTGTCAATTGACGATGACATTATGGCCTAATGCGTGTGAACTTGAAATTAACTAAAAATGCACGTGCTACAATCCGGAAAGTTATATTTCTTAGTACAATATGACTATGTTGGTAAAATATTTTGGCCTGCTAGTGGCTATGCACTAGAATGTTCTTACAAGGAGAGATTTTTCCGAATTTATCCAAAAATATCATCATAGTTCAACCGACTTGCAAAATATCTTTATGTATTCGCTTAACGAACCTCTCCCGTGAAGCAATCTGTCATATGATAATAATCGAATGAAATTCCAAGTAATCATTAATTAATAAAAATTCCGTACATCCACTAATATTTGTAATATTTTTTTAGTTTTTATTTTTGACAATTGAGCATTGGAACTGTGTCCATGGGCTTATAGTTGCTTAGGTGATTTATTTTGTATTTTTAAAACTGTATTAGTAATTTAAAACTGTAAATTCTTTAAAAGAGTAATTACTGAGTTTCTTGCCAGGTTCTTCTCAGTAAAAGCAACCTTCCGAACCTGGCGGTAGCATGTATAATCCTGTGTAATTGTGTCATTCTGACGATTTGAAAGTACTTTGTATAAAGTCTAATCGAATAAAGATATATTTGAGTTTGAGTTTGAGTCAGAGGTGTTGTAACAACACCCACATTTCACTGAAGACGATTCACTACCAACGTGATTGATAGTGAGTCCATCGCAGATTCCCTCACGTTTTTTCCTGCACCGTAAAGCTAGTGATGGGAAATCACTGCACTTTAGTTTTTAGGAAATTAATTGGTACAGGCTTCAGACCTTTCCTTTGTACCACTGTTTTAATATAATATTGAATTGTTCCAGTAAAGCCATTGAAACTGCAATGAGGGCAAACGCCGGAAAGTACTCCAGTACATGAACACAGTGGTCCGGCCGAGGAAGATTGCTCAGACTTGATCTCACACGTCCACACGACAAATATACGACGGCCGACGCCGTGCACAGATATACACATATTTTGGGGACATTTATATTGCCATAGTATGTAATATGACAAGACCCGAAAATCAACCAAAGATGTCAAAAAAACGTGAAGTGGCTTATGGATTTCAATATACAGGACACTCATTAAAATTACTGGAAAAGTTTTATACAATTCAATGGAAATTCTATGTGTTCCAAGCCTTATTTCTACGAAGCATCTTTTTGGGTCTTACAGGTATTGACATGTTTGCATATAGTTAAGCGCATTTAAGTTAATATACATAATATATATTAGTTTTGTTAAGTTGTCCTTCTGTCAGGTACCACTTCCATGAGTTCATTCTACCAATATAAAGATGTCGCTAATATCTTGATGATACGTTGTGACGCGCCTTTCTGGTTTCGCTAAGAACTTACCCTTTATGAAGTCAACTAAGTAGCGCTTTATTGAGTGTGCTATATATTTAACCTCCTATAGAATTACCCAAGTACTTGCTTTTGAATATAATAAACCATATTTTATTATTTGCGAACGCTGAAAAAGTACCGGTTCTAAAATTATATATTCAAACTAGCTGTGCCCCGCGGTTTCACCCGCGTAGATTTAGTTTCATCCTTATTGTCGCGGAACCCTAATATTTTTAATAAATAAAAGTAGCCTACGTTACTCCTTGAAACATCAGCTACCTGCCAGTGAAAGTCCCGTTAAAATCGATCCAGCCGTTTCAGAGTTTACCCGGAACAAACAGACAGACAGACAGACGGACAGACAGACAGAGAAAAATTTTAAAACATGGTTTTTTAGTGTCAGTAGCGTGTATACTTTCATATGCATTTAGTGAAAAGCTGTTATTTTGGAGTTACAAACAGACACTTCAATTTTATTTATCTGTATAGATGATTATTAAAATCACATTTTCTTTGATTGTTACTAACTAATCTATAATTTTACGATAAAAATACCTCACATTTAAAGAGCGTTACATTTCATGCAAATATTTTAACTAGCGAGTGTTATCGTGAAGTAATAATAACTCATGGTAGAGGTATTAAGATACTGATTTGAAACCCTATATTAGAGAGAATGACCATCCAAGGTTATTGTTGATATACGTGGATGCTGGACCCAATCTATTTGCCAAACGTTACGCCGTCCTTTTCTTTCACTACTCATAAGACAAAGACGGCTCTTAAAATGTTTGAACAAATATTTGTTTAGAGGTGACAATGTTGGGATTGTGAATGAAAAGTCTTGATTGTGAATGCCATGTGATTCTTAGTCAGTATTTCGTGATCATTTCCACTTTCAAATTGTTTATGGAAAACGATTATGTGACTGATCTGTTTTGGTTTATAAATATGTTATGTAAAAGCACAATGTGAATTTTCTCGTTTATATTTCGTCCACGTAATCGTTTTCTGTATATAAATATATATGTTTAGTTTTCGAATACTTACGCTATTTTTGTGCATTAAAGTCCAAAATAGATTGCTAGACGATCTATGAAGTGTTGAAATATTGACACAAATTGCAATAATGAGTGAAGAGAGTATGATAACAATGTAAATATTATAAAATACGCCTGTTCTATATATTGGGGTTGTGGTTGTCGTTAGACGTGTTTTATCTTGCTCTAGCATATAACGTTACATATTGGAATGAGTGAGACAACTTAACTCAAAAAAATACACCAATACTACTAATGTTGAGTTAGTATTGGAAATTAATTTATTCTAATAGGTTTTTTAGAAAGGTATACGTATGCTTCTTTATTACCGTGCTGGTATAAAATGGTCAATATTTATATTCAAGCAAGGGGATAATTTACAACATAAATTAAATATATTTCGACATGCGGAACGTCAGTAAGGGTTGTTGACACGTCGTGACCGATCGCTTATAAGTATATGCATTTTTCCAAATTTCAAATCGATAAATAGACATTACTTTGAAATTAAATAAATTAGTATGTTTTAAAAACTTTAAGAGTGACAACCCTAATTCTAGGAACAAAGTTCTTATTTTAAAATGTTGGTCTAAATTCCATACTGCTGAGTAAGCTGAGCTATATGTATAATATATAAATGCTATTGAACCATTGTATGGCCAACACATTGGTCAATGCATTGGCCCAATATATAGAAAAGGTGTGTTTGTAGATGGTGATACACGGCATCGTTCCGTGGCATGTCAATGAGAGTGTAAGTTTTATTACTTATAATAAATTATTGTTAATAGATCAATTATTACACACTTACATTGTTTCATTTTAACTACACGTGTGTGCGTTTGTTATTCATTTATTAGGAAATAATACTCAAACACAAATAACAATAAAAATATATTTGTTCAGTCATACAGTTACATATACAACCTATTTACATTGCACTGTTAAGACAGTTCTTTAAAGTAATTTCGAAAAGCACAACAAAATGAGAAACATTTATCAGATAAGAATGACGGATACAATTAAACGCTAGGTATTAAAATCTTTGAAATATTTTGACAAACATTGGGTTTGAGATGGACAAATTTTCTTTCTTTATATTCTCTCTTGCAAATTGCCAGGCAAAGTGTTGTAAGCAACGCAACTGAGCGCTTTCCCACTGCCACGATATCGTCCGCCGACATCGGGACGATACCATCCGCAGATATCGAGCCGAAAGCATCATCCTGTATTGTGTCATCGCCCGATATCGTTAACTACAACGACACAGTGTGAAAGCGTTCAGAATTGTATCACACTAGTAGTGTGATACAATTCTGAGTCCGACGATATCGTTTCGTTGCCATAGTGGGCGTGGACCTCGGCTTAGGGCTACCCTGGTGCGCAAGCTAGGGAGCTGCTGCGTTATTCACTAAAGATTCCCAGTGTCGGTTTCAAAGATACGAAATTGAACCTTACCTTCCATGTATTATGTATAAATTTCCTATGATTGAAACCAACACTCGTTTTCGAGTTCGACGCTGAGAAACTTTAGTGAATTACGCGGCTGGGCTGGTCTTGATATTATATTATTTATGGTTTAAATTTACTTAAGGGTCGGGGGGGAATAAACATATGAGAAACCAGTCTATTTATTCACAATGCCAATAGATTTAGCAGCGTCGATGAATGCGTCGACTGCGCATTGGACGTCTTGTGGCGTGTGTGCAGCACTTAATTGCACCCGCACTCTAGCGCCACCCTTCGGGACCACCGGGTAACTAAATGCTACCACGTAGATACCACGCTCTGGAAAATTAAAATACAATTTTTTGTTAGTTTTTGCATGAAATGCAAAGCTATTTGTGATCTTAAAATTCGATTATGAAAAAAACACAGAATTAACACAGTTTAACTGACAACACGACTAATTTATGAAAACAACAATAATTTTTTTAACTATTATTAAGTAAAGATTTGTAGGAACTTAATATCAAACTTGCATGATCGGGAAGAAGTTTTTCAAAAAGAACTCTTCCAAAAAAACATAGGTACCGTCACGATTTATGAGTGCTCAGCGAAAATAGTGGGGTAACTGCATAGATTTTATTCGCTATACAGTAAGACTCGTAAAAGGACTATTAGGTTTAAATTTCAGCCTCTTAACTCGGACCCGAAGAGGCAATAGATAGTGTCACTCACTCAGCATAGCAGTAGCAAGTTCGACAGCAAGAGAAGCTTCCCCGACCATGACGGGGCATATGGGATGGTCGTCGCCAGCCACCCTCAGCCCGCCGGCCTTCAACCCGTCGCGGAACGCTCGGGTGTTCTCTCGCAGACGCTGGCGTAACTCATTGCTGCTTTCAACTAGATCTAATGACTAGGAAGATAAAGTTTTTATTACTTACAAAAAAATCATATAGGTGCTTGACATTATGATTAATTTTGGTAGGTAATTTGAAAAGTATTGTTTTTCAATCTCATGAATATAGTGTCCTGCATAGGAGCCTTGAAAGAAAGAACATCCTTCGTCTGAATCAGCTAGCCTACTAACCTGTAAGCGTCATTATATAGTTTGTCCGCGCATTTTTTTATTGTAAAAGCTCCTATATCATTGAATTTAAAGTCTAATATACCTCATTGATTGGTATTTTGTGCGTTGGCCATGTTTTGGGTCTATTTGGGGCTCGAATAACAATTGGCACAGGCGCCGTCTTGCAAACCTTCGCGCTCAAAGTCGTCTCTCGTGACAACGCGTGTACAATCTGGTAGAGAAGTGCTTGAGACTAACCTTCAAAGATGCAGCAACCACGGCGGGAGGAGGCGCGTTAGAGAACAGATAAGGTCTAGAGACGTTTCTCAGCAGTGTAACTAGTTCCCGGGGACCCGTGGTGTATCCTCCAGCGGCACCGCTCACAGCCTTGCCGAGGGTGGAGCATATGATGTCAGCTGCGCCACTCACACCGCAGTATTCCTCTGTGCCCCTAAATAAATATATTATATTACAAGATGCGCCCAGCGGCTTCACCCACGAGGACCTAATTTCATAGGAGTTGTCTTTATTTCCCGGTGACCTTATTTAAAGAAAAATATAAGTAGTCTAAGTTAGTCCTTGCTGCATTAGGTAGCTATTGAAAGTCCCGTTAAAATCAGTCCAGCCGTTACAGAGTTACAGAGAAACAGACTGAGATTTTTGTCAAAATTGTTTTTTTTAAGCAACTTACCTACAGTTATGCTAATGTCACAATAGCAGCATGTAACTAGTAGTGTATAAATTGTTTGTCTTGAGCATATTTTGAAATCTGGCAGACAGGAATCCTCCTGCCAGATTTCAGAATTGTGGCCTATCATCATTAATCTAATAGGCTCCACTTACAAGTTGCAACATGAATGAAATTACCGCAACAATTTACGAAAATGGCACTAAAGTGGAACAGGAAAATCGTCGGACCTTGTCTGATAATGTTCGGTTTGTCGGTCGCAAACACAATATGCAGCGTGACCAATCATACAACGTAATACTATTCTGAAGACAGGAGTATTATGTTTATTCATCATTGTTTACTTATTTGATGTTCTAAGGCAAAATAGCTCTCTCTTTTCTCTAAGATCAGTCAAGATAATAAGCCAATCTATAGGCATATTATAGACAAATAAAATTGAAGTCTGTAATTCCAAATAGCTTTTTGTGCATTTCACTATGTTATAAAACTGTATGGTGATGTAAGTACTTACATAAAAATACTAATAAGAATTTTTCTCTGTCTATTTATCTATGTCTGTCTGTTTGTTTTGGCTAATCTCTGCAATGGCTGGGCCGATTGGAACTGTCACTTACCTATGTGACATAGTTTGCGGGTAAACCCTCGGGAAACATCTAGTATATAAATCATCATTCCTAACGCATCTTTCACTATCGCAAATTTTTCGAAATTACAAAAAGGCAAGTCTTATCTTAGAAAATCGATATGCATTGAATTAAATTGTATACTTCTTAATTTATTGTACCATTATAATGATAGGTAGGTACCTAAAAAAAAAACTTAATTTATTTCTCACCGTCCAGTTTCGCCAAAGAAGCCGGTGGCATGGCTGTCATCAACAGCCAGTAATGCTCGGTACTTGTCCGCTAAGTCCCTCAGTCCTGGTAGCGGAGCCACATTGCCATCCATTGAGAACACGCCATCAGTTACTATTAACTTTATCCGCGCTTCACTGTGCGCTAGAAGGTGTTCTAATTCTGCGAGAACCAAAGGAAATTACCGATAAAAACTTATTTAATTATTTTCCTCTAGTAAAGTTCGATATTAAGGTCTGTATCAGATTTTGTAAGGTAGGCTTCTGAAATACCGGAAGCTTTTAAACCTCAACGATAAACTTTTTCGAGCACGGCACCTCGCACAATCTAATGCTTAGCATAGTATTGTGTTCCTGCTGTGAAAATCAAAATGAAAATGATTTATTCAGTTTAGGCCCTGGTAAGGCACTTATGAACGTCGAGGAATCTACCACCGGTTCGGAAACTAGCCTTCTGAGAAGAACCGGCAAGAAACTCAGCTGTAAATTCGCCAGTGCTCCATATAGGGGTCGAATGGAGTAGCTGTTTCAGCAATAGTTGTTGTCATTAGAGATTTTATAAGACAGGCAACGTGCGAATAACACAAGGTACTGCAAGCGTTAATTGGCCGCTTATATTCTGGTCCGCCAGGTAAAGAACGATAAGTACCTAAAAGTAGGCTTCTTTGTTACAGTATCTCTACTGAATAACCTAAATAAGGAAGGTTATCACGTACCACTCAAATCTCTATGAGGATAGCGAAACTTCTGTGCTTTGCATAGCCTAATCCCGTCGATGATGGATGCATGGTTCAGAGCGTCGGAGAACACAGCGTCCTCTGGTGTGAGTATGGACTCGAACAGACCAGCGTTGGCGTCGAAGCACGACCCGTAGAGGATCGCGTCTTCTCGCCCGTGAAACTGGGCTAAGCGGCTCTCCAGATCCTATAAAATGAAATAGGAAGGTCAATAGAATTGGGAACTTGTTCCGTCACTTTCTACTCATATTTTAGATACTTTCGGTATCCAGAACTCAGCTTATGGGTCGAAAAATTATTTGTTCGTGTGCCTATAACGATGTTCCCGAGTAGTCGCTATATACCTACGTCGTAGGTAGCAATCGGTGCCTTTTGATCATGACCTGACTACCGAGTCCAGCTCTTAGTAGGGTGTGCTTAAAGTGTTAGTGCGGCAATCTAGTTTCTGAGATCATACTTTTACTACGAATAGGTAATATTTAGACCTGTCTTGGTACCGAGTGAGAACTGTGTCCTTTGAATAAAACTGGGACAGGCTAAGCTCCGTGACCAAGTCAATGTTAGAACAATAAAGATAACAAGTAATTACTGCGCTTAATGTGTACCTAAACATGGATTGTTGGAAGCATCGTATTGAGATAAGCGTAATGTGGGACGAATCTGTTAAATGCAGAATTTTCTAACTGTCACCCACGAAATTTGAATTTGATTTTACCAAATTAGCTCAGCTTGATGGAGCGAGCTTTGTGCCCTTTCCAAAGGAAGAAAAATTTCATATTTAATTCACACTTCAATATGTTAAAAATATTACAATTTACCTTGTGTAGTGTCTGGGTTCCGCATATAAATCTGACCGAACTAAGACCAGCTCCATATTTCTTCAAGCCTTCTCTTGCGGCCTCCACCACTTCGGGATGATTCTAGAACATGAAATTAAAAAATATATATTGATGTCTGGGATCGATTCAAATAAAAGATGCATCATAATTATGCTGTTCGCAAGGATCAGTGAATGACGAAAATGCTAGTCATCTTTCGAATACCAATCAAGGGGAATTTTGAAAATTAAATAATGGTAACTTACAGCAAGACCTAAATAATTATTAGCGCAGAAGTTCAGGAACTCTCCCTCTGCACCTTTCACAGTCACCTGAAAAAAAAACCTATTCAAAATGGAGCTAATCAAAGTATTATCTGTATGACCATACCGCACGCCAGGAAGTCACGAGATGTTAGCGCTCGAAAAAAGTAGGGCTAAACATCACGTTTTTGTAAATTATAGAAAATAAATAACTGTACGTAGGTATAGTTTATTCACTCAGTGCTTATCACACAGACTACCTAATAAGTAGGTAGGTTTCGCATAGACTTACGAAGGTCGAATGGTTGAAACTGAAGTATAACTAAGTACTTATGTACAATTAAATCAGCATGTTGTATCTTAGAGAGTGAGATGAGGTAATTCGCGAATGTATCTATCAGCTGAGTAGATTAAGGAATCTACCATTAAAAAAAATCTATTCAGGTACCTAGTAAGGAGGTAGGTAACTATTAGTTAAGTATTCACATTACTAGGTATCTACCCCATTTGAACTGACATTAGAATTTATTTATTGGCAAAGCAATACAATAATACATTGCACATGAGATGTTAATCATTTAGGAAGATCTTACCTTAGTATCTTGAGGTGATGTGAGGATCCTCTCATGTTTCCATGTTTTAGCCCGTTTGATCTCCTGCAGCCGATCCTCCAGCACCTCCCTCAATTTGGACACACCAGCGCGTTCAGTCCCTTTCAACTCGTGCAGCTGACGAGTCTGTATGCCATTGTATACTGAAGAACAAAGAGGCATAAACACATCACTTTTATTCTTAGACTAAGAAAATAACAAGAAATAAGGCACCTAGTGTTTTAAATGTTAATGAAGCTACCACTTTACGCAAAAACTACCTATAACGTAACATTCTAACACTTAGTTAAATCTCGCATTAAGGTAATTTCTTCCTTCAACGCCTTTTGATAACGTGAGCTGCCATGCTTATAGGTATGTATTTACATTGTTTTATTGTAAATGCGATGGAAAATTAACCTTATGCACCAAAGCGTACAATATGACAGCCAAAACCGGACACGATAGAGACTGATAGTCAGACTAATATCAGTCAACTTTATAGATCCCTTAAATTCCACGATGCAATGGTAAGTAGCAGAACAGACTCTTTCTAAACAAGAAAAGGGATCAGTTGCAAAAAGGGTTGTTTGGAAATTAGCAAATAAGGCTTTACTTTAAATAAGACGTAATCAGTTAAAGTCAACAAAATGCAAGGTCAACAAGTTAATCAAACAATGAGTTTATTTTTATTTCAAAACAATTTCAATTACTTTGCATGGAATGCGTTAGATTATTTCCTAAATGTTGATAATATAGTGATGAATTAATATAAATTTAGCATGTAAATGAGGAAAACTCACCGGTGCGCAGGAGTTGCGAGCGTAGCGCCATCGCGTGGAATGGAGGCGCGGCGAGAGGCGCGGTGCGCGGGCGCTGCTCTTTAGCAGACCAGTCACGCAGGTTTCTGTTTCATTTCAAACATTATTTTGTTTTCGTTCCCTTGTGTTTGTACGTGTAACAGCTATATCTATACTTACGAACACAGCTGTGCGATTTTGTGCACTCGGTAGGCACCTACATCCTATTAGCCGAAATGACGATTTATTTTTAAGGACTGAGTACCTAGCAACCTAAATTGACTTTGTCAATTTTAGAGTTGAGTCAACATGTTCACAGTTTTTTTTTATTAAATCACGTATATGCTTAAATCACAATTGGAATGTTTTTGTCTCTGTTTCAAATAATTCAGCTTGAATTCGTATCTTTGTTACAACGTTGGTGGTCTAAGTACTTACCTACTGATAACAGTGCCTATAACCATTTCTAGTTAGCTAAAGTTGACTCTCAACTAAATCGTAGGTAGTCTCACAAGTGCCACTGAAATGAATTTTGAAAATTATGAAAAACGCTTAGAAAAAGTAAGTAGTTTGGGTAGTTGTGCATGTATTTCATGCATATATACGTCATGTAAGCCACGAGGAGCTCGTGGCATTGCGCATATCATTCGACAAGTGAAGTTAAGCAACCCTAACCCTAGCTAGTTATTGGATGGGTGACCGCCCGAGTTCCCTCCGTGCCTCGGAGAGCACGTTAAGCCGTCGGTCCGGGTTGCCAATTTATCATCAATTTGGCAATCATTACTGTCAGATTGCCGGCCCCAACAATTTATGGGATAAGGCCAGGGAGATGATGGTGACATTATGTAAGCCACACAGAGGCGGACTCATAAAATGACTAGAAGTGCAATTCAAAGTCAGAGCCCATAACTCGTGGTTACTGTATTAATCATATCGGTATGAGGTACAATGCGCCTATTATTGTCGGCTAGTTATGAAGTGACTAGTTCATTACCAGATGAACATTATACATTAGTTTAGTTTTTAGTTTGTAGTAAGTCTCGTAACGTATGCAAAAAAAAACAAAGGAAGAATTTTTGATTCAAATTATAATTTAATTACAATATAACAGCATCTATCTCGCAGATATAGTATTACAGTCCACTTCAAAGGCGACTCTGAAAACAGAAACCACAAATTAGTTATCAACCACAAATATTACAAACATTTGTTCACACAAAATCATACCTCTGGTCCAATATGTATGGCCAACATCAAGTCGTATTCGTTGGCCCCAAGGATTATTTGGGCTCGGCCATCATTGCCCACGGTGACGGACTTGCCCTCACAGGAGCTGCCCACTTTGTTGCCAGATATTACGTCGCAATAGGTTCCAGCTGGCAGGCAGGTCTAAAAAAGGAAAAGTACGTAAAATATCACAATTAGACATGGCCCCTTTTAGTGTCGCTAAAAATCGTTCCCGTCTTCTTGGGATTCGCTTTCGCACCCTATTTTATTCCGTCTACTAGCTTAGTATTGTAATATAAGGTAATTTTATCTTTTTTGAAACATTCTTTAAGCCTTTACAACAATGGAAATTGCAATAGAAGTAAATTGGCAAAAAAAGCTCCAATCTATTTGAGATCACCTCAATGCATGGAATAAAATTACCGTGGATCATTTGGAACTCCTTAAATACATTTCAAAAGCTATACTTATTATAGGTGCAAAAAACAACCTGTAAAGTCTGGTTCAAGTCCCAATAGTCGTTGTTGAACGCAATGAAGGCATTGCCGCCGCGACAGAAGGCGATCTGGTTACTGCCGTTATCCCACCAGTCGTTGACGCCGGTAGTTCCAGCCGCGTTCCTGAAGCCCACCATTGCGTAGATCTGCCTCCAGCGATGTTGGCATACCCATCCATTACCGCATGTGTTGTCCTATATCCAAATACAGCTGTATACAAAGGTACATGTACCAAAAGAAGTACCTGCCTACAGGTGCCGTAGATAGCAGACGACTTATGAAGTGCTGAACTTGTGCGGTAGTCAA
The DNA here is from genome assembly GCA_964035505.1 of Watsonalla cultraria. Lineage (NCBI taxonomy): Eukaryota > Metazoa > Arthropoda > Insecta > Lepidoptera > Drepanidae > Watsonalla > Watsonalla cultraria. The sequence continues at coordinate 7,016,396 of OZ037728.1, forward strand.
CTTATGAATCTGTATCTGTCGGTCTGTACGGCGCGACGCTAGTAAAATACATGCGCAGCTACCCTAAATTTTTCACTGGGTGCTCATAGCTCGTTACGGCAGCCATAGGTACCCCGTGCCCGTCCGCGTCACTTTCATAGGTTGTAATTTTTGCTTGGAACCCTGATTATTTTTATAGTAGCAAAAGTAATTCCTTGTATCAGCAATCTGGCAATGAAAGTTCTGGCAAAATCTCTACTGTTTCGTAGATTAACCGAAAAAATAATTTTATTATATTTTATTGCTCATCAAAAACTCTAAGAGCGACTGTAAGGGCGACACTTACCGAATTGATGGAAGGTGAAATAATATTTCCATCACGATCCATTGGGGGACCGACTTCAGAATCAAAGAACTCGAAACTGCTCATTATCTGAGGTTCGCCATAGGGATGTGCTAAGAGGAAAGCGATAGCTGCTTTGTAAGCTCTAGGTTCCTTATAAGTGAGGATTCCACCGCCTCCGCCGTGTCCTCTCTCGTTATCGTGGTTGTCGATGAAGGTGAGTGCATCACTATGCTCCAACAGACCCCACTGGGGACCCCAAGACACGAGCCAGCGCAGTTGGTGGTTGCCTCTGAAAGCGTTGCTCAATTCCATACCAGCTTTGAACTCTGTTACTGCACCTTAAATTTAAAGGATCTCGTCACATTTCTGCTGGAACGTGAAGAGAGATCGAACTTTTGATTTTACTCGCAACATCGTCACTCTAGTAATAAGCACGTTATAATAAACGCCAAGAATACATATTTCCATTTGGGCCAGGATGTTAAACTCTTGGTATTTACCATCATGTGATGGTCCACATCGAACACAGCACCGTTCTATTAAGTAATTGATATAAAAATCTTCTCCTGAGAGGGTTAAATTTGGAAACCTTGGATAATTTACTACAGTTTTTAAATTTTCAGAAATGGCTTTTAATGTGTGGTCCAAGTGTCCCTTAGATTGTATTCTTTTATTTGATACGAGATTAGTTACCAATGGGTGTGTATTCGTCCCGTGAGATGGCCTCGCCACCGTAGTCTATGACCTCCTGGTAGATGTAAGGGCGTGCTCCTTGAGGGAAGCCGTGCTCAGTGTTGAGGTCATGGAGCCGGTCGTAGATCACGCGCAGATCTTCAGGCCACATGTGCTTCGCTGCATCGATCCTATATTAATTATTAGAAGTAAAAATATGATCCAATTTTTTTGGACATTATCACAATGCACCATCAAGTATAATACAAAGAAAGCCTGTGTGTAGGTATTATGTATGACAAACGTGAATAACAAGACAGACAAGTAAATTATTCATACCAAACACCCAGACAGACAAACACAGTGCTCTTCACATAAAATGTTAACCTGAACCCTGAGCGTAGCAGACAGCGATATTAATAACAACTACGTCATCATTATCTCAACAGGCCGATTATCAGAACCGGCTTGTCATTGAAAATGAAAATGATTTTTCACTTTGGTCTTGATAAGACACTTGAATGTCGAAGATTTAACACCGGTTCGGAAACTAGTGTTCTGAGAAGAACCGGCAAGAGCCAGCCAGACATTAATCTAAGTACATTAGGCGAGCAGTAGGCTTCAATTCTGCAACCAACTTTAATCCTCGGATGATGACGTCAGTCTGACGAAATCCACCCACTGCACATGGCCATCCTCAAATACCTCGCCAACAGCGAGACCATTTTTGGGTCACGAAGATACTTCGGATCCAAACCTAAGATATCACAAATATATTGTAGGTAAGTATTAAGTAGGTACCTGAATCCAGCGACGCCCAGATCAATGAGTTTGTTCATGAAGTTGACGATCATGTTGCGCACGTGCTCCAGGCTCTGGTCCAAGTCTTTAAGTCCCACCAGCTCACAGTTGCGGACCTGGACATATCAGTTATCTATACAATTCAAAGTCCTGGCTAACTGAATATATTAATATATGCACTAACAAATATGGAGGATAAGAGTTGTATGTAAGTAACCTACACTAAGAAAAGGTTTTCCCTAAGGGGGCTAAATAAGATAAAGATACCGCTATTAATGAGATTGCTTGAGTAAATTATGACGGTAGTAGATAAGCATTCTAAGCGAGCAAAAATTTTACATTTGAGTAATAGCATAATAATAAAAAAAACATTATTTATTATTATGTATAAAAAAGTCACCTGACATCTAGAACACCTTGAAGAAGTGTCAAAACAATGTTCAATTTGTCAACACCATATTCGTATGAAGATCCGAAGGGTAATCTATACATCTATACATACAGATAAATAAAATTGAAGTGTCTGTTTGTAATTCCAAAATAACAGCTTTTCACTAAATGCTTCATATGCATTTAGTGAAAAGCTGTTATTTAGTATACACGCTTCTGACAATAAAAAACCAAGTTTTCAAATTTTTCTCTGTCTGTCTGTCTGTTTGTTCCGAGTAATCTTCGAAACGACTGGACGGATTTTAACGGGACTTTCACTGGTAGGTAGCTGATGTTTCAAGGAGTAACTTAAGCTACTTTTATTTATCATAATTATTAGGGTTCCGCGACAATAAGAATGAAACTAAATCTACGCGGGTGAAACCGCGGGGCACAGCTAGTTTACTATATATACTAACTGACAGTCCTTTTTTAAAGAAGGTCATTATCTCATATGCCAGAATTTCGAGCACAACAGTGCTAATCAATATTAATTTGTAGTATAATGTAGGTACCGTCTCGAGTTAGGAATGCTGACCTTGAATGAATATTTCGCATAAAAACACTTTCACAATACCAATCCCTACAATTTTCCCTGAGCGCTCATGCCTCGTGACGACCTGCTGTTATTCTGTAAGATTTCTCAGCGTCGCACTCGATGTCTAGTTTTGGTTTCAGAGATACGAAATTGACCTTTACTGTCTTTGTATTATTGGGAATCTGATCTTACGGAGAGCCTATTGCGAGTTTTTCACTGCCGCCGTCACAAGTCACCGGGGGGACGTAAACGTAGAGATTTGTATAGGATCGAAACAGCGTCATCTGTCGGCCCACAGAAGGTACTATTTTGATCTCATACAAATCTGTGTTTATGTCAACACGGAGACTTGTGACAGCAATCTTAAGAAAACTGACACTAGAGCGAGACTTCGTAAAATTTCAAATTTCTTATAAAGTTTCCCTGTGTAAAACGCAGCTGTATCTGTAAATAAAGGTATAACTATTTATTGTATGGTATAATCACCCGCCAAGCATTGTTGACATAATCCATCCCATCGATCCCGCAGGGAGGCCAGTTGAAGTCATCGACGGTGTAAGGCACCGCGGGGTAGTCCCACTGGTTGAACACGGCAGTGCTGCCAGCCGTGCCCACGTTTTCTGGGGGCTCGCCTGTCATGTGGTTTATCACTGCGTCCACGTAGATTCTATATCAAGAAACACATCAAATCTTATAGATAAATCGTACATCCATTCAAGACTATATAATTACTTAATATGGAATTATATGAGCAGGGTCCGCGTCCTGTTCTTTATATGGAATAAAATATGTACCTATTTTTGGTGGAAAACTTATTCCTGAAAAAGTCTTGCGACAGATAATTAGATGATTAGTAAAGTTCACATTCTATAGCTACTCCACAACAGGTGGCACGTGATTGGATAAAAAAGTCGCAATTATCACTAGTGATTCGATTGCCTCTATTGACAATATCAAGTATAATTATTATACTATCCTGTGTTACTTAGATATCAAAATGTACAAAATGTAGGTGTAAGACTAGTTACACGAAGCTTCACTAAACGTGTAACAAATCCCAAAATCAATTTGGAATTCGTTTACGTCGTATGGCAAAGACTATTGAATAACATTCAGCTATCGCCTCATTATAAGTTGTTATAAGCTTAAATTGCGCACACGAAACAATATGACGAATGTTAGGGCACTTATAATTAGGGCCCTTATTAGATGAAAAAAAAAGAACAATTAGGTACCTGACTCCAGCGACGTTGCACCGCCGTAACATGCTAGCGAACTGTGCCTCGTCCCCGGAGCGTGTGACCAGCACGTAGGACAAGGGCTGGTAGCGCTCCCACCACGGGCGGTTGTATGTCCATAGCACCACGTTTTCATTAGGTGGCGAAATCTATCACAATAAAATTTAAATAATTTTTTAATTTTGTATAAAATAATAACTTTTTATTTTACTTAAAAAAAACTATATTTCATTATAATGGATAATGGGAATAGATATAGATAGAGCATAGGTTTATTTTGCAGTATCTAGGTAAGCTGCATGACAATCGTCATGGGACAATCGGACGTTTGCCAAAATAATATTAATAAAATTAATAAGTAAATTCAGAATAATAAAAAATATTATTCTTTAGTTAGTCGAAGTTAATGTTTTGTAAAAGCTTAAGAAGTAGCACCTGAATTCCTCCGAAACCCCTGGGTCCAAGGAACCTCTCGCACTCGTCGGCTATATCATCCCACTTCCACTCGAAGAGGTGAACGTTCACCGACCTGCCTGAAGCGTAGTATGGATTCTTGTACGCTGACACCGAAGTGAACAGCAACACTGATGTAAGGACTAACGATAGTCCTCGCTGTGATCAGGTAAGGCCACTGATTAATTTTTATTCAAGTAATTTAGTTTGTCATTCCTTGCGTAGAAGTTACTTACCATGTTAGTAAACCAATTTTTACACAGCAACTAACTGGCTGGAGTATAATTTTGTAAATTATTTGTGATATCGACAGATAACGATGTAAAAACAATAATTATCTGCTTAATCCATACTAATTACTACTTACATCTTTTTATCGTGCATTCATCAAGCATTTAGGGGTCATAATTAAATTGTAATTATGTTTAGTTTGTTACCTAAACTGTTGATATTGAACTGTATTTTAGCCTAATTATTGCTTTGACCTTGGTTTATACAATTCAAAGATTCGTATCTGTTTTGAAATTCCCGCCGAGATTTCAGATGTATTGTAGATCTATGCTTACAGATATTAAATCAAATTTACAAATGCAGTGCAAATCAGTTGGATTCTGTTACATTTATCCAGTCAAGTCAAACCATGAATTTTTAATTATAGATGAAGAACAAAACATTTAAATTATACTATCGATTTAAATAATGAACTTAAAAGAAAACTTTTTATTGCTAACATTGAAAAAATAAAAATAATTTATATTTTAGTCTTGGCAACAGTGAAATAAAACCATTCATTCATTTCATTCGGTCTATTACTCAACGACAAACAAAGTAACTTTTTTTCTATGAGTTTGCTTGCTGTCTGCTTTTTATTTATTTTACTTTGGCACTTGGTTTCACGCACTTCGATGGTTTCCGTAAATCGAAAGAAGATAAATAAATAAAACAAATTGTATTTCTCTACTTCGATAGTACGGAATTAGGTGATTATTTCTATGACTCGGACCAAATTTCATCTTCTTAATTATTTTCGTTAACGTGAACAACCAACTTACGCAAACAAAGTTTTGCATCCACAAGTGTTTATTTTAACAAGTATCAGGCAGAGCATTTGAATTTCCAAGGAATATCCAATTGTTTGGTAAACAATTTCGTGTGTTAGTGCAATGGCTGGTAGATTGTACTTAGTCGTGGCGTTGGTATGCGTGGTGCCTATAATATACGCGTGTAACGAAGCTATTTGTGCCAGTGTTGTGTCCAAATGTATGCTGACCCAATCGTGTAAATGTGATCTAAAAGACTGCTCCTGCTGCAAAGACTGCTTCAACTGCCTCAGCTTCTTGTATAGCGAGTGCTGCAGTTGTGTTGGTAAGTCACTAGTGCTAACTTCATCTTATTCTCTTGCACATCTTAAATTATTGTTGAAAATATATCCCCAAATTTTGCAGTTCTAAGTTAGATACATCATTTTGCCTCACAAACTCCGACTATGTGTCCAGCTTAATATAAATAATATAGAGCAATACTTATTAAATTTTTTGCACTTTGAAGAAATGGAATATGCAGTATTCATATTTTTGTGGGCTGCCGTGGCATGGTATTTCTATTTTAAAGAAGGACTCAACAAAGTTTTATAGTCCAAGGCAGAGGCAATTAAAAGTACTTTTTTAACAACATGTACAGGGGGCCTACCATCATCGGTCTAAACAGAGCATATTAAAAACTACTGACCTTTGACATTTCATTTTTGTACTGTAAAATTAAATGTCGAAGCTAAGAAGTTCTTAATATGCACTGCTTAATCGAACATAGTTGGCCCCCAGGTCCCATCACAAGTTAAGAACAAGTACCTTTGAATAGTAATAATTTTTTCTCTGTGTAAATGTATGGCACGAGGCACATAAAAACATGCAAAAAAAAATTGAATTATATTCAAATTTTTTGCTTTGCACTCATTACTTGTGTCAGGACCTGTACTCTACATATTTATTGGCAATTTTTTTTGACCTGCAGATATGTGCCCGAAGCCAAATGACACTCAAACTGAATTATCAAAGACATCATATGTGGAAGAGCTCGGAGATGGTGTCCCCGGCCTGTTCTCAGCACTGACCAGTGATGTAGACTTACAGCAGAGATGGCTGTCCATCACCTACCCTGTGGACATTGACCTGTCCGCTTACAGGCCTGCATCCGAGAAACAATTGGTCTACCATCTACGTAAGTACATTAATTCTAAATTAATATTATTTGTAGAAAAGTTAACAGAAATCATTTAAAACATCTTAAACTATGACAAGACCAAACTCTGGCTGAAATTATGTGCATCCTTTTTGAGATCCTTATATGTAGCAAAACGAGCTACTTTTAAACTAAGGATTATATTAGGTGATATTTAGCAATAAAGGGGTTTATGCCTTAAAGAAATGTTTTTTTTAGTATACTTTTTTTTGTTCTAGCGTTTGAGCAGCATCTTATTATTACTAACCTTACAGAAACATGTGGCACTAATACATAGAGTGTAAATAATAATAAATTATCTCAAAAAACGAGGATTTTCATAAAAATCAGCCAAGCTTACTAATAATAGGTAAATGTTAATATTAAAGCTATACTTAATTAAATTAAAGACAGTCAAGTCAAGTAATATGATATGAGAGTGGATAATGTGGTCTTTGAATTAATGTGAACTAAAGTTGTCCTCGACTTTGAATATCAATGAGGTATCTTGCTGTGAACATAGATAATATTGAATTTATGATCAATCTGAACTCACCTGACAACTGAGTATCAATATTTGTTCATATTTTATTAACCAACTTAAAAAAAAGAGGATGTTATCAATTCAACTGTTTTATTATTTTATTTGAATCATCATTGGTTACTTATCATGAAGGAAAGTAGTATTATCTATACATCTATATCTTCTATATCTATATTATACAGATAAATAAAATTGAAGTGTCTGTTTGTAATTAAAAAACCACAGCTTTTCACTAAATTCATATGAAAGTATACACTGTATCGACATAGAAAAATCATTTTTTTTTTTTTCTGTCTCTCTGTTTGATCTGTCTAATCTCCGAAACGGCTGGACCGATTTTAACGGGACTTTCACTGGCAGAAAGCTAAATTTACAGAGACAAACTTAGGCTACATTATTTTTTTTAAATTATTAGGGGTTCCGCATGGGTGACCACCCATGAAATTAACTCAACGCGGAGTAAAACCGCGGGGCACAGCTTAATAAAATACATCGAATTCCCAGAAAACTGCTTTAATTTTGTAGTTATTCTTGTAACTACTTGTTGAAATAGTCGCGGGTAAGGGCTTACTACACAATATAACTGTGGAACTAGATAACAGGTTCTAGTAAACCACAGTAGGTACTAAAAGATAACATAATTCTAACGAATTCAATATTCAAAAGAGACCTGACACATTATGCCCTTTGATAAAAAAAAAGACCCAAAAGAATAAGCACGATGAGTCATTATCGAGGAATGCTAATAGCTACCTGAGCGCCGTTTCATCAACAATCCTCCTTTAAAAAGTCAAACAAAAAATATTCGCTACTTTTCCTTTCGTATCAATGTTTTCATTCATAATACCTTTTATATGTACGAGTATATCGAAATAATTCGAACCCTTAACACGTTCACTAATAACTTCGCATCTGCTTTGTAAATTTGCTCACTGCTGACGCGCAGACACGTCGTTAGCAGTGAACGCGTAGCGTGAATGTGGGTTGAAAAAGCGTGCCTTAGAATGTGTCAAAACTTTTTCGGAGGACCATAGATAGCGTGGGGTACAGGTCCCGTCACAAGTTATGAGTAACTTGTATGCACAGTAGTTAATTTATAAGTCTTTGTCTGTGTATATGGTGCGAGGTGAAGAAAAGCATGCTTCTCCTCAGTTCTCAGTAAAAGCAACCTTCCGAATCGTGTCGTTCTGACGATTTGAAAGTACTTTGTTAAAAGTCTCAAATAAAGATATTTTGTAATTGAAAAATATAATAATTTCAATTTGCGCAATATCCCCTCTATTTTCGCTGCGCGATCTTTACTTCTGCCGACACCTATATTGTATGAATGTTGTTGTTTGATTGTAGAGAGCGTGGAGCAAGAGAGCGCGCCGGTGAGCCGCGACGTGGTGACGCTGAACTGCACCGTGGCCTACATGTCGCAGTGTATGTCCTGCGACAAGTGCCGCGCCTCCTGCCGCTCCATGGGAGCCAACAGCCTCAGGTAACGACCACAACTATGAGCCCAGTGGTACCGGTACACTCGTACTAGGCAAAACATTCTGCTCGTACTACTACCAAGCAGTCTAGTTAGCAGGAGCGTGCATTGGATTTTCAGAGGGGATAAACAATAAGTAGGTAGGTAGTTTGGTTAAGTACATACCGATGTGGCGCATGGGTACATACGTTTTGGTATAGACACGCACGCACACGACATGAGTGTATATAGTCATCACAAATGGTAAGCACTGCTTATTTGCTTATATGGAATGCACGCCCCTGCTAGTTAGTACCATAGACAAAAGAAAATGTTGTACTATTGATTGATCAGTCACTTTCCTTGTCACAATTTGCCATAATATGTTCTGTATGCAAAATTAACATAGTGCCTACTGTTCCAGATGGTTCCACGATGGCTGCTGCGAGTGCGTCGGAGACAAGTGCCTCTACTACGGCATTAATGAGAGCAGGTACGTACATACAATACATACTAATTATTTGTCTGCCTGTGTTGGCAACACAACATTTATTTATACCATGTAATGTATAATATTGCATATGGCAACTCTGCCCTAGCTGTAGGCTAATACAGCCAACCCACATATCTACTAATCTATCTACCATCACATCTACCAATACTTTAGGTGAAGATAGCTTGAATACTGAGGTCATGTCATAAGGAACTTATACACCCTACACCAAATATTTATACTGGCGACTTTCTATCCAGTATAAATGGAAGTACGCGTAGTTAGAAAATCTACACACTAGTATTGCACACCTGCGAGGCAAGGCCGTCCGCTCGGACGTAATATTATTACAGTAATATATTAGCTCCAGCGGGTAGCGTATCACATTACGCACAGATGCTGCCAATTAATTATGGTAAACACGAAACATTATATGCTGTTTTATTTACAACACATTGTACGATCACATTGTATGGTCAAGGTTTGTTTGGTTTTACGTCAAAAGTACTTGTGTTTATGCTTCGAAATGTGATTAATATTGAAAGAAAGAATTAAACAATACGTTTTTAAAGGATTTATTTACACATCATAATTTAAAATACATTTGCTAATAATGATAATTCCACATTCGAAATAAATACGTACATATATTATGTAGGTAATCCCTGAAGGTTTGGTTGAGAATTTAAATATATACAGGGGCGGATTTGATACGTTGGCTGCCCTAGGCCTACGAAAGATTGCCGCACTTTGACTTCCTTGTACGACATGATGTTGACTTTTTCCTTCAGCTGTTGTATATTGGTCCTTGGTCTCCATCTTCTTCGCTTTCCTTCTATCTTCCCGTATATATATATTACATACATACATAAATATGCTCACGCCTATATCCCATAGGGGTAGGCAGACCACCATTTGCCAGATGCTACGATCCTTAAATACTTCTTTCGCCCTGCCAACCGACCAGCTGGTTACAATTGACCTCACTAATGATGTTTCCTCACATGTGCATATGTCTAGCCACAATAAATTGAAAAAGTATATTAGGTATAATCGGTTCATTAAGAAAACTAAGAAATTAATTAAAATACAAAGAAAATTTTTCAAACATTTTGAATTAACTAAAGAATGTTTGTCGCAAAAAAATAGTTTAGATATAAATGAGCGTAGATTAAGTAAGTTAAATCAGAAATATGAAACAGACATTCAACAATTGCAATCTGACTTGCAGTGCAAGGAGCAATATTTAACTGAGTTAACAAATAAATATTTAAGCGCCCAAAACCAGACTAGTGAACACATCCTGGCTACCACAGAGTTGGTAGACCTATGTAATTATAATGTGGAGCGCTTTGACTCATTGACTAACAAGCACTCTTGTGACTGTGTGATCTCACTATCAACAGCATCGGATGGTGAGCCTCTGCCACTGCCCTGTAAGTTACAGGTTGCTGAGTTGAGTGATACTGTGGAACAAATAAACTTGTGTCCACCTGGACCTAAAACAATAATGTATTCAGATAAAACTGGTAGGAACTTTAGTAGCCTTTTAAGTAAAAATATCACTCATTCAGTTACAAATTATTGTATGCCAGGGGCCTCATACAGGCAAATAGTTGATAGAATCATAAGTAACAAACACGACAGTCACACAACAATTATTATATTAGTTGGACAAACCCCAAACATTAGTAAACGGGAAATAATAAATAGTTTTAAACAGTTGACAGACCTGCATGTAGGTAGGGTTATATTATGTACCATACCATATAGCATAAGCTACACTGATGCACAAAACAAGCATTTATATTACATAAATAGCTTATTACATAATATGACTTCCCATAACGACAAATTTGTACTTTTCGATATAAACAATTTTATTAGTAGTGTTAAGGCAACGCGGGGATCACTTTTTATTCCCCAGAGACTTACACAGAAGCTCGCTACATTGTTAGCTTTTAATATTAATAACCCTGTTATAGTGAATATAACACAGCTTAGATTAAGTGACGAACCAATGATAGATAGATGTTCTACTATCACTGTGACTGATCCTATTGATGCTTTAAACCTTTAAGTGAGACAACAGAGAAGTCAGTAGCATGTATTATGCGACTGTTACACCAGAATATCAACCGCTTCTCGGGCAAAATTCTTGATTTGGAATTATTATTAGACAGAATACCAATTGATTTAATTTGCTTAACTGAAACTTGGTTAAAACCAGATACAATGATATTTAATATTAATAATTATACCTTTGCTAGTTCTTATAACAGACTCTCAGCCGAGGGTGGTGGTGCTATTATTTTTCTGAATAGTAACATCAAGTCCAAAGACAGGAAGGATATTACCAGGCTGTCTGTGGAACGGGTCTGTGAAGCGGCCTGTGCAGAGTTAGACAACTATATAATTGTATGTGTATATAGACCTCCATCCTCTGATTTTAAATCATTTTGCTTAACAATGGAGGCTATTCTTAAGAAACTCTTTAGGACAAATAAACAACTTTTGATATGTGGTGATTTTAATGTAGACATTTTGAAAAATACTTCTGAGGCGCGTTTATTTATATCTCTTTTAAAAACATTCAACTTAGACTTCATATTCAATGAGCCCACACGAATAACGGCCACATCTTCTACCTGCATTGATAATATAATAACAAATGCAAATATCACAAAACACTCACAAATAAGTGGCATTAGATCTGACCATATGGCTCAACTAGTTGAGTTGCAGAGTAGAAGGCAATCTTGTAGTAAGTCTTTTAGGGAATTTAGACCATTGACAAACCATAGATTGCTTCAGTTTAAAAATAATGTTGAGTCCAAAATTAAGAAAACAGAGTCTAGCGAGCCAAATAAATACTTTAATCAATTACATAATGTCATATGTAAAGAATTTAATAAGGCATGTCCTAAGAAACAATGTAAAGTAAACAACAAATTACAGTTCAGCAACTGGGCAACTAAGGGCATAAGAAAAAGTAGGGACACTTTGTATGAGTTATATCACAAGAAAGCCCAAACAATTAATGTCACGTTTCATAGTCACGTTAGAATGTATTCAAAAATATTTAAAAGAGTTTGCCATATAGCTAAATCAAAACACATAAGTAGTGAAATTAGCCGCTCTGATGATAAAATAAAAACTGTTTGGAAAGTTATAAACAGGGAGGCTGGTAGAAATAAAAATAAAGAGCAAGTAAGTAAGCTTAAAATCAATGATAGTATGGTTTAGGGATTCGCAAAATTTCCAGTATCGCTTTACCAGCCTTCCTATCTTCTGTCCATAGCTCAGCAAATCTCATAGGCAAAATTTTTAGGGCTTCCCCTTCAAACTTTGAGATTGCTGGCTTGGAAGAAGCTAGGAACGCTTACTTCATCGCATGCCCAGGTCAAAATTCTCCAGTTTCTCCAAATTCTCAGAGGAGCTGGGACGACATAAATAGCAAATTGACATATGAAAATCTTTTGAGCCGTAGTACAGGTTCGGCGCGTGCCCGGCTTTTGGCCGTGGGGGCGCGTGAGGCCGGCTACTGGCTTCACGCGTACCCTTCGTCAAATACAGGAACTTTTCTTATGCCTGACACGCTCCGAATCGCAACATGTCTACGGCTCGGGGTTCCGGTCTGCATTCCTCACAAATGTCCCTGTGGCAGTGATGTCGACAAGCTAGGACATCACGGACTATCATGCCAAAAAAGTGCGGGCCGCTTCTCGAGACATGCCGCACTTAACGATATCATACGCCGGTCTCTTGCCACCGTCAACGTGCCGAGTCTTCTTGAGCCGACAGGCATTGCAAGAGACGATGGCAAGAGACCGGATGGCATGAGTTTGATTCCATGGAAGATGGGACGGGTGCTGGTATGGGATGCAACCTGTTCAGACACGCTGGCCCCGTCCCATCTATATGGAACCAACAACAGAGTTGGTGCGGCATGTGAAGCGGCGGAGAAGGCTAAAGCTAGCAAATACAGGGGTCTGGGCACCGAATATGATTTTGTTCCATTCGGTGTCGAGACCCTTGGTCCGTGGGGTCCCAGCGCCATAAGGCTTTTTAATGAAATTACGAAAAGATTAGTCGACATCACCGGAGACCGAAGAGCTGGCAGCTACCTCGGACAAAGAATTAGTTTAGCTATTCAGAGGGGGAATGCTGCCAGTATCTTCGGAACCTTGCCTACAGGGACGCCTTTTAATAATATATTTTAGGTTATTATATTTTAGGTTATTTTAGTTTATATATTTATTTTTAAGGCTGTTAGTGTAATAAATAAAACCATTTAGAATTCATATTATTATAAACACATTTTAAATCATGATAGTATAATGTTAACATTATAATTCTTTTTACACTAAATATATAAACTAAAATAACCTAAAATATAATAACCTAATATAATTACCTAAAATATATTATTAAAAGGAGTCCCTGTAGGCAAGGTTCCGAAGATACTGGCAGCATTCCCCCTTTGAATAGCTAAACTAATTCTTTGTCCGATAGTATTATATCGGATAAGTTAGAAGTCGCGACTGCTTTTGAAAATTTTTTTTCTAACATTCCTACAGAGACTACCAAACACCTTAACTCTAGTCCGAATAGAGCTGAAAGCTTATTGAAACATCCGTTGCGTAAAAGCTTCCCAGATTTTAGTTTTAAACATGTACGTCCTGTTGATATCATTAAGGCATTTAAATCGCTTAACATTAAAAATACGGAGGACTTATGGGGACTCTCAATTAAAATTATCCAATCTATTATTTCAACGATTGCTCCCGCATTAGCTTCTATTTTCAATTCATGTATAGATGAAGGCATATTTCCCGATATTATGAAATATAGCAAAGTAATACCGATTTTTAAAGCAGGCTCTAAAGAAGATCCTTCTGATTATAGACCGATATCAATTCTTCCCGCGCTTAGTAAAATATTTGAAAAAATTACGCTTAATCAGATGTTAGCTCACTTTAACATACATAAAATCTTGCACGATCACCAATTTGGCTTCACAAAAGGTAGATCTACAACGGACGCGGCAGCAAAACTAATAAAACACATTTTGACGCAGTAGGAGTCTTCTGTGACCTTTCTAAAGCTTTTGACTGCGTTGATCATCGTACGCTACTTCTTAAGCTCAACTATTATGGAATTCGCGGAAATGCTCTCGACCTTTTATCCTCGTACTTATCAAATCGTCATCAAAAAGTTGGCGTCAGTGGGGTAACATCCAAAGGGTCAATAATCAAAACAGGCGTGCCGCAAGGCTCCATACTAGGTCCATTCCTATTTCTAGCATATATAAATGACCTACCACTTGTTGTAGACAATATCTGTGATATTATTCTATTTGCAGATGATACATCTCTAGTTTTTAAAGTGAGTAGAAAAGACAAAAATCTTAATGCACTAAACGAAACTCTAACATCTGTTTCAAAATGGTTTGATGCCAATAATCTCGTTTTAAATTCTAAAAAAACGAAATGCATCAGATTTTCACCACCTAATACATCGCGAATAGATACAAATATATCATTAGACGGGATTAAACTGGATTTGGTCGCAAGCACCGTATTCTTAGGTCTTACCCTAGATTCAAAATTGCAATGGGGCGCTCATATTGAAACATTGTCAAAAAAGCTTAGTTCAGCTGCGTTTGCGGTTAGAAAAATTAAACAAATGACGGATATTGATACTGCTAGATTAGTCTACTACGCTTATTTTCATAGTCTCATGTCATGGCGTATTGTTATGGGGTTCCGCAGCAGACCTAGATTAAATTTTTGTACTCCAAAAGAGAGCCATCAAGGCAATATACTCGTTGGACCCCCGAGATTCTCTGAGAGATAAATTTAAAGAAATAAATATACTTACCCTACCGTCACTTTACATTTATGAGAATTTGCTATACATGAAAAAAAAAAATCATCTGTTCAATTTAAACTCTGATATTCATTCCATTTCAACACGAAACAAACACAAAATTGTAGCGCCTAGACTCAAATTAGTAAAAGTAAATAAATCATTCGTAGGGAACTGCGTTCGTTTCTACAATAAAATCCCACAGTCAATAAACGCGTTAAGTTATGATAAATTTAAGACACATGTTAAAACTGTACTGATGAAGAAAGCTTATTATACAATTTCGGATTACATAAATGATAAAGACATATGGAATTAAAACTCTGCACAAGTAGCTCCTGGCAATAACATGGTATGCAAACATGTTATGTAAATAATTTAATATTGTTTTTACTTTTTTAATTATTATTTTTTACACATGCATGCTGATACAATTTTCACTATTGTGAATAATTTTAAATGTTTTTATTGTAATTATCATTGTTTACTGTGTAATGAAATGTACATGATGCCAGCTGAGTTTCTTGCCGGTTCTTCTCAGAAGGCTAGTTTCCGAACCGGTGGTAAATTCCTCGACATTCATAAGTGCCTTACCAGGGCCTAAACTGAATAAATCATTTTCATTTTTTCATTTTTCGCTTCACCTACATTCATGACTTAATCTCAATGATAAGCTTCTCGCAATGTATATTATGTAAAATTATTATTGTCAGATGCCTGGCGTGTCCCGGCGGTAAGGAAACGTCAGTGAACTCTATCGACGAAGACCTCAGCTATGACGACCTCGACTACGGCGAAGATGTCGACGCACAATCCGTATAACCCGACTAACACACACGGTACACTAACTTTACTCGAATACCTTAGAGCCGCCTGCAAGCCAGCACAAACGAATTATACATATAGGTGCATTTTACAAGCGCTATATAATATATATCGATTTCGGTATTTTATTTCTCATAAGAAATATATACAGAACGGACAATATAAGCAGAAGTGTTGTAATAACAACATCCCCTTTTCACCGAAGATGATTAAGTGCCAACGTGATAGATGGTGAGTCCATCGCCGTCCCAGGCACTATACGTTTACGTACGTCTTTGAATTCCTTCTTCGTCGGCTCCAATGATTTTCTTGAAATTTAGTATGCAGAGTTACGGGGGAGATGATTCCATATAACTAGGTTTCATTTTTAGAAAAAGTTCGTCTTTCATCAATATAAGGCGCTGTTCAAGTTTTATTCTCGTTCACATTGTTATCCGATCGAATTGATACAAGTATTATATTTGGGTTGCATGTTAACATTGGCATCATAATACATTTTCGGTGAAACGTAGCGTTGAAATTCGAATCTCAGCGGGGCCTGTACGAATGAGTTTTTCTAAAAACTTATGTGGAGTGATTTCACATCACATGCTTTACGGTGAAGGAAACATCGTGTAGAAACCTGCAAATATCTGAGAAGTAATTCAAAGACGTATGTATAGTGCCTGAGACGGCGATGGACTCACCATCGTCACGTCGGCACTTAATCATATTCGGTGAAATGTGGGTGTAGTTACAACACGTCTGCTTACCCCTTCGGGGACCGTTCTGGGATGGCGTGAGCATATTTATTACTACCCCATGTGAGAAAAAGTGAAGGTACAGGGTCAGTCACGAATATATGTGTAACTGTGTATGTATCTTATTCACTTGGCGCCATACAGACAGACAGAGACGGACTCATAAAATGAACGCGTATTCATCAGCGCTCCTACCTCGTGACTCGTAGGCACCTATGCCTATGTCTAGGTGCTTACTATAACGTTGGTGCAGCTGGATGGGTATTTGGCCACCATAACACCTTGAACAAATTTATTCTGTAATTTGTGATTAAGTTATACATTTTACATTGTAATCTCAAAATGTGAATGTTTTCTATTACAATGTAAATTTTTTGTATTAAATCTTATAAATTATATAGATAAAGCCTGGTATTGCAAGTGAGTTCATATGCCAATCCTAGCTTACTACAAGAACTCTTGCCGGAGACCGATTAACTATTTTTCACCTAAGATTCGATCTTCACGTCTCTTAACGCCATCTATTGTATAGTTGAGGAACTTCAACCATCGACAATTTATAGAATCACAAATATGTAAAACAAATGATGATAATTACAATTCTAAATGATTATTTATACTAAGATTATTGTATGTGTCACAAATTATAAGCGCCCTACTATGAGCTCTTATTGCCATGATAGTTTGATATTGTACTATGCAACTGTCGCACAATTGAACTATCATTGCAATAAGAATTCATGGTTGGGCCCCTATCATACTTCATTCTTATCAAGCTTTAAATAATAACTAACCAGTGAATTTAAATATAATCAATAAGATATTCGTAGTATTTTACATATTATAAAAACATTTCATAGAATAGTAAACCAGTAATTAGTGGAGTTTGTGTAAATTTTTACAAAAGAATATAAATTATTATTTTAAAATTAATTTGCGTTGTCACCGTGTATCTCTCCTTGACCGTGACACAAAATATTCATAATTATACATTTAAAGTGTATATTCTATTGTATTCAAATGATTCCAATACTTTATATAATTTACCGTGAACACATATTATAATACTAACAATAACTTAGACGTGAGACTAACGTTGCAGTAACTTTAAATCATTGCTTTAATTTTATATAAGTTATTGTTTCCGTCCTTGTGGAGTATTGAGATTATTTTCTAAATTCCTTATATACGTTTATGCGTTAGATGATGATTGGTTAATCCTACTCTTTTAAAATTAAATTGTGTTGTTTTAAATATTTATATTTATTGACCTTGACTTATTCAGACTCAAAAAAGTTGTCATTTGTACTTGAACAATTTTTTCCCGTAGGATTATAAATAAGAACTTTAAGACTGTTTCAAAATGTCTAGCTTAATTCTGGGCCCCAACCATGAGCTCTTATTGCAATGTTAATTCAGTTGTGCGACAGTGACACGTCACATACATCTGTCTCATAAATGAGTGAAACTATCATGGCTATAAGAGCTCATGGTAAGATGCGGATGCTATCCATAAGATTAATTAACGTTAACATTTTAATTTTCAATTGAAATATTATTAATTATTGTAATTACTCTTATGATTAGTGTTGAGTAAGACATTGTTACCCCTTATGAATAAAAATGCTTACAGAATACCTTAAACGTTGCATAAAACTATGTAAACCTTAATCAATTTCATATTAGTAGTGAAACTGTATGTAGAAGGGTTGTCTATTACATGGCTTACGCTGAACTTTGAATCAGTGCGTAAATATTGTTAACGTTTAAAAAAAATGTGACAGTAACATTTTATTGTAAATTATATGTGCCGTCACGACATATGAGCGCTGGCTTGGAATTTAACAAGAATTTAAGAAGTAGCAGTGATTTTTTTGAGTCTTGTATGGTGCGATGAGATCAAATACATACGTAGTTATTTATTTCCTATTACACTGGTTTACAGTGGTTGCAATAGGTATGAAAATGATTTTTATTATTTATGCACACAATTCATGAAACTATCAACGATTTTTTAAGATTTGCTGTGATTTGTTATGACGATGACTGGATTTTTTACTTATTTTTACCAAGTCGATAGTTGTTCAAAATATAAGATATGCAAAAATCATGAAATATGAGTACATTGAGAACTCTTATGAATATATTCGTAATCTGGGCAATTAAAAACGTAAAAATTTGCGATGATATCCAGGACACCAAAAAATTTTTGTAGAGCTGTGTTATCGCTTAGCGCTCGTAAATCCTGACGGCACCTATAAAGGTCTTAAATTTCTAAGTTAAAGTTAAAGCTATACTAATACTTGGATAATCTCTGAACGCTACGTTTATAAGGGGCTATGAAACAGGCTTTACTGTATGTGCAGGGTGTAGACTTTTAGCCTTAAATGTTTGGCACAGGGCTTCGGTTGGCGTTACATATCAATTTAAAAATATATAAATAAATACCTTTTCATTAAAATAAAATTGTCGGTAATTTTTATTTTTGATGTAGTTATGATTTAAGATTGTCATTTTACAACAAAAATAAGCATTTATGTTCCACATATCATCCAATAATTATCGAAATTTTAATAAACCCTTACAACTACACTTTACCACAAAAATAAGTAATAAGGACGGAACAAAAAAAAATACAAAAAAATAAGGATTTTTTTTTAAATTTATATGTATCCCCGTGCCCTAAATGTACACCTACAAAATCTACGTCCTGTTTATGAAAAAATGCACCGCTATAGGTGCTGATATAAAATCTCTTAAGTGCCAAATGTGTTGCTTGTACAAAATCATGCCATTATTTACGAATTTCTTCTAAATCTCAAGCTATGTCGCCATAAAGTGATTAGCGCAACTTAGTCGTAAAAATAAGTGCCTTTTAGATGTATTTTATATTTTTATATGTCGTATACAATTATAACTTTGGGACGTTACTGTATAATGTAATAAACGATTTTATGTACCTATACTTTTTTATTACAGTGAAGAAGGATTTCCTTGATTTTTTATTAATGTACTTATACAGACAAATATTTTCATTATAACGTCTGTATTTTATGTTGCGTAAGTATTGATTTATAATACTCTACTGTAATAGGTCTCTGAGCCGTTTCCCCTTGGCTAACTAGCCAAGTGAACTCACTTGAGTGGACTACAGCTACTTAAAGTACCTACAACGGTATGCCGATATATGGGACTAGGAATGAATTTGGAACACAGCACAATTTCTAAGGTTGATTTTGTTGTAATTTTTGAGAAAATATTGCATTGGACTAACAAACTTCAGATGCCGTCATAAGCTTTGAGCGGTGCCCTTGCATGCACAGTCGTAAATAAGGTCATTCTGTATGGCGCGACGCGAATAAAATACATGCGTAGTTACCCCCACTCTTCACTGAACGCTAATAACTCTAAATTTCATAAAATGCCGGTTTAAGGCTTGTTTAGAACGTGTTAAAACTCCCGTGTTAGATAATACCTATGATGTTGATAAATACACATCGGTAATCAATAACCTAGCCATTACTGACTGTATCGATGTTAATCTAAGCTGGCTTAAGCCCCGCCAATCCATAGCCGTGGGTGCTGATAACACCGCGATGTTTTTATAGAGCGACCGTCGATATCTTGTCATAAATATATGACTAATAATCTAATACCTCTATGTATAAAAAAGCCGTGGTGGCCGTGGGGTTTGATTAGCTACCCAAACGACACAATTCCGAAATGCAGTGATTTCACTACACGTGCTTAGAAATGTTACCGCTGAGTTCCGAAGATTGCTTTTACTGATTAGAACTGTGGGCCTACCATCATGGGTTTAAGCAGAGCGTATTAAGTACTTCTGAGACTACATTGCTTTTTATACGGTATAATTTGACGTCAAAGCTAAGAAGTGCTTAATACGCGCTGCTTAAACAATCATTCTTAGCTGGCCTCCAGGTAGGTAAAGTACTTGTCTAATCATACTTTAACACGTGTACAGGCATGTGTGTGTACTTACTGTATTTTTTTATAATAAACTAAATTTACTTATTATAACTTAACACATCACATGTATATTTTGACTAATCGACGAACGTTTAGCATCGCTTTGTACAAGTGAAGGTGTCACTAACGCTTGTTAATTGTTTGAACAATTGCTTCGAGCCACATTGTCAATATTGTGGAGTTATAGCTCTATGTAAAGTATTTATTAGTATTTTTATCTGATCAAACAAAGTAGGTATTTCAAAGGCGGTAGAATACGCACTTGTACTGAGGCTCTTATGGGATGAGCTTGAGCTCGCATTTAAACAATAGAGACGGCAGTTAATACCAACAAGATTTTTCTGAAGTAACATACGAGTATATTATCTATTAATAGTATCAGGGAAAATAGAATGCAAAAGACCAAGAGGGCGGAGCCCGAGGCGTTGGACGGGCCAGATATCAGAACAAATAAATGCACCTATCAGCGCCGCAATCCACCAAGCGACGGGTCGTGGAGGATGGACACACAAATCGTGGAATAATTATAAAAGGCGAAACGATACCGATTTTCAAGTAGTGACAAACTTAAAAATCATCAAATAATATGTGATTCCTGTATTTATAGTTACCAAAGTAGTGCATCTTGGGATATTTAGTGACATCTCACATAATGTGTTTCGCTTTATTATACACATTCCACATTCTTCACCTTCATTCATAAAAACCCACCGGAAGTGGTGGCTCAAGTGGACAGGAAGGGGATACCCACTCTGTCAAAACCTTCATCCGAACCTTAAGAGCGAAGCTGACCAAACTGAGAATGCCATATAGATTTATTGTATTTATTTACTTAATATACATGTCCAAATAGGCAAAGCGATGTAATAGGAAGTAAATATTTACGTGGCAACAATGAGAAGTTTGGAGGTGGCATTACAAGATAATAATCGCACAAGCGCCTCAAAGGGCCACAAGTGGCGGCGTTTTATTTTGATAATCGTGAGCTGTCCATGTTAATACACGTGTATTACGTGTACATAACTCGTAACTACAATTATAATCCATGTTTTATTGAGTAATGATAACGCGAAATTCCAGTTGAGAGCGAGTTAAGTGTCGGCCTGACGACGGAGTACGGAGTGCAGTCGAATGGTTGTGTATTATTTATAGTGAATCAGCTGACAGCGGGCGCGAGCGACTCGCGGTGGAGTACCGCCGCGACCGTCCGCGCGGTGAGACCCTGCGCCCGCGCACCACGCGCACGCACTACCAATACTAATCAACCGGCTTCCACGCTTGTTTACGCGCCGCTTCGCTACGAACACTACTCAAACAAGCCGCCGATGACTTAGCATTTTTTTAGTAATATTTTTCTCATACAAAGAACGTAAATATTACGTTGTTGAAAGTGTGCAATTAATCAAATTGTCATCTAATTATTGAACATCATTACGTAACGAGTGCGGATAACTGCAGTGCAAAAGTGCATCTTCTGTGACAGGAATGAGAATTATATTCGATCGGAGAAGTGGATCGATATTGAACCTTAAGTCGTTGTGATAGGGTGTGACGATGCGGAGCGACGTGTTGGCGCCGAGCGAGCTCGAAGGGACCGACTACTTGCTCTCCTCCACCATGAGGCTGGAGGACAGCTTCCTGCAGATACTTGGTAAGTGGCCATAACTGCATAATACTGGTTCAAGTTCTGACAGGGGAAAGGCGGTCCGCCTTGACGACAGAACTGAAAAACAACCCAAATTAAGTGTGAGTAAGTCGTACCTATCAGTGTTATCGCAGAATTCATAGCTTCGAGTTTTTACGGCACCTTACAAGGTGGGTAGGCAGAGGTAGATAATAAACCGACATGTTGAGTTACCTTGAAGTAGTTTGTGTTATCTTACGTCTTATTAATATTTTTCTGATCGAAGTTTTATTGGTGGATTAAAGAAATACAACATTCTCGCACGTGCAGATACTCAGGTAACTAGTATCTGTCTACCTTCATTAAGGGGGCAAATTATCCTCTTTAATAGTGTTACACCTTTTACAGCCTGAATCATTTCAATCGCCCAGTAAAATTAGTCTACCATAAGTAAACGTCCACGCTCGTCTTGTTCTACATTCATAATTTGTATGGGCATATTTTTCCCATTAAGGACCTTACTTACCATAATATTATAATTTTAGTAAGCAAAGGCGCTTTTATGTACTGGTTTCCGTTAAATTCGCATATTATATTTTATTCGCATATTATTTTGTAATAAATAAATAAATAAATAAATAAAAATCCTTATTCCTATCTGCTTACGGCAACTATCTCGTCTGCGTGTAACAGCCAAATATCAAACATATTAAGCAAACTGGTATTCGATGAAATACTTAAAACTAGTTTTCAAAAATATTTATTTCAATCGAATCCAAACAGTAATAACAATGGCATAAAAGGCTAAAGTTATAATAACCTACCTTTTTCATTCAGAAAAATAATTAATATTTGATGGATGAGTAATTTATTATTTAAAAACGTATGTTAAGGTAATGTTGTATATTAACAGCGAAGGATGCTTGCAAAAACCAAGGTCATTTTAATTTATCTTTGTAGGTAATTGAAGGCGCTAACGTTTTTTTCCTCAAATGTGGTAACCTACCTATGAGTTATATTCTACTGGCTTTTACCCGAGGCTTCGCTCTAATTGAAAAAATATTGTTAAACGTATCTTAATGTTACTTCTAATACCTCCAAGAATATGTGTAGTTTTCAAGATGATTAGTTTTCGCGTGAAAGCGTAACGAAGACAATTACGTTCACATTTAAAATGTTAAGTAGGATGTAAGAAGTGTCAAGCAAGACAAGTCAGTGAAGGTAGGTAGAGGCTAACATCACTACATGTAATTTTAGTAATCTAATCATGTCTGTGGGGTAACTTAGGGGATGTTACGCTAAATTTTTTATACTATGGACAAGTTACGACATAACCTATAAGAGTTGAGAAAGAGAATGAGTCGTCGGATAAGAGGGCGTTGTTGTGCTCAATTAGCGTTTTTGTTATTCCGTTGCCAGCAATAGCTCTTCTGTACTATTTGGATATTTTTAACCTTATTTGTTTGAAGTCAATATTATACCTTTAAACGAACAATTCTTGTAAGTCGTAACATACAACACTTCCAACGATTTCAATTTTGTATGCAGCCCCCTGCATACAAAATTGAAATCAGGGGCGATAAATCCATTTAGTTAGGTAACATTATAAACAAGAAAGGACCGGTCATCCAGTACTAAGTCTATAAAACAGTAAACCCCTTATGGTTTAAACCAAGACTAGACCAAATTCGGACTTAAACTATGTCCATCCATTTTGATACCCATATCACATAAACCATGGATTGGACTTAGGCGATGTTTTGCAAATAGAACCAACCTAAGTAGATGGTAGGGATGGGTTTCAATATGGAAATCGAAATGTTAGTTCACTTATTGGTCGCGACGGCTCTCTTTCTGAACAGACTACGGGCAAGCGTTTAGAATCGTACCAAAGTGATAGAATTATTTAACTAAAATACAATTATTTACTCCGTGCTAAAAGCTGGAACCGAAGTGGTAAGACTATCTTCTGCTCTTCTCTTTGCGTTTTGTGATGGAGCCTATTAGATTGTAGCCCTTGTTCGTGGCGTATGACTGAAGGAAGTGGATAGCATAATTTCGTACGACGGAAAGTGTTATTTTACTTTGGATTCAGCTTTCAAGATATCTTATAGAATATCACTTGAGTCAGCGTCGCGAAACAGAACTCTATTGCAATTATTCAATACAATAAGAATATCAGAAAGTCAAGCGAGTGTCTCCTCCTTGAACCGGCGCCTTTGTCAACCGATCTGCCAGCTGTTAGTTATTATGTATGATATAAATTACCAGCTGTAATAATATTATTCGTGCAGACAATTGCGGTAAATGCATAAAAAATATAAGCTCCATTAAGTAAGTATCGGTGTTATGTTATCATTGTCCGTTGACTCGAAGGGTGACTAAAATAATATACATTCTAAAAGCTTAGTTAGTTATACTTATACTTAGTTAAAAAACTAAATACTTAGTTACATTTCGGTATTAATTATAAAGCTACCTATTACCTTTAAATTCTATCACATAGACTGCTTCGTTCGTAAGCATTTCTGCGGAACACGAGGTCCTGAATTTGGGTTTTTCCATCTGTAATTTACCTGTAGCTGCTCGGAGTGAAGATTAGGTGATTAATGGCAATAGACACACCCTTAACTAAATACATGGTACATAAGAATATCTGACGAAATGTGGCTGTCGTTCTAATAAGTACATCTCTGTCTATCCTTTCTAGGAATACCAGCGTGAGCATATACCTACGCATATATGTAGGTATATTCTCATTTGTGCTTTTTTTTCAGACCTTTTGCCAGAAGAAATTAAACCTATTTGTAGTTGCCAAAAAGGCAGTCCATCGTGCAAATCTAATCTCACAGGTAAGTAAAGAACTTGCTGATCAAACAAACATTAGGCATCATACATGATTTGACTGAATATTATAGAACGAAACGGAGAGATTTTTTAAATACAAGTAGGGCACCCGTTCGCTCGCATAGCGCCTGTATGCAAGAAAGTAGTCTGACCACGTTATTTTGGGACAAGACAGCTCAGAATGGAGTTGTGTTGTCTTATTCTCAAGCAACTATCGACGTCAACAAACTGGCTCATAATCACGTCAGATTCAACATTAAATAAACGAAACAGCAGTTTTATAGAGCGAATGTGAGCGGAAGTGTTGGTAGAGGACGTCCAAGGAAGAACTGCTATGACCAAGTTAATAATATTTTTCAGAAAGGTCAAATTGGTAGCACTTGTAACCGAAAGAAGTGTATGCAGAGATGCAGGAATGTGGATGAAGCGAAAGACGTATGTAAGGTATCTGCCTACCCCCATGTGATACAGGCATAAGTTTGTATGTATGTAAAACACCGTTATGTGCTCTAGAATTAAATGAAGGGACCCAGCCATCCTACAGAATTAAATGTTTCTACGGCTACATTTTTTCAATAGCAAAATTTAATTCCATCAACAACATCTAAGTAGTTGTAATGTAATTTTAACAGTAGCAACATTTAACTAGTTAATTCCATCTAAACTAACTCATTTTCTTTATATATAAAAACTAGCTGTGCCCTGCGGTTTCACCCGTGTAGATTTAGTTTTATTCCCGCGGAACCCTAAATGTTTTTTAAAATAAAAGTAAGCCTAAGTTACTCCTTGGAACATCAGCTACCTGCCAGTGAAATTCCCGTTCAAATCGGTCCAGCCGTTTCAGAGATTACCCGGAACAAACAGACAGACAGACAGAGAAAAATTTTAAAACCTGGTTTTTTAGTGTCAGTAGCTGTAATTTATAGTAACATCTAATATTCACCTATCTACTACTACATACCTATCTACTGAATAAAATTATTTAAGTGAATAGGTTCTTATAAAAAACGTGATCCACTAAAAGGTGAACGTGACCCGAATCACACACGGTTACCTAGTGGGTAATCAAATTGTCCCTGACCTAACATTATACTAGTAGGAACGTAATGTATTCTTAAACTGCCGCACGCCGAGGGGGGCCGACCGAAACCCAGAAGATATTAAAAGTTACGGAACTAGGTTTTAGGAACCAAAGTTGTCTATGGCTACAATCACAGAATATAAATGTCTAACGCCAGTCTACATTGATCTCTTACATACATAGATATGCTCACGCCTGTATTCCTGGAAGGGGTACGCAGAGGTGATTTAATAACAACACCCACTTTTCATCGAAGATGATTAAGTGCCAACGTGACAGATGGTGAGTCTATCGCCGTCTCAGGCACTATAGGTACAGTACAGGTCTTTGAATTACTCCTCAGACATATGCAGGTTTCCCCACGATGTTTTCCCTCACCGTACAGCATGTGATGTGAAAACACTGCACATAAGTTTTTGGGGAATCTCATTAGTGCAGGCCCTGCTGGGATTCGAACTTGCGTCGCTTGTGTAGCAGGCCACTGCTCAAACCCCACGTAGTAGTAGTATTCACACTTTTATACATATAGGGCCTAGTCTTTTTAGACGAACATTTGTGTCACACATCATCGGTTGGTGGTATACTACATATCAATTTTAATAAAAATATATTTCGTGTTTTTTTATCTTTTATTTTATAAACTTTTGAGTTTAGTAACCTCTAACAAACAGAAAAATAAATATATTTGTGGTAGTGTACGTGTAGAGGTTAATTAAAAAAGTAAAAGGATATTTAATTTATTTTTATGTTGAAGACAAGCATCGTGAGGAAACCTGCATATGTCTGAGAAGTAATTCAAAGACGTGTGTAGTGCCTGAGACGGCGATGGACTCACCCTCTGTCACGTTGGCACTTAATCATGTTCGGTGACAAGTGGGTGTCGTTACTCCAACACCTGTGCCTACCCATTCGGGGAGTACAGGCGTGAGCTTGTTTTTACATTGATGTGTACCAACAGCCGATACTTTTGTGCCAAAAAAATGCGACCAAAAAGACTAAATTCTATAAATCTTCTTATTTTTGTAATTAAATAATCGCGAGTTTTCTTATCCTCTTAATTCGTATGATATTACAATTTATTTTTATCACGGGCCCGTATTGAGCTATATAATTACTATGGACAGATAGCAGGTTTATTATCCTAGCAATTTGGAACGTTTGCCATATCAAAAAATATAAAACATGTAGTAATATGATTAGATATAGATAGGCACTCAGTTTGCACCAATAAGTATCTTAGGTTGGCGAGATATGATTGTTTACACACCCACTGTTTTCTGCTTCAAATGAAATTGTTTGCGCGTTGTTTCCATGATAACTATGTCCGCTTATCACGAGAATAATACATCTCAAGCACAAGTAGGAATTAAATCATTTTGTCAGCGTTGTGATTGCCGGCGTGTTTGCTTGCCATGTGCTTGCCAAGACCTCTAAGGGTTAAAATAATTTCCATTTTCTTCCCTACATCTACGTTGTTTTTCAGTGAGTTGAACTAAAATTGTGAGGGGACTGCTTAAAAGTGCTGTATATTATTCCTTATAGTATAAGTGGCTTTAAGCCGTTCTATAAACTAAATATTATCTAAATGAATTTAAACAGATAAATAAATTTGAAGTATCTGTTTGTAATATCAAATTAATATTTATTATTATTATTATATATGAAAATATATGCGGCAGGTACTTTCATTATAGTACCATTTCCATATTTTTCTCTATTTTTCTGTCTGTTTGTTGAAATGGCTGCATCTATTTTATGGGACTTTCACTAGCCTACGTTACATAGTCTTTTATTTTTTTTAAATTGCACCGTGATTAAAGCCACCCATGACATGAAATCTACGCGGGTGAAACCGCGGGGCAGAGCTAGTAAATAAATAATTTTAATTAGGGATCATGGAGATGTGAGGGACATCTTGATTGAGAAGTGTTTGTTTATAATATTATATTATTAGTTAGTTACATAAATCCGGGTCGATGTACCTGCAAGTGTTGATAACATGCGGTATCAGCTGCGTTATTCTGTATGATTCCTCAGCGTGGAACGTCAGTTTCAATCATAGGAAATTCAAACATAATACTGAGACGATAAAGTTTAATTTCGTATCTTTGAAACCGACAGTCGGCGTCAAGTCCGACGCTGAGAAAACTAACAGAATAACGCTATAGTTGCTATACATATAGCAAGTACCTAAGTAATACACAAGTATACGTACTTACTTAGATCTTTAGGTCCTATGTATTTATATACGGATGTGAGTATCTATCGCTTGTCTCATACTCCGTTGTAATAGTTATTAATTCTATGATATTTATTTTGTCATTCGCCGATATTTAATGTCAACACATGATACATAAATACAGGGATGATTTTATTATACCCTAAACCAAAGATAAAGAATGTATTTTTTTTTCTATATCTATGTTCTAAGCTCATCCGTTTACCGCATCGCAGGCGCCTTACTATAAACTCTTACTGTCATCATAGTTTCACTGTGTGACAGTGACAATTCCGTTAGATACATCTGTCTCATAATAAGAGTTAAATTATCACAGCTTTAAGAGGTTATGGTTGGGCCCACTTTCAGCCCCCCCCGGGGGTTCCCACCTTGCTGTGGTGGGGGGGCTCTAGTAGTCGTGGCGGCACCTCACGTTGAAGCTAAGAGGAACCCGGCGGCCCCGACACGCCGTTAGTTCGGGTTGCCCCAGGAGGGTCGCTCCTGTCAGTGGTACCTGCTTTGAGTCATCGGCAGGCCCCTTTGAGCGACGACGTCGTAGTCTGGGAAGTGGCGGGCGACGTGCAGGCGGCTCGGGCACTTTGGTGCAAGCTGGCTTGTGGGGGTCGCCCCTAGCGTGATTTGCAGCCCGGCAGATTCACCTAGGGTGCGACGGCGGCGTCGTCTGGAAAGTGGCGGCGTCGTGCAGGGCGGTCTGGGCCACTGGTGCGTGCCGGCCCTGGTGGAGGGTCGCGTAAGCGACAGCGTCTCCTACCGAATGGAATGGTCGGTGACGCGCGGGCGAGGCTGCGAGGGGTAGTGGTCGGATGGAGTGTAGGAACACCGCTCTTGCTCTCCCTACCCACCGCAGCCGAGGATCGCGGCGGGAGAGGCGTGCTGGTATGGCGATGCGCCACTCTCCCTATCCACCGCAACCCGGCGGGGCCACACCGCTGTTGTGGTAATGGTGGGGCTGCGGGGCGAAGAGAGTGGGGGCATTTTCCCCTCCCTTCCCCCATGGCTTGTGTATGGGGACGCGGTGGATGTGGTGTGCCGCGTGTCCGGCCGCACAGTTAGTGCGGTGAAGGAGGGGCTGCAGCCTAGGGGAGCGGGGGCGTTTGTCCCTTCCCTAGGAAATTAATTAAGTCACAGCACAAGAATATTAAATTGTATAAGAATAGAGTAGAGCGTGTCAAACTTATAGAATCATTATATTCATGTAAGAAGCAATTAAAAGATACCTTATTTTTGCACAACAGTGAAATGGAGCACCTGAACTTTGAATTACAACAGAAAGAACTATACATAAATAGTCTTATTGCCAAATATGATATGTCTCAAAAGACCATCAATGAACAGATTTTAGCAACCTCACACTTATTGGAGCTTAGTAAGTACAATGAGGATAGATTTGATTCGCTAGTTAATAAACATTCATGTCAGTGTGCTCAGTTATCACCGTGCTCTACCACATCACAGGTTAATAACAGTTTGTGTGAAGCGCTTCATAATAGTAGCAACGGCATGCCCCTACCTCAGCATAACACAACTACACAAACTGTTGTATTCTCAGACTGTATGGGGAAAAACATAGGTCAGTTATTGTACACCCATATAACAGGCGAAGTTATTAATTATTGTATGCCCGGGGCCACATACAACCAAATAGTTAGTAAAATTAAAAGCTTTTCACTTGGTGCCCATGTAAATATTGTAATATTAATAGGAAATGGTCTATGTATTAACAAAAGTGATCTATTAGGGAGCTTAGATTTATTCTCCCAATTAAACTCTGGGAAAATTATGTTATGTGCATTCCCATATTCTCAATGTTACACAGATAGGCAGAACCAATATATAAGTAGGTTAAATAACCTACTGCACACGACGTCCCGTCATAGTGACGGTTTTATATTTTTTGACACTAATAAATTTATTAGTGGACTTAGGGTAACTAGGGATTCCTTTTATATCCCTAAACAATGTCTTAAACTGATTGCTACTTTGATAGCTTACAATATTAACGACGTTATAGCAAATATAACAAAACATAGGTTAAGGAATGAATCTGAGTATAACAGTACTAGTAACACTCCTATTGGTGTTTTAAACTAGTACCAGAGACAACAGCTGTGCCCAGTGTCTCTCAGCGTTGTCGCTTAAATGTTGTTCATCAGAACATACAGGGCTTAGCTGGCAAAGAATTAGAGATAGACTTGTTTTTAGAATATCACAATGTTCACATTTTATGCTTAACCGAACATTGGCTGAAGAACCATGAGCTATTGCTCACTAATACAAAATATAGACTTGCAAGTGCATTTGTCAGACGTTCAGCAATACATGGAGGCTCATTAATCATTGTTTCAAATGAAGTTAAATATAAGGAACGGAAAGACATAGTTAATATTTCCGTTGAGCGCACAGCTGAGTTATCGTGCATCGAACTTGATAAATTTGTTATTATTTGCGTGTACCGTCCCCCCTCAGGGAACTTTTGCTTATTTGAATCTCTGTTAGAAGATGCTATACAGCGAGTTTGTGTACTTAATAAAAGTTTAATAGTTTGTGGCGACTTTAACGTCAATTTGCTAGACAGTGGGCCATTAACGGTTAGGTTGGTTAGTCTTTTTAATTCTTTTAATTTAAAACATTTATTCTCTGAGCCTACCAGAATCACAGCAACTACAGCCACATGTTTAGATAATATATTTTGCGACTGCGAAGCCACAGATAGTGCTATTATTAGTGATCTCACATCTGACCACTGTGGTCAAAAGATGACTGTTTTGTATACAAGTAACTTAGATACACAAAAAGTAACATGTAGGCCTATCACAAAGAAACGGTTAAATTTGTTTAGATCTAACATAGAAAGTAAAATTCCATATTTGCAATGTTCACAAACTGATCCCGATAAACATTTCAAAAGCCTATTTCACCTTATAAAAAATGAGTTTAACAGTACCTTTAAACTTAAACCAGTTCATAAAAACATTAAAGCAAAATTTAATGAATGGGCAACTCCAGGTATACGTGTTAGTAGAAATAGGTTGTATGAGCTATATGGGTTGAAACAATGTAATCATAACCCAGAATTTATAAATTATGTACGGACTTATTCAAAAACTTTCAAGAAAGCTTGTATAAAAGCTAAAGCTCTATACCTCTCGTCTAAAATAAAAAATGCTGATAACAAGATTAAGGCTACATGGAATATAATTAATGCGGAGACAGGGAAAATAAAAAGTCGCGATACTCGAATAGCCTTGAATATTAATAATAATTTAATCCGCGATAATATTCAAATTGCAGAAACGTTTAATAATTTTTTTATTAACATTCCGGTAGCTACAACTTGTTCTTTGCATTCTTCATCTTCAGACGCTGAATCTCTTCTTAAGTCAAGTGTGTCAGAATGCGACGCCGGCTTTTGTTTTTGTTCCGTTACCCCATTAGAAGTAATTAGGACATTTAAAAGTTTAAATTTAAAAAAAACGGGTGATTTGTGGGATATATCTCTAAAAGTATTACACGATATAATAGATATAATAGCCCCAACCCTGGCTGAAATTTTTAACAATTGTATTAAATTAGGTAAATTTCCCGATTTGATGAAATATAGTAAAGTTATACCATTGTTTAAAGCTGGTGATATTAATGATCCCAATAACTACAGACCGATTTCAATTTTACCTGCTCTTAGTAAAATTTTTGAGAAAATCATATTAAATCAGCTAGTTATCCATTTCAACATAAATCATATTTTACACAATGAGCAGTATGGCTTCACCAAAGGTCGGTCAACTACTGATGCCGGTGTTGCACTTCTTCGACATGTATATAGGGCTTGGGAGAACTCACATGATATGATAGGTGTATTCTGTGACCTATCTAAAGCGTTTGATTGCGTCCATCATGAGACATTATTGCTCAAATTAAAACACTATGGAGTCAAAAGTACTGCACTCGATTTAATTGATTCATATTTAAGCCAGAGGGTACAGAAAGTAGAGGTAAATGGCGTTAAGTCTTCCGGGTCCCCGGTACTGATGGGCGTGCCGCAGGGATCAATCTTAGGGCCTTTTCTATTTCTGATATACATCAATGATTTACCGCATTTTGTTAAGAATATTTGTGATATTGTACTTTTCGCTGATGATACATCACTCTTGTTCGAAGTTAGCAGAGGTAAAACGGATTATGACGATGTAAACAGTGCCCTTGACAAAGTATTTAAATGGTTCACTGTGAATAACTTAGTTTTAAACGCGAAAAAAACAAAATGCTTAAAATTTACTTTACCTAACGTTAAACCTGTTCCGACCAAAATTATGATCAATGGTGAAAAACTGGATATTGTTGAGTCAGTAGTTTTTCTAGGTGTAACACTTGATAACAAACTTCAATGGGGCTCACATATATCTAGTCTATCGGGGAAACTCAGCTCGGCAGCATATGCCGTCAGGAAAGTAAAGCAGTTCACTGACGTAGACACGGCACGATTAGTTTATTTTAGTTACTTTCATAGTGTTATGTCGTATGCTATCTTGCTTTGGGGCAAAGCTGCCGATATAGAAGCCATATTTATATTACAGAAAAGGGCTGTAAAATCAATCTATAACTTAGGATCTAGGGCATCTTTGAAGGAAAAATTTAAAGAAATAGGAATTTTAACAGTGGCTTCGCAGTATATTTTTGCAAACTTACTACTTGTACATAAAAATATAAATTCTTTTCAAAAGAAGAGTGATGTACATAATGTCAACACAAGACATAAAAATAAATTAGTAGTACCTACACACCGCTTACTGAAAGTCCAGGGATCATTTTTAGGGCAAAGTATACGCTTTTATAATAAATTACCTACATGTATTGTAAATTTGCCCTTTGATAAATTTAAAGAAACTGTAAAATCTGTATTACTTAAAAAGGGTTATTATACAGTTAGTGATTATATGTGTGATAAGGAAACTTGGAATAATGTATTACCAGACAAATATTGTAAGTAGTCTCATGGACACTGTACTTATGCTACAATTCTTTTTAATATTTCTTTTGATCTTTGTTTTGACTGGCTTGAGTTGTCATGCTCACTAAAATGCCTTTGCTTGCGGCGGCGTCAGGGTGACGGGTCGCTCACTTCCCTCTATAATGGTTGAGGAGGGCGATGGCTGGCATTCTCGTCATACTTGTGAACAGGTGCTGCTTGTGGGGGCTGGTCATCTCAAGCTACGCATTTAGATATAAATAGAACTACTAGACTTTTCTTTATGTTAATTTTTATCGACATTTGTACATTGGAACTGTGTCCATGGGCTTACATTTCTCAAATGATTTATTTTGTTTAAATTGTATAATATTTTTGAAAAGAGTAATTACTGAGTTTCTTGCCAGGTTCTTCTCAGTAAAAGCAACCTTCCGAACCTGGCGGTAGCATGTATAATCCTGTAAATTGTGTCATTCTGACGATTTGAAAGTGCTTTGTATAAAGTCTAATCGAATAAAGATATTTTTGACTTTGACTTTGACTTTGACCTATCCTGCGGCCAAAGGTGGTCACCAGACTGCCGGTAGGGGGCCTCCAGGCAGCTGGCTCGGGGGAGTTGGCTGCCATTGCACTCATGGAGGTCGTGTGTCAATTCTGGCCTTATGTGTTTCGGCGAGCCTTGCACGGAGTCGGCCTTTAGGCCAAGGGGGGAGGTAATCTCTCCCCTTCAGGAGGGGCTGCCCTCGGGCGGCTGGTCGCAGGGGGGGGGGGTTCACGGCAAAGCATGTGAAAACGTATCACGTGTCCCCCCCGAAAAGCGAGTTGGAGAAACACCTTGGGGTTTAGCCGGTGAGAGCCCGGCATAACCATTCGCTGCCCCCGCAGCGAGTGCGTATCCGAAATGGATTCTTCACGTAAAAAAAAAAAAAAAAAAATGGCCAACTTTCAGAGAGTTCATTGTCGGCCGACCGTCGGCGTTTTTAAGTGTCAGTCAGTTGCCAACTTAGCAACAAAAATCCCATAAACTTTACCTGTTTACTTAAAGATAGAAGAGAAACACAAAATAATTACCATGTAAATTGTCGAGCTTTAATTAATTCTGTGGAACAATGAAGGTTGCGACCTCGTGACGTAGGCACTGCAGTCTCCTACTAAAATGTTAATCAAATTGACAACTTACATACTTGGCTTCCACCGTCTTGGTACAACCGCTTTATTCAATAAGGTTTCTCAGCGTCGAACTAGACGACGCGCGTTGGTTTTGAATTGATACATAATACATCTATACTTCTATATAGTCTATACATCTATGCATCTATACTCTATACAGATAAAAAAAATGTAAGTGTCTGTAATTTCAAAATTAAATTTTTTCTCTAAATCACTGTCTGTTTGTTCCGGGTAATCCCCGAAACGGCTAGGCCGATTTAAACGGGACTTGCTTCAAGGAGTAACTTAGGCTATTTACATTTTTTTAAAACAATATGTATCCGCGTGCAACCATGAAATTAAAAACTACGCGGGTGAAACCGCGGGGCACAGCTAGTATAGGATAAGATTCAATTTTGTATCTTTAAAACCGACACTCGACGACGAGTGCGACGCTGAGAAGCCTTAGTGAATAGCGCGGCAGTACCCCAAGTATCAGGGGCCTTACTATAAGCTCTTATAGCCATCATAGTTTCATCGTGTGACAGTGACAGACTTATACACGTCATATACATCTGTCTCATAATAATAGTTAAACTAAATAATAATAATTCATTTAAAAAAATAGGCGTAGTCCTTTCGTCTTATATTTATACTGTAATAAAAGGTCACGGTAGGGTCATAGGACAAGCTATACAGTGTAGACTATCATATTCTTTCCTCGTTATAAGTACAATTCATTCACTTGATCTTAGCACGCATTATTTTTCATTACTGTACTAGATACCTGATAGCTTCGTTTGATATGTAGTCCACCTACCTATATGTATTATGTCCAATTGCATCTAATTGAACGGAAAATACCTATGTTAAGATATTAATAACTTGTTCACATGTATGAGAAGGCATGCACAGTGTGTGCCAGAGACTAGTCCATGCCAACTGGGGCTGCCTGTGCACTCGGACACCCCGTGATGCGTTGCGTGCGTGGTATCTCGGAACAAATTATTGCTAATGATTCACAAAGATATTAGACTTTTTATGTGACTAGTGTGTTTTTACTTACTTAATATGTGACTAGCTTGCCGAAATAGAAGCTTTAAAATTGTCAAAACTCCAGCACAGAACTTTACATATAAGCTCAACAAGCAGTATGGAAACGACCCTCACACAGACGCATCTACGAGATACAAAATACCCCGAGCAGTGCTTTTATTTGTCGTTTTGAATTAAAACTTGTAAAAGACTTAGAATCTCGTAGATGCGCGCCTTTGTGTGCGTTTGTAATTTTTGCATTTTGAACGATTTATTCCTGGTTTCCATACTAGTTTTAGTAAGCTTATAATAATGTATACAGTGCCTCTTCCCTCAGTAGCTACTAGGTACTTATTTGACGTGACTTTGACATAGGCTCTTATTGCCATGATAATTTGTTATTTGACTGTGCGACAGTGAAATACTTTTTATTCATTTGTTTTGACTTACATACATACAACTAAGAGAATTGAAGCAATTATGTTTCTAATATCACTGATTGTCGGTCTTGATCATTGTTGGCAACAATTGACTTCAAAACCGATGTTAATTAATTCTGCATCTAGGAACTAAACTATCTACATTCCACAGAACACGAAGAAGGATAGGTACATTTTATTCGTACTTACGTACACATATGTTTTTACATGATTTTTTTTCTATAGCGGACGTCATGCGGTTTCAACCGCGTAGTTCCCGTTCCCGTGGGAGTACGGGGATAAAATATAGCCTATGTTACTCGCTGATATCATAGCTGAAAGAATTTTCAAGATCGGTCAAGTAGTTTCGGAGCCTATTCAATGCAAACAAACAAACAAAAAAACAGTCAAATCTTTCGTCTAATATTAGTGTAGATGTCGATAGAACAATACATGCTTCTGTCGTCTTTACTAATATATATAAAGCTTAAGAGTTTACTAGTAAACGACTACTCGAATAAAATTAAAGGTCTTAAGCACTTTGTAGATCCTATATATTAAGTACCTAGTGTTCTTTTTCTCCTCGCTTTGTTTAACTAACACAAAAATAATGATACATATTATTACAATCAGATAAGACTAAACATAAATATAAGCGGCATCTATTACGTTAGATAAGCTTAGTAATAGTAGGTAATAGGTATCTAGCACCACACGCAACACTGACTTATTTTGTTATCAACATTTTTCAAGCGATAAAAAAGTATGATTCCTAAACTTATTTACAAAGGCCACATATTGGTTTATTTTATCACTTTCCCGTAATGATCCTCAGAGGGTAGGTTACAAAATGACTACCCAATTAGATACCAATGACTATCGCTATTTTTAACTCAGAACTTGATTAGAGCTATGCAGATAAAATAAAAAACGAGGATATATTTTTTAATTTTAAGTAATGTAATTATTTAGATTATATATTTCTTTTTAAGGCTTTTAGTGTATATAATAACGTGTATAAATAAATAATTAATAAATAAAATTAATATAAATTTACAACGTTACACACCTATCTAAACTACCTAAAATACTGGTAAGAACATAAATAATTACGTAGCTACCTAGGTTGTATTTTATTATGAGCATATGAAGTGACAACTTCCAACTTCACACCGCGGAATTATAGGTAATCATCAAAAGGTATGATAAATTAATCTTATCTATGAACCAAAATATACGTGAAAATACCACTGTAAATCTCTATGGATTTACACCAAGGTTCAATGTTCGTTTTTCAGATTATTTACTTACTTTTTTCCGATAAGTTTTTAAATTGAATTGGAAAAATATAACAAGATTAAACGAACTTGCCCTAAAATTAAGTTCTGTACGGATTATATAAAGAATGAGACTATGTTCTTATCTGATTTTTTTATTTTATATTATTACAAGATATCTTTGCTTTAAGGACGGCTTAGGACAAATATAATATTACCTAATTACAGGTGTAAACGAACTTACCCTAAAATTAAGTTCTTTGATTATACGAAGTAGGACACTGCCGTGAAAGAATGACACGCTGAGACATCCTGAGATCTAATAATGTAACACTTACATTAAATAAGTTCGTCCCCTAAGGGCAATAATGCACAACAGGTCAGTCCTAAGCCCATTTTATAAAGATATTGTGTGAATTGTTAAAACTATAAAGATATGTCAAATCCTGCGCAGATGGAGTAGCGGACACCCGCCAATAATATATGTGTAATTATATAACTGGAATACGCCCTTGATATATATATTTAAATTTTTTCCATCCAAAGCTTATTGCAGTTAAATAACCACAAAATATTAAGCAGGTATAAGAATACATAGGTATCTTGAAGTTGAAGCAAAAAATGCACATGAGTAGTTACTTTTATAAGTATAAGTCCTTACCTGACTTGTACAGCACAAGTTTCAAAATTGTATAATTATGTAATGTGTAGAATATGACCACAAATCCATCTTCTCTTAAATAACGAAGCCTGAAATTAACTGTGTTGCTTACTGCGGATTGCCTTGATATGTCGCTGGGAACCAATAATTTGTAAGTAATTAAATTAATCTTAGTCGGTTACCTAATTGTAGATGTGTGAAAAACATAGGACTGTCTGAGGTCGCTGTACCATGAAGGCGGAAGGCAATAATATTTATGTACTTACCTTACCTGCATATTATTGTGTTGTTTTTGTGTATATTCGGATACATAAGTGTTTTTCTTGTACCACTTGTATAAATCAAGAATATTATTTGGTACCTACCAAATATGACACCAGAGTAAGTACTTAGTCGAAAAATAAAACTTTATCTATTGTAAATACATAGCAAACTAGTTAAGTATTTACCCTCAATATGGTACCATATGTAAGATATTCCATTTTCTTGAGTCTTTAAATGATCTCCTTATCTGACAAGAACGTACGTTATCCCAACGTCAGTTATCCCAATCAATATTACTAGCAACCCGCCCGCCCTCGTTTTACTTTGGGATGCATTCATAAGCTTGTGTACCAATTAATGTTTTTCATTTCATTCTTGACTCCCTTTATGTCTCAAGTGTTAACAACCTGAATCTTATATGTAAATGCCATAGATACTGTGAATTGGTTATCATTGGCAGAAATATGGAAAAGCACGTTGGGCGCCAGCTTTGCAAATGTTCCCACAGTTTCCTATCGCGCGTCTATCTTTTAACTATCTTCTCCTACCAAATAAGATGTAGGTAATAATAGTTCCTATAGTCCGGCCCTTCACCTGTCATATTGGCATCGTCGACGGGCGAGATGCAATGGAGGAGCAAACAGTGCAGCTATGAATGGACCGCGTCACTGCGCGCGCGCCGCTGACAGGGCGGATTGCGCCATGTCATTGAACGAGCCTATTGCACCGACCAGCGCCAAGTAACTAAAACCTACTGACGCTGCCAACTGCCAACGACATCGTCACGTCATCGTGATTCACATTGTTACATAATTAATTGCATCTTACATGCTCATACGCACACGGACTGAAATCTCCAAATGTGTTATCAGCGGTATCTAATCGATTTTTAAAATGTGTATTTATCCTGACATGTTTTGCATGCTAAGTAACGGTTGAAAAAGTAGAGACCTTCGTCCAGCAGTGGGAAACATCAGAATCATAATAATAACAAAAATATGTAATATCCACATAGGTACCTTAGATAACAGAAACTCGATTTTGTAAAATGGAAGACACGATGGAAAAAAAAAGATAATGATTTTTGTTATTGTTTCGTATTGATTATTTAAAAGAAACATAAATTCATCTTCACGTACCTTCCTACAGACAAGAGCTACTTCCTACGTCATCCTACTTATAATTTCATAATTAGGTGGCATACTAAATACATTTTGAATGAACCGTTTTTCTTCATTATGTATTCTTTAGAATTGTCTACCATGAAACAAATAGGTGACTGTGCTGAGAAGCGTACATTAATATACGTATGTACGTATGAATATATGTTCTAACTTGAGGTTTACGTAAGGTTAAAGTAATTACTAGTAACGAGCATTAGCTTGACCTTGTTGTAGGTAGGTATTTCATATTAAATATACAATGTTTTAAGTTGGTAGGTAGGTACCTAGCTATATACTCTATTTATTTGTTTATGCTATTTAAGGAAGCAAACGTTATATTGATTTCATAGTGAAATTATATACGTAACAGTAAAGAACACACTTAAGCCATATTATGAAACAATTACCTATTGGTAATCATCCAAAATACTACCTGATTCCAGCAGTAAAAAAGGGTAAGTTCTAACAAAGGTTAAACCAAATTATAATAAATAGCGGTCAAGTCAAGTGAAATCGAAATGTGTGTAAAATAATAAAAACTTTAGATAGCAATAAAGTTTTCCGTCATCATATTTAAAGTATTTAAGTTATATAATTTACATAACACTGAACTTAGCGCCTTTGATATTTAAAAAAGGGTGTATAAAACGACTGAGTTATAATCACGCACTTAACTCGTTTTCTCGAAAGAATAAGCACATCCGAAAATGAATGATGAAAATGAACATTCTTAAAAATTATACGCAATGAAAACCGCGGAGTTCAACTACTAATCTAATAAATTTGTCTATAACGTTTGTTCTTGACACACATGGACTATCGGATGCGTGTCTATCTTACATTTCTATTTGTTTATATCTATTTCTTAATATTATGTAAGGTGCGATGGAAAGGGTCGAGAATAGATGTCTATTTTAACCGAAGATGAAACGGACGCCTGAATACCATCGTACACTGCAACCTGAATAATTCGAACACATTTAATGACAGCTAATCAATCATAATATTTTATGATCTCTTTACCATATTACCTACTAGTAACAAAATTGCCACTGCAGCTATATAAACAATAGATGTTCATCATCATCATCAGCTTGCAGAAGTCCACTGCTGAACATAGACCTCCATTTTTGAACGTCACACCAATCGATTACTTGCCAATGCAGTGATGGAATAGAACTTACCTACATTTCCGCAAGGTGCAATAGAGATTATGATTTATGTACCTATGTATTATGACGGTATGCTTCTGTTGTATGAAATTGAACGTAGATCTTCATGAAGCTATGAACAAACCTGTTAAATGCTTTCGAAAAATGTTCTACTAATAAATTTATAAAACATTTG
Source organism: Watsonalla cultraria (assembly GCA_964035505.1). Classification (NCBI taxonomy): domain Eukaryota; kingdom Metazoa; phylum Arthropoda; class Insecta; order Lepidoptera; family Drepanidae; genus Watsonalla; species Watsonalla cultraria. The sequence goes on from OZ037728.1 coordinate 7,057,057, forward strand.
ATTTATTAATCTCAGGAACTACTGGTCCGATTTCAAAAATTCTTTCAGTGTTGGATAGTCCATTTATCGAGGAAGGCTATAGGCTATATCTTATTTTCATAAAAATTTGGGGTCCGTAAGTAAATTGCAATTTTGTAACCTAAGGTGTAAAATCGAAAACCTAATTATGCGTACGCTGCAAAAACTATTGACAATAGAACAAAATGATGTACTACGGGTTTGTAAGTATTATTAATATCTACAAAAAAAGTCCGCGAGAGCATATATCTAACTCTCATAGTTTAGTCACAATAACCGCTTTAATGTTCATAAAAAACATTTAATCGCCTGAAGAAAGAAACTACGTTAAATGTGTATCATAATATTAATTCTTATCCGAATCAAGCATTATGCTATCAAGGGTATTCATGTAGAAGTAAAATACTGTTTGTTTTATTCCAATAGGACGCAACGAATTGGTACCTAATAATGAGTTATTTGCCAAAGAATAATCTCTGAAACGGCTAGACCGATTTTAACGGGACTTTTATTGGCAGATAGCTAATGTTACAGGGAGTACCATGGGCTTTTTATTTATATAGAAAATTTAGGGTTCCGCGGTTATCAAATTAAATCTACGCGGGTGAAACCGCAGGGCACAGCTAGTAATAATAATTTCCCGAAACGATAATAAAATTAATATAATAAATAAAATCTTGATTGTGATAGCTGTACACAACGCCATCTGTATTTGCTATAAATAATTATGTCGTTTCTACTCGTAACTAGATGGCGGTAATTGTAGTTATGTGATGACAACACTTTTCATTCGGTCTTTATAGTCAATGTTAGTCCATATCCAAAGACAATATAAACCTTCAGTAAATAACGTCATATTGACAACGACGGTCAAGTCAATTTATATGTCAGCTGTCATATTTTTCTGGTTGTAAGTGGACATAATTCTGTATTGAAGTTGAAGATTCAGAAGATTATTAATTACTAAATTTCAGTCAAATTTTTTTTCTTTGAGTGTGATAAAGGATTTATTCTAACAAGATTGATAAGGAAAAGAAAATGGGGCTCTGCGACGAAGGTAGGAATGCTAATGCACATTTGAAAACTTTACTCAACAAACGTAAACAAGATTACTTGTCTAAATTATCTTTATAATCTTTCCTTTCTTTGTAACTCGTTGTCTGAACGTATTAAATGAATAGCACACACTACACTGAATGTATTCGGCTGCTGTTTGTTGGCAAAGACCGCACTGAGAGATCAATTTGTTATAAGTGCAGAATGACGACAACGAAACGACTCGCGACTTGTTTTTCATTTGCTTAACAAATGTGTTTGCGCTTACACTTAATTTGTCCTTCCGAGCGTCGTTCGGACGATCGCGGAACTAGCCAAGAACAGGTTTGACCTCCTAGTACATTACCCAATGTTTACATTAAAGGGTTATCTGCATGTTATGTGGGTCAATAAATGTGTTTTATACATATTACTAACTGTCACAAACTGCGTTATCGAGGTTGTTTATTTACATATCTTTGTGTTTAAACATTAGCCCATATAACTCAAGTAAATATACAAATTTCAGTTCAATAAAGGATATAACAGTTCTTTAACACCCTTCACGTTGAAGGGATAAAATTTTCGAAGCTATGAAGTATTTAAGATACATATGATCACGCCTGTATTCCCCGAAGGGGTAGGCAGAGGTGTTGTAAAAAGAACACCCACTTTTCACTGAAAAATTTTAAGTGCCAATGTGACGGGTGGTGATTGTATCGCCAGGCACTCTACATATGTCCTTGAATCACTTTCCAGACATATGCAGGTGTCCTCTCGATGTTTTCCTTCACCCTAAAGCATGTAGTGTGAAATCACTGCACATAAGTTTTTATAAAACTCATCAGTGCAGGCCCCAGGCCATTTTTTTGGAATTATTATTTTTAGAATACTAATATTTAACTCTATCAAAAGCAAAGGGTGCGATTCCTGATGACCAAATGAATACAGATGTATCTAATATATGAATAGCTAATCAATACAATGTACTTAGACTGAGAGACCGGCATTGTGCAAGTGAGCACACAATTAGTTTCAATTGCATGCTTCTGCCTTTTAGACCTACCAATTGAATGTACTCCGTGAAGGTACATACATTATGTTTATTGTTACGTAGGTAGCAAAGATGCTTATGATCAATGGCCTATGTGATGGATCTTTTGTTATGAGGGAAGCTTCTGCTAGCAAAGCAAATATGGGCAACTACGGGGTAAAAGGGGTACCCTTAGATGTTAGAATAAGCTTTACCCTTGCATAAAATTTATTAATTAACTTGATGTGGCCTTCAGTTTCACTCCTATAGACTTAGTTTCATAGATGGTTTTATTTCATGTAGCCATATTTTTTTTGAATATAAATGTAGCCTAAGTTACTCCTCGTAACATCAGCTATCTGACAGTGGAAATTGTTCCAGACATTTCGGTAATCACCCAGAAGAAACAAAGAAAAAATGTATATAGTTTTTTTTACATCAGTACCAATACAAATACTTTATATGAATCTCAATAAACAACAAATTACAAACAGACATTTAAATTTTATTTATCTGTATGGAAGTACTGGTTAGGCAACAAAATAGTTCTACCATTAAAAAATTTTCAGATTATGACATGTCTACAATAAGCAAGTTTGGTGTTATTTGTCAGTGATCAATCAACTCTCAGTTGCAGGAAGTGGCCAATCAAACAAACATTGTATAAGATATCTACCTATTACCTGCAATTACACTAATACAGGTCCCGTCACGAGATAAGAACAAGTATTTTGAATGTGCAGAAGTCATTTTATGAGTGTTTCTGTTTGTATGTATGGTGTGAGGCAAATAAAAACATGCACAGTATGGACCACTATGGACCTGTACTACTGTGTTTTACACACTTCTTTTTTCATTCTGGATATTATTTGGGACAAAAACTTAGTCAGATACAATTTTATTATCCATACGGCTTTTAGCCTCTGGTCAAGTAAAAAGCATGTTAATAATTGATTCAATTAACAACTAATGTGTATGTGTAATCCAAAAGGTGTTTTTATTACTTTGATTGATAATAATGAAGGTCAACAGGTCTAGCTAGGTATGATGTGATGGCATGAAAACCGATCGATATTGTAGGGACATAGTTCTGAGAGGAACTCGAGGCACGTTGCTATTGCGCATATAATTCGATCGGTGAAGTTGAGCAACCCTAACCAAGGCCAGTAGTTGGATGGGTGACCGCCAGTTACATCCGTGCCTCGGAGAGCACGTTAATCCGTCGGTCCTGGTTGCCAATCATAACAGGTCAGTTAGAGGCCATATTTCCGATTTTCCTCGTAAAAGGGGTTGCGAAGGTCAGATGGCAGTCGCTTCGTATAAAAAGGTGATCAGCCAATTCGGGTGGAATCAAGTGCCGACCACAACAATGTGTGGGATAAGGACATGGAGATGATGATTGATGATGATATGTAGCGACATAGTTGTTGATAGCGTTTTAATAATAATTATATATAAGAAAAACCGGAATAGCTCAATGTCGTCGAGAAAACATTTAGTAATGATCCTATTATATTAAAGTCCGATCGCACTATGATTTCTGATCTAGAGAATTGGGAGAGGACTTCGGATCGAATGACTTTAATCGTTCAACTATATTTGGATTTTTTGTTTTACGTCAATCGGGATATTTGGCTCCTGTTTTGTCATGCTAATGTTGTTAATTACAGGCTTCAGTTTGTGTACAATTTAACAGTAGTTAGTTACGATTACTAGCTCATTCCAGCAGTCCTTGTAATTTTTAAGTACGTCTTTTCTTCGAGTCATAGCTATCTTTATGCCAAATTTCATCCCACTAAAGACAGGCAGACAGACATATATTTTTATACACAGTACGTATAGATTTCAAGCATTCAAGTTAATTAACTTATTTATTACCTTTATACATAATTAACTAGACTATAGTAACTAAATAATTTAATTTTATCACAAATGAGACAAAATGTCTGCAGGTTATCAATGCAATTGATAGACCTACTTGCAATAATCAATACCGCTTTCGTTCGAATGGAATGTGCTGTGATAACCTTCGCGTATCTATATTTATTTGATTGGTTCTTAGTTCTATAGAGGTGATGATAAAAAAGGATACACAGACATTTGTACAAAAGGTCACGATAAAATTGGCAGGTATATTCTTCATATCCATTAAATAAAACATAGCCAACCATTACATACTTTTTGTGTTGAATGCTATGAAAACAAAGTTAATACTTAATACATACAGAGGGCCGGCTCCCTACATTAGTCTACTTATAGCTAGAATCGTTGCGTGCTCATTCGCCCTAACCAAGTCGGTAGGGTTCATTCCAGTAGTATGCGTTTATACGTGCCTGCTTGTCTATAGTATAGGCAATAATTCTTCTTTATCTTTAACAAGCTACTTGAGTAGATACTAGTAACATGATCGCTCATCTTTGTCACTTAGTAAGATATCGAAGGGTACAAAGTTCTTTCATTGGTGATACAAATAATATTGCGTTACAAAAGGCTTTATTTCTACATTTGCAAGTCATATAGTGCTCATGTTTGCTGTTTGAACGTCGTCGCTTGACCTTGCGTTTAAGCGTGGCTAAAAATGTTTTGATACTTTCACGGAGGCGGGTTATGGTTGAATGTCAAAGATGACTGTAGGCCTAGACAAAGTAACAATCTCGCGCATGCGCTAATAGAAACGATAAAAAATGTATGGAAATGATATAAAACAGTCACGTGTCGTATGTCATTCTCGTACATTTTGTATAGAAACGATACTACTAGCGAAGCGTGAGTATAATGTTGCTTTGTCTACATGCCCAGATCGACATATTCTGAGCCAAGTCAAAACGCAATGTCAAGCGACGACGTTTGATAATTAACAATCCTAACTAAGGGTATTGGAGCTGACTTTCTGTATATTATTTATATTGTGATATGAGCCACTTACACCGGTTTGCGTTTCTTGAATCTCATCACAATTATGCGTTGAGGATGTTTGTGCTCTGTCATCATGACACAGCCGAATGCCGTTGCAGGGTGCTAATTACATGGCTCGTAATAATTCTTAATTATGGTCGTAAAATCTAGCCACAAATTTTAATAAGAGCCGTGCTTGCGGCAAGTTTGAATCTCAGCCGAGCCTGTACTAATGAGTTTTTCTAAAAAACGTATGTGCAGTGATTTTACACCACGTGCTTTACGGTGAAGGAAAACAACGTGAGGAAACCTGCATATGTCTGAGAAGTATGTATAATATAGTCAAAGTTGTATGTATAGTGCCTGAGACGCCGATAGTCTCACCTGTCACGTTGACACTTAATCATCTTCGATGAAAAGTGGGTGTTGTTACTACATCACCTCTGCCTATCCCTTCGGGGAATACAGGCGTGAGCATATGTATGTACTAATTTTACTTGTATTAAGCTTTATGCTCTCTACATCTTGGTTATCACTAGTAATTTAAATGTGAGATGGCCTTTACTTGTAAACCACTCTTAAGATTTCTTTTGCACACATTTTTAGAACAAAAAGTAAAAAACAAAGTAAGTTGAAAAACAAGCAAATATTCTCATTTCCCCTTATGTATTTAAGATTTGATATTTGAGATGTAAGAGATTGGGAGAGCAGTGGTTCATTAATAATGCAGTGATGTGCCAGTATCTATGCAAGTTCCAACCAGACGCTGAACGAGTTTGTGTTTGTATGACGAAATGCAACCTTTGGACTACTGCGCTTTTATGATCGAGTGCAAAGTCCGTTCATTTTACCTAGAGTAACCAATTTAAACGCTTTAGACTGGTGAATCTATGTAGCTAATAACTTTCTGTCTTAGAAAAAAAAATATCTGTAGGCCTAGACATAGGAACAATCTCTCGCGCTTGCGCTAATAGAAACGATACAAAATGTATTAAATTTAAATCAGTGACGTGACATATGCCATTCCCGTACATTTTGTATCGTTTCTACTAGCGAAGCGTGAGGACTATGTGACATTGTCTACAGGCCCTGCCCTGTGAACTTTGCACATGCACTTGAGGCAGTCTCTATCTTTTTTTTTTTTTTTTTTTTATTGACGAGGGGGAAACCTTCAAAAGGTCCCCGACCGCCCTGGGAGAGGCAGATCGGGGTATGTGGGATTTTTACCTCACTAAAACCCCCCCGGTGGCCATCCTCAGTGCTCAGGGGGGACTCCGGGTACTCTGATAGATCGCACCGGTGTCCCCCACACTTTGCCGGGGCACATCCCCGGGGCAGCTGTGTCGCCGCCCCTGGAGACCTCGCTGTGCAAGGCAGCGCGAGCCACGTCGCGCTGCCACCTTCCCGGGCCCGCGGCTCAGTGGTCAAAGCTCCCACCCCGACCACCGCCAGCAGGCCCTCCGGCCCCCTTTTAGTCGCCTCTTACGACAGGCAGGGGATACCATAGCCAAATTCTTAGACCCTGGCTATTGGGTGGACGGTCCGGGGCGTGCGTTGCCTCCGCCCCGCCGTCGCCGTCGTCTCCGAGAGGGATCGGCTCTCTCCCGATCCCGCTCGGAGGCCTCCTTCTGGGACATTACTGTCTCGCAGAAGGAGACTACGGCCCTCCATGCCTCTCTGTCTGCCAGCATAGCCGTCACTACGCGTGGCAGAGAGAGGTCCTGCCCGATCCTGGTGACCAGGATTCGCCGTTCCGAGCTCCACGCTGGGCACTGCTCCAGCGTGTGCTGTGCGGAATCCCGGTCACTGCCGCAATGGTGGCATTGCGTCGTCGGTTCGCGACCGATCCGATTCAGGTACTCACCGAAACACCCGTGTCCGGTGAGTACCTGCGTCAGCCGGAAGGTGACGTGGTCCTTCCTCTTTAGCCGGGGCCCGAGGCTCGGCAAAATTGCACCGACAGCGCGTTGGCGGGCGTTCTGCGGCTCGCAGAGCCGCTCCCGCCACGTTACGAGCGCGTGTCGGTGCTCCTGCCTTCTCACTTCAGCCGCATTTGGAGGCGCAGTTCCGTCCGCCCGGCGGAGACGGTCGTAAATACGAGCATCCATCTCCGCCAGGATGTCCAGGGGCGGAAACCGCGCCAGGACAGTGGCCGCCTCAAAAGACAGGGTCCGGTACCCTCGTGCGACCCGGATGGCCATAGGACGCTGCATACTATTGTACATAGTTCTGCAGCGCCTAACACCCAATCTGGAAGACCAGACGGGTGCTCCGTAGAGAGCCACGGATCGCACGACCCCCGCATAGAGGCGGCGGACTCCTTCACTCGGCCCCCCGAGATTGGGCAGCAGTCTGTGCAATGCACCCGCTACCCTCTTGATCCGGGGGACCATGCGGCTGAAGTGCTCCTCAAAGCCCCAGCGACCGTCCAGGGTGAGACCAAGGTACTTGAGGTACCGTCCCACCCGGACATCCACGTCACCTACGCGAACCGACGAGCTGGGTGGTTCCCTTCCCCTCGGGATCTTGTGGAACCACAGCGCCTCGGTCTTTTCCGGCGCTACCCGAAGGCCCAGCTCGTGGATTTTCTCCACGACGCATGCCACGCCAAGCTCGGCGAGCCGGTTGGTCTCCTCGAAAGTGGCCCCGACGGCTAGCACCAGCGTGTCGTCCGCATAGCAGACGATGCTAACGCCGTCGGGGCGGTCGACCCGCAGGACCGCATCGTACGCGAGGTTCCACAGGAGTGGCCCTAGGACCGATCCCTGTGGGACCCCGCAGTACACCTCCCTCCGGTGGACTCGTCCATCTCCGCCCACATATTGCACGCACCTGTCGCGCAAGTAGGCACAGACCACGCGCTGCAGGTAGGGGGGCACGCGGTGGTACACCAGGGCCCCCCTTATTGCGTCCCAGGGCAGGCTATTGAAGGCGTTGACTATGTCAAGACTGACAGCCAACGCCACTCCGCCCCGGGAAACAGCCTGCGTCGACAGTGTTCGGACGCGTATGATCGCGTCCACTGTCGACCGCGCGCGTCGGAAGCCAAACTGGTCTTCCGACAGGTCCGGCCCGACGCTCGTCAGGTGCGCACTGAGGCGGTCCGCCAACACTCTTTCGAGCAGCTTACCCGCCTCATCTAGTAGGCAGAGAGGACGATACGCGGAGGAAGAATCTGCGGGTCTTCCATCCTTATGGAGGAGAACCAACCCAGCCACTTTCCAGCCTGAGGGGAACACGCCGCAGCGTAGGCAGTCGTTAAACAGCCGCCGCAGCCTGTTCCCCAGCCCGTTGGGTAGAGCCAACACCCAGGCCCGACCAGGAATTCCGTCGGGGCCTGGTGCCGTGTTTCGGGCTCCGAGGCGCCTCACGGCTCGGTCCAGCTCATCGGTCGTCACCCCCATCTCTTCGGTCCAGATGATCGGTTCCGAAGGAGGGGGCACGGGACTGCTCTGGACCCTGGGGAAGAGGGTGTCTACAACCCTCTCCACGAATGCCGGGTCCAGAGTTTCCGTCAACGGAGGGACCCACGGGCGCAATTTGCCCAGTACCATCCTGTACGGGCGGCCCCATGGATCCCTCTCCAGTCCCCCGATGAGCTCATCCCACGACCGAGCCTTGGCGCTGGCAATGGCTGCCTGCAGCGCCTTCGTGGCGCCTCGATAGGCCACGTAGGCTCCACCCAACTCTTCGGCTGTGGCTCGCCTTCTTCTCCGGGCACGTGTGTACTGGCGTCGGGCGCGGAGGCATATCTCGCGCAGCTCCGCGATGCTCTCCGACCACCAGTACACGGCCCGGGGCTTGGCAGATCTGGTCCGGGGCATCGACGCGTCACATATGGACGTCATCGTGTCCCGGAACCAGGCGGCTTCCCTTTCAGGATCGGGCAGGATCCCATCTTCTTGGCCCTCAGGCCAGGCCGCGACGATGGCTGCGGCACAGAGACGATCTCTGTCCAGCCGCTTGAGAGACCATCGTCGCGGCGGGCTGCTACTGCGGCGGCTGTCGGGGCGGGGAAGGCGGATGGCCACATCCATCGCTATATAGCGATGGTCGGATAATGTGACCATCTCCTCTGCCACTCTCCACCCCGTCACCATGCGCGCTGCCTGGGGAGTCGCCCACGAAAGATCCACGATCGACTCCCCCTGCCAGCGCACGCAGGTGCTGACAGACCCCCGGTTCAGCAACCGGAGGTCCAGCGCCGCCGCCCATTCCAGCACTGTCTCCCCCTTTTGGTCATCCCGGGCGCTCCCCCACTCACGAGAGTGAGCGTTGAAGTCGCCCAGGACAAGCACGGGACGAGGCAGACATCTGCGCATGCAGTTGGCCACCCCGTCCAGGTACGCCTCGTAGACGGCGAGGGTACAGTTGGGGGAGACGTAGCAGCCCACAACGACTACACGACCCCAGCTCACGGCGACGTATCCCAGCCCCCTCTCAATGAGGGAGCAGGGAGGGTCGCCGCTACCGCCACCCCAATATATGGCGACGGAGTCCAGGTCGTCACCAAACCAGCGAGGATGGTTTGGGACGACGCGATATGGCTCCGCCACCACCGCCAGTGCAACCGACCACTGCGCGACAGACTGCTGGAACAAGTCCTGCGCCGCGCGACAGTGGTTGAGGTTGCACTGTAAGGCTCGTTGGGGCCTTAAGGTCGTGATGGAGCCTCGGTTGCCACCACAGCTGGGCTCGAGCCCGGCTGTACCGGACCCGTGCCGCTCGGCTTCGCGGGACCCGGCTTACGGCCCCTTTTGCCACGAGGAGCGGAGCACTTCTTGCCCCCCATCCTGTGGCCAGAGGGCCGGCCCAGGTCCGCGCAGAGCGGGCACTTCAGCGGGCGAGTGCACTGACTCGCCCGGTGGTCCGCCTCGCCACATGCGTAGCACATGGAGCTCCGGTCCGTCGCGCTCGGACATGTGCTACGCACGTGACCGATTTCGAGGCACCGGAAGCACTGCAGAGGCCTTGCCTCCAGTGCCTCGACCCTCACCGATACCCACCCCACCTGGATGCGCCCCGCTGCGAACAGCTTGCGCACCGCGGTGAGTGGGCATCGGACCCACACAGTCCCCAGGGCCAAGTGTGAGGGGCGCTTTATGTCGCCCACTTTCACATCCGCCGCCGCGCAGCCTCCAACCTCCGCGATCGCGGTCGCCACGTCTTCGGGGGTGGTGGCCTCATTGAGGTCCAGCACCCTCATGTCCCCCATCTTCACTGGGCGCACTATTCGCACGCCCAAGTCTTTAAGGGACTCGCGCATGCGACTCGCGAGCGCGTCGGCCTTGGAGGCAGAGTCCGGTTCCGGGACCTCTAGGATCAGCCCGCCGGTTATGGCTTTCCGATTCCGAAGGCTCGGAATGCCAAGGTCGGCGAGCTTTATCCTCTCCCTCGCGGCGGCCATTATTATTTATTATTATTATTTAAATGTCTTTATTGGTATACATACAGTTACAACAGTTACAAATATGATCTTATTCATATTGCACGTTAAGTTATGGTTATCAAATTGTTACTCAGGCTACAACGCCTTTATGAACTTTTAAACATCTAGGTATACATATATAAATATATATTTTAGCGTTATTTAGTAACATGATTCAATTATACAAGCATGAGTTTACTTAGTATGACAGTCTTAGTGAGGCTGGCATATAACAATAAACATGGTAGGAAATATTTAACAGACACCTGTTATGTTAAATTAGTTGGTACTGGTACTTACTTGTTTACGAACAGTGTTCAATAATCAGTTAGGTACAATGAATACCAGTTGTTGGATTAACAAATTGAAAGTAAGGGTACTTACATAAAATATAACAAATTATAACAAATAATGAGGGTGTTGGTAAAAAGTTGTATTGCGGCGGTCAGATGCGGCCGATCAGCTGATAAGCAAACCTTTGTTATGAGTAAGGCTCATTAAGGAAATAGTGATGTGGCAATCGGTATCGATTGTACGTTCTAGAATATCTTAACTTTGAGATGCGGGATTTGCCTATGCCCGAGACAAGAATGTTCCGATGTGATGGGTTTTTTTGTAAGTAAAATTTACGTGATATTTTAAGAATGAAGTTTTTAATGAAGGGATATTTTATGCGTAAGTGTAAGTGTTTTAGATTTGTTTTTAGAGGAGTGTTATATGATAGTTTAATGGCTTTATTTTGTACAACTTGTAATTTTTTATAGTTACTTTCTGTGATACTACACCATGCCGGAGCTGCATAAGTAAGGCATGGTCTAACTAACGTATTGTAAATGTGTAGTTTAGTACGCGGGCTAAGGCTTGACTTCCGGTTTAAGATAGGTTTCAAAGAATTTAATGCCTTGATTCCTTTGTCACGTATTGCTTCTGTATTTTTGGTCCAGTTAAGTTTATTGTCGAGAACAATCCCCAGGTACTTTACAGTTTTACTCCATGGGATAGTGAAACCATTTAAGTTAAGAAGTCGAGTAGGAAGAGAACGTTTCCTGCTGAAGAATATGCCTTCTGTTTTGCTAGAATTCAATTGAAGCTTCCACTTTTTGAAGTAACTGTTTAATAAGTCTAATGACATTTGCATGCGCCAGATAACGATGTCTGGGTCATTGTCAGTCGTAAATGTGGCAGTATCATCAGCAAAGACAGCTAAGTGGGTATGTGGTTGTTTAGGTATGTCATTTAGGTAAAGTATAAATAGGTATGGGCCGAGTATCGAGCCTTGGGGGACTCCAGCAACTATCGTTTGGGGATTAGAGCTCATACCATTAACATGTACTGAGAAAGAGCGACCAAGTAGGTAACTTTGTATAAGTTTTACAAGATAGGGTGGAGTATCGTTAATCATAAGCTTGTGAAGTAATGCATTGTGCCACACAGTATCAAATGCCTTTTCAACGTCTAGCAATACCATTCCTGTGGATTTATTAAGGTTTAGACCATTGACAATGTTTTCGGCAACTCTAGCCAGTTGTTGTGTAGTTGAGTGATTATCACGAAATCCAAACTGTTCAGGAATTAGTACCTTCTCGGTTGCTTCTTTAAGTCGAGATAGTATTATTGATTCAAATATTTTACCGATGGTTGGTAGCAAGCTGATTGGTCTGTAGCTGGTAGAAAGTTGTTCGTCTTTACCTGGTTTCTTAATAGCTATGACTTTTGCGTGTTTCCACCTTACCGGAAAATAACTCAATTTAAGACAAGCATTAAATATTTTTGTAAGAAGGACTAAACATTTTTGGGAGATATTTTTTAACAAGCGATTTTCAATGCCATCTACGCCAGGTGCTTTGCAGGATTTTAGGTTGTTCAGCATTTTTCTGACAAGAACAGGCCGAATGATTGAGGGGCATTCAGTAGTGTTGAAGCTATTAAGGAGATTTAAGGACAGTTCGACGGTTTTTTCAATATCTGTATCACTGGTCCAATTATGCGTAAGATTGCTGTTTTTACCAAATGTTTCTGCAAGGGTTTCGCATTGTTCTAAGGGAGAAGTGGTGAAAGACCCATTTTTTGTTTGGAGCGGTGGGATGGTCAATGGTGTATGGTTTATAGCCTTCACAATGCGCCATAAGTCGGAGATAGGGTTATCAATTTTGGATAGTTTTTTATTCCAGGCTTCATCATTGAAATTCTTCACAGCTGCCTTTATATCAGCTTGCATGCGATTTACTTGCGAGAAAAGCTGTTTACGCAGTGCTCGATCAGTCTCTTTTATAGCCAATCTCTTGAGCCTGTTTTTTGTTTTAATAAGGCTCTTGATACGTCTCGGTAGTGTAGGTACAATTTTGGTAGTTTTTTTAGGTACGTTATTGTCGCGAGCCTCAAGTATTAGGTTAGTTAGAAAGTCTACGGCTACATCAATAGCCTCAGTTGAGTTGAAAGTGTTTGATGTAAGCGTAATGCTTTTGTCTAAGTACGAGCGAAAGCCTTTCCAGTTGGCTTTGCTGTAATTGTAAGTATTATTTGGATGTCTGGTAAAACCACCACCGATCGAGAACATGACAGGTAAGTGATTTGAAGATAGAGACGTTAGTGTTTGTGGTTCAGTTATATTGTAAACATTGTTAGTTAGTATGACATCAGGGGTAGACGGAACGTGTGAGCTGTGGTAATGAACAAGAGTAGGATTGAGAGGAGCAATGATTTCGTAATCCCTGCTAATCATGTGATCAAATAATATTTCACCGTGTTGGTTTGAGTTGGGACAGTGCCAGTAAGAATGTTTGGTATTAAGGTCACCCATTATAATGGAATTTGGGCAAGCATCAATAATTACGTCCAAGTCGTTACGGAGTAAGGTCAGATTAGGCGATTGGTAAGCAGCTATCACGGCTGTGTTTTGGTTACCTATAGTCAAATGCAGACCAATACATTCAAGATTTAGAGTCTTGGGTAGAGCAAGGGGCATATGAGGAATATCTGACCTGATCAGAATGGCAACGCCTTGTCCTACACCGTTGGGCTTTTTGTCTTGTCTGTAGCAAGTGAACCCAGGCGTAGATAGTTTGTGATGAGGGGAAATCCTTGTCTCGGATAGAGCAATTATATCTATAGAATGTTTGCTTACCAGATGAAGCAGCTCACCGATTTTCATACGAATGCCATCGGCATTCCAGTGGAGTATTCGCAATATTTTATTATAATTAAACGTATTGGCCAAGGTATGATAAGATTAATATAACCTTATCCATCATGTTGTTGCAAGCTAAGAATTTGCTCTTAATAGACTTAATGGTGGTCAGTATGTTGAGCATGTCCAAAGTGGCCTGATCTTGTGATCCTTGGGTGGAAGCAGTTCCTGTGTTCCCGGTGGTTGCAGTAGTTTCGTTGGATGTTAGGTTTGCTGCAACAACAGAATTCCACGCACGACCGTCCACGATTGCAGGCTTGCCTGCAGGTTTGACGATACGAGTTTGTTTGTTCACATCGTTGCGTTGCCGAATCTTCAGCAGATAACTTTGCCGATTTTTGCATTGGCGATAGTTTGCCGGATGATTTTCACCGCAGTTGCAGCAAGTTGCTGGTTGGTCCCGGGTTGTCTTGGGGCACTGTTCGGTAGAGTGCGATTCCGTACATTTGACACACCTAGGTGGAAGGTTGCAGTTTTTTGAGGAATGCCCAAAACCTTGACACCTGAAACATTGGGTCCCATACATATTATTGTTTCTGTACTTGCGAATTTGTACTGCACAGCTACTGAGAAACTTGATTTGCCGGAACATTTTAATATCACACTCAGCTGGAAGCTGGGCCAGGAACGGCGGACACGTATAGGATTTCCCGGAGGGAGTCTTTAACTTCCGAACAATAATGTTATTGAATCCTAGTGAGGCCAATTCTTTAGCCAGATGATTCTCAACATAATCAGGAAGTTCAAAAATAACCGCTTTGTACATTCTTTCGTCCTTTCGTGAGAAGGTGTGAAAGGCAATACACTCGGTGCGGAGGCCATCTTTGATCAATTGATGGCTCTCAGCAGAATAGCAAATGATAGCAACTTTATTATTGTTTCTGTACTGTAGATGAAACTGCTTACTGTACTTCAATACAACCTTCTTCAGGTCTTCGTGAGACCAAGCTTTATCCATCTCAATTATGACAGGAGGAATGCGTGGAAGCTTTTTGGTAGATGATGCATCACGAAATCTAGCGCCAGAATCTACACCAGAGTGTTCTGCTGGAAGATTGCTGAACCGATTTGAGGTTTTTATTGGCTCAGAAGTTTCTTTAGCCGCACGTACACTTATCTTCGGAATTTTCCATTCACTGGTGTCAACAGGGCCTTCTAGCGGGCGTTTGCCGACAGAATTTGATCGTTGAATAAAACGTTCCATATCGACAGGAGTTTTATCGACTACGTTCCCATCACTAGTTCACTAACGATCACAAAGCGGGGGGACACTACGAGACGTGTGACTCTGGCGAGTACGCACGCCACAATGAACGGCGGCCATTACCGCAGCGTACGTGACGTCTGATCCCTCCGGGATCGTCACGGTGATCGCTGCGACAGTTGGCGGCCGCGCGGGTGCCCTCTCCGGTTTGCGCGACGGCGGGGGCCGGGACGCAGGCTTCGCGGGAGGAGGCCCACTCGGCCCAGCCCTGGGTTGGGCCTTACGCCCCACCACTGTGCTCCATGCCACCTGGGGGGGTGGCGCCTGCACTGCCCGCGGAGCTGCAGGAGGAGCAGCGGTCGGAAGCACTGTGGCAGTGGCCGGGCTCCGCTTGTTCCTCCTGTTCCTCCTCCCTCCCCTCCTGCGTCCCGGCGTCTCCGGGGCAGGAGGCAGTCTCTATCTAATCTAAGGAGACTAGATGTTGAGATATTTACTTGATAAGTCTGACAATGATTCTTTTATATCTTAAGCAATCTAATCTAGTATGTATAGTAACATGTTCGCTCTGATCTTTGTCACTTATTACGATATCGAAGGGTACAAAGTCCACTTTGCATTTATGATAAATAATATTGGGTTACAAATAAGGCTTTATTTCTATATTTGCAAGTCGTAGTGATAAATCTATAACGAGGTTGTAAACATTAGTTTAGAAACACCTATCTGATGCATATTATGCAATAAGTACAAAGTCCATCGGGCAAGTGACTAAAAGATCGAGTTGTTTTGCATTTTGCCTTGTTATGACTTTGTGTTGATCGATGATTGACCTAAGTAATATCTGCTACATTATTTATGTTCATACAATATGTCTTTAGAACCTCTTGTTTTTGTTAATCATCATCAATTATAAGTATTATTAAAAGAGATTTTGTCTTGAGAGAGAGATAGCCAGTTATATGATGGTGTTAAGTATTACTTAGATATCTATACTTACTCACTAAATCTTTATAATATTATTTATTATAATCGGTTAAGTGGTTTAGGAGTCCATTGAGGACAAACATTGTGACACGAGATTTATATATATTAAGATATGCATAGGTGTCTGTGTATATATGTCTGACCATAGAAACAGTTCGCTGAAATTTTTGAAAAAAATATAACTATTTCACTAGGGAAGGGACGTAGCGTATGACTCTTACAAAAGCTACGGTTTTGAAAAGTGTGAGTTAATTTCTGATACAAAAGTCATGAAGGAACCGTATTTCTACATAAACCTGCATAAATACTATTATAATATTACCGGACCCAATTTAATCATCACATATTTATCTTATCTATGTGCCGCACGCCACAAGTTGCTATTTGATTAGTATCTCTTCGTCGTCAGTAGTAAAAACCTGCTTAAATACACAATTTTTTGTTCAGGCCGTCCTATCATATGACACGAGACAGTAATGATTACGCCTTCATTTTGAAAGATTTACTGAACAGTTTCAAAAGTTCAGTCTGGTAGGCAATATCTGAGTCGAATATTATGGGGATCAAAATAAATGAATATGCTCACGCCATACCAGAAGGGTCTTTGTAAGGGTAAGCAGAGGTGTTGTAATAACAACACCCACTATTCACCAAGCGCCAACGTGCCAGATGGTGAGTATATCGCCGTCTTAGGCTTAGGTACATCTTTATATAATCTTGAATACCTATAATATTATAATTATACCACGGTAAATGTGAGAATAGGCATATAGTTTTTTAGCTTAGATAAAGGTGGTTTCTCGCTTTTATAATAGGTGTTAAAATTGTTAATATTCAGTTTAACGACTGCGAGTCAAAATAAAACTTATTTACATAATTATACGTAAATACCAGATACTATAATTATATTGGTACCTAATTAAAGCGAAACGTGAATCATCCACTAAAAAATCTCCTGGCAACATTTCGTTCGAAAGCTAGGTAGTGATAGGTAGGTAGGTCTTGACGGACGCATAAACCTCGCGGTTGATGGGTGCGGTCGTGTTCCAACGCGCCATCCCATAGTGTAAAAGCCGAGATCCGCCTGGTATCGTAAGGAGCGGCCTGACAAGTCAGTCGCCGGGGAGGTCACGGCAAAGCATGTGAAGAGATACCACGTGCACTCCTCCACTTAGCAGTTAGCGACCGGGAGGCACACCGTGGGGTTTGGTCGGTGCGAGTCCGACATAACTCTTCCGCTGCCCCCCCGGCGGCGGTTGGTGTATCCAGAACGTTTTCCTACGTTAAAAAAGTAGTGGTAGAGGTTTATTTTTTGTTATAATATTAATCTATACATCTATGCATCTATACAGATAAATAAAATTGAAGTGTCTGTTTGTAATTCCAAAATAAAAGCTTTTCACTAAAAGCAAGTAAGAAACACATGAAAGCAAGTAAGTATATACGGTACTGTCATACAAAATACAATTTGTAAAGTTTTTCTCTGTCTGTCTGTCTGTTCCGGGTAATCTCTGAAACGGCTGGACCGCTTTTAACGGGACTTTGACAGATAGCTGATGATGCAAGGAGTACCTTAGGCTACTTTGATTTAAAAAAAACACTAGGTTTACGCGGGTAAAACTGCAGGGCCCAGCTAGTATAATATAAAATATGTAGTATTCCAAATCGGTATCTGACTTCAAATCGAATCCTAATATACCAAAATTATGTAAAAATTAGGCAATTTGAAATTACGTAAAAATTTAAATAAAATTTTGAGAGTACAATGCGATGTCAAGGTGACCACACAGCTCAGACGTCATTGAACTGCAAATTATGATTATGTAACAGTTAATACATTATTTACCTGTTTCTAACGTCATACGTGGTTCCCCGACAAACATTACGGCTGATTCCATGAGATCTATTTGTTAGTGACTATACTGATACTTAGAGTGAATAGTAGGTACTTTAAATACATATAATAAAAAAAAATGATTTTATACATCCCTATACTTAATCCAAACATAAACAAATCCAGACCAACTTTACTGCGCTATTCTACAAGGTTTCTCAACGTCGCACTCATCGACGAGTGTCGGTTTCAAAGATACGAAATTGAACCTTATCCTCTATGTATTATATATCAATTTAATATGGAAACGTTGAAACAATGCTCGTCGAGTTCGACACTTACTTCGAACCTTAGTGAATAACGCGACAATTCTTAGTGTTCCTAGGCACCTGTATCCTCTCCAAATCAATTTTTATTTAACAAAACATTTTTTATTGACTGCAGTGACTTTTTATCTAATAAAAATTCCTCGTCTTAAAGACTCGGTCTTGAACAAATCCGGAAAGTATTTTTGCTTAGGATTTTACGTGTAATTATTTTAATGACTCAAACCCGTCTTACATCTTAGTTCCGTGCGGAGGATTATCTTTTATAAATTACAATCTAATATGTTTTTTCTTACTTGTAAGTTGCAAGATACTTAACCTGCTAAAAGTATAATTCGATGTAACGACGATATTATCTTAATTTATTGATAAAGTCGTTCACAAACTGCGAAACTTAAACAAGTTGATCATCATTAATTAGTTAAAACAATAAATTAATAAATCATCATCATCTTCCTTCTGCGACCATTATTTGTAGTCTGCGCCAGCTTTTTTCCATTTCTCTATCAGCCCTATCTGTATTTACTCCCGTTCTAGCCATATCATCTTTCACATTATCTATTACTCGTTTCCGAGGTCTTCTCGCATTGTAACCTCCCCATATAAAACGGTTGATATAGAAAGGTTTACCTACGGGCGATAATAGCGTCTCAGCCACTCGGGTGAGTTGGGCCGCGGCCGAGATTCTTGCGACCCCCGACCTCGCCTACAGATACCGAGTCCCGAGACTGTTGACATCAATCCACATACTAATCAATTGCCCCTCCCGACGCATTTGCAGGGATGACTTATATTACCCTTATCAAGAACCATAGGCCAACTCTTAAATGCTTTGGCGGTTCATTTCGGTACCATAAATAAAATGCCTCCTGCTTCGTTACTTACACCAATCTCATAGACGAACATAGGTTTTATTTCCAACTTGCAGTATTACTGGAAGGCTACGTTTAATAGTTCCTACCCCTTATCTTCACTTATGTTTTCATTGCAACGTCCTTGTTTAATGGTAGTAAATGACGTTTATCTCACACCGAAATTAGCTTGTAAACATGTAATTTTTTTATCACCAAAAGTGATAAAAGCGGTGGACGGGGAGTAATTCCTAGAACGATGGTTGTCCAGCACCTAATCACAAGAAATGGCAGATAATGCAACTACCCGAGTCCTGTTAGATAGCGGGCGTGCTCCCACAATGGCCGCTCAGCACACATGGCCACAAAGGAACAAAGCAGTGCGTGCTGATAATTACTCATCCGTTGCAATTTGTTTACCTACCACAACATGCTGTTTAAGTATGGCAAAAGTAGCCATCGTCAGCTGCTACCGAATGACTCCACATCCGCCATTTCCGATAACGCATACGCATGAGTCAGTAGTGACTGGCGACAACGCGCGTTCATCTCCATAAGTCCTGTCATTCATACGAAGCTCTGCCCGCGGTGCACGTTGTTAGGCGGTTGTTAGCGACAACTGGCTAGCGAGCTGTCATTCATGTGAGCAAATCGAGGTGTTGTGGTCAACAGAAGTGTCAGTTATAATAACATCGCGTGCGGGGAAGGTCGCGCCCACGTTGCCTCTGCCACTAACTCCCGTCACCCGAGACCGGCGTGACTTTCTGTAAACAACTCTATCGACAACAACACGGTGAACAATTAAAAGATAAAAACGAAAACATCACCAGGAAACTACGTACTCGCTGATCGTGCATCGTTACCGATCAAATGTTGACAGTGATTATAAAATTGGACCTAGTTTAGTTAAGTAATCCGTCCGGCGTAGCGGCCATGTCAACAGTGATAACGGGTGCATTACTAGTAACAGATAGAAAATTTTTGTACACCTGGTGACCAGCGAGTGTAATCGCGTTGGTGCCACTGAGGTCGTTATCGGCGGTGCGGCGCGCGTGTTAGTTGACGGCGGAGATTGTTTGCGCGAGGGTGGTTGGAAGATGCCGGTGCTCGGCTGCGAGGGGATGTCGAGCCAGGAGCTGTTCCCCGCGGGGTACGGCGCGCAATACTTGGCGGGCCCTCCCGCCGCCGGCTGGGACAAGCAGCCCTACTCCTACTTGTACCGCAGCCCCACGCTGCCGCCACAGACATTACCGTCCGCCCGAACCGTCACCTCCAGCGAAGGTCTGTTCCACGTTCATATTCACTCCACTCGTACTCATATGTATTGTATTGTGTACATTGGCAATGTTTTGCTGATTTCATTTGCGTAAAGTGAATATTGACACAAAAATAATGATATCATTGGCAATTTTTACCCACTGCCGATTTATAGGTACTATTATTAGTGCACAAGTTGTCGACTGTTTATCATGTTTCTTGTCTCGTCGCTTGTATTTAACATTATCAAAAGCGATAAACATCTGTAATGTTTTTATCTATGTCGTTACAAATAACACGTTTCAACAGCCAAGGATTCATTATAATGACTCAAATTAATTATGTAATTACATGAATGTTGTTAATTTTTTATTTAAAAACAATTCGAAGGTGAAGCAGGTATAATATGACCCGGTAATATTGCATCGTTGATTGGTGGTCGTCCTTGGGGCATATAACTGTTATGTATTGAGCATAAGTATTGTATTCCCGTCTCAGAAAGTTTACCTATTTTAAGGCGTATTGATAATTTAAATACAAAAGCTTTTCAAAAGTCTGCTTTTTCGCAAAAGTAATTAGTGTTTACTCAAGGTTCACCTATATGAGAGAGAGAGATGTAAAAACAATAGACAGGTGATAAAATTATAGAAATAAGTACTTTCCGACTAAGAAACACAATGTAACATTGATTGGTTTTGTTATCACTAAATACTAGCTACTATTCTAACTATCGTCAAACAAGTAAATACGAACGATGTCAAAACCAAATTTTATTTGCTTCCTAAATTATATTCATTACGAGAAAGTGGTCTCCCTGTGGGATTTAGGCGTGACCATATTACGTACCTACTTATGTGAAAATCAATGTATGTAAGTAACATTCGGAGCAAGTAGGTACACCTATAATCACAGTGGCCCATGCATGAGCAACATGTCCTGTTAGCAAAATGACCCGACCCCGGCTATCAATAGATGTTACTATTGCAAATACACAAACTCCAGATAAAATTCATTAATTATCATAAGAAAATAAGCAATAATACTTACTTGTTACAATAGGTATAGCATAGCTACAATGTAGCATAGTCAGCGTATGCCACAGACATAGATAGTAATCTATCGTATGCCATATTTCAGGAGATCTCACTTTGTGGTACTATCCAACGAGTTAAGGAATACTAATTTTAAATAAACCCACGTAGAAACACTATACACAGTGTTCAATAGTATACTTAGTGCACCTCAGTGGATAAGAATCTGAATTATGCTCTTAACTCTGTTGGTCTTTCTCCGAAAACGAAACTTCACAAACGAACTTTTTTGGTTTTTACCAATATCAATTTTTTTTTGTTGAATAATTTAAGTAAGGTAGTTAGAATTTTCTTGTGGACCACGTTTGAGCAGTTTTAAGACATTCTTGTGAGCGCCCGCTGATGTCTTCAGCGTTGCTAGACAAAATAGCTTATTATCAAGTGACTTCTTATGTTTAGAAACCACTAAGAAGAAAATGAAGAAAGACACCAGTTTGGCTGGTGGGGAAGGATGAAATATTGTCAGAGAAAAGTTATATTTGTGAGAATAGTCAAGAATACCGGAGAAATTGTGATCTCGTATAAAGTTTAAATAAATGTAGACGAAGAAAAGTTATTTATCAGAGTGACGCTCAATCCTCTGACAGCCTAGAGAGGGCATTTGGTATTGATAATATATTATGTTTGTATTGACTTATTTATGAAGGTCTAACAAAAAAAATATACTGCTGGTTCAGGATTTTTATTACGTAAATACACAATTAATTTATTTACATTTAAATTAAGAATTCTCTAACGTTTCCTAATGTGGTAGGTAGGTGCGCTATCGTTACATATTCACAATGAATACTACCGTCAGTTGATAAATGCTAATCATACCACGCCGCGCTTGACCGCCCCGCTGTTATTGTATTGTACTACTGAAATACAATCCACAGGTGAAACAATATTTCATTTTGGAACTCTATTGTATACTAGCTTATACCGTAAACCTTTTACAACCTTTTTTTGCATTATTCAGTAGCCTATGTTCTTTGCTTGAAGTGCACAGAGCCCATATTAATCAATCATCTATCTCTTCCTGTGCAGTGAATGTTTTTGTCCTTTTTAATAGTTAAAGACTTTCTACCCACCGCTACTCATAAGTTTGTAGAAAACTCATTGTTACGCTAACAACGAGTTTTACGGTTCAGGAAATGTTCGGTTCATGAAAAACCCCGCAGAGATCGTGTCCTGCTAAATACGGTGATACTCACCATCCGTCATGTAAGCACCTTAGCCATCTTCGGTGAAAAGTGGTTGTAATTGTAACACACATCTACTTGTAGCCTCTTTGATAGGTTGCGAGCTTACGTTTCTTCTCGGATCTAGTATGTGACACGGTTAGTCATTACAGTTTTAATTACGTGAATCGGGGTAGTGGACGATACAAATTGCGTATCCGAAGCAGAAACATGCATAAAACATGCAGAGATGTATCAAATGAAATGATCAGAATCAGCTTCTGATATAATTGCAAATGGGTTAAGGTTCCCGACGATACGATCGGTAGTTAACATATTGTAAGATGCAATTCAGTATTCAACTAACCTTGACTGTAATTGACATGAGATATTGTGTCGAATGAGCATTCTGACTCGTTCTTGATAAAATATCCACAAGCAATCAATACTTACCTGACCAACTTCTTTTATCGGTATGTACTTATTGCTCTTTAGTGTTCTATCAACATGTCTGCATTAGAGTAACGCTAAGCTATGGTGGTCACCAAGGGGGTTTTAGTACGGTAAAAGTCCCACATAACGATTGAATATCCCCTCTGTCTCTTAGTAACAGTTGTTCAGTTACTAAGCTCCTTGCCGGGTTCTTCGGGTTGCATTAACTAGTGCAACCTTCCGAACCCGGCGGTAGGACGTATTATCTTGTATGTCGATCTGACAATTTGAAAGAACCTATGTTAAAAATCTGATCAAACCGAGATATTTTGATACGGCTGAAACCACAGATCAAAGTCAGACACAGAATTATTTTGTTATGAGGTAAATAACGGCACGGCAGTAAACAGCTAAGTAAGTTTGACATAAGTATGTGTCTATTGTTGCAGACAGCGACATGCAGCTGGAAGCGAGCAGTAGCGAGGCGAGCGCGGCCAGTTCAACGACGCTGTCCCAGCACTGCGCCATATGCGGCGACCGCGCCACCGGCAAACACTACGGCGCCTCCTCCTGCGACGGGTGCAAGGGCTTCTTCAGGCGCAGCGTTAGGAAGAACCATCTTTATACGTGCAGGTAACATGGTTAAACACTACACTAGACACTTTTACTGGACATAGTTTTTCGCTATAAGTAGATTCGCAAATAATCTTGAGGAAGCAAAATTGATAACGTGGTGTATTGCGCCGTCTGACAGACACGAATTCTCGTCTTTTTTCACTCTCCAAGGACTACTTACCTACTAAACTATTTGATGACCACTCGAAGAACCAAAGCCGTCAGCCTATATCCAGTAAACGTTAGCTTATTCCGAGCTTATTTACAATCATTCATAACCACAACAATGATGCATTCCTCACGAATACACACATCACTTGTCTGTTTGATATGGTCATTATCAAAAAGGTTTAAAAATCCTACGCAACGAATTACGTTATTATATAGAAACACGTCAAGTTTTGCGTCAACAAACAAATGTGAATGCGTAATACTTAACTAGACGGGCAAGTGATAATGGACAATGATGCTACAGTTCACACTTCGAAAAATGTATTTGGAAGACATACGTACGTCGAGTATTTACATCCTAAAGTGGTTTTGGTACGGCAAGATTCTGTGACGTTACTAGCCCCGCCTCCACGGATACATACACCCTCACGGTCTAAATTAGATCACTCCCACAAATCCAAAGATTACGGCTGAACGCCATGCTATCGTATAAATGGTTACATCATAATGGATTTCGAAGTCACGATGTCTGGCAATTACCCAGCTACGGCGAGAGGATTCCATAAGTGACGATTATAGTGCCCTTGCCAAAATGTATCCATCAGTTTTGGACAAAGTAATAATGTAGAATGGCACAATGTGTGTCTCTATTATAATCACAGTTATTTATAGAATAACAACAGAATATACGTAAATCAACACAGCTCTTACATTTGCACAATCTTTTATTAAACAAGTTTAAAAGTGGCTGATAGAGGATTTGACTCATAATACCGTCCCGTATGAAATGGACACATCCAATTATCAGTAGCTTCAAAGGCCATATCATTTTGGTAGGTCCATTCTTTTGGACAATAATGACGTGTAGTATAAACGATAAATTGTCAGTAGCCAAACTTACGATTATTCGTACATATAGAAATAGAAGTTCAGTCTATTTTGGATGTTCTAGATATCACTGAACACATTTTGCATGGGTTAGATGCGTTACAACATTCACATTTCACCGAAGATGATCTAGTGCCAACGTGACAGATGGTGAGTCCATCGCCGTCTTATAATAAACTATACACGCGTCATATTATTATGTAGGTTTCCTCATAATGATTTCCTTTACAGTAAATCTCGTCAGTATTCACTGCACTTGAATTTTTAGAAAAACTCATTGGTTTGGCACAGAAAGTTAGGATTTGAACGTGGTTCGTTTGCAGACGACTATTCAAACCCCTCGGCTTTCACAGCTCTCTGTAAAGTGTATCTTATAAATGTAAACAATAAAGATACAATAGACGTTGTTCCGGTGAATCCGGAGTGATTGCCCTCTGTCTGCGAGAGTGGGTCGCGGGCGCACGCGCATTATGACAATGCGTGCAAATTGTGGAATAATATACAAAATGACATGTGAACTGAACACGTGCACTCACTCCCCGTCTGATAAAATATACGATAACAATAATATTCGGAATATTCCGTATGCAATCGTTGTTGTCCTAGGTCCATATTCATAATATACGTAAATGAGACAAATACATTGTGGGTGGTCAGATGAGAAAATCATATACTATACAGCTACTTCTAAGGCGACTATTTTTTTCACAGAGCATCGGTCTTTGGGACATATCAATTTCGTAATATAATAGAGTCCCTTACATTTTTTTAAACTTTTTGTTATTTATTCTGTAAATTTTTGAGTCATTTTAGTTTTGATTACTTCATTTTACAACTAAAATAAGCGTTGTCTTATGTTCCACATATCATTTAATAATGCATCGAACCTTTGGTAACCTCTAACAACTACAACTTTACCACAAAAATAATTAATCTGTATGTAACATTTGACGTGTGGCGCCATCCTGACTGAATAACTTGTCTGTCGTTTACTTTCTCTTGGCTAAGCCGCTGTTTTGTTGAAATGCGGATGGGGTTTACCCTTTAGTTGGGTAGTTGTTGGTAAAGGAAGATTGAGTTCATCGTTACTACTGGCTTTGGCTAACCGATTTTAATGAACTTCGACATGACTGCGTATCTACTAACCTTAATAACAGGAAATTCTACATTGCTTGCACAGGTTACATACATGTTGACGAAAAATCTAGTACCGACACTACATTTTTCATCAGCATGTACCCTAACTACTTAGGTAGTGTTTGGCTAATGTGTTAGTTATCATAATTATTATTAAAATGTACGATAATACCTACTATAGGCCACCTAGATAGGGACTTATCAATTATTTTGTTTATCAAAGCTGTCGTAGCTCATTACGAAATAATGAAATCTATTATGAAAATTATCTATCTTGTTATCTATTTGTCTTTTAATTATTTATTTGTATATTATGATATTATTTGAGATATTTCATAGTAAAAATATTATGTTTTTGAAAAAGTAATTGTGGAGAGCTGAGTTTCTTACCAGATTCTTCTCAGTAGAACACTTATAATCTGTAGAATGTTGTAAGCAGACTGACAATTTGAAAGCATTTTCTAAAAAGTATATACTTTCAGGAATATTAGTGTGCACTTAGTTCCGGGGGCGATCAATAGAAAGCTAGGTTTCAGTAAAAAATACTGCAATGCTCAGTCATCCAGGCCTATCTATAATTTTAATTTGTAGAAATAATTCGTAATCATACTACACTATAAAAATGTATGAGCATAATTTAACTAAATCTGGATAATTAGACAACCTTCTCCTTATTTTTGCGTGGGTTAAAAACTAAAGATGTTGTTAATATACTTGCAGGTTCAGCAGAAATTGTGTGGTGGACAAGGACAAAAGGAACCAATGCAGATATTGTAGACTAAGGAAGTGTTTCAAGGCTGGCATGAAGAAGGAAGGTGAGAGATATACTTTTATTTGTATTATTAGGTTGTACCAAAATCTCCTATCTACTACCATTATGTACTACTCAAATTCAGGGCATAGACCAAACTTATGATTAGCATGAAAAAAATTAAGTATTTTTTAACTAACTTCAAAGAGCAGGAGTTCTATGTTCATGGGTGTGTAAGGTGTGGTGTTGTTAAATCAAAGATAAAGGTAAAAGTAAATTGACCTGATGAAGGAGATGCAAACACCATCCAAACATACCTGGGACGGCGATAGACTCAACATCTGTCACATAGGCACTTATTAATCTTCAATGAATTACAACACATTCGGGGAATACAGTTTGCATATGTATGTATGAATACAGCAGCAAGCAAGATCGGGCAGCTCCGAAATATGCCTTAAAGACATTAATTTAAGTCAGTTTTTAGCCTGAAACTTATGAACAATTGTATGCAATGATATATCCCTTTGTTCCGCAATGACACACGGGTTCACGAACCGTCCCTATCTCAAGGGAGTGCACTATTTGTTGTATTATCATATATATATTCAATTTAACACCTAATTAACTCGGTGTCAACAGCTATCAATATTGCTCTTAAAGGAAATATTTTATAATTACATTTACTGTGAAATGTTGATGAATCACAAATTATTGTGCTTCTATGGCATTGCCAACCACATAATTCATCGTAAATAATGTCATTTATAATAATTTGTCTCTACATTATTTCCTGCTGTATTAAGTTACATAAAATTACATTATTAACGAAGAATATTAGTTTTTAAGTTTTAACCTTTATCATTCAAGCTAATTAAATAAAACCTGTTTATAAAATATAAATAGATAAGAAGTAAAAATATAAATAAATAAAAAGAAGTGGCTGTTTGTAATTCCAAATTAACAGATTTTTGCTAAAATGCATATTATGTTACTAATGCATAAACGGTACTTTCATACATAAACCAAATTAAAAAAATACATCTGCCAGTCTGATTAGACGTCTGTATGGTTCTTATCTAACTCCGTGTAATTAAGCCACTCATGAAATTAAGTTTAAAATGATTGTGTTGTTGCAGCGGTGCAGAACGAGCGCGACCGTATAACGTGCCGCCGGCCGTCGTACGAGGAGCCGACGCAGGCCAACGGGCTGTCCGTCGTGTCGCTGCTCAACGCCGAGCTGCTCAGCAGGAAGGTCATCGACGAGGTCGGTCCACTAAACTTACCACCCTCACTCATGAACATCAAATTCAAAAATCTTTATTAGTTTTTAACAAAGTACTTTCACATCGCCTGAACGACATGATTAAACAGAACTAGCGGACGTCACGCTGTTTCACCCGCGTAGTTCCAGTTCCCGTGGGAGGACGGGGATAAAATATAGCCTATGTTACTCGCTGATGATGTAGCTATCCATTGCTGAAATAATTTTCAAGATCGGTCGAGTAGTATCGGAGCAAATCTTTCCTCTTTATAATATTAGTGTAGATTATACATGCTACCGCTGGGTTCGGAAGCCTGCTTTTACTGAGAAGAACTGAGAATCGTATGGACTTTTGTCACAAATTTCTTGATGAAGTTGGTTACACACTGCGAGCATTATCCTAGTTGCTGGTTGTTCGATGTCCTACTAATATTGTTAATACTCAGTTTGTAAGTATGGATGTATTACCTGCTGCCAACGACTACACAACACCCACATTTCACCGAATATGATTAAGTACATAATCTTTACGTGTATTTACACTTTTCGATGACGCGTCCAGGAATAGCACAGACTATATCCATATTCTGTGTAACAATTATTTCTATACTTTATTGTTGATAGTAATTGATTTGTTGTCAGACGAACAACGTGAGCGAGCCGGAGATAAACAACAGAAAGCTAGCGAAGATCAACGACGTGTGCGACTCCATCAAGCAACAGCTGCTGATCCTGGTCGAGTGGGCCAAGTACATCCCCGCCTTCACTGAACTGCACTTAGATGATCAGGTACAATACTTGATACACACAGTTTGTTAGCAATGCCGTCTAGAAATCCTTGGCTTGAAAGCAGCCGTGCGTGAGAAACGCGGGGGAACACGCCCGAAACCCATCTGTCTATTCATCGAACACACTTTGTTACCCTCAGGTGTAGATTTTATATAAACTTAGTTTACCATACATATACCCAGCGTACATTGCATATAAGCAGGTAAGCAGAATTTACAATTTGTGATCACTGAATACACTCGTGTCGTGTGTGTGTGTGTGTGTTATTGTTCGTGTGTGCGTCTTTACCAAAACGTAAGTACCTACGCCGCAACACATAGGTATGTACTAAACCTGCCTACCTGCCTACTTATTGTTTATGCCTACCCCTCTTAAAATCCAATGCACGCCCCTGCATATACCCATGTACATCACATAATTGACAAATGTGATTGCAGTCACATAAACGTACCTTTATTGCAAGCGTATCTAAATAGGTATGTTTAAATTATCAGTAGAATTCATCATTCTTATTTTCCTATATACATATGCTATGGGTAGGCAGAGCCACATTTAGAAGATGAACAAGTGCCAACGTAACAGATGTTGTGTCCATCGCCGTCTCAGGCACAAACATTACTTCTCAGACATATGCAGGTTTCTAACCGATGTTTTCCTTCACTTTAAAGCACATAGCGTGAAATCACTACACAAAAGTTTTTTTTTAAATCTCATTAGTACAGGGCCCGCTGGGAGTCGAACTTGCGTCCGCTCAAACCCCAAGGCCACCACGGCTAGATAGATTTTTAATGTGCACGAAGCGGAAGGGTCATTTAAGCAGAGGTTTCTTATCCGATTTATAGCTTACTAGCTGTGCCCTGCGGTTTCACCCGCGTAGATTTAGTTTCATCCTTATTGTCGCGGAACCCTAATATTTTCAATAAACAAAAGTAGCCTAAGTTACTCCTTGAAACATCAGCTACCTACCAGTGAAAGTCCCGTTAAAATCCGTCCAGCCGTTTCAGAGATTACCCGGAACAAACAGACAGACGGACAGACAGACAGACAGACAGACAGAGAAAAATTTTAAAAATTGGTTTTTATGTGTCAGAACCGTGTATACTTTAATATGCCTTTTGTGAAAAACTGTTATTTTGGAGTTACAAACAGACACTTCAATTTTATTTATCTGTATAGATATAGATTTAAAGAGCTTTGCAAGAGTATTATAATGATGTTCAGGTAGCGTGCCTCGGAGAGCACGTTAAGCCGTCGGTCCCGGTTGCCAATTTATCATCTTTGGCAATCGTTATAGGTCAGTCAGAGGCCTCAAATAGTCTGACAACTGGTTTAACCCAGATCACTGATTTTCCTCGTTAAAGGGGTTGCGAAGGTCAGATGGCAGTCGCTCTGTATAAAAATCAGGTGATCAGCCACATCGGGTTGAATCAAGTGCCGACCCCAAATACATGGGATAAGGCCAGGGAGATGATGATGATGATGTTCAGGTAGCGTTACTGCGGGCGCACGCCGGCGAGCACCTGCTGCTGGGATGCGCGCGGCGCTCGCTGCACCTCACCGACATACTGCTGCTCTGCAACAACTGCATCATCACCAAACACAATATCGGTATGGACCACTATACAGTATACATCCCATACTCATCTTGCCATGTACTCTACTAAATTATGGAATTTTATGGTATGTGCAGCTTATAAACCAGACTTATTAGGCGAACATTTTTGGCACTATCTAAAAATTTATGATACAATTCCTTATAACTACCTACTTCTAATAACAACCTGGTGTACTCTAACACATAAGTAGGTAAAGATGAAAATATAAAAAATATATTGGGTATATTTTTTAAAGTACAGTACCCCTATCACGGGTTTCCCGCCGTTTTCGTAATCTACACTCGTTAGCGTCGCAATATTTGTATGACATATTTTAGTTCTTCACGTCACCGCTTGGAGGCGCTGAACAATTTCTCATACAAATATATGACGGAGACGCCAGCGAGCTTTATACTTCTGTCTATGTCCAGATATATTATGTCGCGAGGTGATAAAAATCCTCACTATTATCGCTCATAACTCGAGACAGCACCTGTATATACCAATGAACCACATGAATAACCTTGCCATTTTACGTATATTCATATCTGCAAGGTTTGATGATATGCTTTGTTTGTGGTATATGTATAAAGGGTGTCGGAGAAAAAAGGCAGTTGTCTTTTAGAAATAATAAAAACGTGGTTAGATTTCACATGAATAACTCTATGTTACAGCTGATTATTATGCGAAAATAAGGTTTGATATGGTCAACTTTGAACGTCAATTACTCGAAAACGGAGGAAGATATTTTTTCATAATCATTTTATTTGCTTCCTAAAATTATACCCCCTCACATATTTTAGCAGCTGTCCTATTTTTCCCTACACTGTATATAGTATATAAGGTTGAGTGTTGTTTGCAGACGGTCGCATGGACGTGGACATCAGTATGATCGGCATGCGAGTCATGGACGAGATCGTGAAGCCGCTCCGAGAGATCGACATCGACGAGACCGAGTTCGCCTGCCTCAAGGCCATCATATTCTTCGACCCCAGTCAGTGTCTATACATATCAACATAAGATAACATCTATGCAGATAAATAAAATTGAATTTACCGATTGTAATCCCAAAATAACAGCTTTTCACTGAATGCATATGACATTATATACGGTAAAACTTTAAAAATAAAAATCTCTGTCTGTCCGTCTCTTTGTTCCGGCTAATCTCCGAAACGATTTCACCGATTTTAACAAGATTTTCACTGACAGATAAATAATATTACAAGGAGTAAACCTAGACGATTTTTTTTTAAACATTAATAAAAAAACCCACGCTCGTGCAACCGCGGGGCAGAGCTACTAAGTGATATTTTCCTTAATAATGAAAAGGAATGTCGAGAATTTACCTCCGGTTCGGAAACTAGCCTTGTGATAAGAACCGGCAAGAAACTCAGCTGGCATCATGTACATTTCATCGAAACAATATAAATCATATGAAACCATCATACAAAAAACAAATTTGATAACAGAATATTCACAACACTAACTTTTTGGTTCTTCCAGACGCCAAGGGTCTCTCCCAGCCGCAGAAGATAAAGCAGCTCCGCTACCAGATCCAGATCAACCTGGAGGACTACATCAGCGACCGGCAGTACGACGGGCGCGGCAGGTTCGGCGAGCTGCTGCTGTGCCTGCCGCCGCTGCAGAGCATCACGTGGCAGATGATCGAGCAGATACAGTTCGCCAAGCTCTTCGGCGTCGCACACGTCGACAGCTTGCTGCAGGAGATGCTGCTTGGAGGTGGGCGCGGACATTTCACTCGATCGCCATTCATAAAACACATCGCCATTAGCCGGTATGCTAATGAAAATGAAAAATATTTATTCAGTTCAGGCCCTGGTAAGGCACTTATGAATGTCGAGAATTTACCACCTAAATACCAGATAATAATCAGTAGATACTAGAGTGTTATGGGAAACGCGCGCGTTGGATTCTGAAGGTGTAAAGACGAAAAAAATGCTATAGATAAAATAAATAAAAAACGCCTGCATAAGGGTCCCCGAAGGTAAGCAGAGGTGTTGTAACAACACCCACATTTCACAGAATATAGTTAAGTGCCAACGTGACAGATGGTGAGTCTATTGCCGTCTCAGGCACGTCTTTAAATTCTCAGTAATACGCTGGTTTCCTCACGATGTTTTTCTTCACCACGTGCTCTACTGTGAAGTAAAACATTGTAAGGAAACCTGCATGTCTGAGAAGTAATTCAATATAGTGCCTGAGACGGCTACAAGTGGGTGTTGTTATTACAACACCTCTACCTACCCCTTCGGAGAACACAAGAATGAGCATATATATGTATTATAATATGCTCTCGCTTGTCCCAGTAGACAAGATAGGGCACTGTTTCAGTAAAGTGAATCATTAATCATGTGTACCTTTCTAGGGGCGTCAGCAGAAGCGAGCACGGAGGAAGGCCCCGAGGCCAGTGCGGAGGGCTCCTCGCCGCTGTCGGCCGCCTCGCCGCCGCTGCCCGCCCCCTTCCTGGACCCTATACCCTTCAAGCAGGAGCCTAACATGTGAGACTACCCTCCTACTACCCTCATCGTCATATTTCAACGCATCAAGCTCAGTTCTAACACAATATTATGAGCAAAATAAAATTGGAAATGTGGAGCAGTGGGACTAAGGGAAAAAAATATTACCCGTGTACATATAGTTTGATATATCGTCGTGTATACTAGCCATTAATACTTACCATCTTAGGGGTAATTTTTGGTGTTAAAGGTATAAATAACGTTTGTATGGTGAATGTGGTTCTAACATTGCCCCTAGTCTTGGTGTTAATGGAACATGTTATCATATAATCGCATGTTTAAATCAGACATCATCAACCTTATTACAAAACATTGTTTAAACGAAGACTAGACTAAAACTATGTCCTGTCTTCTTTTTTTCTCTTTCCTTTCTTCTCGGCTTTGAAAATGATTTACTCAGTTTAGACCCTGGTAAGGCACTTATGAATGTCGAAGAATTGACAACTGGTTCGGAAACTTTGTTATGTAGTAAGGGTGTTTCAAGTATATGAGTATTTTACGCCAAAATATGTGCCTTATAGTAAGGAGCTACTGTAAAATAACTTATGAATTTACTAGCTGTGCCTTGCGGTATTACCCGTATAATTAACAATAAAAACTATTTTACTTAGTGATATTTATACCGGTTAATATTAGCCATTGATGCTGCGCTTCTATTGGTCGCAGCGTGATTTTATAAAGCCTTCCTCGCTGAATGAACTATCCAACACAAAAATATTTTTTCCATTCAGATCTGTAGTCTCTAACATTAGCGTGTTCAAACAAACCAAAAACTCATCAGTCTTATAATATTAGTATTTAGATAAATAATTTCAAAACACTGCCCGTTATACTTATATCCTATTTGATAAATATTACATTGAACAGTACTTTTGCTAAATACTGAAGATATTTTTAGTATGATTGTGTAATGTTCAATCAAAATCTTGCCATTATGTGAAGTGGGCTAGTGATTATACAAACGTGACTAACTATCAACAGAAATTTTTGAGATTAAATATTTATATTTATAACAAACAGTGGAAAATAATGCTAATTAGTTGACAGAGAATAAATAACAAATGTTATTCAAAAGATTTCATTAAGCACACCGATGTGTAAACATGCCGAATGACACATTTTAATGGGTCTTATCACAACACAAACGCGTGGCTTACACTGGCTAGGAAAGTTTCGAGAAAATATTGTTTGTGTAGAAAGTCCCAGAATGTATATTTGTTTTTTTCTGCTATATACTCTTGATGGGCTTTTAGTCAAAGTTGTCTATCCCAAAGCATGCACAAAGTTATTAAATGGTTGCGGGTCTTTTAAACGGTGACCAGGTTGACAAACTAAAGATAATTATTTTTTTAAATACCGATTGCGTTTATTCTAGTGCATGTCTAAAGATAAATATTTACATTATTGTATAAAATATATCTTTGATATTACATTTAGGTCAACAAAAAAACACGTTCAAGATTGTTGTTTTGGGTAAAATAATTGGAAATCGTTTTAATCGTATTTTAATACATAATATTTGTTGTTGACAACCAGGAGTCCAGAGCATGAGTCAGCGCTGTTGAAGACCTGTGACATTACCATGTTATAGTAACAATGACAACACAATACTATATTTACAATATCTGTCTATTGTTCGTATTTCATGATTCATACTTTAGTAGGTTTTCCTCAAAGTATGATGCGATTGAAAGTGTCTGAAAGAAGAATTCCTGATGTGAGTCATAATCTTGAGTCCTGCCGCGTTATTCTGTAAGATTTCTCTGCGTTGAACTCGACGTTAAGCGTCGGTTTCAACAGGAAATTGTACCAAAATAAATAGATGGTAAAGTTAAATTTCGTATCTTTAAACAGAATAATACGGCTGTACTTTGGAACGACGTACGTTGGAATTAAGAAATGTTTTCAAAAGTTTTATATAATATTATATAATGGGATTTTATACAACTTTAACGTAGCAACATATGTACATGTTGTAAGTGTTTACATAAAATATCTCTAAAACATTTTTATATTGTCTTCTAAATGTATTTACATATCTAAACCAAATTCGGTGCCTGTATTTAATTGATAGGTGTTATTTATAAGGTGTAGGTGTATGGACTTTTGCCAGCTATCATAGATATTTATATACATGTTTGTAGATATAAGTGGGACACGCAGAGTATGTGCATACCACAGGGCTGTGTGATCGTGACATATTATACTATCGTTACATTATTATCATTTACGTGTCACTGATTAAAATCATACAAAGAAATTAGTGAAAAACATGTTTTTGTTTTATATAAAATAGATTTTGTATTTGTTAATTTGGCAGTTATTACTCGAGTTTAAAATTAGTTACCATTGATGAATATGTAGGTGATGGAAGAACTAATGTAATGTTAATTTTTTATATATTTACAATTTATAATAACAGGAGTGTAGGTATTCAAAATAGGCAATTTTATCTCGATTGTTTATGGTTTGCTTCATTACATTATTACTCATATAATATATTTGGGGGATGTTTTATTTAATTGGCGATCGGAACGCTATTAGACTGTATACGCAGAGAGTAGGTGATTGTTTATTGTTGTTGATGGATTATATATGTCTATGAATATATGCTCAAAAAACTCCTTTCCTTGTTATTGGTTGGTGTTGATTTATATAATAATGCGGTTAGAGCTAGGTACGTATGAAATGTTAATGGGCTTAGCTCCGTAGAACTAGATGTTAAGTACGAAATAGGTGCCTTATTTTCCTATTGAGGTGTACTGTTGAAAATGTACATACTATGTTATGAATTTTTGTAGAATATATTTTAATAAATAATGTTACAAAACCCTACCATCTTTTATTTTTTAATTAATGTTTTGTGATCTACCAATATATCAATAATAATAATAAATAATGTTCCGACGTTGCCACACAGCGCCATCTAGTCCCAAACCAAGCAAATTCCAAGAAAAATAACTGA
Source organism: Watsonalla cultraria (assembly GCA_964035505.1). NCBI lineage: Eukaryota > Metazoa > Arthropoda > Insecta > Lepidoptera > Drepanidae > Watsonalla > Watsonalla cultraria. The sequence goes on from OZ037728.1 coordinate 7,092,507, forward strand.
GACTTGTAGTAGATTAAGGAAATAATCGTATTTTATGTCCTAATGCAATGCAATTCTTATAATTGTATATTATTTCGTACAGCAAGCAGGGATATTACCGAGAAGATATGAAAATAGTAATTAGAATCCAACTAGGGTAGTGTCAGGGCGGTTCGCAGTCGGATGGTCGTTCCTTGACGTCCATGTACCCTTGCCGCCGGTTGCCGCGCTCCTTGCAGTACAGGAACAACACCGACATCGCCGACACCGCCGTCATTATCAACAGTGGCACATACACCGCATACATTACTTCGATATTATAATAACTCCCTATTTAAAAATGGTTTAACTTTGGTTTCGATTACTTATGTTTAGGTATTGTTTGATGAAAATAACTTTCTAAATCCCTAAAATGACGATGTCAGTTTTTATTCAAATAATTATTTGTTGTCCACAGATTAGGTACGTTGTCATAGGCTTTTCAATGTAAAAAGTTTTGTATAGTGAAGGAGTACAGCGGATTCACTCGAAAATAATTTGGACAAGACTTAAGATTTTTTATAATATAAGTCAAAAAATATAAAGAATGTTATTTTTTTCTAGATCAATAAATGAATCCCTATTTCCACAGTGAACGGCTGGACCGATTTTACCAGGACTTTCACTAGCAGATGTGTCAAGGACAGACTTAGGCTAGTTTTATTAAAAAAACATATTAGGGTTCCGCGAAATAATAAAGCATTAACGAAATCTACGCGGGTGAAACTGCGGGGCACAGCTAGTCTATGATATAAGTAGATTGAAGGAGGTAGTAGCATTATTAGGTTTATAATATTATGACATTCTGCCTAAAGTACTAGGCGAGCAGAACATTGAAGGAGGTAGTAGCAAAGTTGGGTTTGTGATATTATGACATTCTGCTTAAAAGTACCAGGTGAGCAGAACATAGAAGGAGGTGTGGGGAGAGCGAGTGATCATGCTCATCCCCAGCAAAGGGAAGATCTTCCAGCCAGGCGGGTGTCATGCCTGGGGAACCGCGGCTCCAACTGTTCTAGTTGGAAACTTGTATATATACTGCAATGCGCTTGAAAACTCTTATGGCGCGATTTAGGTTCTCGTGTATTTGTACTCAACCTTCGCATTTGTTAGCGAGTAGCGCCATCTATTAGCGAGTGGAGAAACGCTGCTACAGAGGTAATAGCAAAGTTGGGTTTATGATATTATCATATTCTGCTTAAAGTACTAGGCGAGCAGAACATTGAAGGAGGTAGTAGCAATGTTAGGTTTGTGATATTACGACATTCTGCTTAAAAGTACTAGGCGAGCAGAACATTGAAGGAGGTATTAGCAAAGTTGGGTTTGTGATATTATGACACTCTGCTTAAAAGTACCAGGCGAGCAGAACATTGAAGGAGGTATTAGCAAAGTTGGGTTTTAGATATTATGACATTCTGCTTAAAAGTACTAGGCGAGCAGAACATTGAAGGAAGTAATAGCAAAGTTGGGTTTATGATATTATGACATTCTGTTTAAAAGTACTAGGCGAGCAGAACATTGAAGGAGGTAATAGCAAAGTTAGCATATTATCACTGCATTCAGAAACGCGACCAAATGCAGGGTCCACCTGCCATTTACCCCTAAATAAACTTGACAACCAATTCAATTGAGATTTAAACTATGATTGAGAGAACCATAAAAACAATAGGGTTGAGAAGAAATTAAAAATATTTTGCAAACGATATCTTTATTGTTGTACTTAAAAATACATAGCACCAATTTCCATCAAAGAAACAATAAAATAATTACATAATCACAAATTTTTTTATTACAATATAGTAAAAATTTTACCCACGATATAGTGACTTTTGAGAACATTTTTGTAATATTTCACTATAATTAGATCCTACATTAGATGCCCGGTTACTGATACTGGTGTTTACCAATAATAGCTGCTCAATATGGGTATATTTTTGACCCCATTCAAAATATTTTTGAGTTTTTCACAGAACAAATGTTCCATCTATATCATCGCCAATATAAGGCACATCACGTCTGTGCTGTTAGGTGCCATAGGAAATCTCAACCATTAAAAAATAAACGATTATTCAAATAAAAATGCTTACTTACTTATCTTACTTATAGTATAGTCATTAATAATTGACGTCGAGTAATAAAATGATGACACAAAAATATTAATGTGCAATAGAAAAATATAATAATAAAATATACTCTACAGCTTATAGCGGATACAAAGACATGCTTGATAATAATTCTATGTTATAATTCAAATAAAATGCGATATTAGAAAGACTTATTACCCTGAAAAATATAGATAAAAAACAATTAACATAAGTAATAAATTTCTTTTCGATGAAATGCTTATACTTTCTCCAACGAATAAGGCGTAGACAAAGTATCTTTATGAAGTTTTGTTTTAATTATAAGTGCAACTCCTAAAAATGTTAACGTTAAACAATAATATCTTCTCGAATATAAATAACATTAAATAATTTGTACTAGAGCTAAATCTCTTCTAGAATTCACGGTGCAGTCGAATTGGCATGAAATAGATAACTTTTCAGCTCTATACAAAAAATACCATGCTTTTCGATTTAAATTTTTTACAATGATTCTCATACATCGTTCACATTCTAGTCGGAATCCCAAAAACTGTCAACCTCCTTCGCCCTGGCCTTAGAGCGCGCAGTGTTGATGCCTACGTAACAGAAGCTGGTGTCTATTCCGTTCTGCTTGAGGTAGTGCATCCATTGTATCTGCTTCATCGACGGCTTGTCCGCGTCGGTCTTCACTTCCACAAACATTACCTGAATACCAATATAGTGTTGGATATACTCAAAGGAAACAACATTTGTCGAACAGTAAATAACAGATTAAATACTAAATTGCTGGATGGATTCCACTGTTTGAGGAATAATCTACTAATAGTGGAATGTGGAAGAGACCCTACGGCTAATATACTACTCTATTCTTATATCTTCTATGCAAGGACGCTGGACTTGCCAATTTGATTCGCGCTATTTCGCACTATTTTGGAATATGGTTGCAGGACAAACCATTACAGGTGTAAGCCAGGAATAATACAATAATTGATACCTTGTTAGTGTGCACGTTCCATAGTGTGAGGTCTGGGAAGCCAGAGTGCGCGTATCCATAGTCCAGTGCGAGGCGCGCGCTCACCGCGGCCGCGCCGCGCGGGCCCAGCGCGCGCCCCACGCCGCACACCGCCTCTATACCGATGCTATACACTACGCCCGACATCTCATCTGGAAATAAATTAAATAAGCCATCGTGGTCCTGGGGTACAGCAGTCGCCGGCTATGCAAGCGACGCAAGTTCGAATCCCAGCGGGACCTGAGTTTTTCTAAAAACTTACGTGCCATGATTTCACCCCACGTGCTTTACGGTGAAGGAAAACATCGTGGGGAAACCTGCAAATGTTTGAGAAGTAATTCAAAGACATATGTATAGTGCCTGAGACGGCGATGGACTCACCATCTGTCATGTTGGCACTTAATCATCTTCGGTGAAAAGTGGATGTTGTTATTGCAACACCTCTGCTTACCTTTCGGGAAATACAGGCGTGAGCATATGTACGTATGTATGAAATGAAAATTAAATGTCTTAATTTATACGATTTTGACTTGTAAAGAGCGGAAAGCGTGGCTCGAAATATGGTGATCCAAATTACTCGACTCCGAAAATGAATCAACACATTTCTAGTCATATACACAATTTATAATAATTCGTTATTCGACATTGAGACAAATCTATAGGGCACAGTGGCTATTCTACGCGCTAGCCACTATGTTCGTAATGTACACGCTAGGTGGCACTTTACTACTTTCTCATAACAATACTGCACGACAACAAATTTAATTGTAGGTACTGTTTTTGTAGTTTATACTGACTAGGAGTATGAATTTCATTCATGTGTGTTTAATGAACGCGCAATATTTATATTTATTACTAGCTGTACCCTGCGGTTTCACCCGTGTAGATTTAGTTTTATTCCCGCGGAACCCAAATTTTTTTTTTTGAATAAAAGTATCGTAAGTTACTCCTTATAACATCAGCTACCTACCGGTGAAAGTCCCGTTAAAATCAGTCCAGCCATTTCGGAGATTACCCGGAACAAACAGACAGACAGACAGAGAAAAAATTTAAAACTTGGTTTTTTACTGTCAGTAGCGTGTATACTTTCATATACATTTAGTGAAAAGCTGTTATTTTGAAATTACAAACAGACACTTCAATTGTATTTATCTGTATAGATATATATGTATATATAGATATTATTATTTGCAAGTTATGGGGATCGGTCGCACGAGTTATGAGCGCGTGCCTTGAATGTGCAGTCGAGTCTGTCTATATCTACGGCGCGAGGCGAATAAAAAATGTGCAGTATCTCCATTATTTTCACTAGAGAACTTACTCTCGGATCTGTGCTCCCAGGTGTCGGTCAACATATCGATCAACTTATCCATGGTACAATTGCGTATGAGCTCCAGCCGGCGGTCTATGAGCGTCTTCCTGTTCTTGTAGAAGCTGTCCGAGAACAGATCCAGCGGGTACCTCTGGTAGTGGCTGAGGAAGATGCCGACCAACCCAGGCGGCTTCGAGTATATAATGTCCCAGAACAGCAGGAAGAATATTGTGCACACGATCCTGCCTTCCCAGTGCTCACCTGAGAGGCAAAATTGATATACTTCATACAATACATACATTTTCATATTAGACAAAAGAGGAATAGGACAGGTTTGAAAACGAATATTTTACAACTTTAGTATTGTTTTTCAACTAATTCACTTTCCTTTCAGCGATTTTTTATTGTAATCCAAATAAATTTATTAATTTCAGTAAAAACATAATGTTTAAGTATATATTAATTTCACCATAGTTTGTAAAGAAAAGTCGGATGGGAGCCAGAAACATGTTTTTGAACAGAGTAATCAGCAGTAATTAATCGATTATTAAATTTGTAGCAAAGTAAAAGCAACCTTCCGTACCAAGTGGTAAGAGTTATAATCCTGTATAATGTAATTTTTCTTTGCCCTACTGACGATTTTAAAGTACCTAGTACGAAGTCTGAATCAAATAAAGCTGTTTTTGATTTGAACATAATAAACATGCAATTATTAACAATGTATGTAATTGTAGTAATACAGAAAGGTGTCAAAATTCAATTATCGCAATAACATGTGACTATTACAAGAACATTATGACGAGAAAAAAACGAAATATTATTTGAATAACTGAAATAATTATAGTGGTTGTACTTACCGTGTGTAAATTTGCCAGTAGCTAAATAGTGTGTGATACAGCATTGTTCAGCGGTCTGTATCGCGAGCAAATTTTCAGTTCGCGTTTGAAACCTTATCTTGCCGCGGTGGTCGTTGCTGGACATAAATTGACATGGTAAATTGATTTCCTTTTTTATTTCCACTTAAATTCAATAACCTTATTTTCATATCACCCTCTCTAAGGGAGACCAGAGTGCCTAGTGCGAGTTCTTAAAATCGCCGTCACAAGTCACCGCGTCGACGTAAACGCAGATTTGTCTGGGCTCACAATAGTGTCATTTTTAGGCCGACAGAGGCGCTGTTCCGATCCTATACAAATCTGAGTTTACGAATATTATAAATGTGAAAGTGTCTGTGTCCGTCTGTTTTACGGTTCAACCCCTGTACTAAAATTATTGAAATTTGGCATCACGAAAACTCCCTAGTCCCGAGGACATAAAAATAGTTCTTAAAAAATACTTTATAAGACTCACTCCATAGGCTTCCTGTCTAGATGTGTTCCAGGCAGTGTGGACTCTAAGGCAGTGTCCTTGTTCGCGAATTGTGCGAGGGAGGCCTTCAGTGGACTGCGCAGGCCTGTGTGCGAGGACAAGCGGCGAGCGCGCGGCCTCAACACGTCCGTACTGTCTGAACTTAACGACGTGAAGCCTTGCAATAACACTTCTGCTGCCTACAAACAAACACCTGCCACGTTAGCAACCTTCCGAACCTGGCGGTAGCATGTATAATCCTGTGTAATTGTGTCATTCTGACGATTTGAAAGTACTTTGTATAAAGTCTAATCGAATAAAGATATATTTGAGTTTGAATTATCCACTAAGGTTTCTCCGCGTCGCACTCGTCGTCGAGTGTCGGTTTTAATAATACGAAATTGAATCTTAACCTCGATGTATTATGTAACAATTTCCAATGATTGAAGCCAACGCTCGTCGTCGTAGTAGTTTATAACACGGCAGTATTTAACCACACTTCTTTAACTATTATTAGTATTCATGGCACGGTTGTTAGAAAGAAAACGGGACTTTCACTGGCAGATAGCTGATGTGTCAAGCAGTGACTTCAGATTATTTAAAAAAATAGGGTTCCGCGAAAAGAAGCATGAAACTAATCTACGCGAGTGAAACCGCGGGGCACAGCTAGTATTAGTATAGATGTGTAAGCACTTACATCTTCAACTTTATGCAACAGTTTATGTAATATCAACGCTTTTTCGGCGTACCACTCGGCCTTCTTATGTTGTCTGAAAGCGTTCTGCGCTATCAATGTGGTCAGTATGTCGGCGGCCATAGCGTAGTAGTGATCAGTCTTATGTCTCTTCAAGTCTTGAATGCCAGCCTCTAATATCTTGACGTATACATTCGCCGGAGTGAACCTTCGCAGCCAAGGGACGAGAGATTTGGATCTGAAAATTATTAGAAAGCATGAATCCAACTATATCTATACATACATATGCTCACGCCTGTATTCCCTGAAGGTGTAGGCAGAGGCGTTGTATTAACAACACCCACTTTTCACCGAAGATGATTAAGTGCTAACGTGACAGATGGTGAGTCTATCGCCGTCTCAGGCACTATACAATTTAAATATTTGAATTAGTTCTCAGACATATGCAGACTCTCGATGTTTTCCTTCATCGTAAAGTATGTGGTGTGAAATCACTGTAGGTACTTAAGTTTTTTTTTTAAACTCATAGATACCCCGCCGTGACTTGAACTTGCGTCGCTTGCGTAGCAGGCTACTGCTCGAACCCCGAAGCCACCACGGCTCCTCGGGTATCTTATCTTATATATATATTATCTTATTTACTAAATTCGTATGAATAACTAGTACCTAGCAATGGCCATAAAGTTATCGCTAATGCTATATAACTTTATTAATAACTAGCGGACGTCACGCGATTTCACCTGCGTAGTTCCCGTGGGAGCACGGGCATAAAATATAGCCTATATTACTCAGGGTGAATGTAGATTTCCAATAGTTAAATCATTTTTTAAATCGGCACAGTAATTTTTGAGTTTATTCATTACAAACATACACACAAAAATAGAAATCTTTCCTCTTTTTAATAGTAGTGTAGATTACCTATTCATTTCCTCGTGTCCGATCTTCTTGTACAATTCGTACGTGTCTTGGACATATGCACATTTTCTCTTCCAATCAGTCTCTGCTAAAAATTGTTCATAAATGTTGTGTGCGGCTACATATCTGAAGACATAAAATGTTAGTCTGAAATGGTCTGATGGTCAAGTACAGGTGCTGTCAGGAGTTATGAGCGCTAAGCGATAATAGTGGGGACTGCGCATGTATTTGTTCACGCTCACTCCATACAAGGAACAAAAAAAATGCAACAGATTTTCTGATACATTCAAGATCGACCGATCGATCGATCGAGCGGGTATAAATTGCGAAACGCGGACATAGGTCGGTCTGAATTGAATTGAACCGTTCATCTAATACTGGAATAATTTGGCATATGATTCTTATTGCAGGGCAATAAGGCTCACTTTCGTATGACATTTAAACGTCACACGGTATATCTTTGGTCAAGGTACCTCAAGAACTCATAGCTGTTGTTAAACACATCGCTGGCATTGTCCAGCTCCATATCTTTGTCTACAGGGTACGTCTCTCTTCCCACCTTGTCATTGATTAGCAATAGTTCCAACTTTTTCTCTCTAATTATATTGTAATCTATACCCAAGTACATAAGCAGGTATAGTTTATGTATAGAGCTGCGTGCCAACTCCGATAACTTGTAACATGTACCGGTTTTCTTCTCTAACCTGTAATTAGATCACAGTTGCAAATAAGATTATTTTGTCTTCAGACAATGCAGCGTTTCTCCACTCTGGATATTGAGATGGAGCTAGTCGCTAACAAATGCGAAGTTTACTTACAAATACACGAGAACCTAAATCGCGTAATAAGAGTTTTCAAGCGCATTGCAGTATATGTATACACAAGTTTCTAACTAGAACAGGTGGAGCCACAGTTCCCCAGGCATGACACCCAGCTCGAAGATCTTCCCTTTGCCCCAGCAATGAGTATGATCACTCGCTCTCCCTACAAGACAAATATATGTTCACATCTGTATTCCTCGAATGGGTAGACAGAGGTTTATTTATTCACAGTAATAATAATAATTATTATTATTCTAGGAAACATTGTTACAGACAATAAATTAACTAACTATAACTGTTATACTATAAATGTAAATGGTTTTACAACTGTTTTGCAGTTATTATGCCTACCAAATACAAACACATTTTAGGAATATTATTTAAGTCATTTTTTTAATTATACTGGTAACAATTAATGACTTGATTGTAGTTATATATACAACTGATGGTGAGTGTAATTAATAACTATAATAACTAACATTATACAATTATATAAAAGATACAAACATTTTTAAAATCCGATTATCATTTTGATTGGTCCTGCCACCACCACTGGATAGGAAGGCCGAGATGGGTTTATTTCTACTGAGCTTCAATAAAGCCTCCTTGGCCTGCTGTTTTGATGTCATTTTGATCATCAACTCTTTGCACAAAGATTTCAATTCTTCAAACTTCAATAACAATATGTAGTCATCAAACTGCAAACAGTTGTCCCCTGAAAGGTGATGTAAACACTCAACTTTAATAAATATATTGGCGTTGTATTAAGTGCCCCATTTCCATTGTTTTACAAATCCACAGCTACAAATATCACCAATATCAATTCAGTGGTCTAACCATGAAAAGTTAACAGACAAAAAGACAGTCAGACGTACAGACAAAGATACATTCCCAATTATAATGTTAGTGCTGATTTCCTAGCCGAATTTTTCAGTGGCAAATCTCAATGGGGATGAGCCATCTGCACAGAAGATATTATAGTGCACAAGTGTGTGCGCAAACACAGATGCACTCTTTATTCTCTCATTCTCATATTCCAATGGGATGACAATCTGACATGACTGGAGAGGTCAGATGTAGGACTAATGACTTAACATGCTAAAACAGAGTGGTTTGATAAATCATAATAATCAAGATTCATGATAATCAACAACTTATCAAACTTATCAATACAAAACATAGTCATACCCTCTGACTGTGTCTTTATTAGGAGACCACTTCGTAGAAGTGAATCAATCATTAAATGGCAGGCAGGGTCATCCAGCTTCTGACTAGCATTATCTGTGGATATCCTGGACTTAGCTCTCATGGGACTTTCACCACTAGCTGTCAACTGTTCAGTGGGCTTAAACTTCTCGCTGGCTATGGTCTTAAGTTTATCCAGTCGGTACCAAATGTGCTGGTGCCAAAACAGACGGCACACTAGCCTCATTCCCGGCTGCACCACATCCATGCACCGTGACAACACCTGCTGGGATTCTAAGTCCAGCAAGTTCTTCAAGCTCTCGTCTTGCAAACATTTATTGATAATTGTCAACAGGAATATAGCTGTAAAGATTACATATCGAATTAACATATTATACATCCAAGCTAGATAAAGCTAGATAATATTTGATTAAATGGAAGGCAGAATAAAAGGCACAAAATACATAAGATTTCTTTTTTTTTATTCACTTTCTTTCTGCAATCTGTCTTGGATTTAGCTGCAGATTATGTAGTTAGACGTCATGGCGCAGTAGGTGTCCTGTGACACGTCTACATACTTTTCTGTTAGTCTTTTAACAGATATTGCAGTGTCTTTCTCCTTAATCTTGAGAAAGTTGTGTGTGGTCTCATACAACCTTGGGCGAGTGCATTGGTCCATTTCTCATTTTTTTGAGGTTACTGAAGATATTGTGTGCAGAACTTATTGGGAATTTTAGGTTTTTGTAAACATGAATTTGCTGTAAACTTTGTGATGGTGATAAGGATTAAATACTTACTCTTGTCATCCATTCCATGACAAGCACTATTGAATGCTTCTTCCTCTAAACTGTCACATACTCCTGAACTGGCCTTAAAAAAGTCTAAGACCAGGCTGCGCTTGACTGGAGTCAGTTTCTTGACAACTCTCTTCTTTGAAGGTGAATAAAACTTATTTGCTGAGTCGGGGCTACGGAAACTTGAAGCAGATTGTGGAGTCTTTTGAGGAGTTTTAGGAGTTAACTCATATATCACTGTGCTCTGTGATAAATCTGATGCCAAGCTATCATTTGATTGCGAGATTTCATTTTGATTTTCTTCGTCACTACACAAGTCAAATATTTCAACAGAAGGGATATTAGCTTCACCATCTTTCTTAGGAGTTTTAACAGGTGTAACTGGCTTTTTAAGACTTAAACTTCGGCGCTTTTTTCCAACACTTTCACTCAGTTTTGAAACTTGAGGTGAAGGGGCCGACTTTGTTTTAAAGAAATTATCCATGCTTAATTGTCGACTCATATTGATAATCTCAAATTGAGGTGTTCATACAGAACAGCCAGCACCCAGCATGTAAATACAAGTTCTTGAGCCAGTCAAACTTTACAGAATATGGCAGAGTTTCTTCTCATGCTTCTCTCTGGCCGGTTCTTCTCAGAACGCTAGCTTCCGCACCGGTGGTAAAAATCCAAGCTCAAAAAAAACATCACGAACTTACGATGTTATACAAAACAAAAGGATAGAAAAGAGTGAGTGAGAGGTTCGTCTCAATTTTATTATTCTGTGATTTTTACTTTGATTCACTTCTTATTTATGGCTGTGATTTTTATTTAATTTAACCACATTTGACAACTACAACAAATACAACTCGTTGCGGACTACGGACCATAGATATAGAAAATATTTCGCTCTACGGACGGACGAGGGAGGGAGATAGAACCCAATGCGGGGAGAACCCGAAACATTTTAACCATAGACAAAATGAGAAACATTGTGGCAAACAAACAATATTGTGCGAAACGATGTGTACTACAGTTTAATCGATTACTCAGCGTAAACGTAATCAAATCGAATATGCTCAATAAGCCTACAATTTAGTTTCAGTAATGATCGCTAGTGTAGTTTCAAAACGACACATCTGTGTACCTTCATAGTTTATATACTTGTCTATGCCAGTCTAGGTAGGTAGCTAGTAATAGGTACTAAGCGTATGTCGATGGGTGGGTAACTGTCGATATGCATTTAATTCGTGTCAATATCTCAAGAAAAATCTAGTTGGTTAATGTTAAAGTACATAATTGGTTTCGATATTATATTATAATCGTCGTCTAACTAGTATTTAAATAGTGATTGTAAATACTTACAATGTCTCGCGAATATAGACGATCGACGCAAAGTAAAATGAACGGCTTTCCGCTTAGACCACACGTTAATAAACCAAAACCAGTAGGTATAAAACTATATTATTATTTTAATGCCCCATATGATTGCCCATAATTCGATTTCCTACTACGAGGTGCTTGCTATGATCTGACCACCTACCTCAATATGTATCAAATTAATGACTTCTATTTTTCTTTAATATTGTAGTGAATTAACTAGGCTACTACCCTAAGGTAGAGTAGACGTATATGTACGGTGTATCTAACCTAGGATACTGCCTCTCAATATCGTTTTAGAGGAAAGCGAGCGATCTTGCTCATCCTCAGCAAAGGGTAAATCTTCGAAACATGCGGGTATCATTCCTGGGGAACCGCGGCTTCAATTGTTCTAATTGGAAACTTGTATATATAAACTGTAATGGGCTTGAAAACTTTTATTGCGTGATTTAGGTTCTCGTGTATTTGTACTGAAACTTCGCTTTTGTTAACGAGTAGCGCCATCTATGTAATGAGCGGAGAAACGCTGCTACAGTCTTTCGTATCAAAACATATAGAAGGTATCTTGCACACCACGTAAGTAGTACCAGATGGTAAAGACAGATTGAGCCCCATGCACGCGTACCTACACCGCAGGAATCACATCGGCTTCTAGACACCCACAGATATAAATAAACATATGCGGTCCGCAGGAATCACATCACCATGCGTGGCCTTAACATTTATTCATATTGTTTCATTATTCGTACTTATGGCTTTAATACAGTGGGTGCACGGGTAATTCATGAATACCCACGCACCCACCGATGGCTGAAACTGGTGGGTGCACGGGTTGCGACCCAATGAATTGCCTCTACTGTATCTCGTATTAAGTAGCTTGTCTACGCTCATAATAATCGATTAAACAAATGGAAACATGGCGGAAAACACGAATAAACCCGCCGTACCCGCTTCTAACAAACAGGTCCGGACCTACCAGCCCACTTATCAATTGAACTCAAAGAAACCATTCAATGCCGAAAATGTCAAGAAAATACTACAAAGGCTAGTGGATTCAGAACTAGAAGAAGTCGATTATAGCGAGAAGAGCATCCCTGAACAGTGCATGAACCTGGCTGAACTAATTCGGACAACTATCAAAGAAGAAAATTATAACAGGTAATCATTCAATTTGACTTTACAGTGTGTTTATGGTCATATTTCTATAAAATGTTATAAGTAATAAAATAATGATGTAGGAAATAATTCATGATTAGGGATTATAATATGCTCCTTGGCCACAATGTACATTCTGCCAATAATAGCGGGCGTATCGATGCTGTCGTGTTTTTATTGTTGCTGCTGCAAAAACAAGCAGTGCTGAGAAGCATCCGCTAGTTCTTTCATCTAAATTAGATGCTTGTGTCTTTCGCTATATGCTACGTAAGTAGTTCAAGTACCGAATTGTGTCCACAAAATTGTATAGAATTAGAAATGTGACCAGTGATCAGAATTAATATCATGCACAATCAAAGGCATGAATGAAGGTAGCTAACTGATCATTTCAGAAACGTCGGTGATTTTAGTACCTATTTAGGTACCTAATTCTTCACATCCACTTGTGTTATGGACGATAACCGCCTCATGCAGGGTTTACCGTGTAGCAACCTCTAAAACGGAATGTATGGGGAATATTGTAGTGGGACTATCCGAATTTGATTGCTATCTACATATTTGCGATGAGGTTGAATTTCGTATGGCGAATACATGCTGATTCCCCTTTCGAGAGATATCAAGTAGGTAAGTACTTAGGTACTTTTTCATCAACGCGTAATATTTGTACAGGTACAGAATAGTAGTGTCTGTGAGCATCGGGCAGCGACGTCAGCAGGGCGTACATGTGTTCCACTCATTCCTGTGGGATCACGAGCGCGACTCCTTCGCGGCTCATAATTTCGAGAACTGCCACATATACGCCAACGTCGTCGTCTACGGAGTATACTTGGACTAAACATGAAACAATAAAATCACTGATTTAACTATCTACGCTTACTTGGTTATTTCATTCAGAGATGCATGACTGGCCCAGTAGCTTAGTAGCCAGCCAACCTCAGATTTGCGAATTCAAATCCCAGTCCCTTCCATACAATGGTGATTGATTTGATACTGAACGAGCTTTGCGACATAAGTATGTAATGAGTGTAGGCTATTGCCTACACACACAGTGGTGACTACTCTCCTTCTCCGAAAACGAAACTTCGCAAAGGAACGAAAATCAAACTTAGCTTTGTTTTTATCAAAATCAAGTTTTCGTACGTTTAAGAATATATTAACGTCAAATAAATTTCTAGCAGACCACGTTTGAAGGTAATTTTTGAATGAATAAGAACCGCTATTGGAACTTTGCGAACTTGCGGCCGAAACTTCGTTTTTCGGGAAAGCGAGTAGTTACGTAATAATTTTCGTAGTAGGTGGCTAACAGACACATCCTACCAGATCGAAAAGTAGTTCATAATGACCTCTTTGGACTCCCCTATCTGGAGCTGTGAAACGTTTATTTACAGCAAAGTTCAAGGATTGTTATTTATTTGGTAACTAACTACTGTTGCGAAATAAAAGACACGGGTAAGCATTTTTACAGATCATACATATTTATTTATCCATTTCATAGTATAGATATCACACTGGCCCGCCCTTATAAAAATAATTGTGTAATACATAAGGAGCCAGCCGAGGGTGCGCTGGCGTGGAGGCGCCTGATCTACAAACACTTGGAGCATTCTTCGTTAATAAATATTGGCATCAATTTCGACACTAACCTAAAACAATTTGGACACATCACGAGCGGCGCCAACACACCAGCCTCCCTGGTTGGTGGCAATTTCATCAAATATCTTTATACAAGAAAATTTAAGAGATAATTCTATACCATTATACAGGTCGATACATAAGATATAATAGGTTTACATTACAAGAAATTCGCACATATTTGACACACAAAGCGAAGGAGATTACCGATAAGAAGACTAAATTAGCTTGAAGACATTGGTCCGAGACACTGAAGCGAGATGTATCCGCGTACAATACGAAACTAGCACCAAGCCACCGTACGATAAACAAAGCAGCATCTTACCCCCTCCTGTCACTCGAGTTCTACGGTTATACAAAAGCTACGGAACTTCCCTCAGTGCAGTCTGTGCCCCTGGTACCTCACGTAGGTGCCTCACAACCTCAGGCAGGCGATACCAACTGACACGGAACCTTGGATGCGAGACTTGGTCGGATGGAGTCGCGGCCGCTCGGGCGACTGCTCTGCTCTCACAAAAACATTTCAAAAAGGGTAAAAAGTTTATAAAAAATGTAGTCTGACAAACAAGTCTGCGGCAGTTGAGCGCGGCGTCGCCTGGCGCCCGCGTCGGTACTGAGCGGCGGGAAGCGGGCTATAGCCCCTCGGCTCCACTACATTCAGCCTCTCAGAATTATATTTTACATCCGCATGATATGTGTATTACAGATACATTATTTATATAGTACTGAGTACATATAGCCTTAACCACACTGTACATTATATGGCGGTCAACGTTACTTACAACCTTAACAAAATTAGGGTAGACAATATAATATGCTAGGTATATCAAAACAAATGCAGTGAATATTGGTATCAAAATATTACTTCTAATATACATCGCGTGAAAGTGTTGATTAGATATGTGATATTTGTGTGTAAAGATACATAAAAAGCTTCATACGAGACATGGAATACAAAAATATGACTTACATCGTAGGACATCGATTATGTTGATTTGAATATGAATTTACTTAGCCGGTACCTATGTTCGGCAAGACAAGCTCTTCCCGCGGCGAGGCCCGCGGGCGACCCTTCCTGTACCACACAATGACTGGTGCGCTCCAACTAATTACGTGAATCTCTTATTAAACTACAAAATAATTTACAAAATGTCTAAGTATAAAAAATATAAAGAAATCGTATTTTATTAAACGCAAGAGTAAAAAAAATAATATGTTATGTAAAGGCAGCATAAAAATACCGCAAATAATGTAGCACACCTAGTTAAAATATCACACGTAGGGTCTGTGAGCGAGCCGTGGGCCGTGGTGACGTCATCGCGGTGACGTCATAGCGCGGCGGCGGCGGCGGGCGGGAGTGCTCCGAGGGCTCATTTTAAACATTTATTAATAAAATATTAAAGCTTAACATACATAAAGATTAAGCATCTCTGCACCTTACATATATAATAGCCATTCAAAATAACTGCAAATTAAAATATATCTCATCTTAAAATAAAGTCTTAAACATTAAACTATAATAAAAGACTTGTGTTGAAACAATTAGTAACTTAGGCCAAATTAATTTATAAAACTGATTATAAAATACCAATTCATTGTTAAATTTCGCTGTTTTATAAAAGATTAATTTAATCATGAGATTTGTGAATGTGTGGCTGGAAATATTTGGATGATGATACTTTGTTGACCAATGATAGCACAAAGGTACGAGTCCAATGTTGCCATTTATACCACTCACATAGCCTCACGATTCAACTATCCATGACATGTCTAACAAGATAACTAAAATAGTGTGATGAGTGAACTATGAACTAAATTAAGAATAAGAAGCGAGATTGTTCGATCCACGGAAGATGTTTCGAGTTTGTAATTTGATAGTAGATATAATAAGTTAGTGAGATCGAACAATATCGTAATCAGACTTATAAAAATTAGATTAAACATAAAACATCAGGCAACATAGTTTAGAGGCAGGCGCCGTGTAAGCACGAGCGAGGCGCCCGACACTTCGGTAAACGATCAGGGGGTCTACTCTTATTCAACGAAATACGAAGTTTCGGTCGAAAGATCCTACAACGGTCCTTATTCGTTCTAAAATGATGTCCGAACGTGGTCGGCAAGAAAATTCTATACCGTTTAAATATTCTAAACATACTTTAATTCAATTGAATTGAAGAAATGAACTCAAATTTCGTTCGCTAAGTAATTATTTAACGTACGAAAATTTTAGTTTAATGATAATAAAACGATACTGAATCTTCGTTTGATTTTCTTTTGCGTAGGTTCGTTTTCGGAGAAAGAGAGTAGACCCCCAGCTTCAACCCTAAAAATAATCAATTGGCGGTGGTTTGTCTTGTTCAGTCCTCTCGAGAAGCAATTCAGCTGGACTCCTTTTCCTTCTCCTTTTCCTTTGATTCTATAAACAATACAATACTTGCATTAAATACCTACCAATCATATTAATAATCTTGTCAAATGGGCTCTTAAAACAAGCCGATATTTGCCATCTAATTGTAAAAGCCTGCAAAAGCATGCCATTATCAAAACAATTAAACTACTTATGCATTGCTGATTTGCGATTTTTTTAAAGACGAACTAGTGGTATTTTATCGTTGCCAGCTGCAAATAAATTGGGAGCTTCAGGAACTATTTTTTTTCTCATCGTATCTACTCACATATCTCTTTTTTGGTAGAATTTACATAATTTCTATAAACGATTTCTTTATTGATTGTGCAACAATTTTTAAATAAAATTCCGAATATATTCATTATGATTCAATGACAACTTAAGAGGTTGTAAACAGGATATATTCCAGAACATGACGATTGCGCTTAGGTCTTAAGACCCGACTATATGACCAAGCCGGCTAAACGTATACATTATATCAAGCAGCCCTAAGACTAGATCCTACAAACTACGAAAGGCATGAATAAATAAAGCATTTTCAATTCAAGTAATCAAGTACAACCCTTTTAAAATAGTATTAATCAATCGCCATTTTGTATTTCGATCTCATTGACACGTTTAAAAAGTGATAAAGAGGGAAACACAAAATGGTTACTCTACATTTCTATTGTAATTTCAATCGTTTTAATATAAGCGAGTCTGAAGGCTGCTGTAACAAATTCTCGCGTCTCACATATGAGCCGCTGTGAACGCCATATGCGTTTAGCCGCTAATGCGTGCGTAGTTAACGTAAAAGCCAAATAAATAATTGATACAGGGTAATAAAGTCTACAACTGTTACGTATACTCATCAAATATAAACAAACCTCATATAGGACAGTGAAAATCGCAAAAAGAACTGCCTGTAGATACAAAAGTTCGAAAGGTATCTAGAAGCCAGTATCTTTTATCGATTTTTGTAAGAGCCCCTTATAAGTTGTTTATTTATAAATGAGTTTGAACATGCCCCGTATGTATTAAATAAAATGCAAGCAAGTACGCGTGTACGCATGTACGCATGCCTGGTCTGTACCACAAGTATAGGTCAATATGTTTCATCGTCGAAGAATTTCGTTTGTTTTTAACGAGGTTCGAAATGTGTTGATCTCCCATCTTTAAAATTCATCCACAATCCTCCTCCGAAAAATTATCAACGACCCAATTAGTATATGCAACGAAATTCATCGAAATTTTAACACATCAAGACCTATATTTGTGATACTGTTCGGGACTGACCTTCGTCGCTGTTACCGTTAGTGAGCGGCTCTTCACCGTTCTTCTCACCATTTTCTGGCTTCTTCTCTTCTTCCTTGGACTCCTTGTCTTTCTTGTCCTCAGAGTTCTCCTTGGCTGGTTTCTTCTCCTTGCCGGACTTGCCTTTGGCGGGGGTGGCGGGTTTGGGCTTGGGCTCCAGCGATGGGTCGAGCACGAGCTTACCGATGTTCTTGCGGTCGTGCATCTTCTGCATCGCCTCACCAACCTAAACAATCATGTTGCTTTTATAGTATACTTTTTACATACTAACTGTACCGCTTAGACTATATTTCATGAGTGGTGGGATTTCATTCTTCTTAGCGGCTCGATAAATGAGCTATTTAACACTGAAATAATTTTTCAAATCGGACTAGTAGTTCCTGAGAAAAGCGCGTTCAATTAAACAAACTCTTCAGCTTTATTTATAAGTATAGATTATGAAAAAGAAACAATGTTTATTTTTGAAACTTTGTTCATTAATAGAATGCTACTGAGTAAAATAGGGCATATTTTTAATCGACGTTATGTAGGGCTCCGTAAAAACACACGGGCAAAAAATTTAAAGAAGCAACTGTTTGATTAGTGAGGTCTGAATAGGATTACGATTTCAACAATTTTCAGTTCTGTTAGACTTGGCCAGTGTTTCTTTATACAACTTACTACAGCTAAAGAAAAATAAAAAAAATTCTCAAGCGAGAAAAGTGATCTCAATATCCAATAGCTGCTAACAAAAACTGAACAATTCTATTTGACACCGACCGAACGCAACGTGTACAAGAAAGTTTAATTTAACCCCAATAGAGACTAATAAACCGAGCTGGATTCTAACTTTATTACTTAGAAGCCAGATAGTACGCCCTTGCTCAGGTACCTATGTATACCCTAAGGATCGACCCCACAAAAAGTTATGCAAATTACAAAAAAGGTGAAGGTTGGCGTCAACTTAATAAATGGCTAAATAAGACCTGAATAAAATACCAGACTTAACTCGTTCCATTTACGTCATAATTAAGTCAAGAGACTGCTTTTATACAAATGTTTAAACTGACAATTCAACCTCCACTTTCATCATTAATTTAATCAAATACTTTGCTTAATACTCGCTATCTGCAGACTACAGCGAAAACTCGTTACCTACGCTATCTAATACCTACACAGTACTAACCTATTAGTATATAAATTTAAGTATTCAAGTGAAGCAAATAGCTGGTTGGGATACAGTAATTTCAAGTTTCACGCTGTATAAATATACTTATTAATAACAACACATCCCAGCCGCGATCACAGATGGCTGGTATAGTTGTCAAGTACAGTTAGGTACTGACTACCGCGGTCTAGTGGTTAGTAAGTTCGCCTGTCGACACGAGGTCTCGGGTACGATTCCCGGGTCGGGTCAAAAATAGATATTGAGTTTTTCTGTCAAAAAAATCACAATGGCCGGAGTTTGGAAGTTGGCGGTGTTTACACCCCCGTGGCTTGTAAATCACTTTAAGCCGTTGGTCCTACGATCTCTCGTCGGATTGCCGTCCCATCGGACTACGAGAGTGTGGAACTAAAGAGTGCACCTGTGTTTGCGCACACACTTATACACCATAATATCTCCCGCGCAAATGGCTTATCCCCGTTGATATTAGCATTAATATTATTACAGTTAGGTAGTGAAAAATCATCAAATATGATACACAGATGCTTCAAGTGTAAATACTGACTGTAACATAGATAATGCGCTAAAATGATTACCCTTGAAAGGATAAGTATTTTGACCTTGTGGAGTTCAGTCACTCTATTTGCAGCAATACGTTCATGTGTTAGTTGATATGGAATTCAGGACTATAAGTAGATACGCATCAAAGTCGTTTTTATTTTGTTAATATATGATACTAAGAGCATGTTTTGGCAGTGTACATAGAGAAGTAATGTTAAAGATGCGATTATTCTGGCAATGACATTAGTTATTTTATATAAAAAACGAAGAAGCCTAAAGACTAAGAAACGAATGGCCCATTGAGTAGGAAGTATATTTAATTATGTACTAAATTGGGTACCTAGTTTAATTTAATTCGTAGGCAACTTTCTCAGAGTCAGAGTAAGACGACTTCTTATTGCCATGACGTGTATAAATCTGTCACTGTCACAGCGGAACTATGATGGCAGTTAGGCCCCAAGACAGTCGTGGTTTGATAATGAGCCAACACCCTTCATGTTCATCACAAAACCGACGTCACCCGACACGAATTACGAAGTTTTCAACATTGTGTAGAACACAGAATCACAGAAGGAGTAGATGGTTCCGAGTTCGATCGTGCCGCGTGCAAGATTACTTTAACGACTAAGGAGTCATTTTGTTTGGGCGAACGTACGAGAAAAGGTTCATAATGTAATTGGTAAGGTAACTCACGTCCTCAAGAGCCCAGGTGGAGTCGACAAGAGGGCGCACGCGTCCCTCGCGCCAAAGAGCGAACACGCGGTCGACGGCGCGGCGCACGTACTGCGCGCGTCCGTGCTGGAACAACAGGTGTCGCAGGTTCAACCCCGCCAGAGACTTGTTCTCGTCGAACAACTTGATCGGGGACACCTTGTCCACTTGCCACCACTGAAACAATCACAATACACATCGGTGTTAGTCACAACGCTTCCCGTTGGCTCTGCTCAAATAGATAGTTAAGTACTTATAGGTGCGGCCACGAGCTATGAGCGTCGCTTGAGACATGTCGTAGATTTTAGGTTTTAAAGATATGAAATTGAACGTTATCTTCTATGTGTTATGTATAAATTTTCTATGATTGAAATCAACGCTAGTCGTCGAATTCGACGCTGATAAACCTTAGTGAATAACGCGGCAGGATGCACTTTATGAGTCTGTCTGTCTGTATACCGCGACGTGTATAAATTATATGAGCAGTTACCCCCACTATTTCGGTTGAAAGCTCATAAATATTTTACTAGCATAGGGGGCCTTGATGCCAGGCTTTCTCTAGGTACTGATCAACCTTTGGGGATGCAGAAACTCAACAGTTGTTCAGAGATTGATCGATGATGATTGATGATGATTGATTGATGTATTAATATCTGTTTTTCACGTGTGACATTTGCTGTTAGTGAAAGCATGAAAAAACATTGATCGACCGAAGACCAACGACTATGCAACTCTACGATGCAACTTTTATAAGTAAAGAGGGATTTGGAAATAAGTTTCAGAATTAGATACGTGTTGCAAGCTCACCTACAGACTTCGAAAAGGCAAAAACTTTCGTTACGATACATATTCTATTACTATCTAAAGCCAATTTTCGTTAAGTGAACTTTTTGATTAAAGTGTTTTGCTGTATTCCCTGTAGGTAAGATTGAACAAACCTTTTTTCCTTATTTCTATACATTTACTATATTATAGTATTCTTAGTAGCTATGTATCAGATATAGATGGATATAACGTACGTCTAGTAGGTACCTAGGTACTACTTTGATGAAATAAGCTGTTAGTCTAACTATCCATATAAAATGTCATCAAGTAATTTTACTTTGTCTCAACTACATATATACGGGCCCGGCATTCAGGTGGCGTTAAGTCTTCGTACATACTTTATCGCATCTCCAAGGGGGTGAACAATGATAGGCCTTAAATAAACCATAAAGCAGGAGTATTTGCACCAAATCACACACAATCCTGAGGTCCACCCTAAGGTTAGTTTTAATTAAGATTGTCCGTTGTCTGTCAGTCAGTGAGTAACTCTACAACATACTAAATAATATAAGTAGTAAATTTACCTAAGTTAGCTTTAAAAAGTTGTTCAATGAGTATTCCAAGCCTTCAATAAAAATGTTGTATTTAGAATTTTACTGTTTTATAAACAAAAGTAAGTATAAGAAAATTTATTAGAATTCATAGTCATCAATGTATAGGCATAGAACTGATCATGAGTAGCAGCTTTTAACAATACCATTTGTAATTTCGTCGAAAGTCGTAGCACCTCAAAACAATCAGATAATTAAAACATTTGGTACTCACGGCACGCGCTGCGCTGAAGAAGCTTTTAGTCTCGCCGGTCACGATGTTAGATGATCCTGAGATAAACACCATTGTTTGTCATACGCATCCAACCATGACTAAGGCACTTCATACAATAGATATAAGCTATTTTACTACTTATTTCTGTTCTGAGAACCATAATCCCACCGTTATTTCATTCCAAACATAGGTTCTAAGCTGAACCTAATGCAGCAAGTCACCAATTCGTGGTAGGAAACTTTCAAATCATTATAAGGCTTTTAAAATGAACATCTATCAGAAAGGAGACTTCTCTAAAATGAAAATTTCTTAAAAGGTCATCCCCTCAATGTCAAAGTGTATGTTTTAAGATAATACACACCTACTAAACGTATAAATACTTTCTGCGTTATCAGGTGGTACTTTATGCATTATGTATTCATTCACTTGTTTAATTACATGTAACTCACGGTAATAAATTCCGTTTTCAATTAGTAATTAGACTGAGTAAACGAATGTAAATGAAAACTCACCATAAAGGATGTATCGGCCCATGGGCTTGAGGAGCGAGTAGCCGCGGTTGCACTCTTCACCGCAGAGGCAGTCCAGCACGATGTCCACGCCATCGGGAGACACCCTGGTGGCAACGGTCACATAAAAAATTGTGGGGATAATGCTCATAAACTGACTACTTATTACGCATTCAAAGATCCTTTTTATATAATACTTAACTCCTAAGACTCCTAACTGAACCAGGCCGCGTTATTCACCAAGGTTTCTGACCGTCGAACTCGACAACGACCGTTGGTTTAAATCATAGGAAATTGGATACATAATACATAGAGGATAAGGTTAAATTTCGTATCTTTAAAACCGACACTCAACGACGAGTGCGACGCTGAGAAACCTTACTGAATAACGCCTTTGCTCATATTACCCATACGTATCCTATAGGGAGGCAGGGACTGACATAATGCTACAATCCTTCCATAGGTACTTCTTTCGCCATATTCACATGCGAATTCAAATCTTCTAAAATGTCGAGGTTAATTAAGCATCTAGTCTATTTATCTTTTCAATAAAATGTAGGTAAGTAGGTGCCTAATACATAATTTAATAAAGCGCTTTCCTACAGCAGTAGATAACTGGAATTGTTTATTTACATTGAACTTGTGCGGCTCGGCTTGTTTACGCGGAGAAGAGCTCACCAGATATAAAAATATCTTTGTCTATTTACGAGAATTAAATGCCGCGCTTGTTACGAAGCAGCTGCCCTAAGGAGTGGGTTATAAACCGAACAATTAACGTACGCCGTGACCAAGTTAATGGAGCCACGGGAACCTCTCATCTCGATCGGCCAGTGGCAGCTAAGAGAGGGGAGGAGGGGTCACGCGCCACTGGCGGTGTTTGTATCACACAAGCAGCGCTCGCACTGAAATATGTAACTGTAATAACCACCAATTAACAAAGCTTGGGATTGGGAACAATTTAGTTTATTTGCTCGGAAACGACCATGAGGCGCGGATAAAGATATTATTATTAAAAGCCCGTGCTCAGTTCCTGCAAGCCCGATGATGTGGCCCGGTATTTTTAACTGGATGTTAAGGGAATGTAAACAGTGTAAGGGCCCGATGCGTACGAAATACTTATTAGCATCAACAGAAACATATTTGCAGTTAGGAAACAGGATTAAATGCGTACCAATATAAACAGCGGCTCGAACAAAGTTCGTACATATTATGCAAACAAGCTCGTCGACAATATTAACGGCGACAATAAGTGAAATACAAAGGCATAAAAATTCCTACATTCCCCACATTTTAGTGTAGTAGTATAAACAAAATGTATTATTAGTGAGGAGATGAAGGGCCGCTGAACGGGGGCTATATTTAGCGGCGTGATATCACGCCACCATTTCATCCCTTCATTTTTAGATTTGTAAGCAACTAAACAGTCCTCCAGTGAATCATTTATGAGTAACCAACTCACTTGAATGCACCTGACATGCTTACATATTTTAATATTATACATACAAAGTTGGCGAAAAAACAGGCTCCACTGCCTAAATATAAAATTAGGTTACTGGTTTAAAAAAACATTTCCAAAAAGTAAACAGGTAATTGTGATGCAAGGGACCAGTTTTTTACAAGCTGCAAAGATCGCTTCTCCGCATCAAACATACCGCGAAGCATCAAATTGCCATCTGTTCATACGTATATTGGCACATAGGATTTATAAATTACCTAAATTAAACATTTTATAAATGTTAGGGTCTGAATGAAATCCGGTTCGAGGGACCAATGTGTTATGGTCCTTCGACGATAACGTATGGACTGTATAATTATGGTGGGTTTATCGAAACCAACATGTTTTGAAGAATGGGGATTAACGCATGTCGTGTGTATTTCCCATTATTCAAGACAAATTCTTTTGTCTTTTTTTGTAGAAGGTACATACTTGTTTTAATCTATGGAAATATAACATGTTCTGAAGATTAAGTATCTATATAAAGGCTTTGGGAAACATTCCTACGATTCCTGATTTGCAACTCCGGATCCTAACTATTAAGCAAATAATTCGGTAAGTGCATGGCATGACGTTTATCAACGAACATCTAGATTGTAATTCAAAGAATCGTAAAAAATATGCTGTTTGGGGTATGTAACCGAATCAACACATTTTGAGCTACGCTAAAACGCAATGTTAGTGTCGTCGACGATTGAACGTGTCAAAACCTTCGGGCACAGAATAGAATATAATACCAGCTAATACCAGTAACGTTCTCCTAGCGCTTGAGCTAATAGCAGCAATATAAAATGTATGGGAATGACATTTGACACGTGCCTGATTTATGTAATTTTCATGCACTTTGTATCGCTTCTATTTCACAAGGGTGAGTAGAATATCACTTTGTCTAGACCTAGATAAAGTGGTAGAGAGACTGGGTAGACTTACTTCCTAACTTCGCTGGTGTAGTCGCTGCCACGTTCGAGCAGGTGGTCAATGTTGTTGTTGTTCGCCTTGAGGGCCTCGTGCTTGCTCTTGGAGCACACGCCGAACACGGTCACGTCATCCACAGTCTTGGCGAGCTGCGCCACGGCTTGACCCTGCGACCAATACTTTGTTAAACCCTGTGGCTACACCTATCGTACTCCTCACGAGTTACTCGAGGCGATACCCTACCATACGAGGTATGTAGCAGGAATGGATGTCGAAATAATTTCTTGATATCTTAAATGGGAAATCAAAATACTAACCCTCCATTTTGGTTCGCTGTAGTGGGGTAAACTGAAATTGTGCATGGAAGTAGTTACCACAACCCCGAGGAGATATAAAATTATTCCTACTGACAAATGTTGGTGATTGTCGCGTATAGGTACTGGCTGCTCGCTGGTATATTATAATTAAGTGGTAAACCTACATTTTGTTTAATAAAAATATATGACGTCGTAACTCATGATAAATTTACTTCCAGTTTATTATTACCATTTTTGGGTAATCGATAAGTAACCAAATGGTGAAATTGTTTTTCAAACAGGTCGCGTGTGTAAATTTGCACATATATGCCGGCCCCCCTGTCTGTAATGTATGCTAGCTAATTGCTATCGAACCCGCCAGTACCGCCCATTTAATAATTAGACGATTCCAGTTGCAGGTCAGTGATCCCAGAGGGTGTGGTGACGTCACACAGAAGCCACGGATTCCACACCAAATAAGGATTTTTCTCACCCAATTGAGAGCACAATTAGGCAACTCGTTACAGTGTTTGCATTGTCATTATGAGCATCGTACAACACGGAGAGATTCCGATGTATTTGAACAATAAAGGTTGGAGAGGACGTTTGGTTTATTGTAATGACACAAACAAGCCCTAATAACACAATGGGCTTAACAATGCCTGCTGATGCCCTACAGTGTAGTATTGATGACTAAGTATGTGCCAATGTATTTGTCACAGTGTCATCCATCCAAAGGTTTTAGTAAAGGTAGAAGTTATGTAGCACTCAATGTCTGTGTAAGTCATCTACTGTATCTATTACTTAGTCATTATTACATTACTATTGTAATAAAGTATATAAGTGCAAAGGACTTACCACGCCGCCTCCAGCAGAGTGCACGAGAAGGCTCTTGCCAGGAGTCAGGTTAGCCATCTCGAAGAGCAGTAGATAAGCGACCACGTAGTTGGTGGTGACAGCAACCGCGTCCAGGGCAGTCATGCCCTCGGGCAGGGCGTACACGTATTGAGCCGGTACCGACACCAGCTCAGCCCACGCCTTGTACTCCGGGAGAGCCACTACTTGATCCCCAACCTGACAGTAAAAGTAACAAATTTAAGCTTCTTACGCCATTTCGGCGGTTTGCTCCAAGGTTAGGACCCTAGGTCTACACGTTTCAACTCCAACGTGCTTAATGGCGTGGTTCGAAATATGTTGATACTCTTTCAGATCAATACAACAGAAATTCATCTACCAAGTACATACTTGGGATACGGATCACATTCGTTGAGTTGTGAATCACACCACATTGCTGTGCAAAATAGATTATACGTCATTGTTGAATAAATAAATAAGAAGGTACATATTATTTCCATACAATTGTGTGTTATAAAACCTGTAGAATTAATGTGCATTGATCAGGTTCGTACTTCGTAGCGCATACGCAACTATGCATTGATTGATAATAGGTACGCGTACCTATACCAGATAAGGTTACCTACTTGTTATATATTGTACTGCCCCTGAAGACAACTTGTGGCTTATTATCTATTTAAAGCTTTGATAATAATAAGCTGAAAGTATTAATTATCGCAAGGGTCAAGTATCGGTCGAATGCCTTAAATAAAGTTTCCATACTTATACAAACAAGCTGAAATCATTTATTACCAATCCAATGCTAATTTGGAAGGAAGAAATTAATCAAACTAACCGTTGCGATAATTGAATAGGAGTGATCGGTGGAAGCGGTATTCGTATTATTGATGATGAAATAATGATGGCTTTTAGTTCATGTTTTCACACGTCCACTTATTTTTCGGATGGTCTTTATCATTCCCTAAATATAAAATTTCTAGGAGAAACTGAGCAGAAGAGATATAACGTTACCTTGAAGTTGGTGACTCCTTCGCCAACCTGTTCGATCTCTCCAGCGCATTCGAAGCCGAGTATGAAGGGCGTCTTGGGCGGCGAGTCGATGGCTCCCTGCCTCACGATGAGGTCTTGGAAGTTCAGACCGCTGCAATATATCAGAATAACTTTAGTAAAAAATATTTTGCAATATCAAGGAGATATACTGCATGGGAAAAGCATTCACAAATAATCGGATATTCCTTTTTTTATCGCAAATTTAACGATGAAGAGATTTTTCTGGTTCAATCAAGCCAAACATGTAATCTTATTACAAACACTTTCATAAGTCGACATATTGAATCTACTTAATTAATGTAGTATCTACCTACCTACCTAAGCTAAGGAATGCGGCAGCCATTTGTTATTGTGTTCTAGAAGGCATGGCCAGCATAAAATTACACACATTTAAATTATTAAGCATGCTGATGTACCAATATATTATATCAATAAGGGAGTCCGTGACGGACGACAGCAGGCCTTGCCTGACCATTGTTTCTTATAATGTAAGGACTTGATTATGTAGGTTACTTTAAATGTTTCCGACACGCTACGTTTCGTGGTCAATCGTTGAAAGTTGGTCATATTGCTTTCATGTTAACATAATAAAGCTCATTTTTATGAGGTCACCCCATCTGGACGGACCAATGGATGTGAATATAAAATCTATAAAGATAGTTTGAGGACTTAAAACCAGACGCTATGAGTCATTGGCCCAAAAGTATCATCGGAGTGTATGGTAACACCAAAATAATAATAAAACAATAGTACAAAGTGAATTAGGCTGTAATCGAATAGTTTAGCTTTGACGCAAACGTGTGGCGTATTACAAAATCGCGCGGTCTGCGTCTAGCCTCGCCCCGTCCGGCTGCGTGTACGGTAAGTAATCGATATTTTGCGATTGTCTCCCCGACGTGTCGGTTCGGTAGGTACAATGACTAGACGTCCTCAGACACACACATACACGATAGAATCGCTATGTGTCGGTGATACCAAGTAGGTAAATTGGATACTTGTGTACCTAAGTGTTGGAGATTATTTACTGCACTTTGAAGATCCCAAGGCAGCTCGAATTTGGTTTTATTCGTGTGTACCACACACGTATCGAAAGATCTATATCATCCCTATGATGATTGTGAGTTAGTTTCACAAATGGAAATTTATTCATCCTTCGACTTTACCAAGAGCTTTCAACATGTGCGAGTGACTTGCAATTCATCTTATCCCAATACCCGAAGGGTTCGAAAGTTATTGCATTTTAAAGTAACAGGACCCTCGCAAGTCGCTACCATGAAGCTACACAAATACATCACCCTATTATTTATGTCGAACACCATTTTTATGTCTCGTTTGTCTACATGGATGACATTGTTTTAGAACCAAATCATAATGCTTATAAGTCTCTGGCTGATTTTTAAACAGTAACCGACGTTAAATTAAGTGGATTTTTTGTGTAAACGACTGCAGTATTTTCACCGCCATGTTTATGTTAAATATCGGTTTGCTGTCGAAAGAAAGTAATAAACGTCTGGTGCCGTGAGTCAACAACCGATTGGTTAATGTTCCGAAGCCTATTGTACATACACCTAAACAAGGAAATGCCACCGAGTCCAGCTAAAACAACGCCAAAAATATCCGTAGTGTGTGCCTAACTGGCCACCATAACGCTCCGGTGGGGTAGGCATAGTGGTGATGTAGAGTTAGGAAGAATTTAATTATAATGGAATGACAACTGAAAATTACAACATAGCAACCAAATAAATCAATCAGAATTTCAATTGAAAATGATAACATAATTTAACCACAACAAGAACATATTTGAGAGATCCTTTTAAAACAAATTAATACATTCATGGATTTCCAATGTTATTTGTAGTTTCGGTTTCCATATAATTATAAACGTTAAGTCAAAGCCACTGGCATCAAATTTCATAATTATTTATAAAATACCCTTTGATGTAAGTTTTTTAATTAATCTGGTCTAATTGCACGTGTTTTTCGGATATTAGTGTTGTTAGCCTGCAGCAATACACTCAACAAAGTTATACTAGCTCACTCGTGGTAACCTTACTTATTATATTACACTGAATGTGGTGCAAAAATCAACATAAACCACGTGTAAACATATACATCAATCAAGGATTAGTCTAGACAATGTACAACATCCAAGTGCTAGTGGAGCGTGTAGGTAGTTGTGGTAGGTAATTTTATATTAGAAATATCTACATCCCACTCCCAGTTCCACGTACAATATTTCTTGTATATGTCTACGATTCAAGTTGTTTCTCTTATTATAGGCACTTCTTCCCAACAAAACCTAAAATTCCAATCCTTCGTGCAATTTTTGAATATTAGAAGCATAACAATTATATATATATATAGCAGACTATGGAAATCAATAAGTAAGGTATGATTCATTGTAACAATTTAACTATTTTCCATAGAAAGGGGTGCCACTGCAGTAAGTCGCAGTAAGTTGAGTAGCGTCGCGCGCTCCCCTCCCTTACTGGACACCCCCGCCTCTATGCCTACATTAATGCACTTTATTCTGAATAATCACTGGAACATGGGAGCCGCATTAGCCGATAGTCGCCACGGTGTCGACTACGATGCTATAATCGCACCCGCATGAGTTTTATTGAATAAATTAGCCTCCGGCCTTATGGCTTTATTACGAAAAGCTTTGTCCTACATTATCGAGTAGGATCCTGGGGCCCACATCATGACGTTCGGAATGTTAATCCGGGATAATCTCTGGCCGCGAGTCTCGTATCGAATTTTACGCACGCTACCTGACCGCTTCAACGCTCATTTGAATGGCTTCCTTCTGCTGCATAACAATAGTTCGTAACGTGCACGTCATGAGCAGGTAGATGAGTTTTTGTTGGAAATCCGTAAAATCAAAAACCATTTGTCGTTCCTTATACTTACAAAGATACAATAGACGAATACGTAACGATACCAAAGCTATTCGATCCAAATGAAACGACATAATTTTGGATAGCAATAACATTAAATATTGTAGGTAAACAGGAAACCTTCAAGACACTCATGCCACTAGAAAATTCATGTGTTGTGAATGATTTAGTACACAATTACTTGTCGTAAATTACAAAGCTAAGTGTCGGATGTTGCTACAAATATGTGTCTTCTGTGCCTACACGAAGTCCTTGAGAATCGATAAAACCGACTCGCTTGAACAGGCTTACACTGTGGAGTCGTCAACCGTGCCCTCCTTCGACTATCTTAATTACCAACTCATTTCCACTAACTCCACGATAAACAATTAAAAAAACTGAATAAAATCAGACATGTCTTCTGGATGCTTGGTTTCGTTGAGGCAATCATTCTGTTCTATCCGTTGCCTAGCGATATCCAGAATATTACAGGATTAGGAAATCTGAAAACTTTAAGGTCTCAAAACTCAATAGCCGACATGCAAAGTGAATCCGAAGTATCAGTACAACGATATCTCAGAATGATCCATTTCATAAAACATCCAATTTAATGGGCATGATCTCCGTGCACATTAAAGTGGAAATTTAATTACTTTAAGAACTTTTCAAAGTTGTTCTTGGTCCTAAGGTTCTACAGTGCATTCATATGTAGGAAGTTCTTCCACTATGTGAGTTCTTTTTGATAATGTTTTCAGAAGCAACCTGTACTATTTGCAACCCCAACAAAGCGCTAATGCGATTAATGTTCTGCGTTGCATAGAATTTCTACACGCAATTCAAATAACTTTCCGGTTTATTAAACAGCAACCGAATGATACGTTCAGAATAACTTTGAATAACGTATTGTTTGCATTGCGATCCGTCCCCCTCACGTGCGTACGGCAATTAAGAATGAACATTTAAAATGAAAGAATGAATGAGTGAACCCCTACAGTTCCGAGTAATTTAAAATTGCACCGGGGTTGGCGCGACCTGCCGGCGGCATGGAGCGTCGCGTCGTCTGCGCCAATATAATGACACATAGACATGCCCACTAGGTAGGAACCCAGTCACTACACAATGTAAAAACGGCTAGACTATTTAACTATCCACCTCTACATTTCGACGAAAATGTCTCACTATTTCAAACTAAGCAGTAGTCTGATAGAAGTCTTGATCAGGTAGGTACCTATCTTCCCTGTTCCAACTTTTTTCATTTAATTTATGGGATAACTTTCCAGTCTTCCTACACTTTACTGCTGGAGATTAGTTCGAAAACTTTCAATGTCACAGAGAAAAATATGTACTTATCTTTTCAGCTAATAAAATAAAATTCCGCGTAGAAATTTTATTTGGCTTGTGATTACTGTGAATACTGGTAAAACTTATCAACTGCAGAACGTTGACGGCTTTTCAAGCAAACAAAACAGTTTCATTTTCATGAAGACTTTGTATTTCACGGCGCGTTCACTTTTGTCAAGGAACTTGAACAAGTCGGATGTCGAGCGTCACGTTCCACTGAACTTCGGCGAAATCCCTCCGCACCGCGCACATTCTTTTAGCTTACACACGGCCAAAGTAGCATTCTTTGCACTTTTATTTTCAACGTACGTACCTTACAAAACAGAACCCAAATATCAGAACAAATTTCAGTTTATATTAAGGGAAACAAGTTGTTAGAACGAAAGTAGATTCATACATTATGACCACTTCCATTCAACCCGAACCTAATTCAAAGCCTGTAATAGAAAGCGTAATTTTCTATACGAACCGCATCAGAGTAGAGAAAACAGTAATAATCCTCGTATTCGAGTGAAAATTAATTTATAGCATGAAACGATCTAGTTTCCAAAGCACTCGATCGCCATAAAATAGCGCAATATAAGAAACACTTTCGATTAAGGCAACAGTTGGTACGTTACTCGGCTCATCCATTCGTCGAACCGGGGAGGCAAGAAAGTGATTGTAATTCGGCTCGAGTGCCGCCGGCACGGCCGCACCAACTTAAAACTCTCCTTCCGTTCGTGTGCTCATGTTTCACTATTGAGTGAGACGTGTTCCTGATAAAAGTGGACATCTTTGAGAACAACAAAACTTATTGCGAGTGCAGACTATTCACAATGTCTTCGTTTTTATCAGTTTCATCGGTTACATAGAAATTTGATAGGTAGGTATACTAAGCATATTTTGCCAGACCTTCAGACGAACTAACGAAATTTTCGGAATTAGGAAGAATAGAATACCCGGATTATGGAAATTTTGGTACCACGGTTTTCTTACATAATTAAAGTTCTTACACCTGTGTCAAAGTACTCCTCCGGGACAGTCGTCATATTGTGATGATATGAATATATAATGAGAGTAAGAACTTATCTACAAACACCAAGGAATTTTCGTAAATAAATTACTCTTAAACATACCCTAATAAAAATGATATAAGCTCTCAATTTGTTATACTGGGCTTTAACGTAATTACGTTAAATTAGATGTCAAATATAACAAATTGATTTTCAAAAGGAGCTCGCTAATAATATCGTTGCTTTTCTTCAAGTATTGACTTCTGAAGTAAATAAAGGGCCAGCCAATTCAATAAGCTTGGGTTTGATTGAACTGGATAGGTCGCTCCAATATTGACGAAACCAATAAATATTTCTTAATACAACGACGACTGAAATATCGAGAAAGACCACCGCCTACACTATCAATAAAATATCCGCCTTGTCTGTCTTAAGTGTCTAGCCAAATGTCAATAAACTCATGCATAATTTGCTTCCGGAGACAGGACATAAAATTCTTAAGCTATCATAACATTCAGTAGGTAGTTGCTCGGTGGAACACGATGCGTTGAGCTTAAGTACATGATAAATAAATTG
This sequence comes from Watsonalla cultraria, assembly GCA_964035505.1. NCBI lineage: Eukaryota > Metazoa > Arthropoda > Insecta > Lepidoptera > Drepanidae > Watsonalla > Watsonalla cultraria. Next base: position 7,125,449 of record OZ037728.1, read on the forward strand.
CTGGGAAGCTAAGGGCGATAGTCTATAACGTTTAATTACAACAAATTCTTTGTTATGTGTGCCACGCCACCATAGCTACCAGTGTTAATTAAAGTGGTGCGCTTGAGCAATGTGACTCACGCCGACTAATAGACGAATGGAATACGTGTTATGAATAGAAATAGCTCATACATTGGTTATCATTTTTACGCACTTGGAGTACAATTGCACCGAATACCAACTCGCAATTTCCCTGTTTGTGTGAGTTTTACTTCATTTGTATTCTATGACCAACCGCACCGCGGACAAGTTACTGACTAATATACAATAAGCATTATGTTATGAGCATATGAGAATAGTCAAAGGAAGTTGAGCTGGCTGAATTAATTATGAATGCATTATTGGTATGAATCAATTTTGAACTTATGACGCATGTGGACTCATTACATGATAATTCAGTAGGTAGTGTTATAAATATTCATGCTCTTTCGCATGCAATGCTCGTGGCAAATATTTGTATAGGATTAAAAAGCAAATTTATGAGCTAAAAAAATGTTCATCTAGGCTGACCATCTAGATAGAGGTTAGAATTAGTACAAATTCAAGGCATTCCGACTGAGTCTAATATAGCTCAATCAAAAATGCAAGAGTCGTGTGAACAATGGAATTGGTACAAACATTTTAAACGAGTGGCGTGACAACCTACCGACCTAGTATTTATTTAATGAACATTAAATAGCGTCGGTAAAACAACCCCTCGTAATTATGTAAAATATCATATACACAGCGGCTTTAAAAGCTTTTAATAAGTATTATATATCGATATTTATGAAACCTATGTGTGTAGTTCCTAGCTGCTTTTAGAGTAGATTATAGTCCCTTAGAAATATCTAGTTTATATTGTGCCATTAACTCTACCGAGGAAATGGCATCACGTACAACTTTCAAAGCGAAATCAGTCTAATGGGTCGTCGAACAAATTGCCAACTGGACCCTGGAAACCGAAGAATAGAAATCAATCAGCTATTATGGACAAAAACGATGTTCTGTAAGGTTGAAACGGCACAATGCTTTTTAAACAGCTACCTAATCATGGAAGCCCACGTTACTAAAATGATGTGTGGGTTCGGAAATGATGGTTTAGTAGTTTGTAAAAGCGTTAATATCCGGCTAACGGTAGTGAGTAGTGACGGGGATGGCATGGACAATGCGACACGCGTGACGAGGCTATCGGCTTCCGATCTGCCGCGTGGTGATGAGCCGTGGCCCAACGTGGACAGCTGCACCGATCCATTGTCAGGGTAATTAGCGGTGACTGGACAGGATGATACACCCCAAAAACTTATCATTATTATGTTAACATGAGCTGACAATGCACAGCGTTTTGATACTTCCTAATTGACAATTAACGTAGTAAGGACTGCGTATATTATCCGAAACATAAGTTACATATTTCAAATTACTGATGATTTGTCCAGAACTATAAGGGACTTCTTATTGTGTACATTATCGCTGACACGTTTTGATGATACACGTAAAGAATACTCCTATGCTAATCTTAATTATGCGATATGCAAAAAATGTAGTCCTCATTAGTCGCGGCACGCATGCTAATGCTGCTCCGTGTTTGTCATGTTCAGGACCAGCAGTCACACTCATCCGCTTTAATTGTCCACTCAGGAAGTCAACATGCATTTTACATTCCTGAGATGCCTTCGCGGTTAACTTTAGGGTGAGCTGTCAGCGAATCATTTTAATTAAACCGCCACAAACGCCTGCCATCTAATAGCCACATTGAAGTTCCTGTATAACACGTCTGTCTAAAATGTTTGCTGTATGTAAATGTGACAAGTGAAAGATTTTATCTTTCCTTTAGATATAAACGACAAGTAGCAAGCATGCTACATTATTGTATACACGTATTTAATTTGAACACAGCCAAATCATTGGCTAACAAGACTGCTTCTATTGAGCAGGCAAACAAGGACATTATATGTAATGATTCTTTGGAATATGTTCCAAATACTTTAAATTAAGTTATAAGACAACAGAGACAATCTCTGGCGATTTTATGAATAATAATGCTACTTCCTTTATTAAACTTGTTCATCAGAACATCCAAGGAATGTTAAATAAAGAATTAGAATTGGAGTTGTTCATGGACTGTAATGATATTCATGTATTATGTTTAACAGAACATTGGCTTAGGGACGAGCAGTTCATGTTCAACTTCTGTAACCATCAGGTTGCTAGTGCCTTCAGCAGGAAGGTTGCAATACGAGGAGGCTCCATGATTATTTTAGAAAAACGCATGAAATATAAAGAACGTCTGGATGTTGTGCACCTTTCTGCGGAGAGTACTATTGAGTTGTCATGTATAGAGTTAGAGCAATACATTGTTGTGTGCGTATACCGACCCCCTAGTGGAGCTTTCGAGCATTTTGAACAAATCATGGATGAAGTTTTGGTAAAAGTTTGTAAATCAGGTAAAAATATAATCATATGTGGAGACTTTAATGTCAATATTTTAGAAAATTCATCCATGAGCAATCGATTAAAATGCCTTTTTAGTTCCTCTAATTTATTTTACTTATTTTCTGAGCCAACACGAATAACAAATTCATCAGCAACTTGCATTGATAACGTGTTCACAAACTTTCGGCCCACTAGTAATGAAATCATAAGTAAATTAGACTCTGACCACTGTGGCCAATTAATAACTTTCAGTAAGAAAAATGTGAAAGCTCCCAAGAAAAGAGTTACTTATATTCCCATAAATGCAAATCGCTTGAGCCGTTTTCGAGGTAATGTCCAAAGTAAGTTTCCTTTAATAAATAACCACCTTGCGTGTAATGCAATGTACAATTCTTTTTTTCAAATTGTAAACGCAGAACATAAGCGCATATTTACCCCGAAGACGGTTCTATTGGGAAAACGTTTGTCGTTTAGTGAGTGGGCTACCCCAGGCATTCACATAAGTAGACGAAGGCTGTATGAACTTTATCAAGAAAAATCTATTAATTTTAATTTGGAATTTACAAATTATGTTAAAAATTACTCAAAATTATTTAAAAAGGTTTGTTCAGACGCCAAGTCTATTGCTGTGAGAAATAAAATTTTGAAGTCCTCCAATGTAACTAAAACAACTTGGGACATTATTAATTCTGAAACTGGAAAAACTTCTCTTAAGAATGACTCAATAACTCTAAAAATTAATGATCATATAATTAAGACTGATATTGATGTGGCAACTACTTTTGAGACATTCTTTGCTGATATACCAGTTTCATTAACCAAAGTCTTAAATTCGTCTCCTGTAGCAGCAGAAGCCATTTTAAAAATGCATGTTGATAAATGTAACGTTGCATTTAAGTTTAAAACTGTTACCCCCAGAGACATTGTCAAAACTTTTGAAACGCTAGATATGAAGAAGTCAGCTGATTTATGGGGACTTTCTGTTAAAGTACTCAATAGTATTATTGATATTGTTGCTACTGATCTAGCTTTATTATTTAATGTTTGTATTGAAAGTGGTGAATTTCCTGATCAAATGAAGTACAGTAAAATTATTCCTTTATTAAAAGCTGGTAGTATTAACGACCCTACGAACTTTAGACCTATATCAATACTGCCAATTTTCAGTAAAATTTTTGAAAAACTAATACTTAATCAACTTTTAGCCTTTTTTAATGAACATAATTTGATGCACACTAAACAATACGGTTTCACAAAGGGTCGCTCGACTACCGATGCAGGTGTCGAGCTCATTAGAAAAATTCTTGAAGCTTGGGAAGCTTCACAGGATGCTCTAGGTGTATTCTGTGATCTATCTAAAGCCTTTGATTGTGTGCACCATGAAACGTTGATCAGGAAGTTAGATCACTACGGTGTAAGAGACCTGGCTCTAAAACTTATATCTTCATATCTAAGTAATAGAATACAAAAAGTCGATATACATGGCGTAACATCTCCGGGGTGCCCAGTAGAGATGGGTGTTCCACAGGGTTCAATTCTTGGTCCGTTTCTCTTTTTAACTTATATTAATGATTTACCTTACATGGTAAGCAATAAACACGATATTGTATTATTTGCTGATGATACTTCTCTGATTTTTAAGATAGACCGGCAAAAAGCTAACTTTGACGATGTGAATAATGCTCTCTCTGACGTAGTACATTGGTTCAGCGCTAATAACTTAGTACTCAATAGTAAAAAAACGAAATGTGTCAAGTTCACTATGCCAAATGTGAAACAAGTGCAAACCAATGTACTTATCAACGACGAAGTGTTGGACCTTGTTGAAACAACAGTTTTCCTTGGAGTTACATTGGATCATAAATTGCAATGGGGGCCCCATATAGCTGGATTGTCGAAAAGACTCAGTTCTGCAGCATTCGCAGTAAGGAAAATTAGACACCTAACTGATATAAACACAGCTCGGTTGGTCTATTTTAGTTATTTCCATAGTGTTATGTCTTATGGCATCCTTTTATGGGGAAATGCTACTGACATCAGTTCTATCTTTGTGCTGCAGAAACGGGCTGTTCGTGCAATCTATAAACTCAAATCTAGAGATTCTCTCAGAGAGAAGTTTAAAGAAATAGGGATAATGACTGTGGCATGTCAATACATATTTGAAAATTTGATATATGTAAGAAAGAATATAGATAGTTTTAAGAAAAATTGTGATATGCACAATATAAATACACGCAAGAGGGATAAACTCCGTGTCCCTGTGACTAGACTGCACAAAACTAGTAACTCTTTTGTGGGGCAAAGTATACGCCTTTTCAATAAACTACCATTAAAAATGTGTGAACTACCATTTTTAAGTTTTAAGGCAAGCATCAAACAGAAACTTTGTGAAAAAGCATATTATAGTGTAACTGAGTATATTGATGATAGCCAAACATGGCAATGAGTTGCTCACTCTTCCATTGAAATGTACTTAAACAACCCTATGTATATAGAAGGGACACATGTAAAAAAAAACCGGGGAGTTTGTTTCGCCGTTTCTTCTCCTGACAGGCTTACTTTTGGAAACGGTAGTAAATTAACTTAAGTTAGCGTAAGAAAAATGACGTTCAATAAGTGTTCCAAGTGTCCCTTATGTTGAATAAAACTTTTTGATTTTGATTTTGATACAGACAAAAACGCTATTGATAACCAAGCAATTATCGCTTTGCAAGACTTATCTGTTGCTCAACAGTTTATACACTTACTATTAGCATTTGAACTCGAAGTAGTTCGATTGAATATACAGACAGAACAACATACGGAATTGAATGCCTAATCATTTTATAATTCGCTAACTGCGAATAATAGTGTGCCAAAAATAAACTTATCAAAATTATTCTCGTGCCTGCTAATAATATGACGAAGTGTGAATATTAAAGAGGCTATCGAATCGACACAACACCTCTTGAACAATAACAAGTCAAGACCACGAAGTGATTTTATACATCTTTAATATTTAACATTTTTACCTACACATAGATAGATAGGTACATAATATTCTGTTAAAATATCATGACGAGTTTATTTTCGAGTTACTGTTCGAGCTATTTTCCTATCTTTGCCGATCGATAGTGATTCATTTGCTTTCGTTGTCTCTTTACCACGATAAAGAACTCAAATAAAGATAATGCAGTGAACAAATATTTTTTGGATTTTTCTTGAAATCTTACATCGGCATCTATTACTTGCTCAAAAAGCACTCCTGTATCCAATTTTAGTATTATCTTGACTTTTATGAAATACTTCACTTATGATATAGTGTCACTTGGTAAAAATGCACATTTATTCTACAGCTTAACGATAAAAATTGTTCGACTTTACCAAGTTCATCTGCAGCAAATATACAAACAAATTTTAAAATATTATGTTTGACCACAAACTGTGGGCGAGACGCAGGGAACAAACACATTAAAAATTAACATAACCGGAGTAGGTGGTGAAAGAAAGGATAACCAAAGGCGCAGCTACCACAGAATGTAATCGTATTACATTTATTTTAACTCATAAAAGATTCAACAAAGCTGTGACAACGAAAATCAATGAAACAGACCCTCATACTGAACATATGCGGGCAGCAAAAAAGACACCCATTTGGGAACTGAGAATATGACGACCGACGGCGGCGTCGCGGGGCAATAAACGGAATTTCATATAGTAACAGCCCGAAACTTGCTAGGAAAAAAAGGTGTCGGATCTCTATAGCAATAGGAAAGGTCGGACGCCTTCACAAGGGTACCCTTACTTGTACCCAACTAAATATAGATCCGCAATGACTACGGCACAGGAATTTGGACTCTAAAAACGCGAGCGGGAACCCGCACGATCTCGATAACATTACTACCAGCCTCCAATCGCCATTATGCTTTTATTATTTCTTTGACTTGCACGCAACATTAAACATTCAATATAGGATAACACTTTATAAATACAAATTAAGCATAGGTAATATGCTACGCTTCGATTGCGACTATTAATTAGGTATGATTACGATATTTTGTTGAATCTAGAAATTTAGAGACTCAAATCCAGATTCATATAGTTATTAAGATCGATATTAGTAGAAGTATCCGAATCTAATAATGTTCTAAAAGAAACAATACCTATATTTAAAATGATAAAAAATATCGAACAAAAACGAATGCTGATAGCTGAGTCATTGACCAACCGTCCTCGGACTACAAATACGTAATGTACGGCAAGTTAGGTGTTTATTATTCTTCCCAAGTCAAAATATTTCGCCCTAGACTCCCAGAATTGTTTATTTTCACCCATTGTTTATATATCGCATCCCAATACACACTTCCACAGCTGCGATGGCAAATTAATAGCCCGTGGAAGTGAACCTTTCAAGTGTCAGAAAGGTCTGATCCGCTGTGATAAATGGCTTTAGATTATCATTGCCCGCGCGTTGTATTTCATCTGGGGTAAAATATAAATACAACTATAAGTCTGTAATTTGATGAAAGCGTGCGACTGGCGACTCAATCGATGTGCTCAATTACCTAAATGGGCAAGCCCTAGCTAGGGGGTAATGGTGCTCGACAGAAGCCCTATATTTTCATAGCAAACAATAAATTTTGCTCTAGGTATTTCAAATTCTGAAAATGGTCAGAAAATTTGGGAATTAAATTCTAGGACATGTCCAGAAATTAATTCCTTTTCAGAGTGTACTTAAGTTGGTGGCAAATATATCAACAGAATCGGAAAACTAAATTTGAAATCGTTCAATATGGTCAATCTTCTCAAATTCTTGGTCACGTTCATCTACCCTCAAGTTGGAATATCGTACAAGATTACAAAATAGGTCATGGTAAATCCCTCAATGGTACAAAGTCAAAGATTTACTCAGCTTATTGTTTTGTAAACCACACTCAACAGGTTCATTTCATTTGCATTCTTGGTTTAGTTAGCGCACGTTTCCTAAAATATTGTGATTTTCGGAAATAAAGTCAGAACGATAACATTTTGTTGGCGCTGAAGTAATGCAATATTTTCGACCATGTCGGGGAAATACATACTTATTTCATATAACAATAGCACGAGTTTGATCCTTGTCATCTAACATTATCTGCAGTAGCGGGTGAAGGACTCAGGGTTCCTAGACTATAATGTCAAATTTGTAGAAATATTTAGCTAGCAGCACATGCATTAATTCATTTAACGAAGGCACGTTTAATAGGAGCTATAAAAACAAGCATTGGCGTCGAAAGACGTCAGGCCCTCGGAGATTGGTCGGCGGCGGCAGCGGCAGGGGCGCGCCGTATTGATCCGGCGCGCGCCGCCGCCCGCCCCGCACCCTTCGCGACGCACACCACCCCGGCCACCCCCGGCACGCAACCAACCACACCCCTTTTTTCCAGAGATCCAGTCACGGGATTTTCCGATTCAATTTACTCAGCTATCGGAAAAATCGAGATATTGATGGGCACCGGTAATGGACTTCAAATAACACGAACATTCATAAGCATCGACAGTATTAAATGTACATACATACCACCCAAGCGATTCGGGGGACCCCAATCCCTTTATGAAATAGTTAATGATCGGTTATAAAAGAATGCATAATCATGTTTGCAGGCCTCCGTCGGTCCTTTAAATATTCGTGTCTGACCACGGCCTGTCCTGTCAACCGCGGTTTATTTGTCAAAAAGAGAAGATAAAAGACGCTGGACGTTTACTGCCATATACAGTGGCGACTTGATTCGATTATGGTCACAATAAGCGAAGGAACATTTTGGTAAGTTCGTTGACTCCGCGAACAATGTGCCCGCGGCGGGCGCCCGCCGCCGTCGTAGCCGACCGGCCCCGCCTGCCACATCTGCCATCCGATGAACAATTTTATAGGCATGTGTTTCGACTTCCTTCTCCTACGAGTCTTCCTCCGCGGTCGCGACATCACACTTTATGTAAATACTCAGGAGTATTTCTGTATAATGTTGGCGAAACGCGTCTTTCATGGCTGCAACTGATCGAATTTGCTTCAAACCTTAGGCCGGCTGCACGTGGTATATTATTTCGATTTTTTTTGTACTCTGACTACGGTTATTATAGATGCTGATTGATTTGTTACATATAATCTCAAATTCAGCGCAAAAAAAATATCGCGTAAGCAAAAGGAAAACTTTGGCCTTTTGTTTAGAACATGGCAAGCCTCCCTAGTCTAAGAACTCCGTCCATCCTCTGATTTGAGCTCCTATCTTTGTAAAGGATGCACATCTGGACGGTTCAATCCCGTACGAGATCGGACTGCACCCGAGCGCAGCCGACTTAACACTTCGAGCAAACAAATTCGTATGAAAAATAAACGTCTATCAAGAAGTCAGCTGTAGGTATAATATTATCCTTACATGTTTATGTAAAAATATCAGATCAAGATGCGCCATTTACGCTCTCAAACGACATGCATCTTATAAAATGACTACCTTATTAAATTATTATTGTAAAATAAGGTATATTATTATCTTTTGTAGTATAATAGCACAGTTTACTACAGATTAGATGATTAAATAGGTTCGACTCTTATTTCGATTTTTATTTATTTATATGTCAGACCCTTCAAAGGTCAATGTTGAATGAGCTCCACACTTTATAGGGGTCCCGCACGCAGGGGTGACTATAAAAAACAGATAACAGCGGATATTATACATTAACTTTGGTACAGTTTTAGATGAGTCAGCTGTGCATGCATAGTCTAAGTTGGACTGACTCACCTATGCATGTTTGCTGCAAGTAGCGCGCACAAGAATATGGCAGTGACTCATCGTTCGCTTCATAATTATTGCTGCTTTCATTATTCTGACAAATCAAATGTCTTCCGAACTAAACCAGGCCCAACAGTAAAACATGTTTGTGTTAGTACGAGCACCCTCATGTGCGCCGCCTGACTCTCATGATGATTGATTGATGGTAGTTTGTATCGTAGAGGTCATGCTAACGATAACTTTTTCTATCGAAATACCATTGTATATTTCTTACCGAACTTACGATATAGGTATCAACTTTCATTGTATGCCTTTTTCCCCATCTTTCTGTAACGTTTACTCATATATCGAAGCATGATTTGTGATTATAAAAGAAAAAATAAAGTATCATTGATTGACCAATAAAAGGTTCATCATACAAAGGTTATTGAAATATAATAAAAGATTCCTTTGTTCAAGCTCATAGCTGATAACAACAATGTAATCCATGAAATGGTGAGCATTAAGGTCAATAAAGAGTACAATATTCCCCTATTATCAATGTTGTTATTGAGTACTTAAATAACGTGCATTAAGTAGTTGTTTGTGACAGAATTACATTTATAACCTTCATTAGCTACCTACTGTTTGTATCGCGGTGCGAGGAGCCCAACGGAAGCGACTGGAATTTTGTATGCAGGCTCTAAACCCACATCATATCAAACACCAACTAAATAGCCTTACAAATATCCGTTCCGTTCGAGCGTACTTCCAACTAATATCTGCTAGGGATCTTATTATTATGACTCAACAATGTATTATTATTTAAAGATTTATTTGATGTCTTAAATTTGATTGTATATTTAAATGATCCAAAAATGATGCCTAAATTATTGGTAATATTTTGAAAAGCCAGTCTGAAATCGCACTACCCCGTGGAGCACAATATAATATCGCATACTAGTCCTCCCACTCGGATACAGAGGTCAGGTACATCGGGTATTCGAATCGAGTTAGCTCAAGAACATTACTTTCTAGTGAGTCATAGGAAGAGAGCTATCTCGTGCAGACGCTCTCAATAAGGAAGAGGGTAATAAACAAATTCATCTCTCCCATCTTATGTGGCCGGAGCCCATTAAAATGCACAATACTGCACTTTGTACCATAGAGTCCGAGTTCGGTCCACTGCTCCGAGGGGCAGCCGCTATATTTAGGCCCTAAATTGATACGCCAACAAAGGCAAGGATGTAAGCAATTAACACTACATTTCGATACGAATGTTCTACAACGAGAATAAAAGCAGAAGAATTTTTAATACGCGCACATCGACGACCTCAAAATAAACCATATGTTCCAAATGATGTAGGCCAGACGCCCAGCGCCGATCTGTGCCCACAAAAAACAAAAGTCCAGCCATCACATTTCCCATCATCTCCGCATATAATTAAAGCACTTACGAATAAAAAAGAAAGCCACTTATACGAGGCGTGAGTACTCCGATTGTTCTCGGAGCATCTCATACTGACACTGACTTAACCCAATTGAAAATAATGGTGGGTTATTCAATGGTTGGTTCCCGATAGCGCAGTCTCTAACATATCAGCCGAATCGGTGGCACGCAACCAACATCTGTGAGGGCACATTGCACCATCAACTACTTATATGGATTCCATTCTGTAAACTGTAGCGTATCATTAAATTAATAGCGCTATTAAACAAAGATCTTGTCCAAAGCGCACCTCGAGCAAGGAAGTTGGGAAACTGTAGATATTTATTTTCTAGCTTGTTCGATGATGCGTTTATAAGTCCAAGCTTCTCATCAGACTTATTATTGGTAATTTTAACGTTGCTCAGCTCATTGGAGAGCTTTGGAAATATTTATAGAAAGTTGTGATTTTCTTTGCCTTTCAATGCGCAATGCTCACAACATCACAGAATTCCAGATGCTTGGAAAACAATGACACGCGATTCTTATCATTGGTATTGCGTGTCTCGTACAAAGGATGTTTACTCGTGTTTTGAACACCTTAATATTCTAATTACTGATAGCTTTCAAAATATAGATGTACCTAGTAGGCTACTTTATTCTCAGCTCAACATACTTATATGCTATAGCTGGCATTATATATAAATACAGGCGATGGCTGGCATTCTCGTCATACTTGTGAACAGGTGCTGCTTGTGGGGGCTGGTCATCTCAAGCTACGCATTTAGATATAAGTAGAACTACTAGACTTTTCTTTATGTTAATTTTTATCGACTTTTGTGCATTGCAACTGTGTCCATGGGCTTACATTTCTCAAGCGATTTATTTTGTTTTTTTTAAATTGTATAATATTTTTGAAAAGAGTAATTACTGAGTTTCTTGCCAGGTTCTTCTCAGTAAAAGCAACCTTCCAATCCTGGCGGTAGCATATATAATCATGTGAAAGTGCTTTGTAAAAAGTCTAATCGAATAAAGATATTTTTGGCTTTGAATAAAGAGGTCAAAGATATGGCTCTGGACAGAGACAAATAGAGAAAATTAACCCTTAATTTCATAATGATGACAAAGAAGTATTATCAAAACGTCTTAGATGTTAAAACAGACCTTTCGTTCAAGTACTTAGTAATTTACAGACTGCACGGCTTTACTGCAACTAAATTACGTATGAGAAGTTGAAGCCAACCAATTAAAGCACCACATTACCCACATACTTGTAGCCAACAAATGGAATAAGCCTTTGAATGACGACGACGCTGTCAACTACCAAGTAAAAAAGCTCAATCACGGTTCACGAGAAGCTGAATGAAAGGGATGAAAATGAATTCAATGTTGATGAAATCATGTTGTGTAGCGGTGCGAATAGTTTAAAATCGCTAGCCATATTGAAGAACCGACCGGGCCGGTTGCTGGGCCGCCGCCGGTGTGGGCGGAACTCACACGTTTTTGCGGTGCAACACTAGAAAGGTACTTGTTTCTGGTACCGGTCGAAGTAACCAGTCGATAATATTTTCGCGGCAGATGGCGGCGGGTATGTCGTGGTCAATTACATAGTAAGTCGGCGATAAGCGTGCTATATTTAGCACGAGCGGGATGCGCCCTATGCCGTGGCGGGCGTAGGCTGGCGCGCACCTCGCGAGGTGCTCCCAGCTCCCAGACGCCCGCGCCGCGCCCCTGCCTCCCGGCTCACACTAACGCCTTCGCACTCCACCACCGTCCATAAATCACTTTCCTGCTATTCATCGACGATAGCTCTTATCAAGCTCTTACAAATACCAACACTATTTGCGCAACATTTACCTTACTTTCAAATTCAAGCCGAAAATAAGTCCAAAGAATGAATGAAAATTCTATATCCAACATAACTGCTTAGTTACAAACACACACTACAAATAAGTAAGTGACCCCTTATTACTTTAACTGTTATTGCAGGCTACGAAACAAATCTTACACAGTTAAGTGGGTGTTTTGTTAGCCGTCTAACGAACTGCAGTTAACGTTAACGAGAAAAGTGGCAGATAACTCATGTGTCGCCGGCGCAAGTAGCATGTTGACGCGACTCATCCGATGCATTATCTGAAGCACTGGAGCGATAAAAACGAACAAAGAACAATGTCAGTAGGCGCTCAACTCCCTTTCGCACGAACTCGAATCGCTATAGCTTCGTATGACAAAATAACATTAATTTGTAACAACCACCGCAGCGTCCACGCACGCCGCGCTTCGGTGCGCGCAGGCATGCATAAACGCAACTACTCGATTGAAACCCAATTCCAATATTCTATTGCATAAATAATCATCAGGCGAAATCGATTGAAGATCACAGCAATGTAAATACATTATACAAAAAGAGAGTTGGTGGGAGACAGTAAAAATATACCGTCTCCCTTCTGCGCCGCGCCTCGCCTTGCCGTGTCGCCGGATCCAATCGACCGAGTGCAAATTCGCCGTAGGGCGCGTCCAGTTTGCATGCAATATATTTTCAATCAGGCGGTGCACGCACCAGGTACCTCGTCGCTTACAGATGTTAATGAGGACGGGTGCAGGTCGAACGGGACTCTACTGCCACTGGGTACATTGGAAACACCGCACTGATTACCCGACATCCGAGCTAACTAATTTAATTTGCGAGATGCCACAACTCAAATTGGATTACAGTTAGATTACCATCTACTAAGTAGGTACACAATATTTAACTTGAATGATTTATATGTGACATACGCGCATCGACATCGCTTGATTACCGGTTGTAATTTCAAACGGAGTAAAGGGAAACCGAATTAGTATAAAGAACTACCCTCACAAAAATTTAATAATATCACGTTCCTGAATTAAAAAGTCTGTTTACAATAAAAGGATGCAAGTAACATAAAAAAAACTCACCAAGCCTTGACGCGAATCAGGACTTCGCCTTCGCCGACAGTGGGTTCGGGTTTCTTCAGAATCTTGACAGTCTTGAGTCCTCCGAAGCCGGTAAGGACAACTGCGCGCATCTCTTTGGGCGGGGGTGTCTCCTTTTCCTTTTCTTCGATAGCCTTCTCTGGGGCCTCTTCTGGCGGAGTTTCAGTGGTGCCATTTTCAGTGGGAGTCTTCTCGGGTGCCGCGGCGGCTGGGGTGTCGGTGCTTTCCGTCATTTTTGATGGATTTGTTGAGGTGTGTCGAAGCGATGCAGCTAGTGGACGCGGGAGGAATGAGCTCGTGCGAATGGAGCGGAAGCCGGCCGGCGAGACGACGCGTCGCGGAACGAATGAGTCGAGGGAAGGGAGAAGCGCGCGCAACTCGGCACCTCGCTCGCTGGCAAGGGTGCCGCACCGGCGAGGCAGGGGGTGCGGGGTGCGGCGGGGCGGGGGGGTGGGGGGGGCGCGAGGGGGAGGGGGCCAGGGAGCCACTCGCGCCCCCGCGCCCGACAGGTGGCCACCGCGCCGCGCCGGCCGGTTTGCTTGCCCCACGCCGCGCCAACCACCCCGCCTATATTACACTACGTAGGACCTGGATTTACTTTATAACATCCATATAAACATTAATTACGTTCCTACTTATTACTTGCGTGTCTAACCATTCAGTCAGATATTATGCATTAAGTATGGTAGGCAAGAATAGGCGCATATAACTTACACGCTTACCAAAATTATACTCACCCTGAACGTGACTTGGCAACCGGATCAATAATAATATGGTGGCTAATGTACGCCGTCCATGCTGCGTATTGAGCTAGTTCAATCAACAAGTTCTTGCAATTTTCTACATCATTATTCAGAGTGTTTCTTTGGAGCTTAGGAACATTAAGCTGACCCTGCCATCCACGAGATCGTTATTGGGGGGATATTCCGCATTAACAGCTAGCTGACAACCTGTTGATGGCACAATTAGAGATAAGGATCGCTTTTTAAAATATAAATGTTATCTATTGCACGAATATTTTGTCATTTCTTTATATAGAGTCTTGTAGAGGATAAAGAAATCTACTGAGCGACAGTCATAACCAGCGGCGCATGCCTTCCCTGTGTTGATAACGATATTTTAATAGATGTCTGCCTCGTCGGTCTAGTGGTGGCAAGCGCTACTGCGGAACACGGGCTCCTAGGTTCAACCCCGGATCGAGCAAAATGTTATTACTTAAGTTTTTCCGTCTGTAATTTCCCAGTAGAAGCAGATTAGTGCGCGGTTAGTGACAACCGGCAAGCTCGCCCCCAATTAACTCACTGGTTAAAATAAGATGCGTATACTATATAAGTGCATATCTGCCCCTATGTATTATTAATTTTTATGCAGCAATTGTTTAGCAGGTTTGTAAAATGCATATAATTACGATCTGAAGCCGAACTATAATCGTTTAAGCAGAGCGTATTAAGAACTTCTTAGATTTGACGTTTAATTTTACGATACCAAAATGAAAATACCTATTCCGTTGATTTTTTTGATGAAGATGTTCAGAAGGTATTCTTATCAGAACCTATAAATTTGTTATGGATCGTAACTTGGCTCAGAATGTCTAAATTACTGACTATATTTCTTTATTGATCGTCTTCCTCAAATCGTATTGTACGGCATAGAATACTACACACACTAGGAATTTGATTCATCATATTGACGGAAACTGTGTAGCCACCAGATACATGACTAGTTTATAAATACAGGAAAATCGCTTTTAAACGTTACATTACTTCATTTATTAACCACCACTCAAATGATACAAGACCCATTGAATCAAAAATTGTGAGGCATTTAAGTAACTACTTCATTATTGTATCAATTTGTCCTGTTTGCGCTGTGGGATAAACCAACAGGAAGAGATGAGATGACTACGACTGCTGCCATCTACAATACCGCAATCTATATGTACCTACTCTATACATCAAATTTAAGTGTTTGTAAATCCAAATTAACAGCTTTTCACTACATACATAAATAAAAAAAAACAATTTTAACGGGACTCACTAGCGGATAGCTGATGTTACAAGGAGTACCTTACGCTGTTATTTAAACGAGGGTAAAACCGCGAAGCACAGCTAGTTATACATGGTGGTTAAATTACACCTCGGGTCTCAGCTAATCAATTATTTTAATGAAACAGTAAGGTGCCTGCTTACTAACACATGCAGATAAGTCTGAATGAACGTCAAGATGGCGGGATTGTCTTGGAATCTTGGTAAAGTCTTTCGAGTCAACGAACACAAACATTTAGTACTGTTTATGTACTATTTGGTGTCAATGAAATTACTAGATTGTGCCCGCAACTTCACCCGAGTGGCCGTACGATTTCAAAAACAAACTTTCAATTTCAACCCCGTTCGTGAACTTTCAGTAAAGTTAATTTATTCATTTATGTTTTATAGCTAGTAAAGCCATTTACTAGTTTTTATCCACAACTTCGTATGCCTATGTCTGTTCTTGGGGTCATAGATATATATATGCCAAATTTCAGCAAAATCCGTTCAACGAATTTATTATACTTTCCCATCTATACTAATACTAGCTGTGCCCCGCAGTTTCACCCGCGTAGATTTAGTTTCATCCTTATTGTCGCGGATCCCTAATATTTTTAATTTTCTAATTTAATAAATAAAAGTAGCCTAAGTTACTCCTTGAAACATCAGCTACCTGTCAGTGAAAGTCCCGTTAAAATCGGTCCAGCCGTTTCAGAGATTACCCAGAACAAACAGACAGACAGACAGACGGACAGACAGACAGACAGAGAAAAATTTTAAAACTTGTTTTTTCGGTGTCATTAGCGTGTATACTTTCATATGCATTTAGTGAAAAGCTGTTATTTTGGAGTTACAAACAGACACTCCAATTTTATTTATCTGTATAGATGTATAGATTATGAAGAGGAAGGGTTTGTTTTTATGTTTGTAACGAATTGGCTCAAAATGTACCAGACCGATTTTAAAAATACTTTCACCATTTCAATGCTAAATTATCACTGATTAATATCGGTTATATTTTATCTGCGTACTCCCACGGGAACGGGAACTACGCGGGTAAAACCGCGTAGTCTGCTAGTTTATAATATTTAATACATTGTAAACCTTGTATTTACTTTTTTCTTAGATTTAGTTTTTACAATTGACTAAGTACTCGTACTTACCTAGAAAATTAGAAGCTGGTAAAAACATTCAGGACCGACGACAATAATTACCTATTTCAGAAGTCTTACGCAAATAAAAACGATTAATTCAGTTGAGGCCCTGGTAAGGCATTTATGAACTTCGAAAAACTGACCATCGGTTCAGAAACTAGCCTTCTGAGAAGCACCACTAGGAAACCCAGCCGGCATCTTGTACATTTCCTCATAGAAAAATCATCAGAAACAAAATATTACTTACAATAAAATTCAATATAAATTATTCACCTCGTGTTCCAGACCTTTCCGACTTGCAGACACATTTTTTATTCAACTATTTTTGACAGACAGATTGGTTTAACTGTGGGATAATAATGCAAGCCTGCACCCATCAATCACGAGACACGCGATTTATATGCACATTTAAATTTGCCAAGCCCAAGATGAAAACAGACAGATTTACACAAACAATTCGTGGCGAATTTACAGTGTAACAACATTATATCTAGCTAGGTTTCACACCTATGGCAAGGGGCCACTGGAGTTGCCTACTACTTAATTGAAACAATATTTTTCTCCATTCCGATTGTTCTCCAAGCCCAGCGCAGCGAACTTTTCAGATTTGTCATAATAGAAAAGTATAGTTAGAGTTGAATTACGAACCTAGGCCTGTAGACATAGTGACATTATCCTCAACAGTCACGAAACATATAGCATTCCCATACATAGGATACAAATCCTTTCTATAAGCGCAACCGCGTGAGAATGTTACATTGTCTAGGCCTACAGGGAGATGACGAAGGTACGTCAAATCTTAAACTTTGAGCACACAAGGAGATATTATACTTAGCAGGGAAAACTTCAGATTTCACGTAACCTCGTTAATTGTTTTGTTTAAATAGCGACCATCCGACCCTTGCGACGATCACCTGGGGCCTTACCATGAGCTCTTATTGCCATGATAGTTTCACTCATTTATGAGACAGATGTATGTGACGTGCATACATCTGTCACTGTCGCACAACTGAATTAACATTGCAATAAGAGCTCATGGTTGGGCCCCTGAACCTGATGCCTTGAAGTACGTTTGTTCAAAGTTTAATAAAATAAAATATTTTTGCCTTAACTTTTCTCGGCGACTTCGCAGACACATTCTTCATCTTATATTCTAAAATGAAAAAAAAATATTATAACAACAACTTTATTAATATAATAAATTTAAATAAACTAAAGTGTGGGCCTAGTTGCTTTGGTATCGAGTCCTTCATCTTCGAACGGTTGTTCTTCGTAGTAGAAGTCGTCATCCTCGTCGTCGAAGTATTCGTCGCCGTCCTCGTCGCCGTAATAACGTGGTTCTACATCATCATCGTCATGGTCTAACGTCAGCATCTCTTGGCGAGACCCGCGGAGTTCCTTACGTAACTTGTTTTGCATTATCTACAAAAATATTAAAAGACTATTTTTCTTCCTCTTTTTTATTTATTGGTGTAATTTATTCTAATTACCGACTTCCCTAAGTGCCTTCAGGGGCCTTACCATGAGCTCTTATTGCCATGATAGTTTCACTCATTCATGAGACAGATATATGTGACGTGCATACATTTGTCACTGTCGCACAACTGAATTAACATTGCAATAAGATAAGAGCTCATGGTTGGGCCCCAGGACACCTTCGCAGGTATTTTGTCAAGTTATATTCAAGTCAACCCTATTATTAGATAAACTGTTGGTCTAATACTGAAAAGTCATTCGATATTTCAAGCATTCATAGATGTGACAGGAACTTGTTTCTAACTTTGGGAGTATTTAATGTAATTAAATATATATTAGAAAATAAGAAAGAAAAAGGGAAGCGTTTTATTTTATTGATTCATGTAGGTACGCCTGACTATATAATATGTCGAGGTAAGCTGCTTAAAACCAAATTCAAATATTTCTTTTGAATGAATGTAGGTAAAAATTTGATACGTTTGATAGCATTATTTTCGCATTCCATGTCTTATATGAACAGAATTCTGAGAATGTGCGATATATTTAGACTTTAATGGTTATTACCGGCACAACATAAGGACACGTCATCTGTTGCTTACAAAGAAATACTTATCTTTTGATAAATTGTAATATTTTGAAGAAAACTACTCAATTCATTGAGTGCACATATTTCGCCAATGACACACCCATTTTAATGTTATCAATAACAGATAACGATAGAATAGAAACTTTAAAAATATATCTCCTTTCTTAGTGTAATGATTTACCCAAAATACCATAATTTGGAGCTGAATAACACTCGTTAATTTTGGGATATTCAGTATTACTTAGAGATAAAAAAAGGCTGTGAGTTATTATACTATATCTATATAAATTTGGTGTCGTCAATGCGAAGTGCATTTATGGAAAATTTCCTTTTGAATTAATACTATGATATGAACGGATAATAATATTGAATTATGTATTTATTTTATTTATTACAACACCTGCACAGATTATATTTTGCAATTCAAACACGTAAATATATTCAAGCTTAAAGGTGGAACAGATTACTATGTTTAAATTGCCATGAATATAAAATATGGTGCATGTGTGCCATAATGTTTACTGATGAAGAATGGCGGGCCGCGGGGGCGAATCCCAGCGGGGCCTGTACCAATGAGTTTTTCAAAAAAGTTATGTGCGGTGATTTCACACCACGTGCTTTACGGTGAAGGAAAACATAGTGTGGAAACCTGCATGTCTGAGAAGTAATTCGAAGACATATGTATAGTGCCTGAGACGGTGATAGACTCACCATCTGTCACGTTGGCACTTAAACATCTCTGGTGAAAAGTGAATTGTTATTACAACACCTCTGCCTACCCCTTCGGGGAATACAGGCGTGAGCATATGTATGTATGTATGTAGAATGGGTCTTTTTTGTAAAACATTTGAAATCATTGTCGCAGTCACGAGTTTTGAGCGACAATAGTGGGGATACCTGCGCATGTATTTGTTCATGCTTGCGTCATACAAGACTCAAAAAATGCTTTAAGGCTAGCGCTCAAAACAATTGACGGCATCTGTAAATGAAACATAGATCCAGGACCCCTATCACGGGATTGCCACCGTTTTCGTAATCTATAGTCGCTAGCGTTACTCACAGTATTTGTATGAGATATTTTAGTTCTTCACGTCACCGCTAGGTAGCGCTGCATAATTTCACATACTAATATTCGGCGGTGACGCTAACGAGTCAAGATTACGAAAACGGTGGCAAACCCGTGATAGGGGTACAGAATTTCCTTCCATTTCTATTCGAAACCTTCTTTAATTCTCATACAATAATGTTTTCCTATTAAATAATTCTACGATACATATTTCATGCATAGCCTACTAGGCTTAGATTGCCTGACAATAGCCCGGTAATAAAAAAAATGTGGTTACCTGTCTTTTGAGTAAAAAGTCGGCTAACTCCTTCCTCTGGTTACCGACATCTACCTCGGGAGCGTTTTCAGGTGCTCTATATGATATAACAGGGCTGTCGAGGCTGCCCCAAGCATCTCTAGTCTTCTTCCGAGCCGCTAGAAGCCTGTTCATTATCTTTGCATGGTCTAAGCCGTATACATTGTTTGTCATTTCTGGTATTGGATCTTCTTGCAAGATTAAATCTTCCTCTAATTGTTTTATTTTAGCCTGAAATTAGAAGTTCTATAGAATTGAAGTTAGTATATCAACAATTGTGTAATTATGGGGTTAGACATATTATGGTGGCATCAGCAGGCCTAGACAAGGAACATACTCTCGCGCTTGCGCTAATAGAAACAATACAAAATGTACACGGTATGGGAATGACATATGTAAAAAGACTGATTTATGACATTTATATACATTTTTTTAGCTATATCCATCCAGCTGTATATAATTCAGAGCTACTCAAAAATGTATATAAATATAGCTACTTAAATTTTTGATTTATATAGAGAAACCCAGTCTAAAATATTATGCAATGCATAGTAATATGTTACCTTCATTTCAGGTGATAGTTTTGTATCTAAAGTAAATTCTGTTTTGAGCAGATGACCAATTTCTGTAGGGTTAAAGTTCTCTCCGTAATCAGCTACTGCTAGACGCCGGTCGAGCTCCACAAGGTGGGTTTCTTGCTTATCTGTTAACAAATCATTATACAATAATAATAATAGAAGCCTTAAGAATTGTATGTTTACACCTGTAAAGGTCTACCATTGGGTCCTATACCTATCTGCAACTACAAACTGAATGTTTTTATGATAAACTGATGGTGTAACTGTATAAATAAATAATTACTGCTCTTTGGTCTAGTGGTGCAACACGGCGTGCCTATATTCCAGGTGCATTTTACACCTTAACACTACCATACTTCCATATATAGAAGGGATACGAGAGGATTGTATCTGCAACCTGCTGCATTTTTCTGACTACTCAGTGTCACACTTGAGTAATGGTTTCATAGTTATGAAATTGGACTTTATTGTATTACTAGCTGTGCCCCGCGGTTTCACCCGCGTGGAATTAGTTTCATCCTTATTGTCGCAGAACCCTAATATTTTTGATAAATAAAAGTAGCCTAAGCTACTCCTTGATATATCAGCTACCTGACAGTGAAAGTCCCGTTAAAATCGGTCCAGCTGTTTCAGAGATTACCCGGAACAAACAGACAGACAGACAGAGAAAAATTTTAAAGCTTGGTTTTTTTGTGTCAGTAGCGTATACTTTCATATGCATTTAGTGAAAATCTGTTATTTTGGAATTACAAACAGACATTTCAATTTTATTTATCTGTATAGATGTATCAATTTCCTATGATTGAAACCAATGCTCAACATTAAGCACAATGACCTTACAGAATAATGTGGCTGTGCCTTCACTTGTTGAACACACGGACTATAAACCATCCTGTTCTATGATACAGACCTTTAACAAATACAACATAAGGCACCTCCCCCATAACTCTTAGTGTGGACAGTTCATGACGCAGGGGGCCTGCAGTCTTGTCTAGGATAGCTTCTGTCTGCTCATCTGAAGCATCACCCTTGCACACCCAGAACACATTCACTGTCTGGAAGTCTGGTGTCACTCGTACCTGCAATATATCCAAATAAATACATTGTACACATCTTCATTTGAGTGCTGATGAAGTGTGTTTAATTTGTGACCCATCAATGATTAGCCTTTTCAGCCACTGGCAGAAGTGCTACCAAAACTTTCCTAGCTACTGATGCAGCTGAAATAATCATTCATAAATGTATAATAAATAGGTCTCTCATATGACTTCACATAAGTCTGTTTAATTTTATGTCTTGGATGTCAATGGAACACCTTATCATGTCCTGACATGATGTGGGCATGGTGGGCAGTAATTTATAATTATCAACAAATAAAAAGATGGACTTTCAAGTCTTTTGATACCTAACTATGCTACTAATATTATAAATGAAAAAAAAATTATGTATGGACGGAGGTCTGTAACTCTTCCGAACAAAAAATACTGAAAGGTTTTTAATTAAACTTTACAATGATAAAGTTTATGCTTTAGAAAATGTATGAAGATATTGTTTGGAGGAAGACTTACAGCTTCCTTAGTGGGTAAAAAAGAAAGTTTCTAGAAATTATGTAAAACAAACTTTATGATTACTTACTTTCGATATTTCAATGCCCCGGCCAAGAATGGCCATTGATACAGTGCCAGTGGACATAAGATCAGTGATTTGCTTCATGAATATCTTGTTCAGCATAGCGACGCGGCGATTGGCCCGCTTAGCTGGCTCGCGCTCGGTTTTAGTGAGACTCTTCACTGTTGGCAAGGACACTGCATCCAGAGAATGGGATGGGTACCACTGCCTGAAAGTATAACCTACTTGAAAAACGGAACTTATTACTCATGTATAGCTATGTAAGAACAATTCTCACTTCTTATTCTTCGGATTAACCATTTTACAGAGCTTTAAGCCCTGTTTCTTGATACTATACGCCGTACATGATACATGATACAGCCGACGAAATACTATCATTTTCTAATATTCTAGTATCTACAAATACTTATAAAGTCAAGAAGATAGATAAAGGAGAAAAATTATATAAATGTACTAAACAATTAACATCAATAAGAATTTAAAATGTATTTTTGTAAAACCTCAGATCACAATATTTTTGAATTACGAATTTATTCGTAGTTCATAAGTCAAATTGACACTTAATTTTAAGTACTTAAAAATAGCAAAAAAAGTCTTAATATGTCAGCGAGTGTCAGTATACCTACTGACTTCGACTATACGATACAAGTTTTTGTCTATGGTACCATAGCATTTTTCTTCTCATTTTTTCTCTATTGTCCTTAAATTGTATTCCGATCACTAAACAGAAGAAATAAGATTCCAACATAGTTTCACCACACAAGTTTATGGCTATAGCATACAAAAAAATTGCCTAAAACATTCACAAATGCTATCCACAGATTAATAATATACTAGGATTTACTTTTCCCTCATAATTCTACATCTGTTCTTACCATAGACAACTTTGGCGCGTGGGAGCTCAGCATGTTCTTCATTCTTCCCGCCAATAACTAAAAGAATCTGTCAAAGTTGTCAAAATCGGGATAAGTTTGCGTTGGTGTAGTGGTTGTTTATTTTGGTGTTTTATTGTATTTTAAATCATTTATTTAAAATCTACTAACATATTATCACAATGTCTAAATCAGAGGAAAATGAAGAAAGTTGGATTGCGAAGTTAAACAATTTGTGTTCAAATTTGAACGTTGATCCTGTGGCTGCAAAGAAATCGAAAGATTCCTTCTTAGATATAAAACGAAATTATACTCTAGAGGTAACTTATTATATTCTTTATTAATACAGTTTAGGAATCATGACCAACAATTTAATATAAAAGTCGTGTTGACTAGTGTTTACACGCGATACTTTGATCTAGTTATTCACCACGTCAATACTTCTATTTGCTTCGTATGTTTGTGTATTCAAGGGTTGGATCCCTAAATTAATTCAATTATTAATACTAAAACAGACAAGAGTAAATTTTGTAGGTTATGAAGTGTATGGTGATGTCAACATTCATGGAGTAACTTTCAGGGTGATGTGCTGCATTGGATGGCTTGTGCCTTGTATGTTGCCTGTCGCACGTCCATTACGCCCACAGTGCAGTCTGGGACAGCTGTGGAGGGGAACTGTGTCAGTCTCACTCGCCTCCTAAGGCTATGTAACATAAGGTACCATAATTTTATTACATACACATACAGATACTTACGCCTGTATTCCCTGAAGGGGTAGGCAGATGTGTTGTTATAACACCTATTTTTCATTAAAGATGTGTGCCAGTGTGACAGAGGGTAATCTAGAGTAAGACTTAGATAGATAATTGATAAATAATATTACTATAAATACTTATGGTACAACTACCTTACTTTTAACTATGTAGTTTAAAAAGTTTAGCTATGTAGGTATTCAGTATTGTACGCATACAGAACTTTAATGGTAAGTCAAGAAACCCAGAATCTCTCTCTAGGCCATGATCATGATTTTAAGAGTAATGACTCTTGTCGGTGTAACCGATGCAACTGTTTCCATTTGTCTCTGTCCAGTGCTATCTTTGACCTCCTTATATGTCATGACATACACCTTTTCTTTAACTAGTCTCATGTATTAGTGCCTTAGTTTTCTTCTTCCTCTCTTCTAATAGAAAAGGCAGAAGGACCTTTCCTTCTATTACGTTTTTAAAGATGCTGTCATGTTGCAATACTAATAATTCACTAGGTATGAACAAATGAAAGCTAAAGAATCTTACAGATAAGAATACTTATAATGTAGTTATCAGAATATGTTGTAAAGCTCATATGAATGAAACATTTCAGTCTCATCCAGTTCTTCAATAAAATCAAGAATTGGATGGAAATGGCATCAATGTCCACTGATTTCAAGGAAAGAATATCTCGCTTAGAACACAAGTTTGCAGTGTCAACTGTACTGTACAGGAAATTCCAGCCAATTTTTCAGGAAATCTTTTCTGGATTGACACATGAACCTATGAAATCAAACACTAAGAGTAAAAAACCAAAGTAAGTAAAAACAACTATGTAACTATTTAATGCAATACTTAGAAAGATTTATAATATTTATATCATCAAACAATGCCATACTAATTGGCCTAGCTAAAAAAGTTTTGTAGGTATAATAGGTCCTATCACAAATATAACTGTACTTGATGCCAGCAGTTTCTTGCTTCTTCTCAGCAGGTTAGTTTCCCAATCGGTGGTCAATTCTTTGACATTCATAAGTACCTTACTAAAGCCTAAACTGAATAAAGCATTTTCATTTTCAAGTTGAGGATGTGATTAAACAAATTCATTCAGTAATTTTATGATTCTGTCTCTGTCTGATGCCATACAGACAGACACAGACATAATCAGAAAATGACCGAATCTATGGTAATAAGAAAAATGATAGAATGTTGAATAACATTCTATTATAAGGTGAAGGAAAACTCAATATACTCCTCATGCCTCAAATGAAAACTAATGATTTATATAATTTGTAGGTTACAGCCTTGCTCCACAAATGCCCTGTATGAGTTTACATGGTGTTTGTATGTGTGTGTGAAGGGAGAGTTCCACAACTCGGCAGATGATCTAGTTGACATGTACCATGTGCTGTTGTCATGCTTGGACTATGTGTTCGCCAATGCTTTCATGGCCCATAGGATCGACTTGATCAATACTGCTTTTAAAGGTAAGTTAGAGCAACCTGTGCCTCAGATGAGGTATGTTGTGTATGTTATTTATAACTAACAGTATGTATGAGTATTGTATCAGCTGTTTACTATTCTTGAATAAATATTATCATGTCATATCAGTCTCGGATCAATTGAATTAAAAACAAACCCTTTTATACTCATTAATCATTTTAATGCAATGTTTTACACCTGACACCATCCAATAGGTGTGAAAGTCAAAAAACTCGCATTCTAATTAATGTTATTAGTTGCTTCTATCTCCCTAGCACAGGTATTTTTATATTTAAGAGGTAATCCCATCCACTTTAAAGATACTGTATGTAACCTGGTTAGTGAATAATAAAAATAATTTTGTATTTGTATTCTATGCTAGATGGTATGAAGTTTGCCGGGTCAGCTAGTATTCTTATAAAAACTCAATCTGCCATATAAAAATTAGACTCATTCAAATGTTTCTCTAGGCCTCCCGTCCGATTGGCTCAAAGATGACTTTGAACTGCCTAAGAAGCCACCTTGTATAATATCAACACTGTGTGAGATCAAGGATGGACTCACTGTGGAGGCCGCTACTATGAAAGAGTACAGCTGGAGACCTGTCATCAAAACATTTTTTGAAAAAGGGGTATGTGGATTTTACTATTTACACCTTTAAATAAATTTTAAGATAAATAATTTAAGTAGTCTCTGTAACTTGAAACAATAATGGAAAAAAAATACCTTATTCTTTTACAAACCATGTGCATATATTTTTTGTTCAGGTCTACATTTGTGGGCTTCTATCCTTTGAGATATAAATAGTTCTATTTTGAAAATAATAACTTGCTGCGTTTTTTTTGGGCACTCCATAATGAATGAACCCTAATTGAATTTTTTTTCTGATGATTTGAATGTATTCAAAAAGATTTTATTTTTATGCACAAGAAGCTCAATAAGATGTAATTTGCAGAAATATATCAATGTTTTTATTTCAGATTTTGAAAGGAAACAGTGATCAGCTGGGGCTCCTAGATATCGGATGTTTTGATTTCAATCTGAAATCATTAAATAATCTGTATGAAACCTATGTTTTGAGTGTTGGTGAATTTGACGAAAGGATATTTTTAGGTAAGCATATATATCAAATGAGGTTTTATATCTTTGTTTATACTGGCCACTGATAATTTCCACATACACAACAAACAAAATAAAAATTATTTGACAATGTCAGTTATAAACAGCATTTCTTTCGAAAATGTGTAACTTTTATTATATTAATCCAATATTAACTTGTTTTGTGGATTATGAAGGTATCAATATTCCCAGCATCTTTATGTATTTCAAGTTATATATTTGATAATAGAAAAACTTTGACTCATACCTTTTTTGAATATTTTAGGTGAACATGCAAATGAACAAATTGGGACCCGCAACAAAGTGTCTGGAGACGAGATATCACAAGTTATAGCTACTTTTGGACCGGTAAGTTAGACTTTATGGTCAAGATTATTTTTATAAAAATAAAATTCAAAGTCCTGACTGACTGCTGGACTTGTATATATTTAGATGAGAATGGGTTTTCCGAATTCCACCCCTAAGGGGGTTGAAAGTTTGTATGTTAAAAAGCTGCGGTTATAATGATGTCTAGTATACTATGTGGACGCCATAATTTTTGAGACATTAAGAGTTCAGAGTTGATTTCAGTCACATTTGCTTATAGCTACCAGGATAGCAGAGTGTAAGAGGAGGCGAATGCTTAACGAGTGTGTTGTGTGTGTGTTGTAGAGCGGCAAGGCGTGTCCGGACACCCCGCTGACGGGGCGGCGGTACCTCGCGCGGCGGGAAGAACTCACTCCGGTGTCGGAGGCTCGCAACAGCCTGGCGCGCCTCGCCGGCCTCCTGCGTCAGGCGCGCCCGCAGCCCTCCGCGCACCTGCTGCGACTCTTACAGTCAGTATCACCTGTGACATTACACATTAGTTGCGAGGTTGCCGGAGGCCCGCAACAACCGCCAAGCAAAAATATGAGAAGACCCCTGCCTATTAAAAAAAATCATAGTTTTGTTAGTCCCTGACAAATGGACTCGTAGTGGACGGTTTACTTAATTTTATGTGTATTTTTGTTTCATCAGAGAGTGCGGCGTTACCGAGGAGACAATTAACAAGAACCTAATCAAACCGTGCAACGGCTGGATGGAGCAGTTCGCGAGCAGTCTGCGCGAGTCCAACTGTAGCTCTAGCAACGAAACCATCGCCTTCCGCTGCAACATGGTCACCTGTCTTTACTACAAAGTTATCGAGCACATCATTCGAGAAGAGCACAGGAAAAAACCACAGGTTTCCTTACATGTAAGTTTAAGCATTAAGCTTATTCTGATTAAGAAGTATTCCCCGAAAGGGAAGGCAGAGTTGTACTTTACACTCAAATTTCGACAGTTATGTTTTAGTCCCGTGTGAATAAGGAGCTTTTTGCCATTAACCAGGCATTAATCCAGACTCTGGGCTGCTACTGGGAAATTACAAATGGAAAACCCCAATGCCACTTTACACAACCAGGGAATACAAAGATTTAATCCAGGTCGTTTGTCACCACTAGACTAACGAAGTAGTCCCGAGCCAGAGTTTAGACATTATCATTGACACATCTAGTGTCAGCAACTCGCGCCGAGGGTGCATGTAAATTTAATCCCGGTGCCGGTGACTCGCCTGGCGTCAACTGTTCATGATAATCGTAGTGGCATTATATGAGTTATTGGTGCTATCTCGAGTAACGAGCGACGTAGTATTGCACGCGTACGGCGCGAGCTGCTATTCAGAAATTACTTATTATTATGACAGGAGAACCCAATTCACTATTAAACCCAGGACCTCATATACCAGTTCTAGACACTATGTAGACTTTGTCGCTAACAGTGATGTGTGTATATAGATGTTGGTGGCGCAAGAGACTTACCAGCTGGCGGTGTACGCGTGTTGCACGGAGGTTGTACTGCACGCGTACGGCGTCCACTCGCT
This sequence comes from Watsonalla cultraria, assembly GCA_964035505.1. NCBI lineage: Eukaryota > Metazoa > Arthropoda > Insecta > Lepidoptera > Drepanidae > Watsonalla > Watsonalla cultraria. The sequence goes on from OZ037728.1 coordinate 7,153,918, forward strand.
CAAGTTCCCGCGCGTGCTGCAAGTGTTCCGCCTGAGCGCCTTCCACTTCTACAAGGTCATCGAACTGGTCGTCAAGGCCGTCGTCGACAAGCTCAGCCGTGACGTCATCAAACATCTCAACGCTGTATGTTTATCTATTACAATAATTATTATATACAGGGAGCGTATTCTTATACAACGAAATACGAAGTTTCGGCCGAAAGTTCGCAAAGTTCCTACCACGGTTCTTATTCATTCTTTAATGTTTAAACATTCTACTTTACTTAATTTGTTTAACGAACCAAAAGTTGATTTAAAAAAAACCGATACTGTATCTCCATTTAATTTTCGTGAGAGACTCCAGACCCCAAGGTCCCTTCAAGGAGCCTAGTCCAAGGACCCTATAGCACTGCAATCAGTTAGATGAAAGTACTGCCTTAAACAGGGATCTATCTCAATTTCTATTTTTAACTTTTCCGTAATTCAATAATATTAATGTTTATTATAGGTGGAGGAAGAGGTTCTCGAGTCTCTAGTGTGGACGTCGGACAGCCCGCTGTGGGAGCAGCTCAGTAAAACCCCGGTGCCGGCCTCCGCTGACGTCTACGTTCAGGAGTCGATGCATTGTCGCAGGAGTAGTAGTCAGTATACATTTTATTTTCTACTATCTTATTTCTCATTATTCATGTACAAGGAAGGGAAGATCGTCCAGCCAGGCGGGTGTCATGCCTGGGGAACCGCGGCTCCAACTGTTCTAGTTGGAAACTCGTATATATACTGTAATGCGCTCGAAAACTTTTATTGCGCGCTTTAGGTTCCCGTGTATTTGTACTAAAACTTTAGCGAGTGAAGGAACGCTGCCACAAAGGCATCCGCATTTTTACGTCCCTTTAAGTAACGATTTTTACAGATTATTACAAATGTTGATATAAATATAATATGTATTTTTTTTAGCTGTTTATAGTCATGTATCAAGATCAGTTAGTAGTTTAGAAGAATGCATTCAGACTAAGTAATTTTGTATGGCATTGGCGACCTCAATTTATACTATTTTAAAATGGGAGTTCCTTCTGATGGCTTATATCTCTGATTAATTCCTTAAAAAATATTTGTTTACTAGCTGTGAAAAAAAACTAAAAAAATAAAAATAAAACTTTAACAAAAAATTTAAACTTGGTTTTTTAGTGTCAGTATCGTGTATACTTTTATATTCATTTAGTGAAAAGCTGTTATTTTGGAATTACAAACAGACACTTCAACTTTATTTATCTGTATAGATTCTGTGCAAATAAACTTTGAAAATAGATGTAATAGAGATAAAGAATATACATTAATCCATGATGTTTTCATTGTCCTAACAGACGGCCTCCAGTCTCCAGTATCAGCAGCAATCGACCGTTTCCTCATACCGATGGCGGATCAAGCGAAGAAACAACTCTTCAAAGACCCCATCAGACCGGGACAGTCACTTTTAGGTATATTTTCTAAGCCATTCTTTAAGTAGCCAATAATATATATCAAAATGGAATCCGCGGTGTTATTTCGTGATGCGAAATTGAACCCTACCTCGTCTGTACCAAAGATCTTTTTGCAATGGATTCGAGAAATTTTAATATAAACGTTTCTGATACAATATTTTCCATTTCAGTTCCATCAAGCAGCCCAGTGCCTAAACAAGATAATTGTACTCAAACTCAAGTAGCGTCACTTTCGTCACAAGCGAGCGGAGAGACGACTCCTACAACGACGCCTAAGAAAGCTAATAACTCACTAATACTCTTCTTTAGAAAGGTGAGCATTGGGACTATATTTATGAAATTATTAATACTTATGCCTGTATTTTAGTGTAAAATCAGCAAGAAAGTGATGTATTATAGCTTAACATCCATACAGATAAAATAAATTGAAAACAACAATACAGATACGAAATTACAGCTTTTCACTAAATGCATATGAAATAATACACGCTACTGACACTTAAAATAAAAAGTTTTAAAATTTTTCTCTGTCTGTCAGTCTGTTTGTTCCGGCTAATCTCCGAAACCGCTGAACTGATTTAAGCAGGACTTTCACTCGCAGGCAATTAATCTTACAAGGAGTAACTAAGGCTATTCACATAAATGGGTTATTCACAAAAAATATTAAGTTTGCCTCCCATGAAATTAAGACTACTAATATTCGGGTAAAACCGCGTGGTACAGCTATAAATAATAATAATTTCCCTTTTTATGTTTAGTTCTACAGCCTGGCTGTGGTGCGTATGAACGACTTGTGCACTCGTCTCCGACTGACCGACGAGGAGTTGAAGCGCAAGATATGGACCTGCCTCGAACACTCGGTGATGCATCAGCCTCATCTACTGAGAGACAGGCATCTCGACCAGATACTCATGTGCGCCGTATATGTCATATGCAAGGTATGACTCTCATTAATTATAATGCAAAAATATTTGTTTTCTTGTTTGTAATTAATACAATCATATTTTGAGAGTAAATTAGAGTTGCCACGAATAGTGATTTAGCCGAATACCGAATACCGAATGTTCTGCAACGCTATAGGCCGAAGCGCCGAATATTCGGCCGCCGAACATTCAGCACTAAGTACATGCTTGTCTAATAAGTACTATTCGGCCGAATATCGAATACAGAATAATAGCCGAATATTCGTGGCATCTCTAGAGTAAATATAAAGTCTTCAAGATTGACAACCATCACGTTCAAATGGAGCAAACATTCTCATTTGACGACACTATGCGGCAAACTGATGCAAACTACCTTTTATACAGTCTTATATAGTTGGTTAAAATCAAATCTGCAGATTTATAAAACCAACTTGTTTAGTAGCAAAAACTATTATAAACCATGTATTTATTGTTCCAGGTATCAAATAATGCAACAAATCAATTAGAGAGGACATTCGCGGAAATCATGCGGTGTTACCGACAGCGGCCTTTAGCTGATAATCATGTTTACAGATCAGTTCTCATCAAACAAGGGACAGAAGACGGTAAATCATTTATTAATTAAAACCATATTAATGTTGTCTTTGATTGTATCATATATTTATCCAAACTAACAAACAAATTATCTTCCAGGCTCTCCAGAGCGCGGTGATCTAATTAATTTCTACAATAAGGTGTATGTGCAATGTATGCAAAACTTCGCGCTTCGGTTTACCGGGCGACACAAGGATGTACGTACTAAAATATTTAATTTTTATTTTCTACTAGATTTGTAGCCGTGTCCATTAATTTAATATTTCTTTGTAGAATGTACAGTAAAAGGTCAATATATACCCGGTACGTTGTGTTGGGGTGCGTCATATTGCCTAGTGTAGGTATATGTGCAGGACACAAATTATTTGCGCCAAGTAGTGGTATAGTTTTAGTTGTACCGCGTGTAGCTGAGCAGTTCTGTCGTGTAAATTGACGTGCATTAGTGAGTTTTGCCGCGACAGTATTCGTTTGCGTGCCTACATTAGTCCAAACTACCTCGTCCATTATAACGAGTTTTGAGTACTCAACTAAGATAGTGGAGAACTCCGGTTGTTTGTTCATAGACAAACAACAAAATCAAAAAAAATCTGCTTTGCATTCAAGGCTAGCGCTCAAAACTACAATGACTCTGGCACTAACTTTAGTGCTCTGTCGTGTACAGGAGTGCGGTTTATCGCCACTACCGGCGGGACGGTGTGAAGCGGCGAGCTCGCCGGTCGGCACGCGCGTGTCGGAGCGGCACCAGCTGTACGTGAAGCCGCTCACCACGCCGCCCTCGCACCACGCCAACCTCACCTACAGATTCAGCCGCAGCCCCGCTAAGGTACCCCCTCCACACACACACACACGCGCGCAAACACATATATACACAGTTAGTGCGACCGGCACCAGCTAAGGTACCTCCTCCACACACATTCTTACAGATAGATACATGCTGTACTCGGGAAAACCACTTCAGGGAGTGTTATACCACAATCTGAGAAGGAAGTTGTTCTGTCCTGTGAACACAGAAATGTCCTAGTGGAATCGCTTAATAATTTTGCTTTCCAGTCATACCTTAAAAACCCCACTGAGCCCTGACCTGTTAACACTTTTTATTTTCAGGATCTGCAAGCGATCAACCACATGGTGTCCTGTGATGTGGGCGGGCTGAAGCGCATGGCGTTCAGTAGAGACGAGGTGTTGGGTCGGGCTGCCGTGGGCGCGGCCGAGGCTGGCGGCCAGGACGCCGCGGAGGGCGATGTAGTGAAGCGGCCCCGCTTCGGAGCCGCCGGCGTCGCGCGCAAACTGCACGGACTCATGACCGACCGACAGGCCGTATAGGTTAGTACCTATATTATAAACGGCTTGCATTTAAATATTTTTTTGGGGTCTTGTAATGTGTTGGAAATATATATTTATGTATATATATTTCCAACACATGACGGCGCCTGTCAAAAGAAATTTAGTGTTGTTTTCTGAGAAGTAATTCAAAGACGTGTATATAGTGCCTGAGACGGCGATAGACTTAGCATCTGTCCCGCACTGAATCATCCTCGGTGAAAAGTGGGTGTTGTTGGTACACCTCTGCATACCCATTCGGAGAATACAGGCGTGAGCATATTTATATATGTAGTGTTGTTTTCTGTATGCAAAAATGTTGGATAAGAGCGTGATCAATACAATAGTGTCACTCGCGCATTGTATATCATATAAAGAATGTAATCACTGTGCGAACATAGTAGGATACGAATGGGTCCCATCATAGTCAGCTCAACTGGTCCACTCCTCCCCTCTCACGGAGCGCTGGCGACCTTTACTCACTGCTGTTACACAATACTACTACAATGTAGCTAGTTAGAAATAAACTCGAACACGTGGACCTCTGCATACTATCTTTTACTATTACTGCATATTATCTTTACCTAAAGTATTTGTTCGCTATAAAAATAATGTAATTTTTTTTCCAGTTGACTGCGCTCAATTAGCGTGAAACGATCGAGTCTTGAATTTTTACGTCCTTAGTCATAATTTATTTCGTTTCCCCCGGTACCAAAAATGACCGTATAGCTCTCTAGCCGTTTTCTTACCCGTGTGAAGTAGCTTTTATATTTGACGAAATGTTGTTTACAATAATCAATTGATGTGGGCCAATAGGAGATGTCACAAGTTTGTCAATTTGGGCCGATCCAATAAACAGTTGTTTTTGGTGCTAATGTAATCGTTCGGACCGACCTGCCTCCGGAGCTGTATGGAAACAAGCATATTGATCTCATCTCGTTATTTATGTTGAATGTATAGTATTGATATGCCATATCTTGAAAGTTGCTCATTGCTACGTAACGTTAAGGTTTTATTAGAGTCTGCGAAGGCTGTGTCAATTTATTGATGTATCATTGTGAGGCAGTGATTTATGTAATAGTTTTTATTTATTTTTAAGCAAATAACGACCTAATGTCGACTTGACCCACTATTCGTGTATACAATCGTATAATGATGTGTCATTTATGTATACCTGCTTGGCCAACGATGGTGAAAGCTATTTGTTATTATAATACCCTGTATCTTGCATGTATAGGTACTAGATACCTAACTATTAGTTCCTCAAATCATTTCTTTAACGAATGCAGAGAATATTTTTATTTTGCTTCCATATTGTTATTATTCCTTAGGTTAAGTGATCAAAGAAGAGTTATAAATCAATTTTGTTTTAACTGTGAATCAAAATTAAAATGATTGTTTATTTGGGACATAACATTTTATCATGTATTCTATGTAGATTTACTTCTAGAAGTTCTAGGATAATTAAAGAGTGTATTCCATAAAGTACCTTCGTTTTATTTAATTAGCTTAAGTTAATTATTAGTTGCATCACAACACTCATATAATCAGTAACTAGTAAACTGGGTTTTAAATACATACAATTTTCACTATAAAATTACATTTAAATCATGAAGTACACAGATAGGTAAATACATCTAATAGTAGGGGAGCCCAAGCGGGGATTTCGTGTTTTCCTAAAGCGCGGCAGATTCATATACAGGTACCTTGAACCCGGTTAAGTACCTCCACCAAATATGAACCTCATAAATAAGGCCGCGCGTCCAGGATAAAGGATGTTTTAAAAAAATATTTTTTTAATGTCAGATTAGGCGAATCCCTCTAGATAATCGTCAGATTATGAGACAACACGTTTAGGACATAAAGATGAACCATATATATCTTAATCAGACGCGCTTGAGTATTTCAAAATGGCGAATTTTATTTCATATTATAATAATGGCCGCGAGTTAGCGTCAATTTCGAAATCGTGAGATTATTGCATGAGAGCTTTATTTAAGGTTCACTTAACACCCCCTAAGAAATTTTTTATTTTTTATTTTCAACTTTTTCATACGACCACCCCCATCATGCAAACGATCAAATTAACATACATTCATTATTAAAAATACGTAGGACATTTATGCCATCAATATCTGACGCGCTCGAGTATGTCCACATAACATATGTTTTTTTACAAATTTGCTATAGCTATAGCCGCTTCCCCCTCCGATGAAAAGGTATACATTATATGACATTATTTTCTTATTATAATCTAAGCATTGCAGCCCAATAGGTCTTTATGACGCTCGAGTAAATCCCCATTTAGCATCGTGGGCTCCCCTACTATAAGCAGAGAAATTATTCTCGTCCAGTCCAGCTTTAGCCCATTTAATAATTATACACTAAAACACACTTTCATAAATGTTATTTGAATATTTTATCATAAACATTATAATTACAATTTCTACCATACTCTGAACGTGAGAGCAGCGTGCACAATTCCCACATTGAAAAAGGATAAATGCTACTGGCTTACCCAAATGGCCACGACCGCAGTCGACCAAGTCTCACATTATAATATGTTCCGTGCCTTCATGCTGTATGCCTTGACCAAACATCTTCAGTAGAAGTCGGCTTACCATTGTACGGAAAGCATTATACAGCTTTCGGCCGTATACGAAAGCGCAGGTCCGTAACTGTAGGTCGTAAGATAGAAGCGTAAGGATAATGTTACTTTGGCTGCAGGCCCTAGTTAATGAAGAAGAGTTCGGCGTGAACGCAGCACCCGGAATTTTTCCGAGAGATGTTCATCAGATAACACGAGGTCACCTTGTACGGGATCGCGTAACTTCGGGTATTATGAAAGTGAAAGCCTAAGCCGTCAAGGAGGCAGAGGCAGCGTCGTCCGCGGCGCAAGGCGAGGGCGGCGGGCGGGCGCGCGGTCACGTGGCGCGGCCCTTGCCCTCCTTGATCGCAATCACGTAGCGCTGCGCCACGCGCTCCGGCGGAGAATACCCGTCGGCGTACGACGAGTCCTACAAACCACACATGTATTTTATACTTATACTTTCTGGGCCTGTATGGATGCTGCGCCACTAAAGTGACGGATGAAAGAAATCTGCAGGCAACTGAGATGCGGATGTTGGATAGAAGAGAAGAACACATTGCGGCGATCAGAAATAACATGAGATAAGGACAGGAGAATGATGATGACTAGCAAACCGCCCTCGCTTCACTATGGTGGGCGATTTTTGAAGACTATTACAAAACCTGGGGGCCTACTCGCTTCGGCCGAAAGTTCGCAAAGTTCCTACCACGGTTATTATTCGTTCTAAAAATACGTCCGAACGTGGTCCGCTAGAAAATTATTTGATGTTTATATTTTCTAAACCAACTTTAGTTAAATTATTAGACGAAGAAAAATTTGAGTATGATAAAAACAAAGTGATAATGAAACTACGTTTAATTTTCGTTCGTTCACGAAGTTTCGTTTTCGGAGAAAGAGAGTAGACCCCCTGGACTTTTCTCTAGTCTATAATTATAATATAGATTTCTTTAGCTATAAACCCATCAGAGTTCAATTCCTACATGGTAAAACCCATATTCAGATCGCTTACAACGATAGATACGTAGTTTAGAAGAACTACGCGACAAAATAATATGAAAATGGTGCCTTAAATTTATTCTACTTAAAAAAACATTGATAAATGGTCGTACCTCAAAAAGCACTTCATACGGGTCAGCGGCGGTGGCAGGCAACCGATTGACGACGGCGCGATAAAAGCACGTTGTTTGGGGGTAAAGAGCCATGACCACGGCGCCCTTGGGGAACAGCGCGGCTTCGTCGGTCCGAGGGTCGGCGCGCAGGAGAGGCAGAGGTACCACACGCCTCTTGCTCAGAACGTGGCGGTTCTTCTGCTCTTCGTCAATGTCGTCTACTTCGTACTTGCCCGCCGCCGGCAGCCAGCTCACCACCTGACATATTGTTGTATTTATCAATCTGATAGTTGTTATTCAGGTAGAGTTAATTAAAATTCAAGGAGTTGCGCAGATGATTACTCTGTCAGCGGGTCACTTAGTAAAACGCATCTTAAAATGAATTTGAAAAACTTATGGGGGTTCGAAAAGTGCGTAGATAAATTACAGGCTCACCAAACCATTTCATAGTTATAGTTTTCTAAATGCTTATAAATTCTCAGAATAATTTGTAGCCTTCTTCTTAGCAATTTAGTTTGAATCATATTTATGGGCGATTTTTTTAAATTTGTTATCAAACCAACAGATAGTGAGTGGGCTTAGTAATTTTATGGGTGCTGTAATGAAGAGAGCGCGAACAATACACACGCGCAATGAACCCTAGTATTATAGCTGTATACCACTGAGGCATCCCGCGCCCCACAGTATACCTCAGCCAGTATCCAGTTCTCCTCCTTCTCGGAGAGTGTCCGCACGAGCGCGGCGACGGCGTCCCCCGGGCGCGCCACGTGCCCCGGCTCGGCGGCCACGGCCCCGCACAGCTGCGGCGCGCGCTCCCCCACGCGCCCCACGTGCAGAGGGAGGCACTGCGCCGCGCTCAGCAGCATCTTCATCAACGCGCCGCAACCTATCGTCTCCTTGTTGCCGGCGTGACGAGCCTGACAAACATACACGTTTACAATACTTCATCAGCGCACAGCAACCTATCGTATCTTTATTGCCGGCGTGACGAGCCTGATGACATACATTGATGTTCATTATTAAATCATTGACACATTTGTTGTTACTATTATTAGCCACAAAATTTCACAAAATAATTAAACATGTTACCTGTATTCTCCTCTCATTTTTAATACTCCTTATTTCATAGATACGAGACAGTGCAGTCCGCAGGAGTCTCTCTTCTTGTTCTGCTGCAGTTAAGCCAGCCTTGTATAAATTCTTTAACTGGGCTTGCTATAAAACAAATAACTTTAATATATAAGACTTTCTAAGCTATAAAGTGCTTAACTGCATAGGTGCATTTGTCTCACTCAGGTAGATAAAAACTTATAAAAATAAGTAGCAACTTATTCAATACTAGCGGACGTAAGCATATTCCTTACATACAAGAATACAAATCTTTTCTCATAAGATTAGTAAAGATAGATCTATTTAATGTAATTTCTAAGTTTAATTTCTTTGTCCTAAACAAATGTACCTACCTAAGTTGCATGTAATACATAATTTAATTCAATTCATACATAGACCATTATCAATGTTTACCTGTTGAGAAGAACCAGATGAGTCCTCATTGGACTGGGGAGAGTCTGCAGCCTTCTCTGCGCGCAATATGTTGTCTATGCACTGTTCATTGTGCGATCTCTCCCCTTCAATTTCATAGATAAGTCTGTGTAAGGACCGGAGGCGCTCCTGAAACAAAATAAGGACAGATAATAATGATAAAAAATTATAATGAGGACAGACAGACATGTTTCAAAGTGCTATAACATGCTATACCTATGCGGTTATTTTATTATTACAACTGGAGTACATTGATATATATTATAGTGTGTCTGTTGCGGGCTTCAAACATGTCATCCATCACATTTAGTTTACCCCAATCTAATTAAATTGCATCTTCACACTATTAATACAGACAAATATATCTTTATTTAAGAACTAGCTGCACCTCGCAGTTATACTTAGTGACATTTAGTGAAAAGCTGTTATTTTGGAATTGCAAACAGATCTTATTTATGTGCATACTTATTACAGGTGGCTCACATAAAATTGTTTAAGGCTGGTACAATAATTTCATGTAACTGTGGCTTACCTGTACTTGTTGAGCAGCAACATCAGCTGTGAGGGGCATCTTGCAATGTCTTAGATAACTTCCAGCTCAAGTATATAACATGAAACCAGCTGGAACTGACAAATACCTACAACATATAAAATACTGGCATTCTTAACATGTCAACATAGTCTAAAGGTAATGCCCTCTATTACATGAGAATTTAAACATAACTGGCGAAGTTTGGGTTCTTCTACCTACTCCTACGGGAAATCCAGGCATAAACAAAGTTATTTCCTAACAAAAAAAATATTAGAATTTTATTTAAACACTTTGAAAATGAAAATGAAAATGTAAAATATTTATTCAGTTTAGGCCCTGGTAAGGCACTTATGAAAGTCGAGAATTTACTTTTTTAACTTTTTTTTACTTTTTTACTTTAGATCTGATCTCATATGAATTGAATAACCAAGAATAATACATACCAAGATAACAATTTTAAACCAATTGCTATTAAAAACCATCCCCTGCTTGCTAGGTAAAAGTTACACACTCATACCCATGTCTGTAAATTAGTTATTGTGTCAACAACAAACAAAATTTGTTTTGTTTTGTGAATATTGGTATTATTATTCTACGAATTCAAAAATGTATACCTCGATTTCGACTTTATTTGACTTGGTTTGTTTGTTGCTTTGTTGATTGATTGGATTGACGATGATTGAAATGTTTGACACTGACTGACAGAACAGAGGGCTTGTGTCATGCTAGTTTATTTTTTGTTTGTCTATGGCGTTTGTTTTTTTAACACGCTTTTATTAGCTTCACCTGTATGTATGTATGTATGTATGTATGTAACCGACCCCTTTGAGCTCGATTTTGTCCTACTTTGTACGATCAGATTTAATTCAAACTTTGCACACCTGTCAAAAGTCGTTGACAATGCAATAATCCGATCGAAGCATCCGATTATCCTAATTAGATTCGCCAGGATTAATTAATTTCTTTCCGCATCCTTTGCATGCGAGTAAGAGAGATAGAGCTAGTGCGGGCGGTTTGTGGTATTGAGGGCGGTTGATAGTTAGCCAATCGAACTAAATAATATATAGTTTAAAAAATTTAACTAAAAAATGAAAAATAAACAATAGTTTAAAAAAACTAAAAAAACACGCTTTCATAAAAATCCAACTAAAAATCAGAAAATAAAATTTAATAAATTTGGATAAAGAATATTGTAAATTAGAAATGAATGTACATTTTTGTAAAAAAGCGTGGGGTGTATTCAATGCGCTTTTTAAGATATTATATTATCAAAGTGATGATTCTTCTACTCATTATCTGTCAATAAAATGTTTATAATTATTAACACTATGCACCCCACGCTTTTTTACAAAAATGTACATTCATTTCTAATTTACAATATTCTTTATCCAAATTTATTAAATTTTATTTTCTGATTTTTAGTTGGATTTTTTATGAAAGCGTGTTTTTTTTTATATTTTTTTATGTAAATAGTTTAGTATTTATTCATAATTGTTTAAAAATGAGCGGGACTAATTGCCGTCAAGCCAGCATTCAGCATATTGATTGGTGGAATTTCGTTTTTAAGTCAAGGGTTGAGGACGCAGTCTGAAAAGAAAATAAGTTTGCCAAAGAATTATTCTTCAAGCGGCTGCAGAAAATGTCGTAAAGCTGTTTTAAAAAATCAAAAGTACCACGAGTATTACTACAGTCAATAATTCTGTCACGAATGACGAAGTTAGCGAATAGGGGGCGGAAATTAGCTTGTGATAGTGATTTTATTCTGTGTCTGTGGTACTAGCTGGCGTCTTCTTGACAAGTGGCAACCCCAGCGATTGTTTGGTTTGGCGACTTTGGCGTTTGGATGGTTTCTGTACGGCCAAATAAATAAAATAAATCCATGAATATCTAAAGAATGTCATGAAATTCGTGAATATACCTATGTGGAGTGAATTTGTGTAACTGCTTGAAGTTTCAGTGAAATATATTTCGAAAGTAGGTCATTGATCTTCTAACGGATTTGGTTACCGGTACGGTACGTCAGAGTTCGTAATCATCACAATTTTGTTATTAAGATAGGCTATAAGTTTATACTCACAATCTTATATTTCAGGTTCGGATTGTAGTTCAAACTGTCAAGAATTGGATTCATGACAGACGCAGGCAGTGGACATGGCAGAAAATGATGATTATTTAGATTCTATTGACAACAATCACTTGGCCGGAACCAACGGTTCTATGAACATGACCGACAGCAGCCTCGGGGTGAGCATTTACATATATGCGTTATTAATTACAATGTATATGCCTATATTTACATTGGCGGTACTTTACTCTACCTGTAAACATAAACAAACTTCCGTCTGGGTTATTGTTGTCTACTAATTCTGATGAAGTGGCCATAAACTTATTCTTGTGATTAAACCAAGAGTTTATCAAGTTCAAGAATATCAAAGATACAGAAGCCTATGATATTGAATGACAAAATCCTTTTAAAATCCAAGAACTTCCATACTTTAAACAAATGTCATTTGGCATTGTCTAAAGGGTATACTGTGAAATGAAACAAACTTTTGCAGTGGGTACATTCATAGGGATTTGGGCATTGTTTTTGACTTGTTTGATGTACTTAATTTTTTTTTATTGAGGCCAGGGTGGAACATGAAACAGCTTGATATGCCAATATTTAGACAGTTTACTGTGTTTAAGTGAAACATTGAGATACATTCCTTATTATTATAGCATGTTGATACAATATTGCATTGTCAACAATTCCTACATGCATTGTTATTTTATATCTGTTTTATTATGATAACAAAATATAATGCATAGGGAAAGTAGAATTCAGAATAATTGTTAAAGTATACTGATGAAGGCAGTGTACATTTTTGTGAATGCAAATTGCAATAATTATGACTAGCTGTGCCCTGCGATTATTTTGTACAAAGCATTTTTTAACATAGTTTCCTATGGTAGTCATTGTAACAACAGCTATCTGCCCATTCAAATTGGTCCAGCCATTTCATAGACTGGCCAGAAAAATAGGTAAGTACAAAAAAAAAAAAATTGTAGTCAGTGGAAAACATTAGTACCATAATAATATAATACTTTCACATGCATTAGGTGAAAAGTCATTAATTTAAATTTGCGAACAGAACAGACACTTAAATTTTATTTATTTGTATAGATGTCCAAGTTATTTCTTCTACTTACACAATGCTGCTTGTAGTTTGGTGTGACTCACAAATTAAATTACACTAAAATTTTTTGTTTAGTATTAAATTATCAAAAATATATTTTTCTGGGAATAAAAGCACCCTGGCAGATCATGCCAAGTATTACTACTACTACATAACTACTATATAATTAATGTATGATTTCTCACCAAGCTAGGGATGGATCCATCATCAAATTTTTTTTAAATTTAATATTGTGATAGATAAAAGTACTGCATTTTAATACTACTTCCATATTTCCATCACAGATAAATTTTATTGATATAAACTATGATTACATTATTTAACTACATTTGATTTATTTATTTCATGTAATGTTCAACATCTTAATATTATTCATGGACTTTTAATCTAATAGTGCCAATTACAAGGCAACTAGATAGATTTAGCACCTAATGAGATTCACTTTATGAAATGCAGGACCGACAAACAGAAATTCCAAAAATTAAAAATGTACACAGGTTTGCATTGAATTGGCTCCGAAACTATTTGACCAATCTTAAAAAATATTTTAGCAATAGATAGCTACATCATCAGCAAGTAACATAGGCTATATTTTATCCACATAGTCCCACGGGAACGGGAACTACGTGCTGTCCGCTAGTTGACAAAATAAATTTGTATGTAAATTGGTGACTTAAATTTATACAATTTAAAGATGTTGTGGTGTTCCAGGGTGGCGACGAGGCTGCAGGGTCGGAAGTGCCTGACCTGGCCGCCATCAAAGCGCGCGTACGGGAGATGGAGGAGGAGGCCGAGAAACTGAAGCAGATGCAGACAGAAGTGGACAAGCAGATGAGCATGGGCAGCCCACCTGGACTCAGTAATTTTTCTGTTTTATGTTATGTGGAGGCAAGCTTGGGCTCTTATTTGATTGTAATTAAAGTTTGTTTGTTATCTTGAATGCACTAATCTCAGGAACTACTGGTCCAATTTGAAAAAATATTTCAGTTTTAGATGAATTTCCGGTTTATTGAGGAATGTCATAGGCAAAATATATATTGTCACACTAAGACGAATCGTGAGTGTCAGTCCAAAGTAACCATTCCACGCGATCTAAGTCGCGGGAAGAAGCTAGTAACTTCATTAAATTATTGTATAATGTAATTTCACCATCAAATTTGACGATATTTTTTATTATACGAACAATCTGTTAAAATTATCAAGTTTAGGCTCACTGTTCATATAGGCTGCGCAGACAGTGGGCCCTGATTCAAAGATGAAATGTGGATTTAATTATTTTAAGTAATCAGTTTTGGTAATTACAACAATGCGGCTTTTTTGGAAATAATATAATGTAGCCTGTGCTGCCCTTAAATTATTGCCTAAGTGTTATTTCCCAGTTTTAAAATTTGTAAATAGTAGTAAGAAATGAATGAAATGATCTTGCTCAGCGGCAGTAAAGGGAAATATTCTAGCAAGGCAGAATTGGAAACTTGCATACCATTAAGGTTGTTGTTCACTACCTTGTTATCAGGAATAGTGCCATCTATGTATCGATCGGAGAAGCGTCGCTACAGAAGTATAATTATGGCTATTTAAGTTAGTGTGACCTTATTCAGCTGTAAATAAATCAGTATTCATTGTCACAGGATGTAAGAAGCCCAAATAAAATTATAATAACAAAGCAGTGCATAATGATTTTAATTGGTTTGTACAGCCAGTCCACTAAACATGTCTCTGGAGGAGAAGATAGAGGCGGACAACAGATCAGTGTACGTGGGGAATGTGGACTATGGCGCCACGGCCGAGGAGCTGGAGCAACACTTCCATGGCTGTGGATCTATTAATAGGTAACGATATAATTTACCAACCTATCAAGTTCACGGTATGATGATTTGTAAAAGTGGAGGTTTTGAAACTTATATTTATTTCTCATAATAATATGAAAATGTTTTACAGGAAAAAAAATATGTATTTTCCAGGGTTACAATATTATGTAATAAGTTCGACGGACACCCGAAAGGATTCGCCTACATAGAGTTCGGCGACAAAGACAGTGTACAAACAGCCATGGCCATGGACGAATCATTATTCAGAGGAAGGCAGATAAAGGCGAGTATTTGCACTATTGTGGTGGTTGTATTACTAATGTACGAAATATAATCTGATATAGCGGACTTTTGTTTATGATAAAATTTACAATTAGCAATAAGATGCGTTACGATGAGCATGGCCTCTGGAGGCTCTTTTTTAATGGACTAAAGAAATATTTGTATCTCATTGTCACGAGCAGCAATGCGAATGCCCCAATATCGAATCCCCCCACCCAAGAGCTTAGAAACTGTTTGCTTAGACTGTATGGACAAGTGGCAAGATTAACATTTTATTAGTTGACAAAGCTTTGACGCGTCTTGCAATTTGCATTACCATAAATAATGTGAAATCACCCATACTAGCATATTGTATTGGCTTTGGAGAATAGTTTGGGGAACTGTTTGGTTATGTATGGGCTAGTATCAAGATTGACATAGTATGTTTTGTTTTGTTAGGTGATGCCGAAGCGCACCAACAAGCCGGGTCTGTCGTCGACCAACCGTCCGCCGCGCGCCATGCGAGGCCGCGGCCGCTCGTTCCGCGGTGGAGGGTTCTCGCCCTACTACTCCTCCTACCGGCCCCGGAGCCGCGGCAGGTATAACCCCTATTGAACACCACTCACTACGCACTGCACCCCACTTGCAACTGATTCACTCTACATTACTTGCTCTAGTACATATCAACAGCTCATTTAAAAGTTTAAATACTCATAGATTATTTAACTAAAACTAAAATTTTCATCAGTTATCCAAATGAATGTGTAAAACATAACCCTTCTATTATTATGACTTGTCCTGAGTTAGTCTCCAACCGAGAGCAGTGGCGTCGTGAAACAGGGGAGGTCCAACAGTGGGTGCATGTGGGCTATGATGATGATGACATGTTGTAATAAATAGTTATAAATATAAATAATACTGATAAATAGAGGCTCCAACTGAAGTGTTGTGTAGTGCGCAGAGTGGAACAGTTGCAAGTAGTAGTTGAGAGCAGGCTGCGAGAGCTCTGCTATTGTTTTTGTCTTTGATCAGTTAATTGTTGTTGCATGCATATATAGTACATATTTTTCTTCTGACTGTTAAGAGCTCTTAAGTTGTTAGATTGATGTTGGTTTGTATACCTTTCGATTGCTTACACTCAGAATGTTGGACGTGTCGGCTTATAGCGAATGTGAGCGATGATATTTTCGCGTACTGTAGATTGCATCCAAAATTGTTAATGTTTGAAACATGTTTTTATTGATCAAAAGATTATATTTATATACAATTTACATTGTAAAAAAATAAAGTTGGTAAATGATAATAAATTGTATTTTCAATGTGGCGCCCCACGTGATCCTGAGCGCATGTTGCATGCGGTAGGTGTAGGCGTAGCGGTGACTAACGGCGTGGCTTGTTGCAGAGGGTTCAGGCGCGGCTCGTATTACTCTCCGTACTGAGTGCGGTAGAGGGGGCAGCGCCCCCGCGGTCTCTCCCGGCACGCGCGGTACATAACCGACCCCACACGCCACCGGACTAGCTTCCTCTTACCCTAACTGTCACGTTCATTATGTACCTAGCTAAGGAACCACAAGCACGGACTCCGCCAAATAAATCACTTCGAACTTATCGTGAATTCTGTCTTAAAATGTGTAAGTTTCATGTCCAATACTGAGTATTTGTCACTTGTGCCCATTTTGATTGTGAACAAATAAAATAGGTAATGTAAGTTGCCCGTCCTGTGATATGGCACAGGTTGATAAACGAAGTTCAAATTATATGAGACTCGCCGCGTTGTGTACTTGAGTGATTGATGTACCTAAACTAATATACAAATTAGATGTCTTGGCATGTTTTCATCGTGGAATAGTATATTTTGTCATATTAGCTTGAAAACAATGCTATCATGTCTAATATTTGTGAATGTTTCGGTATTGTATTGCGATCATTGTTCATATCGAGAATAGGTGTTTAGATTATACTAATATTAAATTATAAGGAGACAAATTGAATTGTCCGATAGATCTGCTAGTTACCGGCCAGGGTTCACATGACACTGGACTTTCTATTATTCTGGTGAACATTTAACAAAGTAATTTTCATCTATAAACACCCATGTTTAAGTGTGTGAACTATGTCATACCTATTGTAAAAAGTTGCTTTCAACTTATATTGATATTGGAAAAATAGGTGGAATTAAATCTATTACAGTTAAAAGTACGATTCTATGTTTTTAACTAATTCGTACATGAAATAGACTACCGATTCGTTTGAGCATTATACATGTTTAGAATTTTGTAAATGTTCTGTGTGATAAGAAGTTAACTGATAGTGAGTCGCCTGCTAGAATTGTTTTGGTTTTTAATATGAGAGATTCTCAATATGTAGTTGTAATTTTGTATCGAGCTACTTAGCATATTTCATATCGTGTATGCCTTATTGTGTTGGCTGATTCGTCACTGAGAGCAGCAAGATGCTCTAAATCCTTTGCGTAGCTGACTTATTCACCGATATATTTAGTTGTCCAAGCTAAAACGTGTATCAGTAATGTTGACCGAATGTTTAGGTTTTATTGTATTTGACTTTGATTTATGTGTAGATAGATAATGGTGTATTATCGTAACACGATGGATCCGTACTATCGTTATCTTTTATTTATAATAATCCACAACAGTGCTCCGAGGGGTCGTGTTATTAAGAGCGTATATTGTGGATAGGTTTTATTTTCAAATCGGTCTTCTGTTTAATACATACGGTACTGTGTTATTTTTATTATAAAGTATAAATTAATCGTATGATTTACTTATTCTCCCGATACTTGGTTTGATGTTTGTAATTCAGTGCTTAGTCTATATGTTTAGAAAGTACAATGTACACGTTTTAATTTCATATTGATGAAAAGAGCGGTGCATAAAAGATTGAAAATATGAATAATGAGTTATCATTACTAAAGGAAAAGAAATATGAATAAGAATAATTTAAGAATACTTTATGACCTTGAAGTTGTTTTATTTATGAATTATGACCCATACATACATACTGATATGCGACAGAATACCTTACAAAATCCACACTAACGGTATACTTCCCTATATTTAATTACCCTTTATCTCTGTACGTCAAACATACCGGTACGAAGACCTTTTGACGTCTCGGTGTTGTATCGTTATTCCTCCCGATCATAAAAACTCCGCTAAAGGTCAACAATCTCGGAAGTTAAGACACCGCCCTTCGATTAGTAAAGGGTAGGTCTGCTCAAATTAATATATATGATGTTAAAAAGGAAGAGATCTAAATAATCGGAAGACAGAAATACAAGTTTGGTGAATCAAATTATTTATCTATGGGGCAACTCAATCTTAATTCTGTGGTTATAAATGTCAATATTTACTGACATTGACAACTTTGCCGTTTGCTTGAGTTGTTTTTTTTTATCAATAAATCACGGTTTGTTCGAGTAAGAGAAGATTGTTTGTTTATATTTGATTGCTCATTTATTTTCTTCCCTTATACTGTTTTAATTGTATTTGAAATAGTTTTAATGTCGGCTGTAGGACCAGAGTTTTTTCATTTCATCAAAAAATTGGAAGAAAATGGTGACAAACTTTGTATATCACGAACTCCGTTTGAGCAGCCTCTGGACTTCGAATTCAATGTTAGTATTTCGGTGTAGAATAAGAGTAAGCTTTGAGCTTTGATTCAATAAAACAGAGCAATTAATATTTCAGAATGCAACATGCTACGTGTGCAATGGATATTACGGTCCCAGTTTCGGCGAGCCCGTATGTGTGACATGTCATGCGTTCCTCTTCCCGGATTTCCCGTCTTACCTCCCTAGCTCGTACTTCTACAGTGAAAAGACGGACGACGGCGACTCTGGTAACGACGAGCCTTCTGATTTAAACTACAGCTCTGAGCGCAAACTAAACAGAGCCTGTCCTCTACCAGCATGGTGGTATTATAGGGTGAGTTTACTATTAGATCTTATAACTAAGTTTTGTTATTCGGCCATTATATTCATTAACTTAATCTATATATATAAAAGTGAGTCCCCATTTCAACAACAAACAGAACAGCGGGACCGATTTCTATGATATGTTTTTGTTGTGTTTGTTATTGTCAGGAGATGGTTCTTATGAAAGAAAAAACTAAGAAAATTTCTTGGAAAATTTGAAAATGTAGAATTTTTTAACCACCATATCAAATTATTTCTGTTGTTCTTAAATCTAACCTTAGCCCTTTGGACAATAAAAACTTTTTGATGTAATCTTATGACGTTTGACATGAAACAGAATATGTGCTGCATTCTCATAACTAAGACAGGGCAACGTCTGTCGGGTCAGCTAGTAAAGTTATAAAAATTACCAACATAAGACTAAACAAGAAGAAAAGTGGTAGCATTTCAAAATTCTCTCATGCCTCTCCTCAGTCAGTTACCTAGTCTTAAGGTTTTACCTAGTCTTATTTGATATGTGACAGACTGCAAAGAGAACCTTTATTTCTTTGGTTTTCCAGTGCATAACATCTATGCTTTTAATCATTGGGGTCAGTATGCTTGTTTGCTGACATTGTAGTATAAAAAAAAAATTTTTAAAATCAACTCTTACCAACCTATAGTTTTATTGTTAGAACTCATTGGACAGTGAAACCAGCCCAGAAGATGAGGCAAGCCGAGCTAGTAACTCTGGGTTGGGAGCCAGTGGTAGCGGCAGTGGCAGTGGGTCTGGTGGTGGAGAGGATGGAGCGGGGCTCGGACCTCCACCCCCCCCGCCAAGTCTTGCGCGGTCCTTGCAGGCACTCTCAACACCCCGCCCCCCTGACAACCTTCCCCCAGGCTTGGTGGAACAGTTGCCATCTGAAGGTTAGTACTCTAGCTAACAAGCTTATAAGCATTTTTACTTACTATGCCTACTCTTTTGCCTTTATGATTTTCCATAAGGCGGATTAGGCAACTGCCTAAGACCCCAGGTTGGAAATATATTTATTAAACTAAGAAAAGGGTAAAGCAAAGGAACTCTGGCATGGCCTAGGGGCCCGGATATTGTTAATCAAGCCTCAGTTGTGACTGATATTTTTGGCTTAGTATAGCATTCCTGAATATGTTAATATAATATATCCAAATAGAATATTGCTTTTTTCTAGAAAAAATATTGCTTATAATAATTTTGCATTCAATCTTTTCATATTGGTCTACGCTGGAGTGAATGCTTCCCAATACAATTGTATTTGTGTGCAGTGTTGCTGTGCATATTCAACTACCTGGACGACATGTCGCTGTGTGCGTGTTCGTGTGTGTGCTCGCGGTGGTGGCGGCTGGTGCGGGCGCGAGTGCCGCCGCCGCGCTGGGCTGCCTTCGCCGCGCGCCGCTGGCCGCTCTACCGCCCGCTGCGGCCTAATGTGGACTGGCACAAGGTATCATATCTAAATATAACTGAGTTAGTATTCATAAACTGTACAAAGAGGAGTTCCTGGCACAGTGCTATTACACATATCATTTGATCAACAAAATTAAGCAACCCTAACCTTAACCAGTAATTGGATGGGTGGCCCGAGTTCCGAAGCCGTCAGTACCGGTTGCAAATTTATCATCTTTGACAATTGTTACAGGTCAGTTAGAGGCCTAAGAGATTCTGGTTTGACCCAGATCACAGATTTTCCTTGTAAAAATGGTTACGAAGGTCAGGTATAACAATCAGATGAATGGTATGCAGAAACCACCGTTCGCCGCATGCTAAGATCCTTATATACTTCTTTCGTTTCATTCACATTAAAGGTCACCTTAAAGTATAAGCGGCATTTAAGACATTCTGGTTTTTTATATAGAAATACCAGTCGCTGGTGGAATCATGCTTCTGCCGCAACTGTCTGGTGCAGATGTTCATGCAGGCGCCGCCCGCCGGCGAGGAGAACGCCTGGCGACGGAACAGACTACGGATCGAGTTGAAGGTATAGCCCAAATAGTTTCATATACTGAGTAGTTTAAATACCGTCAATTGCTATTTTTTAAACTACCATTTAACCTATTATACCATATTATACCAAGACTTGGTAATCATTAGGTGGGATTTAGGGATTTGAATGGGTCAAATTAATTGTTAACATTGCCAATACATCGGTTTGCTGACAGTTCTTGGACATGAATAGTGCTGTGATAATTATATTTTATTTTTATTTTGAAATATGTTTAAATACGTGACTTAAGTCCTTTAAGTGTGAACAAGGCATAACACATTATATATATAATGTTGTGTTTGTCAGATGATGCGTACGGACCCGCCTGAGGGCATCGCGGCCACGCCGCTGGACCCGCGCTGCTGCCACTGGCAGGCCGCCGTCACGGGCCCCGCCGGCTCGCCTTACGAGGGCGGCGTCTTCTACCTCTACATACAGGTGCCCTACTCGTGAGTATACATCGCGGCCACGCCGCTGGACCCGCGCTGCTGCCACTGGCAGGCCGCCGTCACGGGCCCCGCCGGCTCGCCTTACGAGGGCGGCGTCTTCTACCTCTACATACAGGTGCCCTACTCGTGAGTATACATCGCGGCCACGCCGCTGGACCCGCGCTGCTGCCACTGGCAGGCCGCCGTCACGGGCCCCGCCGGCTCGCCTTACGAGGGCGGCGTCTTCTACCTCTACATACAGGTGCCCTACTCGTGAGTATACATCGCGGCCACGCCGCTGGACCCGCGCTGCTGCCACTGGCAGGCCGCCGTCACGGGCCCCGCCGGCTCGCCTTACGAGGGCGGCGTCTTCTACCTCTACATACAGGTGCCCTACTCGTGAGTATACATCGCGGCCACGCCGCTGGACCCGCGCTGCTGCCACTGGCAGGCCGCCGTCACGGGCCCCGCCGGCTCGCCTTACGAGGGCGGCGTCTTCTACCTCTACATACAGGTGCCCTACTCGTGAGTATACATCGCGGCCACGCCGCTGGACCCGCGCTGCTGCCACTGGCAGGCCGCCGTCACGGGCCCCGCCGGCTCGCCTTACGAGGGCGGCGTCTTCTACCTCTACATACAGGTGCCCTACTCGTGAGTATACATCGCGGCCACGCCGCTGGACCCGCGCTGCTGCCACTGGCAGGCCGCCGTCACGGGCCCCGCCGGCTCGCCTTACGAGGGCGGCGTCTTCTACCTCTACATACAGGTGCCCTACTCGTGAGTATACATCGCGGCCACGCCGCTGGACCCGCGCTGCTGCCACTGGCAGGCCGCCGTTACTTAGCAGGTATTTGTTCGCGCTCGCACCATACAAGACCCAAAAAATGACTACTGCGCATTCAAAGTTAGCAATCATAACTCGTGAAAAAACCAATATTTATGTTATAGGTTTAGATCTGCCCATGTTTCCAACAATTCAAAATTATCTTCCAATATGACGTTGAATGATATGAATGTTTGGAGGTACCCGATGTCCCCGCCGGTGGTGCGGTTCGTGACGCGCATCCTGCACCCGAACGTGTCGCGGCACGGCGACGTCGGCATCGACTCGGTGCACCACAACTGGTCGCTGGCGCTCACCATCAGCAAGGTCCTCATCTCCATACAGAGCCTGCTCACCGACCCCTACACTGCTGTGAGTACACACTCATATTATAAAGAGGAAATATTTGATTGTTTTTTCGTTTGTTTGTTTGCATTGAAAAGGCTGCGAAACTACTTGATCGATCTTTTAAAGATATTTATTTGCAGGTTTGTATGGAGCCAGAAGTAGGTGAGATGTACGTCCGTGACCGGCCGCGGTTCGAGAGCCTCGCGCGACGCTGGACTTGGCGGTTCGCTATGCACGATATTCTATACTGACCTAATGCAAATAGGGTCTATATTCGTGAATAAGTTTAATTAAAATCATATTCCCTTACTTTGTGAATGTGTGAAAATTGCTATTGGTCCGAACGAGGAGCACTGATAGCAAGTTCGATAGTAAAACATTCTAAAAACACAGTAAGTCAACGAAACCTGGGGGTCTACTCTCTTTCTCTAAAAACGTAACATCGCAAACGAAAATTGTATGTAGTTTCAGTATCCCTTTGTTTTTAGCAAACTCAAATCTTGGTTCGTTAAATATTTTAAGTAAGACTTAAATGTATAATAATTAAGGAACTTGTTTTCGGACCATGTGTAGACGATGTAATTTTAGAACGAATACTTTGCGAACTTTCGGCCGAAATTTCTTATTTCGTAATAAGAGTGGGCCCCCTGTTATGAGAAATTGTACTTGGGAGCCCGAACCACCTTCGAGCCCTGTCTATCCCTGGCTCACTGCATAAAAAAGGAATTTGTTTTTACTCTGTAAAGACAGATATAGTTTAGTACTATAGAAGTCAGCTTGAGGAGCTGAAAATTATGTGATACTGATACATATTGACAGGAAGATTTAAAACGGTTTACTTCTGAATATTTACTCAATATTTCTTTAGTAGTCATCGATGAATTGTATTACAGAACAATGTTCAGACAAAAGACAGGATTACTATGTAAGGCTGTGTAAAGTTAAATAATTAAAAATGTATCCTTTTCAACATTTGTATATTATTTATCTATAACCTTTATTCATTTATATACTGGCAACACTGATGAGCCCACGAGAATAACGGCCACTTCCTCTACTTGTATCGATAATGTAATAACTAATGGTAGTATAATAAAACAGTCTCAGATAAGTGGAATTCGATCTGACCACATGGCTCAACTAGTTGAGTTGCAATGTAGTAGGCAACCTTCTAAATCTTTTAGGGAATCTAGACCTCTCTCTGTCCATAGACTGCTGAAGTTTAAAAATAATGTTGAGTTAAAAATTAAAAAAGCAGAGTCTCGCGAACCAAACAAATATTTCAATAAATTACATGATGTCATATGTACAGAATTCAACAAGGCATGTCCTAAACAACAATATAAATTAAATAACAGATTACAGTTCAACAACTGGGCAACCAAGGGCATAAGGAAAAGTAGAGACACTTTATATGAGTTATACCACAAGAAAGCCCAAACAACTAATGTCGCTTTTCATAGTCACGTTAGAATGTACTCAAAATTATTTAAAAGAGTTTGCCAGATTGCCAAATCAAAACATATAAGTAGTGAAATTAGCCGCTCTGATGATAAAATAAAAACTGTTTGGAAAGTTATAAACAGGGAGACTGGTAGAAATAAAACTAAAGAGCAAGTAAGTAAGCTTAAAATCAATGATAGTATTATATCGGATAAGTTAGAGGTCGCAACTGCTTTTGAGAATTTTTTCGCTAACATTCCCACAGAGACTACCAAACATCTTAACTCTAGTCCGAATACAGCTGAAAGCTTATTGAAACAATCGTTACGAAAAAGCTTCCCAGATTTTAGTTTTAAACATGTACGTCCTATTGACATCATGAAGGCATTTAAATCGCTTAATATTAAAAATACGGAGGACTTATGGGGACTCTCAATTAAAAGTATCCAATCTATTATAATAACGATTGCTCCCGCATTAGCTTCTATTTTCAATTTATGTATAGATCAAGGTATATTTCCTGATATTATGAAATATAGCAAAGTAATACCGATATTTAAAGCAGGCTCTAAAGAAGATCCTTCTGATTATAGACCTATATCGATTCTTCCCGCGCTTAGCAAAATATTTGAAAAAATTCTGCTTAATCAGATGTTAGCTCACTTTAACGTACATAACATCTTGCACGATCACCAATTTGGCTTCACTAAAGGTAGATCAACAACGGACGCGGCAGCAAAATTAATAAAACACATTTTTGAGGCTTGGGAGGGCGCCTATGACGCAGTAGGAGTCTTCTGTGACCTTTCTAAAGCTTTTGACTGTGTGGATCATCGTACGCTACTTCTTAAGCTAAACTATTATGGAATTCGCGGAAATGCTCTCGACCTTTTATCCTCGTACCTATCAAATCGTCATCAGAAAGTTGGCGTCGGTGGTGTAACATCCAAGGGGTCAATAATCAAAACAGGCGTGCCGCAAGGCTCCATACTAGGCCCATTCCTGTTTCTAGCGTATATCAATGACCTACCACTTGTTGTAGAAAATATCTGTGATATTGTTCTATTTGCAGATGATACATCTTTAGTTTTCAAAGTGAGTAGAAAAGACAAAGATCTTAAGGCACTAAATGAAACTCTAACATCTGTTTCAAAATGGTTTGATGCCAATAATCTCGTTTTAAATTCTAAAAAAACAAAATGTATCCGATTTTCACCACCTAATACATCGCAAATAGATACAAATATATCATTAGTTGGGAGTCAATTGGAGTTGGTCGAAAGCACAGTATTCTTAGGTCTTACCTTAGATTCTAAATTACAATGGGGCGCCCATATTGAAGCATTGTCAAAAAAGCTTAGTTCAGCTGCGTTTGCGGTTAGAAAAATTAAACAAATGACGGATATTGATACTGCTAGATTAGTCTACTACGCTTACTTTCATAGTGTCATGTCATATGGCGTATTGTTATGGGGTTCCGCAACAGACTTAGATTCAATTTTTATACTTCAAAAGAGAGCCATCAAGGCAATATACTCGCTGGACCCCCGAGATTCTCTTAGAGATAAATTTAAAGAAATAAATATTCTCACCCTACCGTCACTGTACATTTATGAGAATTTGCTATACATGAAAAAAATAATTCATCTATTCAATTTAAACTCGGACATTCATTCAATTTCAACACGAAATAAACACAAAATTGTAGCTCCTAGATTCAGGTTAGCAAAGGTAAATAAATCATTCATGGGGAATTGTGTTCGTTTCTACAATAAAATCCCACAGTCAATAAACGCGTTAAATTATGATAAATTTAAGACACACATTAAAACTGTACTGATGAAGAAAGCTTATTATACAATTTCGGATTACATAAATGATAAAGACATATGGAATTAAAACTCTGCACAAGTAGCTCCTGGCAATGACATGGTATGCAAACATGATATGTAAATCATTTGGTATTGTTTTTACGTTTTTAATTATTATTTTTTACACATGCATGCTGATACAATTTTCACTATTGTGAATAATTTATGATGTTTTTTTTTTTTGTAATTATTATTATTTTACTGTGTAATGAAATGTACATGATGCCAGCTGAGTTTCTTGCCGGTTCTTCTCAGAAGGCTAGTTTCCGAACCGGTGGTAGATTCCTCGACGTTCATAAGTGCCTTACCAGGGCCTAAACTGAATAAATCATTTTCATTTTCATTTTCATTTTCATTTTTCATTTTTATTTATGTACTAAAAAATAAAGGTTTGTGAAATACTTGATAAATCTTCGATGTTTTAATTCTTACATTTCTTTTGTTTTTTGTTTCTTTCTTGTATTGTTTTCCATATTCGTTTGAGTTGGTCGCAGTTACACAATTGTTCTAAGCACTGACCCGAGCCGGGTGCTCGGCAATAGCCAGGGAAAGGCGCTTCGCCCTTGGGAAGCCATCGTCTAGTTTCAAGCAACGAATTGATTTCATTTAGCATTAACTTATCATATATCTTTATAGGTATGTTGTAAACGTTGGTGGCGAGCTCCAAGCTTCCCGCCGTAAAGTAATGGACGTACGCCGCGATGGTTAAGTAACCCTGCCGAGTTATTCACTAAGGTTTCTCGGCGTCGAACTCGACGACGAGTGAAGGTTTCAATCACAGGGAATTGTTACATAATACAACTATACCGACAAATAAAATTTAAGTGTCTGTTTGTAATTCTAAAATACCAGGTTTTTACTAAATGCATATAAAAGTATATACGATACTGACTTGAAAAAACATTTTTTTCTGTCTGTCTGTTTGTTCTGGGTAATTGATGTTTCGAGTAACTTAGGCTACTTTTGTCTATTAAAAATATTAGGGAACCGCGACATGAAGCATGAAACTAAATCAACGCGGGTGAAACTGCGGGGCACAGCTAGTAGAGGATAAGGTTCAATTTCGCATCATTACCGTCACTTGAAGACGAGTGCTGAGAAACCTTAGTGAATAACGCGGCTGTAAAATACTAAGATGCGGATCTTACACGATGCTGAAATAACCTTACGTGAATTTCCGTCATCTCAAACTGGATTGGGAATGTTAACATCATCTTCAATAACACTTTTTAGCACTTGTAACTTGAACTGTATACCTTATATAGTATGTTTTGGTCCATCTGTACTTAAAGTGAATACCAATTATTAAGCATTCATCCGAAGAAAATGTTCAATTCAAATTTTATTGATTCATGAAATACGAAACTGATTTATTTGGTTTATACCTAAATGTTTTACTTCAACTATGTGATTATATAAAATATGATTTTTACATTCTTTGCAATTTTTAAGATCTGCAATGGCATTTGCATTTGTCGCGCGACCTTCCTCGTGACCTGTTTCGGAACTTTCCCCTGCATTTTCCGTGGTTCTTTCCTCGATTACGAGATCTTCCCCTGGACCTATCACGAGACCTTCCCCTGGACCTATCACGTGATTCTCCCCGGGACCTGTCACGCGATCCTCTAGATCTGTCACGCGATCTTCCTCTGGATCTGCCACGAGATCTTCCTCTGGACCTGTCACGTGATCCTCCTCTGGATCCACCACGGGATTGTCCTCTAGATCTGTCACGCGATCCACCACGAGATCTTCCTCTAAATCTGTGACGTGATCTACCTCTCGATTTGCCACGAGATCTTCTTCTGGACTTCCCACGGGATTGGTCTCTTGATCTACTTCGTGATCTCTGCCTCGAGTTACTTCGTGATTTTCTCAGGTTACCGCAAGAATGACTTCTAGAAGTGTTATCTTGTGTCCTGGACGTTGTCCACTTGATAACTATGTGCCAGAGCATCTTTGGTGCGTACCTCCACTATCACCACAGAAGTATCCATAGCGTACTTACACACCGATGCTCGCTCGATTGTCCCAAGTGTTCTGGTGATTTATATGATGCTAATATAATAACGTTCTTGTGCAATCATTGCACATATTGTGTAACGATTGCACAGATTGCGAAATTTATTTACAAACGTTTTATCAATTCAATTATTGACATAGTCATTCAGCCATAGTCAGTAAACTTATTTCAACATAGGGCTGCAAGATGTACAGGCATCCTGGCGGACCCTAAAATAAGCACACAATGTGGTTTTTATTTCGCTAGCATTTTCAGTATCACTAATAATATTCATTTGCAATATGGCAAATAGTTCATTATGAAATAGCATACATTGAAAACGCACGTTTTACCATTTGGTGAAACATCGGAATACAATTTTAGTTTAGTTTTGAACATTTAAAGCTGTAAACTAGTAGAGACAAATAACAAAAAGCATTTAATCCAATTTAATTTATTAAATCTTAACAATTACATAAGTTTGCTGAAATACAGTTGATAAGATTTCTCACGAGTGGTAATAAAAATTAATGAGATAACACATACAACTAGTTACGAGGTCTCTGCAAATGTCAATTTACGGTGAATTCGAAATGTCCATATTGTCTGGTGAGTTCTTTTCGTTGACCATATCTGGTGTTTTCTCAGCGTCGGCAGTCTCCGGGGGTAGCGGAGGCGGGTCCTTTTCCTCTATAGTGGCGAGGACAGGCGTGCGTTCGCGGGACTTCACTCCGAGCGTCGACTTGGATTCGCGCTGGGAGCGGCTCTTGGAGCGAGATCGCTTGCGGTCCCGGGACCGAGACCGCTTCTTGTCTCGCGATCTGGATCGTTTCCGATCTCTGGAGCGCGAACGCTTGCGGTCTCTTGATCGAGAGCTTTTCTTGTCTCTTGACCGGGAGCGTTTCTTGTCCCGAGAGCGCGACCTTTTGACGTCCCGGGAGCGGGAAGTGCGTCGCGACCTAGACCGCTTGCGCCGCGACCGAGATCGGGACCTGCGGCGGGACCGAGACCGATCTCGCTTTCTATCACGGGAGCGAGACCGATCTTTCTTCTTCGATGGCGAACGCTCCTTTTCCTTCTCGACCTCTTTCTCCTTGTCGTCTGCCGGAGTGGACGCTTTTGATTTTAACTCTGATCCATTGCCGTTGGTCTCTATCGGTGGCCCCGGTTGTTTAATTTCTTCTTTTTGTTCCTTCTCCACCTCTTTCGGCGGTGATTTGGACTTTTCTTTTTTATCTTTGTCGGTGGATTCCTTTTTATCTTTGTCCTTACGGTCTTTATCCCGCGAGCGGTCCCGCTTTGATCGGGAAGCGCGGTGGCGGGACCGGGACCGAGACCTCCGCGAACTGCGGTGCCGGGATCGGGACCTGGAAAGCAAACACATGTGATGAATAAATCTATGGTCTACGAGCTCTGGCACATTATAGCAAAGAAACAAAACAGTACAATTATAAACAAACAAGTAGCTCAGCGATCTCTCTCACCTAATAAACATTGCCCTCTCAGTTGAAACATAAATTAACAACTGATTCACATAAAATCCGATTTAATACTGAAAAACCGTAAGTGCGTCAGATATTTTTATAAGGGACCACATACTTTATGTCCCATAACAGTTGTGTTAAGAAGAACATATTTTATCTAATGGCTGTTAAAAAGCAATGAAGACTAGAAAGTAAGTGCAATAGTTCGTAGTAAAATAATAGATCACCTAGTGCGATGCCTATGCCTGGAACGTGACCGACGCGAGCGGTGCCTGGAGCGCGAGCGTGTTCGCTTGCCGCGGTGCCGGGACCGGGACCGGCGCGAACGTGACCTGGACCGCCGACGGGACCGGGACCTGCTGCGCGTTCTGGAACAATCCCAGTAACCCTCAATAAATGTTTACAACAACAAGACTCAATAACCATCACCATGACATTCTCACTAATGTAATATAATTTTGCAGTATTTATGTGCTAGCCAAAATTATTGTTCACTTGCATGATTACAAAATTATTGTTTGATTGGCATGGGAGTCACTAATTGTAGTCAAAAGTTTCATGTTTTGTACAAGTCTATGTTTCGTATCAAAGCAATAAAAAAAGCAGAATGGGTATGCAGATTAGAATGTAGTTTTCTTATTTTTCCTTTTTACTGCAAGGTAACCAAGCATTATCTGGCTCTCCCTTAAACTAACCACTGGTAACTAAAATGTAGCACATTGAACCTTGACACTAGCCTGCAACATTAATCAAGTGACAAGAATACATTTGGCCCAGAGAGAAGAGATGGACCATAAGATGAAGCATAGTTATAATCTGACCTCCTTTTGTCCTTGGACAGTAGACCAATAACAGGATCAATGGCAGCCGATATCAGGTGCTGGGCCTCCTTGACTCGGCACATGGCTTCTTCAATCTCCCGCTGGGCCGCTTCATTGCTCTTAGTTTGAGGCTTGCAGATTGCTTGGGTGGCGTGATACACCTGTGCGAAACACACATGTTACAACATGACAAACACACACACTGCAACATTAAGTAAAGGCAAAATATTATGAAAGTTATTAGAGGTCTACTGCAATATATTGGTGAAGTATGAAGTCTTGAACAGGCCAGACTTGGCCAGGAAAGGACCTCCGTCCTTCTGGGTTGACATATTAATAAAAAGACACATTCAAGTTTATTCTAGCAACTTTCTGTTTATTTTCCTTACCGAAAATTAGTTTGATATTTGTTGCCATGTGACAAGTAACAGTTTCAGGTGACTTCCTGCAAAAATTGGTACACCTCTGCAACATGGTTGAGTAAACAGCAAATTATGTACTTTTCAACAAACATGCCATGGTTAGTATGAGACAAGACATTATTGATAAATTGTACTTATAAAGTGGAGACAAATTAAAACAACAGATATTGTAGTAGTCTATCAGTTGGTAAATTTAAGGACATTGTGCAAATAAGGAGTACTCTAGTCCAAACAAACAAGATTTACACTCAAGTTATAAGTGTAATTGAAGTACTTTGTCCCTAACAAAACAGCTATGTTATATTAATTGGTGGGTGTCCATTTAAGTAATAATTTGAGATATGAAGATTGCAATTCAATGCTGGACCCCATTTCATGGTAACCATGTATGTATATGTAGTAAGAGGGCAAAGACAATCAACTTATAATATGATAAATACATAAATAAAGTGGAAACATGAGAATTGTGATAGTATCCATGTCGATCAAAATAATCTTGAATAGCGCCGAAGAAAGTGTTTTTACACTGCAGACTGGCCTCCGCCCCGAAGTCTAACATGACCTGATCAGCAATGAACTGAGAAACACACAAACAAGTCACTTTTTACTATGTGGTAAAACATACTTAGGATTGATTGGATCAGCTACGACAGCGTTAGCCAGATCTCATCAACAACTGCTCTGGAATGCTAATACCATTAATGTCTAACCTTTATTGTCTGGCCTTCAACAGTGCTTCCATTCAGCTGTAAAGCTTTAATAATGCTCTCTTGCTCTGTCAGCTCGACTAGTGCATACTTCTGCCGGTCCGAGTCTCGTTCACAGAACCGCAAGTACTTCACCTCCACTGTCTGGCAGAAGTGATCCGTCAACTGCTCGGATGTCAACGACCCCACATCACCCACTAACACAGTTCTTCTAATTTCTTCAATTTTCCTAGAGTCGTACGCGGCCGGGAGGGCCGGGTAGGGCGGCAGCCCCGCCGCCGCCAGCTTAGGGTCGTGAGACTGGATCACTTGGCTCGGGGGCATGCCCTCCAGTGTGTTCACGACGTGCGCGGGAAGACGCGGCTCCACCGAGTTGAGCCCCGGGACCAGGGTGCCGTTATTGGACATCTCCAGCGCCCTGTGCTCGTCCGGGATTTCTCCAGACTGCACAGGGATCACAATAAGCGCACGGTCGATAAACACCGTGTTGGTCATGTGTTGTGCTACGTTTACAGTCGTCGAGTCATAGTATTTCACGTAGCATATTCTAGACTGCACCGGACAAGCCACATCTCTGATCGTTGGATACAATCTTATATCGTCTATTTTACCCAAATATCCAAATAGGTTTTGCATTTGATCCTTAGTCGCCTGCGGGGCGATGTTGGTGACTTGTATCACCCTCGTGCTGCCGGATACCATTTTCGCTGACTTACACATGTAGACCTACTCGTAGATTTATTTAATTTTAAAACTAAAGTCTGATACCTCACTGATTACAAAGAAATATTATTTCTACATTTTGCAACAAGTAAATCACAGAATTTTCGTGAAAAACGACCCACACGCATGCACGCTTCCGAAGTCAAATCACAAACAGACTAAAAATTAAAACATATCAATTGGTCTATGGTTTTTCATTATCTATTAATCGACTAAAAATTCCGTTTAACGCTATTAAAACCAGCTTGTTTTAGTAGTCAGTATTGCCAGACGAAAATGAAAATGAAAATGATTTATTCAGTTTAGGCCCTGGTATAGGCCTAAACTGAATACTGAGTAAGAAAAAATATTAAGTCGAGTACTGATTGACGGGCAAGGATAGAATGTAAGTCTTTGTCAATAGTAGCGCGCCAAAATTGAATTTATATACGACATTGTTTTGATTGCGTTTAAAGTTTATCTACTTGGTATTTTCTCTCATAAATGAACTAATAGATAAAACCAAAACCACATAGATACCAAAATGCACAGCGATAAACAAGATACTTTAAAAATGGAATTAAAGTCAGGTAATAACCACTTTTACTAATACAATTATGACTTACTTTTTTTTGTACTAAATTATTGCTATCAGTAGGACCAATATCATATTCTCTAACCATGTTATATCTTTATCTTTCCGTTTCTAGTTACTAAGCAAAGGATGATAAAAGAGAGAGATGTGTATAAGTTACGAAACACAGAGAGGACACTTAATGAGGAGCTCTTGGTAATTTCGTCTGAAGTGGATTTCTTTACGGATCAGCTGCAGGTGGGTTTGTACCTTCTCTTTTGAAATGAAAGAATATGTAACTTAATAAATTACTTCTTACTATGATGATACACCAATTTTTTCCCGTACCTTACATCGAAGGTGCCATTTTATTTTTAATTTATGAATGTGACCAATTACACAGATAACAGAGTAAAGACATTGCAAAGACAAAGATAAACTCAAACTCAAACATATCTTTATTCGATTAGACTTTATACAAAGTACTTTCAAATCGTCAGTATGACACAATTACACAGGATTATACATGCTACCGCCAGGTTCGAAAGGTTGCTTTTACTGAGAAGAACCTGGCAAGAAACTCAGTAATTACTCTTTTAAAGAATATTATACAGTTTTAAAAATACAAAATTAATCACTCAAGCAACTATAAGCCCATGGACACTGTTCCAATGCTCAATTGTCAAAAATAAAAACTAAAAAAATATTATAAATATATGTGAGCATGGCAAATTCCAGCCAGTCAAAGCAAAATTAAGATTAATTAATTGTAGAAAAAGTACAGTGCCAATGGGATTATTTACAAAAATTATCAGACAAAGGTACATCCCAAGCTCCCTTATCTATACAGATAAATTAAATTGGAGTATCTGTTTGTAATTCCAAATAACAGCGTTTCACTAAATGCATATGAAAGTATACACGCTACTGACACAAAAAAATAAAGTTTTAAAATTTTTCTCTGTTTGTCTGTCCGTCTGTCTGTCTGTCTGTCTGTTTTTTCCGGGTAATCTCTATAACGGCTGGACCGATTTTAACGGGACTTTCACTGGCAGGTAGCTGATGTTTTAAGGAGTAACTTAGGGTACTTTTATTTATTAAAAATATTAGGTTTCCGCGACAATAAGGATGAAACTAATACTACGCGGGTGAAACCGCGGGGCTCAGCTAGTCACAAATATAACCGCTTACAGTATAATATCATTTTTCAAGCAAAACTGATTTAATTGTTTCTTTAAATTTGTTGAAAGGCAAGTTTACAATTTTTGTTGGTAATTTATTATAGAAGCGTGTGCTCCTGTCCTAAAAATGAGCCATGCACTTTTTGTAGGCGATGCGCAGGCACTACAATTTTATGTTTGTGTCTTGTGTTTACGTTATGCACATCACATTTCCTTTGAACCAATCCTAAAACAAAAGCCTAAATTAATGTTGGGGTAGGTTGATCAGTTTCAATCATTTCCAGTCCCTAAAAGACCAATTAGCGCAAACAAGACAACAAATATCAATGATTAACATCTGCACGGCGTCTGAGAAGTGTAAACTGCGGACTCATGTGGAGGAACTGCGTCGCCACCGCGAAGGGTTCCAACATATATTTGACAAAAGTTTGTATCTAACCTAAGGCTAGGTATAACCTAATTTTCTTTATTGAGCCAGGTGGTATTATAATTATACTCAGTAAGCCTAATTCCGAGTCCACTGCTGGACAGAGGCCTCCCCTATTGCGTGCTATAATACCAACGTCATCATCGGTATTCTCCTTGATAACGAGTAACCCTAGCAAGAAAGTGTCTCCTAGAGAGATATGAGTGGTGCCAAGAATTAGTGCGTCATCTGCTGTAAATGTGCGCCAAATATGTAATTTGTGCGTTTCATAGTTTCCAAATCATTATACTACAAAAAAAACATTAATACATGTAGGTACATAGGAAAATTATAGTGGAATTTGTTTTGAACTTTTAAGAATATAATATATTTATACTTATGTGGTAGGGTAAGCTCCTACAAAGAAATAAGGTAGGTAAGTGGGTATTTAATGTTTATCAGATCGCGAAATAATAGAACTAAAAAACAAAGAACTGAAGGAGAAAGAGGCAGAAATAGAAGAATTACACATACAAAAGCAGAAAGAAGTAGCAGAGTTGAATGAAAGGCGAGCGATGGAAGTTGCCGCTGTTGAAGAAGAGTGCGAGTTAATTGAAAAAGAGTGCGCAGTACTCAAAGTATGTATTAATTGTTTTGTTGGTTTTGTTGCTCAAAAAATGAAACTCATATTTGTACTATCGTTTATATTTAAATACGTTTAACAAATGTTTTATTACAGAAAAGAAATAATGCTATAATGCTAAAGTTAAGGCGTAAGTTATTCGAGACTGAAAAAACTCGACGCGAGCTCATGAAGCAAAACATTAGCTCCGCTCAAGAATCTCAAAACAACTGTGATTAAGTCCTAATTAAGAGTAGCAGTTGTTCTAAGACGTCACTATACAAGAAGAGACGTATGGTTATTGACTAATATAAAATACAAATTATTGAATAGATAGTCGCCATGTATGTGTATGTAATAATTTCAATAAATATTACCAATCAACATCGATTATTAATATATTAGAGCATTGCTTGGAATTAGAAAACACTAGGTACAGATTTAAGAAACAAAGCGAATCGTCAATTAAAATAATTACTTAATTATTGTTTGAAAGAACTGTTTTCAATTATCAGATAGGATTAGCGTAACGAATTTATCGGTAAATTGAATCGATATCTACTCTCAAAATCATGACTTCATCTTCATCATGATATTTACCACTAGAGATGTGTAGAATTGTAATTGAAAGCCTCCATTTAATCATTAAGAATATCCAAAAGTTTAATACAATATTTTACGTGTAAAATGTATAAACTATTAATTATCTAGCTGCAGCAACAAGGCAACACTCCTTTTAATCCAATGAGCTGCAGGTTTGTCCGATGGTAAATAGAACGCTAGGACAAAGTTAGAAGAGTGGCCTGTCGTTGCCAATACACCCTTCCTCTCCAAGGTCTTATACAGGGGACACCTATACCTTGTACCCTCCTGGAATTCATGTTTCAACTTCGGATAAAGCCATACGACCGGCATATTATCATTTAATATCTTCGGATATTGTTCACCAATGGCATGTGTTGTGCGATCCCATCGACCCCCATCCATAAACAAGCCTTGCACAAACACTCCCCAATCCGGCGGTTCGTTTTCATAATCCACCTTGCGTATTTCAAAGTCGAATATTAACAAATCTATAGGAATTTTCTTACTTCTAGCATAATTCTGCACGGAACCAGTTAGAAATG
Organism: Watsonalla cultraria; assembly: GCA_964035505.1. NCBI lineage: Eukaryota > Metazoa > Arthropoda > Insecta > Lepidoptera > Drepanidae > Watsonalla > Watsonalla cultraria. The sequence goes on from OZ037728.1 coordinate 7,190,125, forward strand.
CTTGAGTGAAAAAGAATCCTGATAGCCAAAAGGTTGGTGGTTTCCCATTTTGATACCAACCATCTAACATAGCCAAACGTTCTGTGAAATCAGTTACGTAGCTCGGCAATGGTTTCAAGCTGGGATAGGATACCTTTCGCCAATTATCAGGTATTCTCCCTAATAGCATTGCATTTGACTGATTGTCCAGAGCTGGAGACATCACTATAAGACCTTTCACAGCTTTTTGCAAGTCTACTAACGAATTTCTAATTTCATGCAGAAGTTTATTGAATCGTTCCATTTCTTGAACCAGGACTGTGTTCATTGATTCATTGTAGTCTACAGGATATTTCTTCTGAGCTGTTTCAACGTCAAATTTCGGTGGCAGCTTGGACAAAATTTCTGCAGCCATCTGAACTAAAATGACTTCTGTATTGGCGCCCTCACCGCCACTGCCACCGCCTTCCACTAGGACTAAGGCTGCTGTCAATGCCATTGAAATTGAGTAGTCACGTGTAATACCCGCATTCATGTGCAGACCGAACACTTCGGGTAAAGGATTCACAGCTACTGATTCTATATGTTTAAGGTAGTCTTGGTATTCACACCTTCGAGGCAACCCATATTGAGGACCTAGATTGCAAAATAAGTAATTAGGATCATTGACTACCCCCTCGTTTACGTAATTATCTAAAATTGTAACTATTAATCTACGATCCCAATCATCTGTGACTCGACCTCCATAGTTGCATTCTCCAGTTAAATATTTTATTGCGACATATTGAATGTCTTCATACTGATTCAAAAACATTTGTAATTGCATGACAGATATTTGGAAATCAGAATCGTTGAAACCATATTGAATATTCCACCCCAAAGGACCAAACTTCTTTCTTTCTTGCACTACAGCGTGAAAGAAACTAATTCCATATAAGAGTTTGCTGAAAGGTTTATCTTTGCCTTGACAACCTTCAAAGAATTCGGCTTCTTTTAACGGCTCAGAAATATAGGAACGGTTCAAATTATGTTGAAGTCCTGTTGGAGGTTCATTGGTCATTTTCACTCCAACTTGTAGAACGGACTGCGGAAATCTATCGGAAGGATAGCTTGTCAGCCACATTCTAAAACTAAGATCTGTATTAGTCAGATCGAAACCTTCCACAATTTTTTCAAGAACAGGGAGCCACGAGACTGCTAAATGACAATTCTGTAAGCAAACCCAACCGCCTTCTAGTTGCGCTCTTTCGATCATTGCTCTAGCTATAGGTCCTTGCCCTTGTCCCAATGATATAGAACTAAATCTGTGAGAGTATCCCATTCGTTCACAGTATTTTATTAACGCCCCCATTGGGTCCGATCCTGGTGAAAGTATGAATATTAGAGGTGCGAGGCAGTTTGAATCACCAAATGATTTGCCGATATCAAATGGCGGAGGGGTAATATACTTCTTACCCATTTGCTTCTCCACAAATTCGGACAGCGCAAGCGTCAATTTATCAGGTCTTAGAATTCTAACGACAAGTAACTTTTGAAATTGTGTTAATTTCTCCCAATCTCCCGGTAAGGGTCTGTTATGTGGTTCCAGATCATCATATACTTCCTTCCATTTATTGATAGAACTTAGAAAAGATTGTTTAAATCCTTTAAAAGCATGCAAGTCATCGATCCGACAAATTTCATCCCAACCTTTATCAGGTAGCCATTCTACTGGTTTCTTTAATGGATTTTCAACGGCGATACCTCCTGTTATGAGAAATATATACTCGTCATGGTTCATCTCACCTGTAGAAAGCATCATCTTAGAACACATTATAAAGGAAAACATTAGTTTATCTTTGTCAAAAAGGGATCTGCAAACGTTGCTGTATAAATTGTAAGTAAATGTGTCTTTTAGAAATTTCAATCTTTTATCCAAATCTTTCGATTTATTAGCATTCTCTATAGATATGATATAAAGATTGATAAACCAAGTCAATGAGTATTGGTACATTGGGTCCACATTAGGTAACTCAGTAACACAATAGTAAAGTACTGCAGAATGTGATGCTATAGGCCTGTAACCAAGTCTAAATTTCTCAATGATAACCTCTGTCTCTAAACTAGCTTCTTGTTTCTTCATTATATCTATGGCTAATATTTTGGAAGAATCCAAAACTTCAATTGCTGTCTCATCTTCTAGAATATCACCTTTGGTTTCTTGCAGAGTACGCAATATGTCATCCTCCACTTGCTTAAGGGCAGCGCGATTAGCGGCTCCTTGGACGATTAACTTCTCTCGTTTTTCCTGCAGATCAGGCCTTTCTTTCGCAACTACTATACCCAACAGCTGATCTTCTAAGCCATCCTTTGTCAAAGCAAAGTTTATTAATGTTACTTTGTTGAATACTTCAGGTAAATAATGGGGATTTCTTAATTTTGTTGTCATATATAACCTAAAATTTGGATGATATTCAATGACATTGTCACCTAAGGCAATAAATTCTTTACCCCCTTGCATGTAGGTATTTTTGAGTAGTACTGGATCTAAGGGTGCCTCAACATCTTCAAGAATACAGTCGATTAAAGCCGGTTTACCGTATTCTAAACACGTTTCTATTACTTTCATGTAATTTCCATCCGTGAATTTGAGTACCTGAAGATCATTAGATTTTTCCATAGTTTTAATCCATTTGTTAGCTTGTCCCTGAGGGTCGACGAGCAGCGACCACCTCATTGAATTATCTTGTATTATCCCATTATCAGTCGAGAATGAATCCCTAGGCAAGCCAGCTATACACCAGTTTTGAATTTTTATATCAGAGCCCAAAATGTCTTTAAAAAGAAACTGTTCAGAATGCGGCATATCTAACTTTATAACTAATTGACGCCATTTTTCGATCATATCATTTCTTACCGGTAGGGTGTACGGAGCCAAGTAAGCGATAATTCCGCAGGATACCAAAATATCACCTGCAAGATTATCAAATAATGTCTGCAAGTTTTCAGCAGCCATTGTCCATCGCACTTTTTCCCCTCCAAGGCCACCGATCAGCTTTTCTGCTCTGTACAATTTATCAATACACAACTGTACTTCATCTTCCAAAGCCTTTTTCTTAATATTAGCTTCTTCTAAGGATTCATTTAATTGTGCAAGTTTAGCCTCTAACCGAGCAACGGTTGCTTTTTTCTCTTCTAAGATAGCCATTGTTTCAGCAAATTCTTTCTCTGCAGCCTCCAGCTTAGCTTTCTTTGGGGCTACTACCTTTGCTACGGCATCGTACATGTCCATAGCAATAATCCATTTACATAAACCTTCTGCGGCAGCGGATGCTTTTGCGATAATGTGAGGCTTGAAATCCTTGTGTGACAAGTATTCCTTTCGTATTTTTTTCATCGTCTCAACTGGTATGTTATCTTTATCAAAGGTTCGTAAGGATTCTAAAAAACTCATATCTCCAAGGACTCTCTTGCTTGGTCCCCAGAAATCAAACATTTTTTTTCCTGGGTTATCAGGGTCTGGAATTTTGTCAGGTGGTATGCCTTTCATCACACATACTGCTGCCATGACAAGTTTCACTGTTCCTGGAGGATTTTTCATAGATTTTACAATTGTAATATCACTTGGTTTAAGAGTGTTCAAAGCAGAAATGGCATCTTCTAAAATCGGGAGTGCAAGAGCTAAATCAGCTTCACAGTCTTTTTTCAATTCTTGTGCAGCAGCTGCTTGGACGTTAGCAACTTTTTGATCTTCTCTTACTTGCGCGGCTGCTTTATCAGCAATAGCAGTTTCTTTCTCAATTTCTTCCATCATTTTAGCCGATTTTGCAGCCATAATTATCAGCTGTGGTTTCAAAGCATTTAAGTCGTGCTGCATTATAGATACTGCCTCCGCTGCTTGCCCAAGCTTATCTAAGCCATTAGTGTATCGCAATTTTGCTGCTCTTAATTCACGCTGCCTTCTATTAGTCAAAGTAGTAAATGATTTAATTAAATCCAAGTAGGACGCTGAAGTTATGTAAGTCTTCCGTCCAAATTGTGTGTAAAAATCAGCAGACACATAACGAGCATCCACATGGAATTGTTTGCAAGCTATTACGGCAGCAGCCTTCACTTTATCCGGTACATTGACTTTAACCATATAGTGATGAGCCACCATTTCCAATGCATCTTCAGGCCAGCTGTCATACCAGTCAATCGTGCAACAGTTTACCAAAGATGGATAGAGACGAAGTCTGGTCCTGAATGAGCTCCCAATGGGGCTGAAGCATAAAACAACGTGGAGCTTAGCTTTACACCGACCAACAAAGAAGGCCAAAATTTGCAAGGGGCTTATATCTAAGTTTCTATTCCCTCCCTGAGCCGCTAATCTAACCAACTCTAATATTTCTTGTTTTTCATCTAAACCATACAAATTTGGCACCTCACCAGAATTAAGCAAACTGTCTAGATTTTGAATGAATGTTTCTTCTTTTATTTGACTCTCTGTAAATAAAAATGTGGTATCTTTATTCAAGCCACCGGATTCGCGAAGTACTAGTTTAATGTCATCGTGCCAGTCTTTTACGCTATACGCTTTTGTGATTTCTGGTTGGAAGACTTGCTGACCTAATATTGTACTTGCTAATCTAGTTAATGACTGGCGTCCCGAACCACCAACACCAACTAAGAGAGCATTTCCTGAGGGCATAGATAGTAGTCGACATATTTTAGATAAGTGCTCTAAAGCATAATCGAATAAAACTATCGTCATTTTAGCTTTATGCATAGCATTGTATTCTGCAAGCATAGATACAGCTACATTCAAAACAACCTCTTTTGAAGGCATTTCATCGTAACGCCGTTCGCCCTCGGCACTATCAGTATCTAAATAACAACCAAACATCATTCTTTTAATATTATCTTGGGTAACTTCACCTTTGCCATCTTGGTATGTATCTAAAGCTGATTCAAATGCTTCTTTCATATAATCTCGAGTCGATCTTTTAAGTACACCAAAAAACCAATTACGATCCTGCTCATCTACAAGCCTATCATAAAATACACGCATAATCTCATGAACCCACACACGCGTAAATGTCTTTTTACTTTCAGCAGATTCTTTTCTTAACAGGGCACATCCCTGTATTACTCTAGAAAAATCTCTCAAATTGAAAATATAATGTGACTTTGCTGGCGTGGGCCTAAGACCTTCCGTAGCTTGATCATAAATGTCCATGGTAGCAGCAATAATATTAATTATTACAGGTTGAGTATCTTGGCCAAACCCATTTCTTCTCCAGCCAAGTTGCAACAAGGACGTAAATATTTTATTCATACTGTCCTTGGAAAATTCGTTAATCGAATAAATATTATAATGTCGTAGCAATCTGGGATATATCAATTGACGACTCCCACCCACTGGGCCTATAGCTCCGTAAAAGAAAGTATCATAAATGTATAGTTTATCGGTAGTCCTTAAATCATACCAGTGTTTTTGGTCAAAATATAATCTCAGCAATTCTATAGCAGGTTGGGCTCCGTATACTTCCTTGGCAGGCATGTTCATATCATCAATAAATATAACAGCTACTTTTCCTCTCGTTGGCCCATAATTATTTTTCCTTCGTTTGACTAACTTTGAAATGACTAGATCTTGAGTTTGATTTGCAGATGTTGTCGTTGTAAAAGTAATAAAGCCAGGTGTATACTTCTCCATATCTATATTATTCATAAGGAAATTCTGAATGTAGAAACTCTTCCCTGTTCCCGTTGGTCCAATCAGTAGAAGAGGTTTATAAAACTGCGTGTGTAATTTTAGCAAAAACATGTATTTTTCAGTTTCTAGTGTAGGTATTACAGTTTGCAAGAGATTAATTTGTTCCTTTATTTGTACTCCTTTCACAGCTTCGGGCCACGTTTTCCAGCATCCTTTGCCCTTATACATGTAATAATGATCAATAAGCATGCCCTCGCTAGGTATCGAGACATCAATCCTATCAATTTTAGCTGGAATACCCTTTTCACCTCTGAAGTATTCTTTCACTAAGTCGTCGAATCGCTCCCGTGAGTCTGTATTCAATATACCGCCTATTCCCCATACGATAGCAGTCATAAAAGACGCAACAAACCATGTTCTTGTATATTTAGTGTCCTCTTCACCTTCTATAGCATTGTCCATAAGCATTTCAACCAATCTAAGGGTGCTTATTATCAAATTAACTTCTCCTGCGGTAACTAGTTGTCCACAATATTTACGAACATAATAAACTAAAGGATCAAAAAGCCATTCACACATATCGTAAATATATTCTTCATTTTCTTCCAACCATATAGGATTTATTGTATTAATCCATGATTTGTAAAACGGCATCAATCCGAGTGAAGCGGACTCCATATATATCATGCCACATCTGGAGACGGTTGCTGGAGAAGCTTGAGATAAATCCATTACTTCAAATATCATAGACATGACGTTGGACATGGCCATCACTTCCCCAGATGTCAAGCAAAGCTTTTTATTATCATCTAATACAGTGTTCATGTTTTCAATCCACACTGCATCTACCGGACCATCGAATACAATCCATTTTCTGACTGGGGTATCATCAGATGCAAAATCTCGAAACATTGTAGCTACAATGCCGTCAGTCCACTCATATGATATAGGATCAAATGCTCCATACAATTGACCCATTGTCACAGCTTTGGGATTTAGAACTTTGTACATGCTCTCTTCCCCACCCGGTTGCTTTTTTTCATGCATTAATGTTAAAGATTCAGCCAAAATTTTTAACGTCATCGATTTACCACTAAATGGATCCCCTACTAACATAAACCCGTGCCTCACAATCATCATTTCATAAGTCTGGATTATTTTTATCAAAAAGCACTCCATTGGTTGCAGATTATATCTAGCGCAGGTTTCATCACAAGCATTCAAAAAGTTTACATAATCTGGTTTCGGCAAAGATATTCCAGGAAACAAGTCCGATATGATACCTTCAAATAATGGAACATCAAAAGACAAAAATTTTGGCAAATTAACATCAGTAATGGATCTCAGGAGAAGAATACTTTCACTCTCATTAGGGAAACTTCTCTTGAGGTTACCTGCAGCAGACAAAACAGTTTTGACGGCTCGCATTCCGTAGTCGTAATGGTTCTGGGATGATAATTGTTCGGAACACAAACGATAAGTGGTCACAATTTTGATAGACAAATTTCTGGCATCAATAAATCCAAAGGAGTAAAGTGAAATTTCTCCAATCATTGCATAATCGGGCACCATCATAGCAACAGTCCGAAATAGCACCTTTAGGTTGTCTGGTAGTTCGGAGCGTCCTGCATATCCAGGATTCATAGTAATGCAAACATAACAAGCAGGGTTTAAAGTTAATATAGTACCTTCGAAGTCAAATGTTTCAACGTGTTGCCTTACTGCTTGAACAATACATAGGATTTGTTGAGCTATAACAGACAAAACTTCCACTTCTATCCTGTTAAATTCATCGAAACATACCCAAGCACCACATGAAGCTAGGCCTTTAAAAAACTTGCCCATTGCTTTATAATCGAGACCGTCTGAACAATTGAAAACCACACATTGAACAGCTAAAGCCTTTGCTAAATCTTTTGTTGTTTCGGTCTTGCCAGTGCCAGCAGGACCTTCAGGTGCTCCATTTAAGTGCAGATAAAAAGCACCTATTAAGGTTCGGTAGCATCTGTCAGTCAAAGGCGTTATTACAAGACGATCAGAATTACCTAAATATTCATATGCATAATTAACAACAGCATTAATAATTTTCACAAACACTTTTTCCTCTTCCCAATAATAACGTAACTGGGCTAACCATTGAAAATCAGTAACCTCAGTAACATTTTTGCCTAACAGTTCAAATATAACATCTTTTGCGTGTACATCAATTACAATTAACGCCTTTACTGTTATGCTGCTAAGTTTAGTTAAATCTGTGCGACGGATTACAGCAACTGTCTCATTTAATTGTTTAGTTAAAGACGTATGAAAAGCTTGCAATTCACTTATTTTATGCGTGTTCAGGGCTTCATGGACATCTACAGCCCAATAGATTTGTGATATAGCTAACACAACCATCCCTTCCCATGACAAGATCCATTCGACGCGACCCATATTTGCATAGTCGTAGTATGACAGCTCAGTCTCCGACCTAATTGCTTTTAGCATTTGATCCTCGACTTGAACCAACCACTTTTCTACGGATCCTCGGGCAGCAGCTACACTGATAATTTCTAAAAATTCTACTTGTTCTCCTTCCATTGATATCATAGAAGATATGTTAAATTCCGGGTCGAAAAATAATCTATTGATACCTTCAAAACATTTCTTTAAATGTGGTTGGACTTTTAGAGGATTCTTGGTCTCAGACAATATTTCTAACATTTCGTCATTTGATAGGAAGAAAAACCTTGGGAAATACAATCGTTTCTTCTCTAGGTAGCTGTTAACACCGTCATTAATTTTCTCTAATAAAGTTGATGCAATTTTGAACGATTCTAATACACCCATGCCTCCAGCAATCTCAAGGGTATGGGGGTCTTTATCAACAGACCCCATGTATCGACGGTAAATATTATTTACCTCCACAAACATTACACCTTCTTCTGGCATCTGGGCAACGATATCTTTGGATGAAAATATAGGGAGCAGATATAACCATTGACTCTGCACTTTTCCCCATTCATCAATAGTTGCATTCACTCTTGTAATTTTCTCATACCACGCTTTCACTTGAGTTTCGAAAGGCTTGACAAAAGCCGAACCACGCATGCCGACAGTCTTGATTATGTGGTCGTCTAAAACACTTTGAATATCGTCAAGACCGGAAAGTATGAATATTCCAGAGTCCTTGTAAGGACTTGTCTTGAAACAGATGTCAGTCCATTCCGCCATCATTTTATTCAAATTCGTAATTAAAGCTAACTCTTTGGTTGCTGCGACACTTATAATTTCATATTGATCAATATCTTCCCATAAATTAAAGTTAATAATTTTTCGCAAAGTAGTACCAGCAGTAGGTGTTAAATCAAATCCAGCAATTGATGACATTTCATCCCAATGTCTCTGCATTAGAGCTGGATTGCACATGATGTGCCCCATTTGTACATTAGGCCTCCACTCTTTTAACTCCACTATAGCTTGAGCACATAACTTCATGGGCGCGGGAAGGTTGTTTACATCAGGATCGTCTACCAAACCTTGAAATCTCTTCTCGACCCCTTCGGCGATCTGTTGCTTTATTTTATTTCTATAGTTTTTAGATATCTTAAGGAATTCTTTATAAAAAAAATCATGATCTTGTTCAATTTGATCGTGCTCCATATACTCAAAGGGCCCATCCATCCAAGTGTAATAACTACGTTTCCATTTATGAAGTAGATAAACAAGATTATAAAATGGAAGAATATAGTCTTTCAGCTCCTCTAACTCAGGATAACTTGTAATTGGGAACTTAAAAGTGGCTTCTTCGTTATTAATCCAAGTTACTAATTTATCACACTCATCTAATCGATGGACAAGTTTTCTTAAGTATTCAAGGTATTCAAGCGTATGGTTGATGTCATCCATATTATCAAGGAGTTCTAAGAATGGAACCATCTCTGCAACTTTTTTATTGAGTAGAGCTATCTTACCCAAAAGAGTTTCTTCCATCTCTGCTTTAAATGTCTCATATGACGCTGCATTTCTTTCGAAAATCGGCTTGATGTCTTTGAGCCAGTTAACTGTTTTGGTATTCGATTCCACGTGCTCCGGTGTTAAGGAAGTCATTTCTAACAGATTTGAAATAATGTTGATTTGACCCATTATTCGTTCCTTTAATGCTTCTACCAATACAGTTTTAGCATGCAATATGTATACACCTTGTTCAATGAGTTCAGCCGCATTAGCCGGCTCCTTGAGAGCTCTTGCTGCTATTATTTCAAATTCTGAACAAATGCTATCATTTTCACTGATGTGGGCCTTTACTATACCAGCAATTAGATCAGTTACAAATTCCAACGCTTTATGCTTCAAGCCATCTACCATTCTTAATTGACATACTACTGCACAATTAAAGTACTCGTTTTCTAGTACGGCTGTTATATCTGAGTCTATGCCTTGGAAGTACTTTATTTTATCCCGCCCAACCTCAAATTCTTGTTGCTCAGAAATAAATTTAATTAAGGCTTCTTTAGCTGGAGTTCCATACAGCATGCTATATTCATCTCGAAGATTTGCTGCATATTGAACCAGCGGTAGAAACACTTGTTCTAATTGCACCTGTAGTCGTTTATGGCCATCGTTGTATAACCATTCGTTGTACTGGACGGGCAGGGCGTCGAAGTCGTAAGGGAGTTTCAGGTACTGTTCAATAGGCATCAATCTTTGAGAAATATGGGTGATTGCGTTGGCAATGTCGTGATATACCTCATAGACCGCTTCAAGAGAAGGATCATAGATAAATTCCCCATCAAAGTCTAGATCGATTTTTAAGATAGGCACACACTCTGGGTCTTTTAGGTATTCTATAATAGCATCAATGGATCTTCGCATAAATTCTTGTATTTGCATAGATATCATTTTAGTCGCACACTTAACAAATGCAGGGATCTGTTTAGGGCGCATACCTCTCAGACATCTGGGATTTTTCATCCAGTTGACAAGGATTGCGTACCAAGTACTGGATACAAGATAGTCAGCACGTTTAACTTCGTCCAATACTTTGAAATGAAAGTCTTCTAACCCCATAGGACCCCTCGATCTGTACTTTTCTAAATTAATCATATGCTGAGGAAAGGTTTTCTCAGCGGATTCAAGTATAAGTCTAATAAATGGGTGTAATAAAAGTGAACCATCTTGAAGTTTCTTGCGATATTTTAGCATTCTCTCATAATTTTCTGTGACACCATTAAATTTAAAGTATGGTTCTTGGTATCTTACTCGAGAAACACCGGGTTCATCGCGGATAACCGTTTTGACGGCGAGTTCATGAAGGTTGCGATTCCACTCGTTTTTGCTTTCTTTAATAAGTTCTTCCATGAGATATGGGAAGCCTTGGCGAAGTTTTGATGGTATGAGATTGCAGATCTTCCGTTCCCATGACTTGAGCATCGGCGGAGGCTGAATCTGGTGCGCACATTCTCGTAGCACGGCGATGTGGCATGACTGGGCGATCTCGAGGCGGTCGCGCTCACGCCGCTCAAGAGGAGGACGTGCAATCTCCACCTTCCTATCAGTCGCTTTCTCCTCAAGCACTTGCCTGAACTTCGCTTGTTTTTCCTATAACGTCAATATATGTAATTCATCAATGAGTACCTTTCAGACCATCCATGACACATTATGACTAGATTGGATACTTAAATCAAATTCCGAATGTAATAATTACAATTCTACAATAACACGTATGTCAGTAGCGTCACTGAAGGTCTAAAACCGCACTTAATAACTATAATATAAGGGTTTATTAGGCACTAAGGTGGCAAGTGTACCCGATGGTAAGTGGTCACCGCAGCCAATGGACTATGATCGCTTACCATAGAGTCTAAATACACATATTAAGTGACTAACAAATCAAAAAGTGCTAACTCACCTTGATTCTATTGTAGGGTGGTATGGGGGTAAAAGGTAACTTGTCCATAACGTGGACATCCGGGATAGGTGGCATCTTCGGCACTCTACATCCATTCTTCGTTTGTAGAAGTTTTCTCAATTCACTTTCCTCCATTTCCGTTAGTATACCTACTAAACTTATAATAACAACATTGATCATAAAACAATATGATTAAAATAAATAATAATCATTGTTTAAAATGAAAAATGCGTTCGACATCAAATAGTCAAATAATTGATAAATACAAAATGATTGCCATAGCAACGTGACGCGGCGTTCCATGTTTCTACTGATGTTTTTACCGAAAAGGTAAGATCTTACCTGTAGTAGATGAGTGGCATTTTATCTATATAATATCTACTCTCTCAGGAACTACTATTCAGATTTGAAAAATTATTTCAATGTTAGATAGCCCATTTATCGAAGAAGCCCTTTGGCTATTTTTATTTTGTCCCCAAAAGGTTACCCACCTTTTGGGGAATTTATTTCTGCTATTTGATACAGAATACGGTTGTATTTTAGAATATATATAATTAAAATTAATGCGTATTTACATTGGTACTTATGGTATTATTACATTTGATTAAGTATTATTGAAGCGTTTGAGAGTGCTGATGATCTGTTTTATGTAGTGGATGAAAGATTTAAGTGCGGAAGATTGTGTGAGTAAATGGGTGATGTAGTATGGATTTACTTGGTGATGTATGCATGTTTGTTCGTGGTTATTTCTCTGTATAGTGTATTGTGGGCATTGTTCGAGGAGGTGTGTTACTGTTTGTGGTGTGGTGTTATCGCAGGGGCAGTGTTCATTGTCAGTTATCTTGAATCTGTGTAGATACTCTTTATGAAAGCCGTGTCCCGTAAGTATTTATGTGAGTGCAAAGGTGTGCTGTGTAGCGTTGGTGAGGGTGTGTAAGTGTTGTAGTGTTGGGCACCATTTGCGTAATATGGGGCCTTTTGTGTTTCGTGCGTACATTTGTTCATACTTTTGTCTGCTTATTTCCTTTGAGACCTTTTTGACATAACTTAGGGGTAAGTTTGTGTTTATGTAGGCAGTGTGGCTCTCTGCGGCGCTTTTGGCTGCTGTGTCTGCCACCTCGTTTCCAGCAATGCCCACGTGGGCTTTGACCCATATTAGGTGAGGACTGATGTTGTGTTTGTGTAAAGTGTTGCGTATGTTAGTAGTGATTGAGTTTGTGCTGTATGCGTTTGGCTATATATCATCACGCTAAGACCAATCGCGGCTTAAAGTTAGCGTTAGCCCAAATTAACTATTCTACGCAGACGAAGTCGCAGGCAGAAGATGGTATTAGAACTTGAGTGTTAGTAGATAAAATATGTGAGTTTACCCTCGTCTTTTAAACGCCCGCCAATGCGAACGCAAAAATGCTATTTTATATATGCGATTGCATTTTTTGCTTACCTATACTTACAAAAAGTACTATAATGGAACAGTCGCGTTATTCACTACAGTTTCTCAGCGTCGCACTCGTCGTCGAGAGTCTTAATACGAGGTGTATAAAAATATATAGTAAAATAAAACAAAAGTGAACACTTTCGGAAATATATTCGCAGAAACAATAAACAGATGCACAAATATTTCGTAGATTCGATATATACAATTAATTCATTTTACAAAATTTTGCTTTATTCACTTATCCATATTTACAAGACCACTATCAAAATCATTCGAATGTGCAACTCTATTTATTTACACAACTGTCATTTACACATTATCACCTAAACTGCCGCGTTATTCTGAGGGCCTAGTGCGAGTTTTTCACCGCCGCCGTCACAAATCATCGCGTCGACGTAAAGTTCAGAAGCAGATTTCGCGATTTTAAGAAAACTCGCACTAGGCACTTATTAAGGTGTTACAGTGTCGCACTCGACAGTCGCCGTCGAGTGTCGGTTTCAAAGATATTTAATTGAACTTTTTGGTCTATGTATTATGTACCATTTCCCTATGATTGAAAACGATGCTCGACGTTGAGCTCGACGTTGATCTCGACGCTGAGAAACCTACAGAATAGCGCGGCTGGTTAAACAATATTTTATTGATCGCAACATTTTAGAGTCGGTAGAGTATAATACTACATCATATTCATACAACTACCTATTTATACCAATGTACAGTTTACGTACAATATTATGATAGTTTATTTTTAAATATGAATTTAAATACTAAATCAAAAACATCCATCGACTTTCTCAGTCTTTATTCGATGTTAATTTACACATTCAACTTTTTGTAAACACAAACATGGCACCTACGGGAATCTAAGTAAGTACTTACACATTTTAGGAACATTATTAAAAATTTCATTTCTTAAATGAATCATATAAAAATATGTATACTTTGTAAAATTTCGGACAAAATAATGGCATGCGTAATTGGTCCTACATACATTAATACATGTAGGTAGGGAGATATAGCATGCTGCGCACATTAAGGTTAAGATACACAAGTGATAAAGCGATGTATGTATCAATTCCTTTTGTTCCACCGTTCCTACAATCATACAATTCCTAATTACGTTTATGATCGCTGCCGATGCCTAACTAGCAATTCATTACAAAACCTACCTACTTAAAAACTGCTTCAGCGCGGAAAGGTTTACGCACATTGTAGGGTTCAGAAGTATGCCAAGTAGAAATAAATTCTTATTTGAAGTAAATAAAGATAATTGGACTTTAACGACTAAGATAGACCTTGATTTAATAGTAGCTCCATCTCTTTCTGTGGTACGGATTTAAAAAGGGATGAAAATAGTTTTAGTCCTCGTTTAAATCATGTTTTATAATAAGAGCAGCAATTTTGAGTTTTTTTTTGAGAAATATAACCATATATTTCTTAACTTTGTTTTCCAAATTAAATGATCATACGAATTTATAATTTATTTCTTAAACGAATATTCAGTGTGTTTATAAAAGTAATCATGAAATACGGCCACACAATGGGTTTCTTATTACTTCGGAGCCCTTAACAGGAATACATCGAAAACTAAAATTGGGAATGCTACGATACACATTCACTGCTAACATCGCATCTTCTTCGCGTATTGTACGCGCAGGTGCGTCGTTAGCAGTGAACGCGTTAAAAAACATAGGAAGATCGCATTCCAGACTATGCATACATACTTATGACGGACAACACAATTTTACATGTACAATTCTCTATGATAAGTATATGAATGCTTATTCTAAAATTCGCACAAAATATTTATTATAATATAAGTTAGATAAAACAATCCCATTTCATTTGGCTATACAATAATGCATTGATTATTTGTAAGTAAATGTAAATATGGCAAAAGTATATCTTCATAAATCGTAATATTATACGGAGCGCCCTACATGCCTGACTCACACTAGACTAGGCATTCAATGTATTAAAATACAAACCGCAATTACTAATTCATAATATTCAATAATAAAATAAAATATAACTGAAGGGAAGACTGCAAAATTATCACAATTTAGCCACCAATTAACCTTATGGATGTTGAACAGTCACCAATAAGTATTCCAAAATTCCTTAAATGAGTTATATACAGGTACAGTCAGCCTCTAAAGTAGCTTAACGAAATGACTTATAAAAAGTATACAATATTCAAAGCTGGATTCAAAGATATGCCTTGAAATTATTTTTTTAAACTAAGATGGTTTGATTTCTCTACGTTAATGAATCTTAGCATTATATGATACACTAGCTGTCCCCCGCGGTTTCACCCGCGTAGACTTAATTTCATGTGTGGCTTTATTTCGTTGAGCCCTATTTTTTTTAAATAAAATGAAGCCTGAAGCCTAAGCCTTTCTGCTTGTAAAATCAGCTATCTGCCAGTGAAAGTCCCGTGAAAATCGTTTAAGCAGTTTCAGAGATTAGCAGGAACAACAGACGGACCGACAGGCAAAGATAAAATTTAAAAAAATATAGAATACATAAAGTATTCAATTTTTTTTACGTACCGTATATGCTTTCATATGCACTTAGTGTAAAGATGAATTTGGAATTACAAATAGACACTTAAATTATATTTACCTGCATACATTTGCAAAGTCGTTTCGTTAGCTACTGAGTCTGTCTGTACTCTTCCCAACACCAGGCACTCAAAGATGAGTATTCACGAGTACCTTAAGTTGAATTACAAAAGCCAATAACCTAATATCACTATGCAAGTCAGTAGTACATTGTGGAGTACACCAGGAGATTGCAAGTCAAGCCCGCAGCACCGTGGGCTTGCGGTGAGGTCATACGCTCGCGCCGAGCAGCCGCTCGTCCGCCGAATGTTCGTCCTCGTCCGAACCTGATTTCTCTTTTTTGATCGACTGATAGCGTACCTGATGAACAATATAGTCTTTGCAGCAAACATGACGCTGTGTTATGTAAGAATATGTATAACCAACGACGCAGTACAATCGTTTTAGTATTGAATACCATCAATATGTCTCCTAAATACGCCCGGCTTTACATGGCGACCCTGCCAGGATTAACAACGCATTATCGGTGCAATACCCGCGTGATAAACCATTTAAGGTTCTTAAATTTGTTGTTTTTTATTTAAAATAAAATTGATATTGATATCGTCATATTATTTATAGCCTGTAGTAACAAGCATATATCAATATTATTTCACGATTTTCACTTTACACTTGAGCTAGTCCAATTGAGTACATTTTATAATTATCTTGTATGCACTCAATCATTCGACGAATAGCTACAATGGTATGCATAAAAGGAGATTAAAGAAAAGAGGTTTATTATTTCAAGTTGATAAACTTTGAATATATT
This sequence comes from Watsonalla cultraria, assembly GCA_964035505.1. Taxonomy (NCBI): domain Eukaryota; kingdom Metazoa; phylum Arthropoda; class Insecta; order Lepidoptera; family Drepanidae; genus Watsonalla; species Watsonalla cultraria. The sequence goes on from OZ037728.1 coordinate 7,206,484, forward strand.
CATGCCCTCAATAAAATTTTTCATCATTTAGAGTACTATATTTATGCTTTTAAATGTTCGTAGAAACATCACCATATATTTGCTTGATCAAGAATATCATAGTCACAAATGACTAATTAAGTTATTAAGAAAGACTTACCTTAGTTTTAATTTTGCTGCTTACTCCTCTTGGGTGGTACATGAGGAAGTTGTCTGTCACCCAGAATATTAAAATCTGCAACAAAGACATATCAATTTAAAATAATATTTGACTAATAGAAACTCCAGACTTAACGGTCTAGCTGTGAAAAGGTGACAAACAGATATGCACACAGAGCCACTTTCAAATTGTATATATTGGTATAGATATACTAGCAGTCTTATAAACGTGGCCGAAACCGCTGGACAAAGCTATTTTAAAATATTTTACAGGAGCCGTCACAAGTTAAGAACGAGTACCTTGAGAGTCTATGAGTTATTTGGCGCGAGGCGAATAAAAACATTCGCAGTATAGCGAGAAATATAAGGGTCTATTTCTCGCTGTGCGTTCCTATCTCGGCGGGACCAGGGGCCAAACCATAGCAATGATAGTTCAGTTGTGTGACAGTGACAGATATATACCCACATACATCTGTCTCATAATATGAGACGAACCATCATAGGATTATGAGCTCGTGGTAAGGATCCTGTAGTTACCTACGTTTGATCAATTCATAATCATAGCACGGCTGAGTAGAAAATATAAATGCATTCGATTGCAAATTCGTAGATGCCCACTGCAGTTACCTATACTTAATTCATATCCAATACTTTATTCAGTGCGACGTGTCACGCTACAATACGAGAAACAAAGCCGGCCTATAAAGGCAAACAATTTAAGTGATGTGACTAAGTACGTCAATTTGCATTTTATAGAGACACGGCTTGCAGGTAATGACCGCTTTGACCATGTGTCACATTAGTCTTCGTTATATGAAAGGGTTCGTTATTTTATTTAGCGTGGCTTTTCCCGCGACATTTGCGTGAAGCATGTTTCAAAAATAAGTTTCTCGGTAATTCCTGATAGTTAGCCTTATTTCTAGTTGTAGAGGTAAATTAGTTCCAATCGATGATATTACGAGACTTATAATTTAAATCATACATGCAATGTTATATGAATAAGAAATAATTAATATTAGAATAATCATAAGGTAGAGTTATTATCTTTGGCAAGTAATTTCATTTGACCTGTTTTAATAAATTATTTTTTATATGCCTGTCTGTTACCATTCTTCGGTTAACCAGCTGAACAGTTTTGGCTGAACATAGGAGTTGCTTTGACTAAGAAAAGAACTGGCATATGCATGCATATGAAGGAAGATTTATTTGTTGCGGCATATTCAGGGCTTCATAATTATTATCATGTCGATCGACATAGTTAGGCAGACATAGAAATAAGTAACAAATAACTGATATTGAATGGTCAACCAATATTTATCGTTCGTGAGCACAAGGCAAACGAGAAGTATATTTAATACATGTTGATAAAGTGATGCGACAAACTGAAGAGTTCAAAAGGCTAACAGCGTTCAATTGATAAAAAAACGAGTGGAGCCACTTAGTTTATTGTTAGATTTGAAAATCGGTACAAGGTTACCTAAATGTCAATAACTTTTGCAGGAGAGAGCATGGTAAGATTGGTGAATGTTTGATTAAATGTAGGGCATTTAATCAATCAAAAACAATCAATCTATTCTTTTGGTATGCACAATTGGTACATAAAATTTTACAAATCAACTCGTTTCTTATCAAGTCACGCTTTAGGCAGTTAAGTATTGTACGTCTACTGAAATAAAAAGCCTTTAATGTTTTTAAAACTGAAGAGGGCAGTTAAAATTTTATGAAACTTTTAATGAGTACTTAGGTCAAAGGAGGTTAGTGCCACCAATTATCACGATCATTAACGACGTGATAACTAGTGATACTTGATAGCTCATAATAACCGCACTGTAAACAACTCTTTATGAAGTTTATTTGCCAATATGACTGACACTTGTGTACACATTATATTACGTCTCTCCTGTATTAACGTCACGTCTGCCTCTAAGAAGCGAAGTTGGGACTTGAAATTTAAAATCTTCGGACTTTGGTATTTGATGCAACAGGTATTCCAATGAGATTGTATATCACTAGTATTCAATCCGGTACTTCTTCCGTATGGTTTTTGTATGATCACGATGATTTATGTAAGTATTTCTAGCAAACATCAGCCCATCAAATTTAGCCTATGAATATTTGCAACACAGGGGACGGCAATGGTTTGTACACATATGTTGGTTTTGATTTTCTCTGGTCCTGAGTTTCTTGCCGGTTCTTTTCAGAAGCCTAGTTTCCGAACCGGTGGTAAATTCTCGACATTCATAAGTGCCTTACCAGGGCCAAGCCCAGGGAACTGAATAAACTGAATAAATATTTTTCATTGTAATACTCCTCTTTTGATGAGCCAACTGTGACCATAGAAACATTGACTAAATTGTGCATTTTCCCAGCATGGGCGTTAAGTTGATACGTTAACATACCACATCAGCCGACAGACGCCCACTGCTGGGCATAGGCGTCCCCCAATATTAAAAGTAAAAGGAACAAATGAGTTCCATATGCAGTCCTTCTTCTATATACTTCTTATTTGACACTTGTCAAATAAGAAAATTGAGAGCATCTAAGGACAGGGGCTAGAGGTCTGACAACTTTAATGCTTCAAATTTGGCAATGTTAAGGACAAGGACACTTTTAAAAAGTATCATAGACAGATTATTATATGTTTTATGTTTTTTTCTAAATTCTCATTGTTTGCTATGTAATGACATGTACATGATACCAGCTGAGTTTCTTGACGGTTCTTCTCAGAAGGCTAGTTTCCAAACCGGTGGTAAATTCTTCAACATTCATAAGTGCCTAAACTGAATAAATCATTTTAATTTTCATTCTATTAGTAGCATATCAAAATAACTTACATTTACAAAGAATGGAATGATGAGCATGACGACGGCTAGTTCAAGCCGCGGGTCGGAGACCGGCGAGAGGCGCAGCGTGGACAACACGGCCACCACGGGCGGCAGCCGCAGCACCAGCGCCAACACCGACTTGGCAAACGTTGCCAACGCTGCGTACAGGATGCACTGGCATATCCACGCTGAACACATTGCTGGCTTACCTGTTGGTTATTATGTTCTGTGAGGTTAAGTAATTTTATAAGGCACTAGCTGTGCCCCGCGGTTTCACCCGCGTAGATTTAGTTTCATGCCGTTTTTTTTAAATAAAATAAGCCTAAAACACTCCTAGAAACTCCAGCTATCTTCCAGTAAAAGTCCAAGGGAAATGGGGATTCATTTTTATACATAAACTAAGATCACATTTTAAAATGTTGGTTTGTCCATTATAGCCATGGATATAGCCACTATGCCTCAAATGCAGATTTGAACTGCATTTTGTGAATATTTTTAGAATAGCCCATGATGCACATTTATGATAATATGTAAAGTATGATACACAAAATAATTCATTTCACAATTCAAATGACTGGAGGTTGGAGGTTGACATTTACAAGGTCTGGGACGGATAATCTAATGAAGAGCTACTATAGTATTGCAAATATTAGTTGTAAAACGAATTATAATATTTGATTCATGTAAATCTTAAATTACATTATTTGAATATTATAATTATCAAATATTGAATCTTAAATTACACTATATTATCCAGTTTATAGTTTTTCTTTTAAAATAGTCACAAAAATATTGATGACTAACTTACCATATTCACCAAAGTTGATGAGTGGTATGTCATATGTCCTCGCGCAGTACTGTGCTAGCCGGATCCCTGCCCATATAATGAGGAGGCCCAGTGTTGAGTCCAACATAAAGTTTACTATGTACCTGCAATTATTATTGAACATTGTCACATGTACTTAGCCTGGTTACAATTACAAGGTGATAGCTTCAATTATTACAGCTAAGTTTTTATCTTTTTGAATAATTTAATGCTCTCCTCATATAAGAAACTAAATAAAAATGCATGACTAGACCAGTGATGGGTAAAGTATGGCTCGCAGGCAAGTTCCGGCCTGCAATAATTATAATTTGTATATTGACATTTCAAAAGTATAAACTAGAGTCTACTTAGTACAATGTTTACAATTCTCATGCTTAAATTCTAATATTTTTCTTAGTTATCGACCCCAGTTCATAGGAACAGTCTTTTTGAATATACACAAAAATATTTTGTATATAACTCTAACCCTCTTCTAAAATTTCTTTAATTTTCTGGCACCCCATTATGAAAGTTCGCCAACCAGTGTACTAGACTAACCTAGGCTAGTACACTGCTAGTACTAGTAGGCTACTAAAGCTATCAAACAAATAAAAATTTGTTTTGTGTCATAAAGTTCAATAGTATAAAATTAGAAGGACTCAGTATATTATTGTTCTTAAGAATATGTGTTTAAAATGGGTAACTATGTTAATAAATGATGGTACCAACCAAGTGCATGGGTTTCCAGTGAGATGTGGACTCAACCACACATTGGCTGCATGTATGATGAGGGCACCGAGACCCTGCTTTGATGTGTCATAGAACCAGATCAACCAAGGCCTCCTGGCATAGCGCGGCTCACAAAACCTTTTACCTGTACAGATTGTTTTATAGATTTTATATTTTACCTCATTTATTTTCATAGATAATAACATTGTTTAACCCTTATATTAGACAAGCTATTTTGGAATCTAAACCTATAAAGAGATGATCTGTCGCAATTCTGTATTACAAACTACCTTGAATCGAATTATACGTGTCGTGACTCACCGATTAAACAAGTAAAAGCCAATACCGCCAGCAGAAACTGCATAGACCATCCGTAAGTGTCCGTAAGAGCATCCTTTGAGCAATGAAGCTCGGACCAGTAAATATAATCCGAACTATTATTCATTTTTCATGTCAGTTTATTTAGTACCTATTTACCTCAGATTTAATTCCCCTTTCGAAACTCATTTACGACACACAAATAGTAACATTCTATTAGTATAAACTCAGTTCTTTGATTTATGTATGTTTCAGTTGTATTCCGTTCTAAATAAAATTCAAAACAACAAAATGAAACTATAAAATTGATATCCTTTTCTCTTCAGAAAAGGAATAATCCAAGACCGCTACGCAACTCGCAGGCAACAAACATAAATTTGACGTTTATTTGACGTTCACCTTCCACTGGGTACTGCCAATAATGATAATATGTGTATAGCAGAGGGCAGTAGTTGATCACAGTTGAGATGATTTAGCTATTTTAGTCATAGACCACGTACTATATTTTTTATGTATTTTTTTATTAATTACATATTTGTAATTAATGTGTTAAATATGTCTGTTTTTATTTATATATGTATTGTATTAATGTTATAAAACATATCTATAAGTCTCTGTTTATACAAAAGATAAAAACATCGCTAATAGACATCGTTCATTATTGATGAGCGCAATTTCGTATATTTCTACATTCCTATGAAATTCATATATTGTAAGTAATAACCTAATCAAAAAAGGATTTATTTATATTTTATTATCTTTACTAATATTACTTTTATAATATACCAGATTTTACCAGAAGCTTGTTTCAGATGTGATAATAAATATTTTTATTCTACCTAATACGTCTGATAGTTTATGAAATTACTTCTAACGTCTATCCTACAGCAATAAAACATAATATTTACCCTGAAATTATACCTTATAAATGCAAAAACCGCAACTAAATTAGACCAGTAGTTTGTGAGAAAAATGATGGTATAGGCTTGTACCCATAGACGCAACTCTACTTTGAATTAGGCGATTCTCGACTTTCAGAAGGCTTTTGGCGTTAACCCAATGTCGTAATATTTTTTGGCAACAGCGTTAGATCTGACAACACTATCTGTATCTGGTAAGAAGCTAAATTAATTGATATTTTCATTGCCGCCATTTTTATCGTTTTCTTGTTTCACTATTTTTATTAACTTAATATCAAGAATTCATACATTTCTAGCGTAATTCTTAAAAATCTAGATTTAACTATTAAGTGTTGCAGGCGAAATATCTCCGTAAAGGTATGTGTATTCTCACAATTTGGAATTTCCTTTCCTCGGTTTATATCACTACTCACGTCATGTTATCGATTATTTTTCGAACCGGCTTTAATCATGATTTATTCCCAGGATTTATTTTAGTTTGTAACCGATATTTATTTGCAATATACTTTTTACAGGGAGTCTATACTCCAAGAATTCGATAAAACCATAATTTGCAGATTACAAACATTGGGATTTGTTGGTTAGGTGGGCAGGGATATGAGAAACAAACGATGTTGCTTACATTGTTGTTAAATTTAGAAAGATGATTCCATATAGATTTAGTTACCTCCAACGTGATAACAGTTTTATGAGTATCTGCTCATACTATTCTACTATTTATAATTCGATTGTTACGCAGTTTCTTCGTGTTTGTTGGCTGAACGAAATGATATTGTAACACTGGGTATTATGTTGCATTTATAGCAACGCTTAAAATCTGTTCGCAAAAATGTAAATTTTGAAAGATAGGATAAGCACGTGAGTTAACATTTTGTAAAAATCCCAATTGTGATGTTTCCGTGTCTTCACATTACGCACGCTATTGACATTTCTACCTCTTTCGTTGTATATAATATCATAGGCTAATAAGGACTAACATTGAAGAGATCCATAGGATGATAGAAATGCTACAACCTATACCATGTTTAAGTTCTCTTACTGCAGGTTTATTAACAATGCGGTTTCACCCGCGTAGATTTAGTTTCATCCTTATTGTCGCGGAACCCTAATATTTTTAATAAATAAAAGTAGCCTAAGTTACTCCTTCATATATCAGCTACCTGCCAGTGAAATTCCCGTTAAAATCGGTCCAGCCGTTTCGGAGATTACCCGGAACAAACAGACAGACAGAGAAAAATTTTAAAACTTGGTTTTTTAGGGTCAGCAGCGTGTATACTTTCATATGCATTTAGTGAAAAGCTGCTATTTTGGTATTACAAACAGACACTTCAATTTTATTTATCTGTATAGATGTTTCCTCCACAGATATAATTATAGTTTAGTAACTATTCACTTACTTATCATACTTACCAATTATATGATTGTAATTTGAATTCTGGCTTGACAATCTGAAATGTTAGTGGTGAATCTTACCTATGACAGATGGTCTTTTTGATTTCTGCATAGGACAGATACTCATAACAATAGAAGATTGCATGTCACCATAGTAATAGTCCATAGTACAATAATGAAACAATGTAGCCTTGTCTAGTTCCAGTTATACTGTGCTAAGGAACCTTCTGCAAATTAAATACATTAATTCAATAAGTAATAAAGGGTATTACAAAACATATCCTTTGATAGTCCTTGGGTTAAAACCAACTCCATCTCTTTTTATGATACTGATTTCAAACGGGATGGACATAGTTTTATCCCAAGGTTGGTCTAGTCTTTGTTTCAACAGTGTTTCGAAATAAGAGGGATTCAGTTAGGAGCTGCTTAGTCTTTTTGGTCTGGGAACAGGACTTCTGAGACATTCAAAATATTTTTTTTAAAAGTCTTTCTGCCTTCTTTTAAGTCCAAAAGTTATGGTGGTTACACCAAGGCACCTATCAACTCTTTTTTTTTAAGGCTAGTCTATTGGTCTGTCTGTCTGTCACTAGGCTGTATCTCATTAACTGTGATAGTTGAAATTTTCACACATGAAAACATTTATTGAATAAAAACTTAAATACAAGGAACAGTACTTACAACACATGATATAGTTCTATTGCGGATATAACAAAAAATGCTAAAACCAGAATATAAAATATATTTAATTACCAACCACCTATTCCTACAACAAAAGTGATAATTTTGAACATAATTTAAACAATAATACATTTTAATTGAACATCCATAGTAGGGTAGGGTAACTGAAAATATAGACTTCTCAGCATTAAAGTTCTTCGGAAACAAATAATAATTGTAACAAAACTTTGCCTCATGCTCCCAATGCTATTAAAAGTTCTTGCATGTTCATGTAACTAAATAAGTTAGGAGCTTGTATTTAAGAAGTATCTATAATGTTTAAGGTAATTGTAATAGTATAATTCCTGGTTCCTGTCCATTCCTCCATTAGACGAATGCAATGTACTGACATTTAGCCAATAGTCAAACTAAAACATGCCCCTAAGTTCATCTCTGCCCAGAAGGATCCTCAAACAGATAGTGGTCTTCTTACATATAATACCCACTTTTTACCTAGATATTTAGGTGCCAATGTGAAACAGTGAGTCCATCGCCAACTAAGGCACCATACATATTTCAGCTTTTTTGTGATGTGTTCCTTCTCTGAAAAGTTCGCGCTTATAACTGCTCTTAGGTACAGACTGTTGAGTTTGGGTCGTTGGTCTAGGGGTCGAAAAACGCTACGAGGTCCTCGGTTCGATCTCGGGTCAAGCAAAATGTTGGGCTTTAATTGTCAGGTGCAATTAAGGCGGTCGTTCTTCATCGGGTAATATGCGTGCTGTGGTATTTTATTGTGTCCGCCATTTAATTTGAGCGCACATGCAATACATGGGTATTATAGACCATTGCGTATTGTCATTAGGTAGGAAAAGGGAATGTAATAGTCGCCTCATCCCTCGGGCTGTGGGCAGCGTGGGTACGGACGGGCGGCGGCGCGGGTGGCGTCGATGGCCACTGGCATCGAAAGTAGAACATAATAATTATCGGTGGTGGTATTGGCGGGGGCCGGTGGTAGCGGTTCCCGCGGCTCCACCGACAACAAACGGTCGCGCGGCAACTGCTCATGACATATGCATGAGAGCGGCACGGACGGCGACTCCAACGCTTAAATATACAAGGACGGACGGGGAAATTACTAGGAGGCAAATACATACAAGATGTCTCCCACCGACTGCCGCCCTAGCGTGTGGCACGCCTGCAAGCCTCTCCAATTACTCACGACACGACCGACCGATGCTTTTCATTCCAGGTTACACACCGTTCTTCATAAGTCATGAAGACAACCCCATTACAGAGTTAAATTGATCATTTTGTATTCCTTTTACCTTTACCTGCTGCACGTATGTCTTTAATACTGAAATGTATTGTTCTAAGTGTATCCTGAAGTCGGGTCTACATTATCTATCATGTTGATACCTATTCATTCATATTGATATTTTACGCTTGTTCAGTTTCGTCTTGGTCATCATCCGAAATATAAACTCGGAATATTATTACACTTTTTATGAGTGTAGTCTGAAATGGAGTTTGAAGATTTGTTTCACAGACCAAAGAAAACATTATTCGTAAATCAAAAATATTTTGAATGTCAAATTCATGCTCCCTAGCATCGGATATCTCGTCTGTTGGCTTGTTCCATCAAGACATAGCATGAGCCGCACTCCGCTTGTGGAGCGCCCGAGCGGTGGAGCCCCGCAAAGAAGTTATGATCGATAGAAACATCAAATATTCTCGCGCACTGCCGACCCACGACGAAGCGAAATAGATAACCGTTGTCTGAAAGGCCACGAGGGGCGAACGTAGCACTCCAAACTTCCCCACTTTCCTTGATTAAACTAAACGCTTTCTATAAAACAATTAAACTATTTAGTTAAAATATTTAACCTCCGACAATAAAAAAGATTAATTACATTGCTTTTCTTCGTTATTCCTGAAAAAGAAGTATCCATACATTTTCGTTTTGAGGACTCTGTTACAATTTTTCTTTGGAAGTGCTAATTGCGATAAAACAATAGATTCCTTAAATAGGCACGATAATTGATCTGTAAAGCAATTCAAGAGGATTTATTTATAACTTTCTTTTGAAAAGGGTAAATTCCTACGGGAGCTTAATCTATTTTCTTAAGAACCATGTAATGTTGAATCTAAGTAAACTATGGTATTTCAGGGAATAACAAGGTGCTTTGCATTAGTTTAGTGCCCATAATCGAATTTCCCTTTTGCCAGAGGGCTTTTGCCAAAGCCTCTATCAATAATAGATTAGGTCCTTGCCAACCTTTGCGCAGACCTCGTTTTCTAAATGTCCCCAAATTTATCGCGTAAGAATCGCTTTAGCAGAATATATGAGGTGGTTGTGTATTCGCTCGTTGGTACTTTACGCACGACTTCTATTACCGAGAAAACGCATATTTTACCATCATGAACCATCTTCTACAGCTCAACGACAGGCTAAGGCACAGTTAAAACATAACATTCGCCTGCTTTGTAATTATGTTTCGAAATCGAATTAATTATTAAATTGGTGGCAGTTATTCGAACAATTATTTTGTTTCTAGTCTAATTACTACTACTTGATACGGATAGTTATAAATTGATGATATTAAAAACAGCCGTGGGCCTCGAAGACATATGTGTATTCTCAAGGCGGTGGTGTGGCGAAGGCTCGGGGGCTCCCCCTCGTGGAAAGTGGTCGGGTGGCGTGCGCCTGTCGCGTTCTCATCCACAGCTGAATATTTCAGCAGCCTGTGCGGGGCAAATTACAGACTTCGCATTGGCCCTCGAGACTTCCACAATTACTGGTTTGAAATGATATTTCCTCGGAATGAAAAGCTGGCAGCAATTAGGTCAGCGTCGCATGATTGTCGCGGCACCACCGGCGACTTTCCCACGGCGGACCTGCAACCATGTGATTATACTGCACCTGAAGCCTCACACACGGGTCAAACTGCACATCAATCCTTGAATATTGCATATCTAGTAATGTTACATAATGGTAGCTGAACGGTGTTCTTTTCTTTGTTGTAGTCACGTTGCCCTGGCTACGGTTGTCTTTGACGTGGCCTGGCGTGGCCCATCGGTGACTATTAGCTATTGACAAATACGTACCACGCTAATGCCTCTGTACATACACCCGGGTCATTTATGAAATGTAGTCCAAACATACCTACCTACATATCGCATAAACTCCATCGCTTGGAATATTTGGTCATTATATTGACTGATCTTGCGGTCGATGTACAGCTAGATTACTGGATCGTGTAGGTTTTACCTAGTCATTATTGACATATAAACCAATTTACATTTTTTTTTTGATTCGTTCTCTTTGTTCTGATACCATGCGTAATTTGTATAGCAGGCTTTAAATCGCTACTAAAATATTAGTCCAATCAATGTCTAACTTTAAACATCACTGCTATCCGCGAATGTTCAATTTGAGAAGCTTCTTCTGTATACAGGATGTAGACTTTTTAGACGTAATTTTTTAGCACAGGGTTTCTATTGGTGCTACATACAAATTTAAAAATATATTGTAAAAAGACTATCGTTTTTAAAAAAAACGTCGCTCATTTATTATTTATCATATTTTTGGGGTAATTTTGTTTTTAGAACTTCATTTAACAACAAAAATAAGCATTGTCTTACGTTTCACATATCATCTAAATAACAACGGAGCTTTTTTGATATTTTTAACGTAACGCATAAAAGTCTACACCCTAAATATAAACTAGACGTGTGTCCTGTTTATATTTATGGGTTTTATAAAAGTGCTATCACGCTAGAGTGGTTGGTTGGTAGTTGGCACTAAATTACGTTTTTGTCGAACTATAAGCAAGTCCAATTTCTGCGCTTGCGCCACTCCTTGTCTCTCCTTCGTTGTTGTTGCCTTGTGGTGCTACGCTAAGTTTGAATTCAATCATTACATATTCAGTCCCATTAGTTAGACTATTATTGCACTAAAGCGTTACTATTCATTAGATTGAAATTATAAAAATAATATAACGTCCATTAATCTTTCCATTTATTTGTTCATTTTGTTAAGTGAAGTCGTAGGTGGACATTAGCAGCACCTAACGACTAGGTCGCATGCCAACACCGACACCTCAGATGATGGTTATATAGATTGTTAGCTCAATATTATATTGGAGACGAGCATAAAACATTGTGATAATGGTAATTGATAAAGCGTTCTACATATTGCGAGCAAAGAACCTAGACGTAGGGTAAATATAGGACCCTACTAATATATATCATATAAGCATATAATTATGATGAATGTGGAAGTTTAGATGTTTGGGCCTTTGTTACTCAATCAACCGAAAACCGAACTACTCCGTAGGATGAAATTTGGAAATCAGCAACTTATTATTAGCTTGAATTAGCGGTTGTGAAGTTAGCAAATACCCATCTACAGGGTGGGCGGAATATGTATAGATTGCATTGTACTCTGTTCTAAGCGGGCGGGTATGTTGATACAAGCAACGTGACTCCATTGATTGATTACTTAGAAGATTTGAGGATCAAATCAACATAACATGTAAATGGATTTCCTGAAACCGTACACAAGTCATCAACAAAACGTCCCGTTCGCCCCCACAAGGAGGCACAAAGTCGCCCTAAGTGGAATTCCTGAAGTTCGCATATTATTGTCGAAGTGAGCGGGCCAGATTGCTCTTAAACACGAGCTACTTACTAATGTTACGTACATTCCCATTGTACGGGATATGTACATAGGTCGGGTTAAACATAGACATGGAATAGGGTGTCGTCTTGCGGCGTGTCTCGTTAAGTCGTCGTTTCCGGGGCACAATGAGAGGCAGCGGGTGTTATTGACGGGGCGGCGGGTGTGCGCATGTGCACCGGCGGCGCCCCGGAGTCTCGGGGGTGCCGTATTAACGCCCGTGCACAGCCCCACCGATGCCAGTCCACTCGCGCTCCTCACCTAGAACACCCGCGATACCAACCATGGATCACAAAGACTTGGTGCACGCGCTCACTAACCATTCTAAACCACACGCTGTGTTCCATATATTTCGATTCAAATACGTGCAAACTTTCTAACCGGCCCATCTCTTGTTCTAGGTGAAACCAACTTAACGTCCCACATTAATAATTGGTGAGTGCTCTTTACTTATTTTTTTATTACTGTTTTATTTGTTTTCTGCGATTGCGTCCATGTATTGCTTAATGATATCTGAGCGGGAGCCGGCGAAGACGTCATTTTTATATACCATTGTATTTCATTACTTTATCGGGCTTTTATAGCAGTCGTGTGCATAAACCTATGTATGTATGCGTTTTTAGTTTAAACTATCACATGTTTTGTCTGCACACACAATATTCTAATATAGCAGCGAGTGAGCACACTAATATGTATAGAAAAGGATTTCAAGTCATAAGGACGAGGCCGGGGTTGCAGCAAAAGGAGACTAGGTATAGGAAGGCTCGCAGGTGGGACAGCTGGTAGTGACATTTTGAACGTCAGTCGGTTGGATGTGTTTTTTCATACGTTTTTTGCGCGATGTTCTCTTTAGGTAGGTTGTGGGTCTTTATGCGTCGAACACCTGCCGGGCGGCGGGTCTCGATCCAGTTGCGCCTGTTCTATTCATACACCCGATTATACTTGCCATTCATCGTCCTTAACCTACATTTATTTACAGTTTCGCATTGGAGTTGTTACTGCTTCCGCATAAAGCCTTAAGTTATTAATTGAATAAGCTTTTCACGATTCTATTCTTTATGAGGTTATCAAAGCGGGTGTGATACCCTCTGGGTGCAGCGTGGTAGCTTACCATCAGAGGGGCTAGTGCAAGTTTTTCACTGCCTTCGTCACAAGTCACCGCGTCGACGTAAACGCAGATTTGTATAGGTTCGGAACAGCGCCTCTGTCGGCCTAAACATGACACTATTGTGAGCCCATACAAATCTGCGTTTACGTCGACGCGATGACTTATGACGCCGATTTTAAGACTCACACTGATTTTCGTCTAACTAAAGAGCAAGTTATTTATCTTACTGACAAATCTGAAATATGTATTATGTGGCCATAAACTATATTTTCTTGTGATATAGATGGGTTGTGTACGTACTTACGCATTCGGAATTCTGAACCAACTTAGCAAGCTATAAATCCACTCAAATTCAAATATTCTCACGAACACCGATATTTAAAATGCCTTTAATAAACATAATATAAACGCCGAATGATTTGATGCCCTAAAATATTATGGTAGCCTATACGTTTTTTACATCAGAGCCAGATTATCTAGAACGAAATAAACTTTTGTGTCGTTAACAAATACTAAGACATCACAGACTAATCGAAACATATTTACAGAAGTCTATCTTGGAAAAAGGTTCTGAGGACGGTTATTTATTCGTGCCAGATCAACTTTAACTAGAGGGATAGATTACAGTGAAGTTTTTATCTCGAAAATCTTTCCTACAGTTATCTATAGCAACATTTAAATTAGATACTTATGTATCATTAGGATATTAGTTTATTTATTTATTTATTGAAAATAGTAGATATATCTACAGTTATAGGAGCTGATAGATAAAATAGTGAATACTTTTCCACATGTACATTACTTAAAACTAGTTTCAGCTATAATTTGATACTTTTCATTCAGTGACACCCGGTTTGCTATGGATCACTTGGGTCAAATTTAAACGTATAGATTAGAAAAAAAAGACATGATGTCACTGCATGTATAAATGGAGCTTGAGCAGCCCATTGCAACTAACACTTATTGTACATGAGTTTGCGAATCGGTCGCGACATAATGGGGTTTATGCTAAAAAGCGAGTTCGCAGGAAATTAACAAAGTTTTCACTTTATGGATGGTGTCGTGTCATAGGGCTACAATAAACTAGGGAACAATTTATCGGGCCCTTTTGTGTGGCGCGCAAATTTGCTGCCAGCGGGGGTAGGCGCACCTGCGGGGGTGTCGTTGACCTCGTTCACCTGCTGACGGACCGCATTACCATATGCCGGGATCTGCGTCTCGTCTCTCACCATCTACTAGTACCTACTACTACCAGGGTATAACTTCATTTCGGCTGGCCAACGCCCTGCGCAGACCTTTGTTACGTATACAGAGCTTTGTTACAGAATCAATCGATGTTTATGTAGGTACATTCGTTCCTATAATCTGCTCTGAGTCAACATGATTCAAATATTAATAGCTTAAATGGGAATAAGTAGATTTTTTTAATTATTACCAGCTTTCATTTAATCATAAGTCACTAGTTTCATGAATCCCGGTGTTTAAAATCGGGATGACAATTCAAAAATGTTGTGTCCAAGTTTAAGCAGATCCTCCATAGGCAAATCTGGAAGCCGTTCTAAATTTATCTGCGCCTCTTAAGAGAGCTGAAATTATCAAAGGCTTAAAAATTTTCCGTTTTATTTGTGTGGTGTTGCTAGTTATCTAGTTTTATTGAAATGGTTCTAATTATATCCGTAAGTAATGAGATGTGTAGGATAAATACGACAGGTAAAGCCGCCGCCCGGCATCCAGTGTCATTAAGAAGACATTTTTATCTGGTCTATGAACTGTAATTAGGTACAATTGATTACCGCTGCTTCATGTAACGAGCACACACAATGTGACTGGTTTGAAGTTAATGCGAACACTAGGTAATTATTTTGTGATCTGTAGGTCTAAAAAGGCCACTTTGGGAGAGTCATAATGTGATCCGAATATAATTCATCATTGAAATGACGAAGTGGTCTTAGGTGCAATTCATATTATGATTCACGAATGATTAAAATAATTGTAGATGTCCTATGTCGCTAACTAACTTTTTATGATTCTGCTGTCACAAAAGCAATTAATATTTTCACCATTTTAGGCATCTTCATAGATAAGTGTCAAACAAGTGAATTACGAAATATTAATAATTCGTGAATTATATGAATTGCACCTAAGTGTCAATTTTGCCATTTCGATGATGAATCATATTCGGATCACATTATGATTCTCCCAAAGTGGCCATTTAGACCTACTGTTTTTCGAACAGACCCTGGAGGTATCCAGGCCGATTCTGTTTTTATATTCACTTAGTAGACATAAGACATTGTTATTGACATTTGCGATAAAGTAGCCGTGAGTCATTTTGTGTGAAAGAAACATTATTCGGAAAGGAGCATTAGAATTGAACAAGAAACAAGATACCAACAATAAGAATCAATGGTTGAGCCCTATTGATATGTTCTGATCTACATCGTCATATAATATAATGGGGCTTTTAGCTAACCTGAAAAGATATCAGTTGAAATGACTGCCGTTGTTATTCGAAATACAAGTCAAAGAACAAGGGTATTGACACTTATTAAGGTGACTGGTATTGACAAATTAATTGAAGACTTCGCAATTCATCGACAGTTCATTATTTGTTAGTTATACGGGTTATTCTTGCCAATATTGATGGAAAATATTTTCTACAGTAATTTACTTATTATTTATGCGTAATGGAATTTTCATCCATAAATAAAATAGATAAGTAGGTAGATATAATTTGCGTCGGAAATTATTGTACCTTTAATTTGGTCGTTTCTATAATTATCTTCACAAGGATAGCTCCCCGGACGATTCGATGAACTCTGAATTTGAATGAGTTCATTATAGAGATTATATTCCAATTCCAAATTATCCTTCAGCATAATTTGGAAATAACTCTCTTGAATAGATACTCTTTGATGAGAGGTCGTCGGGAAATATAATTATTTGGAATAAATTCATCAGCGTTGATCGACCATTCTAAAATCATTGAATACGTTCGGCCAAAATCCTGAATAACTTTGATTACTCTAAGAAATTGTGACGAAATGAAGGTTGCATTATATTTTGTTTGTTGATAGATTCGATCATGAAGCGTGACGCGTACGGCGACGAGGGCCCGGGCCCGAAGCGGCAGCGGGCTACCGACGACGAAGTCACCTTCCTCATACCGAGCAAAGTGAGTAATTAATCCACACGTGTATATATACGTCATGAGGAAAATCTACTGGCAGCATAAAACCTTCATACAACACCTTTAGATGGTATTGAAGTCACCATTTCCTTACAGAATTAGTTTGTCTGTTTGAATTCATGCATGGTTTTTCTAAACTACGTTACGGACCTTGATACGGTTTTTACTAATTATATTTTCAAAAGGGTTTACAGCTTCAATCCTTTTTATATTTATAGGTATTAGAGAAATGGCTACGTTTTATAATAGTATACTAGTGATATTAGACCCTATTTTATTAATAAATAAAAAGTATACTTGAGTTTAGTTCCACCTGTCTCGTTTATCTTTCACGGTTGAACCGCTGAACCGATTTTGCAGAATTTGGAATATTCTTAGCTCTTACCCAAAGACAGACATAAGATAATGGCTCAAAGACTCAAGGATTCGGTTTAACGGTAGACAAACATCGTTGTTACACCACATACGTTGTGGTAGTGAGTCGTGCCTACCCTGACACCAGTTTCTAAACATTCTCGGAGCCGCTAAAGAAATAAGCTTTAAAGCAGTAATACATTGTGTTCGCCAGGTGGCCGGCTCGATCATCGGGAAGGGTGGCACTAATATATCGAAGCTCAGGAATCAGGTCAGTAATTACATTGGATTTATGTTTATACACACGGATATTATTACATGACACGTAGGGTACATTCCTCATTTGTAAAGTATTAGAGTTAGTAGGTACAGTTACATGTTATAATTTCTTACAAGCATTCACTAATTACATAATTTGTGCGGAGATCATCATTATTTTTGCTTGTAGGTAAAATTCATACCCACTCTAACAGGTATATTGTGTGTAAATTATACTTTTGAATACACTAAATTGGTTTTAGTTAGATCTACTAATATGAGTATTATTGTATTGTCGTTGATTCAAATTGTACTTTAGTATATTTGATTAATGTCGTTTACATTTTTAACATTTTTTCGTCGCAGGTATGTCTTCCAATTTTTAAAACCATATAGTGTACTGCTCTGTACCTCCTTGGGGGATCGAAATGACCAACCAGACCCCACTATTCGGGGATTTTATGATGACGTATGTCAACTTCATCGACACTTGAATTCCAAGACGGAACGATTGTACGAAGAAAGCCCGTGAGTCCCGGCCGCGTCCGTAGGCAATAATAGGCAGAATAACCCCCCGGCAGCCAGTTACAGGTCTTTCCGCCCCCGAGACGCCCCTGTCTGTGGCCAAAGCGCGACTCGCCGCGCGCCTCCACGCACGCACCGTCCCATTGACCATGTATCGCGTTAGATAGGCTACGATGGTGTAGCCTGTATACACGTCACAAGTAGCGAAGCAGCTCGTTGCTTTATAACATACGGGTGTGAATTGTGCGAGCATGGTGAATGGCGGCGCGTGCGGCGTGGAGTGGCGCGGCGGCGCTACAGCAGTCTTGGTTGCCGGTCCCGCCCCGCCGGACGCCGCCGCCCCGCACCCGCCGCCCCGCCACGCAGTACAAAGCCTCTATAACAGTCCCAGATTGCCCCGGCCCCGAACGGTAAACTATATCGCCAACATCTACTCTCAAAACTAAGTAAAGCCCGAGTGGAGCTGTTTGCACTCAACAGTCAGGACAGGAATCGGATCGTGTATGAACTCCCAGCGCTAGGTGCTTCGCACCGTGTTCGTCCTCTGCCCCGCGGCACTCGGGACGAGCGCGACCTCCCTCCTCGGTCAGGACCTCGCGTCCCCGCTCCCGCTCATGTGCCGCTACTGCTTCTCCTTCGGGAAACTCCACGCCTCACTTCTCCCCGCACAGGGCGACTCCTTACTTATACAATACCTGAAAGAATACACATCAGATTTCATCGACATCATGCTTTTCTATACACTTTCAGTCCGGAAAATTGACCTCCCTGACCGTTGATTTCTTTTACCGTTCAATATGTGTGTGTATTTTTATGGATTTCCTCGAATTGTAATGAAATGCACTAAATTGTGATTGTATTTCAGGGTACTTTCGATAAGCGCTTCCGATGTCGATACGATTTTGGAAATCGTGAAAGAAATACTACCGAGTTTGGCTGATGTAAGTTGAATACTATAGAAACTTAAAATAAAAAAATTGTCATCAGTTTCAATATGATCAAGTAACACGTGGTTTTGTTAGGGAGGGCCAAAAGGTCAGCACAACGAGGACTTGGATGTCCGTCTACTGATTCACCAGAGCCGAGCAGGCTGCGTCATCGGCAAAGCTGGGGCCAAGATCAAGGAGCTGCGAGAGGTGAGCCTTTCTTTTATATCTGCATATAATTTGGTACCCACTATTCTAGACTTCCAAGCTAAGCTAAGCTAAGTTTTCAACAATATATTCTGAAAGAATAAAAAGTTCAAAACAAGACATAAGTGCGGTACGTTAAGAGGTCGTCCTATCCCATAGTTAATTTTGATGCCCATAAAGCAGAGCGCGGTGCCAATAATTGGAGGTGGCGAGCAGATGGGCTTGAGTATTTAACGTGTTCTCAGTCTGTCGAGCGAAGATACAGTTACGCGTAAAGGATTTTTTATGTTTTTGGGCCACGTGGTCCGCGGGACGAAGGGCAGATGTGAAAGCAGCTGCCGCCGAGCATCTTTGCATTATCTCGATATCGAACGGATGTTTTTACACTAATCATTAACTTTTTATCGATGGTTCATAAGTAATATGTAAAATATTGTTGAGGGTATATACTTGTCGATAAGACGTATATTTACAATGAACTGCATAATTCTAGGGCTAATATAATAGTGAGTGCCTACTATCATTTATTTGCAACTGCCGCTAAGTTGTATCGTAGACGGTATATAGGACATAGCTTTATAAAGTTAGCGAAGCGGTCGTAGTATAATTGTGTCCTCAAACAGTGGCTTGTGGAACAAACAACGTCAAACGTCCGCATAACTGTAGAGTGCATCCCCGGCAGATCAATTACCACTAGGCAAACTTGAGCGTGGAAGTTTTAAAACGTCTGCGCTGCCCGTCACCCGCCCGCCCGAGCGCAACTTTGCTCGCCGCGACCGGTGTTGCGTTTCATAACCCATCGTGTTTGTCCGGCCGGAGATACACCATCGAGAATTATGCTCAAAACGCGCCTCGTGACTCCCCGACCTTTCATATTAGCGAGCATCTCTCGTCCGCTCCCATTCCGTGCGCTGCATCCTTGCATAAACCGCATTGTTCGCCGCCGGGAATACATAGCTCTCCTTTGCCACACATCAGACGTCTACCTGAAATATTGCATAAAAAGCATTTCTTTATCCTGTTTGTTGTCTTTTTGATCAGCTGTTCTTACAACTCCTTTGTTAGTCTGCGCGGCTAGATGAAATTGTAAAATTTACCTGGCTAACTCGAAATATATTAACAATGGATGCGTGAAATTTTAAATAAATAAAATTGTATCGGAGATTATGAGCCAGTCGGATGATAAAAAATGTCTTTGTCGTGAACAGCGGCGAGGAATGCGTTGTTATGAGGACCAGAAGACGTACGGTTTACGCGGCCACACGATGGTAACGTTGGTTGGAGGTATGCGGTGATGGTTGCGCGGGCAGCAGCATTGCGCGGAGGTGTGTCGCGTGCGCGGAGGCAGCTGGCGGGCAGGTGCGCGCGCAGCCGCCGGAAGGCGCACAAAAAGCGCGCGCGCACCTGGGGCCCACACCCGCCCGCTGCTTGCACAAAGCCGGCGCGACACGGGGCTTCTCTACTTAATACACGTTTCCAACATATGCGCCTGTCTTGGCTGCCCTTTCGCGCCGACGCCGACGTCCGCTCCAATTGTATTAAAACTTTCATTACTTACGTACTATACCAAAACTATCCAAAATTCCATATCGGCGTGTTCGTCAAATTTGGAGTTCCATTTGAATCATATTTTTTGATGTGGTCTTCAGAATCAACCTGCATAAATTAGGAGGTTCGCGTTGCCCTTCGTCCGTACTCTATCACAGTGGTACGGGTGCGGCTGACGGGGGCAACAATAGAGTTATAACTCAGCTAATAGGCAATGACAGGGGTTTCGTCGGTAACGCGAGCTGGCGCCGCCGCCGCCGCGCACGTGACGCGGGAAACTTTTTTGTGATGTTCCTCCACATCCTCCTCTATGTGAATGGATGGATGGAACAAAAAAATAGAGAGCCGGATACGTGAAACGACTCACGCAACTTACACCCTGATTCCTCCCCATCGGTCCACGTGAATCGTGCCTTCGCGCCGACAAAATCGATTGAATTCACTCAAACCTACGGTAGAAATTAAATAGCTTGACAATTAAATGATGTTGCTCTACTGTTACTAAACAAAGGTGGGTTAAGAACAAATAACGGTAATTAGAATAAGCGCATATGTCGCGCGGGTGCAATTAGTTGTCTCACGGTGTGACGTGCGGCGGTGACACCGGCAATTACCGCGGCGGCACGCGAGACCGCTTCCGTTTCCGATCGAATCGTGCCGGTGGGGCTTCGTCGCAATATCGAACACCGTGTCTATCGATCCACGCCATCACCCGCTGGCTACTACTGCATAAGTACTACTAGCATATTAGTAACAAACAAGCCCGCTTAAAACTTTTCCAACGATTAAGTAGCCCTGAGATAGAGCCGTAACTGCCCTATGCCGACTGGATTGTACATTGAGTATCGATTTAACTCTACTACAAATTCATATTCGATTTCGTTTCGTATCTTGTTTAGAATTTTGGGTGCTGGTATTACATTGTCAACAATTAGAGAACTTTGAGACTACTAATTTGTTGACAAGGTATAACTTATTCAAAACATTTCATCTTTTGCTTGTCCGCCTATTCACGAATAGCGTTACTATAAGCTGTTCTCATAACAATGACAATTCAAATAAATTGGGTCGAGTCAAAACTCCTTCGTTTGAAATACAAGTAGGTACGACCTAGTTGTCTTTTCATGGGAAAATGTAGGGTGATGACGGGGACACCTGCCGTAGGAAATAATAGTAACAGATACGACGTAGCACCTGGCCATACGTGATATTATACTCGTGATTGCATGACAGCAAAGCAAACACGACGGCCACTGATTATCAGGCGCGGCCCTCGGGAAATACTCACCGCCAGCGCGCATTAACGTTATGTGTCGCCGCAACCCACTACGAATAACACTATTGAAAATGTGACCTAATGTGTACAATTTGTTCTTGGAGCCGACTTTGCTCATTGCCGTTTTTATGCGATGCTTTCATGGAATTCGTTGGAACGACTCTTATATTACAATTTTTATATATTGCTTGTCAGACAATCCATTATCTTAGAATACTTATAATAATGTAACTGTAACGAGACCGTTAAATAGATATCAATGTGGACACTGAAACATATTTTTGGGATGTTTGTATGTCTGTCTCTGGACACAAGTAAGCGAAAAAGTAACTATGGGATAGATTTGGATGAAATTTGGTATTCGTGAAATTATTTCGAGACTATGGTGAAACCTTTTGGACGTATTATTTAAGCCTAGCAGAAAGATCAGCATTGTGATATTTGGGTGGAACGAAATCATAAAAGAAAATGTTAGATAAAAACACGAGCATTGCATCTTTGGACAATAGTCGTGCGAAATCGTACTAACATTAGTTTCCAAAGAAAGGCCTTTGGTGGTGTAGGCGTGGTGGTGGAAGCCTCACAAGTGCAAGGCGCAGCGCAGGTGTTGCACTACCGTACCCAACGTCGACACTCATTCGGTCGTCGGCCGCCCGACTGAGCACCGGCTTGCCTCGTAGGGTGTTCAGCCCTACGGCACATATTCATTGTAGTGAAGTTATATGATTTGTGGTACGACTATAATCATGACTCGGGGACGTTGTATCATAGCGTCGTGTATAAAACGTGCTTTTTTATAACATGCTGATATTTGGAAAGATAAACGCGGAGTAAAAGAAAAATGGACAGTTATTTTTCAAATTAAATTAACGATATAATTTCAGTTTATGGTTCAATTGATTTAAGTGACAAAGGCGTAGCAATGTGCGTGTCCAATATTGGTGTGTGTGTATTTAGTGTTGTGTTGGGGCGGGCCACGTGGGCGGGTCGATGTGGTCGCGCACGCGCCGCGGCTGTCAAACGTCACCGCCGAGACGCTCGTCGCGCCACTGACGTTATCAATACCGGTAATTGATCACATCGATTACGTATAGGCACAACACTAATGTAGACGTCTCCCCACTTAACAGATTGCCGACAGATACCACTTTGACAGATTACTTGGTTTATGTTCGATTGTACTTTTAATGCATCTTACGATCGATTTGACGAGATTGTAGGCAGAGAATAAGTATTTGGGTATAACTTGAGAATATACCCAAAAGCGTCTATAGTTCTGATGGTTAAAATGTAATTTGCTCGGATGCTTTGTTTACGATTCCTTTCAGTGATTTACAATGCATTTTTATTGCCTCATGGCATAGATACTAGAAATCTTTGAGCGATGGAGAATTACTGTTAAATTTAATTTATATGTCCGCTTACTTTAATATTACAAGTACTGAAAATCTATTTATGAGAAGTAGAAAAATACATTAAAATAGAATTTTTTTTTTTCAAATCTGGTTTTCGCCAAAATTTCGGAAGTTTTAAGACTATTGTCTTTCTTGCAATTTATACCTTTAGCTCTTAAGATTTTATACGGTGTGTGGGTCTTAGTCTTCAATACTTACCACGGTAGAGCTTAGAGAGAACCATCCTTCCCATGGCGTCGTATATTATCTCGTGTTAATTAGCTGCAACCTTCTGTAAGATGAAGGGCATTGTTTCAAGATGAAACTATAATTTGGAACCCTGTTATGCCTAACTTTGTTTCTATTTCTAAAAAAGTCATTATTCTGGTACCCATCGTAAAAGCTTTGCTTAGTTTGGGACTAGATGGCGGTTGTGTGACCGAGTCCGAACATTATTATTATCTATCTTGAATTTATTATTCTATCGTAAGGTACGAGGATTAGGTTAAATTGGCCAAATCACAATCGAAGAAGATTTTGTATGAATACTTGAAATGGAAACCTATTATGATAGGAACATGCGTATGCCTAGGCATGAGTTTTGCCTAGCCCTGATGGTAAGCGACTACTGAGGTCTATAATTGCTTGGAACACCCAGTGTCAATCGCCAGTGCCGGATTTAGCCAGCGCGGGGCCTGTAGAAAATTCGGCTAAGGGGCCCCTGGTTTGCTTTAAATTTTCAGGTGGGAGTGATGCATAGCCTAAGCGTCTGCGTAAAATATCTTGCATGCCTTATGAGAGATGCAAGATATTTGACTCGTTGGTGCGCAGGGCCCTTAGCATTTGCTAGGTTTGCTACGTGGCTAATCCGGCACTGTCAATCGCGCGTTGCCACCTTATGAAATATGAAATCTCTGTGCTAACATAATTACAGTTATTGCTAGCAAAGTGACGACGAAATCAACACAACTTTTATTTGGCTGCAATTGTTAAAATGTAGGATTATGGCTTTTCTAAGTAGTATGTATTTTTAAAGTAGTATGTATGTTTAGAAAACGGGTGCTCGCCTGAAGATATTCTCCAACCCGGCGCCGCAGAGCACGGAGCGCGTGGTGCAGCTGGTGGGCGCCGCCGAGTGCGTCGCCGCCGCCGTGCGGGAGGTGCTCGACCTCGTCAGACAGGTATACATACATACATATACGATTATATTCAAATTATAGATTCATGGCGAACGAAAAAAAATTCCGTACATGTAATTTGAAAGCATGCTTGTGACATATCTGCTATTTATATACATACTGCCATACATATCCTACCTAGTAGTGGTGTATGGTCATTGCTGCATTGATCTAAACATGGTTAGTTTAATATTAATTAAGAAGGTAGGCTGGTTTCCGAAGTTGCTTTTACCAATAGGTTAATAATTCAGCAATTACAGAAAATACGATTAAATAGTGTAAAGCTCTTATTGCTGTGATATTTTGTCTGTGACAGTGACAGATTTATACGCCTCTCATAATCATTGTTAATCTATGGTGGCTATAATAGTTCATACTGTTCTTCGACTTTGATGTCAATGGCAGCAGTACGTTATTCAGTCCTCATATACATTCACCAGGTGCCGATCAAGGGTGCGGTCCAGAACTATGATCCGCATAACTACGATGACTTCTACGCGGACGAGTACGGCGGGTTTGGCAACGGTCAGGGCGGCGGCAGTGGGCCCCGCGGCGGACCTCGCGGTGGGCCCCCGCGGGCCGGAGGGCCCCCGCGCCCGCCGCCCCCGATGGGCCCCGGTCGCGGGCCCCCGCCGCGAGGGCCCCCCATGGGCCGCGCCGGGCCCCTGCCGCCCCGAGGGTTCAATGACTTCGCCGGCCCTGGCCCCAGGGGGAGCTTCAGCGGCCCTCCGCGCGGGGGCTTCGGTGGAGGGAGCTTCGGAGGCAACTTCAGCGGCGCGCGGGGGGGCGGTGGCGGCGGTGGGGGGAACTTTGACGACAATGGTGGGGACAGCCAAGAGGAGACCACCACACAAGTCACCATTCCCAAAGACGTAAGTATTTGATACACTATCAACTATGCATGCTATTGATACAATCCGACTAAAAAAACAGTAGAATATGTTAGTTGTATTTACCTACTACTTAGTAACGTGAGCATGTTTGCAGCTGGCTGGTGCTATAATCGGCAAGGCGGGGTCCCGCATTCGTAAGATCCGCGCGGAGAGCGGCGCCAGCATCGAGATCGCCGAGCCGCTGCCGGGCTCCAGCGACCGCATCATCACCATCGCCGGCTCCCCGCATCGCATACAGATGGCGCAGTACCTACTGCAGCAGAGGTACACACAACACTATTACATTACTCTACTATAAATATTCATAAAACACGAGGAGGTCGAGATCACATTACCTATAAGATTAATTCAATAATTTGGTATTATTTAATGTTATCTCGAACCTCCTAGCTACACTTAATGCATGTTGCATATTACAATAATGTTAATACCAATAACATCATCTACCATTACTGCTTATGTTATGTAACTATCTTGCAGTCATTAACGTGCAGATAGGTTGAGGCAATAAGCGCCAGCGTGAGGCCACAATCCGTTGATACCATTACTAACATGTTATTATTTTGATAATAGAATGTTTGAAGAGTTCCCTGATTTGGCACCAAACCAAACTAAGATTAAGTAGAGTTTGTTGAACGGCTTTGTGTGACGTCGATGTTGCCCTCTCCAGGTAAAGGTCATACAATTATTGTAGATGGAGTAGTAATTATCTAAACTGGGTTCCAATATAATATTGTGTACACAATCACATATGTAAGATTCATCCTGTTAGTTGCCTTGAACATCCATAATATCATAATAATATTATATTATCATTCGTTCTAATTGCTTGTATATTCATTATCTACTTTACTATAATAGCTTAACCCTTGATGTGACTAACCAGTGTTTGGTGAATAACATGTTTTAGGACACCATCAACTAACGGGCATCGATCTCAGCCGCGCGTTGTTTGGAAGACTAGTGATTTTGTTGTTTTTGTTCAATAACAAGGAATCACTAATCTCCCTACAAAGCGTCGGCGCACACTTCGGCTGCAGATAATCCTTCGCTCTTGGCCACTCCTGTGTTACTAACCTGTGTGCTCTTGTTTTGATTATTTGTAACATTTGGCTATATGTTTCCAGTATGTATATATCTAATATCGTTAATTTCTCCCGCAGTGTTCACGAGAGCAACCCGAATCTCGGACGCGGAAACTTCTGACTACAGTTGCGTTCACCAGAATGAATTTAAGGTTACTCAAAGCTTTACTTCGGCCACCTCAAATCACATATTTTTTTGTATAGATACAGTGAGGCTCACATTAATATGTCAATCAATACATAATGATAAGACGGACAAGGGAAATAACACTTTATCATATATATAAGTATATATCAACATACCACTAATATAAATAGAAATTACATTGTATATTATAGTGTGTGTTCAGCATAATTATTTGTAACTATTTTTAATAATGTATGTTTTTTTCCTTTTTTAGTCCGAGTATGTATGAAATATGAATGCATTTATCATTATTAATTTTTAAAGAGATTTAAGTAAGATTGTGTCAATAATTTACCGATTTATTTGTTACATTGATGTGTATAGAAAATAGAAATAAAATAAATTACTTTATTTTGTGGGCATGTTGTTTTTCATTCTTAACATTTTAGTTTACTTGGGACCAAAAGGTGGGAGTTAAAGTCTGTTTTCTTAAAATGGTAAAGTTTATTTAAAGAATCACCTTGTAGTTCCTTACAGTTATAATATTAAGACATACAAAATTGATTTATAACAAGTACCACCACAACTTAAAGCTTTTCGATCAGATATAGAATCTTCATTCAGTCATCGAGTTTGTGATGGGGCCGAGCTAGAATGTTCATATGTTTCTAAATGTTCAGTTTTCAAATAAAACATAACATACACAAGTGGTATCACCACACCGAGTATAAGCACACAACACACTAAGTGGAACCATTTCAAGCCAAAGTCAGCCCCATGTGATGTTAGCTCCTTCACTACAACAGCTTCAACAGGTATCTTTTCTTTGCTAGGAAGTAGCTTTGTATCTTCTGTCACCTGTTCTGCTGGCTCACAGTCTGTGTATGGAACTACAGATGGTGCCAATGTACTGTTCATAACAACTGCGTTGCAATCTATTGCACACTCAGTACTTTCCTTTGCTTTTTCAATAATGCTATCTTGAGCAAGACCATTTTGAAGTAAATCTTGCAAGTGAGAGTTGGAGGGTGCATCATTTGAGGAGGGCTGCTCAGCCTTTGGCACTGGGACTAGCTCAGTGAGCACAGAGTAGGGAGTGACGGGTACTTTGATTGTTCGTCTCGCAAATATTTCATTGTCTTTGTGTATGTGGTTTATCCTTTTCAGTTCAGCAATCTGAAACAGTTTACAAAGGTTATCATAGAACTGATAAGATAACAATATAATTGATTCCATTCATAAGATAAGGGGCTTTGACAGATATAGGATAGGAAATTGATGATATAGAACCTAATGTAATGTCTTAGTTTTTTAAGACAGCCATATTTTGGTTATATGCATATTGTGGTATTTGATTGAGTAAGAAAAAATGTCTTTTGTCCTCTTATTATTATTTCCTGAAGAATATAGTATCAGAAGATATAATAGATTGATGATGCAATAGTACACTTAATAAAAATACCACAAAAGAAAACTGTACTTTCCTTCTTAGTTACACATCAGTTGATTCCGTAATTGGTTTAGTTAATACTTTACAAAGAGATTGAATTATTTATTTCTCAATACTAGTTTAGAAGTTAGGTAATCCAACTAACTTTTATGTTACCTTTTTTAAGAATATTGGGACAGAGTTATAGTTGACCATAGAAAGGCGGGTTAACTGGAAATGACTACTTACGGAACAGTAAAATCTCAAGGCAATTGCTTGTAGTGTGTCTCCTTCTAGGACTTGTGCCTCAATGAAGTGCTCCTGAGGTTTAATTCTATACAACTGTATCTCGCTACGGTCATCGTCGTCCTTCTTGCTATTGGCCATATTGTACGCGGTCAGGTCATCGCCGCCCTGCATCACCCGCGTCCTGCACCACACACCGAGATGAGTAACACGACAACACCACGTAAACAATGAACTGCGCGCCTTCACATTCTTTCCACACACTCACCTTTGTTTCATTTTCAATTACGCTAACACTAATGAAATCTACCATGACCTGAGTAAGAAATATGATGCTACCTGTTCTTCCTGAATAATAACGAATTAAATAGATAAAAACAATAAAACAGCTGTTGATTCAACCCTATCAATCCTCATCCTGCTAGACAAAAATTTTGTTTGACAATTTGTCTGACTTTTGTGTGACTGACGTAAGTGACGTATCTCGTCTCGTAGCTTATGACGATATTGCCAGCAATAAATAAGCATTATTTATTTAAGTTCGTAATATTTTGAATTAAAATGGAATATAATCATAGAAATAGTAAGTACTACGTTTTTATGAATATAATACCCAATATTAAGAACTAAACCTAACTTAAACCGGCTATGTTCTGACATACGCTTTCCACGAGTCAGCTCATGGAATGCAACGTGAAGCTGCAGAAACGTGAACATTTTACACACTCACATTATCCTGTATGATAATAAATGTTTAATAATCTAAGATTCACATATGCCTAAATATACCCGTGGTATATACTTACAACCTTCTTGTTCCTGTACACATAGAAATTCCAGTGGTTCCAGTCCAATTTGCTAAATATATTTAATACACAATGAAGCGAAATTATATATAAAATAATCTATACTTGGATATTTCGTAGACCCCAGGCTAATTTCGAAAAAACGCTTACCCGTTCTTTCAGTCATGACCCATCTACCCACTGGACTTTCCCACTGGTGAGTGGACAGGTAATTCACGATTACTCCTCTACCTAATTCGCAAGTGTGTACCAAAACCAGTATATCAATCGACACAAAAAAATAATATCATGGTTTATATTAAAGTCTAAAAGTATATCTGCATAAAAAATATACAGTTGGGCTTGCCCAATGATAAATTATAAGTAAAGATGGAGCAACGGTTTAAATTTAACAGGGATTTATTGCTCTGGCGCTTTTTTTACGCATCTACCGCCGTTAAATTCCGGCAGTTGTTGCTTATTATTAGGGAAAAATTGCTCAACCAAATTTAGAAACCTACCTCCTTTAACTTCTGGTAGCCTAGTACTTTTAGTTGATAAGGTCATAAAGCCATGAACACATTATAGCTTTTTAAACATTGCTCGTTATTGTCGATAAATAATATCGACGCTTTAAAAATGTATTCCAGCTGGGTGAAGTTGCAAAGGGTGAAGCTGGGTCACGACCCGTTTTTTCGGCTCAGGATTCAATTAAAATACTTAATTTTGAATGTAGGAGGAAATAAAACTCTGGTGGTAGTTTTGAAGTCGTTTCGGTATAATATAATAACTCCCGGGTATTTTACACAACAGTTACAGAACATAAATACCTTTGGTATTGCGCCGTAGAGGTGGCAATAATTGCACATAATTAATTTCCTCTAGCTACATTATGTACAAAAAATACATTAATACAAAAACTAACTTTACCATCATCACTAGTAAGGTAACATTAGTTTACATAATACGTTCGTTACAATTGTTCGGTATATAATGATTATGAATGTGTATGTTACTCATTATGTGAGAGTACCTATACATGGTAGGTATTTCAAAAGTACAATGCTGAAACCTTATAAAATGGTCCTTCGAGCGGAATCCTAAACCGCGAATATTATGTCATTTGTTAAACATTTATACTTTTGAAATACGCTATTGATTTGATTAATCATAAATTAATAAATACAGTTGTGACGTCACATAACAATTAAGACGCAGTAGAAAGTTAATGCTTTTTTGAGTTCTCGTTCTAATAGCTTAGAACATAAGGACGCAAATATCAATAAAAGATAATTTCAATGAATGCGTTAAAGTAACAGTGGCCTCTTATTTAGAGGCGAGTTACATTGTTGTATTCCATCCAGTTGGATCATTCAATAAGTAAGAGTTTGCATGTATAGCCAAAACTGTATTTAAATACTTATACCAAATATAACCGGTTTATCTAAAATAAAAAAATGGTAAACAAAATTCAAACAAGAAATCAAGTCTACGTCACTCGACAGAAAAGTGAATATCACAATAAAATTAAAATATCACAGTAAATATTCACTAAAGAAAAATACATAAACTTAACACATAATTGACCACTATTATGATATAATGAGATACAAAATGCTATTAACTTTCGAGTATCGGAACATAATACTTAGCTGACTTAACAATAATATATATGTGCAATAAATACAATTCGTAAATTACCGTACATCAGAATTTATAACTGAAGTAATGAGATATAATAATACAATTTAATAATAATAAAAACGTGATATTATTTAATACTGACTAAAGTGCAAGTTCGTTATCTTTAATTAATATAAAATGTCTTTCAATTTACAGTATACAAAAGAAAATTTCTGGCAAGAAACGACACAAAACATACTTGTTTGCAAAGTACTTTTAGTTTAATGTCTAAAATCTATTTTATCACCTACTGACAGGTTAATTTTGAATGTATCCAAGCTGCTGTCGATTCGTAAAAACTGGTAACTTTATTTACACACAGCAATATACCTTTGTTCCCCCCATACCAGATTCCCAAAATACCAGATGACCGAATATCAATGTTAGCAAAATATTTACAAATACCCATAAACACAACACTCTACATTGTGCCCAAACATTCATCATTCAATTCAATCATAGTGATTCAAATCAAAGTTGGAGCCAACATTTCGACAGTGTTGCCAAACAAAAATCTTTATTTTTTTATTTTACGATTTCATATTCCCGTAATAAATAGCTGAAATTAATAATAAATGAGTCAAGGGGAGAAATCTCAATATCATTTATATCTGTGGAATGATAAGAATAATAATAATAAGTAATAGTCAATTAGAACATACATATAGACTTAATTATAACATTGGTGTTTCATTATAATATCTTGCTAATAATTGAAGGGTACAATGACTTAATATATTCTGCAGATTGGATATAATACACAATTTTTGTTATTAATCACCGAGTTATCGAGAAGTGAAACTAAACAGTAATATGAAATAAAATACATGGTAGTTATTGTACACGCTACTACGCCATATTGTTTGTGCTGCCAGTTACAATAAAAAAAATACACATAAATTAAGATAAGTCAAATTCATTTTAAGCTGCCATTCTTAAAACAAAATATTGGAATAAAATTATTGGATATTTGTATTAAGATTTGGAATAATTAAAGCTTATAATGTAATTATGTGTATAAAGAAGGAGTTGCTTATATATCACAGGTTGTGTGTAAAGGCTGGTATGAAATTTGAATACAGCATCCACATTCACTCGGCATAATACTATTACGGTTAACTTATACACGAATTTTATAGACAATAGAAAGATCAGTGCCCCAATAACAAAGTATAAGTTTTGACGCGATCGAACGTCGTCGCTTGACCTTAAATTAGCGCTTTTTTTTTATATGGAGACGTAAAACTACCTACAATCGCCGCTCGGGGAACTTTTTAACGTCCCCAAACAAAATTAGGTAAATACGCAAGCGATACCATTAACGTAAAAACATGCTAGAACCTATAGTTGTTTGTTTATTGAGTTTGACACCTTAATCGTATTCTAGACTCACGTCGACAAATTTTAGTTCATTACGTGACCGCTATGGGCGCTAAGTACTTTCTTCTATATATAAAATTTTCATATAATTCTTGTGCTGGTGACGTTTCGAGTACAATAAATGTAGAGGCATATAGGCAGTGCTCCACTGCGTCAAGTGGTGATATTATGTAATTTAAAATTTGGATTTCAACCAAAATGCATAAGTAAAGTCATATCTACATTATTTATAGTACTTGAGATCTGTAGCAGTATTAAGATCCCGAATATTAATAAAATATACTTAAATATGAAATGGATTGACATGTACCGTACTCGGCGTTAAATATTGCAAATCGACCTCGGTAAGAAATAATCGGCTAATATCGGCTTCGTACATCTCTGTCGCACACTGCTTATACGGTGTCACGAAATCAGCCGATTGTCTCATTCCTGAGGTCGATGTGCAATATTAAACGCCGGGTACTCTAATCGACTTAGAATTGTGCCATCGATGTATGTAAGTGCCCTTAAATTTCGGTTTGTATGTGCGGGACTAACTAGTTCGTGTAATGATGTTTGTATAACACAGTTCCAATCTATTTAGATAGATCATGTACATAATCAATATGACGTGATTACTATTTACAACTATTTGGACTCTAATTTGAATGATGGCAAAATTAATTATTAAATTATATGAGTATTTATGTTACAAGTTCAATTCAAAACGCTAACCTTAAAGCTTGATTAAATATTGAGCGAAATTAATGACCGCAACGAAATTATCACTAAATAAATAAATCGAACGAAGCTTAGTACTTAATACGGTACTCTCGCTAGTCGTTATGTTATATACACTTATATAATATACGGAATAGAATAATTAAAGATTTCTGTCATAAACTAATTCGCGAAATCATGGCACCCTAGGGGAATCATAAATATCAACATATCATGATCCCTTTATACACTAAAGTCGGTGATCAGTTCCCCTATTACGAGTTTTCCCCCGTTTTCCTAATCTAGTCGCTAGCGTTACCGTCGAATATTTGTATGAGAAATAGTGCGGCGACTCCTATTGGTGACGTGAAGAACTAAAATATCTCATACAAATATTATTGGTGACGCTAGCGAGTATAGTAAGTATTCCTAGTTGGATAATACTTCGTTCGGACTAGCGAGAGTACTTGAGGTTGTTTTAAAATCACTGAATTCTACTAGAAAAGAACGCTGGATGTAGGCGTCACCGCACAATATTTGTATGAGAAATTGTACACCTTCTAGCGGTTACGTTAACAACTATCTCTTACAAATATTGTCGGTGATTCTAGTGAATTTAGATTACGAAAACTGCAAAACCCGTATAAACAACTAGGCTCACTAATACGATAGCTCGTTCAGCGTAGTTGTATAGTAGAGGCACATAATAAATATAAGCTTGCTACAAGCAGTACGGAATCTAGAAATAATCGTTCGAAGTTACAATTAAACAGACCCGAGCATTTACGAGATAATTAGCGGCCTTGGCTGATCGCGTATACGTTATTTACGTATCTTATAAACATTTTTAATAACTTTATATCGACATAACTGTGACAACGAGTTAAAGCATAAGCGGCCTTGGCGTGATGTCAGTAAGAGTGTCACGTCTTCAGGGTACGTCATTAACGTATTTTAAAGATATTTTTCTAAACTTCGAATCGTCAAATCGACGTTACTTTCACAGTGAATTAAAAACTTCCTCACGCGCTATGGAGCTAAAATTCTCATTTCAAAAATTTGTTTTACATTCCATACTGCTTGGTAAGCTAATATTATATATAGTGGTAGAGGTAAGTATAAATAAATACTGTGTGTGTATGTGTGTTTGTGTTTTCACGTGTCGAACTGTCGACAGTGCGGCGGCCAGTTGTCGCGGCGCGCGGCTCGGTCGGAGCCTGTGATCGCGAAGAATGCATCTCCCTCGAAGGGGTCACACTCGCGCGTGAATATGTTCACTGACTCCGACTTTTTGATGTCTCTGTTGCTGGAATGATAATGTGTCCATTAGTGTACTGATTAAAGCGCCGGCACGAGTTATTAGCGCTCAGCTAATAATAGTGAGGGTAAAAGCGCATGTATATTAATAGCGTCGCGCCATACAGACAGACATAGAAAGACTCATAAAGTTTATTTATTGACCTTCCTTCTATTCATCTCAATGCACATAATACTGTTTGCATTAATTTCTCGGTAGCAAGGCGGCCCCTAAAACCTCAAAATCAAGGGAAGGATAAATTCGACGCATAAGGTGTGAGTACTGTGTGTGTATTAACGCTGCCGTGGTAATACGGGGATAATATATAGCCTATGTTACTCGCTGATAATGTTGCTAACCATTACTGAAATATATTTTCAAATCGGTCCAGTAGTTTTTAAGCTTATTCGTTACAAACATACATACAAGCCTTTCCTCTTTATAATATTGGTATATATTACCTGTGTTGCGGGCGGGTAGGCAGTGGCGGCAGAGACTCGTCCTCCTCGGCAATGGAGGCGGTCCTCGTGCGGGGAGTGAAGTCGTCCTCGAACAGAGAGCGCGGCGACACCGAGTCCGACGAGAACCTGAACCTCGTCGCCGGCGAGTCGCCGTCGCGCGCTCTCACACTACTGCCTGACACTGGCGACGCTGCACTCTCGCTGCCTTCGAACGTAAATCTACCACAACAATACGAAACATGGTTTAGAAAATGAAAATTATTTAGTCAGTATAGGCCCTGGTAGGGCACTAATGAATGTCGAAGAATTTACCACTTGTTCGGAAACTAACCTTCTGAGAAGAAGCGGCAAGAAACTCAGCTTAGCTTTAGGCCAAGACTAGCATAAACTTGCTTTACGGTGAAGGAAAACATCGTGAGTAAACCTGCATATGTCTGAGAAGTAATTTAAAGACGTATATGTAGTGCCTGAGACGGCGATAAACTCACCCTTTGTCACGTTGGCACTTAATCATCTTCGGTGAAATGTGTGTGTTGTTATTATAACACCTCTGCCTACCCCTTCGGGGAATACAGGCGTGAGCATATGTATATACTATGCTATCACAAAAGGAGATGGAACTACTTTTGAACTAAAGACAAGTACTAATATAAGGAATGTATAAAGTTGAGACTTATTAGACGCTAATTTTTGGCAGAGAGCATGCACTGATTGGTACACGTCAATTTAAAAATTAAATAAAAAATCCGAAACCAGCCGATGCTCTGTGGAAGAAATTAAATAAAAATGCGATGTTGTAACAATAACACCTACATTTCATCGAATATGATTAAGTGCCAACGTGACAGAGGGTGAGTCCATCGCCGTCTCAGGCACTATACATACGTTTTGAAATACTTCTCAGATATATGTGGTTTCCTCACGATGTTTTCCTTCACCGTAAAGCACGTGGTGTGAAATCACTGCACATAATTTTTTTAGAAAAACTCATTGGCTCAGGCCCCGCTGGGATTCGAACTTGCGTCGTTGTGGAAGAAATGTAGAGCCTATAATAAAGTGTGAGTGTACCTGGTGTGCTCGAGACTGGTGTAGGAAGGTCTCTTCTTTGTAACGGGCGCGGGCTCCGGGAACGGAGCCTCGAAGGGAGAGCCCTCACGCTCTGGGTACTCACCGCAGAACCTACACACACACCACGGAGTAGAGGCGCACTATATATTATATTATAAGCTAAATAATAGCATTATGGTAACTGTTTTTTTACAATACGTGTTTCGCAGTATTACAGCATACTTAGCATACAGCAGGCTAATATATATACTAGCTGTGCCCCGCGGTTTCACCCGCGTAGCTCAATTTAGTTTCATACAAACTTTCATCCCCTTGAGGGTAGAATTAATCAAAATCCTTTCTTAGCGGATGCCTACATCATAACATCTACCTGCATGCCAATATTCAGCCCGATCCGTCCAGTGGTTTGGGCTGTGCGTTGATAGATCACTTTGTCAGTCAGTCAGTCACCTTTCTGTTATATATATTTAGACTGTTGTACAGGGGTTGGCACTTACAAAACACTTACTTGGAGTATTCTACCTTGATTACAACCTTAAAGTTAAAAACTATCCAATGAGTTTCCTTCCTTCCTATCCGACGACAGAAAAGATATAGTTTTTTTTCATTCTGTTCACTTTAAAAAGCGTTTAGACAAAACAAATATAAGCCTAAGCCTTAGCAAAAGCCAAAGAATATCCACAACAGTCCACAGTGAACTTCCACATGTCACATACCTGTAATCCCTAGGGCGTCGTGGTTCATCTCGTCTAGTCCGGCGACGTGGCGCATCCCTCGAGTCCCTTGATTCCCGACCAGAGTCCCTTGACTCTCGTCCCGAGTCTCTTGCTTCCCGGCCAGAGTCTCTTCCCTCCCGACCCGAGTCTCGACCTTCTCGCCCCGAGTCTCTTCCCTCTCGGCCCGAGTCACGGCCTTCTCGGCCCGAGTCACGTCCCTCTCGACCCGAGTCTCTCGCTTCCCGAGTCGATTCTCTTCCCTCACCGCGACCCAAGTCCCTCTCGGTCTCCCGCCTCGATACAGCCGCAGCCCGGCGCCCAGGCCATCCCAATGTACACCCGAATCTATTAGATACCACAGATAAAGAAGTAATTACGTAAAGAGGTGATACTTACTTGCACCAGCAGAATTTACGATGTGTTTATTTTACGATGTGTTGATTTAGTGATAAACCATAGAGAAAAATAACCCACTATACCTTGTTCAACCAGTAAGTAGCCCCGAGATAGAACCAAAATGTTATGTCGTATGCCACGCGTCACAAATCATCGCGTTGACGAAAACGTAGATTTGAATGGGATCAAAATAGTTTCGTCTGTGGGCCGACAGATGGCGCTGTTTCAATCCTATATAAATCTGCGTTTACGTTAACGTGGTGACTTGTAACGGCAGCAATGAAAAGCTCGAACTAACTAGGCCTTCTGATTCGATTATTTAGTAAGTATCGATTCAACTCTAGTACAAATCGATATTAGTGCCGTATATTGCTTGGTTTTTTAGGATTTAGACATTTATTAAATTGTCAAAATCCAAATATAAAATTTATAACTACAATATGTAAACAATTAATAAGCACAACCCACCTTCTATCATTAGGATCATCAGTTTGCCTCAGCTCAGCTCTCCGCCTCGTCTCGCGCCAACCCAGAGAACCGTAATTTCTTTCTAAAAACACAGACAAACAATAGAAGTGGTAAAATCCTCGCCATTCATAAGAGCCTTACCAGGGCCTAAACTGAATAAATCATTTTCATTTTTCATTTTTTCATTTTCAAGTAGATATTCTGATTGTAATTGACTGTTTATTATGGCTTCCCAGACTGCCAGACCAGTAATTTTTCACCCACCCAATTTTCACCATTTGCCCACTTTTCACCAAAGATTATTAGGTGCCGTGATTCCAACGTCGCTACATTCACAATATATACATTTGAGTTTCTTCAGATTTTTCCTAACGCCGTTTTTCTTCACTCTAAAACTTGTGTGACACTATAGTTAAGTGTTTTGGAAAAAAAATCTATGGTAACTCCTCGGCTATCACGGCTCTTTGTAAGTTTAGTTTACTGGTAATATGAACAATAATCTTTTTTTAAATAAAACGGCTTCGGAGATTAGCCGGAACAAACCGATATACAGACAGATTTTTTTATGTGAGTACTGTTTATTCTTCATATGTATTTAGTGAAAAGCTTTTAATTTGAAATTGCAAACAGACGGTTCAATTTTATTTATCTGTATAGATAATGGTACAGACCATCTCTCCTCCACCGCTGCTCCGACCACCGATCCCGCGGCGATGACCGCCCAGAGCCACAACCATCGCTGTAACTGGAACAAACAACCACATTATTATACAACTGCTGAAATAATATTATACAATCTTGCTACTATTTTTTTTTTTAAATCTATACTAATACCTGAAGAACCCGTTAACCTTAGGCACTACTGGAGTATTAGATAGCCCTATAGGAAGGCTATAGGTATATATCATCACGCTAAGACCAATCGGTGGTTAAAGTTAGCATTAGCCCAAAATTGTGTATTAATAAAATCTCAGTGTGACCTTAATTCGGGAAATTTTAGTAAAGATTTCATGTTAGTACCGTAAATTTAAACGTCAAAGCTAAGAAGTTGTTAATACGCACTGCTTAACCGACCATTGTACGCCCCTAGGTACTTACTCTTCCTCGTCATCATAAGAGTGCCTGGGCTTCCTATGTCTGTCTCTGTCTTTCTCTCTGTAATCTTTGGGCGGTCGCTCCCTGCTGCGCGAGTCTCTATAATCTCTATCTCTATCCCTACTGTACGTTCTATCTCTGTCCCACGTGTCGTTCTCTCTGTCTCTACTCCTGCGCCGTCTGTGCTCTCTCTCTTTGCTGTCTCTTCTGTCTCTACCGCTCCCGGAGTCTCTCTCGCGGGAGTCTCTGCCGTCTCTACTGATGTCTCTGTCTCTGTCGCGCAGGTCACGTTTGTCTCGCAGCTTCTCTTTCTCGCGGCCGCTGCCTGAGTCAAGGCGTTCGCGGGATCCCGACGAATTGTGTCTGATAATAAATAAATAACGTTTGGATATTATGACATAGTGTAATCTAATCCCAAAAAATATTTTTGGTCAAGTAGTTGAGCGAACGTGTTTGTCCAGGGGGTTTTCTTTCGTTCTTGTTCAAGTGTTTTATCACTCTTGTAAAGTACAATATTTGTATACTTATAAAAATAACGCAATATTCCGCGGGAATAAAAACAAATAAAACCACTAGGCGTGCGGTGGCATAAATATATTCGACAAGTTTTTTTGTGTTTGAGTCTTGATTAATTGTGCCCGGTTAATGGCAATAAGTTCGCCACCTTTTACGTAAAACATAACTGGTGGAATGTGGGTGTACTTTAAGTACATCTTTACCTATTTTTTCGGGGAATCTTGCATGAGCATATGTATGGATAATAAACTTGTTCTCTTCAGATATTTTATTACAAAAATTGGGAATAACATTACAATTGAAAAAAAAAATGCTGCTCCAAGTTGTCCACACATTTTAAAAGCAACTCGGTATTATATCTATATAACATTAAATGTTACCTGGATTCCCTGTCGCGGTGGTGTGAGGCTGGTCGTTGGAGGCGAGTGACTGGCGGCAGGTCATCGTCCCACGGCGACACGTCACGGGACGACGACGATGTTTGTACTGATAACACATTTACTAGCTATATATTCACTTTTCTTCTCAGTAAAAGCAACTTTCCGAACCTGGCGGTAGCATGTATAATCTGTGTAATTGTGTCATTCTGACGATTTGAAAGTACTTTGTAAAAAGTCTAATCGAATAATGATATTTTTGACATTGACTTTGACGATATTCAGCGCTTCAAAATTGAAACTCAGACGGGAGCTTTATGTATGAGGTGCTTATAAATGTGTAGAAGTAAGGCCGGATCAGACAAGCCTAGGGGCTCGAGCATAAAGGGGAAATAAAATATTTTAAAATTAAGAAAAGCGTAACGAAAAGATGCCGCGAGAATTGCATTGCCTTGGGGCTCCGATAGGGACTATCCGCCCTGTGTAGAAGGGCTGTCGTAATGGAGTTGGTCGGTGAGGTAAACTCTTATAAAAGATCTTCTGACAGACTTACAAGAAAAAAAATAGGGTGCAGAATTTTTAATACTAATATATTATATACCTATATTAGCGCGATGATTGGGACTGTGGTGCCTATGAGGTCGGCGTCGTGGACGCGGGTCGGAGTCCCGGGAATCAGACGATCCCCCCGAGGGCGCGCCGCCCAATACCGCCCAGCGAGCCGAGCCCACGCCCACGCCCACTCCCACTCCCACACCGCCGCGCACGCATTTATCTATCAATATTTAATGAAAATAAAAATGATTTATTCAGTTTACGCTCTGGTAAGATACTTATGAACGTCTAAGAACCGACCGCCGGTTAGCAAACTAGCCGTCTGAGAAGAACCGGCCAGAAACTCAGGTGGCATCAGGTACAATGCATTACACAGTTTATTAATTACAAGAAAATTTATATAGACAGTGCCGTGGTGGCGGTGGGATTTGTTCAAATTCCAGCGGGCCTGTACCTATGAGTTTATCTAAAAACTTATTCCACCACATGTGATGTACGGTGAAGGATAACATCGTGAGGAAACATATTATGTCAGAGAATAAATTCAAAGACATATTTATAGTGCCTGAGACGGCGATGGACTCATCCTCTGTCACGTTGGCACTTAATCATGACAAAAAATGACAAATAATAACAATAACACCCACATAATGTTATTATTACAGAACCTCTGCTTACCCCTTCTGGAATGGCGTGAGCATATTTATTTATTTTAATTAATAATTACATTACTATAGAATTATATATTAGTATAGCTAACCTTTAGTGTCAGGCGAA
This sequence comes from Watsonalla cultraria, assembly GCA_964035505.1. Lineage (NCBI taxonomy): Eukaryota > Metazoa > Arthropoda > Insecta > Lepidoptera > Drepanidae > Watsonalla > Watsonalla cultraria. The sequence continues at coordinate 7,246,966 of OZ037728.1, forward strand.
GAGCCGCTAACAACGTCACTGATGGACCCAGTGGACAGCCTCGCCGGCGGCGGCTGTAATTCCCTCACAGGCGTCAATTCCACGGCTATCTCCTTCTCTTTCACCACTTCCACCTTCGGCTCTACTCTCTCTTTCACCACTGGACTCTTCCTGAACGCGTCCTCCACATGTGTGAAGGAGAGGGAACTATTGTCGATGCAGTCGAAGAAATCCGAGTTGTCAAACCCGTCCGATTTCTCGTCGGATTTCTTGCGCTCCTTGGGTACTTCTGGAGGTAGGGATTCGAACTCGTCTTGCGATGGCTCGGTTATTGTTATTTCACGAAGAGCTGCGTATCTGGACAATCGATAATCATAGTTATTCCTACTCAATACTATAAATGCTCAGAGTATGTTAATGTTTAATTTTAAATTTGAAGGCCAATTTCAGGATCTTTGCAAAGAGTTAGAACGAGCTGAGCGGTAAGAAGGATTCTGTGGCATAGTAGTAGAAGTAGATGCAACCATTATTGTATTATATTAACACAATGCCAAAGCATTGTTCTTTGACTCAAGGTTTTCACTCACTGACTTCTACTATACAAGTACGCTTCGTTGCTGATGTCTTTAGATAGCAGGTTACATTTAATATGCAACTAGCGGACGACACGCGGTTTCACCCGCATAGTACCCGTTCCCGTGGGAGTACGGGGATAAAGTAAGGCGTGTGTTAATCGATGATAGTGTAGCTATCCATTGTTGAAAGAATGTTTACGATTGGTCCAGTAGTTTCGGAGCCTATTCAATGCAAACAAACAATGAAATAATCCTCTTTATATTATTAGTATAGACAATCAGTCGAGTGCAGCAAAAATGTAGTGAAAAAAACTTACCTGTCACAATTATCTTCTAACTTCATATCAACACTTCCATTGTCTCGCGGCGACACGCTCCTTCTCGCCTTTTCAATCTGCAAAGTCTTCATAACTGTCTTTATGTCTTCAATCTTAGCGTCTATTTGAGAGGGCTTAGGACTCACTGAATTCCTGAACATATTGAAGGAATCCAAGGTCAATTCGTCTAAAGATTTCAAAGGACTTTTGTTGTCCTTGGTATCGGCTTCCTGGTTGGCTCTCATCAAGTTGTCTATGGCAGTCAGTTCTTCTTTCTCGTCGGAGTCTTGCTTAGGTTCTGTTTCTAATGCATCTAAAGGATCAAGTATCGACTTGGATTTCAGTTCAAGTTCTTGTATTTCTCTAAAGGCAGCGTATCTGTCGTAGGAAGGATTAGCTTTTTTGTCGAAGTCGTCGAAGTTAGCCACGAATGCGTCGATCGTTTCGCCCGGTGGAGTGAAGTTGTCTTCGAATTGGGGTTTGAAGTCGGTAGGTATAGGGGGCGCTATGGGCGGTGGCTTTTCTATTGTCGGAGCCGGTGCTGTCGGCTTGTCTTTTTCTGGTCGCGGTACTACGTGTACGTGCTGTAATTTAAAAGGCTAGATTTTAGGCGCCTCAATTCAAGGCATTCTGTATTATTTATATGAAAATCGTATTGTGACGTATTGTATCGAGGCGGTGACGAATCGTTTTCTGAAAGCCTTGCGTATCACATTCCCTCATGCATTTTTCGAATTTAATATTTTGGCAAAGGACCTAAGTATTTTTATTGAATCAGAGCCTACAATTCTTTAAAATTATCTAGCTTTTGGAATTTGACATATTGCAGCTGCTGAAAGCATAAATATCTATTGCTAACTAAATAAAGTAATTGTATCTTACCGCCCTATCGATGTCGGCTGCCAAATATAATCGCAGGTACTCAGTGAGCTGAGGCAGGGTCATTGACGAGAGGGTTGCTGGTGGCACTTGTATTCTACACAAAAAACCCATTATATACCAAAGAAATATGCGCCTCTGCAATTTTAGTGTTTCTGAGGATTCAAGTGGATTTACCAGTTTTTTTAAGGAACACTGCAAACTGCTTTTTGTATGTGTGGGGATATTGAGCATGTTTTTATTCGCCTCGCGCCATACGCATAGATAGACACAATTACACAGAACTGGTGACAGGACCTGTATATATATTTTTCAAGTATGAACAAGGCATGTACCTCTCAGCCAAGTCCTCCATGGTGCAGGTAAGCAGTTGTGCTAGAGTGATGTCGAAGCGACGTGCGAGCGGCAACGGCGGCGGTACGGGCGTTAGGTATTCCTCCTCGCTGCTATTCGTAGCACCCGATGATAGCCGAGGTTTACGGCTGCGGTCCGCCTAACACACAGACACATACAACGTGTATAGGTCCCGTCACGAGTTAAAAACGCGGTAAAAAAAAAAACATTCGATTATTTTATAAGTCTGTCTCTGTCTGGCGTCATATAGACAGACAGAGACCGACTCATAAAATTATCAAATGAAATATTGTATCGTGTTCTTAACTCGTGATGTTATGACGAATGACAAATACGCGATCGGCTAAGACGTGACACCCCTTACAGAAAATACGCTGGGGTCGCTAAAAAAACTCCATACTGCTTATGTAAGTAAGCTATGGGTCCCGATTCTAGGAATAAATCGTCCGAAAGGACATACACAGACGCGCGGGTCCACGAAATTATTAGCGACCTCGGCGTAATATCAGTATGGGGTGTCACGTCGTGGCCGATTGCGTATTATCTATACAGATAAATAAAATTGAAGTGTCTGTTTGTAATTCCAAAATAACAGCTTTTCACTAAATGCATATGAAAGTATACACGCTACTGACACTGAAAAACCAAGTTTTAAATTTTTTATCTGTCTGTATGTCTGTCCGTCTGTGTGTCTGTCTGTCTGTTTGTTCCGGGTAATCTCCGAAACGGCTGGACCGATTTTAACGGGACTTTCACTGGCAGGTAGCTAATGTTACAAGGAGTAACTTAGACTAACTAAAAAAAAAACATAAGGGTTCCGCGGGACATCCATGAAATTAACTCTACGCGGGTGAAACCGCGGGGCACAGCTAGTTTATTATATATGTCATAACGTGTTATACAGACATTTTCCTAAATTTCAAATCGAAGATTCGACATTAGTTTCATAGTAAATTAAACAGTACATTTTAAAAACTTTAAGAGTTGTAAAAGAACTTCATCATCATCATAATAAAATTTTGTCTAGATTATATACTGCTTAGTAAGTTTATATATATTCTGTGCTCCAATTTAGCTTACAGACACATTAAAAAATATATTATTTCTACTTCCGTGTATTCGACAGATGAAATAGGACATTGGATAAATTGAAATCAAATATTGTTGATTCTGCATCAACACATACCTGTGGTTCCCTCTTCCTGGCGGGTCGTGGTAGGGGCGGGCCGGGTTCGTTGTCTTGGTCTAGATCTTCGTGATCGTGGGGCGGGCGGGGGGGCGGCCGGCCCGGTACTTCAGCCTTGGGGGGGAGGGGAGGGGGGGACACGCTGCCGCGACGGATGCGACCCGGACGTTGACGAACACTGCTCATGTCACCGCCCTATAAAATCAGTAAATACTGCAAGTCGACATTTATTACGGGAGACACTAGATATTCAACGGAAGTATCGAAAGAGGCGAAAGATCGCAAAGTTTCTACCACGGCTCTCGTTCGTTCAAAAATTAAGTTCGGACGTGATCCGCAACAAGATTATCTTAATTAAAATATTTAACGAACGAAATTTTGAGCTTGATAAATTTGACGTTCGTTTGCCGGAACAAAATGCTTATCCCTGAAGTATTACTGTAAAGTAGAGAGTACCTGTCTTTGCAGTCTAGGTGACTTGGGAGCTGGTTCTGGGGGCAGCGACACCTGCAGAGGCCCGTTGAACACACTCTTGACTTCCCTCTCAGCCTCCTTGTCCTGAGTCACCTCCCTCAGCTTAATCTTGAGCTCCTCCACGCGTATCGTTTTAGGGAACTCCTGCATACTCGTAAAAGGGTCGTCCTTGAAGGAATCCGAGAAGGGATCGGTGTTATCGAAGGGATCGGTCTCCGCAAACGGATCAGACGAGAAGAAATTCCCTGAGAACATGGCCTGCGCCGGCTTCACGATGGCCACGGTACCCCCGGACTGCCTCGACAGTGACGTCATCGTGGTCGCCGACCCGTACTGGTCGCCCTTGGTGTCCGGGGCAGAGGTCTCTGATAAAAGCGACTGAGACGGTACGAGGTCTTTGAGCACTTTCTTTGGCGGGTTTTTGAGCTCCTGAAAGAAGAGTTTTTTGTCAACGTAAGGTTTACTCCGGCCGGTGCCGAGGGGGTCTAGCTCCGTGAATACGTCGTAACTGAGCGCCGGCGCCGCGCACGCCCGCCTCCCCACCTGCAACAACCCACCGCCGCACTTAGACACCTGCTACTGACCGCCATCAGGGCTTCGGACCGATACTAAATATACTGGTATTATTTTCGCTCATATTTTTTTAAACTTCTATATTTGCGTCTCTTGATTAACCGAGTCGAAGCCAAACCGTCTAAATCGCAAAAGTAACGGTTCGCGCGGTGTCTCCAGATCAACTACGATACGCAACGTACGCCGTGCAATTATTTAATCTCCTTGCACCTGTCTCTTCCACTTGCGGTGTATTAGTACCCGTAAATTCATTACTTTTCAGAGCAAATATCTCCACTTAATGTATTGGAGTTGGTGGTACAGGTTTATAAAATACCATTATCCGAAACCCTGCTGACCACTGAGCAACACGAATCGTACGCTCATAAAATATAAAGACTGGTATATTTCCATTGGTCGCGATCATTATTTGCAGCCTGCGAGGTGCGTGTTCAGAGTAAATGGTTACAATAATAACAATAGTAATAAACATTTTCTCTTAAATCATTTCAAAAGATGAAAGCACTACTTATTTATCAATAACTGACGAAAATAGTCAGTGCAATCGTTTCAGCCAATTATAGACTTCCTCAGATAGGAAACATTTATGTACGTATATACATTTTGCTATAAAAATAAATCAGCCGCTTAAAAATGTAACGCCAAACCTTATGACCACAGATAGCAAGATCGACATCAATGGAAATCCTTATTAATTATGCCATTTGACTTTATATTCGGCAAACGTATTCGTATAACGTTAAATTTCGTATATGGGTCAGTTCGCGTGCAAATACATAGACAAAAGTGCATATTGTCACGTAAACGCGGGGATTCATGCTCATGGGGTTTATTGGCAGGTGTTGCGGTGATATTGGCAACACTGAGAGGCAGGGGATAAGCCGGACGACACAGACAGACACTAAACATGCTACGTATATATCTAGGGGTAGACAACCTCGGCAACATAAAATAATAGCATGTATTATAATTAGGGGACTTTGTCAGCAGAGATGTGCAAGGATGCGTAGCGAATGGATTTGTTTGTTAAGAAACAATAGAATCACTGCGCTGAGCGATGCTATGTAAATAAATAATAAATGATATTTTATTGCTATTATAAAATTACAAAAAAATATATGTTTACAGGCTTTTCAAAGCAAAGGGCCTGTGCTACCTGTAAATTTGTATTACGTTAAGCGCTGATTTTAAGCCACTCCCGTTCCCTTAGATATTGTGCGGGAACATTGTGTTAATAAAGTGATTGTATCAGTTTTAACAAACGCATCCCTCGCGACGCATTCTTGCACATCTCTAGTGGAAACGCAGTCTTAGGGCTAGGGACATGTTTTGTGAAGACCAAACAAAGTTGTAAACTATATATATTAAGCAAACTATTCGAAACAAATGCATTCATGACCTGTAGACAAAGTAACAATATCCTCGCGTTTCGCTTATATAAGCGATACAAAATGTATGGGAGTGACATTATGTCCCGTGCCTGATTTATGTCATTACAATACATTTTGTATCGCTTATATTAGGGCTAGTGCGAGAGAAAATTAAGCAGTTTTTTTTGTCTGTCTAGGCCTTTTGTTCGTGTTGATAAATTTATATACACAAAATAGTTTGCGTATATAATTAAGTAAATATAATATATATTATAAAAAAGGGTTTTAATACAGGATGCTACTTTATTAAACCGAAACCTCGCACACAGTCTACCTGAACTAATGAAAATAATGTTTTTGGTAATTTTTCTTTCAAACTATGATAGGTATTCAATTTGACAAGACTCATAACACAGATGACCAGTGCAAGAGATTCCTGTTTGAAAAAGAAGCATCTTATATAATACTTAAGGTAATTTTAATAATTGTACATACAAGGCGTCAACTTATTTGGCCATCACTTAAAACAATAACGAACTCAATGCTAAAGAATAAAATTAAAGTAATTGCTAGAAAGACAATTTATATTCAGGTATCTTATCCCAAATTATTCTAGAGATAAAGTCGTGCTGTCAGACACATTCAAAAGTACAATCAGAATCAAATGTAGCTAAACAATACAAATACATATTAATCATTATAATTCTAAAAATTATTCCGGAAAGAAGTGATCTTATAAATGTTACTAACGCATTCTGTGTAACAGATACAAAAGTACAATAAACCGCAAAAGTAGCTAAACATTTTAAATGTAATATAACAAATATAATTGTAATTCTAATATTCATTTGCAAATAATTCAATCATGTAATTTGCGCTAAATCGAAACTCTTAATTCTGTTACTTTTGAATGTGACCTTACCAAGTTGTGACAACTCACCGTAGGCTCGTTAAAGTTATCGACGAGTGAGGTAGTGGGTTCGAAGTCAGTTGTGCCGGTGGCGAGATCGAAGGGCATTGGTTGTGCCTTGGTGGGGCTGAACACGGAGCGGGCCGAGGCCGGCGTGTTGCGGCCCCGGCTTGACGACCCCGACGGCGGAGGGGGGAGGAGGCCTTTCTGAAATTACAAATACCCTTTAGCTTTTTGGAACATACAGAGACTAGAAAAGATGTTTTTATTTAAAAGAAATGTACCATAATCCTCTTTTTAGTATCCATCTAAATATAAATAAATATTGGTCATTAATGTTTGGACATTATAACACAGCGCCATCTAGACACGAATGCTGATCACACAAAATGTTTGCCCTGACGCGGGAATCGAATCCGCAACAACTAGTTCAGCAGCCAGGTAGACTAACGGAGACTGTGTCGTCAAACAATTTTGCCATCTATAAATCTAGTTACGTGAGGTATAATGTATAATAAAACTCTTTATTGCACACCACATAGAAAATAAAATAAAAGATATAATAAAATAAACCTATGAGAAGAGTGTAAACAGGTGCGCGGTTCCACTCAAAAACCGGCCGCAATAGTTAACAAAATATTGATAGGTAACCTGTGAAGAAGGTACGATAAAGGAGTCCCCGAATGGGTCCGAGGAGGGCGTGAGTCCCTCGACCTGCGAGAGTCCCCTCCGCAGCGAGCTCAGCTCCTGCTCCAGGTCTACCAGCTCGGCCACGCCGCCCTCCGCATGGGACTCGCCCTTCGACGCCGGGGTTTCACTCCCAGCACTTGTTATATTCTAACACAAAAAATCTTCAGTTAAATCGCACAATTAGAGAGATAGGAAGAAAGAAAATTTATTTTTAATAAGTGCGGCGCAGCATCAATTAAAATTATATAAGGTACTAAATAGATGCTTACTTTAAGTACATTATAATTTTTTATTAATTATAATTTGTTTTTTGCATTAATTGCACTAATTATTACGTTTAAACGCATCGGTTTTCTAAGCTACATTGCGGATCCTGATACGGTTTTTACTAACATGTGGTTAGTTGAACTGTGGGTGTATAGCTAAAGAATCCATATTATTTTTATTGATAGTATAGAAAGTCAATATCTAAAAAGTGTAACCCGAACTGAAGCGAGTAAATTATAAATGCTACCCGCCACGGACAGGAGACTTTCCTATTCATAAAATGAACGATTGAATTTACTAGCTATATAGTAATCTCAGTGTTTCTAAAAATTACGTGGAGTCATATTTCTATATTCACAAAGTAATTAATTCTACATTGGTGCATAAGCATCGCACACACGCTTAAACTGTATAGATATACGCGTCCATGGATAATCTCGAGCTAATTTCAATAATTATTTTAAAGCGAGACGCTCGTCACTTAGCGTCTGTGTGTGAGTTTGTTAGCGAGTACGCCTGATGCCACCGACGTAAAGGAATTGTGTATAACAATATAAACTACAAATGTGGAATATTACAATCTCCCGTCTGTTAGAGCGCTTGTTTGCTACCTTTGCATTATAAAAATCTGTTAGCACTGTGTACGTAATTACTTTATCACATACGTGTAAATGATACTGATTCACTGGTACTATGACTGCACACCAAAGTAGACGTGTGCGTGCCTTGCTCATAACATTTGATTTAGATTTCGTCTTGATAACATCAAATTAACATGTCACACGCCAAACCAAAACTATTAATCTGGGGAATAGTAATTCTTAAATTGGAATCACTATCTTGCAAGGAAGGAATAATTAAATATTAAAAAAATATATTCATACATTTAACTTCTTCACTGAGAAATGAGTGTTAAAGTTTCTAATAACACTTAAAAACTTCATTTATACATATAACCTTTACTTATCTTCAAAGCAACTCGTAAACTTTAATAGCAATAGTTACAAATCAATGAACAAGTACTAACACAAATCAAATGAAGAATACTGGATGAATTAGCAAACCTGCGAGCTAGATGAATACTGTTTGTTTGTTATAGGAGGGTAACGACAAACAAGCGTGCTTACGATAATATCGAGCAATGCGCGCAATGTCGCCAACCTCATGTTGACAGAACAAAGCCTTGTTTGACAATCTAACGTTCCTATAAACAACGCGAGTCAGTTCACGAAATTCATCGATATCTTTAGGACTTTAACGGGCATACGCATTTCAATGTATTTAATAATGGTAAGGATAGGTTAGAGCCCAATCTTTCCCAAAGTGGGCGATAGCGGCTTGTGGGCGCTGGAGGCCTAGAGGGGGTGGTAAAGGGTGCAGAAAAGATTTAGGGGCGCTAGTGTGATGATTATTGTAACTTCTGAAGTTTGAGAACCTCTGGGTTACGACCACCTCCTCGTCCAGCTTCTCCTCAAGCTCTGGAAACCTCATAAAATGCAACACTATAATAGACAAATGACCTTCTGCAGGATGTTCCCTATGTCACTACATAATATTAATTTTAAACATTGGACCGACGCACGATTGCGAGATGTTTCAACAATCGAAACAACGGAGTCGGTACAATTTTTTATCGAGTCAACCATCGACTCGCCTTGGCGATGAAACAAACGAGAAGTATTTCGAAGAAGTAGGTCTCGATTGTTTTGATGCAAGCGATTGATCTGAGTCGCGCTGAATCGAGCCAACTACACGCGATTCGAACTCGTTCCGATCGACTGCCATACAAAATAATAACGATGAATCGATATGTTTGAGCTTTTAACCTCTCGCCATCGCATACCTCTAATATTAGTGCAAATACGTGATCTGAAACGTTAGCTACCACCTGACTAGAGGTCATATCAAAGATCTAATTGACCTCACCTTAACCTTGATGTCGGCCGCAGCGGCGGCTTGCCTCACGAGGCTGCTGGTGACCGTCTTCCCTTCCAGCTGTTGCTTCGCCATCTCCACCTCTTTCTTCTTCAATTCGAACACTACTTGGAACAAATCTCTCATCGCTATTACTACCTGAAATCATTCAACAATCCACAACATTTAAATATCATTTTTTGTTCGATTTTATAAGCTACCGTATCTTTCATCTGACTACAAAAATTGGTATAGAGGCTAGAAATCACTGGGTTTCATCTGCAGGTCAGACTTAGGATTCTCAAAAAACTCAATAACCAAAAACACAAGTAAAACCGCGGGCACAACTAGTTAATTATTAATCATTGATTTACGCATTATTTATATTTTATCTATTCCTTTTGCGACTTCCCTATCTTCAATTATTCCAAATTTCATTGAAATCTTTTCAGTGGTTCTGCCGTGAAAATTTAACAGACCGATAACTTATTTACCAACAAAATGGCAACGCACGGCAGACAGATCGCCCAGTGATATAGTATATCGTTTATAGGTATAAAACTGCGAACGCCTCTTTATCGAATCATCGACAGGGCGCTTTTCTCATTTATGATATTAACATGGATCATGTATGGTCATTATCTTGTAATAACTCCATAAACAAGGCGGATGAGTCATCTCTATTTGTGGTCTTATTGCCAATCGGTATGCTACACCCAATGATATGTGTATAATATCATTGGCTACCCGCTATTCAGTTACTTATTGTATAAATTGGTCGCTGTCTCAATTGGGTGTTATCCCGCGTCAAGGTCAATTTGTGTTAAGATATTCCACTCAATTGAGAGTCTCTCTTTCAGGCGCTATAATTAAGATGATAACCTTTTATATGAAAAGGATTTTTTATGCATCTATGCATATTATTACCACGCCGTAGAATTTTAAGTACGTTTAAAATTATTTTGTCATCAACCTTGTTGTTGAATACGACGCCAAAGAAGGTTTATCAGCCTGTGTTTGTATGTTTGTTCTTGTGTTCTATGGACTTGCTACTCTACATTCTCACGACAAACTTCTTTGAAACCTCTTTACACAGTCAATGGATATCTTAGTTCATCGAACTCGTGGGCATACCAGTAGATAATGATTACCAAAGATGATCAATTGGCAATCGAATCCTGGCTCAAAAAGTTCTCCCCGCCGATATATGGCGTCTAAGAACGAAGCCAGACTTAAGTAATATACTTGAACGAAATATCGCACTCTGAGTTCCTCATACGCCAGTCCCATAAAACTAGTTGTAAAATGAAAATACTACTCACTTGACTAGCAGCCTTATCAGTCTTGATGCCGAAGAATCGGTGGCCAGTGTCGGGCGAGCCGAATATGTAGCCGAATGCGCGCGAGTCCGTCATATCTTGCGCTATGAACGATATCTTGTGCACCGGGTGGTGGTAGAGTGAGTCCTGGACGGTATACAAAATAAACATAAGACAATTAAGAAAAGTAGGGCATAACAATATCTTCCGTTCGTAATTTGAAGCTGCCCTGACTGGGGACTATACCTCAACTTTGCAGAAGATCACAGCCTAATAATCCTACCTAAGAGAAATATGAGTAGTATTGAGTTCCTGCGGTGAGTCAGGTCGCCAGTGCTCCATGGGGGGTCAGATAGAAATGGAAGCTAGTAATAGTTTAGTTTGGTCTGTTCCTATGTTGGCACAGTAATTCCATTATTTAGCAGAAAGTAGGCAATGCGCAAATGTTTTCCTCTGGTTTTCGACATAGGCTGCAAATAGCCGCTTACCTGCAGGCAGAGTGCACGCTACTTTAAAAAAGGTTAGCTATAGAAAGATCTGCTGATATATCTAAATGAGTTCAGCAACTTCTGGACTGATTTGAGCTGTCACACAAGTCTGCTGACGTTTTTAGTAAATAGAAACCTAATAGAATAGTCATAAGATTCATATTTTAACGTATTTCGTCGCGACACGGATCCGTGACAAAGCAGACTAAAGGTTAAGATCCCGCGGTAAACCGGGATGTGTCCTTTGTTGCGTCTGTTAATGAAGTCCCTTGTGGATGAAAGGTCCGTAGTTAAGTAAAAAGGTTTGACTAATTAAAATTAAGAGAACAGCTTCCCAATCCATCCTTAATTCAAGGGGAAACACATGTAGGTTTACCTACACTTATAAATAGTAATGTACGTACCAAGGACTATCTAAGGCGATGTTTTGTAATAAGGGTTTAGAAACGCAGACTTTCTTATGAAAATGAAATGCTTTCGTATGAAACGCACACACAAATACACTCAAATTGCAATCGTGGTAATCGCTGGACACATTATACCCGGCCGATTCTCATACTTCGAGTTTTCCAAGAGTGACAAATCTGTCCGCATCATTTTCGTAATATTTGCTCGGCAAGCTCTGTAAGTAATATCCTAATGATCCCCTTGGATTAGAACTATTATTATCTTATCAGTCATAATGATACCACTTTCTGCATTAAGGCCTGTTCAGACGAGTATTATTCGTTTAATCGCTGACGGAACAGTATTTTGTATAATTTTATGATCTCACTGGGATACTGCTCCCGCTCCATTAGCCTACTACAGGCACGGGTAGCGAATACAGCGTCCTAGTCTAGGTGCGTATAAATAAATAAATCAATCAATCTCAATGCATGCGTCAGACGAGACGGCGACGATTGACCTATAACCAGGATCATCACAATCATAGCTTATTATACATATATAGTTACACCAAGGGGCCAACTATGATCGTTGAAGCAGCGCGTATTAAAACTTTTTTAGCTAATTTTCCGGTGCCAAAATGAAACGTCATAGCTAAGAAGTTACTAAGACGTCACTGCTATAAAGATGACAGTCGGCCCCCCGTTTGACTAAAGAAAAATTGATTAAAAAAAATACAAGTATGATTTCTTAACTCACCCCAGTCTTATCATCCCTAAGACGCAGTCCATCAATAGCCACGTGGACTTGTATCCTCTGCTTGTGCTCGCCGGCAGCTCGGATGGCCATCTTCAGATCGGCCAGTGCCTCCTGGCACATGCGGTCACCTCGTGCTTCGGGCACCTCCAGCACTCCTATCAGCTTGGCGCGAAACGACACGCCCTCGCCGAGAAACCGGCCCGGCTCGTTCTTGTCTGTTCCAAATTTAATTTTAACTTTAAGAAGCACGGTCTTTTGGATGCTATTAATATTGTGATTTATAAATACAATCACACTGCCCAATTTTAATCTGTGCAATACTGTATTATAATGGTTTGCATAAGAGGGCCCTGTGACCACTTGTCATTATAACAACACCAATTAATATGTTAAAAATAAGTACAAACTGTTTTATAAGCACTTAACCAATGTTTAAGTTATTTTACCAAGCGGCATACAATTATTACAAAGCGATGACATAGGACAACACAAAAAACACACGTATATGTTTAACCACTATTCCACTCCTTAATTAGGTAACGTAAAGGTACCTTTGCAAAAATGGTCCTTTGATTCGGTCTTTTTCAGCGTCATTTCGTCAATTTCATTAAAAAGAGCAGAGATAACACGACACAAGTTGGATGCAAAATAAAAGCGAACCAGTACGTCCTATTTTGGTCCCTGTTTACGGTGCATCATTGCCGTTTAATTGAATTTCCTGTTTTTAAATTTAGATTCTCGGGATTGGTCGAGTGATGCCTATACTATAAACCTATAGGTACCCTCCTACTTTACATGTACCTTACCGACTTAACACGAGTGCCACAAATACCGACTATAATGGCTAATAATTAGGTACGTTGTTATATTTTTAATTCCATTCTGTGGCAAGAGAGCAGAAGCAAATATTTGAAGAATGTACTGCGCAATTCTTTGCACACCACACAGACTATTAACGAAATAACATGCTTTGTTAGTGTTTCAAGTTTATTTACAGAAACTACAATGTACCTAATTTCTCGCCTTCCCGAAAGGTTCTCCGAAGGGGTAAACAGAGGTTAAAACACCTACTAGGTACTTTACATGGATTATTTATACCGTACAGCCGCTTGTATCTATACTGCGCATAAAGTATATTAACTCGAGTTTGTGGGCTTAAGCCGTCAATCTAATTGTATTATGAAGCGGAGAGCCGTAAACGAAGCACTTAAATTCATACTTGAACAAAAGGTTCTGGCACTCAGACACAGACTTAATAACAGTAAATTAAGCTTGGCCTAAACCATTCGCTCTTAACGGAGTGTCCAGATAGCCAAACCAGCGGCCAAATATGGTTGAAATATGGAAAGTTATAACTTGATACCTTTTTTATAACTTTTTAATTTTCTTATTCAAGTATTCTAGCTAAGATATAAGTAGTGCCTACCTTCTTTCTTTTCTCTTCTCTACTTATGCACATATAATGCAAGATACGAGTAAGTACAAGCAAATATTACAGACTAGATTAGGGACTACTATATTCTCAAATAAAACCTGTCTTCCATTAGTTTATAAATTGCTAATCATAATACAGCCTTTGCGTAAAACGCGCCGCCTACCAAAGCATCATTTCAATAAACGACCGTTTTAATGCCCTTACTCTACATGACCCCATTTCGAACTGTAGTTTAAATTCGCAATGTAGTTTTCTAATAGACAGAATTTTAGGTCAAGTTTGATTGAACTGAGCTCCGCTCCGCAGCTATAAAATTTGTCGTGCTGTAAAGCCATTGAATCATGTATGTTTGGGCCGCAGGCAACATCGCGACTAGCGGTATATAGTTATCACGATTCCTGCATTGTTTGAACAATAATTTTTAAGCTTTTACTAATACCATAGTGGACCTATTCTTATGGCAAAATTCAAATATAAGTAGATAGGTACCACATTTACGTAACAGAAACTAGAAGGAGTAACATTAAAGCAGAAGTCAACACACAAGAAGAGTATCAAACATACACGTGCCATGAATGCTATGATACTGCCTACAGAAGCTTGTAATGTGTTATGGAATGAACCGATACTCACCGAACTGCCGCAAGAGATGCTGGAAATGACACACCTGCATAATTCCCGTACAAACCGACAAATAGCAAGTTAGGCCACCGGCGCCGCTCCTCACCACAACACACCCTCTGTCCAAAACCACCGGGACACATTATCATACGGGAGTTACGGGACTAGGAGTTAGGGGACTGGGGCACTGGCCACCGGCCGCCGGGACGTGCTAGCGACATACCATGTTAGTAGGGTGAACGTCAGTGCTTAGTAGAACCATGCATGTTACATATTATAACATAAACGTGATCGCAAAATATAATAAAGCTATGTATACGTATGTGGTTGATTTACACTTAGCGCTATCTAACAACACCGCATTACTGGAACTTTGAAAATTATAGAAAAAATACTGCAGCATCGTAAAATGTAAAGGTGCTCGCTAAGCGTTTCGGACTCACATTTGCAAGGGCTGGTTTTCTTACGAAGGGTTTGCATTGGAAAATCAGTTGGTAACTTGTGATTGAACATCGGGACCCTTAACGTTTCGAAAGCACTGAAATGTAAATTACACTATTGGATGGCACTGAACACCGCGCTACTGTACATCGCGGCCACTGTTCTAAAAATGCAGTTACACCATTTCACTTCAAGACCTATTGATTTTTGTTGCGGTTCACGAACTTTGAAGCGCACGGTCGCGTTTTTTCACATAATTATTAGTTAGGAAGTGGTGCGGTTCTGTATGGTTGTATAATAATTAGATAGTGAAAAGATGGTGTTTGTAATGTAATGAGGCGGCGCGGTCCGCAGCACATGGGCTCGGCACTCGGCTGGTCGCGGCTCCGTCGCGCCGCGCCGCGCATACACGCGCGCACCCCTGATCGATATTCTCCCGTCACTTTTTACGATTCTCTCAATGAACCTCTTTCGAATTTTATTGCTTTACTCGACCTTTAAAATTGCTATATTATCTGAGGTTTCTTTCGATGCTACAGTCTAATAACTAATTGCTGATATTAATGGAGATTTAATACATTGATATATAGGGTTGATTTTCCCTTGTTTAACAAAAAGTTTAATATTAAATCAATAAATATAAAACTGAATAATATTATTTTCTCATGTTTAGTTAGTCTCTCACTGCTTTGTTACTATAGTAGAGTAAACAAATAAGCACTTAGGCACACATAAATATGAATGTTCACAGATAACCCATTGAGGATGCCATGCAAATACCAGCATTATGTATGTAAGGAATACTTGTGCATATTTATCTTCAGAGTAAGACATTTGTCAAATGTTATCTGTACTATTTCCTTTAGATAGCACTGTGCTTCTGAGTTTAGATGGATAGATAGCACTGACTTTGTTTCCATTCATTTCTTCATGTAATGTCAACAAATTCATTTCATTTTCAAATCATTCAACACCATTTTTAACATTTTCATTATCTATAGAAATCTCAATTAAAATTCTAGATTGGTTGGGATTAAGATTGTGACAGGGACTAAAAATTTTTTTTAATTCAACAATAGTAAAAGAGCACCAAACTTGTGTTCCTCATGTGAAAAATATAATATATTTTTGGTACCCATTATTTAGTTTTTAAATTTGTATTGTCTTTATCTTACCAACCTCACATTTTATCATTCATTTGACACTGCTATTCATATCTTCTTAATTTTGAACTTATAGGTCTCACCTTCTCATCTAATCTATCTAATGTAATACAGCCCTATGAGAGGCATTTTTTTATAATGAGAAATCCTCCAATGGTAGGATATCTGTGCACTAAAAGTTTTACAAGCAGTCAGTTCTACTGACTAAAACTCAGTATTGTCCCCCATTCTGTTCAGGGGCTGTGCTTTCTGGTTGCAAGGGCTTCTGCTATCCGGCTCTATGAGAGGCCCGTGCTAACCTTGTTTAATTTAGAACTAGGCATAGTAGCATTTTATACTACATTAAATTTGATCTGTTTGCTGGTATAAAATTTAACAACAGAAAAAATTTAAAATTCACAGAAGGATCAACCCACAATTTCAACCCCTTAGGATTGAAATTCCAGTAATTCTTTCATAGTTTTCACCTACACCTTCGGAACTGTATGTCCCTGGGATAGTTAAGGCTATATGTTGATATATCAGGACTTATTTTTATATGTGAAGATGCACAAAAAATAAGTGTGTGAAAGAAATAATTCTACACTAACACCACACTAACTTCAAACATTTTTATGTGTTTAAAAAGTAAAAGAGTAAGGTATTATTTCTGTTCCTACCTAAGTTAATGATATCAATAAAAAAATATTGTTCATGCTAAGGGAGCTGTATGTAGTGCTTAGACCGGCTAGAAGGCTAGACGCTATGACTAGACATAAGTATACATTAATAGGATTATTATGCTTCTATTCAAACTCAATAGGTACTTCGAAATTAACTGCCCCACACTTGCAATATATATTTTAAGAGTACATCTGCAATAACTCACCTTTGATATTAGCCATGGTTTATAAAAAACACTCAAGGACCAAAATTAACATCATTAGAGTTTGTAAACTGGTTTACAGTTAGATTTGCAGTGCTACAAGTGCTTTTATTTTGCTGAATGAACATTTGTTGACATTATAAACGCTATTTATTTCACAAAGTTTTCTTTTTACGAAAACTTCTCTAATTAATCAATATTAAAAACACAAACACACAAGCAAAACATTCAAATAAAATTTTCGGTATTGACTTCAATTGCCAAATGAATAGAAATGAAATCATGAAATTTATTAATTTTCAATTTGACATATGACACTGTCAAGATGTGTCATTTTATACCATAGATATAAAATAATTTAAAGACTGAGTTCAAAATAAAAATAAATTGCAAATAATAAAACAATATATAGAGATATAGATAATTGAGAAAAAATAGGAGACGTGCTAATTAGCCCATGCTTGTGATGGACAGAACTGAGAGAGAATTAATGACGGATAGCGATGGAACACAAACATTTCCCAGACGACAATTTTAGTTCTTTTCACGAGAGTCATTTCAAATTAGACACTACATGGTGTTTTATTTTTTTGCGCAGGGAATAGCCAGTCTTAGCAATTCTATGTACATTTTATATTATCTACGTCATGTACATAGTAATGTAATAGCTTTCTGTGGCAGTGGTGACCGACCATAGGTAAATTGTGTGTGACAGTGACAATAACACCGATTAAAAAGTAGTGGATAAATGTCATAACAAATATATTATTTTTCAAATAATTTCAGCAAAATTTTTCTACTTATATCTTATCGAACCTTTAGTAGATGAAATGAAACTACACTTTCTGTTCTTTAAACAATAAACTATGACTTTATTCTATAAGAAGAACTGTTTTCTAATAGACCACGGCGAGTATATTACTAAACTTTATAAATTCAATTCAGGCGTCGAGGATGAATCTTTAACTCTAAACCCAAGGCTGTTTTCTTTAATTAGCAAAAATGTTGACGTAAACCGAAAAAGAAAACGTTCAGAAGACACCCATGACGAGGTATTTGCTAAAGCCAATTAATTTCGCGCGCTATGACATATCTGTAAGTCAGGGATTTATTTTTTGCAGGCTATGAAAGTTAAAGCAATGTTTGAAGAATTTGTAAAGGAAATACCTGAAAACATAAAATTAAATATAGTTAATAAATACAATTTATCAGATACAGCCTCTGTCCGGGATATGTGCAAAAAATTATTTGAATCAACTGTATTTGATCATATTGGTATTAATGGTGGGAACAATTCTGATGTCCCATTGAAGTGTGAAGTAAAAGGTGATAACTTTTTAATACCACCTAATTCAAGGTATTTATTATAATATTGAGTATATACTTCATAGAATCTTAAATATATATGCTCATGCCTGTATTCCCCAAAGGGGTAGGCAGAGGTGTTGTAATAACAACACTCACTTTTTACTGAAGATGATTGAGTGGCAATGTGACAGATGGTGAGTCTATTGCCATCTCAGGCACTACACATATTTTGAATTGGTTTTCAGACATATGCAGGTTTCCTCATAACTTTCTCCTTCACTGTAAAGCATGTGGTGTGAAATCACTCATAAGTTTTTAGAAAAACTTATTGGTGCTCCGCTAGGATTTAAACTTGCACGCCCAAGTTGGGAAAAACTGAGATGATGTGAGCAGATTTCAGTATTTGTTTTTAAATTTTTTAACTTTTTTTAATCATTCTTATTTTTAATGTATCTCCATAATAAAGATAATATAATTTCAGGTTCTTCTGTGGGTGTGTAAAAGAGCAATGCATGAAACTAGAAGGCAGTAAATTTGACATTGTGTTGGCAGACCCTCCATGGTGGAACAAATACATAAGAAGATTGAACAAGGCTACAGACAATTTAGGGTAATATATTCAATAGTCTTGCGTATTTAATCAACATCACGTGGTTTCACCCGCATAGTTCCCGTTCCCGTGGGAGTACGAGAATAAAATATAGCCTATGTTACTCACTGATGATGTAGCTATCCATTGCTGAAAGAAGTTCCAAGATCGGTCAAGTAGTTTCGGAGCCTATTCAATGCAAACAAACAAAAAAACAATCAAATCTTTCATCTTTATTAGTTTAGATAAAATGTCAAACGTCAGTGTCAGCATTTATCAGGTTTTGTATTTTTTCAAAGAATTTCCATCTTTAGTCACATCCTGAGCCACTATGATCAAATATGAAGGATTCTTTACCATCTGATTTCTGGATAATCTTCAGTAAAGCCTGTCTGTCTGTTTCTCTGATTGTTAAGGCAATTAATTTCGTAAGGACTTGACAATTTTAATGGAATCTTTCTCTGGTAGAAGCTGATGTTACAATTGAAATTATAAAGTCCACTGTCTTTAAAAAAAATTAAGGTAGTGTGAAATAATTACACCTATGAAATTAAGTCTTTGCGGGTGAAAATGTAGGGCACAGCTGGCTTATTATACATAAATTTATTTATTTTATTAACACCAACAAGATATACACTGCTCTTATGATTATAAATCTTATGCAATACAGTTTTAGACAAAGTGAAATCTTAATTATAGGTGTTACACGCTAGCTTATATTAAGAAGTATGTCTAATTACAAAGTAATTAAGTATAAATTACCTGAATTCTTATTGTGGTTTAATGAAAGAAATTAATATAGAAAGAAATTAGCTGTGCCCTGCGGTTTCACCCGCGTAGAGTAAATTTCATGGGTGTCCCGCGGAATCCTTATGTTTATTTTAAATAAAAGTAGCCTAAATTACTCCTTGTTATATTAGCTATCTGCGAGTGAAATTCCCGTTGAAATCGGTCCAGCCATTTCGGAGATTACCCGGAACAAACAGACAGACAGACAGAGAAAAATTTTTAAACTTGGGTTTTTAGTGTCAGTAGCGTGTATACTTTCATATGCATTTAGTGAAAAGCTGTTATTTAGGAATTACAAACAGACACCTCAATTTTATTTATCTGTATAGATTTTTACTTACTTTGCAGGTACTCAATGATGTACAATGAGGACATAGCAGCAATACCTGTAAAGAATCTGTTCTCCTCCAACTGCCTTGTAGCAATCTGGTGTACAAACGCCCTAAGCAATATAAATGCAGTGAAAGACATAATATTCCCCAAATGGGGTGTCCAGTATATTTGCACTTGGTATTGGATGAAGGTCACTGTGGACTTGCAGCCTCTTTGCAACTTCAGTGCAGGCTGTAAGAAGCAACCTTATGAAAGACTGATACTGGGCAGAGTTGGAGAGGTTGATGACATTCCTGAGAAAGTGATTGTCAGTGTCCCCAGTGCACTGCATTCTCATAAACCACCATTGATTGGTAAGTTTGGTTTTATCCTGCATGATAATTAAATTATATATACCCTGTACTGAGTGCTGTCCGTTCTCGCACAGTAGTAAATTTACGAGTCCGATATGTTAATTTACGAAACATGCGCAGTATCCCGTATATAAAAAATATACTATGTAATCATGCCTGCTACGTCGGTCTTGTAGTCTCCGCTACTGCGGAACAGGAAGTCCTAGGTTCGATCCCCAGGTCAGGAAAAATGTTACAGGGTTTTCAAATCTATAATTTTGTAGCTATAGGCTCGCTCGAAAATATCTATTTATTCACGAAACAATTTTGTTCCAGAAATACTATCACAATATGTAAAAGCTGAACAACCACAAATATTGGAACTATTCGCGCGGTACTTACTTCCGAACACTACGAGCGTGGGAAATGAACCATTGAAATGGCAACATATATCATTGTATCAATCAGTTACTTGACTTTAAACTTTATTCTAACTCTCAAAGTGTTTCTATTTGTCCAACATGTTCAATTTTGAAAGTAATTTAAGAAATGTAAGAATACTTCGAAATATTTTGATAATGCTCTAATTCTATTTTTAAAATATAAATACATATAATTTTGATAGTCATGTGGAAAAGAAAGTGCATATATAATCACTTATTGGAAGGGCCTTACGGAGTTAGCAAGGTATTAAGGCTTATTTGTATTTGTCATACTTAATTAGAACACTCATAAGGCTGCCTGTCCATTGGAGCGAAGTCAGGTGCGCGGAGAGTCAGAGAGCGGTGTGCGGGGTAAAAATCTACAAATAGATTTGTACAAAATATCCGTTGCTGCATTTCTGTTGGTGGATTTTTACCTCGCTTCGTATTAATGTACAGGAAGCCTAAGGTTGGTAAAAAATCGATTGGATAACTGCTGGGATGTGAAAAACAAAAGACAGTGAATGATATAAATATAGGTACTTATTTTTAAATACGTTCTTAAAAGTAAAAATGTACGTTAAGACTTTCCATTGACAATGACACTGGTTTTGTTGGTTTTCTTCGGGTACCCATCGGGGTTCATTGTCTGCCATCTCCAGAAGTCTGTGCCTGCAATCATTAACCATTATTAAAAAAAAAATTAGTAAAAAGCTGTTAATTTAGAATTACAAACAGACACTTTAATTTTCACGAGTTTTCCGTTTTCGTAATCTACACTCGCTAACGTCTACGCCGAAGATTTGTATGAGAATTTGTACAGCGCTTCCTAGGGGTGACGTGAAGAACTAAAATATGTTATACAAACATAGTCAGAGACGCTAGCGTGGAAAACGGTGACATACTCGTGATAGGGGTTCTGTACAGATGTATAGATAATACTAACACATCTCCTCAATGGTGTATTTGGTGGTCCAGCCGAGCTCGCGGTTGGCGAGTGACGCGTCAGCCCACATGGCGGTGATGTCCCCCAGCCGCCGGTCCACGTACTGCAGAGGCACCTTGGTACCGGTCACTCGCTCGAACACTCCCACTAGCTCCTTCACTGACACTCCTCGACCCGTGCCCAGGTTGTAAACCTGACAAATGGAATTTGGTGTTTAAGTTTCGAAACTTATCAGGTTTAATCAGTGGCCGAAGAGTCTGACACGTGCAAGCGTCGACGAATGACCTTACGTTTTAGCGTGGCTCAAAATGTGTTTATACTACTTCGGAGGCGGGTTGTAGTAAACATCCAGATAGTGGTCTTCGTCCAGGACGTTCTAACGTCCGAATAAGGTACCGATTCAGTCTCTCATTAGGTATCTAACATAGACGCTATATATCTTTGACAGAAGACCGCGAAAGCATTAATTCATCAATGATTGTTTTATTTTTATAGTTTCGATGACGCATCCCTTGAGCTATCAAAGCATGACAGGGAGGAGGGATCCACTTAATACGGTATTTTATTACCTTGAGTCCAACCTGCTTCTCCGCAATCAAGTTAAGCGCGGCCACGTGACCGCTGGCCAGATCCATCACGTGGATGTAGTCTCTGATACCTGTAGGAATTAGTTCAATCAATACTTTAGTCCTTGCTACTTAAAAAGATACCTCATTACAATGTAGGTACCTCTCTGCGGTCCCTACCACCAGACGCATATTTAGGTATCATCAGGTATAATCATGATGGCCGTGGGGTTTGAGCAGTCGCCTGTTCGAAGCAAGTTCGAATCCCAGCGGGTACCAATTATTTTTTCTAACAAAAAAAAATGTGCACTGATTTCACACCACGTGCTTTACAGTGCTTTACAGTGCAGGAAAACATCATGACCGAACCTGCATATATCTGAGAAGAAATTTAAAAGACATATGTATAGTGCCTGTGACGGCGATAGACCCACCATTTGTCACGCTGACACTTAATCATATTCGATGAAAAGTGGGTGTTGTTATTACAACACTTCTACCTACCCCTTCGGTGAATACAGGCGTGACTATTGGTATGTATCAGGTATAAGGGTTGTTTGTCTCTCACCAGTGCCATCAGGTGTATTATAGTCGCTGCCGAACACAGTGAGCAGTGGTTTCTTGCCGAGGGCCACTTGCGCCATGAAGGGCATCAGGTTGGTGAACTCCTTGGTGGGGTCCTCGCCGATCCGACCCGAAGGGTGCGCGCCCACCGGGTTGAAGTACCGCAGGGATATTATATTCCATTTCTAGAAAATTTAAAAACACTTCAGTTAATTTTAGACCATTTCTGCGCTACCTAGGCCTGGTGTATACATTAGGGTATGTATACAATTTATTTACACGTTTGATTGGTGCAAATAGATTGAAAGTCAAATAAGGCTATTTGTGATGTCATAGTTGCGTTGAGGATTATGTAATCTAATAACTCAGACTAAAAAAAAATTTGCTCATAATTATTTAGGTATAATACATCAAAAACCGAATGCCAGATAATGCCTAATCCATTTCGGTATCGAGAGACATTAATCACTCACGCACAATAATCAATTCAATCACAAATCACAGTTTAATGACAGAATTAATTTATTCATAGTTCCGTACTATCCTTGACATTCGGAATCGCGGCATGGCATGATTGGTACCTATCTATTAGGTCAGCGGAACCGGTTTGACTGTGTGTCATCCGATTCCGCGTCGAATGCGAGACTTCTTATCTTTCTATTTTGTAAAAAGTCTGACCGTTAAGTTCAAAAGATTATCCCGTTTTTAATGATTGATCTGGTGTTATGACTGTCAATTTTTTGTTTGTTATTACCATAATCTACAGTAAGCTAGATATATAGGATTATACGAACACCGATCTTCCTATTTCAGGTCAGCAGTTAAACTGGTATTGCAATTTCGACTTTTACCTAGTTTGCCATCTTGCGCAGGTAATGTAGCTCTCTATTTGTGTGACTTAGTTAATTACTAACCAACAGATTTGAAGAGGCCCATTGGAAGATTCATTTTAATCTCCTTTCCCGCATAACTTGTTCTATTTAATGATTACGCTTGCCTCTTAGGTAAACGTACCTTCTCGGCCGTACTTAAGTCCTTGAGCATTTCCTCAATGAAGTACTTGGTCCTGCCGTAGACGTTGGTGATGCTGCCCGTGGGGTGTTCCTCGGTGATGGGCAGCGTCGCCGGCTCGCCGTAGACCGTGCACGACGACGAGAACACCATTTGGTAGCAGTTGTGGGAACGCATTACCTGGAAGAAGAATTCATATAAGTATATGTATTCCTAGCATAAAATAAATATAAGCCAGTAAGCTAAGCTTATATTTATACTGTGCTATTACTTTATACGAGTATATCTGACTTCCAGCAGTCTACACTCTAAATCTTAAGTAGAGTACCTAAGTAAAGTGTATGAAAAGTTACGTACCTATTAGTACTTTACATACAATATCTCTATGTAAAATACATAGCTATGTAAATATCCACCTGAAAAAATGTGACCATTGAGGCCGTTGCACAAAAGTAGGACCCGACGGTCATTTGTCTTCTATATTACAGCGATTACCGAATTTATAGATATTCAATTTGCAACAATACCTGGAAACGCCGGTTGTACCAAACTGTATGGCACAAATCACAATGTTACCCAAACCCAATATAGACGGGTTTCGTTCTTTGTTTGCTTGCATAAAGGATAACGTGATACGATTAGCATGATTCCGGGGTCACATGGACAATTCGCATGAAACAACTAAGGACAAACCGTACCAATTTGATGAGTCACTATTTTTTTAATTCGGTAATCAGTTTAAGATAATCTAATTAATGTTATCTAAAGAAAAAACATACATTGGACCTTTTCCGCAGATAAGATTGACGATATTAGCTTCTGCCGGACTTGAAAATGACAAGGCCTGTGTAAACAGGAAACTGATAAGTTTAATTTTATTTTCACACGAAACTGGCTTCAAAGGAGACGAATAGAGGCTAGAAAATACGGGACCTAAAAATGAAGCCGAATGAACTGAGTCTACACCACACCTCGTTACTTAAGGACTTTCTGTCCGTAATTTAGGTAGAAGGTGACGATCTTGTAGTCCAAGGTATCTAGAATATTGCAAAGAATATTATATTGTTTAAAATAGCTTTACCTCCAGTAAGTTCAGCATACCGAGCAGATTGTTCTGGTAGTATAAGAGGGGCTGCTGCATTGATTCCCCCACCGCCTTTAGCGCTGCGAAGTGGATCACGCAGTCCACTGGGTGCTGCAATCAAAACTGACTTTTAATCTTAAGCACTTAGATGTTAATTAGATTCGTCGGTTGGATATCACCAAATACTTGAAAGGTGTTACATACAATAAGAGGTTACCACAATAGGTAAGTACATTGAATAAAAAACATAAGGAGAAGAGACAGAGTATGGAGAAAAACCGGTTGGCCCTTTTTCATGTGTAATAGGTAACTGTATTGTAACTTATGGTGGACGATTCTTACTCACCTTATCGAAAATATCATTAATCTGTGGCTTATCTAGCAGATCTGCTTTGTAAAAACTAATCTTTTTCCCCGTGATTTCCTCAGCCCTCTCCAGTGCAGGCGACCCTGCCTCCCCTTCCACTGAATTGGCGAAGTTGTCTATAGCTATGACTTCATAGCCTGCTTCTAACAGGTCCACCACGCAGTGACTGCCGATGTAGCCCGCGCCGCCCGTCACTAGGATTGTCTTGAATTTAGGCATTTTCAATTTTATTCTGTAAACAATAAAGTGAGAGTCAGAATAGGTGCCTACTTGTTTATTTGCACTTTGCAGTACTGCTTGAAGACTACGACTGCATGCATATCAGCTAGAGTCTACGTACTACGTACCTAGTACCTACACAAATTAGCGGACCAGTGGGTCACCAGCACTTGATAAAAAGTAGCTTCAAGTAATTGAGCTTGAAGCTGCCCATGTGGCGTCCGTGTATAGGGTCTCTATGTAGAATACAGATGTTAGCTTTACCTATAATTATTGACGTATCCAGTTAAGTAAAAGGGCCGTCACGATACGAAAATAGTTAGGGTACTGCGCACATATAGACAGAAACAGATTCATAAAATTTCTGCTCATTCAAGGAACACGCTCACAGCTCATGACCGGATCTGTACCTACCTTATTATCGAGCCCCTCTCAATGCAAGTACTTAGCGTCTAAATAACTATATTAAAGCAACGTGTTTGTGTCTCTTAAAGATTTTGAGTTAGCGTTCGTAATTTGAATTGTATGGTATTTATGCTATATTACGTATGTAAGTGTATATGTAAATGTTCTGTCTCGTCTGTAATACGTGTATTCCGACCATGAATACTGATTAGGTATACTATGTAATCTATGAACAGAAAACAGAATGCTAATTAAAGAAAAAAGCTTAGTAAGAACTTTTTTCTTTTCAATGATCTACTTCTACGCATCCTGCCAGCGATAGCCACTGTCGAACACTTAGATATTTGTTGATTTACGTGAAAAATTGAACCCCAAACACAAATAATACAAGATGGTTATAATATGCAAATTGTTACATTATGTCTTGTATAATCGTTTATGAAAATAACGAATGCGCATTTTTAAACTAGGTATCACTTTCTATTTCGTTCCAGAGAGAGTTTAGCTCATAAAAATCAGAATACAAATATGGGGGGATTGTCTGAATAACTTAACTACTCGGTAGACCTACGTATTCCCAAATACTATGTACTACCTAGGTACTCTCAATTGTTTCAAGGCCCCATTCAAGTAGAGTATATTAAAAAAAATATCCGAAGAAACAAAAGCACTGGAATTAGGTACTAAGGTTGGTACAGTACCTACAGTGCACACCTTGAATTTGAATTTAACGTAGTGAATATTTGCTGCGTTTGAGGTTGAAACTCTGGAGCCTTTGGGTCCGGCTCATCAACTTATCAAAGAGGTCTGGTAGATGGTGGGATTGGGACTTTTCACGCCAGAGAATCAGCATTGCTATTCACCATGGCAATGCCTACCCGTCTTTTGGCACAATCCTGAGATACATAGAATTGGGGCAAATTTTCTACTTGTAGGTAATTTGTTTTAAACCAACTTTGTATAAATAGGGAACAATAATGCACTAATATCAAGAATGGAATCAGTTCGTTTGTTCTACGTGAGAAGACTGCAATGGGATGATCACAAGTTTAACTCTACATTTCAATGGGTTATTGTTTTACACGTGCAAATTGAGAACTGAATAAGAGGCACCTGAATATTGAGAATATTTACAGATAGTAAATATTCTCAATTTACTTAAAGCGAACAGTCGAACTGAAGACAGACATAATGAACTGTGTCCAAGAATTTGAATGCTAATTTACTGTGAAGACGATGCTCAAGTTGCTAATAACATCTTAACATGCATGTTAACTACAATATGTTCAATATTTCGATGTGACTGATTTTAAATGGAACAATTATCTGAACTGTCGCGAGGCAAGAGAATTCTTTGTTACATATATCCCATTATCAACATTCTGTGAAGTTTATTTTATTCGGTTACCTGCCATGCCTTATTCTGTAAGGTTTCTCAGCGTCACACTCGACGTCGATTGTCGGTTTCAAAGATACCAAATTGAACTTTATCGTATGTGTGTAATGTATCAATTTCCCATGATTGAAACCGACGCACGACGTCGAGTATGACGCTCAGAAACCTTACAGAATAACGCGGCTGAATCAATGTGCTGGTAAACCAAACTCCGACTAACCTTCGGAATATAAATGCAAAAGGAATGCTCAAGAACAAAATAACAATTTAGTTGATGTCGTCGGTTTGTAACAATTAGGTGCATCTTGCTAAATAATCATCAAGGCGGCGTTTGCGCAACACGCGAACTTAAAACCAAGACTAACTTAGTCATAAGACAATGAACCAAGCAAAAATGGTTTATGAAGAATGTCATACCTACTAATCTCCCCAAAGAAATCGTAAGACGTAAGTATACGCAATATCAAATTAATAACTATATCCGTTCCGTGATAGAACTATCTACGTAATTAATACCTGAAATAAAAGTTTGATAAAGGTAAAAGCTTACCTAATTACTTACATAGTTTAAAGTACTTAGCTCGCTAGATAATTATTTAATTATTATATTCAATAAAATCCTCGATAATATTGAATCACGACCAAGTGAATCACAACCACTCATCAATGGGATTAAAACGCGAATCACGATAAGATTGTGTATAAGGCAATGAAATGTTTTGTAATTGCGTTTCTAATGAAATATGCGTTAGATCATGGTCGGTTTTTATACACGCTTCGAGATATCATCAATTCCTCGGATAACTCATATCCTTGAATTATTATGGTGACGTGTACGACTTCCTGTGTTCCAGTTAAAATTACTGCACACTAGAGGAAATTAAACTGTTCATCAAACAAAATTACTTAAAGATGTATGTATTAAAGAAGACAAAGGATTTCAAGGCGTCTCTCATCACTCACGCCTGTATTCCCCTAAGGGGTAGGCAGAGGTGCACTTATAGTACTAACACTCACATTTCGCTAGCCCAAATTTCCCACGTAATAGGCGTAAGTAAATGACAAGACAATCTACTGCAGCTAGTAAAGGAGAAGAGGAAGATGAAGACCGAGGAGAAGCTACATGGACCAACTTAAGAAGAAAACGGGTGTAGTGTCGTACGTCGAATCCAGAAAGATTGTGCCCAAAAGAGGCAAGAGTGGCGAATGCTCCACCGACAAGAGCGAAGCTCTTAAATTGAAGAAGAAATTGCAACTAATAACCACATTCTAAATGAGCTGGAATTTAAGTCTCCTGTACGTGACTATCAATACTTAAACCCTATCTCTACAATGTCATCTAATCAATCGGCAGACTGATCGTTATCTGTAACTGGAAAGTAGTAGCAAGGTGCAGTTAGCTGATTCTTCGTCCCCTTTACATTTTAAAATAACCATTATTGCCACCACCACGAGACTCCGGACTCCGGATCCCGTAATTACTAGTTGTTTATGTTTTTTAAAACATCCTGCATATCTTGAGGTCATGCACCCCAGATGTAAGCACGTCGGTGTTGTGCACCTTTTGCTAACATATTGTGGAATATTTTACAACTCACCATCATAACCAGAACTAAGTACTTACCAAGCACCAATATTATGCTTTTTAATTTTCACTTAGTATTCTTAATAAGTGCTGCAGATCTTACGCACTAGGTACCTATTTCAAATTGTATTAATTACATTCGATATCATAACGATTTGCTATAGAATAGGTAAGTAAACAAAAAACAAAAACATTGTTGAAATGCTGCACCATTGATTTAAAGATCGCATTTCAGTTGCTTATTAGAGAGCAATTCCAAAATAAAATAAAAGTCTTTAGAGACTAAAGACTTAAGTAATTTTTTTTATATAATTTAAAAAACTATGTATGTCTTATTATATTTAAGGTCCTAAAATGCCCGTTCCTTGTAGCCCCTTCTGAGAATCCGAACAGGATAATATTATATGACGACTAATGAATATTAATGCGTGACACATGCGTTATATTATTTACAGATGGCTACTAAATGCACTGTGTGAATTCATTGAATGATTGTGTATCGTATGGTATGATAGGGCTGGTATGGTATTAGCGACATACAATTTGTGTTAACGGTCTAAAAGGCTGAAATATAAGACCTAGTTAAGGTTTCACCTGCGTATAATTTAACTACATCTACCATCTACAACATCACAAAACTCTTTTTATCATTAGTATCTTACGTACGAGAGTCTACGATGATACCAAAATCGGCATAAGTCTAAAGTATTTTTTTACATTGGTCCTTCGAGCTGGTATAAACTTTATAAAATGAAGTTGTTAAAATTGGATAAAATATAATAATTGCTAAAGAAGTGAATGAAGTTGCATAATGTTAAGAACATTCTCTTGATCACACCCCAAAGTCCATAATTGAATTGTCTGAGCACTGAAAGTTAGTAAGCAGTTAAAAGTCTGCTCTTAATCTAATTGATAATAGCCTATGTTTATTAAGACCAGTTTATCCAGGAATAGCTGCATAATAGGTGCATGGATTTAATTAAATGTGCTTCGTAGTGGTAAGCTTACTTATCCAGATTTTCTAATTGAAGTACTGAACTAAATTTCTGCTAATAATTTTGTTTATCAAGCAGGAGGTGAATTCATAAACATGTATGTGTTATTTCAATTGCAAAACGATGCATGTTAATGATATCTTTACATATTTCTAGATAAGTATTTGGTACTAGGTATCAGTAATAAAGATTTCTATGTACAAATGCATCGCCTATAGCTATTTAGTTCATGTCTGGAGAATTTAAATATATGTTAAATGTAGGTAACACAACCCGCGTGTGTGATAAGAGTTTACTTAAGCATTTAAATGAAGCGGTGCGAATTTGCATACATTATGAGCCAGTGAAGTTCATTGGTATTTGTTTAGCTTGCCCAAAAGCATAGGCTACCACACGACTACTTTTGGAAATTATACTTAGCAAGTACCTAGTCTATATTTATACTAAATATTATAAAGAGGAAAGGTTTGTATGTAAGTATTGTTTGTAACGAATTGGCTCAAAAAGTATTGGATCGATTCAAAAAATTCATTCACCATTTGAATGCTACATTATCACTGATTAATATAGGCTGTATTTTATCACCGTACTCCCATGGGCACGGGAACTACGCGGGTGAATCCGCGTGACGTCCGCAAGTGCTTAATATTTGGTTCTGCTTCACTGAGCACAATTTTTGATTTACACAGAAGGAATTTACCTCTTTTGAAGTGAACGGGACTTTGATTCATGGCTGTCAATCAATTCGACCTTATTATGGAGGAAGTACTCTAACGGTATTACTTAAGTATAGTCTTAAATATGAACATATTAGTAGGTACATATCACAGCAAGAGAAAAACAAATTATGCCGCTTTCTGCTTACTTTCTGCAGCCCGGCATCGCATAGGTGCCGGGCATTAAGCCCATCAAACAATATAACTGTTTCCACGGAATATCTGCCGTTCACTTTCACGCCACAGCTACCGTTAGAAAGAGTGCCACTTACCGGTCGATCTATTGGCCAGT
The DNA here is from genome assembly GCA_964035505.1 of Watsonalla cultraria. NCBI lineage: Eukaryota > Metazoa > Arthropoda > Insecta > Lepidoptera > Drepanidae > Watsonalla > Watsonalla cultraria. The sequence continues at coordinate 7,277,851 of OZ037728.1, forward strand.
TCCATTAACTTATTGAATTATTGTAAACTAGACACTACTTGACTAAGTAATTTATTAAATTAAAACTAAGTTTAAAACAAACAGCGCGACTGGTTCGGCTGCGCGCGCGCATCTGAGACACTAGCAAGGCGCGCACGCTCGCAATCACCGCGAACACGTCACTGATGTTGTTTGCAACCTGTCAGGCTATACTCACACCGATGCGTGGCTTTGCTTTGAAACACTGCGAACATTTTTGATTCAAAATCTAGAATAATGAATTTGAAGATTCGTTTGTGTGCCGCACAAAGGAAGTGCAAATAAATTGTGTACCTAGTGTTAGATAATTCAGGGTCACGTTTGGAATGTAGGTATATCATGTGAATTTTGTTAAGCACAATCTTGCTAACTCTTATACTTGCACTGGTTTAATTGCATTGTATCGGATTGGAAAACGTCACCACAGACGTAACGGTGTAAGTGGTTTTGATCTTGACTTAGCCGTCAGTGACCGCACGAGAACCATACATAAACGTATCTACACTGCCTACATGCAAACAATACAAACATACTTTAATAGCTAAGTCAATACATTCATCAATACTATTTGTCCGATCCCGTTGAGAATACCAAATGTGATATTAGATTAAGTAGCTGTACACACACTACGTCAATTAGTGATATTCATAACAATATACCGTTATGGCCTAGGTACATTTTTACATACTTATATTTTTTAATACTTTTGTAAAATAGTTCCAGGTGTATAGTTTAAGTATGTCCATCTACATGCTGTGTGATAATGTCCAAACATTAACCCCCCTTAATTACATGATTTAAGCCAAAACTAAGCCAACTTAGATTAAAGTATGTCCATTCCTTTTGATATACGTATCACAGAAAGAGATGGAGTTACTTTCAAACTAAGGACTATCTTAGTCTACAATTTGTAATAAAGGTTTAGGTGTTTACATATATTTGTCTCCGATTTTCAGCATCAATTCATTAACCAAAATAAGTTATCGTAATTAATAAGTTGTTAATTAATAAATTAATAGGTTGTAGTAGTGGTGTAGTATTAGAAACATATTGCGGAGCCGAATATGGTCGTTTTAAATCAATGTCAACACAAGGCAAAATGCTATAAACAGCGCGTATTAAGAACTTAGTTTTGACACTCTAGTACCTAATAGAAAACGATGTAGATAGTGCGTCAAGTCTAGTGCCTGAAAATACGTACCGTACCTATATACTTACCTACTTTCTTCGAGTTTGATTTCTACCTGTGCATTTTTTTATTCACAAACTGTTACACATTTTACATCCATTCAATAATATTTCTCAAGTATCTATATACTTCAGTCTATCACCAAATTTATTTACCTAGGTTTTGTACCTGTAAGTTAATAATAACTTACTTAGAACCTTTATCGTTGTCGTATCAATTTATAGGTTTAAATAAAGGTATTTAAAATAATGAATGCAGGCCAATAATAATAATAACAATTTATTGCTTCCTTTAGCGTGTCTAATTAAGAAATAAATAAATAATTCAAATTGAATGTCAACGAATCATGAAATATTGTGAACCTCAAAGCATGCACCTGCCTATTGGCCAGAATATTTCACGATTATGATATAAAATAATAATCTAATTATTATGACATTATTAATGATGAATCATGTGAACCTTATCGCTAGGCTTGTGCGATTTGGACAGATGATTCAATGATTGTATAAATAGTGTTATGGTACTAAGTAATAAATTCTTTGTACACAAACAATATTATCGTAAATAGTAGTCGCACACAAACAATATTATTGTAAATATTCACAATTTAATTGAAAATACGGCAATATAATTGTTAATACGCTCTTTATTGACAATATTATTGCGTGTGTGCGACTACCCATAAAGGTATGTATGCATTAGTGACATCAACTGGCAAGAACAGCATGTACTTACTTAATAAATGTACATAAGTACAAGGGTATGACGTATCCTATTATGGCGCTTATGTGACTAATGCACACATATCCCAAAAATACTTTGACTAAAAGGAAGTCGGTTGTCGTGTATCGTTTCGTAACTTACCTAAAATATAATTTCAATGCTTATGTTTTTTCACACACTTAACATTAAGATACCTTCATAAAATGTTTAAAATTTGAAATAATTAATATACTATTTTGCTAGTTTTGGTAGAGTATTAAAATACCAATGAATGGTGGGTCAGCTTTTATAACTATACGATGCTATGTGAAATACTTTAATGGGTAAGATAGTTTATCATATTTTTAATCTGATAAACTCAGGAACAATAGAAGTAACTAAATAGTTAGATACTGCCTAGAACAAGCTACCATGCATGTCAACAGATAATTAAAAACTTCTTACATAGATAAGACTAGCTAATCACACTTATAACTACTGAAATCAAAACTTTGGTCGTTGTGCCATTTTTTTATGATTTAAAGAACTTTTACTATTTTTTTATTTATTTTGACGTTTTTTTTCTTTACTTAAAACAACGAAGTCCGTCGCAGTTTATATTGTCGGTGTCAGTTGATCGTGTCGCGAATATGTTGTTTATGTCCTGGAAAAAAAAAAAGAAATTAGATCTCTTACATCCCCCGCCTGAAGGTAATTGTTTCTCAACCCCTCTTAAAAAAAAGGGGTACAGAACAAAAAAAATTAAATATACCCTGTTCCATAATATAAATTTTTATAGGAGACGATTCATACCCTTAAGCAAATATTATATACATATTTTTTAAACATATACTCTGAGTGAATTAGGTAGACATTTTAACGGATTATATTGATGAGAAAATGACGGTTCTTGCCAATCGCGAAAAACCCAATTGAAAATCAGATCAAATAGAAAAAACCGCAGACCCGTACCAAAACCTCAATCAAAAAATATCTTAAAGAATCATAAAGGCTTTGTATAACAACTTACAATAAGCGTGTACACCGGTACTAATTAGTTTTTTTAGCATCCTTAGACTCGTCCTTGGGCTGTCCCTTGCCCAGCAGCTTGGCCAGCGAGTCCCAGATGCCGCCCATGAACAGCGCGCAGAACAGGTTCTCAAACGGCACGAATGGGTCGTGGATGCCCAACAGGATCGAAGATAGCTGCACGGAAGAAACAGGTATGTAAGTATGGTATTATAAGAAACTAGCGGACGTCTCGCGGTTTCACCCGCGTAGTTACCGTTCCCGTGGGAGTACGGCGATAAAATGCACAGGGTATCCTTAAGTACATCCTATAGGGTGTACTATAAGTTAAGACCGTAAAGTTACCAAAATGATTGTATATCACATAGGTAACAATCGGCTCAACAGACTTCTACAGAATTTTAAGAGCATCTAAGTTTATACCTTAAAGTAGACGAAGAATATGACGATGCCGAAGTAGACGAGCGCGTGCGGCGCTGAGATGAGATCCGTCTTCTTGTCCAGCACGAAGATCACCGATGCTACTAGCGACGCCTTCGTGTAGCTGTCGAACACACACATACGATTAGAATCACATAATACCAATTCTATCTCTATTTCGACAAAATAGTCTGGTCTAAAATGCCCATCCTCCGTGCTTAGGGGTTACCCCGGGTACCCTGATAGATCACTCCGGTGAATCCCCCGGGAAAAGGCTCTATACTCTCCTCATATGACAGTTTTATATAAATACCTACGGTCTGATTTCGAAAAGACCACGCAAAGGTGACTTAGATAATTGACTATAAGTATAATATATAGCCCATGTGAAGTTGGGTGCAAGGAACTTACAAGCTGGGCTGCATCGTCTCCATGGCAGTAGGGGTCCACGCCCCTCGGATGAGGCGCTCCACCAATTTGGTGAACCCTGCTCCGTTGCCTTTCAGGGTTCCTGGAATAAACAATGAGGTGTTTGAAATAATGGTTTAGACACAAAATCCCGTTCATAAGTTGGTGTTGTCCCTTACCCATACTGTGGGTAGGTAAGTAAGCTCTCAACCGCATAGACCGTGATGGGTCCGAGCTGAACATTGGTCGTAGCATGGTCAACCAATCTATACTAATATCATAAAGAGGAAAGATTTGATTGGTTTTTTGTTTGTTTGTTTGCATTGGCTCCGAAACTACTTGACCGATCTTGAAAATTCTTTCAGCAATGGAAATCTACATCATCAACGAGTAGCATATGCTATATTTTATCCCCTTACTTTCACGGGAAAGTGAACTACGCGGCTGAAACCGCGTGACGTCCGCTAGTAGGATTATAAAACGAACTATATTCGTTGTTTAACCAGTTGGTAGGTAGCCACTTTACTTATACTTAATAGTGGTAACAAGACGTAACTAACAATTAAACATAATAGGTATAGGTAGGTTTAGTATCTTTTGTAAAGCTTATCATGTTCTTAATTTAAACATTGTATTATTTGTTTATTTAATTAAAGACAGCTGTTCATACATTCTCGCCACAGACTTAATTAGATGTCTGTGGTTGCAGATGTTGTATCTCCTGCGGTTGTGCCTTGCGGTCTTACCTGCATAGGTAATCCTACAATAAAAATTATGTTTCATAGTGATGTTTTTTTCTAACATAATATAATAATTATCCTAAGTTCTTATAACCTCATCATCTGCCAGTGAATGTCCCGTAGAAATCGGCCCAGTCGTTTCAGAGATTACCCGGAACAAACCGACAGACAGAAAACATTTTTAAATCTTGGTTTTCAGTGTCAATAGCGTGTAGGTACACTTTCATATGCATTTAGTAAAAAGCTTTGATTTTTGAATTACAAACATACACTTCGATTTTGTTTATCTGTATAGATGTGTAGGTTAGGTATGTGGATAAGATATGTGTAAATAACAAGTGTTGCTTACCAACAATGATCATAATAACGTAGGCGTTAGGGTACAGTTTGCCGGCGTGGCTGACTCCGTCGTAGACCTTTTTGGCGCGGTAGATCTCCTTCATGGCCGACGCGACCACCTTCACCGGCAGGAACTTCGCCACTTTGTACCCCACGTCGAATGGTGTGTAGAATACTATGTACCTGCAACGTTTCACTGCGAATTTAAGCCTTTGTGCTAATATAATATGGCATATAAAAGATTGGTACAAAATTGTTAAGCTAAAAAGTTGCTATTTCAAAATTCTTCGTACCTACTAATTATTATTTTCTAAGCTTTTCTTAGTCAGTTTAATCTAAAATGTTATGCGGAATTCCCATGCAGAACAATCAGTAACATTGTAACGTGTCTGTGTGTTGTGTTGGTACCAATTGCCTTATCTATAGGTACCTACACCAACAATATTGATTCGAGTAAAGATTTTTTAGGATATTGATTTAGGTGATACGTGATACTAAAGTAGGTATAGTAACTATCTTAGTTGCTAAGTAATGTAATGAAACTGCAAGTATTAACTTGCAGTACTTATCAGACACGGCTTATACCTATTATAGCCGTGATGGCGCCGTCGCCTGATGCTTTAGCCGCACGGCCATTCCAATCCACACCAGATGTATAGTGCCTAAGAAGGCGATAGAGTTACCATATATGTAATGATGGCACTTAATCATCTTCGGTGACAAGTGCGTGCAGTTATCACAACTTACTACCCATTCGGGGAATACAGGCGTAAGTGTATGTATGTGTGTCTTATACCAAGTCTTAGAATGTTTTAAGTTTTTCCAATATAACCCACCATGTAACAGTGCCGATGATGAGTTGCGGGGTGTTCTTGAGGGGCGCGAGCACGGGCTCTCCGAGCAGCCCGTTCACCACCATGCCGCCGGCGAAGATCACCAGCATCGTCGACAGCCAGCATGACAGCGGGTGTTTGCGAGAAAACGCTTGAGCACCTACAGTCATTACGCACTTGTAGAGTCTAGGTAAAGTGAGCCTTATAATACTAGCCAAAAGCCTAATTAGTTAGCTCTTTCTCAAGAATCAAATTAGGTTGATACTTCCCTGGTATATAAGTTACAAAAATCAATCAGTTAAAACATTCTCGCTTTTATAATACCATTGTTATCAGTAGCGGAATTAAGCGTTGTGAAAAACTACCGTAGTCGTATTCTTGAATCATGAAAACTTCATCTCATGACCTAATCTCATCTCCCAAGATACACATTATTAATTTCGACATTTTGCAATATGGCTCGTTGGTCTAGGGGTATGATTCTCGCTTCGGGTGCGAGAGGTCCCGGGTTCAAATCCCGGACGAGCCCAGGAGTAATAGCTTTTTTGTTTTTTGTTATTCGGATAAAAGAACTAGAAACTTCTTTGTAGCCGCACTGTTATTTTTACAATAATAGAACCAGCTATAGCAGGCGGACAAATCACGGTATTTTTATATATTGCGCCATCTATACTTCATGTCGTGAACTATTAGCAAGAGACCGAGACGTCGAAACGTTATTAGGGTAACGTTAGTTAGCTGTGTAGTAACTTTAGCCGGGTTCTAACATCATAAACATAACCTAGCTAGGAACTTAAACATTATTTATTAATAACAATATCGTAAATTATACTGATTACTGTAATTTTTGCAACAGCAATATTTACGCGATTAGATTAGTAGCCGATTTATTTACCTGCTTATCAATATTTTTCTGACGTTCGCGTATTTACGTGAACGATAAACGATTAATGTTTACTAAGTTTTAGAAATATGTATATTAATATTATCGAGTATAATATTTGTTTGATTTCCCCATGTGCTTAGCGTTAGAGTTTAGACATTAATAGAACCACTGATGTCCGGAGATGCCACAAGGAACAGTCTATTTATAAACTCGATTAGGTGTATTTATTTTTGTACATTTCAGGCGAATTGTTTTACGATTTAAGTATCGGTACATTGGATGCGGAAACGGGACAATTGATCGTGATTTTGGCGGGCATTGTTTAAATATAGACGATTATAGCCTTACCAGTTCCTAAATCTTCTCTGACTGCGAGAGCACACAATAATGAGTGCGCTATGTCAAAATACGGGTACATTTTCAGCTTAATGACCTGGTTGGCCAGGTCCAAGAAAGCCTCTGGATCCATGGTGTTAGTATTTTGTGAATATCAGGGTGTAAAGTCAAATTATTGTACAACTGAACACCGACAATAGAGTGACAGGATGGTGCGCGACCGCTACTAACCGCGGGCAATGTTGCCGCGAGACTGACGGACGGTGGCCTGTTTGATTGGGATTCGAGACGTTTTTCCTCTCACCTTTTTATTTTCAGCAAAAGTAAAGTAACTAATCGAACACGTAGCTAATGAATGTGACATCTGTTAAAAAGCTTATCAAAATTTGTTTTATCTTTGACATGTTCATATCTAGACTGTCATACTTTTACCAAAATTTCAGCTAGTATCAGTAAGTTTCCGTAGTGTAGTGGTTATCACGTGTGCTTCACACGCACAAGGCCCCCGGTTCGATCCCGGGCGGAAACAAGAACTTTGCATTTTTTTATTGGCATTATATAAATGGATTTCCATTATTTTGTATTTATGACGTCATATATTACAATATTTTAATGAAATCACATGCTGGCTTGAAGAGCCCTAAAATAATAAAAAACTCAGAACAGAGTCGGAGAATCATATAAGTCCGTAAATAAAACCAAATTTTATTTCGTTATAAAATATATTTGCAACAATTACAATTCATTTAGAACGTTAAAAAATATTAAATAGTTAGTGTAAAAATAAAAAGTTATATAATTTAGCACGTGAATATTAAAAAAATAATTTATAAAGGTAGTTAGATTACAGTGTTTTTGCGTCAGTCTTTTGTTTATTTCGATTCACACAGCCAAATCTTTGGAAGGTGTAGCGCAGCCAAGTATATAAAAACAGGAACATTGGATTATAACAATATTATTATTACAAATTACATATCTAACATCCATAATAAAATCCTTCGAACTAAGAAGAAAAAAACTGTCAAGTTTTAATAGTTATCATAGTTATATTAGCATTAAAATGTATTGCGTTATTCTGGAAAGTAAGTAAAAAAAAATACCTTTAGATTTGTTTATCAATTTTAACTCACATGGGTGTATCTACTGTGGTCCCGCTACTATTGACCCACAGTGGGTCCTCTGGTATTATATTTTACCCGTAGACCCACTGCTCTAGTTTACACTTATCCTTTACAATGGCCGTTTCTGTGAGCCCAAGGACCAAAATTGTAGCTAAACATTCAAGAGTGATTCAGGTATCCCCTAGCATAAGGTATCAATGTTTTCAAAAAAGATAAATTATTACTAGAGTGGTAAATTTTCGACGTTCATGCCTTGCCAGGGCGCAAACTGCATAAGTATTTTTCATTTTTAGAGTGGAACCACGGTTAATACGTCACAAAATAATGATGCACCAATCACGCGCAACCACGTAAGTATATTGAACTAAACCCTAATGCTATTGCAATAAGGCTGAATGTTGCATCTTACTATTATAATTATGCGAATTGAAATCATGTTTATTTAAAACTTATCTAGTAGGTAAACTTCAATTATCTTCATCGCAGTATAATATCAGTAATCTGGAACTTTCTGATAAGCGTGCGACCCAAGACTCTGTATATTAACCAGAAATTAATATCGATACAGGGCGCAACAGTACAAACTGATTATAATTTAAGGAAGTAAGAAAGCGGCCACTTTTGGTCACTTTTAAAGACTGCAGTAAGTCTTTAAAAGGGACCAAAACCAGTGTCACTTACGCTTTGCCGACCTTATAAAGAATGGGATCACTATGCTAACACAACGAGAGAAGGGAAATGACAAAAGGTCTCACTGTTGCTAGCACAGTGCTTCCACTCATCCTCGCCTGGGTATTCCTTCCTTTCCTATTACTACGATTCACTATGAACGTATCATACCTTATGAGATATGCTAAGTTCATAGTAATCGAACAGTTAAAAAAAACCTAACGTGACGACCATATATACTCCTCCTTTTTGGAAGTCGGTTGAGAAGATAGGACACGCACGGGAGTAAAAGAGAAGTATCATCTAATTTTCTTACCTTCACGTTTCAATGACATATCTGCCTCTTTAGGAATATAATATAGGACTATTGTACCGAACATAAACCTATCTAACTTTCTTAACAAAAAAAATCATTGAATATTAGTTACAGTTTATAACAATCGATGATTATTTAAATTAAATTATACTATCCTTTTATATTGAACCTCATTAGAAATATAACCAGTTTGTATCGTAACATTCTGTATGAATGCGGCTTAAAAAATAAGTCACGTGTTTCATAAGGCACATTAAATCCATAGTCTAATTGGTAGTTAAAGAAAAGCAAAAGCAAAACCTAGTTTGCTCCTTGTTTAGAAAACAATAAATTGTATAGAATATATTCAGTAAGATATCTAGAATAGTGACACATAAAAATACACCTTATATCTATAAATATTAAGACGTCAGTCCTGTGAAGAGAGCACCATTTCATTATAATTCATGTCAGAAATATATTGAGAAAAATTGAAAGTATACTTTAAAAAGAGATTTCATTAATTATAGTATATCATTTCGTCACTACTAAAATTACTTCGATATTATAAACTTAACAGTAACTCTTGAGCATTGGAAAAACAATCTTATTCGCTTAGCATAAGGTCTATGAGGCTGAATACATCTCAATAAGACATAAATTGCATTCTATTTGTGGAAGTTATACCTATTGGAATTATGTCAATTTCGCTGTAACCATTCAACACTGTCAGTCTTTGTAAAGAAATGCCACACTAATATAGTCTGTATTATCATTATAGTAAAGTATACAACTATTTTGAAAGGTATTACGTCATAGTTCTTTATAAAAACTGACAGTTAAAGTCTAAGGTAGTTTTGGAACGCGACATAGTTATCTGATTATTAGTACTAGCTTTCGCTTGCTTCTTCGCCCTCGTGCTATATAGGTATTATGCTTCCAATAAGAACACAATGTCCCATAAATAAAAATTATCTTCAGAATGCCTAATTTCACCAAAATTAATTCAGCCGTTACATACATTAAATACAAATATTACAAATATTAAACATACTCTTATATTTATTATATTAGTAGGATAATCACCGTGTAGCCAAATGTAGATTCCGGATTTAGCACTGAATGTCTGAGATGACTAATTTCCTTGAGTTTTCTGAAAGAAAAATACAATATAAGTGGTATACAATACATCGATACCCGAAATTAGTACAGTACCCGGCGATATATATTACTAATCGACCTAAGGAATGACAAAGACAAGTTGCTAGACTGGTTCCTACATGGTTTTATTAGCTGGTTATTAGTTTAATAAGTAAATTAAACATCCATTGTCAGATCCAATTAAGTAAATTGGATGGTGCCCAATTGCACATTTTTGGCAATCTTTACAGGTCTGGCGGAGGCCTAGGAGAGTCTGACAACTGGCTTAACCCAGATTACCGATTTTCTTCGTTATAGGGGTTGCGAAGGTATACTCGCCGCCGAATATTGATTGAGAAATTATACAGCGCCTCCTAGCGGTGACGTAAATAACTAAAATATCACATACAAATATTGTGGGTGTCGCAAACGAGTATAGATTACGAGTACAATGCAAAACCAGTGAGAGATACTGCGCAGTATTAAGTGACGGATAACTTATAAGGATTACACTACCTTTTCTCCTTAGAATGAATTGTTCGACGTCACAGATACGTCTCTCCTCTCCTGAATGTCTGTTTAAAAAAACATTTATGGTTATAAGATTTTTTAGAGATGTAGCATGCTTTGCTTTGCTTTTATTACCGAGTCATCTTCATTAAAAGCTTAAAAATATCGAGCTATCAAGAACATGGAAATCCGAAATGGCTGTGGGATTTGACATTGAATCAGTAGGCGTATCCTAAATGCCCATTTTATTTTGCACTCCCTTTCAAATGGGCCTCTGGACTCCAGAGGCATACCTGCCTTAGCTTAAACATACATATATAATATATATGCTCACGCCTATACCAGCCTTAGTCTATGTATTCCCCGAAGGAGTAGGCAATAACAACACCCACTTTCACCGAATATGATTAAGTGCCAACGTGACAGATGATACATAAGACATACGTCTTTGAATTACTTCTCAAGACATATGCAGGTTTCCTTACGATGTATTCCTTCACCGTTGCACGTGGTGTGAAATCACTGCACATACGTTTTTAGAAAACTCATTGGTGCAGGCCCCGTTGGGATTCGAACTTGCGTCGCTTGAGTAGCAGGCGACTGCTCAAACCCCACAGCCACCACGGCTCCTACCGGCGCTAATATATGTTTGAGACGAAATTCAAATCCAAAAGTACCTAATTTCCGTAAAACAGGTAACGGAAATTATCTTGATGTAAATACGATAGAATTGAAAAAATATGTATGAATAAGCAAGCCACCACAGGCCTTAGTCACTACGAGAGACGACCCGACCGACGTAAATTGCAGTAAAAAAGCACTTATTAACGAATTCGCTCAAGCAATCAAAAGGCATTCCAGTTTTTTTTAAAATAAAAAACAAACAAATTCACGTGCATTTCAATAAAAATAATACGTGTAATACCTTTCTTTTTGGCTGAAACACTCTTTACCGTTCGCCCGTTAGCTGAAAAATTAAACAAACATAGTTAACGTACCCGGCTTTGCACGTTTTTGTTTAATCATGTTCTTTTTCAAGGTGATAAAAGACCAAATCTTTGATTTCCTACCAATTTTCTCGTTCTTACGATGGGACTTTTGCGGCGTGCTTTCTTGCTGTAGGAATTTCTTTGTTTCATCCTTTGGCGAAGGAACGGTGCTATCTGGAGATGGGAGTAAAGCGTCTTCACTGCATTTAGTTTGTGCATTATTCCTATTGTGTTTATTACCGCTTGTTTCTTTATCTTTGATATGCACTGCTCCATTCGTCTCTGCTATATCCTTTTTTGCTTTATTATGCTCGGAGTCAGTATTTTCTTCATCGTTGCTGACTTTAGCTCCATTCGTTTGACATTTGTCATTCGTATGGCCAACAGTACCTTCTTGAGTGTCTTCTGAACATGATTTGTTTGCTTGATCAAGTTCAACGCCGTCTGTCTTTGGCGAATTAAGAGTGTTTTCACCTCCGACTGTTTGCGGCTTATTAAGAGTGTTTTCACCTCCGACTGTTTGCGGCTTATTAAGAGTGTTTTCACCTCCGACTGTTTTCGGCTTATTAAGGGTGTTTTCACCTCCGACTGATTGCGGCTTATTAAGAGTATTTTCAACGCCTTCTGTTTTCGGCTTATTAAGAGTGTTTTCACCACCGACTGTTTTCGGCTTATTAAGGGTGTTTTCACCTCCGTCTTTTTTTGGTGAATTAAGGCTGTTTTCACCACCATTGGTATTAGTTATTTCATGTTTGTCTTCTTCTGAATCATTTAGTGTAGTGTTACCATTGACTTTGGTTGGAGTTGAACTGTGAGTCGGTTCAGTGGTAGTGATGTCTTGTTGGAACACTGTATCTTGATCCGATTCGGCCGTGTAGTCCGACCGGTCGCTCTTGATACTCGTGGCATTAGTGAGCTGGAATAATATATATGGTTAAGAACGATCCAAAATACTAATGCATTGAATGGCTATATTTGATATTTTTTCAATAATAACAACAAAGCTAGTTAGGATTATTTATTTATTGCAAATTTGCAGTCAAATCTAGGCGCAAACAGAACTATTTATTGGACGAAATGTGGGCTTACTCACAAATGTCTGTGTAATTAGATAAGACTTTCAGATTGACATAATTAAACAGGATTATAAATGCTACCGCCAGGTTCAGAAAGACTGTAAAGAACCTGGCAAGAAGCTCAGTAATTGCTCTTTCAAAATGTTACAGGGACAATTCTGCCTACTTCTTCAGGGATTACAAGCGTGATCAAATATATTTATGAACTAGCTGTGCCCCGCGGTTTCACCCGCGTAGATTTAGTTTCTTCTTTATTGTCGCGGAACCCTAATATTTTTAATAAATAAAAGTAGCCTAAGTTTCTCCTTGGAACATCAGCTACCTGCCAGTGAAAGTCCCGTTAAAATCGGTCCAGCCGTTTCGGAGATTACCCGGAACAAACAGACAGACAGACAGAGAATTTTTTTAAAACTTGGTTTTTTAGTGTCAGTAGCGTGTATTCATTCCTATGCATTTAGTGAAAAGCTGTTATTTTGGAATTACAAACAGACACTTCAATTTTATTAATCTGTATAGATGTATAGATAGATGTAAGACTGTAAGAATGTAAATATAATAAATATAATGTACCGTGAAACTGGAGTCGTCATCAGAGTCGGCGTTGAGTTCGATCATCATGTGCTCTATGAGCCGCTCGTACGTGGCCTCGTCTGGCGGGGGACTCGCCGCGGCCTGGCGACGCTTACTGCGCTTCACTACCTGAACGATCATTTAACATAAACACACAGCTTTAATATAGAAAAATAACATTCAGAGTAGTGGTGACCGTGAGGATTGAGCTGTCACCTCGACGCTAGTTCAAATCCTAGCAGTCTGCAACTCTACACCACTTAAACATATTCGGTGAAATACAACACCGATGTTTATCCCTTCGGGACCCTTCTGGGATGGCGTGATTATACTGACATTTGTATTTTTAAAAAATATGAAGAAAAACCGACTACAAAAAATACAAATTTAATAACTGGAGTACTTACTTAAGTATATGGTTTCAAATTAGATTTCAAATTAAAAAAATAATCATCAAAATCGGTTCACCCTGTAGAAAATTCTTAACAGAAAATCAAGTTAACAAACGAAAAAAAAGGCGAACAAAGAACCCCCTCATTTCAGAAGTCTGTTAATAAAAAGGAATTACTTCTCAGACAAATTCCTCACGATGTTTTCTTTCACGGTAAAGCACGTGTGAAATGCACATATATTTTTGGCAAAATTCTTTGGTCTCAAACCCCGCTGGGATTCGAACTTGCGTTGCGTAGCAGGCGACTACTCAAAGCTCGCGGCTACCACGGCTTTCACTACAATTTAGAGGTATAATAAAAAAGGAATAATACTGACCATGATCTCATCAGTGCTGGCGCTGGTATTATTGTTATGGCAGAGAGCAGCTTGTGGGTGTCGGAAGCAGAGACAGAGTTGCAGCAACGCACGAAGACTGGCCACGGGCCCACTCGGGGTCTGCGAGCGAGTGCGTAACATCCGCCCACCTTGGTACTTTAGTGTGCGCAGGTAACGACGCTTGCCTTGGATATATGTCACCTGGCAAAAAAGAAATAAATTACTGGATAGAAGATTAATTTTAAATTGTTTTAGAAAAAAAGTTGGTAAAACAATTCAAAATTAATCTTATTACGCACGGCTAAATAATGAGGTACCTAGTGAGGATACTGCACATATTTTTATTCGCCTCGCGCCACACATATATACAGAGCCTGATTCATAGAATGACAAGAGCGCATTCACGGTAAGTACGCGTTCATTACTTGTGACGGGACCTGCCATAGTGATTTGGCTGTCTTAAAGTCAGGCAACTCGTTTGCAAGCTTCAAACGGACTGCAAGCTTGTTTGTTTTATAAACTTAGTATAGAAAACACGGTCCCAATAATTTTTTTTTTTTTAGGTGGTATCTCTTGCAGATTTAACTCCGGGAGTAATTTCTGCTTAAGCGGACAGTGGCGAGACTAATTAAAGCCTCCAGCCAGGCGTAAAGTTTTAACACTATCCCAATTATCGCTCCCGTTAAATCCCATTCGAGGTCTGGATTACACCGGTGCTTTTCTGTTGGTACATTATGCCGAAAGCGGTTATTACCATCTTACAAACTTTGAACCAGCTGAACAGCGCTATTAATAGGCTAAAATAGTGTAGGTAATTACACAGTGTGGGACCTATCAAAAATACCTATTGTATTACACACTGAATGTTAATGAATTAAATATGCCAGTATCTTTGTAACAATCAATCTGTTTTGGTTCGGTTTTGGTCAGAATAACTTCTTTTAACGATTTATCACGAACGGTTATTATTACAATTCACTTGTCTCAAATTATCAACATTGAAAGTACTTGTATAATTAAATTATCTCAACTATTTTAGTAAACAAACGAACGTAAGGTAAAATAATACATGATAGCAATTATTCTGTCAGAGCGAATTTCATTCTACGTGCTAATGACGTCATGCGTCATTGAAATTAAATGGATTTTTGTTAATTTTGGTTCTTAAAATTAAGGAAATATCGTCAATACCAACCCGATCTGGTATACCTTCAGTTATTTATGTAAGCTTTCAATTATGTATTTCTATATTTGACTTCACGAATTATCTATTCTCTGGTAATATTATTAAGAGGAAAGATTTGATTGTTTGTTTGTTTGCATTGAATAGGCTCCGAAACGACCTATCTTGAAAATTCTTTCAGCAATGTATAGCTACATCATCAGCAAGTAACATAGGCTATACTTTATCCCCGTACTCCCACGGGGTTGGGAACTACGCGGGTGAAACCGCGTGACGTCCACTAGTCTATATGTTTGTAACGAATTGGTTGGAACGATATTTATATCTCCACTTTCAAGATTTAAGTAATTTCCAATTTATTCTCTGTCTGACCAAACCACTATGAGTAGTTAAGGTAGTATGTATATAAGTTACATTGTAGTATGTATAACAATCGATTGTAATTATCATACAAACCATTATGGAGCAGAAGTTGATCAATTTAGTTCAATTTACTAGCAACGGCCGCCATAAATCATACAACGAACTCAATAAAATACATCACAAGTACATCGGATACTCTTACATTACAAACAATATCGCAATGATTACAGTATGAATTCATTTTGTTTGCATACTCGTAACACAAACACGTCAAATATTTGTCCAAACCATTTCCAACCAAATCAACTTAGTCATCTATGAATGAATTAATCTATTCTAATACTATCCGTGCCCGCAGTTTCGCGCGCGTAGACTTAATTAGATGGGTAACTCAAAAAAGTTACTCATTGTAGAATCAGCTTTCTGCCAGTGAGTCTCGTTAAAATCGATCCAGCGGTTTCAGAAATTAGCCGGATATCAGACAGAAAGAGACTTTAAAAAAAATACTTCTATATACATTGAAGGCAAAGCTAATTGAATTACACACAGACACTTCAACTTTATTTATCTGTATAGATATAGATTAGAAAGAGGTAAAGTTTGTAAGGTCATATCGTGGTCGCGGGTTAGACCTGTCTCCATAGTAGTTTTTTCCTTATGCAAAATTCAAAACGACTAGTTTAATAATTAGAAGGTTGCCTTATTGCCATGATAGAATGAAAATTATTATGGGACAGATATTATTACAGGATGCTTGGCACTCACCCTATGTCTAGCAGTGGACTAAGGTATGTTGATGATGATTATGACGTGTACACGTGTAAGTAAAGGTACTTACATAATAAAAGTAAAAACTTAAATTAAACATGTAGGAAACATCATAAATTAGGGACCTAAATACACTGATTGGTTGTGTACCAGCGTTTTTCCACTCGCTCGTAGATGGCGCTACTCGCTAACAAATGCGAAGTTTGAGTACAAATATACAAGAGCCTAAATCGCGCCATAAGAGTTTTCAAGCGCATTGCAGTATATATACAAGTTTCCAACTAGAACAGTTGGAAACGTGTGTGTGTAGTTATATGATGGGCACTCACCACATCAGCAGATCTCAAAGGCGGTTTGCCCATGACGAGGTTGACTAGCGATATGGACTCCCTGGTGACGCGCAGAGTGACCAGCAGCGCCAGGAAGAACACCCACGGCAGAGGGCGAACCAACTCCGGCTGCGGCCTTTCATCTTGGTCCACTGGTTTAAAAATGAATTTTTTTATAGCATACGATACTAGTAGAGTTGCGCAAATTGGAATCTCCCATTCGAACTCCAGAGTTGCCCTAATGGGGGTATACCTCTACTTTACAGTAGATTACAGTAGAATAATACTACCAAGGTCCCTACCATGAACTCTTACTGCCATCAAAGATTGGCAATGATTACGAGACATATGAATATGACATACATAAATATTTCACTGTCACACAAACAAAGTACCAAGGCAATAAGAGCGTAAGGCAAGGCCCCTGGATTCTTCTGTGGGTAAAGTTAGCAGTGCACCATGGAAGGGTAGAGGAGATCATCATCAAATAAATAAATTAATTCTTTATAACGTGTGACAGACTTGGCATTGAATTTGTGGCAAAGCCAGTTTGTCACATAACAAAGTCAAAAGATTTCAAATGATTGAACCTACTCAGGTTCAACCGGTATTAATGTTTTTCGAAAATGTGACAAGCAAATGCACCATATACTGCTGCACTATGACAAGCACATAATGTACCTACACCTAGTTGGTAGAAGCATATCAAAAATCACACTAAAGTATATTTACATATACCTACCACGAAATGTCTGTGTTCTGGGTTTCCCACCTACATCGCCCACCCTAATGATATGATAATAGCGATTCTCTTGTTTTTATTTACCAACAAAAACAGGTGGTGCGCCGGAGAGTTCATAATAATAGATCCTACTCGGTGCGGCAATACGATAATACAAAGATAATAACACCAATCAAACTCTGGACCGGTCGCGTAATGGTTCATAAAGTCTATTACGATCCTAGTATGAAAATACATTAAAAAAGTATCTTCAGTTCATGTATACTAATATTTTAAAGAGAAAAGATTTGTATGTAAGTATGTTTGTAACGAATTGGTTCAAAAAGAACTCGAACAATTAAAAAAATTCTTTCACCATTTGAATGCTACATTATCAATGAATAATATAAGCTATATTTTATCTCCGTACTTCCACGGGAACGGGAACTACGCGGGTGAAACCGCGTGACGTCCACTAGTCTTGAATATGTACAACATTAAGCTTTGGTCACATTTCATCCCGACTCATCCTGAGAACACCCCGAAGTGACCCGGACACTCGATAAAATGTACGAAACTAAAACACGTCTTAACCACTAGGTACGCTAGCCGTTAGACGTGCGTTGTAGAGTAGATTAAGTGTCTATTGAAATAGTCAGAAGGGTGGACGCCTCTTCTTTACAAATAAATACTACAATCTATGTTTCCACGTCCTGCAGTGGCGCAATTACATACATTGCCAGAACGCTACAAAAATTTTGCTGTTCTCACCGATCTTACCCTATCCTACTTTAACCTAGTCTATTTCACAATCCATCCAAGTGGTCCAACATATTCTATAACTGATGATTCTATCTTATTTTTTGTATGAACCTTTGAACTGTTCAAAAAGTTTTTACCCACATATAATACCTATGCTGATAAATGCGCCACTGTAGACCTTCGTTTGTGTTAAGTACTAGCAGGTGTACACGCGATGAAAATAGCTAAGGTCAAGTAGCACCTTATTTCATTCACACTCGCATTGTGTATTTTTTTTATTAATCCTGAATCGCTCATTCATATTACGGAACAAGAACAACGTACCAACATAGTCATAGCCACATTGGTCCCCCGGAAGGTCAATGATGAATTTATTTTAGGTACTCACTCCTCTCGTGGTATGAAAATTAATTTAAAATACGGATATAATAATCGAAAACATTGAAAACGACCTCTTAAACTTCTGACGCCCTAGTATTTTAGGTTGAATAGATCTCCTCTAGACTGATTGCTTATTTTTTCAAGTGCTTGATTTAAAATAAATGTGATACCTATATGTAATATATCTATTTAATTTTTTTCATATTTAACTTTAATACACGACTGTACCACAACCGCAGGAATTGCAAAGAATTATCTCAATTAGTAGAGTGGATGGGAATACGAATGATTTAAAAATGAATCAAGATCAGTGGACGAGTGGGCACAGGGTGCAAAATTTAGGGGACAAGTGGGTCCTGACTCCTAAGTAGGTATACCTTTTTAATGTTATATTTTTATAATTTTATAGAGAACCGTGGTATAGTATAAAATCCATCAATGCGTGGACATATACGGAGTTATACTTTCAATCTGAACTAAATATAGAACAAATAAGTCAACAACAGACAACAGTGCTCATATTACGAGTTTACCACCGTTTTTCTTAACCTATAATATATACTTACTCGCTATTGTACGACGACACGAATTGATTACGAAAACGGTAGATGTTCGTAATAAGGAGAAAATACTGAATAAATTAAATGACGTATCTATGTAATGTCAAGGCTGTGAACTGTCTGACTCACTGTCTGCCATGGCGGCACCTAATGTTCTCAGACCAAAACCATCACTTCGCGGACCTAATTTATGGAACAAATGGTACCTAATTTTGGACTTACGTGGCGGCGGTACAGCCCATCGCGCGCACTTCTCAACCACCGAAAGAGCTCGGTCCAGATGTCTTAGCGCAGACTGCCCCAGTCGGTAGCTCGCCGCGTGCTCGGCTGCGCTTTGGAGTGCCACCTGAGCCAGTGACACTAGCTCCATCACTAAACAACAGATACATACTTATCTGAATACAATTAAAATTGGTTATATTTACAATTGCATCCTAGTTTCTTATAAAGACCACTGCTTGGATGATGCCATATCTCTTTCGCTTCGCCCACATTCATGCTTCAGTCATAATAATCATAGACGTAAGAACGGGTAATAGTTTTTTACTCTTACCTGTTGTTACAAATTTATTTACTTCAGTTTTTAATCATATACATTTTTAATTTTGGCATCCTTTATATTCCTCCATTCCGGTGATGACCGTACCCACGATAATAACTTCTGAATTGCCGTGATATCACGAGTTAAAGTCTAAGACGGGCAATGTCCAAGTGCTTTCGATAAATATGCAGAACGTGATCAATTATTTATGTAGTTTCTAGAGGTACTAACAGTGTTATATTCCGGGTTGATAGTGTAGTTAATTATGCGGACAACGATCTCGATAAGCTTCGGTATGTTCGGTTCCTTACCAAAATATGTAAATGAAAAGCCTAATGGAGAACTTGAGAGGAAGACACATTGGATACTTATTATGGGAACTTTGCACGCAATTTTCTCGTGAACGCGGAAAATGTTCAATTATATGTAAAAAAATTTTTTAATTTAAAATGTGTTGATTCTTTTCGCAACTGGGAGATGTAAAATTGTAAGCAATAGTTTCTCCGTGCGATCTTGGTTTAGGTAGGGAAACCTAAGGTACCTTCATACCTTAGGTTTCCCATGGTGTGATGTTTACACCTTGAGAAACATTATTTTTACATCTTGTGATTTCGAAATGAATAAAGTATTTTTTTTAATATACTTAATAGAAACTACATTTGCTCCCTATAATATGAAAAGGTGGCGAAACCATCAAAAAGTGTAAGATAAAAGGAAATTATCTATAAACTAAAAAAATAATATAAAATATCCCATCAAATTACCTACTAAAATCTATAATACCACCCACAAATTAAACGCAACTGGCAAGTACGACGTGCAGTGACAAAAATTGTAGTTGCAGTGTTATCACATAAATGAATGCAGACCGGCACACATACATCATTTTGACTTCTTTATACCTCATAGATAATGAACAGGGGTCTTAGGTCACTGCAATCATAGATACCGTGAGGCCACCGAGACAAATACTCAATATCATCATTAATACATATTTATAGTGTACCTTCTAATTTGTGTTTACTATCTCTGTTATTTATATCAGTTACCACTTAATTAGATTAAATATAATTAGTGACTAATTAATGTATCAAGATTTTTTATAGCTTGTTTAATATTTTATTGAGTTCCTCCTCCGATGTTCGGACTTTTATCATTTTAATTAGGGATGTAATTAAATTACCATATATTGTACTATTAAATTACATGTGTGATGTTACTATATCAAAAAATATAAATTACTTTTTAAACTTTTTTTTTTTAATGTCTAGTGATTTTAAGTGATACATAACATAATATCAACAGTACTAAGAGTGCATAATAGCATGCAATTAACATTAGTATTGCATGACTATCATCAAAGTTATTTGTTGCATGAACTCTCTTTACATTCCATGCCCATCCAAGCTGTGTGCAAAGCAAAACTGTTTGGATTCCCTAGATGATAAACCACAAGGTGTTCTGGCAATCTTCAAGTGCCTTATTGTGTTGAAGATTGTGTGAGGGTATGGCACAATGACAGTAATTTTAAATCACGCATTGACCTTATTATATATGTGCGGTTTGGATTATAAATGAACAGACTTGTGATATATGCACTTTGGTACTTAAATTAATTTCTACCAAGTAAGGGTATCTAACCTTTACTAAGTAAAGAAATTTATATCGTGATAACAAACACGCTCTGCTACTTTTCGGCTCCGAAATAGTACTGATAAACAAAAGTAATAGCACGTAGGTACCTACCATTATTTGATAAAAGTTGCCTGGAAATACTATATTACTGCCTTGTTTAAATATTTCGATTCCAATATTTTCAATTTTGTTTCGTCTTTATTTATTTACTTTGCTTGCCTAATAAATTGAAATTTATTTATGTAACTTTTGTATGTAATCAAGTTTCACCATCGCATTTTATTGAAATAAAAAATATTATGTAGGTGAAATAAATAATGTCAACAAGAATTTAAATGAACTTACCTAGAATTTAAATAATAAATTTATTATTATATATTTTCGCCAATCTACCGCCTTCAACACTACCGCTACGAAAGCAAAAAAATACCAATCCAATCCAATACGATACGAACGAATACGACCGGCAAGCAAATTGTATTTATTGTGGCATCTGGCATCGGTGATTGACAGTCAACTTGACTGACAACTGAATATCAAATCGACTGACATTTGTATTGTCAGCGATCATTATGCATGTATCAGTCAATTTGGTATTAAACCGTCACATAAAACAGATTATTTTTTCACTTCATTTAAATTAAACACCAAACAAGGCAAGTTAGTTGAAAATATTTTTATGAGTTATCTTCCAACAAGAAAGGAAATTCTTGTTGAAATTTGAAGAACAGCATAGGTATAGAATTGAAATTGAGATTCTATATCTTTATGCTTTGATATTTCTATGTCTATGTCTAGGCTAGTCTAACCAAAGATACAGAAAAATTTAGTATAACTCTTGAACTCTCAGAAGTCTATGGTTCACTAACAACATGGCGCTTTTCGATGGCGCCGTGCATCGCTATTGAGTAAAATTACATTTCTGTTTTTATTTTCATGACAACATAATTAATACAGTGTAATCTTTATATTATAAGTGTATTCTAATGCGTTAAGATTAAAGTAGATTTTTTGCTAGAAAATGTAGTGGTAATGGAATCCTTCGAAGACTCAAACGTTCACTCATTGAGTAATAGTTTTTCTTTATACGAACGTTATTTGAGGAGTTTCAGTGTCGTAAACAGGCCAGTGCATGAATGTGATAATATTGAACGGAACGAGCCTGTTCTGGCAAATAATTGTGACTACGAAGGCTCTAACAGTGGAGTTAATATTGACTTGTCCGCTGTTTTGCAATCTGCAATCAATAAACATTGCGAAACAGCTGAGATAGAAACTAATTTGTTGAATCCCACAAGTGACGTTCTAGTAGACAAAGGCTCTAGTTTAGACGCAGACTTATGTGCTAAAATTGATTCACCATGTTCGTCTCTCCCGACGTCGCTTCTTGAGAACTCATCCGCGACGGTAGAGCATAGTTCGCACGAGAAATCAGACCCCGACAACGTGCCCGTCTCCTCGGAGGACTTCAAATCGGAGGGGTTCAAGCAGCCCATATTCATAACCTCAACTATGGAGAACAGCAACAATGCGGTCGACAGTGTCCCAATGTTCCGCGACGTGAGACACTCGGAGAGTGTCTTCAAACTACCAATAAGAGAGCTGTCCTTTAATGGCACACTCAAACACGTTCAAAGGCTGAAACCCATTGTGGACCCAATAGCTGCCCTGAGTTCTAGCACAGGTCTAGTTAGTTTGGATGAGAAATCTGTGGAGTCATGTGTGCAGCCTTTTGCTAGTAGAGATATTGATGTAGGCTGTGAGAGTTCAGATGACCAGAGAGCCAGTGACGTGTCCAGTGACACTATGCATGATGTGAACAGGGAAAGAGCATCAGATGGTAGTGGTGACTCTCAGTACGAGGAGTCCAATAGCAAGAAGGATGAAGGCAGCAATTCTAAATGGCACTTGGATCAAAGCTCATCATTCGAGGCATCATTTGACAGTGGGGTCAGGTCTCCAGACATGTTCTCAGATGAGGATGATGGAGCAGAGCCTGCACCAGAACCTTTTTGGACTTTCCTGAAAGATTTTGAGACTTATGAGAAGAGAAAAGTTAAGAAAATTGAGGTAGGCTTAGTTACTTAATTTCTTTTTCTAAAGCATTTCATGGTCTACCAATTCTTACAGTTGTGTTTTTAATAATTTTCCAACTTTAACAACTGTATTTTTTTATTACAACCAATTATTTACATAAACAGATTTGTGTGAAAATTGTTCTCTCACATAAATCACATTCACTATAAAAAAGTTATTTTTTGTCTATGCAGGAAACCCTCCAAGGAGTGTTGCCACCTCCATCAGTAACAATCCTCAAGACAGATGTGACTGAAATGCTCAAGAAATACTACTGCTTCCTACCAGCGTTTGAAAATAAGATAAACCCAGAGGCTAATTCAACAACCCCAACAAAAGGGGTATCATTTATTGAGATACCAGATTGTGTGTCATCTATCTCACACGAAGGGATTGTAGACCGGCCAGATGAAGCCTTGGAGAACCCAACCATAGTAAAAGACAGTTCAAAGTCTGCCAATGACCTGGACACAAGTACTAATGACAAGAGCATACATTTAAATATGTGCTCCGAGATAGAAGCAAAGGAAACAATGTGGCCAGATATAATGAAATGCAAATATTATGATGTATAGTAAGTATATGTTATCTTATATTAAGAACATTGAGGTATTCTAGTACAAGTACCATAGTAATTTATGAGCACTCAGGAAAAAAGATAGTGAGGGCAACTGCGCATGTATTTTATTTGCATCACACCACACAGACAGACAGATTCATAAAATTACTATTACTTATATGTTGCATTACAAGAATCAAATTTAGCCCAAAGTATACAGTTAGTTATGAACTTAATCCTGCTTATAGGTAGTTCCATCTCATTGTGATATGGATTTTAAATGGGATGGATATAGCTTTAGTTTGGTATAGTCTTGGTTAAAACCGTGTTATGCATAAACGGTCTGCATTAAACTCAACCAAGGAATTATTAAAACAACATGACTAACTCAACAACTGTAATAAGTAAATAGTTGTATTTCTTGCTAATGTTATATTGAACCCAATGTATTGTTTTTAGCTACAACATAACAAAGTACTCTGAAAAGATAGAGCTGTTGGCTCTTCGCTATGGAGAGAGATTTGTGGGTGCTGAGACTGACACCAGTGTGAATATATACTCTGGTGGGCTGCAGTCCCCAAGCAGTGCTAGCAAGAGGAAAGCACTGAGACTCAAGTATGTAATCCTTATCCTTAGTAAATAGTTGAAAGTGTATTATATTGTGGACTTGACTTTATAATAAACTAGCTGTGCTCTGCGGTTTCAACCACAAAGACTTAATTTCATAGATGGGGTACCCAAAACCCATTTTGTTTTGATAAAAGTAGTTCAAGTACCTCCTTTTATCACTAGGTATCGCCTGGGAAATTAGTAACATGCATGCTTTAATATGCATCTAATAAAAAGCTGTTAACTTGAAAAAACAAACAGACACTTTATTTATCTGAATAAATTATCTTTTTTTCCTTCATCAGAAAGTAAATACATATAATATAGCTGTGCCCCACGGTTTCACCCGCGTAGATTTAGTTTTATCCTTATCGTCGCGGAACCCTAATATTTTTGATAAATAAAAGTAGCCTAAGTTACTCCTTGAAACATCAGCTACCTACCAGTGAAAGTCCCATTGAAATCCATCCAGCTGTTTCAGAGATTACCCGGAACAAACAGACAGACAGACAGACAAAAATTTTTAAACTTGGTTTTTTAGTGTCAGTATCGTGTATACTTTCATATGTATTTAGTGAAAAGCTGTTATTTTGGAATTACAAACAGACACTTCAATTTTATTTATCTGTATGGGTTATTATGAGATGGGTGCATTCCATTAGCTGTTTATCTTCGAAAGAGTACCATGTTAAAATGTTATTTATTCAAAAACACCTATAAAATCACATGTCATCACATACTTGGAACTGAAAACAAAGTAACATTAACCAAATGATACAAAATGTATGGGAATGACCAGACATGTGACATCCCTGATTTATGTCATATCCACATATTTTGTATTGCTTCTATTAGCTCAAGCGTGAGAGAATGTTACTTTGTCTCGGCCTTCTGTAGTTATAAGCTTATAAAAAATATATTCAGAATGTTTATTTGTAGCCAATAACACAACAATGTTAAATAGTAATAGGTAATGGATCCAGTTCCAACATTATCAAAAGTTTCATTGTAATGCTGTGTTGACAAGTCACAAATGGCATTCACTAATGGTGTCAGGATTCTGCAATTTAATCAGTTTAATATGTAGTGACCTTACTTACTGCATGTGCATTCATATTAGACTTTGAAACTTGATTTGCTTATACAATGTGTTAGTTATTCAAATCTTATGTTATTTGAATAACTAAAAACATTAACATATACTCATCTATTAGAGAGCACAATGCCTCTGTATTCAATTCAAAATACTTCCGTAGACTATTAGTATTAAGATTAAGATGCAACTTGATTTCAATAATCAAATGAAAGTCCATTTTTTATACTGCTATGAGCATTGAATGTGAGTAATATTTTTTGTGGTTCAAACCCAAAACCTATGTAAGACAAATAGTAGCGAACAAGTTATTTTTGCGAATAAATTATAAGTCCAATTCATTCATTACTAGTAAGATATGAATATGAATTATTTATGTTTGGTTATGTTACGAACTGGTTCGAAATCTAGCCTCCTGAGAAGAACCATCAAGAGACTCAGTTAGCATTACATCTCATCACAGAATAAATAATTATTAAATTACAAAATTAAAAGTAAAAACAATACCAAATAGTTTTAAATAATGCTGATGTTTCAGGATGGCCCAAGCGAAATCTCCCGGCCGTCGTCTGTCGCACTTGGCACGCCGTCGACAAGCGTTCTGCAGCGCGGCCACCATCAACGAGAAGGCACAAGGCTCATCTGCCAAAATGGTCCTTATTGATAAGAAGTATGTTTCAATTTTTTATGACTTACCATCTGAAAAAAATTACAACCTTACAGTCCAGCTTATGAATCTTTGCAACAATTGCAACACAAGAGGTATTGTTTACATTGTAAGTGAAATATTAAATAGAAGTGAGATTCCCACATAGAATAAAAGATACATGATTCACTTAGTTGCTTACTACTTCAGCTCTCTTGGGACTACTGCAGTCTTAGTTTGGTGTCTATTTGAGATAATGCATAATTATGTTGCGTGGATATTTCACATTGTATCTATGTCAGCTGGCGAGGACCATAATTTCTTCCACCACTCAAATAATCGGCATAAAAATATGAGATGCCAATAATTGCTTCCATAAATATTTAATACTTATGATTAAAACTAATGAAATGTGTTAAAGTTTCTTCCCGCACAGAAAGCTGATAAACTCTGGTGAGAGGAAGAGTCCCCGCACGCGCCGTACTCCGGGCAAAAAGACTCCGACGCGCAAGACACCAGGCAAGAAGACCCCTGCCAAGACACCCAACACTAGGAGTGGGGGCTCTACCAGGTCACTAACCTTACTCTAATATTGACACGTTCGCCCTGGCAACACCACTGAACGCTTATGCTGAAATTATCACGACTAATGTTTTGACGTACGAAGCCTAACGCGAAATGATTCCTATATTGCTCATTTGGTGAAACAATTACGTGATTACACTTTTTGTAAAAGATAATTTAAATACAATGATCATCATAATATCCTGGATTTGATTAATTGTTTTGTTGGCCTTACGGACCCAACGTAATTTAAGTATGAACACGTATTAAGACAAAACCATCCTTATAGTAAGACTCCACCAATTTCCACTAGTTCATTGGATCCGTTAATCTTTCAGGAAGAAAGCAATGCGACGTCTGCTCATGGATCCAGAAATCTTGACAAGGTCACAGCCAACGCGAGACACTTTAAAGCGAGCCTTGTTCATTAGTCCTGAGAACCGAAAGGCTGTTCCATCAGCACCTAGCTCCTCCGTCCCTTCTCATAAAACTAGAAGAACCCTATTCGGCTCGCCAGACAGGGCTGATACGAAGAGTGCAGATGGAACGCAGAGTGATGTGTTTCTGAAGAGGAAGCGAGATACGCTGGACGATATCCCGGAGACGAGTAGGAGTAAGATCGCTAAGAGCCTGTCTTTCGGCGGTGACAACATTGGCAGCTCGCAGTCGGTGCCGTTCAGTCGACGCGCGTCTGAAGTGTTCGCAGCTAAGAATTCCGCGGAGCTTAATGAGATACACAAGAAGGTAAAGCAGTTTTATGTATTACCATGATCACATTATGAAGTAAGCTTTTATTTTATCTATTTCATAATTTATGGTTTTCCAACATATAATGTGATTAAAACTTGCCTGGCAGTTTCCTCTCGAAATGTAATATAAAACGACAAAAAAAATCTCAAAAAATACTCTTGTAAGTAAGTTTGCCTGACATGGAGTTAATTATAATGGATAATACCCGAGATATCTTTTATATCATGATTTTGACGTACTCTCCGTTCTTGCGGTCAAAGCTGTCCATATCTATATCTATACATCTATACAAATAAATAAAATTGAAGTGTCTGTTTGTAATTCCAAAATACTAGCAATTCACTAAATGCATATGATAGTATACACGCTACTGACACTAAAAAACCAAGTTTTAAAATTTTTCTCTGTCTGTCTGTCTGTTTGTTCCGGGTAATCTCCGAAACGGCTGGACCGATTTTAACGGGACTTTCACTGGCAGGTAGCTGATATATCAAGGAGTAACTTAGGCTACTTTTATTTATTAAAAATATTAGGGTTCCGCGACAATAAGGATAAAACTAAATCTACGCGGATGAAACCGCAGGGCACAGCTAATGAAAAATAAGATGGATATGTTATTAATATGGTTAACATTGTGTAATGCAGAAGCTGGTGTGGGCTGTGTCGGAAGCGCTTCGAGCGCACGGGTGGCGCATGTGGTCGGCCGGGTTCAGGGACAAGGCGAGCCAGCTGGCCAGGCTCACGCGGCGCCTGCTGGCACTGCCCACGCACGCCGCCAGCCTCGCCGCGCCACACCGCTCCACTTCTGACATCATGCTCAAGTAACCAATATAGATTGTGTTCACTAGGATCACGCCTCACCCCTAGTCCTTATTTTTTATTTAATCAGTATGGTTGGAAGCCCCAAGGGGCTCGTGGCACAGTTTGCTATTGCGCATATCATTCGATCAGCGAAGTTAAGCAACCATACGCCTAGCCAGTAGTTGGATGGGTGACCGCCCGAGTTCCCTCCGTGCCTCGGAGAGCACGTTAAGCCGTCGGTCCCGGTTGCCAATTTAACATCTTTGGCAATCGTTACAGGTCAGTCGGAGGCCTAAAAATAATCTGACAACTGGTTTACCCAGATCACAGATTTTCCTCCTAAATGGTGTTGCGAAGGTCAGATGGCAGTCGCTTTGTATAAAAATCAGGTGATCAGCCACATCGGGTTGAATCAAGTGCCAACCCCAACAATGTATGGGATAAGGCCAGGGAGGTGATGATGGTTGGAAGCCCCAATAAAAATATGTGCAAAAGTTTTATTTAGCATAATAACACATCCATCCGCTCCCCTCCGATCAAGTAATGATTTACTCTTTAAGTTTAATTATCGCTCTTTACAAATGTTAATAAGAAAAGTGTGTGAGGGCGCGGCATGCTTTTATATTCCGGACTACTTGCGCTTCCACTCTTGTATTTACTTTGAATTACATCATTATAACAGCCGAAGGTCACTTTTGATCAAATGTCAACTACCCGCCCGCTTCCAAAATTTTATTAGCATCATCGTTGTATATAACAAAAAATCCATTTACAGATTGGCTCGCCAATACGTGTTCGCGATCATCCAAGGGCGGACGGCGGACGAGTGTTTTCAAGAAGAGCAGATGAAGCTCGCCAACGAAGCTGGTGGCAGGATGACTGGCTACATCTCTGCGCAGGCGTACCAACAACTACAAGCCAAACACACCGCCACCTCGCAGATCAAAGAAAATACCTTCAACATCCTCAAACAAGAACAACCAAAAAGCGTCTCCAAAAACATCCTCCAAGACAAACTAGTCAACATCGACACTAACTCCAACAGCAGTGGGCTGAGCCTCATAGACAAACCAAGCCTCGGTCTCTTCAAGTCAAACTCCATGCCTTCCTTCGAAGAAGCCGCCAAAATGAGAGCCCGCAGGCAAATTAGCTTTGACAATGTCGACTTTCCTAAAAGATGATGTGCTCAATTTGATCCTAATATTTAATGTGGCTGTTTAAGTGTATGACATAAGGACCTAAGTATAACGATAACTTATTAAGTGAATTACACTATTCAATGGGCGTTTTCACATTGGACGATAACAGCACGATATCGTCGGAGTAGTGGTTTGATACAATACTACTGTACCCCTATCATTATGACATATTTTAGTTCTTCACGTCACCGCTTGGAGGCGCTGTACAATTCAAATCTCTCAAAAAATCTCATACAAATATTCGGCGGAGACGCTAGCGAGTGTAGATTACGAAAACGGTGGAAAACTCGTGATAGGGGTACTGTAAATATTTTCACACTGTTGTAGTCAACGATATCGTGTCGTATTGTCGTGCCGATATCGTGTGACGACACAGTGCGGCTTGAAGCTTTACTTAGTTTAACATTGGAAGGCGGTGCCATGTGAAAATAATTATTATGGTGAACGTGCACGGAATATTCAGTAGAGGGCGTCCAAGGAAGAACTTAATTAATAATCTTGTCGAACGATATCGTTGTCGTGTGTCGGTGTCGTTATCGTCTCAGTATGAAAACGCCCAATATCAAAATGTTTATCGGTAATCCGTAAACGGTACGTAGCTAAACTGGTTAAATGTACTGAATGATACACAGTAATTTATACCGTATGAATAAACATAAGTAGTATGTCTCGCTCGGCTCTAGTGTTTGTCATTTGTACATCGTTTTGTTTTCTTTCATAGTTTTATTTTGTTATGCATGTCTTAGCATTAGTTGACAACATTTTGGTAGCAAATTATCTGAATATTACTTGGATGTGGAACATGAAACTATTTTAGTATTAAGGCTTTCGATATTACGAGTGTGAACAATGCAACATATGCGGTACTACCTGCTGGGTATGATCTCAGTTATAATAATATAATAAATTATTTTCCTTAACGTCCACCGATTCGTTTTATTTCGGCACACAATAATAGAAGTGATGTGACGTTTTATCTACATACCAAATTAAATTGTGATAGATAAGATTATCCATAATTATCGCTAATGTTTTTATTTTGTTTGAAAGCCTTTTATTAGTAGTACATGTACAATGGGGTGCTCCCAGTCATATCCGGGATTGACTGCAGATGTATTGGAAGATTATACAAGCCTGACGTATTTGAATCAAGGTGAAATATTACAGTGAGTACCTATTTGCTATTATCTAGTTTTTGGTGAAGTTTTAAAAACAATCGTATAATTATGAGATTATTTTGTTTTATTTTAGTTTGATGAAGAAGTTCTACTCTATAAATCCAGATAAAGTGAAAGCAGATATTCATCATAGATTTAGTAAGGAGGAAATAATTGAAAAGTTCGAGGTATTAAAGGTATAGGTATAACCATACTTCTATATCGATTCATTACTCATCATCATGAATTTAAGAGTAATGAGACTCGTCGGTGTAACCGATGCAACTCTTTCCATTTCTCTCTGTCTAGCGCCATCTCTTTGACCTCCATATACGATTCTTTACTAATTAATTAAAATGCAGGAGTCATTATATTATTTGATTTTCCTGGCAGATAGCTGATGTTAAGACTTGCTACTTTAATTTTAGAATAATAATTGAAGCTGCGCGCAAAAAAAAAATTAAGCCTATGCGAAAATTTATTTGTCTATCCGCTACCTTTTCATATATGGATAGATATAGCTTTAATCCCAACGAAGCTTAAAAGTATGAAGCCTTGGGATCTACTTCTGGATAAGATATTACTTAATATGGTCCTCAAAACATTTTCACTTCTACCAAGTATTTCGACCTCTGTTGTCTTATGTTAACACGACTAGTTACATAGTAATACTGCACGCGAAAAACATGGTCGTTCGTAAATATATTGAGAGTAGGTCGGTACCTACGGATGAGGTTATTAGCGCAGTTGCCAGACGGTAGCGCATTGCTAAAGGAACAATATATATAGCAATTGAATGACCGGTATGAATTATAAAAGGACAACCACTACTTTGTCAACAGGATATTAAGAATAATACCTATTTTAGTACATTTCCATTGCATTACTACTCGTAAAATGTAACGTAATTTATGAGAGATCTACCAATAAACTTGTGTGTAGATTTTTGGTTGGTACCTCATGAATTACCATCTGTATTTACACAGTCGGTTTAGTAACATCAAACATCTGTTAAACGTTAACTTGCCTGTAAGCAAAGATCCGCGTTCCCATATTGTACGAATATATTTTATCAATATATCTAGACTGGGTAGTAGCTCTCCTCACACTTAGGTACTTTTTTATATTTTTTGATAAAGATTTGGAAGAGAAGCAATCGCATCTTCTAAGAAATAGGCCATTAGGTATTAAGGTAGTCTAGTGATGGTACGGTTTCCACCTAGCTTCAGTTAGCCACCTAGGTTTCAGCTAGCTTCAACAGGTTGTCAAAGTTCTTTGGAAACCAAAACTCATCCTACCGTAAATCTCTTAACAAACTCTTCGTCTTTGTAATTATTGGCTATGCTATAGATAGATATGCAGGGTAGACAGGTACTTTCCCTTTTTAGGATTTCATACCCTAAAGGTTAAACGGAACCTACTTTACTAAAATTTAATTACCAAAACTCCGCTGTTCGTCTGTCACCAGGGTTAAAGTTTTAACAAATTACTTAGCATTTTTTCGATTGGTGATCGTTAATTTTTTCAGCATAGATGATGATTATGACAATTTTTTAGAACAATCCGTTTCAAGATCGGCTGTTCCACGTATTTTCTTCAAAGAAGGATGACTGCATGTCGTTCGAGGACATATTGGACTTGTGTTCTGCGATGAGCAGTCTATGTCCTCTGGAAGTTAAGGCAGTGTGGGCTTTCAGGATATACGGTAATATTATTTTCAATAGGATTGTTTCCTAACACAACTTTTTGGCAAGTATAATAGGAAGTCCCCCCTAAGAATATTTTATTAATAACACCACCGCGCGTTACCTAGAATATAAAGAATGGAATAATTATGCCTATGCCAACATATGTAGGACGGACACGTAAGGCTGCGTTAAATAAACGAAATTGAACCTTATCATCCATGTTTTATGATTCCTATGATTGATATCAACGCTGAGAAACCTTAGTGAATAACACATAGCATAGCGCCTACATTCCTACCCCCTCCCCCACCCCCAAGGAGCTATATATACAAGGAATTATACGACCTTACCGCAAGAACTATAATATTAAGCAATATTAAGTTTGCGAATTGCGATCTTATCTAAGGTAGTGGAACCGTCCCCAGTCAGGCGGCTCGGAATTTCGAATGAGAGATCCCACGACGCCCTACTTGTCTTAATACAACAAAATTCCCTTTTTTTAATAAAGATAAGACAGGATAAATAATCAATTCCTTGCAGATTTAGACGACAATAATCAAATTAGTAAGAGTGACATCGTCGGTATCATCGACCGACTGACCTCCACTTTGGGTGATCACGAGCACCACATTGATCAAGAATCCAAGCTTAAGATAGCCGCTACAGTAAGTACCATTATATATATACATACTTCCTTAATGTCGGATTCAAACCTTAACGTATTCACTAAGGTTTCTCAGCGTCGCACTACTCGTCGAGTGTCGGTTTTAAAGATACGAAATTTAACCTTATCCTATGTATTATGAATCAATTTCCTATGATTGAAACCAACGCTCGTCGTAGAGTTCGACGCTGAGAAACCTCAGTTAATCACGCGGCTTTAGGTACCTACCTGACTGCCTGTCATGTTTTGTAACCGGCTCGTAATGATTAGAAGTTGGTTTTAGCTTTGGCGATAACTTAACGTTTACCTTAGACACGTAGGGTATACCTAAGTTATGTATTTATTTATTATATAGATATATTAGATTAGATAAATTATATATCTAGATCTACAGACAATTATATTTTATTACAGATATTAGAAGAAATTAAATTGGACAACAGCGGCAGTATTGGAATGAACGAGTTCCAAATGATTATGTCAAGACTACCGGAATTTCAATCATCATTCTATTTTAGATTTTAGGCAAATAATTTATGTCTCAAAGTGACGATAGCCGCTGGTGCGATTCCCTCCCAGGAAATTTGTGTGTGCTATTTTTTCGTGTCTACGTGATGTGTGGCACCCTATGTGATAAGCGTTTGAAAACAATAATAAAAGTAAATACTTAATTGATCAGAGATGTTTTATTTAAATAAGGAAACCATGGAATTGGTATCTAAGTAAGTTTTGTTCCCAATTTAATTTTATTAGGTATTAGTAAATAGGCACCCAGGGATTATTGTTTTAAAATATTCTGTAATAAGTTGATCATAAAATACTACATGGCTGGTCGGAAGGTACGAACATTTTTATCTAACGAAAGCTTTACAAGCGGCCTTGTTGTATCTCCCGGCGAGCGTGCGGTCCGGCAAGGAGGGGATACCGCTTGTCCTGCCCGTGGTACCGGGTAGGACTATGGGCTGCTTGTACTTCACGTGGTACATTGGGAACCCGAGGTACGTGCTGGGAATATTGAAAAAGAAAAAAGCATATACTAAGGCTAGCCGCACACACGCAATAGTATCTATACAGATAAATCAAATTGAAGTGTATGTTTGTAATTCCGATATTACAGCTTTTCAACAAAAAAAATAAGTTTAAAATTTTTCCTCTATCTGTCTGTCTGTTTGTTCCGGGTAATCTTTGAAACGACTGGACGGATTTTAACGGGACTTTCACTGGTAGGTAGCTGATGTTTCAAGGAGTAACATAAGCTACTTTTATTTATTAAAAATATTTGGGTTCCGAGACATTGGGTTCGATTTCTAAGATATTTCTTTTACAAGGTAATATAATGCTACATTATCACTACCATAGTGCTAATCGAGTAAGATTATCATGGACGTAAGCTTGATAATAATGCGAATAGCCGTGACGAATATATATCTGTGCTAGATATAAATTGCTCTATGAAGACTTTTTAGGAACTTAGTACCTACTTAAAGCCACGGACATAAAAAGTATAATGTTCGTAGTTAAAGCATAAAACAATAAATAACAAAGCGACACTCACGCAGTCATCTCAGGTGGGCATTGCCACATGTATTCGGGATCCTTAAAGTATATCAGAGGGTGATGGGCTTTAGGATAACCTCGGTAGTAATCTCTATGGCGTTGTGCTGCCTGGAAAAGCAAATAATTGGGTGGTGAAATTCTCAAAGGTTTTGTTGTAACGTTCATAATAAGTATTATAATTGTCGCTTGCAAGATCCTTCGAGGGCTTATTGACAGTCCCGAGCTCCATGAACTTTTCTGTCGGCTATTCGTGCCCAACAATTATCTGCGACACCGACCCAGCAGCCGGCACCGATTGTTCGTGCAGCCGACCTGCCGAACTGTAGCCAGGGCGCAGTCTCCGGTGTGCCATACCCTGACTATGCTCAATGCCCTCCTAGATACCAGCCCTGAATGTGATCTGTTGCGGATGCATGGAACTATATTTTGTTTGAATGTTTGAGATTCTGTGAGGTTAAGTATGCGAGAGTGTCCACTATTTTATAAGTGTGTATTTTAATAAGGAATAAGATTATAGTTTTAAAATGTCTAAGTTAATTATTGTAATTGGTATCTCCGTTATAATTAACTATAAATAAATAAATAAATCGGTTATTATAACTTTATTCTTTATTACTTACTTCGTAAAACGTTTCAATTTCGTCCTGTCTTCCATTGTCAACAAATAATATATCCATAATTTTGAAAGGTGAAACTATTGTAAAATTTTGTCTCTAAATGTAATTAAATTTCAGTTTGTTATTTTAAATTTGCCACCATTCCATTCCATAGGCCATTGCCTCTCCTGCTTATCTTTTTTCTATTTGCAATTTCTTAAGCAGGCTAAAGTAAGACACGGTACTGCCTTCTTTATAAAATATTTACTTAATAACTACTTTTACCTTCATCATCATCCTTATTCATTCCTTTTTGCCTTCAATTTAACTGTATTTACTCCTGTCTGTTCGCAATATGCTCTGTGATCATGCAACGATTGCAACAGGTCACGGTCGTGAGTACCCACCATTGGAGCACTAATTTGAATTATACTGCATTATGTCACTGGAATTTTGATTTGAACAAAACAGTACCATTAAAATACTCTTGATTTGGAAGTAAGATAGGTACCCTAAAATAATACTAAAATATTTATTAATATATTTAATCAATAAGTATAAAAAATAAGCTTTATCTAATAAACGCCTTGCAAGCAGGTTTATTGAAGCGCGCAGCTAGAGTGCGGTTAGGGGCCTGAGGGAATCCAGAAGTTCGTCCTGTGGTCGTTGGCAATACAGTTGGTTGCTTGTATCGGACATGGTATGGTGGATGTCTCAAGTACACTCTAAAAATGGTAAAAGAAGGTTTAATAGAAGTTGGTAGTGGCATTACGTCAGGAGTAGACTGACATATAGGTTGAGGATGCTCAATGAAATAGGTGCAACCATAGCACCTATTTCATTGGTGCTTTATTGAGTTACACTTACGTAATAAACTATTAATAATAATAGCATTTGATGCCAACATACTCATTATCTAGATTATTAATTGTTTTATATATACTCGGTCATCTCGTTAGGACACTGCCACATATATTCAGGATCCCTGAAGTACGTTAGCGGATGATAGTGCTTCGGATATCCTCTATAATAATCTCTATGCATTTGACAAGCCTATAAAAATTTTAAAAATATTTAGCATCCTTTTTTCTATGATTTCCATGGTTTCAAGCAAGTAGCAAGGTGTCATATAAAATGTACGAATAATAAAATCTGAGTAACATAAATTGGTCAAATATCTATGATAATAATGCATACCGTGTAAAATGTTTCTATTTCTTCTTGTCGTAAAAAATCCATGAAGATAATGTTTTTGACCATTCTGAAAAAAACGTAACAAATTGAATAAATGAAACTGTAAGAGACCTAGTTAAACGTTTATTTCATTCCGATTTTCATTGTTTTAATTGCTGGCATTTTGCTGTCAATAAAAGGTTATTTATGACAACAGCCAAATGCGGGTGAATAAACAAAGTATTACCTTACTCATTTTTCAAAAATGTAAGTAATTTTTTTAGTATACGGTTTCTTGATGGTTCGGTATTTAATTTAGTTCAAGAATATGTTGTATGAGTAACGCTAGGTTTGCGTATATTTGACAAAAAGGAATATTCTGACAATTTAACTGTCAACTGACATTTACATCTTTCACTACAAATGGATGTCAGTCAAGCAAGAGTCAAAACTCAAAACGTCCCTAGTCTCGTTTCGTAAAACTCAAACGTCAAAACAAGATTCAATTCAATTCAGTCCAAATTTTGTTAAACATTTTTTTATTTCTTGATATTATGTGCGATTTTAAATACTTTGGCAAAGAAAAGGTTTTAAAACAATAAAGAGTTTCAAAAGATCATGATATAACCAATATAGATTTCCGTCGTGATTGAACTATTGTTATTTTGGGTGAACTATTTTTGTCCGCTCTAGATAGTGTGTTGAAATAAAGTCTGACATCCAGGAAACCTATATTCTTCCTGTATGGTGAGTTCATTAGACCTTAATGAAATATATTTATTGTTTGAGTAATAGCGTAAGAATAGCCAAAGTATGTACGTATCATAAATCGCGTGGGAGTTGGAGTCATTTGCATATTTTTTGCTCGTAAATATCTTAGGATTGAGGCAATGCAGACATCGACACATGAATATAATTGCTGCTATTTATCTTAATTGGACTTGCAATTAACTAGAGCTAAAGATACAATTTGTAATAATGTCTTGAGAATTAGTCTACATACTTATTAAGCAACCAGATTTTAATTTCAGTATTTAAAAGTTAAACTTGTCTTTGCAATAATTACTATCTCGAGATATTTTTAGTACTACTGCATAAGTTGTCATTGTACTGATACACACACATATGTGTGTATACCTCAAATACTTGTTTACTTTTATGTATAAACAGTAAACATGACAACCTGCTTGCATAATAGTATTGTTTGGAAACTAATTGATAAAACGTAAGTTTCTTGCATAGGCAAATAACCAAGAATTTAGCAATTTACTTTGGAATTTTATTCGGAAACTTAATTTCACCAGAGAATT
Source organism: Watsonalla cultraria (assembly GCA_964035505.1). Lineage (NCBI taxonomy): Eukaryota > Metazoa > Arthropoda > Insecta > Lepidoptera > Drepanidae > Watsonalla > Watsonalla cultraria. The sequence goes on from OZ037728.1 coordinate 7,315,577, forward strand.
AAATAGGTAATCCATATTATTTACATATATTATAGGAAATAATATTTACTGAACAAATACTTAAAAAATATAAATAATTCTATTTAAATTTTAATATCCATAAAAATTTTCCTTTCTACAATATTTATTCAGTTCCTTGTAATTTGTCTCACACAGGAGCTATTTAATAAAATCATGTTGATTTATTGCGGCAAATCAAGGATACTAGTACAAGATTATGGGCCATGAAGTTTATGAATTTATTAGCTGTTCCCTGCGGTTTCACCCACATAGACTTAATGTCATGGATGGCCAGCGGAAATATTTTTTTTTTAAAAAATACATAGCTTTATTTAAACCTTGTGGGTAAAACCGCTGGGCACAACTAGTTTATTTTTATAATATAATGTAATAAGAGCATGGGTTAAAGTGTCTAACAACATACTTGGTATCACAAGGGTCTGGCCATATCTTATCTTACTATTTGATGTCATTATAATCTAAATTAAATGGTTAGGTACAGTTATCTGTACACACTGATAACTTATGGAATGTTTCATATTGTCAGTATTTGCTTATAAATTAATTTGAACAATATTTTTATGATCCTATCATTTTATGGTAACACATTACTGAGGAAAGACATAGTTGTTCCTTTTACCAAATGTTTAACTCATACCTAGACAAATACTTACAAATTTTGATAATCTATACATTTATACAGATAAATAAAATATAATGTAATATGAATAGTCAGGGTAACCGAAGGCACTGCTCAAGGTTCTGTACTGGGCCCTTTACACTATCTCTCATATGTTAATAGTCTCCCAACTACAATCCATAAAAGTGAAATATACCAATTCGCAGATGACACTTGTCTAGTTTGTGCTGGACAAAATATCAAAGAAGCGCTTGCTCAACTACAACACGACTTTGATACCCTTAGTAAATGGTCGCATGACGTCGGACTGTCAATAAATGCCAGTAAAACAAAACTTATGTATTTGAGTACTAGTCAGAACAGAAGTAATTACACACCAAAATTGATAGCACACCAACATGATTGCCTTCATAAAAAAGATAACAATACACCAAAGGTTTGTGAATGCGATGCTCTGGAGTTGGTAGACAAGCAAACGTATTTGGGACTAGTTATTGACAACCGTCTGACCTGGAAGGATCACATTAACTATGTTTGCGACAAACTAAGAGGAATATTGGCAAAAATCACTTTAATCAAAAATAAAACACCGTACAAAATACTGTTGTTGTTGTACAAGTTGCTGGCCGAATCAATTATTTCCTATGGATTATCGAGTTACGGTAGAACATTTAAAACTCACATAGACAAAATATACGCACTTCAACTGCGTATTTTAAAACAGTTGGTCCCGAACAATATTAAAAAAGAATATGAGGATAAATACCACCTACTATTTGCATTTGTAAGGTCATACCCGTCCATGAAAAAATAAAACTAACATTACTTTCGGAAGAATTCTTTAATGAAAATCTTAAGTTCCTAAAAACTCCATCTTATAATACCCGTAGCTCAGTGAATTCTAAATTATTGTTACCTAACTACTCCAACCTTTATGGAAAAAGAACACTTAACTATGTGGTACCACATCTAATTAATCAGCTTCCACAAACTATCAGAGATACAATAACTACTAAAAATATTAAATACAAGCTAAAGAAATACTTCTATAGTTCATCAAACTTATTAACGGAAGAATCCGCTAAAAAATAAAAATAATTATTATATTTAAAAAAAAAAAAAAAAAAAAAGATAATATGTAGTCCCAAAACAAAAAAAATAAAATATATATAAATAATTAAAATTTATACATAAAAATCGAACACTCCGTATAAAGCGGTAAATTTGCGATCATATGTTTAGCAGTCTCATAGCAGTCTCGGACTTAGCCTGTGAATGTCGATATAATTTGCTTTATTAAACTACCTTCAACTTCTCATTGTACCTACATTACATCAATATTCTATTTAATTTTTTATTTTAAGAAAATACCTACATTGTTTTTATTGAATTGTCGACGACACTGGTGTACGGTAAAACTCGAATGAGTTTATGCTACACCTTTAGCAGTAAGTAAACTATGTAAAATTTCATTGTAAAATTAAATAAATAAAATAAATAAAAAAATTAAATAAAAAAACAATATAAATCTACATTAATACAGATAAATAAAATTGAAATGTCTGTTTGTAATTCCCAAATAACAGCTTTTCACTAAATGCATATGAAAGTATATATGGTACCGACAAGAAAAAAACAATTATTATTTTTTTTCTCTGTGTGTCTGTTTGTTCCGGCTAATCTCCAAAACGGCTGGACCGATTTTAGGGGGACTTTCACTGGCAGATAGCAAATTTTATAAGGAGTAACTAAGGCTACTTTTATTTAAAAAAAAAATTAATGTTCTGTTGGTTTCGCATAAAATTAACTCTACACGATTAAAAACAAGCTCAATACTTACAAACTTGCAGTAAGTGAGTAATTATACCCACATGTTTTTAAATGATAATTCACATCATGAGTCATTTGATGTCAATGGCCAGTAATCATTGGAGTAATCATTCTACATTGTATGTTATTTCTTATCTGTGTTTTGAAATGTTATATGGTGTGCCATCTGCCATATTAAATTTCTGTCTTCATTGCAATCTATACCTTTATAATAATATTATACTGTTTGTCTGTCTGTTCTGATATAGCATATCAAAACAAGGCGGAAGACAGCAGCTAATATTAAATATGGCAATATTTATCCAATATTAGTTCATAACTCGTGCAATTGGTCTAGTAGTCTCAAAGTCTACTACGAAACAAGGTTTTGGGTTTGATCCTGGGTCAGGCAAAGTGTTGGGTTTAATTCTGTAGATTCATAAAATTATTTTTATTCTCAATTATATTCTTGCAAATATACAAACATCATCTTCTTCTAAACAGATTCTGTACTGTGCCTCGATTTACATAAATCTAACGATCGAAATTTCGTTGAACGATTAAAGTCATTCCATCGAAATACTCCCCCAATATGGTATTCACGTGATCAGAAATTGTAGTTCGATAGGACTTCAAATCAATAGGACAGATAAGGACGGTCGCGTTTTTTCTTTCACATAATGAATACGTAAAAGCTTTCAAAGACTAAGTCGCTACGAAGTAACGATTTTCATTACGTGAATCGAGCTAGTGTATCCCACTTTTGGACATAAGTTTTCCATCACTGAACTCAAGCCTTGTCAACTTCCATTTATAATATGCGGATCATCGCCAGCTTGTCACCATTCGAGAACATGAATGTTCTAATTCAACTTGCAACTATTCAGTTTTATCAACTAGACTACTGCTAGTATTGATTGAGGTATAATTTTAAATTCCATCTTTCATAGAGATCCCAGTCATAGATTGCATGAGTTTCATATTGTAGAATGCCCTACTTTTTAATTAGTACACCTTGTTTTAGTTCGGGATATGTAGGTTAATGATCCTGTCAACTTGTTATGCAATGGATTTGCCAAATGTTTTTTTAGACCATTAATATTTAATAGATATTTAAGGGACGGTGACTACACAGCAGCTGAATGGATCATTAATTGTGCATAGAATTTGGCAGAGATGTCTGAAATCTAGACATAACACAACTTGTTTATAATTGAAAGTTGTGCAATACCTAATATAAAATCTGATTTAGGTACAGTATACATAAACAAATGACTTAATGTTTTTTATTAATATCTTCATAGATAATGATCATTATTAAACATTATAAAGTAATAGGTATTACATGTATCTATTTTTCACTTGTCTGTACTATTACTTTTAAAGTGCGGGTCACATAATTCTAAATGTATAAGTACATAGAATTATGATGGTAACAGTACCTACACTCCAACAATTGAATCGATTTCATAAGGTTCAATAGCTTCATGGGTGCCTAAAGTATTCTGTGAATGAGACAACAATGACTGATTCACGAACATTTCACAGTCCACTGATATCTGTATTATTGTATCAGTCCACTGTTTGATAACAATGTGTGTTGTCATGGATACCACGCTGATTATAAACTCCCTCTACTCCACTTCTATACACAGTAAAGTGCTTTGTTATTCACTTGATCTATGTAAGTATCGTTTATTCAAATAATTATGTTAATAAAAGTGATTTTGTTGAAGTTTGACCCGCAAATATATTTGTAGAGTGATAGGTAACTGATGATGGACTTCTTGTTTACTCAAATTAAATGATGTGTGAAACAATTTTTATATATAATTCAAGCGCATTCTCGACTTTCCCATGCACATGGCACCTGTGCTGGAATATTTCCGATATAGAAAGTAGCGTAACTCCGAACTTTTATCTCGCCGTTCCTGTTTATTTATCGTTGGGAAAAAGACAAATTTTCGCATTAACTATTATGCGGATCCTACAGAAATGTGCAAGGAATGCGAGTGAGTGTTTGTTAAGAACCTATAGCTTGCTCAGTGCAGTGATTCTATTAGTTTTTAAACACATCCCTCGCTATTCATCGCATATCTTTGGTGGAAACGCACGCTTACAACACAGTCAGTTGAGTTCATGTCCATGTCAAAAGTCGTTACTGACTGTCTTTCCTGTAACGTTATACTTTGTGAAGTTCATAGACTGTGAGGTTTTAAAATGTCGTGGTTTTATGTTTCCAGTCGTCTCATGGTGGGTCCCCGGTGTGATGGTAATGTCTGCGTGCACAGCGGGCATGGGCGACGCGGCGCTGCGCGAGCGGCTGCCGGCGTTGTGGCGACGTATCGAGGACGCGCACTACAGCTACCTCGAGACTGATGACAGTCCCGACAAATTACACCAGAAAAAGAAACTTGAAGGTGACACATCTATACGCAATCAATATTCTCAACTAAAATTGAAGCTAATCCAAAACACTTTTTTTCTTCATAGATATTCAAATCGAACTCACATTGACAGCCACTCCCTCAAAATCACACTAACACATAAAATATTTATTACATATTTTAAAAGTAATTCCCAGGTTTCTTAAGATACAGTACAGCGCTCGCCTTTGAGAACCCCTGGCAACATATGTTAAAACTTCACTATCACTTTCCACACAGAACTCTCTTTTCTATGTTTATGAATAGCAGCATCTTATATACGTAAGAGTGCGAGTGCGAGACACCTCTGATGCTGAAAGCGTCCTTAGGCTATAGTACCACGCGTAGCGGCTTACAAGCAGACGAACTGTAAGGTTGTTTAAAAGTTGGATACAGCTATTCAGTCCGGAGTTCATTTACGCGAGTAAAGCCAAGACTGCCTCCAATTCTATCAATATATCTGTATCTGTAAAATTTGGCGAAGTAATCTCTCATTCAAAAAGTCTATTACATTTCCTAAGCAGACAATGCCAAATTAAATGTCAATTGTTTTGAAGAAACATGAGATAAAGCTTCACGGCTTTTCGAGATAATCGTGAATAGTAGAATAGCTCGAAATTTTCTATCCGTCGTGTGTTCCAGATTACATAATAGAGTACCTGTCGTTGGTGCCGCACGAGTGCAAGTTCGGTCTGGCGGAGTCGAGCACGGTGTTTGGGCGCACGGTGCGCGAGCTGGGGGACTTCAGTGCGGCGCGCGCGGGCTTGGGCTGGGCAGCCCTGGCGCGCTATGCCGGGAACCTATTGGCACAACCCTGGCGGACCGAATACCGCGTCATACGGGTATTAAGATACTTATACACATTTCTAGTTAGCATCGCTTTAAGAATCGAAATCTAACAGATAATTTACGCGTGTCCTGTGATTGAGAATAATTGAGAAAAAAAAGTGAATGAGAAATGAGGTATTTTCACGCCTTCTCAGCGGGTTAGTCAGAGCACAGGTGTTAGGTACGACACGCAATCTATACAGATAAATAAAATTGAAGTTCTCTGTCTGTCTGTCTGTCTGTCTGTTTGTTCCGGGTAATCTCTGAAACGGCTGAACGGATTTTAACGGGACTTTCACTGGTAGGTAGCTGATGTTTCAAGGAGTAACTTAGGCTACTTTTATTTATTAAAATATTAGGGTTCCGCGACAATAAGGAAGAACCTAAACAGCTAGTTTTAGAATAACATTTTATTTTTGTATAGCACTGAGTTGATGGCTAGTTTTAAGTTTTTATTCTATCATTCATAAGTTACTTAATAGGGCATTAACACTACGTTAGGCTCCGGCACCGCTAGATTAAGTCCTTATGCTATTCCGGTCGAAATTATAGCTGTCACGAATGAATGTCACTGCCATAGGACTCTCAATTGGCATCGGAGTAAGAATATGACTATTACAGATGTCACTGGCACTGAATGTGTTAACAGAACTAGCTAATTTTATTTTCATTGTTTCGATGAAATGTACATGATGCCTAGCTGAGTTTCTTGCCGGTTCTTATCACAAGACTAGTTTCCGAACCGGTGATAATTTATATTATAATTATCGACATTCATACGTACCTTACCAGAGCCTAAATTTAATAAATATATTTCATTTTCATCATTTTCGTATTATAAACGATTAGACAGGCACTTAGGCTAAGAGTAATGAACAAATAAAACAGCTATTGATTTTGTGGGTAGTTATACTGCGGCTACTACAAGCACGAGGTGGAAGCGAATATGGTGGGTGCTGAAAGTCTTCTGCAGGCCATGGGGTATCGCGCGGCGGGCGGCCGGCTGCAGCTCGACCAGCCGCCCTGCCCTGATACCGTGGCCGCTGTCTCTCGGGACGCACTCATCGCGCACTGCGAGTGTCAGGTATACAAACACATTCAACAATATCTTAATTCGATTCGACTTTTAACTTAACTTAAGCACTTTCAAATCGTTTCCAAACGACGTTTATACAGGACTAGCTGTGCCTCGGTTTCACCCGCGTAAATTTAGTTTCATACAAACTTTCATCCCCTATTTTATCCCCTTGGGGGGAGAATTAATTAAAATCCTTTCTTAGTGGATGCCTACGTCATAACCTGCATGCCAAATTTCAGCCAGTTCCGTCCAGTGATTTAGGCTGTGCGTTGATAGATCACTATGTCAGTCAGTCACCTTTGAGTTATATATATTTAGATTATTATACATGCTACCCACCGGGCTCGGAAGGTTGAGTTTACTGAGAAAAACCTGGCAAGAATACATTGATACAATCATGTTCAAGCCTGTATTAGGGTTAGGCAGAGGCGTTTTAATAACAACACACACATTTCAACGAAGACGATTAAGCGCCAACGTGACAGATGGTGAGTCCATCGCCGTCTCAAGCATTATACATACATACGTCTTTGAATGCTTCTCAGACGTATGCAGGTTTCTTCACCATGTTTTCCTTCACCGTAAAGCACGTGGTGTGAAATCACTGCACATAATTTTTTTAGGAAATCTCATTGGTACATGCCCCGTTGGGATTCCAACTTGCGTCGCTTGCGTAGCAGGTGACTGCTCAGATCCCACGGCCACCGTAATTTGGCAAGAAATGACAAATTATGAAACTGTGCTTTTATGGAGAACAATGATATAGATGAGCGAAGATGCGAAGCGAGGCTTAAGAACTAATAGAACCTTGTCTCGCTCTAACACATCCCTCGGGACACATCCATCTCGCTCAGCATCATCCTATAATTTGCTTCTTTTTGTAGATAATGTCCCAAATCTGGGAGAGTGTATGGTCGGTGGGCGCGAGGGTGTCGTGGGCGGACATCGCACGCGAGCGAGCCACCCACGTGGGTCCGCCCGCCGCTGCCGCCGCTAGATTAGCTGCCGCCTACGATCCTAGACAACTCAAACCACCATATGTTGATGGTATGTTACTTTAAAATATTCTGTAAGTATGATTTCTGCGGAAAATAGTAGACAGCTTTATACTAATCTTTGCAATTCGCCTAATGGAAAGCGGACCTGTTGAGTTGAGAGAGTGACGGATTCACTATCAGTCAAGTAGGCTATTCAAGTATTCGGTTGTAACTTTATGGTACACACTACACCTTTGCTGGCCTGGGTCCTTAATATGAGTCAAACTATAATTAAAATAAGAGCTCATGGTAGAGCCCCTGGCTTTTAAAACCTTGTAAATTTAAAGATACTTTTTATTTTTTATTATATTGCCGCTAATGATCTTTAACATAATACTTTAAAGAAACTTCAATAGCATTATTGAAAAGTAGTAACTAGCGATATAATCGATTAACAAGGTTGAAATAATGATGATCCAAAAAAAATAAATTACCTGTTCCGACTTTCCAGATGAAATCTACTCCAACATCCCGGTGACAGTGTCGTCAGATCGCGGGCGACCGGAGGCGAGGTACCACGGTGTGCCCTGCAACCACATGTGCCCCGACGAGTCCCTGGAACCCGCTATGCCCTATATGATGCCCCCCGTGTACCCCATGGCCCCCCTCGCGCAGTGCCCCACCATCCCCGTCATGGCGCCCTTCCCCTGCTACTACCCCGTGCAGGCCCCCTACATGATCCCCACTCCCGTATACCCGCCCATCAAACACGCCGCCAACGTGCCAGTCAACGGGTACCCCCCCATGCCCCAATACAGGTACCCGTCGGTCCCCACCGCGCAACTAATAGAACTCGACGCGCCCTCCGTCTACGAGAACGGCAAGTTTGAACGACACAGAGACGACGATCGCAGTCACAAGAGGAGGCAAGAAAGTTCCAGAAGAAATAGCACGTCGAAATCGGGCTTCAGTGACGTCACGCTGCCCAGCCTGCCGCGGTCGGACACGCAACCGGCGCTCAGTAAAGCCAAAGAGGACGGCATGGGCACCTACGAGAGCTGGGATTACGTGTTCAGAATTTTATCCAAGAAGGAAGAGGACGGCGACAATAGAAGTTGGCTATCTCCTTCATTGGACAGGGACTCGAGGACTCTCGATCGGTTGGACCGAGACGAACGGAGAGCTAAATATCAACCGACCACATTAGACTTAGAGGATGGTTTACAAGCGTTACACCTCGACCGGACTTACGACGAGGACGTGTATAGGACGGCGAAGGTGAACGAGAACCTCATGAGGATGAAGCAGGAGCAGGAGAAGAGGGCGAGGCACTTAAGGAAGCAATCGGAGGAGAGGAAACATAAGAAACTAGAGCCTGTACCTAATCCGAAAGCAGACGCCTTGATCACAACCAAACTGGCTCCGGATAAAGTGAAGTTGCTGACGAAGAAGGAAATTAAGCACAGGAAAGATGTAATTAAGCAACAGAGTTCGGTTAATGGCGGTACGAGTGCGGCCGAGGTTAAGAAAACCAAGACGCCTAAGTTAGCCGATGTGGACAAGCCTAGAAGCAAACCGGTGGAGAATGGAATCAACAGTGCTCCACACAGCTCCAAAAGTAATGCAGGTATGTTCTAACATTTTATGTGATCTCTTATTGCTATGATCACCGCGGATCCAGGGGGGGGGGGGGGGGGGTCATGGGGGTCATGACCCCCCCTGAGCTGGTTCCAGGACTTAGTTGGACCACTAATTGAACATAATGATTTTATTTATATATTTTGTCAACATACAGATTTTATGTAACTACATGCCTTCAATATTTAATTAATTTAATATAATATAATAACTTTGTATGATGGCAAACGTTTGGGAACGAACGAGTATGTGACCCCCTTCTGGCGCCAAAGCTGGATCCGCCCCTGGCTATGATAAACAGATATAATATAAAATCCCTGACCTGACATTATATGTCAATCCTAAAATTATTGTATCGTTCTTTTGCGAAACGCGAGGATAATGTTACTTTGTCTACGGGCCCTGGTAAAGTATTGTTTTCACAATAAAAAAAGCATGTTTATGAGTGGCGAAGTCCAATGATAGGAAGTATTCAAATTGTCGGAACTGTTCTTTTTGATTCTTGAACTACTTTTCTCATTTCCATTAATTATATGTTGGTTCACAGCTCCGAGCACGCAGAACTACGACCTAAAAGCCCAACTGGTCGTGTCATTAGACGAGACAGACCACGTGCGACGATCACCACCGAAGCACAACGGCGACCGACCAGCGAGCCGATCGAGTCACGAGAAAGAGAAAGAGCGACCCACCACCGCCGAGGGGAAGAGAGACAGGTGGGAATGTGGCACTTGTACGTATTTGAATAAGGGTTCAGCTGTGGCTTGTGAAATGTGTGGCAAGTCTAAAAGAGGGCCGGAGATCCAACCCTTAACGTCAGGGGGGCGGGAATGTCCCGCTTGCACGCTTGTCAACCAACGTGACGCTACCACTTGTGACGCTTGTGGGACCAGTCTGGAACACTGTCCCACTTATATATAATTAATTAATAATAATTATACAGGTGTCGTAACGAGTTTTGAGCGCTCAGCGAATATAGTGGGGATAACTGTATTTAAGGCGCTCAAAACTCGTGGCGCCAGGCAATAACCCCTTATATACGGCGCTAAGACATTGCTCATTTCCAATGTCTGTGCATAAGTAAGGATTGAGAGGGGTAGTTTCACTGAGACGGTTCTAAGGCAGTTTGGTTACATGCGTCACTACCTTAAATCCGTTTCAGACAAGCAATATTCTAGTTATAAGTGAGCAGGGTGTAACTGGACTAGATTATATTTTTGGGAGTTGTGACATAAGACGTTTTTGTTTATTACGTAGAGAAGTAAATGCATTTTTCATGTCTATGTCACTGTCGTGATAGCAATTCGAAACACCTGATAGGTCCTGTTACATCCTGTATGTGTGAGGTGTAGCGAAACACACTGGTTATTGTTCAGTACTGTATTGCTTATTTACAAATATATCTTAAATAAGGGAAGAAATTCTAGTTCGATTCGCAGATCAACTAATCAAAAATAGCAATAGGTCGTGGGTAATATTTCCGCTTTAAAAAGATAATACTTTATTAATCAAATTTCAAGCTTTAAAACAAGTGAAATAAAAAATATAGTTGAGAATGTCAGATAGAGAATAAATTTGGAATAAAAATGAATGTCACTTTTAGTCTCTTAGGATGGTCATTAATAACTTTAAAGTATCAGGTAAAAGCTAGTACTAAATAGAATATACTTTGTGAACAAATAAATTTAAATACTTAGAAATGTTGAAAACACGATAATTTTTTTTTTATAACAAATATTTGATTATGTATTAGGAATTATACTTATACTCAGAATAACCAGACCACAATCTCACTAAATAATGATTAAAAAAATTGTAAAGACCATATTTTCATTATTTCAATACAATCGAAGCAAGTATGATTTGCCTACTGTCTAACTTGTGATTTATAGAATTCAAAATAGCTATCCAGTACTAGCAATCGCTGGTGTCCTCCGCTACACCTGCATAAATATATGTTATATGAATATAACCAGGTTGCCAATTACTTTCTAATCATGTTTTAGTTATTTGTCAATTGCACAATAAATGTTGGTGTTTATATACATTTTATGAGTGGAACTAAAAGTTTATGATGGTATTGAAAGCATTTGTCATAAATTATATTTGACAGATAGGTATTGTTATGTTATGTTGCTTCTGACCGCTACTTTGTCTATATAGAAGTTTTTGACACAAATAATTTGCATTTCATAATTTGCAAAAGAGTCGTGGTGGCCTCGGGGTTAGAGCAGTCGCCTGCTAAGCAAAATGAGTTTTTCTAAAAACGTATGTACAGTGATTTCACACCACGTGCTTTACGGTGAAGGGAAACATCGTGAGGAAACTTGCAATATGTCTGAGAAATATTTCAATGACGTATGTATAGTGCCTGAGACGGCGATGGACTCACCCTCTGTCACGTTGGCACTTAATCATATTCAGTGAAATGTGGGTGTTGAAAATGACAACACCTCTGTCTACCCCTTCGGGGAATACAGGCGCGGCATATGAATGTATAATTTTCATAAAAAAGCGAAGAAGTCTACCAAGGATTAGTTCTATACAACAGCTCAAGGAACAAGGCAGCGTCATGTCGTACAAGGAAGTCAAAGTGTTAGCGGACAATAGAGAGGGTTGGCAATTGCTTCACCGACAAAAGCCTAGCTCTCAAATAAATGATGATGATAATATTCTATTTCATGAATACAATTGGTTGGGTATAAAATATGCAGAATATCTTCGTCTAGGTTTCTCTTCCCATGACAAGGAAGGGAGAGGCGATATTACGAATTAAACTCGACATATTCATAACTATACGCGCTAGAATTGGTACTTGGATTTCTGTTTTTAGATTAAATAGGCATGTTTTTCAATCATGTATATTACAAATAGTATGGTTAAAAATAATCAACTCAATATACGAATTATCCAAAGACAAAGTTGTGGGCAGAAGTTATGAATGTCTAAAATCTCAACCTCGTTTGGTTATTAAATATGAATCCATTACATTATATATATTTTATTTATATAACTGTCAAACAGAAATTATATCTGTTATTCGTTAATCGCAATCGTGACTGAGCGACTTGCGTCGAAATCGTAGGCAAATTGTTTGGTATTCTATGTATATAAATATAATGAATATAACCATTGATTTATATGCATAGACTGCTACTGACTCGCCATCTGTCACGTTGGCACCTAAAACTATTTTCGGCGAGGATAGAATGTAAAATATATATCTAAATACAGTATTGTTATATTTTGGTATTTATATCGAATAATCATGAAAAAAGCAATATAATTTAAGAGTGATAGTTTCACTAGTTATTATATAAAATAATATATCAATATATATTTTCATGTGATGATTCTCTAAAACTAATTTTAATTGCTCATAATGTTTTATGTACGAAATGGTAGCTTTATTAATGCGGCATAATACATGTAAAATTATTGTTCAATCTAATTGCAATCTTATTTCGTCTCTGGTAAGATTAATTCTGTCGTGAATGTAAAAAGCTACATGAGTTGAAAATTCTCGCTTTAACATGATACGATTGTCAGATAAATTGAAGGGGCCTTACCATAAGCTCTTATTGCAATGATAGATACATGATAGAGCGAGTGCTCATGTTAATCCCCAGCAAAGGGAAGATCTTCATGCCAGGTTGTCATGTCTGAGGAACCGCGGTTCCAGCTGTTCTAGGTGGAAAATTCTATATATACTGTAATGCGCTCGAAATCTCTTATTGCGCGATTTAGGTTCACGTGTATTTGTACTCAATCTTTGCAATTGTTAGCGAGTAGCGCTATCTATGTAGCAAGTGGAGAAACGCTGCTGCGTACACGTCACATTTCTCTCCTATTTATAGTCAATCCATCATGGCAATGAGAATTGGTATGGCCCCAGTATCGTTGCCCAACGAGGCAGGGCAGGTATAAATGTGAATAATATGAGTATTTGTGCCTCAATCTTGGATATTCTATGCTATTTCTAGTATATAACTCGAATGCAGCGTATTTGAAAGATTTCATTGAAAAATCAGCCATAAAGTGCTTTACAGCAATTAACTAATTTACGAATAATCTTTAATATTCTTCTTGCACGTAATAGCATGAAATTGTCAGGTGTACGAAAACGAAAATCGACCTTAAAATCCGTTGCTTACATGGCCTACTTTACAATACATTAATACAGTGCCCCAAGTGACGATATCGCCTGCGTACTTTTCTTAGTTTGTATGGGAACGTTAAAAAGGGCCCTAAGCGGCGAGTGTGGGAATTTTACGTCTCCATACAAAAAGCGCAAAATGCAAGGTCAAGTTAAACTTGGGGCACTGAATAGTCTTCGTGTTATATGCTGTTCGAATACTAGTGTCTAGTTCCCAGGGTACAAACTTAGTTTGGAACTAGATATTTGTGGGGAATTGTCCCAACATATAATGGTTATAATGATAAATTATGATTATTTGTCTTCTACGGCAAGATCCTCGATATATCAACATGATAAGTGTTCGTTTATTCGCCTTTAAAATGCTTTAATGTTACAAGACGTAGGTAGAAAGCGTTTACGTTAATTTAATTTAATAAATAAATTATTGATCTGTGTATATAATTGTTAGCGTTTGTAAATAGTAGTTGATATGAATATATTTATTTAGAATGCTGTTAGAACCTTTTTATATTTATTTTGGAGATATAACAATATTTGTTTTGTATAAATTATATTGGAAAGCAACAGTGTCGGTGCATATGTTGAAAAATAATTATTTTGTCACGTGAATTATATTATAATGCACCATTGTATAAAAAGCACTGAGATGCTAGCTATATAGTGTTAGTGATAGCCTGTTAAAGCACTAAGGACGTGTATTTTTCTATTATAAACAGACGTACGGTTTACAAAATTCATATTAATTTATATGAGAGGTCGTGCTTATCATAGTTTTGCCAGTTGGGTGGGTTCACGGATAGTCGAGATGAACGCCGGGTGATAGGGGCGTGTATTGAATACAAATAAATAATATTGTTTTATTAAAACTGCTTTGTTTTTTTTGGAATGCCATTCCACCTCCACAGAATCTTTTTGAGTAGCAATAATGTTTGTGCCTAGTGCGAGTTCTCTTAAAATCGCCGTCACAAGTCATCGCGTCGACGTAAACGCAGATTTGTATGGGCTCACAATAGTGTCATCTTAAGACCGACAGAGGCGCTGTTCCGATCCTATACAAATTGCGTTTACGTCGACGCGGTGACTTGTGCGGCGGCAGTGAAAAACTCGCACTAGGCTCTCTGCTGTGACTAATGGTTTCTAGTGAACAATTTTACGTCATACTGCGGTAGGGAATTCATCAACCCTCGTACTGTATGCACAACGATTCCTCCAATAAAAGATAAGGTTAGCAGCATGCGAATGACACCGCTACTTTATTCGTTCTTATTTTAATTGGGTTTACCTTTACCCACTTCTTACAAAAACATAGCCTAAGATAGTCCTTGGTTTAAAAAGTAGTTCCGTCTCTTTTTGTGATATGGGTTTCAAAAGGGATAGACATAGTCTAGTCTTGGTTTAAACTATGTTTTGTAATAAGGGGAATAATGTTAACGAAAAACATTTTTTAAACCTAAAAGTTCATTTATTAAACCACATTACAAGATGCATCATTGTGTCAATGTTTTCCGTGTTTGGATCCTTTACTTGGCCCTTCGTAAGTCTGCCCTTGGCCGTAGCTCTGTCCTTGGTTGGAGCCCTGGTGTCCCACGCCCTGGGCGCCGTTGGTCCCTCCCAGACCTTGGCTACCGTAGCTGCCCTGGAGGTGTCCGCTGCCGTAGCCCTCGCCGTACGCTGGAAAAATATTATGAGACTAACTACCTTGCGAGATATTACACAGATATAAGTATACGGGGTATAGAGCTATCGCTATTCCAAATTCGTACAGTTTAGACGTGACGCTGTCTGCCAGTGAAAGTCCCGTTAAATGACAGCTTGTAATTTAAGATTTCCGAAATTTCACCCCTACTATGATAATGGGGTTAAAAGGGGATAGAATATTTGTACGTGATATCTTAATTAACCTATTAAGATTTCACGTGCAAATATTTAACTTAATTAATAAGTACTTACTTAAGTGTAAGTTTCAATCAGTTCTTCAAGAAGAGTGTGAAGAGATATTAGCTTTTGAAAGTATCCATAGAGCATTTAAAATCATAACATCGGTTGGGCTATTTGGTTGTTGGCATTAATATTTTAATTAAATAAATAAAAACGATTACTGGACATACCTTCGCGTTCGGCTGACACAACCACGATGGCGATTATAGCCAAGGCGATGATCTGGTTAACAACATTAAGTAGTTATACACTGTTACACAATACATTTACCTAGTTACCTATAGACAATTGCAGTCAATCAATCAAATCAAATCAATACTATACAGCCCACTCCATAGGATCGAACAATAAAAAAAAAGTTTGTGGGACACGTCTTACTGCGGCATTCCATTATGTCTTGAATTTTGGGTATTATACCCGTCAGAGATGCTCTTAAAGCTCTCCATATTATTGCAAATAGTGATTGTATATGGGTGACCAAGTTTATAAGTACTAAACAGCTTTATTGGGTAGAGATAATTACTAAAAACATTGAGAGTTGTCAAATATCACGCTCAAATGGTTCCTGTCGTGAAGGATTTAAGAGAAAGGTGATTGCCACGAAGTTGGTGTTTGCGTTGTTGTTTGTTGACAATCTTTTCGTACAATTATAAAAACCTTTGCTTAATTTTTTTTATTTATCTTATTTAACCACACAATTACTACTTATGTATTCATTTAAATCCTGGTCCAAAAAGTCCTATGCTATCAAATTTAAGGCACTTATAACACTTACCACGAGCTTAACCATATTGAGTTTATAGAACAAGTTTATTCACCGATATTAAAACACAGACTACACCTTCGGTCTGAAATCAAGCTCTTTTATAGCAATAAGGCTTGGTGATAAGTAGTTAAAGCCATCTTCTTCTGATGTGATGATGTTGATTAACTCGTTTCCAATAACATGTCTACGTTGCAGGACATTTATTGAAGACAGACATTTAATTAAAAGTCTACCCAAAACCATCAAAGACCACTCAGGTACTTTACTTATAAGAGATTGGAAACACCTACATAAAGCGTTTTTCTTTTCTAAATTTGCACTACGGCGTCTGTACATCTAATAATGATACCTACCTGGGGCCCTACCATGACCTCCTATTGCCATGATAGTTTAACTATGAGATGTATAAATATGTCACTGTTACACACTGGAACTATGATGGCATTAAGTGCTTATGGTATATATATTTATGGCCCCTGAGTGTTGTATTCATGCGGTGAGTAAGGTCGCCAATTCATTTTTATAAGGATGGTAGGCAAGAAGCGAATGACACTCTTGCTGTTGCAAACGTTCTTGATTGCAGCAGGAGATTACCACGAGGCGGACTGTAGGTACGATTGTTTGCCAGCATTAATACTAAATTCGCTAGCTCGTTAGCTGATAGTCACTGTGACCTATAAACGGACATTCCTCATCTCGTCTTAGATAAGTAAATACTTAGGTATACTTAACTACTATAAAATATGAAAGCATATGAAAGTGTACATTTCACCTCAGTTATTATAAATAGGTAACCGTGAGTATAAAGGCCTTGAATCTTAGATCGGAATTACATTGAACTGTCAAAGTACAAGACATTTCTCTTTTAGTCACAAGCGTGATTTAGGCACTTGATCTAACAATGGCCACATACTACTAGGGTGTATGCTTTTATGAACGTGGATGGGATGAAAGTGGCTTAAGGCTAAGTTTACTGTCTACTTGTAAATTAACCTATCTATGAAGATATTCATTTATTAATTGAGGATGAGAAGAAAGTGACATACTTACGACAAAATACAATCCTCGGTTTAATTTTCCTTTATGGCTATCTCGTGACGATAAATACGATGTTTCTTTTTACTACTTGCATTGGCACAAAAACTTATATAGGTCGAATTAAGCATCCTCCCATTTCTTGAAGTCGGTTAATAATAGGTAATTCAATTTCAGTTTGACGGCTACTCAATGTAGACCACATTTAGTGAACGGGTTATGATAATTGTCGCAACTCGCAACGCAACGCGTTTCCACAACCTAAAGTTGATTGTTATGCCGCTGTTGCTTGGTTAGAGATTTGTACTGTATTACATTTCTGGAACACAATCGTAACTCAGCATTACTTAGGCACCTACTTATTATAATAATCAGCTTATAGTCGCGGAGCTGATATCAAAACGACAAAATAAAAAAATCTAAACAATAATTGTAGCAATAGGGGCCTTACCATAAGCTCTTTTTGCTATTATAGTTCCACTGTGTGACAGTGACAGACTTAGACACATCATATACATCTGTCTCATAATAAGAGTTAAACTATCATGGCAAAAAGAGGTCATGGTAAGGCCCAGGAATTAAAAAGCTATCACAGAGTGCAGAATATTTAGTTGCTTATATATTTATACACAGAAGAGTATCTAAATTCTTCAAGTACACCAGTTAAACAATTCAAGAATTAGTTTTGAAGGTCTTCCAATGGAATTTTTACATAAATATTATTACAAAATATAAATTTTTGTATTTAAAAGTTAATCCAAAGATAAATGCTTATGTTTTTAATTTTTGCGATCGGGTACTAGACATTTAATATTGGGTTTAAGTAAGCTATCTTAATAATAAGGATGTATCAAAGGACATTCAAACAGTATCAAATAAAACATCTATTATGTATTTACAATCAATTTAATTACAAGTAAGTAGATCCAGCTACCCATTCCATGTATCAAAAGGGCCCCCTTAAAACATTTCAATACCTAGTGTTCCTTGGGGTGCATGTGGTACAATAAAATGACACTTACTTAACTTGAATGCATGCTATCCATCAATTAAATCAATAACTTATGCTTAAGCAAATAGAATTTAAATTCAATTATATCGTCTGTCAGTCTTTCTCATGCTTCGTCTGGTGGAACTGTCATGAGGGTAGCTGAAGTAAGGATAATAGGATCCAGTTTTCTTATTGTAAACTAAGTACGGAGGCATGTTGTTGTAATAGCTCGAAGGCTTCGACCAGCCCCCGGCGTAAGTACTTCGCTTCACCTTGTTCAAGACCGACATGACGTCATCGTACTCTGAGGGCACCTTATTTCTGATGTGTTTTGCTTCAGCAGTGTACATAATTATGGAGAGGATTGTTATGAGAAAAAGCTGAAAAAAAAATTTGTTTTGTTGTAGCCCGCAAATGTATTTGTAAAATGTTCTTATGCAGGGTGTCGGAGACTTCTAGAAGTTGTAGGGTTTTATGAATATATCACTATATTGAAATCGTAAAATATCTAGCTCCAACGGCCGAAGAGCTCGCGGCCTTAAGCGATTGAATGAACGCGCGGCCGCGTTTACCTACATTCCGTACGCGGTCATTAAACTTTTTAAATTAATGGGAAGGTTAATGGTTTAAAAAAATGGTTTTATGAGATTATTTCAAGATTTATTAGTGGGAGAAAAAAAATAAAAACGTAGTTAGATTTCACGTGAATAACTCTACGTTACAGCTGATTCTTATGCGAAAATAAGGTCTCGATATGGTCAACTTTGAACGTTAATTACTCGAAAACGGAAGAAGATATTTTTGTCATAATAATTTTAATTGCTTCCTAAAATTATACTCTATCACCGATTTTAACAGCTGTCCTGGTTTCCCCGACACCCTGTATACCTAAGAAATTATTGCTGTCTTTCTTATCTATACTAATATTAAGATTTATAAAGAGGAAAGATTCGTTTGTATGTATGTATGTTTGTAACGAATTGGCTCAAATAACACTGGACCGATTTATAAATTCTTTCACCATTTGAATGCTACATTATCACTGATTAATTAATACAGGCTATATTTTATCTCAGTACTCCCACGGCAACGGGAACTACGAGAGTGAAACCGCGTGACGTCTGCCTAACTATTATAGAAGGTATTAGGCAAATTAAACAATTATATTTTTTTATGTATTTGGTACCTAAGTACATAGATAGATCTAATTTAAGTCTATAATAAGTAGCGTGGTTGAATGACGAAACCACACTGTGACCAAAATACAATAAACCATAGTGCCAAGGGAAGATAAGTATATTTTATAAGCTATAAAAAATGGTTTGCTAAGTTAAGTGCCTAAAAACAAAACATACAATTATTGCCGAAATTATGACTCAATTTAAATTATGTTTATTGATTTGGCAACAACATAGCAATAAAATTGTTTTCGGAGTAATCTATGTAAATAATACCCTTGACCTATGTCTACAAAATTATTTATTTATTTTTAGTACGAGTGGCGCTTGAGCGTATTTACCTACGTAACCTATACATTTTAGAAGTGTTATGAAAAAAAATCTAGTTAATTTGCCTTTTTTGTTTTTGTATGAAATAAAATTTAAAGAATATCGTACTGAAATTAAAGATTGAAAATAAATTTAGTGAGTAAATTATAGTTACGCATTTAAAGGATGAATTTATATAGAGATAAAATTTCATTTAAAATTTCCTTTAAATGCGTACCTACTTACTGAGACAAGCAGGGGCCCAACCATGAGCTCTTATTGCAATGTTAATTTATATAGTTGTGCGACAGTGACAGATGTATGCACGTCACATACATCTGTCTCATAAATGAGTGAAACTATCATGGTAATAAGAGCTCATGGTAAGGCCCCAGTACTGAGTGACTAAGCAAGTAAAACCGCGGGCACTACTGATATGGATCTTATGTACACTTTGGAATTTAATAGATATTCCTTTGTTTGTTCAATAAATACTCACCTTTAAGAAAACAATACTGGCCATTTTCTGTTTTTCTTTTTATCTTATTATAGCTTTTTTAAAACTAGGTTATGTAGTTAATTTTAGGTACATGACAACACGACAAAATCAATGGCTAAGTATAAAACTATCCGGTAGGAACACTGACTACAAGTTCTAGTAAAATAGAGAAAAGTTCCCTGAACTTGACTTTTATACCTACACGCTAGGTCAGTTTGAAAATGAGATACTTTTTGAGGAACACCAAGGCTTTAGAGTCGATAAGAATATATTATTTACCAATAACGTAAAGACCTAACTCTATAAATAGTATCTACTTGGTACCTGGTAGTATTATTGTATTAATTAATAAAAATGCCGACTGTTAGTTAGTTCTAAATCTATAGAGATAAATAAATTGAGGTGTCTGTTTGTAATTTCAAAATTACAGCTTTTTACTAAATGCATATGAAAGTATACACGCTAATGGCACTGAAAAACCAAGTTTTAAACTTTTTCTCCGTCTGTCTGTCTGTCTGTTGGTTCCGAGTAATCTCTGAAACGGCTGGACCGATAACGGGACTTTCACTGGCAGGTAGCTGATGTTTCAAGGAGTAACTTAGGCTACATTTATTTATTAAAAATATTAGGGTTCCGCGACAATAAGGATGAAACTAAATCTACGCGGGTGAAACTGCAGGGCACAGCTAGTTGGTAATATGGAAAAACTATAACAGGAGTGGACGAGAGAGAGAAATTTTTGTAACAAGAATCCATATTTTTGAATGATGTACAAAAATTAATTACCTTAAATCTCGCACCAAAACACCTAAAAATATACGAGTATAATTTTTAACTCTAAGCTCTGCCAATGAATATAATGTTCATCAGTCCAGTCAACACCTTTGTAGTTCCAGTGCAACGAGGCCAATTATCACGTAGAGAGACTATGTTGTGAACATCTGAGTTTACAAATAGTAGTGCAAACACCAATCTTAGAATAGTATTGAGTTCAATTGTCGGGGCTCAGGCCCGTTATAATACCTTGTTATTGTGAGTGACAGTGAAGGCAATATTAAATACACATAAATATGTCTCCGTCTGTTTTATTTTCATGCCTAAAATACCGCTTTAATTATTTTAAGTACTTGGATTTAAAAAAATGGATCCCATGTCTATAAAAATACATACCCATTCACTTTCATTCGCCTTGTTTGTATGCTAGTGCATTCCAGGTTAATTTGCGTAATTATGCCTGTATTCCCCAAAGGGTAGGCAGAGAATTACTTTTTTATATCCACATTTAGTCACCCAGGTATGTGGTGTACGATACGAGTCATTTACGAAAGTAAAATTATAAGCAATTACTTAATTACTAAACTTTATTAGATTTTAATTTGTCAACCTGTTTCTGTTGCAATATTTTGCAAAATTCCTGTGATTTAATTAAGTACCTATGCTATAAAATAGATGTCCACTTACACAGAGCTTGTAGTTCTGAATTTGACAAAATGGAGATCAAGATTTGTGTATTGACTGTGAGTGAAATTTTTTATTTAATACCTTTTGAAGGGATTGGTCTATGTATAAATTTGTATTTTTTGTAGAATTTCTCATTTGTCGTCTTTAAACATTTATTTTATTCGGTGCGTCTTGGAGTATGTAAGCCAAAAATATACAATAGTACTAATCACCTTTCTTTAGAATCGTTGGTGTCATGGCTTCTTTTGAAACAGCTGTTTATTCTGCAATTTTAGCTAGCTCACATGTTTATTAATGAATTAATGTTTTTCTAATTTATACCTTTTTTTTTTTTTTTACAATAATTATGTGTACGCGTCTTCCATTTAAAAATAGTTGTGAAAAAGGCAACAAATTTAATACAGCTTAACCAAATTAAAGTTTCGGCTTCGTTCATACTACTCGTATTTATATTTTGAGAACGTTGTGCTCACATGTACGCATTGCGCGAGAACCTTCCAAAAGAAGATTGGCTACATTAGCCACATGCGAGTGCACTACCGACAAGTTAACCGGAGTTGAAGCGGTCGCCATGGCCGAAATCGGTCGGACCATCATCATCATCATCATCATCATTTATATGAAACAAATTTATTCAATGCATGCTTCAGTTGGCGTAATATTACAAAAAACTTATTAAAAAATCTAGGCTTTACTATCGATGTCAATGAGTAAAAACAAGGAAAGCATGAATAGGGCCCGTACCGCCAGGGCCCATAGACAATGTAACATTACCCTCACGCTTCGCTAGTAGAAACGATACAAAATGTACGGAAATGACATATGTCACGTGACTGATTTATGTAATTTCCATACATTTTGTATCGTTATCTTAGCTTAGATAATGTTACTTTGTATAGGCTTATAGGAATCCATTCGTTACTAAAAAATGATTCTACTTCTTGTAAATGACGAATTGACTCCACGCGGGTGGAACCATGAGGTACAGATACTATAACTTCTTATTTTGTAGGTGGCATGTGTGGCTTGCCTGGTGCCCCAAGCACAAGGCTTATTCTTTGGACCCCATTTAGCGTCGTTGGCGGCGGCAAAGGGAGCTGTTCTTAAAGGTAATTAAATAACTATAGTAATTTCGTTAATTATAGGTTAAATCTAAATTCCGTTTTTAAATAATAATTTTAATTTTATCAGATTAAGTACTAGGTATACTTGTTCATTATGTATTACTAATTATGTCAGCTATATATTGTATTATTATATAATTATGATTGTAGATATCGGAAATCCTAAAAAAAATAACATTATATTTTTCCAGCGGGAGTAAACGCGCTAGCAGTCAAGGGATCCATGATAGGGGGTGCAATCCTGGGAGCTAAGACTGGGGCTCTAGCAGCTGTCTACCCGCCTCCACCACCACCACATGTCGTGGTAGACAAACCAGTTATCCACGTCAAACCCCCGCATGGCGTAAGTATTGAAATCATAAACAGTTTATGGGAACTTAAAATGGCCGTCATACGCTACGTCATACGTCAGTTGTTCACGTTGGCGGGGGAAACCATAATGCCGCGGTCACCATTTTATTTATTTTAAGAAATCAATATACTTATATAATAAAGATTGCTATTAACCTCTGAAATGTAGCTTGTTGCGACCAATATTATCAAATGTTGTCTGAAGAAAAGTTGGTATTTAATGTTTAGTTCAATATTGGCCATTCCAAATTAGAGCTTGGACGCAAAGCTGAATCCAATGTATAACCGCTTCATGACGGTAATATATTTTTTTGTTACTCTCGCTAACAATATCAAATAGGATTTCTTGCATATATTTTACCCATGTAACGCCATGTGCGCCAATTCTTCTTCCTAATACGTTTATGTCCAGACAGTAACATTCTGTTGTGCTTGCGCTAATAGAAACGATAAATAATGTATGGACGGACGTGACATATGTCATTCTCGTACATTTTGTATCGTTTCTATTAGCGCAAGCGCAAGAGAATGTCACTTTATCTAGGCTTAGACCTCTTGAGTTTGTTTGGTTATAGAATCAGATTATAATTCTATGTTGATGTATGTTTCAGATGTACGTAAAGCCCGTGGAGGTGAAAGTCCCCCAAATACCTTCAGTCGCGGACAAGGTGTCAGGGTTCTGGAGCATCCTGCGCAGTGCTATACACAACAAGACGGAGCTTGTCAGCAACCTGGTGACGTCACTGCACAGTCCTCCTGTTACTGCCAAACCTGTCATTTATGAGTACGTGTATCTTTAGTACTTAATACATTCCAGTTTCTGTAGTTTAACCTTTTCCTCCTTCCTGTTATTACAAAATATCGCCTAAGAAAATCTTTGGCTTAAAAGTAGTTCTTGTGATACGGATTTTAAAAGTGATGGATATAGTTGTAGTCCAAGGTTGGTCTAGTCTTGGTTTGAGCCATGTTTTGTGATAAAGGGATTTTAGTTTGGTGAGTGAAATTGTCTAGACATAAGTAATTATTTATTTATTGAACTAATAATTGACATTAATTAGCATTCTCAAGTATCTATCTGTGGTGTTATTATGTTTCCGATTTGATCCAAAGGTATCAGAGTTTATCATAACTTTATTATGTTCTTAGAAATAATTCGAACAAATTTAAGTAATTCAGTTGTTTTTAGCAAAATTTCTGTAAATATTCAGTTTCCTGTTTATTGTACTTATCGTTTTTATAACCAGAGAAAAAAGTAATTATGTTACTTCGTAATGTTAGTTAAATATTTTTTTTTATGTTATAAGTCTACATTTTTGTGTTTTTTCGTTACAGAATAGTCGAGCGACCAAAATTCTACCCTGTGCCAGTTTACCCGCAATACGATCCCATGGTTGCAATTCCGCCATTTTGTGACGATAAGAAATAAAATAAAAATATTGAATTAAGGAAGTTATGGTTTTCTTTTGATTATTTATGTACATTTGGCAAAAAGCCAACATAGGACTTAAGCTTCAAAGGAAAGTGATCCACTGTTAGGACAAAAAATGGGAGTGCTTTGTTTTCCCACGACCACGACAGATGATTTCCTAATCTATTTATACTCTTCGCCGAATATTCCCCCGTTGGGATTCGAACTTGCGTCGCTTGCGCAGCAGGCGACTGTTCAAACCTTTATTTTTAAATAATTTCGTAATGATGCTAAGTACACAAGGAAAGTATTTTGTAATATTCGAAGCATTCAACTTTTCAAACATAACATTACATGCCAGAGTACCTAATCTCTATGTATATTTTTTATTGACGAGGGGAAAACCTTCAAAAGGTATCCCACATACCCCGACCGCCCTGGGAGAGGCAGGTCGGGGTATGTGGGATTTTTACCGCACTAAAACTCCCCCGGTGTCCATCCTCAGTGCTCAGGGGGGACTCCGGGTACTCTGATAGATCGCACCGGTCCCCTCCCACACTTTGCCGGGGCAGCTATAACGCCGCCCCTGGAGACCTCGCTGTGCAAGGCAGCGCGAGCCACGTCGCGCTGCCACCTTCCCGGGCCCGCGGCTCGGTGGTCAAAGCTCCCACCCCGACCACCGCCAGCAGGCCCTCCGGCCCCCTTTTAGTCGCCTCTTACGACAGGCAGGGGATACCATAGCCAAATTCTTAGACCCAGGCTATTGTGGTGGACTCTCTATATATAGATACATCTAAGTTCGCGCATTAGGTTTAGGTAGGTACCTATCTAACTTCACAAAGCATAATCCGCCTTACGTAATGAAACGTAAGTAATCAAATAATTAGGTATAATAACTTCCTATAATTAATATTGTTGGTGAAATATACAAGTAACTAGCTTCTAGTTAGCTTGATGCTTATTAACTTAACATAAAATAAGCAAGGCCGGTGGTAGGTAATTCTTCTCAGCGGTCATTTAGTACGTACCCAAAATAAATCGTTTTAAATCAATACGTATAATAAATCAATCAAATAACTCGTATATAAGACAATTGTGAGGCGTGAACAAATGGCCCACATAATTGTAATGTAAACAGTTTAACCACTGCTTAATTTTAAATGAGTTGCTCAACTCGAATACCAATGACACGCAATGCTTAATCAATAAGGTTTTTTGTTGGAAAACATTAATGATTGTTGCCAATATGTAACAACGGGTCCGACCGATTGTCATGAGAAAGAAAAGAAGTTTAGTTAGTCAACTTAATTACATAAACATAAAGTACTCATGGATATGAATGGATATACATAACGCCTGAAAGAGTGAACTACTTAGCAGCTTTCACGTAATGTCTTAGTAGGACGCATATCATTAATGATTTTAGATGTAGAGATTTTATGGTATATGGAGAACAATATCTATTTAACAACAACTTAAGTAATATCGGTGACAAATTACAAATGAAAATTTGACCAAAATCATTATCTGTTAGTATTATGTGGGTAGCCCGTATCATCCGGTAACAGTAAACACGAGTATTCCACAGGTCCAACAACAGACAGACGGTGAACCTAGTGGGACTGGAGATGTGCCGCTTCCTATTACGAGTACAGACTCCCCTAGCATAGAGGCGAACATTATGGCAACCAATTCTCGTTCGGCAAGAATTCGTAAAAGAATAGATTACAAACAATTTATGTAATTTAGCAGATATAAGTTTTGTATTATTGGTGGAGGGATGTTAGTATTATGTGGGTAGCTAAATAATAAAAGGTCGGCTGTGACCGAGCGACGTCGATTTGGCAGTCTGAATATAGCTCTGTTCTCGAGCTCTGTGTTTTATTAAAGAAATCCTTAAAGCATCGTAATAACATTATCTTCGGAGTTGTGTCCAGAAGGTTGAAAGCATTGCTATTATGCCAAAATATACTGATAATATACTGATTCTCTGACTGAGAAATACCACAGCCCGCCTGTCCTTGTTGGAAATATAAAAAATAAATAAAGCAGAACATTATACAATTTATTATATACCTACAACTAAATAGATACTTACTCGTATTATATCAAAAGCGCGTAATGTGAAGATACGAAATCGTCCCATTCAAGGCCTGTAGACAAAGTAACATTATCCTCACGCTTCGTTAGAAACGATACAAAATGTACGGGGATGACATATGTCACGTGACTGATTTATGTCATTTCCATGCTTTTTTTTTGGTTTCTATTAGCGCAAGCGCGAGAGAGTGTTACTTTGTCTAGGCCTACTGATGTCCTATATCTTTGACTAGCGTGCTAATACTATCTTGTATTCATTACCGGGGCCAGGGGGACAACTATGATCGTTTTTGGTGGGCCCCCAGATGTGTCTGGTCACCTGATTTTTCGGATGCGAGATGCGACTGCCTTCCGTCTTGTAATTCATCATGCAACCCTTTTACAAGGAAAATCGGCCACCGGAGATCAATCAGATGCTAGACTTTAAATTCAAGAGCCACTGCAATAATAGTACTACGCTCTTAAACAATTTTTGAAACCAATAAGAATATAGATCTACGAATCCATGATTTATGGAAAATATTTGTAGTAGGTAACATATGTAGGCAATAGTACTTATCTGAAAGTTTAAGTAATTTGTGTGCGTGAAAAAGAGGATCATATCACTTTTAACAACAATACAACCGCTTTGTTAGTGACTTACTTGGTCCATTGTTCCGCATCATACAATACATGAAATCACTTTATTTGCATGTAATTTCCAATTACTGTATTCGGTCAGGGCTCCCGAAGCAGCTGAACTCCTTTGATATGCAAATTTATATATACCTACCTAATCGCGTTGTTAATTTGTTACGCAACAATGCACCGCTTCCAGAAGGAAGGCCTGATGAAATCCTTAGTTTCTCTTACTGTTTTGGCAGTTGTTGTAAGGGATGCCGCACATCCGACATGGTTCAATATCTTGCACACCACATGTGCCGTCTTACACCGCATACGCCCGTTTGCGATTACTTTTTACCCAAGTACTTTAATGATATTCAAATGGAACGGCTTCGAGCTGTTTAGAATTGTTAATTTGATGTTAATAATTTTCAGGCCGGTATAAAAGTGCGTGCAACATTGGTCAAATCATAATTGCAATCAACCGTCCTTTCAGGCAGTATCCAAGTCCACTAAACAAACAAACAAAAATATTAGCGATGTCTCGACTTACGGTAAGGGTGTTGGACACCATTATATTTAACAATGAGTTATTAAACCCATTGTTTTAACAATGAGGTGTTCAGATCAATCCTTAAATGAGTCCAAGGGTTGATCAGAAGTTGAATATTGAATTAGTAGAATGTAATTTGAATTGGTTTTCTTATCTTTTCAGATTCTCTTTGTCATCGCTGTGGCGTATGAAGTACTTGGAGATGGTAAGGACTATAGGGTCTAATATGCACAAAATCAATTTGATATTCTTTAACAAATATTATAAAATCGTAATTTTTAGTACTTATTACAAATTTGTTCAATTTTAATATTTTTAATTTGGAATTTTGTGTATTCCAGGCGTGGCAAAAGACTCCCGTGCTGAGCAATCCGGCATAGTTGGATACGGTCTGGGAGGATCGGTCTACGGAGGCAGCGGTCATGTGCTGACCAGCGGCCTCGGCGGCCTTGGAGGATACGGAGGATACGCCATTGGAGCCCCCGGTATCGTCTCTGGCGCAGGAATCGGTAGCGGAGCTGCCCTAAACAATGCCGCCGCTGTAGGTGCCGCTCAACTGAGCGCAATCCAAAACGCTCAAGCCGTTCAAGCCGCCCAAATTGCCAACTCTGCTGCTGCTGCAATTCAGGGAGCTCGCGTGACCGAAGTCGCTGCCCGCGCTGGCCAGGCCAACGCTATCACCAATGCCCAAGCTTTGGATGCTGCACGTATCGCTAACGTGCAAAGAGCTCAGGCCGCAGCCTGGGAGAACGCGAGGGCCGCTGAGGCCGCGAGACGTGCTGCCGCCGCCAGCGCTGCTGAAGTAGGCCGTGCCATGGAATCCGAGCGCCTGGCCAATGCCGCTCGTGTGCAGGCCATCGCCATCGCTAACACTCGTGCCGTGGAGGCAGCTCGCATTGCCAACGCAGCCAGGGCACAGGCGGCTGCAGTCGCCACCAGCGCTGCTCAAGCTCAGGCTGTAGCTGATGCAGTTGCAAGGAACGCTCAAGATGGCGCTTTGTTGCTCGGAGGAGGTGGTTCTGGAGTCCTCATCGGCCAGGCAGTGGCCCCTGTAGCTGTAGGTAGCTACGGCGCTGGATACGGATACGGCAGCGGCCTCGTGAACGCCGGCTACGGCCTCGGCAGCGGTCTCATCGGCGCAGGCTACAGCAGTGGGCTCGTCGGCGCTGGCTACGGCCACGGCCTCATCGGTGCCGGCTACGGTTATGGCAAGCACTAAATGACCAGTAACGACAGCAGTGGAGTCATAGAACTCATAGAATAATAGATATCTACATCCATTTCACTTCCTTCCATAGAAATGGTTAGCGGCAGATCCTTAAAAACTGGTCAATGACTTGTAAATAATGTATCAAAATTTGCAAATAAGTCTGTCTTGTAATAAAACGTTAGCATACCTACAGGAAATTATTTTGTTGTTTTTATTATATTTTTACGAACTAACTATTCCTTTAAATATACTAATTTGTGTTTAGTTTTTTAATCACGTCCGTAATTGGCATTCAAAGAGGTATAAAGATTATAAATTGATCAGAGAGATAAGTTTTAAAGTAGACAACAATATATTAAACAACTCGGGGGTCATTAAACTGATAACAATCACAGCCTATTCTCAATAATTTATATATTTTCAAAACAGACATACAAGGACGCATCATGCATGTACCAAGATAAAGTAAACAGTATAGGAAACGCAAAGAATTTTTTCCTGAATATCGATAGGATAAGAGAGATAAAATTGGAATTCATCTGATATTTCCTTCTCTTGCGATAAGATAACAAGTCGAAGTATTAGAACAACAATAATAAGTTATTGAGTTTCCAAATGCATCCTGTTGAAGTCCCCCATAATCTTGTCTTGCTAAATACTACATTGGTTTATACCATTACCATACAATACAAAATCATACCATATATACAAAATCTGTTGAGCAAATTGAGATACAATCTGTGACACTTGATAAATCCAATAATAAAACTGTTGTTACGAGTACATGTGCAATTAAAAATATCCTGCAGATATCTCTACAATTTTCTATATTTAATTTCGTTTGACATTTATTACTTTGACATTAAAAAGGGTGACAATAAGAGCATGAGCTCTTATTGCCTTACCTAGAGGTAAGGCCCGTGGGGATCAGCAACTAACTCAAAATATTGAAACAAAGCAACGGTTCAAAAATAAATATCAAAGCCAGATAGTAAGCAGTGCATCGTGGTCCATTATATACAAGGAGGTAGTTATAAAATTGGGAAATAAATATTTTTTTAAATATATAATAATGTAATAATATAGAATGAAGCGGTATTGATATGCTTCAAAACTACTTATCTCATTTAAAAAATATATGAAAGAAAACAAAAAAGTTTACAATTTTTTTTTATAAAGTACTATTAGGTCTTCCTTTTAATTATTTCCTTTTATACATATTTATACTATTAACTTAAATCTAGTACAATACAATTAGGTTGGTCATAAGCTACTTAAAATAGTATTTTGTACTCAACGGGCGAGACGAAGAAGAAAGACAAATGAGGTGAAGCAAGCAAACACAATGACTCATACAGATTTATCATTGTAATTATTACTTCAGTTTGATAACGAAATGTATATAAAAGAACGACTGAACTACTTTCAAAATCATTATAAAATCAAGGATTTTATATTATAGGAAAATTGTACATATTAAAAACAACCATAGCTACTGTAGTAAGTAAACGGGCAACCTCGAACATCTTTCTTCTTAAGGTGCCTCTCCGATTAACGAAGGTTAGCAGTCAATTTGGAGTATTCCTCTCTATTTCTGGCGAGGCGAAAGATTTCGGCTGCAATCGGTATCCCTGTCCACTCCCGGATGTTACGCATCATAGACATAATTTTATTAATCAAAATATATTTATTGACTAGCTGCTTATTTTTTTTGCAAGAATTGCACTATTTAAACATTTTAGACTTTATAATTTATGACTACTTATATTTTTCAGCTTATTTACATGCTTCCTCTACTAGCGGTGACAATTCATGGTTTGTACCAATCTTGATTATTGATTGTTTGTTTCTAGTTTCTTTGTAGACTACAGGGGGCATATTAAAAAAACGTGTCATTTTTTACCGAAAAATGAAACGTCAAAGCTAAGAAGTTAGTTAGTCGTCACTGTAATAACGATGACAGGGGCCCAACCATGAGCTCTTTTTGCAATGTTAATTCAGTTGTGCGATAGTGACAGATGTATGCACGTCACATACATCTGTCTCATAAATGAGTGAAACTATCATGGAAATGAGAGCTCATGGTAAGGCCCCAGACGGGCCACAGTACAGGAGGCCTACTCTCTTTCTCTGCAAGGCACATAAAGGAAAAATATATTTTTATTTTACTTTGTCGTCATTGCTTTTGCCCAGAGTTTCGTATGGTGATCGTTTTAGGTGTACGTTTTTTTGCAGCGTATCCACCACGTCTAGAAAATGGCTATGACTTCCTTAACATTGAAGGCCCTCGCTATGACGACTTAAGATGGATGCAGGATTCAAGGCTTTTGGGTAAACGCCGATCGATGTTCGAGCTACAGCCTATCGATGGACTAGGACCAATGGATGATGCAGGACTTATGCTAAGACCGGTACATATGGGTAGACCGGTATTACCCCATAGTCCTAGACCGATGGGCAACGCAGAATTTATGCATGCTCCACGACTATTCGGTGGACCAATAGGAGGACTTGAACTGGATGGACCAAGATTAATTTTTGGGCTAGAGTCCAGGGATAGATTAGGAGCAATGGAGAGACCTAGACCGATGGGTGATGAATACACACCAACCTATCTGAGTGAATCAGAACCCATGGATAGAATAGGACTATCGATTATACCAGAATGGACAGGCCTAATTCCATTAAGTGAATCGAAACCTTTAGATGGACCGTTTGGACTGAGCCTTCAAATGGACATGAACCAAAGGGCGAAGATCTAAAGGTGGACAATGTTTCATCTGTGGTGTAGCCTCAGGTTATAGTGAGTACTTTTCAGACTTGTAAAACAAGGTTTATTAAACTGATAAGTTAGACTATACCTTCATAACGTCTTCGATATGAAATAAAATTGCTTAACTGTTGGTATGCTTTTGAATTTACGTAAGTAATTAGTGGAGATAGTGCGGCAAAATATTGTACAAAATGTAATATGTAACAAAATACGATAGCTGGTCATTGTTTATATTCCTGGTATAATATTATGTTAATACAATAACCATATTCATGAAATACATGCTCTCAGTGATAACACGATAAAAATAATTCCGCTTTTCCTTACCACAAACTATGAACCACGATCATTGTTCTTCTTTTTATAAAGAACTTTACGATAATGCGATTTACAGTAATGCGTGAAGTAAATATGCATAATTCGATACCTCCCACGTAAGTTGTTGTATCCCCAAAACCGCAAATTTACAATAGAGAGTTTCAAAGATATAAATTGAAATAAAATCGTCATTCTTTAATTTATTTTTGTAAAATTTGGTATATGTATATATTTTTAGGTACTTTCAACTCTAAAGGAAGGTATTTTATGAAAATATGTCCCATTCTTGAGATTTTGTTCTTACAACATTTTACAGCGCGGTGTCATTTTTGACAAATGTTGTATATGATACTTACAACCACTTACACTGGAAAAAAAGGGTTCCATATAATGTATATGCTAATTACTACAGTGTACGTTGATCAAAATTAAATATATTGTATAGTATGTGTGAATACTATTTATTGGGCTTAGAAAATAAAAAGCATAAGATAAGATATTACTTTAATTATTGGTGAAACAATGAAATTAAACAATACAAAAATATATGAAATAAGAACAAAACAGTAATCATAATTTTTTCCATAAATGAACATAATTATTATATTTATTTTTTACAAATACAGATATCAAACAAATATCATGATGTGTTGACCTTACTGTTCTAATTCAATTTTTATAGTAATATAATGTTTGTATGTGAATGTAGTTATGTGTTTGTGTGTGTATGTGAATTGATAAAGAATATAATTTTTAATTTTTATTGTAATGTTTCAGCATTACAATAAAAATTAAAAAAGAACAATAGGGTTAACACAAGTTTTTGATATAGGTAAGCAGGTTTTATCAAATAAGGGTTGTGTTATGATATTTTTCATACAAAAAACAATACACTACGTATCAAAATAGTTCCTAACTGAAAATAAATCCTCTCAAAATAATTTCCGTATAAAACTCTGAAACAATAAATCAACATAATTAAAAAAAATACAAATCACTTTCTTTTGAGATCCAGAATACAATTAAGGTTCTAGATTAAATTCAGTCTTTTTTATTAATAGTTTGGTTATTTGCTTGTCAGTCTACTAAAAAATACTAATTGAGATATATAACAAACTACTCTTTATTGCCACATTTTCAGACAAGAAAACCTTTTCATTAAACACTAAATATTACAATAAGGTCACTGAGTAATAACAGAAAGAAAAGTCGGTAGAAACTATTCTGAATCAGAAGATTCATCATCGGCATGAGACGGTGCTACGACAATTGGTAGACTCCTGAAAAATTCGTGATATGTACCTGGGATGAGCCCGCTATCACAAAGATTCATTAGGTCGTTACATTTTGCCTTTGATATGGATTGAGGGTTAGGGTAGAGGGGAGATATTTCAACTACACGATTTTGTTGGCGTCTTCGGGTATTGGTGTTAATAGCAATCGTCATGGAATTAGTGTCTGCCAAATCGTACCGATATTCGATCTTGAAGGGATCTTGAGGACATATACGAACTTCTTTTATTTTGTTCCACTGAACTGTAGCTCCGTTAATATTTTTCACCCAGTTACGCCCAGTCAATAGTTCTTTAAAATTAAAGAAATCGGTGTGCTTCATTTCTATGACGTTATATGGTTTTCCATCCTGTTTTGCCCATCTGACCAAGCTAAACCATTCCAGAGGTGTATAAATAAGTTTATTCTTTGATGAACGCTCTATCAAAGCGTGAACACTATCACCCTCTTGTTGAGTGTGTCCTTTTTCGAGAAACGTGTGTTTTATAGATACATTGAGTTTATGTGCAATGTACACATAAAACGCAAATACTATGCGATTGCGGTTCTGACCTGCACAATTGTCAGACCAGAATCTGAAATCATCTACGCTTTTTTCGTGCATCTTTTCAATAAAAAGGGACAAACAGCTGGAAACCTCATTGGCACCGCGTTTGGCTTCTGCCTCATGCCACATGTAGCAATAAGCCTCTTTATTTGTGGCGTCAAACACCGTGAAATTGAAAACTGATAACTTGCGCTTGTAATATAGAACACTTAATTGCCCATGAGGAGAATTCAGAATTTTTTGAAAATCGAAAGTGGCTGTGACGATTTTATGTTGGGAAGATTGGCTTTCTCTTTTGTCCATTTGCAGTTATTGTTTCCATATTATTTTTAAAAATGTCATCATCTAATATAATATTAGCTAACTCCTTCATCTCAGACTCATTAAATGAAATTGGCAAGGGAGACTCTGAAACGATATAGTATTGTAAGTATTAATTTTATACGCTATGGCTAATTTAATCTTATATAACACCCCAAACTCCAACGAGATGGACCATTGAAGCAGGTGACATGGAAAAGTGAAAAAAGGAAGCGAGACCTTTGCTCAGCAATGTAAATCTAAAGATTTATTAGGCGTACTATGTTGTATGTAAGTAAAAAAAAAGATTCTTAGCAACGTAAAATATGCCATGTCAACATCCAATATATTTTTGAGTAACTAATTCCGACGTAAAATGTTGTATGTATTACATAACATATAATTTGTTATAATTCAGCAACGTAAATTATTGTATGTCGTTATACAACACTGTTTTAGGATACTCTTAGCGACGTAAGTTGTTGTAAGTAATCTATACAACAGTTTAGGTTGTCGTCGTCATATAATTAGTAAAATATCATGATAGATTGGAAAAATGAAATCATATCTGTGATATCACGGAGGCTTGAGTTACAAAAACTGTTGAGTTCTATTTGGCTTACAGAGATATTGAGATTTTCATTAATATCATTCTTATTATCGTTCATAGTATCATTCATATTGACTATATCACACAGCTTCCGGCCTCTAGTTTTTATTCTTGGTGTTTGTTCCATGTCATTAAACTAAATGATACTCTATTAGTACTATAACTACGTTCAAAATGTTATGACAACTCGCGCGACGTCCTTCCGATCGCGAGTCCGGGGTAATATGTTACATGTCACACATACACGGTGCGAGCGCCCGATACGCCCCGCACTCCCGCCCGCGTTAACCGTTGCGAACGTCAATACAATGTTATACGCCGTTGTCCTAATAATGATACAACTTTATACGTCTTGTAAGTATCTAAAAAAGTTTTTTTTTAATTTTTTTTTTGATACGAACACATAAAATAGATGAAAACAAATAACATAGTTTAAAAAACGTAAAACATGAATTTTTTGGGATACCACAACTTACGTGGGAGGTATGCATATGTCAAAGGTATAAATCAGTTATCAGAAACATAAATACGTACATAATAGTGTTTTTACGGTGTAGAAAAACACGGTGCGGAGACGTGAAGGGTTTGGTGTCTGAGGGGCTCACCATATATTGGCACTTCTTCGAGAATATGTATGTTAATTAATGAAATACATAAGTATAGCTAACCGACTAATCTAGCAATGGTCTAAAGTTAAATTTTGCCCTTCAGAATATAGTTTCATTATTAGCAGAGTATTAGATGTACCTACAATTGAGACTATCAATTTCATATTGTTGATATTATCATCAGAACTTGAAGAGGATAGATAAGACACGCAGAAAAAAATATAGCCAAGCGTGAGTCAGGTCTGTTTTGCTAATGTTCCTGCCTAATTATTTATTTTCTTCACAAGTAGATTTTTACGGGAGTTGTTTAAGGGTTTACATAGGTCAGATGACATCGTGTGCCTTAAAGAATGATAAGCCTGTGCTTACGGGATTTACTGTCCCGTGATAGGAAAGGGGGCTTGTTGGCGAGGAGGACTTTGCGCAGCAGTGGGTGTACAAGAAAAGATCGATTGATGGATTTAATGCATATTTTTTGCACTGGTTCATTCATTTACAGTAAATATCAATATATATATCAAAGTATCAAACATATGCACCGAATACTTAATACTAAGAGTAAATTCAACATGAAAGAAAATTAACAGTAAGAAATTTGTTTTTTAGTTTAATGATTGTTTCTCAACGAGGTACCAAACATTATAAGACTATGGTGTTGGTAATGTTAAAATCTAATGATTATGAACACGGAATTGTTCGCAGTTTTCTGAATTTTCCCAAGTATCGTTAAAAATAATTTCTATTCATAAACACTTATAGTGTATGACACATTGGGCTTTCCAAAACCATCATCTAGCCGAAATTGATAGCTGGAACTATATAAGATCAATGCAATATCTCTTTGAGACATTTAAGATCAAAGTTGGGACAGCACTGAAAATATCATGGCGGTGAAAGTAAGTGTTTTAAAATTAACCCATTTCACCTCACCTTCCTTTAAATATGAAGACTGAGGCTTAAACAGAGAATAGGAATGTGGATTCACTATTATTTTATATTTCCTCTTTGCTATTTTAGAGAGATGTGAGCAAGGCCGAAAAATATACATTTCCATTCTAATTAACAGCAAAGAAGCTACTGAAGCTTCATGGATTTGCGATTGAGATTACAGACCATGTGAATACAGACTGATTGATTTATTTGATCTTATTAGAATTATAAATATTGGAAGTCGAAAAATCTATAATGAATTATTGCGGATCATGGCATATATTAATATTTATGTTTTTTTTTCAGATTATTGCTTTGGTTCTTACCCTGGCGGTGGTGTGCCACGGTGAGTCCATTTTAATTAATTACCTTTGGAAAGTCTAACGAAGAGACTATTTTCTTTTTATATTTTTTTTGTATATGTTGTTGTTTTGTTATCCAATGAACTTTAAATTGAATATTGGTAATAAAAATAAATAAAGAGTACAGTATAATTATCTTTTCAGCCAAGTACGTCGATGAGGTGCAGCAACAACAACTTGGATCGGACATAACTGACAAGGGATTCAATTGGGTATTGGACAAGATACACGGACATGGATACTCAGGAAATACCAATTATTACCATGGAAAGCCAAGCCCCTTCGGATTTGTAGGTAACCAGGGAATGAGTGGATTTGGTAGCAACCATGGACAAAATGGTTTTAGTGGGTTCGGCAGCTATCAGGGACAAAATGGATTTGGAAGTAACCAAGCACAGAATGGATTTAATGGATTCGGTATTAGCCAAGGACAAAATGGATTCGACGGATTCGGTTACCAACAAGAGCATAACGGCTTCGGTAGGAACAATGGGCAAAACAGTTTTAGTGAATTTGGTAACCAAGGACAGAATGGACTTATTGGATTCAATAACAATCTTGCTCAGAATGGGTTCACTGGATTTGGTAGCAATAATGGACAGAGTGGATTTTCTGGATTAGGTAACAACTTTGGACAGAATTGGTTTGCTGGTTTCGGTAACAATAATGGGTATATAGGTTTTCCAGGATTCGCTAGCAATAATGGACAGAATTGGTATGCTGGTTTGGGTAACAATAATGGACAAACAGGATTTCCTGTATTCGGTAGCATTCATGGACAGAATGGATTTGCCGGATTTGGCGGCAATAGTGGACAAAGCGGATTCGCTGGATTTGGTAATACCCACGGACAGGAACATGATGCCAGACCATATTTCTGGTTTGGTAATCAGGGACAAAAAGGCTTTGGTGCCAGTGCTGTCGGGCATGGCCAGGATGTGTCCAGTGAGTTTGAAAGCAATCTCCAACAAATCCATGAGTCTGATCAGAAAGACATTGCAGAACGTCCTCACTTAATTGGTGCTGGATCAAATGATTAATAGGCTTTTTCAATATTCTTCATGATCATAAGTCTAGCCAATATGAGCAGTTACTGAACAAAAACTTAACTATTATTTGTAAAACCGTTTTTTTATCTTTTTGTTAACGTCTATTAGGTACCTACCTATATGTTTACGATGGATTATAGCCGGTTATTACATGACATACAAACAATTTTTAAAAACAAATTCAAGGCCTTTTTATTGTGATAAAACCAGATAATGATGTCAAATGTCGTCTGATCCGGGGTGATATATTTTTATTTATGTTATTAAAGTAATATTAAGAACTGACCACTTATTTTATTTTCCTTGAAAAACTCTTTCTCTAACTTGGACGCGATCATGGTCCTCTTTTAACTTTTGAGACTAAGACACAGCAATCTAAACTATAAGAATAACATGAGCACTTGATAATAATTATTAGGTTTATCTGTTTCATATTTTGAGGCATACTTACGTTCCCTCAGTGTGATCATCGCGCAGATCGGCCACGTAAGCTTCAAGCCCATCAGCGCCATTATCCGACTAGGGATCAAAGTGCCCGCAATGGCCGAAATCGGTCGGAACAATCATCAGTTTAAGGCATATTTACATGTGATTTTCGGGGTAAAAATAATCAAATGATGTTACTTACCGCGTGATAATTATAATCACGCCAAATTTTATTCGTATTCAGCAATAATATCAGTGTGATGCGCGGTCACGATTCAGGCAGACAGATATAAATAAAAAAGAAAGCATGAATATAAAATTGAAATATTTGAAAATATGTATTAGATGAAATTCAATGACGTGTGTATATTCAATGACCTCAGACGGCGATGGACTCACCATCTGTCACGTTGGTACCATAATCAGTGAAATGTGGGTGTATTACCTGCTAACTACTTCGGGAACGAATATGAAGTGGCATGAGAATATTCAATTTAAATTAAAATAAATACAATGTATGAAAAGAGAGCTGTGGTGGCCGTGGGGTTTGAGCAGTCGCCTGATACACATGCGACGCAAGTTCTAATCTCAGCGACCTGCACCAATGAGTTTTTCTAAATACTTAAGTGCAGCAATTTCACCCCACGTGCTTTACGGTAAAGAAAACATCGTGAGGAAACCACCATATGTCTGAGAAGTAATTCAAAGACGGTGATGGTCTCACCCTCTGTCATGCCCATGGCCCTTAATTGTTTTCGGTGAAATATAGGTGCTGTTGTTCTACACTTATGCTTACCCCTTCTGTTTTATTCGACCCGTTACAGTTATATAAAGTATGTCCGAATCGCAATCGGCGTTGACATGTTAATAGCTTCACCCATATAGCGAAAATGATAAGAAAATACTGTACAGTATATTAATATTGCATTAGAGATAACAAGTCTTTATATAAAGTCAGCAAAGTCATTTGGACCTCATAACTTCCGAAAATAACCAAGAAATACATCGAAAATGGTTTGCAAAGTAAGTGTTGGCTTCTGACTTTTAATTGAACAAAAAACAGATGCAGTTTTTTGTCTCTACGAGAATAATATCGATGTATCTCTTAACGATCTTCCTTAATTTTTTTTGCTTATCCTCAATACTGGAGCCAGAACTTCCTGTCTCCTTTAAGTTAGAGTACCTACTTTGCTATAATAGGGATACATACTACTACAAATAGATTTGATATTTAGTCAATTAATAAAAATAATGTGGGGTTAAAAACACAATAATCTTTAAAAAAAATGGTGCAATTCTTTTTTGACAGTTCCTTAATAAATTGTTTAAGATTTAGGAACTTACGGTACCTCCGGTGGGCAACCCTTGGTCTTTCATTCTCAGTTTCATTCACCATTTTTATTGTACCTAATTCAGTGAAGGCCTAAAATAGATAGGTAGCAAGGATTAATTAAAGCGGACT
Organism: Watsonalla cultraria; assembly: GCA_964035505.1. Classification (NCBI taxonomy): domain Eukaryota; kingdom Metazoa; phylum Arthropoda; class Insecta; order Lepidoptera; family Drepanidae; genus Watsonalla; species Watsonalla cultraria. The sequence goes on from OZ037728.1 coordinate 7,355,336, forward strand.
TACTGAATAAATTGATGTATTAAGCTGTACCAATTGTAAAAACTTCCCAATAAAATTTGTTTAATGTTTCCTTTACAGATCACATTCATTCTCTTCTTGGGCCTTCTGGCACTAAGTTACGGTAAGTTGCGGATTTTTGTTAGGCATATTAATCATTTTCTTCCTGTTAATAATTAGTAGTAGATGTGCATAGTATAGTTTGTATAATAGATATGTGTCAAACAAAGTTCTTTGTTATGTATTTTAGATTGTGGTACTGCGCTATTCACACAACACAAGATTTCGCTATGACACGGTATAAACTATCACTAAAGAACTGAATAAAATTAAATTACAGATTAGCGAATTACATGGGATGGTGTCATACAATCACAAAAGAAATTACATTGATTTTTTTGTACATTTTTATGAAATTTGTTATGATATTTATGCCAGTTAGCCCGTATTCTCCTTATAAGTACTTATGAATGTATTGATAATTGAAACAAAATTTTGCTTATTCTAGGATACCCTTACGGGCCCGAAGATAGTGGATATTATCAGGGCGGTCAGGGATACGGACAAGGTGAACAGGGACAGGGTGGATACGGCCAAGGTGGAAACCAGGGAGGACAAGGCGGTTTCCAGGGAGGACAGGGCGGATTCCAAGGAGGACAGGGCGGATTTCAAGGAGGACAGGGCGGATTCCAGGGAGGACAGGGCGGATTCCAAGGTGGACAGGGAGGATTCCCTGGACAGAGCCAAGGTGGATTTGGTGGGCACCAGGGCGGCTACCAAGAGCACGGCTACTAGTATAATAATACATGATTAATAAACGATTTTGATATTATTCTGTTTAACTTTATTTTATCACGTACCTATTTAATATGTTTTAGGAATAATAATCAAGAATATACCCTGGACAATTTTATTTCTAAATGGCTATTCTCGCCCAATTTGTATATTACTAATCTCTTTTACTACTTTCTACAGTGATGTTTACTTATGTTTATTTATTGAAAATAAAAATATAAATTATATATTCAGTTCAAGCTCTAGTTCAGTTTAAACTTTTGAACGTCATGAAAATGAATCGGTATCGAACCTTCTGAGAAGAACCAGCGAGAAACTCAGTAGCGCCGGAAACATGGGCTTCCTAGCGCCATTAGCAGAAGCCAAATTGATAGTTAGAATTTATGTTCTTGCTGTCATATAAGTTTATATATTTATATGAAATTTACACATATAATAAAATAGAGTAGAATGTTTGAAAATATATATTTTTGATTCTCCATTCACTCTACTACAATACCTTGTCTAACGATTAGATCGTCCTAAGATAGATCCAAAAAGTGATGGCCTATGTCGCGCCGATTCGATTACACATTGGGTGTCTATTTAACTATAGTATAAATTAATATTTGATTTCGCTTCCTACACAGGTTAGATTTTCAGATGCTTCACTTGTATATAACTGTCAAAAATTACATAACCTCAGGGCAACTTATTCGTCAGACAAGGTATAAGTATTGATACCTCTTTTTACCTGGATAACCCATTATAGATACACCAAAGACCGCAGGTTATGTTGGTCTAGCACCGACTAAACTCCACGGTGTTCCTCGAGTACTCCAAGTATAGGGTTTGACAAGTTCGATTAAACGTAGCACGAGACATAAAAATTTCTGCGCTCGGCGCTGAGTGCTCATACTATATGAGGAAAATAACGAAACGTTCCCATACTGAAAAATATGTTAAACCTATACTTAGGGCACTGGTCGCTAATTTCACATGAGGTGTAATTATAGTACGCCCACATTTCGTTACGTATAAGATGGGCGAGCCTTTTGCCACAAAATTTTGCCCAGTCTGGATTTTACAGATATAAAAAACAAATAACACTGTACGTGTGCCCGACCCGGGGATCGAATCCAGGCATTACACGTTCCGCGGTAGCATTTGTGACCATTTGACCAACGGGGCAGTCAGTAGATGTCAATAAATTTTTGTTATCTGTCATTCTGACGTCCCGAACAACTTCCACGAACACTACAACAACAATGTTTTCGTTATTATTGAAAGTACATTAAATGTTTAGTGATATCTAACGGAAATTTTAGTTTTGCTAATAAAATAATAAGTATGCCAGTTTGCCTTTTACTCATACTTATCATATGACCATTTCCAATTTTGCCGACTACTTGTATCTACTATTATTTTAAGGAGGTAAAGTTTGTTAGTGTGTATGGGAGGCCGAAAGCAAAACTCATGACCCAATTACAAAAATTCTCTACATATATTGACTCTATATATAAATTAGGTACATATATAGCACTTGTGCCGTGGTGGCCTTGGGGCTAGAGCAGTGCTACGCAAGCGACGTAAGGTCGAATCCCAGCGAGGCCTGTACCAAAGAGTTTTACTAAAAACTTATGTACAGTGATTTCAAACCACGTGCTTTACGGTGAAGGAAAACATCGTGAGGGAACCTGCAATGTGTCTGAGAAGTAATTCAAAGACGTATGTATAGTGCCTGAGACGGCGATAGACTCACCATCTGTCACGTTGGCACTTAATCATCTTCGGTGAAATGTGGGTGTTGTTATTACACCTCTGCCTATTCCTTCGGGGAATACAGGCATGAGCATATATTTTGTTGTTTTTATATATAGCACTTGAGCAGCATGTGGGCAGCCGCGGGTTGGTGCAAGTTGTTCACATATAAAATTTTCATACATTCAATTTAATGTGGCGACATGTCACATAACTTATAGATTAAATAACTTTGTATGCTGACAAAATACATTTCAGAGCTGAACCCACAGTGTAACTGATAGCCTAATAAATGAAGTCATTATTTTTGCTCTTTGAGCATTTTAATTGGGTAAATTCCCAATTCATTTTCTTATTTATAAACACGTACAATGTTTCCATTACGTAAGACAAGGAGGAAAGTATGTTAAATATCAAAAATGTATACTTTTCCTCCTCATCTCGGACGTTATACTAGAATGAAGATTGTAATTCTCATAAATAATATTTCTTATCTTTAGGGTCAAATTGTGGTTTATATTATATCTTATACGTCTATACTATATTTACTAGAAATAAATCGAATGTTTAGTGTCCGTTTGTTATTACAAAACAAAAGATTTTTTTTATGAAAGCATAATATTATGAGAGTACTTACCTACATACATAATAAAAAAAACACTGTTTATAATATGTTTTTGGCTGTTTGTTTATTCGCGGCAAACAAATTGTTCTAACTCGCAAAAACTAAAGGCCAAAACACGTAATCAACTTGTTAAACCTATGCACCGTGAAAAAGCCCCATGATATTTTTCATCCCTACTAATATTATAAATGCGAAAGTAACTCTGTCTGTCTGTGTCGCTTTCCCGCTTAAACCTCTCAACCGATTTAGATGAAATTTGGCACAGACAATCTTTAGACCCTGAGAAAGGACATAGGCTACCTTTTATTTATTAAAAATATTAGGAAGGATGAAACTAAATTTACGCGGGTGAAACCGCGGGGCACAGCCGTGCCCCGCGGTAAACTAAACTAGCTAGTTTACTTATAAATAGTTAATCATAGCGGACATACCAATTACAATAATTATAGTAAGGAACGCCTCATCGTTGAGCAAATACCCTTTGCCCATCTAGATTTGATTGCAAAATATTTGGATGCACTTCCCTCTGATAGAAGGTGGCTGAGGTTTAGTCTCAAATTATTCCGCAAATAGTGCACGTTATATGACCGATAGATAGATCATGAACTGCTACCACGGCTGTTGCAAAATAAAACGTCGATAAATAAAAAAAAAAGATCTTATGTCAAAATATTCAAAAAAAGAGTACGAACTTTATACTTACATACATATTATGCTCCCGCCTGTATCCCCCGAAGGGTTAGGCAAAGGCGTACATAATGTGTACACCCAAATTCTGTCAGTTATGTTTAAATCCCATGTAATAGGGAAAATTACAGATGAAAAATCCAATGACTTCGTACTCCATTGTAGCGTTTGCAACCAGAAGACCAAAGAGGCAGTTGAACGATTTATTTCAGAAGATAAAATACATTCGTACTCGTATCGCTGCTGTTGAAACCACGCAGAAGAAGTCACGTATAAATATAAGTGAATAACTATGAGGTAGTCTCCTACCTCGAAAACTGATAAGAAGGTTCTTCAGGTCGCTGATGTAAACAAAACACAGGGGTCACGCGCACAAATTGTAAAGATAACAACAACTTGTATATAAATGGCTCTTCCCATATTATCCAGGCATTAACCACTCGACTGTTCACATAATTGTCTTATTGCTCTCTGGGAATAGGACAACATGGCTTTTAAGGTAAGAACTATTTTGAAGTATGATGTTCTCTGAAGGTAAGCGCCATGACTGCTAAAAACTTGGGGTACCCGATGTGGGAGATCTGGGGCCTTACCATGAGCTCTTATTGCCATGATAGTTTGACTCATATTACGAGACAGATGTATATGACGTGTATACTGTCACTACCACACAACTGAACTATCATTGCAGTACCATGTTACGTCCACAAGATTGTACATACCTTACTATTAGAAGGAAGTTATCTATACTATAATTGGTTTAAGTAATTAAGGCCCATAGCATTTTTTCAATCTTTACTTTTTTTTCATTTTTCGGGAAAAAATACGGGCTTTATCTTAAGTATACAAATGCTTAAGAGTTTTTTAATAAGATTGCTTCAAATAGAATGTGTATGTTTATACAAGTGGGATTTAAAAACTCATTATTCTATATGACAGCTAGATTCAGTATTATTACTCTAAGCGTATCTAGTTGCACTCTAGCAATCTAGCATTAGCTGCACCTCAAGGTAATCTTAAATGTCCTTAAATTGTATATTGTTGTATTGTATACAAATTGCAACAATAATATATATTACTGACGTATTGGATTGGTCTTAACTAGGAACATATTTTATATTAATTTCATATTTACTAATTATATATTCTGTTTTCTATATTGCAGATTGCGTGCTTGTTATTTGGGCTTCTGGCTATAACCTATGGTGAGTCATTTGACATAATATTACTATAGTATATCAAGTTACACGGAAGGAAAAGTAATAAAACTATTTAAATTAATGCTCCGCTTAAATATATCATTTAAATGAACCAATAAGCGGAGAAACGGCTTTAGACTATGTTTTTTTCGATATACGATTTCCGATTACACCACTATCGAAAATGACTACATATGATTCAATCTAATACTTCCATATAAGACTTTATTGTATACTAACTTCTGCCCACCACTTCGTCCGCGTAGAATAGTTACTTTGGGCTAACGCTAACTTTAACCCGCGACTTCGTTTCGTTGCGTGAGTATATAATATAGGCACTTTCTACGATACATGGGCTATCTATCTATATAAAAAAAGGATAAATAGTTTCAAGACACAATACATTTGTGGCAACGTTCAAAATTATTTTTTATCGACTATAAAATCATGTTTCTGACAGGTCTCCCGTTTGGCGGCCCTGGGTCCAACCAATCAGGGAGCTTTGGTGGGCCTGGAGCTAATCATGGTGACCAAGGCCACAGTGGCAATGGACAAAGTGGCTATGGACAGAGTGGCCATGGACAAAGTGGCCATGGACAGAGTGGGTACGGATATGGCAACGCCCATGGGTTGGGTGGTTATGGTCAAGGTGGATTTGGACAGGAACAGGGTGAATTTGGGCATGGACAGAGCGGCTATGGACAGGGTGGACAAAGCCAGAGTGGATTTAACCAAGGTAGTCATGGACAGAGTGGATATGGGCAGAGCGGCCTAGGACAGGGTGGACAGGGACAGAGTGGATTTGGACAGGGTGGACAGGGACAGAGTGGATTTGGACAGAGCGGCCATGGACAGAGTGGCTATGGACAGGGTGGACAGGGACAGAGTGGATTTGGACAGAACGGTCATGGACAGAGTGGCCATGGACAGGGTGGTCATGGACAGAGTGGATTTGGACAGGGTGGTCATGGACAAAGGGGATATGGACTAGGTAGCAATGAACATGGATTAGGTGGTTACGGACAGGGTGGATTCGGCGAGGGACAGAGTGGATTTGGACAAGGTCAAAGTGGATCCGGACAAAGTCAGGGTGGCTATGGACAGAGTGGACATGGACAGAGTGGATTCGGACAAGGTGGTCATGGACAGAGTGGATTCGGACAAGGTGGCCATGGACAGAGTGGGTTCGGACAGGGTGGTAATGGACAGAGTGGGTTTGGACAGGGTGGCCTTGGACAGGGTGGCCATGGACAGAGTGGATTTGGTCAGAGTGGCCATGGACAGAGTGGATTTGGACAGGGTGGCCTTGGACAGAGTGGATTTGGTCAGAGTGGCCATGGACAGGGTGGATTTGGACAGAGTGGCCATGGACAGAGCCACCAGGGTGGTTACCAGGAGCACGGTTATTAAATTGTAATATAAATTTAGTAAAAATAAAAAAATTATTTTATTTATAAATGCATTGTTTCATTCGAAATTATACTAATAGTTTCTACTGTACATTTTATTTACAACATCAATGCTGTAGATAGCTAGTAATAAGCGAACAGTCGGATACAACCGTGTAACAATGCCTTCTTTTTTATTAATGGCCAGTAGTAAGTATGTAAGTTCTGGCCTTCTTGAGTGCCATGCTACTTCCAACTAATAAGTATAACTAACAACTAATAACGTAAGATGTATGTATGGATGTATGTTTGTTACTCTTTCACGCAAAAACTACTAAATGGATTTTGTTAAAAGTTTTGAACATCATAGCTTACACATCAGAATAACACATTGACTGTTATTTATAAAGTTTTGTGTGAATTATCCAAAATATAAAGATAACTCAAAACCTGCGCAGATGGAGTAGCGGGCAGCAGATAGTATTTCAATGTATCTCAGACTATTTAACAATATGTAGTTACAGTTGATTTGGGATTCCCCTGAACAGATATACACGATTCATTATAATAATTATTAACCACGCTCTGTATTCATTAATATATTCGGTATGTGGTGGACTAGTGGGCGTCATGATAGCGGATTCGGGAAGATAATAATAAATCTTTATAATATAGTCCGAAGCTCATATTCCTGATAACATTAGTATTGTATTCGACGTGCTTTACTGTACTTGTTTCCCTAAATTAACGGCCCGTAGTTAATTAATTATACTTTGATATCAAATCTGTGACTTGACGCTACCTACAATGGTTCTTAAAGTAAGTATTTTATTTATTTAGTTTTCAATCGACTTAAAATAGGACTACCTTTAATGTATGAAATTTTACAGATTATTCCGAAGTCAGTTTTTTTTTAAATTAGGAAAATAAAATAAACTCCTAACGATACAATAAGCGTTAATTAGGTATGTTCAGGGAGGCCTAGATTTGATATTTTTTGTGATGATCTGTTGAGGGATTCATGGCTGTAGTGCTACAATTGTTTGGTCAGATTGAAGTATTTTTTTAATTTTAATTTTTTTTATTACTTACACGAAGGCACTGCAATGTATAAACAATGTCTTTTACTCAGATCTACTTAGATTATTCGTGGGACAAAGCATAGGTAATAAACATAAAAAGATATGCCATTACTTACAACTGCTCTTGTCTGTTTCCCCGAAGGGGTAGGCAGAGATGTACATTTTATAGATATAGTACACCCATATTTTGGCTATTATATTTGAAACCGGGCTAATCCAGACTCGGGTCTGATGCTGGATACAATTACAGATGGAAAAACCCAATAACACGTTGCGCGACCCGGAGTTCGAACCTCCGTGTGGCGAAGTCGCGTTTGCCACCACTAGACCAACCAGGGGCCTTACCATGAGCTCTTATTGACATGATAGTTTCAATCATTTATGAGACAGATGTAAGTGACGTGCATACATCTGTCACTGTCGCACAACTGAATTAACATTGCAATAAGAGCTCATGGTTGGGCAGCCAGGCCACCGTTATTTTATTTTTGACTAGCTATGCCCCGCGGTTTCACCCGCGTAGATTTAGTTTCATCCTTAGTGTCGCGGAACCCTAATATTTTTAATAAATAGAAGTCTTAGTTACATCTACCTGCCAGTGAAAGTCCCGTTAAAATTGGTCCAGTCGTTTCAGACATTATCCGGAACAAACAGACAGACAGTGAAAAATTTTAATACTTGGTTTTTTAGTTTCAGTAGCGTTTATACTTTCATATGCATTTAGTGAAAAGCTGTAATTTTGGAATGAAAAACAGACACTTAAATTTTATTTATCTGTATAGATTTACTTAATATATAATTTATCGTTTCAGACTGTGGGTGGTGTGGTGGTGGTATTAGTGGTCATAGCCCGTGAGTATAATTGATTACTTTCAGTCAGTCATTTCAATACCAACCCAAAACAAAATGATATATTTTTCAATCTTAAGGACTTGTTGTACTTTAGCCATATCTATATTTTACACTAGTATTTCCCGCGACTCCTTTTTCGTAGAGATTTATAATGTAGAGTCCTTGGTGCCTCTAGTTACCCAGTTTCTACTCGGCTGTCGAAAAAATAAGATTCTTTGGTGTAGACACAATCTAATTAGTTTGAACCTCGTGTCCCTTATTAACATGATCGTCGTATTGTTGTTTCAGTGGCGATGGCATGGATGCGGAGGCATTGCCTAAAAGATATTGATACAGGGTATATATACTGTGCATGGTAAGCAATGCTTGTCACAGTGCGATGGGGAGGGCGATGGCTGGCATTCTCGTCATACTTGTGAACAGGTGCTGCTTGTGGGGGCTGGTCATCTCAAGCTACGCATTTAGATATAAATAGAACTACTAGACTTTTCTTTATGTTAATTTTTATCGACATTTGTACATTGGAACTGTGTCCATGGGCTTACATTTCTCAAATGATTTATTTTGTGTTTTTTTTTTTAATTGTATAATATTTTTGAAAAGAGTAATTACTGAGTTTCTTGCCAGGTTCTTCTCAGTAAAAGCAACCTTCCGAACCTGGCGGTAGCATGTATAATCCTGTAAATTGTGTCACTCTGACGATTTGAAAGTGCTTTGTATAAAGTCTAATCGAATAAAGATATTTTTGACTTGACTTTGACTTACCAAGTTTGATGCATTGCAGCAAATGTGCAGAAGGTCCTATCAGAGAAGCAGACATGTAATTCAATCAATCAATTATTCACTATTTTAATTCCGAATCGAACTGGACCCATCTTCACGAAGTCATTATTCTACAAACCTGCCATTCTGTATTCAGCCAATCAACCACCAATTTGCATGTAAGCTTTCGGATACGTGTTTTATATATATATGACTAGCCTCCCGCTTAATTTGACTGAATATACCTTCCTATACCATTATATCAAATTTAATAACCAATTACAAAAATGGAATAATTATTCAATTGCATTGCATTATCGGCTACTAAATATAGACCGCCGCTTTAACAATTCTTCGTACCAGGGGTACAGGTCTGCAGGGGTACGACCGCAAAGGGAAGCAGGGAGGAGCGGGTGGATTACCTATATTTTTAACTAATTTCACTATTCGACATTACCTCCCGCACCCACGACCACCTTTTGTCGTCACAACTCCGCATACCAGCGCTGGTAAGAACTTATTAAAGTAGTTGGTCTATAATGTTATAATAACCCTTATACCTACGTATCTATGGAATTATTTCGTCTTTCTAGAACAAGGCTGACTCATTTTGTACTTTCGATTATAAGATCTGTATTAATAAATGTAATATTTTCCTAAGGACTTTCATTATTTCATACAAGCATTATTTAATATTAGCTCCCGCTCACAGCTTTGCGCGCCCTGTGTATTCAAAGTATTCATCCCTTGGGGGCTGACATTCGATAATTTTTTTCTGAGAGAGACAGCTCTCTGTGTGTACGTTTGTTCCGGCTAATCTCTGATACGGCTAGACCAATTTTATCGGGATTTTCACAGACAGATAGCAAATTTTACAAGGAGTAACTTAGGTACATTTATTTTAAAAAACATTAGTGTTCCGCGGGTAACAGCTAGTTTTATATAAATGAAATTAAACTGGAAATACCTACTTGTATGTGTAATGTGCATGTACTCTGCTTACGTACTTGTTAAGAAGAAAAAACTATCATTGTGGGAAAATGATCAATTACTTATAGGAATCCTGATTGACGTTTGCATTTCGTGTCCTACACTTAGTTGATATCCGCATGAGGCTAATTACAGCGTAATTGTGTGAGACAATGGCTCCCTGATTGCCTCCCGACCATCGCAGCATTATAAAAGAGATTAATCACACCGATTGTTATTAGTTGTCCGTTAGAAATTGCCGAAATGTCTCGACTTACGGTATGTAAACAAATTTTAATACAATACTTTTTGTTGTACTTTCATATGAATTTTGTGAAAAGCTGTTATTTTGGAATTGGAACAAACACTTCACTTTTATTTATCTGTATAGATATAGATAGTTTTTTTTGGTAGTGTTTCATGTTGTCATGCATTTTTCCAATTAAAATTTTCTTTACCCTGATATTTATAAAAAAATCATTATACTTTCAAATTGTCATTCCATAATCGTACTTAGCTACTTTACGAGGCTTGATTATGGTACTGACTTACTTTAGGTGAGTATAATAATAATGTACTTCTTATCGAGAAGCATTTAAGACGAACACCGCTAGCCCTAGGCTTTTCCTTAATTTCTTTTGCCTTGATAGTTTACTGTGTGACTGTCATAAAATCTTTCTCAATCTATCATGACAATAAAGAGGTTCTATACCCAGTGGGAGTTCGGTTTGTCCCCCGCTGCCTACACATTTGAGGTTGGATAAGTATAACCAGGTTTCCCGTTCGTAATTCCATGCTGCCCGACTGGGTATTGTACCTCTGTAATCTAAAGTGATATTATGAAGAGAAAAGATTTGATTGTTTGTATTAAACAGCTCTGAAGCTACTGGGCCGATCTTACAAAAATCTTTCAACAATATAGAAAAGTAACATAGGCTGTATTTTATCCCGTACTCCCACGGAAACGTGCGCTAATGTCATATTTTATTGCTTTTTTATCATTTTGTAGACCTATCATTGGATTGGACTGGATGGCACTGTGTGATACTATCCATCATCATCATCTTTGTGCCCTTATACCATGTTATTCGTGATCGGCGCAATGTGTTCTTTACTTCCATTTCTCCCTATCAGGCGTCATATTTGTATTCACTCCCGTTCTAACCATATCATCTTTCACACAATCCATCCATCTTTTCTTAGGTCTCCCTCTCCCCATGTAAACATCCACGTTCATAAACAAAACTTTTTTGCGTGACAATATCCAAACATTATTTAATTATTAGATATTTCTGTCTGTAGATCTTCGTATGTCTGCTAATGCTGGCATGTGCCGTGTACAGCGCTGAGACAGGTCTTTTGAAGAACGGGACAGATCTCTCCAAACCAGAACTGCCTAAGAACGACGCCTTCAACGCACCAGCTGACGGCAAAGGAGTTCCAGACAGTCAGAAGAGTTACGATGGCAAGGAATTCCCCGAACCTCCTCCCAAAAGCTAAGGACCATGATTAAAATAGTACCAACGACTAACTAGACCAAAGTATTGATTGTATTTTATAATTTTGTAATGCAAGAATAAAGTATGCTGCAGCTACTTACAAATCGTCGTTTTATTCTTCTAGATGAGGACCCACTCGTCCTCTTAACTTAGCACCCTGTACATACCCACTCGTAACTTTAAATTTTTGAGGTTTCCACTTGTCCTCTGACCTATCTTAAGTACTAGAGCTTAAGAAGTTTAAAATGTCCGTATCACACCGTAACATTCATATCAAGAGACAAGTCGGTACCTTAAAATATAGGAAGCTACAATTTTTATTCTAAGGGATGAATATTTTGGTTGCCCAGTGGATCTTGACCCGGGCCTGTGCATTTAATTTTGTGTGCAATTTCCATACAACAACATAAAATGTCAACTGCGCATTCAAGCTCGTAGCTCGTGATGGCCTGTACCCATATAAGTACATACAATGTAATCTTTATAAATAAAAATTAATCCCCATTTCAACAAACACATTCCAACTTGTTATATTTATTAGTTATGTATCTAGGCATATGTTTTAAGAGGTATACGAATAAAAAATTGATGAAAAAAAATGAGACCGAGTAGTAATTGTAAAAAAAATATATTTCTTTCGAGTTATTTAAGGTATAAAATACATATAAAGTGTCGGAAATTCAGAAGAAAAGATGTATCTAACATAATTGTTTCATTTATAGATATATATATTGTTGCAACGGCGCCTGAGAGTCATATATGTATTCATTTTTGAGGAGCACTCTTCCCACCTCGCAGTCTGGGGTCGGCGACTGAAACAAGAAACTATTACAAAATCTCATACGTTAACGATACATAATTTCCTGCGTTTCTGGTTGAAACTCATAGGACCTTGGTTGTCCGCATGCTTATCATTGATGGCAAAGCTTTCATCCTTCTTGATAAAAACCCGACAGACAACGATTTAGGTCAAGTTTCTTATATGATTTCATGATCTTTCTTTACAATATTCAATGTCAAGAAGGCATAACAGTTCGATATTCTGAGCTGCCCGACTGACGAGGAGAATACATTATCTATCTATATCTATACAGATAAATAAAATTGAAGTGTCTGTTTGTAACTGAAAAATAACCGCTTTTCACTAAATGCATATGAAAGTATACACGGTACTGACAAAGAAGAACCAAGTTTTAATTTTTTTCTCTGTCTGTCTGTCTGTTTGTTCCGGCTAATCTCCGAAACAGCTAGACCGATTTTAACGGGACTTTCACTGATATATAGCTGACGATACAAGGAGTAACTTAGGCTACTTTGATTTAAATAAAAACATTAGGGCTACCCATGAAATTAAGTCTACGCGAGTGAATCTGCGGGGCACAGCTAGTATAAACTAATATAAACTAAGTATCTACCCAACATAATTACCAATATTACTATATAGATTTGCTCTATAAGTTAATAATTGCAAAAATAAGTAATATTGTGACAATTAGATTTTCAAATAATAAAAACTTACATTGCTTTCCCAGTGGACGTTGTTGATCTACATAAGCCGGTCCAATGCCTGTGATGGGAAACAATATGATTAGAGTGACTACCTTCCATCAGGGGCCTTACTATAAGCTCTTATTGCCATCATGGTTCCATTGTGTGACAGTGACAGATGTATACACGTCATATACATCTGTGTCATGGGGTCCTAACCCTAGGGGAGGCGAATATGAGTAGGCATTTTAGAAAATTATAACATTTTAATAATTAAGGTCAATTATTTTATTTAACTAGTGACTAGCCCTGACTTCACTTTAGGTTACGATTTAGCCTATTACAAACGTTGACATATCTACTATTTATAAATATGATGTGATTTTTTTAGCAAAAATGCGCTTGTAATTAGCAACAGAACTTAACATTATAGTTTGAGACGTTTGAGTCATAATGTGAGACAGATGTAGGTGTGTAACGTGTATACATCTGTCACTGTCACACAGCTGAGGGTGCGAGTTTTTCACTGTCGCCGTCACAAGTCACCGCGTCGACGTAAACGCAGATTTGTATAGGATCGGAACAGCGCCTCCTTGGCCTAAAGATGACACTATTGTGAGCCCATACAAATCTGCGTTTACGCCGACGCGATGACTTATGACGGCGATTATAAGAAAACTCGCACTAGGCACTCTAAACTATCACTGCAATAAGAGCTCATGGTTACGCCCCTGTGCTAGACGAATCGAGCAATTTTTTTTATTGTTTTAAGTACAACTATGTAGTCTATCCTTTATAATGTGTGGTAATATCAATAAAGTAGGATGGCAAGTAGGTTGGTGATTTAATTACGACATCACTTACTTGGTTGTTCATATCCGTTTGCTGAAATAAAAAATTGCATTTATTATGAGTCCACCTTGATAATTCATTCTAAACATTAAAGACAATATTGGTAATTTTTGTTTTGAAATTGGATAAGTAATAGGAAAGAAAGAATAAACGAAAATGTATTTATGTCTGATTGAAGTCTAATCTATAATGATATCGCGAAAACATAAATTACTAAGTACTAGATTTTATTCAAAACTAAGTCCATTTGATGTAAGTTTTCTCTAAGTCCTTATCTTATACCTAACCTTATATCCCAAGGACTTATGAGTAATGAAAGCCAAAAATACCACCAAATGTAAGTCATGACCGTGATAATGCGGCAGATTGACAAATTAGGACACATTCGTATGCTTAATTTTTTTTTATAAAAAATACAGAATTTAGCTAGTAATGAGTAATACAGAAACATTAGTATGTAAAGGTTACTAGGTTTTAGTTTCTGATAGTGAGAATATCAAAAATATTCCTAATGATTCGAGAACAAGGTCATATTTAAAGTTGGTAAAAATAAGTTATCAACTTACGGTTCGATGGTTGGTAGAAAGATGGGTCCGCTATAACAGATAAAATATATTCAATTAATTTATTATTATTATGAGCCCGATGTGGCCCACTTTCCATCCCTTCCAATCCAGGGCTTTCTCAGGACAGTTCAATTCAATTAATTACTTACTTATAATTTAAATAAATTTCTCATTATATTGTCAAAAAGTAAGCTGAAATTTACAACAAAAGATTGGTGGTAACAGACCTATTAGTATGATAAAGTACTTAAGTCTTTTATAATTATTGATTTACTGTTACCAAATTGCCATGAACTAGTGCCGAAAAGCAAACTGTTCTAGATCAGTGTTTGCGTGCGTTATCAGATCGCTCCATATGTCTTTTTTTGTACCTTGCTGTAGTATTTGCTTCATACTTACTTAATATCTCATCAGAAAATGAATTATAAGTTTAGTTATTCAAAAGAGATTTCAGGATAATCTGATCAATGTCAAAAGCTAATAGAAAAAATCTACTTACGGTTAACGATCCCAACACCTGAGAACAAAAATAAAAACGGTATTACATTATTTATTCGTCCATTCGATATAATTATTCAACCCGTTTCTTGAAATTTTTGTGAGTTTATTTGCACACGCTGTCTAATATAATTCTCAGAAGGGGTAGGCAGAGGTGTTCCAAGTTTCAACAATGATATCAGTACGTGCCTGATGGTGAGTTCTCTCAGTTACGATTTCCCGTCTTTAAGTTTTTATTTAGACACATACTTCTTTCAAGTAATGAAAACTGTAACGATGTCGTAATGATCTAATCGTTGACAGTGCTTTCGTATTCATAATATCAAATAAAAGCCGGAATAACTCAGTCTTCGTCGCAAAAATATTCGCGAAAAATCATGAGGATTTTGTATGGAAGTCAAAGTCGAATAGTGTGTTCTATAGACCAAGCGCTCATGTTTGGTTTGGAGGTCATGTATGAAATGGTTATTTATTAATATTTACCTTGGTCAGCGTTTTCGACGACTCTAACTGTAAGTAAAAGAAAAATAAACAAAGTAAGTAAATTAAAATAGAAATACACTGAACATTACATTACTCAATCCTTTTTATATCCAAAATTGAGTTGGCAGAGGTGTTCCATCACCCTTGTCACCGAAGGTGGTTAGGTGCCCAAGTGACAGGTCCTTCTTATATAGGTACCTAGCAACGCAAGTTTCTTCACAATGTCTTCCATATTGACCGACTCGTTGGCCAAATGCTAGTGCGTAACTCAAGGTCCTGGGTTCAATCCCCGGGTCAGGTAAACTTATTATTGGGTTTTTCCATACGTAATTTCCCACTGATACACGGGAATCAAACATAAATGGAGAAATGTGGGTATAGAATAAGTTCACAGCTCTCAACTCCTATGAGTAATGAAGACATTAGTATATATATATAGTTATTTCTCAACTAACCAGCTTATGTTGTGCCTTCACACCACAAGCTAAGCTTTTAGATCATTTTACAAGTATTTACTGACCTTTCTCCTGTGCAGCAGCCATCGCAAACACAGCGAACAGGACAATCTGTAACACAAAACACTTCATTTTAAACCTCACTCAATGGGGCACTGTATTGTACTAATTATAGCAATCCGTGGCATCCATATCTTAATCGTGGATAAGAATTGGATGGATATGTTTTGTAGATTACATAGAGATATGAGGCCGTACAATCAACTAATAATGTGACTTTCGTTCGAGTGTAAGGGACAGATATATATGACGTGTATACATTTGTCACTGTCATTCATCTGAATATTAAGAGACAAGAGTTGATGATAAGGTAATAATATTCTAGACTCTTCATGAGCATGTTTGTTTGTTGTCAATCAGGATTTTCCAAAATATATATATGCAAATAAATATTGAATTTGATTGCTTTATATTATTTACCACGTTAGAAGCATTCTCAACCTGAAGGATAATATTGTCCAATATGTATTTTAGTGATAAACTCAAATATTATACTACGATTTAATAGACAGGTGATATATTTACTGGAAATTACTTAAAAAATATACTTTATTTAACCAACGACTTATCCAATCGTTCCCCTAAACTATGTTCTTCTCAGTAACTTTTTAACACCCACGATTTAAATGGTACCTAGTGATGTCTAAATAATAACGCCACTAGAGTATGGGAAAATAAGTGTAAATATGCAAAATTAAAGTTGCATCGAACTAACATCGAATAGAATCCCTAATACAGTTTGGAGAGTGTCCTCTAGGCAGTATGCTATGGTCACATGTAAAAAAAAGTAAACACTCAGGCTATTGACTCCTAACATGTCTGACAAAATGAGCGAATGTCAAATATTGGTTTGGTGATCGTGTGAAAATATATTATGAACTGGCGGCTGACACTGTCTTGGGTTAGGGTTGCTTAACTCCCCTGTCCTGGTGTCCCCTGCCTGTCGTAAGAGACGACTAAAAGGGGGCCGGAGGGCCTGCTGGCGGTGGTCGGGGTGGAAGCCTTGACCACCGAGCCGCGGGCCCGGGAAGGGGGCAGCGATGTGGCTCGCGCTGCCTTGCACAACTAGGTCTCCAGGGGCGGCGATACAGCTGCCCCGGGGATGTGCCCCATGTGGCAAAGCGTGGGGAGACACCGGTGCGATCTATCAGAGTACCCGAAGTCCTCACTAAGCATGGAGGATGGCCACCGAGGGGGTTTTAGTAAAGGGTTTTAGCAACTGCGCCACATGCTCCTTCTACTAGTATGTACCTACTTATAGGGTAAAAACTAATGATATTTATAAACTTACCACAGCGGTCTTCATGTTTGACAATACTGTATGTAGCGTTCTCCAAATAACCAAAACTTAATATGCCGGTCCGCTAGTCTCCGGCTCTTATATACCGAGCGAGATAGCCCCGACACGTGTAAATAAGTAATCATATTTGGCCATCTGACTGCAAAGCAAACAAACGTTTTCCTGTACCGATTCCACTAATTAAGCCTTATCCAAATTATATTTTTAATGTTTACACCAAATTTACCAGAGTTAAGAAACCTTAATTTCATAATGTACCCTCTTTATATAGAATGTATTCCAAGTTATGCAACAAAAGATATGATAGTAACATAATCTTACAAATAATGTGTTTCTTTCTTATTTTCTCGTCTTCGTAGAACTTACTTAGATTTCAACTTTATTTTTAGATTGACGAGACAGCCTATAGTAATGTAAGGTGTTTAGCCAAGCAATATATTGCAATAGGCGGACATATTGCTGAATATTTACATACTCAAAATGGGTGGAATATGCCATTTAGCTATGAAGATATATTACTAATTTCACGTAAATAAATTATTCTTATTGTTGTATTCAGAAAATATATGAATTCATATTATAATAATAATCCCAACGAGATCAGTATTTAAAGGACATAATCCTTACAAGTTACAGACTTGATAAAACATTCCTAAATACTCATTTTCTCATAATGCCAGTCTCTGGTAACAACCAAGGGATACATGGCATGTAGAGAATCTAGAATATTACATTAATATTTACTAACTGATGTTAGCCCATGTCAAATCGCTTAAATTCCAAGTGATTTCGAAGTGATTACGTAATGAACTTATCATAGTATTATGAGGAACGTAGGCACATACATTATATTCAGACGAAATAATAGGTAGGGACCAGTCGGTAGGTAATCTACTAACGAATTGTTCTTATTACTGGATAAGGTGACCGGCCAATTAACTTGGAAACACAAGTAAGTGGGACATTTTAATATTAATTTCGTGTTTAATAATTAGCAGGTTACTGATAAACAATATTAAATTATGTTTTGTTATTTTCAATTAATCAATTATTTTGTAGCAACGGTCCACGGTTTCACAAGTTAGGTCTTCCACCTCGTGTCCATTAACAGATATTACAGAAGTCAAAGTGTAAGTAATGGTTATTATCGCCTTTTCTATAACGAAAAATAATGAAATCCGTAAAACGGGGACAATAGATTTTACCTACATACGAAGGTCAGAGAAATAACTCTTAACTAGGAATTAAATTGGCTAAGCCTTGAGGCCTACCATCATGGATTTAAGCTGAGTGCATTAAGAACTTCTTAGCTATGACGTTCCATTTTACAAAAAATAAACATCAAAGCCACGAAGTAGTATATCATAGTAGACCCCTGGCCTTAACCAAATAAATCATTTAATTTTTTATACTTGATAATTATGTCATCAAGAAGATTTTAAGAGTGACTATAGTCGGTATAACCGATGCAACTCTTTCCATTTGTCTCTGTCTATGATGTACACCTTTTCTTAAACTTGTCTCATGTATGTTAGCTGTAGACGATAGCGAATTTAACAAGATTAAAAAAGCTAGCAGTGATGCGAGCAGTGATAAGAGCAGCTGACATTACAATGTTTTATTTTACAACTGACATGTGAAACGTAAAAAGACTAAGAATAAAAAAAACATAAATCATAAATATTATAACAAAATAGTTTCCAACATTAGCCTTGGTCTTCTTCTTCCTCTTTTCCATTCTATCTTCCCTTTGTAGCGGTAGTGAACCTCTTTTTGTTAAAATGTTTTTTATTCATATAATATTTCGAATATCGATTTGACACAATATGTCAGAATAGCTTGGAGAAAAGATTTTAGGTTCTCGATTGGATTGTAAATAAAATAGTAATTATGTAAATACGAAAATAAAGCGGACTCAAATATATAGCGTATTTAATTACGATACTGATTACTATACCTTCTATTATGTTTTTAAAGTAGCTAACATGTCGCACAAGGTGGCCAACCATCTTTCCCATTCGATTTTTGATGGTCTATTATTTATGTCACCTTAAATCCAGTGCATACATTTAATGCATAACAATTATTTCAGGCGTAAGTTGTTTCATTAGAAGTACGACACGACTATGATCATTGGTGCAGGCGCTGGTGCAGTTATCTTAACTCTGCGTTATAAGAGTAGAATTATTATATTAGTTTGATATTATTTGGAAAAGCTTCAAGATTGATAGAGCGTATTAAGAACTTCCAAGCTTAGTCGTTTAATTTTGGTACCGTAAAGTTAAAGCTAAAGTTAAGACGTTCTTAATACACGCTGCTTAAACGATCATAGTCAAGTGATTTAGAATGATGACTTTAATGTGATTATTAGTTGAAACATCACATTCCTCAATGATAGTTGTGTGACGGTGAACGAATTGTAGGGTAGGTAAATTTTTCAAATAATTTTGGACAAAATTGAAGTAACTATAAAAAAATCTTTAGGTACCTAAGTTCGTACTTCCACTTTACTGTTTTTGTTTTTTATATGGGTATGTTGACGAAATAAAGACAACGAACAAATTTAAACCACAATTTATTACTTATATATTATTGGGCATATCAGATAAATTTTCACATCATGTCATTAGTATCATCTAAAGTTTCGGTACTAACAGTGTTATTACTTAACGTATCATTTGGGAACTTTCTATGTCCACCGACGTTAACATGATTGTGAGTTCCATTAGTGCTGACAATATCACCGTAACTGTAAACATGACGGGTTGGTTGATTGGTTGGAGATGGGGATTGTTGTGGATATTCAGGGTAAGGTTGGTAGCTTGGATAGGGTTGATAGCTAGGAAAAGGTTGATAGCTAGGAAAAGGTTGATAGCTAGGAAAAGGTTGATAGTTAGGAAAAGGTTGATAAGCAGGATATGGCTGGTAACTTGGAGTTGGTTGATATCCAGGGAATGGTTGATAAACTGGCGGTGGTGGATATGCAAGTGGTTGTTGGTAAACAGGTCGGTTCTGTGGTTTGTCATCTGACGTTGTTTCTGTAGAAGACGGCTTGCCTGGAATAATTTATGAGCAATATTAAAAAAAGATGTTAGGAAGTAATGCTCACGTTATTACAGAAGGGTTCCCGAAGGGGTAAGCAGAGGTCTTATAATAAAAACAACTTTTAATTTCAGATGATTAAGTACCAACGTGACAGATGAGTTTATCGCCGTCTTAGGCACTATACATACGTCTTTGAATTACTTCTCAGACATATGCAGGTTACTTCACGATGTTTTCCTTCACCGTAAAGCACGTGGTGTGAAATCACATTAGTTTTTTTAGAAATATTCATTGTAACAGACCCCGCTGGGATTCGAACTTCCATCGCTTGCGTAGCAGGCGACTGCTCAAACCCCAAGGCCACCACGGCATTTAAAACTTATCATCCTTAGCGGACGTCACGCGGTTTCACCCGCGTTGTTTCCGTTCCCGTGGGAGTACGGTAAATAAAATATAGCCTATTTTACTCGCTGATGATGTAGCTGTCCAACGCTGAAAGAATTTTCAAGATCGCTCAAGTAGTTTCGGAGCCTATTCAATGCAAACAAACAAAAAAAAAATCTTTCCTCTTTATTATATTAGTGTACATTAAACTTTTCTTTATGTAATGTAATGGTCGTTACTCACAGTTTGCTCCAGTTACAAGCAGTATCGTCAACCAGCAAATCTAGAAATAGACAAGAAGAGAATTAAAAGTAGGCGCTACCAATAGCTCTTCAAATAGTATTTTAAATTGAGATTAAGTAATAACCTCTTTTGGGGGTACTTAACATAGAACTCAATCTCATAAAGACTCATTAATTTGGTAGAAATTCGAAATAATAATTTAAATTCTTAGAAAATTATGTAGTTTTGAAAACACTCACCTTTATTTCCATTTTATATTGAATAGCACTGTCAGTAATGAAGCTTCGAGATAATAATGCCTCGGAGTACTCTGTTGATGGAATCTGCGCAAACGCTCCTTTTATATCAGATAAATGTTGTTTGTTTGTGCAGATTATAATAAAATTGTGTTCTATTTAATTATGATTTAATAACTTTTCATTTTCCTTCCCTTATATTATTTTTAATCTATATCCTATTGTTGTTGGTATGTTGTCGAGTTATTAAATTGGACTTTTACCTTTTTGTTCACCATATACTATTCCTGTGTTTTCAAAAGTAAATACGGGTCGTATAAGCGTTGATTATTTTATCTTTCTTCCTCATCGTTTCGTTGCATGGGCCGTAAATAAGATGAAGTTATCAACGTGTTTATGACCTGGGGCCTTACCATGATCTCTTATAGCCATGATAGTTTTACTCTTATTATGAGACTAGCTGTGCCTTGCGGTTTCATCCGCGTAGAGTTAATTGCATTATCCCGCGGAACCCTAATGTTTTTTTAAAAGAAAAGTAGCCTAAGTTACCCCTTGTAATATTGGCTACCTGCCAGTGAAAGTCCCGTTAAAATCGGTTCAGCCGTTTCGGAGATTACCCGGAACAAACAGACAGACAGACAGAGAAAAAATTTAAAACTTGTATTTTTAGTGTCAGTAGCGTCGTGTATACTTTCATATGCATTTAATGAATAGCTGTAATTTTGAAATTACAAACAAACACTTCAATTTTATTGATCTGTATAGATGTATAGATTACTTATTTGCATAGATTTCAGTTTTGCCTTATTACCTTTACATTGTCTTTAAGCTTTGACAGGGAAAACCAAATTAACAGTCCATTATTCACGTAGGTAGCGTGAAGTTATTACCTGTAATAAGTCGATGTTATTCAAACCCACGAAGTTAATTCGTAGTTACGCAGATCTGCCCTGCGGTTTCACCCGCGTAGATATAATTTCATGGGTGGTCCATGGTACCCTATTTTTCTTTTTTGACTAATGTAGCCTTAGTTACTCCTTGTAACATTAACTATATGCCAGTGAAAACCCGTTCAAATCGGTCCAGTCGTTTTGGAGATTATCCGGAACAAACAGAGAAAAATTATAAAAACAATTTTTTATGTCATTTCATATGCAATTACTCAAAAGCTGTTATTTTGGAATTACAAACAGACACTTCAATTTTATTTATCTGTATAGATATAGATATAGATTAGGTACTTATGTCAGAATAATAAAGTGACACATACATACAATACTAAATATTATAGGATGTTATTATACTTGCATGGGGACTTAGGTAATTGTTGATTTACCATGACTAGAGCTGAGGCGGTGATAGCATTGGTCCGAAGTAACACCTGCAGAATACTAAGAACCCCATCAGAATTGGCATGACTTACTGACCAGCATCATTCGTATCAGACTGTTTGTCACACTACTTATATAGTTTGCTCTCCGATTGGGTTTGGCTCTCTTTTGTAATCCTAGTCTCCAGACCCTGGAAAACTTTGATTACCTTATATCTTGGGCTTGGTAATAAAATAACCTAAATAATAAATTGTTATATTGTCTCGTTACAGACTACCTCGTGAGTCCAGTGGTCGCGAGCGCTGCTGTGTAACACTCATGTTATGAACCATGAACCTCAGTTCAATCCCCGGGTCGGGCAAGTGCCTAAGTACTTATTGGGTTTTCTCCCCTGCAATTTCCTAGAAGCAGCCTGGAATCTGGATTAGTGCTCAGTTAGTGGCACCTCGTCCTCTATTACTAAGTATTAAGTAAGCAAAATGTGGGTGTACTGAGTACACCTTTGGGGAATATAGGCATGAGGATAATATGTATGTATAATTAGATTAGTAGCTAGTTTAAATTCTAGTGATCTGTACCAATAAGTATTTGAGGAAAACATAACGTGTGAGAAGAAATTCAATAACTTATGTATAGTGCTCAGACGACGTTGGAGATCGACGGGCGACGATCATAATATCTTATTATGTGAAAAATAGCTGTGGTACCTTACTCTTACCACTTTTATTAGGCTTACTATCATTATTATAGCAGTGACGTCTTACTAACTTCTTAGCTTTAACGTTTAACTTGCGTATCACAAAAGCTAAGAAGTTCTTAATACGTTTTTAAACGGTACTGGATAAGGAAATATTGTTTTTATTTATTTTAGTACATAGTGTTGTACTTATACACATTGCAAATTAACTTTGATATCTTCATGTTAATATTACATGAGGCTACATGTCAACATTCAAATCTATACAGATAAATAAAATTGAAGTGTCTATTTGTAATTCCAAAATAACAGCTTTACACTAAATGCATATGAAAGTATACACGCCACTGTGACCGAAAAACCAAGTTTTAAATTTTTCTCTGTCTGTCTGTCTGCCTGTTTGTTCCGGGTAATCTCAGAAACGGCTGGACCGATTTTAACGGAACTTTCACTGGTAGGTAGCTGATGTTCCAAGGAGTAACTTAGGCTACTTTTATTTATTAAAAATATTAGGCTTCCGCGACAATAAGGAAGACACTAAATCTACGCGGGTGAAACCGCGGAGGACAGCTATTCAAAATATATTAATTTTGTTAGATTTTACATGATACTGGTATCGGCATAACCACCGTGGGGACAGGCGGGGCATCTGGGTTATTATGTAGGTAATTACTTTAAAAAAAAGTATGTAATACGACCTAAATTTAAGCCTGAATCCTCGTTGGTTTATTATAAAGCTAAGGGACCTTACCATGAGCTCTTATTGCCATGATAGTTTCACTCATTTATGAGACAGATATATGTGACGTGCATACATCTGTCACTGTCGCACAACTGAATTATCATTGCAATTAGAGCTCATGGTTGGGCCCAAGGTCAGTAAATAAAATGCATTGTTATATTGCTATAAACTATCACGTTTATTTATTTTGCCTTACGACATAACAAAATTTTGGATACGCCAATGATACAGGATTTTCTAACTAAAGTAGAACCTTATTAATCCAAATCTAGTCTAATTGCTGACTTCGACATAGTTACCGTCCCCGTTGGTATTAACGTAATGGCCGTAGTGCACACTTGGTTGAACTCCATACGGATATGGTCGATGCTGATTGTTAAACGTCGGAGGTCGATGTAGTGGCCGTGGTCGTATTCCATGATATTCGGGACAAGACGAGCCTTAAAAAAATAAATAAAAAAAAACATAAAGAAAGAAATAGTTTTAGTAGGTAGGTAAGAAACTTTTTAATCAGGAAAAAAACACAAGTTTTTTTTATTTTTTCTGAACGAGTAGCGGATTGGTCAAAGTTGGTTTTTGAATTAATACAAAATTAAGGTAGGTACTTACAGTTTGCTCCAACGATTACCACTGCCATGATTAGCCACCAAGCCTAGAAATCAGTAACACAGAAAACTAGAACTCAAAACAGTTTGATCGATGATAATGCAAGAGAATAGTTGGAGCTTGAAGCGAGAGATGTAAGTAAAATAATGAAAAGGGGTTTTCCTTTAAGGTCATAAGGAGTAACAAAACCATTAAGAGTGAGGGGAATTATGATTTAAAAAGAGAACGGTTGCTTTTAATTTCCTATTAGTGAGTTATTTAGTCTATTGGTAACATTTCAAACGCTCACCTTGAAATACATTGTTTTGAAAATTTGACAATATTTTGTAATTAGTAAATATTGTGAAGGCTTCGCCTTGTGATGAGGTGGAGAAGTGACTGCTTATGAACTGATAAAGAGCTCATTTTATATCATGTTGACGTTGTTTGTGCTCTTGTTGTACCTTTAGAATTGATTTTCCTATGATTGTTTCTATGTCCACTATATTTTAGCTACCTTCCCTATCCTTTTATTGTTTTGCCATTTTTTTATTATCATACAATCTGTCACGGTAAATCTGAAGACACACAAGTTTTGCGATTCTTTATGGAGACGTAAAACTTCCTTCACTCGCCGCTTGAGGAGCTTTTTAACGTTCCCATACAAAATGAGGAGAATACGCAGGCGATAATCTATACTTGGGATACTGGAGTAACACCGCGGAGTGTAGTCGGTGCGAGTCTGACATAACCCTTCCGCTGCCCTTCGGCGATTGGTGTGTAAAAGGATTCTTTCCTCAGGCTTTTAGCCGTTCTAATTAATACATGTATAAATAAATAAAATAAAATGTCAAGTGTATTCCGCCAAATACCATACCAGGTACCAAGAAAGTACCTACATTTTTACTGACAAGATACATACAACATCTAAATACACAAATGCTTGCTTACATACCATTTTTATTTTATTCTCTGTCTGTCAGTTTGCCTGTTTAAATATTTTTTTATTTAAATATAGAGATAGTACGTCGGTACCTACTTAAGTCTACGTGGGTGGGCCTGTTGGTAATTACAAACTTTAAAGAGTTCATCAAATAAAGGGCTAATTTTGGAGCTTTGCTACTACGTGTGTGTAACTTTAGTAGGTACCTACCAACCATGTAGAAAAAATTTTAAAAATATACCTATCCGTCTGAAGAACTTATTTATCCCTGTGCATTCTGGAATAACAATGTAATCATATTACTGAGAAGTCTTTTCCTGAATACCGAATAGAAATACAATTTTGCTAAACAAATAAGAACATGCGTGATGCTTGACTCATATTATCTTTTTGTTACATAAATCAGGTAAATTAATATGCCTAGCTACTTATTTGTGCCCTCAAAAAGGAAGGAGTGATCACTTACATCATTCTGTACATTTTATGGTGTAATTGTACCCCAATTAAGTTAAATCATAGCTTCTGGCTATTCCTGTGGATGGAAATTCATACTAAGTGGATTTTTTTAACCTGATATTACCAGATAAAACCGCGGTGCACAGCTAGTTGTTAATAAAATAAATACTTAGTATTAAGTTCAGTTTATATTATTCCCTTGTTACCTCGCATTCCAATCAAGAATATAAAAAACAAATTTTAGTATTATATTTCCTTTCTCATTGAATATTATTATGTTCGAAATTAAATAATATTAGTTTCATGGGTGAAAATAATTTATAATCATAGATGTAAGAACCTACTTAATAAGAGTTAAGTTTAGTATTGCAATAAGAAATTATTATTTAGTTGTATGCCCTACGATCCCTTTGCTTATCCTCAAAAAACAGTGGATAAAAGTTAAAAATATGACAGGCTTGTTGATAAACATCCACGAAAGTGCTATTCACGATAAAATTCAAAATTGCAATTTGATTCTAGGGGATTATGAATATTATCATTACATGTGTGATGGCTTTGACGATAGGGTAGGCAACTGTTGATTTGTTTATTGTGTATCGTATTTCTATGTTCAGACCTGTATTTATAGGTTAAGATAAGGTTACAATCTGTTGATATCATTATTTCTCTTAAAAAACACAGGGCTGGGGTTGTGGATATAGAACGCTTCAGACAATATGCTCATGGATGAAATACAATTATAACAGCGATGTGCAAGTTCCGACTATTGGCGAAATTCAAGGAATTTTAGTTGATTTAGAGGACAAGCCAACCTCTTTTTTGGGGTCTAGGCAATGGATCGGCAGTTTTGAGGTAAACACTTATTTGTGTAAAGGGGACCTAATAACGATTGGTGTCAACTATATATTATTATATTTTTATTATTTAAAAATATATTAAAGTACCTACTATTATTATTATAACGTAACTTTAGGCGCCGTCACGAGTTTTAAGCGCTCGAAAAAGCGGCTTCACCAGTGTAGATTTAGTTTCATCCTTATTGTTGCAGAACCCTAATATTTTTAATAAATAAATGTAGCCTAAGATAGTCCTTGGAACATCAGCGACCTGCCAGTGAAAGTCCCGTTAAAATCTGCCAAGTCATTTCAGAGATTCCCGGAACAAACAGACAGACAGAGAAAAATTTTAGACCTTGGTTTTTTAGTGTCATTAGCATGTATACTTTCATATACACATAGTGAAAAGCTGTTATTTTGGAATTACAAACAGACACTTCAATTTTAATTATCTGCATGGATATTGTTTTCCTACCTTTTAGGTATGCCTGGTTCTAGATAAATTATATGATATTCCATGCAAGATAATCCATAAAAGTAAAGGTAATGATTTGAACACTGTAGTGGCTACATTGGCTGACCATTTCACCAAGTTTGGCAGCCCGGTGATGATGGGAGGGGATGTTGACTGTTCATCCAAAGGAATCATGGGTGTTGCCGCTGGGGCCAATGGTAGGGGCTCATTATTAGTTGTGGTGAGTGTTCATTCATTTAGTCAAAATAACAAGCAAAGATAGATTTTGAAACTTACTTACTAAGCGATAATTTTTCCGTTTTTTTATAACATTTGTCATTCATGCCTTGCTCTTATTGGTCGCATTGTGATGCTATAAAGGCTTCCTTGATTAATGAACTATCCAACATAAAAAAATTTTATATTCAAACCG
This sequence comes from Watsonalla cultraria, assembly GCA_964035505.1. Classification (NCBI taxonomy): domain Eukaryota; kingdom Metazoa; phylum Arthropoda; class Insecta; order Lepidoptera; family Drepanidae; genus Watsonalla; species Watsonalla cultraria. The sequence continues at coordinate 7,383,021 of OZ037728.1, forward strand.
AGAATTTCCTGAGATTATTGCTTTATAATATTAGTAAAATATGTGAGAAAACTGAATTTTATAAAAAATTATACAAGACTAGCTCTGCCCCGCAGTTTCACCCCCGTAGACTTAATTTCATGGGCAGCCTGCGGAAACCATTTTTTTTTTTAAATTAAAGTAGCTTAAGTTATTCCTTGTATCATCGGCTGTCTGTAAGTGAAAGTCCCGTTAAAATCGATCCAGCAGTTTCCAAGATTACCCAGAACAAACAGACAGACAGAGAAAAATTAAAAAAATAGTTTTTTTATGTTGGTACCATATATACTTTCATATGCATTAAGTGAAAAGTTGTTATTTTGGAAATACAAACAGACACTTAAATTTTATTTATCTGTATAGATGTATAGATATAGATAGAGACACTTTTCCATTAATAATAATAATGTGTAGTAGTAATGGATAATAATGTGGTTGGAATTTGATGATGTATGTATTGACCAATGCGACACAATGTGTTCTAGGATCCTCATTACGTGGGGAAGGAGCAGACTAAGCAGTTTCTGTACAACGAGGGCTGGGTCAAGTGGACACCGCTGGAAGATTTTCTAAGTTCATCCTTCTACAATTTGTGTTTGCCACAAGTTAAACAGAAATTGGTCACGTAAATAAATAATTATCAATTCATATGTATCATTTCATTATTATTACCTTGCGTACAAATAGGAAGGGACAATTTTATTATGCAGCCTCATCCGTCACGTCACTATAACTAGATAATATCCTTAATTAATTATCTTTAATTATAATCCTTAATAAATTCACATTTTTGTTTGCTTGTTTGCATTGAAACTAATTGACCGATCTTAAAAATTCTTTCAGCAATGGGTACATAATCAGCGAGTAACATAGGCATATATATTTTATCCCCATACTTCCACGGGAACGGGAAAAGCGGGTGAAAGCGCGTGACGTCAGCTAGTATATAGATATTGCTTGATGGGATCTCGCGTGAGAATGCTACCTGCTCGTACAGCTGTTAGTGATAGGTATGTACGAAGTTCTACCCTGACTTCTTACTGCTATCATATATTGAGTATTGACAATGATTATGAGATATATATATATTTTTCTGCCAAAGTACCACAGCCAAACTATCACAGCAATAACAACTTATGGGAAGGCCCCAGTGCCAACTTATTTAGATACTTACCTGTCATTAATATTATTTAATAATTGTTTCCCTCCTTATTTTGCAGTAATCGTCAAAGCACTGTTTTTAATATTATTGTGGTTATTTATAAGCTACCATTCGGCTAAATATAAAACTTACTTTGAGGTAGGTTAAGTAGGCACAAACAACTTCAGCGCGCTATAAAAGGACCGCTTGATCAGCTCTCCTCAGCAGTAAGGGAGACTACACCACCTCATCACTACCTTGTAGCCACACGGTGCCGTGGTTTATACTTCAAATCAATCAATTTCAATTCCTACAATGAATTTTAAGGTAAGGGATTTAATCGTTGTCGTTTCTACTTTAGCCTATTTATTGGCCTACCCTCTGTTTGTGCACGTGCATCAATTCGGTTGGAGGAGCTCGTGGAACAGTTGCTATTGCGTATATCATTTGATCAGCGAAGTTAAGCAACCCTAGTAAAAGCAAGTCAGGATTAGTGACCGCCCGAGTTCCCTCCGTGCCTCGCAGAGCACGTTAAGTCGTCCGCCTCGGTTGCTAATTTAACATCTTTGGCAATCGTTACAGGTGAGTCTGAGGCCTAAGAAGTTCTGACAACTTGTTTATCCCGATTTTCCTCATAAAAGGGGTTTCGAAAGTCAGATGGCAGTCGCTTCGTATAAAAAAATTAGGTGATCAGCTACATCGGGTTGAAGCAAGTGCCGACCCAAACAATGTCCCATACATTGTTGGGGTCGGCACTTGATAAGGCCAGGGAGATGACGAATCAATTCTGTTGCAACAATTTCATCAGGGATCAGTTGTCACAGAATGTTTTCTATGATAGTTTATAAAGCTCGTGATTGTATTAAAGACGAACACTGGGGTTGTTACAAGCAACGTACTCTCCACGTTATACTCCTTGCAAGGAAATCTAACTGCTTTTTATTGAATAAAAACTTAATCATATATACAAGGAACAGTAGATAAAACTAATTACAAGTAGAAAACTTGACCCAAATCGGTGTCCTTCGGAATCGTGCCAAGAAGGCTGGCAGCATTTCCACGTTGAATAGCAATGCTGATTCTCTGAGCGAGAAAAGCCCCGGCCCGCTTGTCACGAGAGGCTTCAACCAGACGACGTGCAACCTCTTTGAAAAGTTGATGAGCTGCACTCATAACTTGATTACACGATTCACGCTTTCCTGCGCTCAGCCAGGGCTCATAGTACTTCGTGGTTCCTTTATTTCCTCTTTATCTAAGGGCTCTTATTTGACAGTTATAAAATTTTAAACGACAAGTGTAAAACTCATACCTAATTTACAAGTATATTGTTGGATGTTCTATAAACTATTGTAATTTTTTAGATTTTCTTGTTGATAATGGCGGTGCTGTTCGTTGGAGCAAACAGTGAGTATACAATTTTAGTATCACTTGCCTAAGTAGGATCCAAGCATACGACTCGCTTTATGCTAACTGGGGGCCAACTATGATAGTTTAAGCAATGCGTATTAAAAAAAAACTTTTAAAAAAACGTTTAATTTTACGTTAAAAAAATAAGCTATATAAGCCGCCAGACACAACGTAGTATAATAATATACTTAATATTTTCTATATACCATTGCCTGACAACTCCATATTTTTGAAAATGTTATATGTAGGTAATCTTAGTGGTTAACAATACAGATACCGAAACGCTATTTTCGTATCTTTTTCTCAAAATCGTAGGTAGTCGGTTTAATCAAAAAGTACATAATTTAACTATCACTATCAATTCTATAATAGGTATATTGCGAGCAATCAGAGTATATTCTATAATAATTTCCGTATAATAACTAGTACAATTTCTTTCAGGCAAGCCATGTTTTGGCCGTAGGGGCTGTTATCAACCGGCGGTATATTATCGACCGTCACGGCCGGTATTAAATTATCATCACAGCGGTCACATTGTCAATACCAGTGGAACTGGCAACAATGTTAATGTTTCTGGTTAACTCAAGCAAAGGTAGTGGGTATTTCACGTATCAATCTATAATATACACAGCGATTACCATTATTTAGGGACTGAAATAATACTCGCCATTTGAGTCTGTAATCTGTTAAATATAATCACTTATCAAAATTGTATAATTGTATCTTGATTATCAATCAATAAAGTACCTAGTATCCGATTTTTTTCTTTATTTACTGGTCTTCTTGGCAAATTATTGAACCAAAAGTCGTCTGTGAATTTCCTAAAATTTACATACAACATCAGTCGCAATGAAATTTTTGAATCACAGGTAAGTGAGCACCTGAGAAGGCGAAACGGAGGAACACCGAATTAACAAAACTAAGCAAAAAGTTAAAATTGCAAGAAAAAAGCAAAGCATTGTAAAACTCTTCGGAGAAGATGGAAGTTGCATAACCACTATTGTAGACGATAGTGAATTTAAACAAGATTAGAAGAGAGAGTAGTGAAAAAAAGCAGCTGGCATAACAACGTTTATTTATGTTGACAACTTACTTTTTAAATATAATAAGAAAAAAAACAATAAAAACCATAAATAAGTATAAGTAGTTTTCAACATCGTCCCCACCGTGTAGGGAAGCAACACCACTATATATATTCTGAAGTCTGCATATACATTTCCCTACAAGAATGACGACAGTTTTCTTGTTATTAAGTAACAGTTCTTAGGTTTAGAAAGAAAATATAAAAGTAATTTAGAATTTGAAACTATACAACGTGAAATAAGATCGAAAGGATAAGTGCGCACTGACAAATACTCGTAGTACCGGATGCACACACCAATAACTAAATAAATCAAAAATAATAAATAAATCACATCATCATCTCCCTGGCCTTATCCCATGTATTTGGGGTCGGCACTTGATTCAACTCGATGTGGCTGATCACCTGATTTTTATACGAAGCGACTGCCATCTGACCTTCGTAACCCCTTTTTCGAGGAAAATCGGCAATCTGGGTTAAACCAGTTGTCAGACTTTCTTAAGCCTCTGACTGACCTGTAGCGATTGCCAAAGATGATAAATTGGCAATCGGGACCGACGGCTTAACGTGCTCTCCGAGGCACGGAGGGAACTCGGGCGGTCACCCATCCAACTACTGGCTAGGCGTATGGTTGCTTAACTTCGCTGATCGAATGATATGCGCAATAGCAACTGTGCCACGAGCTCCTCTAATATAAATCTAAATAATAATAAATCACAAATATACGCATAAATAATAAAGGAGCAATGAGAGACACCCTCATGGAACCTTCCCAGAAATCTGCACCTTGAAATAAAACAGACGCTCTCATAGAACCGTCCCAGAAATATGTGTTTTGGAACCCGCATCTATACCGCCGAGGAATTTTGATGGTACTCGTACAAATTGTGGCTAATTGTCGAGTTCAAAATCTAACTGGGTCCAAAACAAAACGTAAGGCGTCCCGGTCTTGTTCCCTAAATTGTAAAAACATTACCTTTACTACTTTAGGCAAAGATTGCAGCAGGTCGGGTTCCGGCAGAAGAAGAGATTTTTAGCTGACTCCACAGTTTTTAACAGCTGCATCGTGACCAACGGACTTTTCAGTAGAAATATGTACAGAGTCGTGGTGTGCATCTTTGGGACATTCCTCAGCATCACCTTTCTCAGAATATTCATCCTGCTTGGAGAGCGAGGTATCGAATTTTGAAATACCTGATGTTTGATCAAACTCTTTGTTAGTTGACTTTTCAACTGTAGTGACCGCCGGACCCGGTTTTTATGACACGTCGGTGATGTCCTTGTTGTTTGACTGTTCGGTTGTACTCGTAGTGACCGCCGCCGCCGTTCCCGGTCTGATGTCCTTGTAAAGACGGTAATTTTTGTTGATATCGTTTACCCACGACGCTGTGCGTACTATAGAAGAATGAGAACTGACCGACTTGGAGCCGCCTAGAGCGGCCAGACTTGCTTCCAACTCAAGCTCTTCGACCAAAATGTAGACGATGGCGAATTTAAATAAGATTAGAAGAGAGAGCAGTGAAAAAAAGCAGCTGACATAACAACGTATTTATTTTGACAACTTACTTTTTAAATATAATAAGAAAACAACACAATAAAAACCATAAATAAGTATAAGTAGTTCTCAACAACTATCTTCCTATAAAATCTGTTACATGAAAGTATGTTTTGTAATTATGACCACCACAGCTAAACTACCAATTGGCAAAAGCTATCAAATAATGTATGGTTACATGGTTTTGTTCAATAAATGAACAAATCTCTCCATAAGGAACTAATGTCCCAAATCTTGATAGTATTTGAGACTTGATTAAAGATGAAATAAAGCCCTCTTTTGATTTAAGATCGAAGGGTAATTTGCAATAGAGTGCAAACCACAAAACACTTGAGGGCCGTTTCTAACACCCAATGGGCGCTTTCCCACTGCCGCTTCATTACAACGACACAGTGTGAAAGCGTTCAGTAGTAATTGTATCAAACTACTAGTCCGACGATATTGAGTCGCTACCGTTATCGTCCAAAGTGAAAGTGCACAATGGTCTCAATATTACAACTCATCGCAGCAACAACTATATCATAATTCGCAGTTCGCGTATTTTTCCTTGTTAAGTGGGTTAAACCAATTCTTATTTATTGTAGTGAAGCTACTTGACTGAAATAAATTTGTTTTTTTTCAGTTTGTAATATGCATTATTCAATACAACAGGACACGTTTACAAACTTTAAATAAGGAAATTTATGCATTAGATCATCTATGATGAAATACAGCTTACCTCATAAAAAACAGTTATATATCTAACACGTACATTATCTAAGCTTCGCCTTATAACAAACATTGGCTTGACCAGACTATCTTACAACTGGTTTTATATACACTGTGTCGAATGGATATCAAGGTAAGTGCTCATTATGTATTTGTTCATAAAGATATCGATCCAAATTTGAGCGGAATCGCTTCTTCGAATACAAAATTCCAATACGTCAAGCTATATTATAGAATGATTAAGAATACTTAAATATGTAAGTGCTCTCATTCGACAACTGGCAGCCAACTATGACCGTTTAAGCAGCGCGTGTTAAGAACATCTTAGCTTTGACGCTTGATTTTCGAACGGTAAAATTCAACGTTAAAGCTAAGAAGTTCTCAATAAGCGCTGCTTAAACGATCATAGTTGGCTCCCAGATATATTTTTTTTATGCAAAACTTCACTCACTATTCTGTGCTTATTTCCAAGATATAATAGCATTTAAATTATTTACTTTTTTACTTATTTACTTACTTTACTTTACTTATTTATTTCCAGGCTTGCTGGTTTATAATGGTGTTTGTAGTCGGAGCAAACTGTAAGTGACTTACATTGAAATTATTATTTGATTGGACTATCTTCAGGTTTAGATGTATAGATATAGATAGAGACACTTTTCCATTAATAATAATAATGTGTAGTAGTAATGGATAATAATGTGGTTGGAATTTTAACATGTTTGTATTGATCAATGCGACACGATGTGTTCTAGGATCCTCATTACGTGGGGAAGGAGCAGACTAAGCAGTTTCTGTACAACAAGGGCTGGGTCAAGTGGATACCGTTGGGAGATTTTCTAAGTTCATCCTTCTACAATTTGTGTCGAATAAATCAATAAAACCGAAATTGGTCACGTAAATAAATAATTATCAATTCATATGTATCATTTCATTATTATTACCTTGACATACAAACAGGAAGGGACAATTTTATTATGCAGCCTCATCCGTCACGTCACTATAACTAGATAATATCCTTAATTAATTATCTTTAATTATAATCCTTAATTAATTCACATTTTTGTTTGCTTGTTTGAATTGAATAGGCTCCGAAACTAATTGACCGATCTTAAAAATTCTTTCAGCAATGGGCACATAATCAGCGAGTAACATAGGAATATATATTTTATCCCCATACTTCCACGGGAACGGGAACTACGCGGGTGAAAGCGCGTGACGTCAGCTAGTATATAGATATTGCTTGATGGGATCTCGCGTGAGAATGCTACCTGCTCGTACAGCTGTTAGTGATAGGTATGTACGAAGTTCTACCCTGACTTCTTACTGCTATCATATAATGAGTATTGACAATGATTATGAGACAGATTTATGTGATATGTATATTCGTCTGCCACTGTCCCACAGCCAAACTATCATAGCAATAAGAACTTATGGGAAGGCCCCAGTGCCAACTTATTTAGATACTTACCTGTCGTTAATATTATTTAATAATTGTTTCCCTCCTTATTTTGCAGTAATCGTCAAAGCACTGTTTTTCAATATTATTGTGGTTATTTATAAGCCACCATTCGGCTAAATATAAAACTTACGTTCACGTAGGTACATAACGTGGGACAAGTGTCGAATGTTTCGATGCAGTTTAAGGAAAATTGGAAGTCATCAGCTCCTAATTAAGACAGTTAATTTGCACAAACAACTTCAGCGCGCTATAAAAGGAGCGCTGATCTGTTCTCCTCAGCAGTAAGAGAGACTACACCACCTCATCATTACCTCGGGGCCACACCGCTGCCGTGCTTTATACTTCAAATCAATCAATTTCAATTCTTACAATGAATTTTAAGGTAAGGGATTTAATCGTTGTCGTTTCTACGTTAGCCTATTTATTGGCCTACCCTCTGTTTGTGCACGTGCATCAATTCGGTTGGAGGAGCTCGTGGAACAGTTGCTATTGCGCATATCATTCGATCAGCGAAGTTAAGCAACCCTAGTAAAAGCAAGTCAGGATTAGTGACCGCCCGAGTTCCCTCTGTGCCTCCCAGAGCACGTTAAGCCGTCGGTCCCGGTTGCTAATTTAACATCTTTGGCAATCGTTACAGGTCAGTCAGAGGCATAAGAAGGTCTGACAATTTGTTTATCCCGATTATATCCCTCATAAAAAGGGTTACGAAAGTCAGATGGCAGTCGCTTCGTATAAAAATCAGATGATCAGCCACATCGGGTTGAATCAATTCAATTTTATTTATCTGTATAGATGTTCTCTAAACTATTGTTATTTTTTAGATTTGCTTGTTGATAATGGCGGTGCTGTTCGTTGGAGCAAACAGTGAGTACCTATACAATTTTAGTATATCTTACTTACGTAGCATCGAAGCGATATGATGATCTATGAACTATGATCGTTTAAGCAGCACGTATTAAGAAATTCTTAGCTTTGACGTTTAATTTTACGTTAATGAAATAAGCTATATAAGCCGCCAGACACGACGAAGTATAATAATATACTTAATATTATCTATATCCCATTTGCCTAACCACTCAATAATTTTGATTTTTTTTCTGTAATCTTAGTGATTAACAATACAGACACCGAAACGCAATTTTGTATCTTTTTTTCAAAATAGTAGGTAGTCGTTTAATCAAATTGTACATAATTTTACTATCACTATCATTTCTATAATATATTGCGAGCAGTCAGAGTATATTCTATATTTCCGTATAATAACTAGTAAAATTTCTTTCAGGCAAGCCATGTTTTGGCCTTTGGGGCTGTTATCAACCGGCGGTATATTATCCACCGCCAGCGCCGGTATCTAATTATCACTACAGCGGTCACACTGTCAATACCAGTGGAACTGGCAACAATGTAAATGTTTCTGGTTAACTCAAACAAAGGCAGTGGGTACTTCAGGAATCAATCTATAATATTCACAGCGATTACCATTATTTAGGGAGTGAAATAATACTTGCCGTTAAGGGCTAGTAATAGGTTTAATATATTCACTTATCGAAATTGTGTAATTGTATTTTGATTATTAATCAATAAAGTACCTAGTATCCGATATTATTTTCTTTATTTCCTTGTCTTTGTAGTTTAATTTGAAATATGGAACCAAAAGTCGTCTGTGAATTTCAAAAAATTCACATACAACAACAGTTGGAATGAAATTTTTGAATCAAAGGTGAGTGAGCACCTGAGTAGGCCGCGAAACGGAGTAACACCTAATTAACTAAACCAAGCAAAAAGATGAAATTTTAAGAAAAAAGCATATTTTAAAACCTTTTGTTAAACTCTTCGGAGAAGATGGAAATTTCATGACCACTATCTTCCTATAAAATCTGTTACTTGAAAGTATTTTTTGTGACTATGACCACCACAGCTAAACTACCAATTGGCAAAAGCTATCAAATAATGTATCGTTACATGGTTTTTTTTCAATTAATTAAGAAATTTCTCCATAAGGAACTAATGTCCCAAATCTTGATAGTATTTGAGACTTGATTAAAGATGAAATAAAGCCCCCTTTTGATTTAAGATCGAAGATTAATTTGCAATAGAGTGTAAACCACAAAACACTTGAGGGACGTTGCCAATGGGCTTTCCCACTGCCGCTACTTGACTACAACGACCCAGTGTGAAAGCGTTCAGTAGTAATTGTATCAAACTACTAGTCCGACGATATCAAGTCGTTACCGTTATCGTCCAATGTGGAAGTGCACAATGGTCTCAACATTACAACTCCTGGCAGCAACAACTACATCAAAATTGGCAGGTCGCGAATTTTTCCTTGTAATGTGGGTTAAACCAATGCTTGTTTGTTGTAGTTATGCTACTTGACTGAAATAAATTTGTGTTATAATAATTGTACCTAATTACCTACCTATACCTAGTCTTATGTATTGTTTGTGATACCATATTATGTAAGTATAACATTTCCACGTGTCCCTGCATTCTAATAAGAAGATAATTAGCGTCCGATTGTACATCCACGAACACTTTAATGTGTAGGTCAACATTTTTATGATCGAATCGCTCGTTAATAAAGTTAATCTCTGAAAAAAAACAAATATATACATGAAAATGTGTACTATCTGTGTACATTACTATACCGATGAAACTTACAAACTTTTCCCTTATTTCTTAGCTGACTACCTATATATTATGTTGCATTGTTTAATTCAAACAGGACACATTTTACAAACTTCAAATAAGGAAATGAATGCATTAGATCATCTATGATTAAAAACAGCTTACCTCATAAAATACAGTGATATAAAAGGATTTACAGATTCCTTACCAGTAGAGTATCTAACACGTACATTATCTAAGCTTCGCGTTATAACAATTGGCTTGACCAGACTATCTTACAACTGGTCTTATATACACTGTGTCGAATGGATATCAAGGTAAGTGCTCATTATGTACATATTTGTTTATAAAGGTATAGATGTCAAGCTATATCACAGAATGATTACGTATACTTAAATATGTAAGTGCTCTCATTCGACAACTGGGAGCCAACTATGACCGTTTAGGCAGCGCGTATTAAGAACATCTTAGCTTTGACGCTTCATTTTCGAACGGTAAAATTCAAAGTTAAAGCTAAGAAGTTCTTAATAACCACTGCTTAAACGATCATAGTTGGCCCCCCGATATACTTTATTTATGCAAAAGTTTCGAATGGAGCAAGTTATTCGAAACATTACGGCACACTCATCTGTGCTTATTTCCAAGATATATCATTTAAATAAGTTACTTATTTATTTCCAGGCTTGCTGGTTTATAATGGTGCTTGTCGTCGGAGCAAACTGTAAGTGACTTACATTGAGGAATTTACCACCGGTTCGGAAACTAGCCTTCTGAGAAGAACCGGCAAGAAACTCAGCTGGCATCATGTACATTTCATTAAACAGTTAATAATGATAATTACAAAAAAAACATCAAAAAATTTTCACAATAGTGAAATTTGTATTAGCATGCATATGTAAAAAATAATAATTAATAAGTAAAAACAATACCAAATGATTGACATAACATGTTTGCATACCATGTCATTGCCAGGAGCTACTTGTGCAGAGTTTTAATTCCATATGTCTTTATAATTTATGTAATCCGAAATTGTGTAGGTAATAAGCTTTCTTCATCAGTACAGTTTTAATGTGTGTTTTAAATTTATCATAATTTAACGCGTTTATTGACTGTGGGATTTTATTGTAGAAACCAACACAGTTCCCCATTAATGACTATCTTTGCAATACGAACAGCAGCAAAATTGGCTTGATTAGGTTGGAGATTCCTTCTTCTCCATTATACCCTCGTTTCAACGTTTTCATTCTTGGTTGCATCAAGTATGCTATCTGACTCAATGCTATCAAGTGACTCTTGTCGGTGTAACCGATGCAATTTCTTCCAAGTCTCCATCAAGTACCATCTCCTTGACCTCACTATACGTCATGGCAAACACTTTTTCCTTAATGTGTATGCTCATGATAATCTTTAAAATATGTTCTTTACATGTTTCAGGCCGGCCATGTTCACCGTATTACCCAACATACCCATCCTACCCACAATTTCCGCCAATGCAGTCGTATCCACCCTACCAGCAGTACCAGCAGTACCAGCAATACCAGCAGTACCAGCAGTACCAACAGTACCAACCGGCACCAGTATACCAAACCGTACCAAAATACCAATCAGCACCAATATATCAATCAGCAGTATACCAACCAGATCCAATAGATGAACCAGAGCAAATGTATCAACCAGTAGAAATATATAACCGCGGACATATTGTCAGTACAAATGGTGTTAGCAATAATGTTAATGTTAGCGATTAATGTTATCAAGCGATGTAAGTAACGATTTTATCTTCTATGTGTTTTATGGTTTCACATCAATCTTTACAAATCCAATGTAATTAGACTTATAAATGTAGGTACTAAAAGCCATTGCTTTATGTATCGTCTTGTGCACTGTTACTAAAGTACCAAAGTATTTAAAACCATAATTAAAATTAAATATTGAATAGATTTTGTTTCTTCTATTTAAGTCTGTCGCGTTTATGATTCAAGTCATATAGTAAGTACTCGTGGGCTTGGGGGTATGTGTTTTATGCCAAGTGAATCGTTTAATGAAAACCTTACGAAACAATTGAAGCTGTGTTCTTTGGCTGTAACAAATATTAAAAAAATGCATGCCAAGGCTGCATGTTATGAAAACCCTAATCGGGTTTCAATGTCACAATATGCAGTGTCACAATCCACCAGCCCCAAGGTTTCATAAGTATTTATTTACCCTGCTTCACTACGGAACCAAGTGGATGTCAGGATAAAAGTACCTATCAGAGATGCCTTAAGTACGAGATTTATTAAAATTGTATTCATTAGGTTGTCCACGCGGACGAAGTTGCAGTTAAAGACTATTAATAAAGAGTGTGAGTACAATTAAGGACAAATAAGATGGAGGTGTTTTTAAATGTCATCATCTCCCTGGCCTTATCCCATACATTGTTGGGGTCGGCACTTGATTCAACCCGATGTGGCTGGTCACCTGATTTTTATACGAAGCGACTGCCATCTGACCTTCGCAACCCCATATAAGAGGAAAATCTGTGATCTGGGTTAAACCAGTTGTCAGATTATTTTTAGGCCTCCGACTGACCTGTAACGATTGCCCAATATGTTAAATTGGCAACCGGGACCGACTTCTTAACGTGCTCTCCGAGGCACGGAGGGAACTCGGGCGGTCACCCATCCAACTACTGGCTAGGCGTATGGTTGCTTAACTTCGCTGATCGAATGATATGCGCAATAGCAACTGTGCCACGAGCTCCTCTGGTGTTTTTAAATTTCTAGCAACGAAATATAGGCAGACAATAGCAGTTATCTAAATTAGTAATAGGGAAAATAATAAATTATTCCCTATTGGAGCACACACTGATTTCAAAAACCTCTTAATTGCATAAACAACACTAGCACTATAATATAAATGGAGTACTATCGTAGTCCTTCAGTGCCAACTTTAACTGTTGGTGATAGCACCTCTGAAGCCCTGCTGCTGCCCTCCACTACACTGACTCGACACACTTCAACACAATGAACTTCAAGGTTTGTGTTTCAAAATATCTATACAAAACTGCTTAATTATCTATGACTCGAATAATATCAACAAACCACGGCTTTTATGATCACTTTGTTGTTCGTCTGTGTCTGACTGTTCGTCTCTCTGACTGCGATGCTACGTGGTGTAGTATTGTTGATCTTCCACCCATAAAAATTACTGGACGGAAATATTTTTTTTGGCTCTGCATTACTATTAAACGCAGTGCAGTCCACCTAATAAATAATGGTAAATTTCCAGGTTTACTGCTTGTTGCTGGTACTGTTTGTCGTCGGAGCGAACAGTAAGTATAATTTAATCAGTAAGTTATTGTGTTCCTAAGAGTACCACCAACTTAATACACTCGACGTAAATCGACGTGGAGCCACCCGACGCTAGATGTCAAGAGCATACCTGTCTCATCATCATTAAAATGTAACGGATTCGTGGAACAGGTGGTAGAAAGTGTTTTGTACTAAATTCATACCAAAGTGTATAAGCACGGTACCGATAACAAACACACTCTCTTTGTTCACTCTTATCTGCTTAAAAAACAAAAACACACGAAAATGTGTTCTATTTGCATACAGATGAAACTCAGTTATAAAAGACAAGACTACGGAATTGTTGGAACGTAATTTTTTGATTAATATAATTTTCCAGTAGGTTAAATGCTAAATCTGCAGATAGACTCAGTATCTAACAGATAGGTATTTGGCTCCAGCGTCCTTGGCCCAAGCTTAGAGAAAACCGTCAATAGTAGAAGCCTACAATTAATAAATTTATTTTGTTTCAGGTAACCGTTGTGTTGTGTTGTACGGTATGGCGTTTGGCTGTCCAGTCCAAATAACACAGATATTCTATGTTAATAATAACTACGGCCATACTGCCATTACTAATGGCAATGGAAACCACGTCGATGTTGGTGACAACAAGTATAGCCCTCATGATGAGGTAGAATACAATACTAATCAAGAATATAATGATTATAATGATTACTACTAATCTGCGAACAATTGACAGTAGATTATTGAAAAAAAACATCCTATACAACGGAATATTATATCCGACAACAACTCACATCTGAAAACAAAACCAAAATGTGCTCCGAACGATTCTTATAAGTACCTTCTGATGGCACAGCAAATGCATCTATCTACTTTATATGAATCGGCAAAGCTATCCCATGTTATTAATAGGTATTATCAAAAATGCTGTAATTAAATTAAAAAAAAAGTGACTCACTTAGGTTTGCTAAATAACTTATTTAATAAAACACAGTCGAACTAATCAGTCTTTTATTAAAATAATATTAAATCTAAGTATAAATCTTAAAATATGAATGGGCATTTTCATATTAAATTAAGAAGTTTTTGATCAAGAATTGTGGATTCTACTCAAAATACATAGTGTACGAAGATTTTTTTTCTCTAGATACCCACACCTGATCGATGCATGTGAAGTGTGGAAGTGATCTCAATCGGTATTCATGATGAGGCAAACCCCCTGTAGGATCCAGTGGCTGCAGTGCTCGGCTGTCCACAAGTCAGACTCGAACACTAATCCTACGCCCATCGCATTGCGTCGCTGGGACGTCGTGTACACTGGTGTTCGCAGGGTATTCTGTAAATAATAACATTATTATTCACTAGCTCCAATCCTAGATCCTAGATTAGCGAAATCTTTTTTCAATTCGAGTGAGTCGTCCCCGAACATCTAAATTAACAACTTCTGTCTTAATTTTTAACTTTTTTCTCTGTCTGTCTGTTTCAGCTAATCTTTGAAACGGCTAGACTGATTTGACGGGACTGTCACTGGCATATGGCTCTTATATGTTACAAGGAGTAACTTAGGCTACTTTAGATTTTTTTAATCTATTTTCGACGAAATAAAGGCACCCGTGAAAAACGCGGACACAGCTAGTTAGGTATAACCAAGGTAGTACGTAACCTGGAGCTTCAGTTTGTGGGACTCGATGGGAATGATGTACATGATGGGTAGCTCCGTGACGAGCACCTTGGGGTGGGAGCGCCGGAGGCAGCCGTCGTCGACGTCCCAGCGCGCGCCCTCCAGGTACAGGCCGCGGACGTAGCACCCCTAATTTTGACACTCTTAAATTCGGCTTATACACTACTACCGGACGTCACGCGGTTTTACCCGCGTAGTTGTAGTTCCCGTTCCCGTGGGAGTACGGGGATAAAATATAGCCTATGTTACTCGCTGATGATGTAGCTATCCATTGCTGAAAGAATTTTCAGTAATATAAGAGATATTTATACCTACAGGTTTATTGGTAAAGTGACGGCAATCTGTTACAAGACTAATATTCAACATTTGCCTAGAAGCTACAAGGGGTAATTTGGTTGCAAATGATCTCCCCTAGATCACTCTAACAGATGGCCGTAAAGGTGAGTTCGAATTTTGAGTAGCAAGATTTCCGACTGGTCGGCCGCGATGATGCTTTTACCTCTTTGATAAAAACTCCTAATTGATTATTATGTTAAAAATAGGCGTCGTTACACCTCTACCAACCCCTTCGGTGTGTGTACATTTATACCTATTTTGCTACCGCTCTAATTTGGAATACGCAAAAACCTTATTGAATTTCATAAATATAATTATGTAATTGATATCCCAACTATTGGAACAAGCATCGTTTGGTAGAGATTTGTGAAATGTTACCGTGACTGCTCTCTCCTCAATCTCGTCGGGTGAGATCCACTTGGTGACGCGTGTGAACTGCGTGGAGCGGTCGAGCGGCCACGTGTACAGCCGGCACGCGATCTGGATGTGCGCTATCAGGTACGACTCGGGGATGTGCAGCCCTGATAGCCAGATCACTAACGGCTCCTCGATTGTCGCCTTTCATAACAACATCAATCGTTAAAAAGATATTTGTCGTTGATACGGTAAGACGAGATGTGTCATATCTGATATGATATCGAATAAATACGTTATAAAGCTATGAATACACATCTAAATTTAACTGCCATATGGCTCTGATCTTATTAAAAGAATAAGAACACTGGCTTTCTTTATAATCGACAGAGCTCTTATGAATGTCAACAGACTGCTGATTATGAGAATATTTTAGAAGCATTACATTTTTTACTCCTTGGAAAAGCTTTTGTTGCAGGAGTTACCCAATCAGTGTACTGCTTGGTCCTGGCGATGAAGTGGTCCATCCATCCGCCGAGCCCCTTGCAGGTGGCGGGCGCGAGGCTGCGCCACACCTGCGGCAGCTGTCCGTTGAACAAGCTGTACGACACGTTGTCGAGCACCGCGTCCATGCCAATCTCGCCAGCCAGCGCCTTGCGCAGCAGTGTCAGCGTCGTGTTCATCTTGCTTATTAGCCGATTAAACCTGTCCAAAGCAAGTAACAAATTAAGGCTTCAAGAAAAATAGATGAGTTATTCTTACTAAAATGGTAAATACGATAGGTACTTGATATACGCAGTTATAGGTATCTTCTCATCTTCTTTTTTGACGGCGAGCTCGATGATGAGTTGTCGATTACATATTTACGAAATTAATCTATACATCTTCTATACAGATAAATAAAATTGAAGTGTCTGTTTGTAATTCTAAAATTACAGCTTTTCACTAAATGCATATGACAGTATACACGCTACTGACACTGAAACACCAAGTTTAATTTTTTTTCTCTGTCTGTCTGTCTGTCCGTCTGTCTGTCTGTCTGTCTGTTTGGTCCGGGTAATCTCCGAAAAGGATGGACCGAGCAACATAATATATGTATTTTTCAATTGTGAAAAAATCTTACCTTTCGAGCTCCTGTAGCAGCACTACTAGTGACGGTGTGATGTTCATCTCGAACTGTTTGCGCACGCGCCAGATCTCGTAGAGCGCGGGCAGCTTGCTGAGCACGTCCACTGCGATCATGTCGATGAAGTCCTCACGACTCATCGCGCCCCCGCCTTCGCCTATATACGTATTTTTTTAAATTTAGGTACCTTCTACACTATAACAAACAATAATAATATTGGTACAGAACTAATCAACACTTTCCTGGATAATCATCCTGAATGTGATTTGTTTGCGGATGAATGGAAGAATATTTTGTCTGTATGTTTGGAGTTTTGTGAGGAGACTGCATGAAAGTGTTCCTTTTTTCCCTTCAGTTTAAGTGGCTTCAAGCCGTTCTATAAGGTTAAATAAATAAAATAAATAAATAAATAATAATGCAAGGTACACTTACCACCGTCCATTTTCACTGCAGCAAAATTTCAAGAAATTGTTTATGAGTTTTGTAAACTTAAGAAGCGATTCAAAGTTACTTCAAACAATAAAAACAAAATTCTACTTACATTCAGATTTCCTTACTAAAGCAGCGTGAAAAGATTTGGGCGCAAAATGATTAAGAATATGTATAAAATGTAATACGAATAGATGTTAGCATAATTATTCCTGCTACATGCTACAAATGTTATCTATTTGGGATTTTTTTTTTAATTTTAAATTTTCTTAGATATTTAAGCCATATATATCTACATAAATAAGATGTATTTGATACTTCATGGTGCAATAAATAAGTACTATGTGAAAAATATGATTACTTGTCTGTGGTTGCAGTTCAATAAGGTGTCCCCACATCTCGCGGACGGCCTGACTGAAGTAGCCGATCTCAGCGTTGGGATGCAGCCCGAACACCTCGGGAGTATTCGCCAGGGGCAGTGTGTCAATGAACTCTGCACAAAGGGAGGAAATATATTTATGATTTTTATATATGAAACAAATGCTTTGACCCAGCACCTTCTACGAAACCAAATGGTGTTAACGTTAACTTGTGTCCCTACCTAATAATAATTTGAAATAATACGTGGTAGGTCCATATGCAGCTTAATTGACGGAGCGTACGGTTTGCAGGTTGTGGGTTCGAAAATCACCTTATGTTCTTGAATTTTTTGATCGTATTTTAAAAAGAGTGGTAATCCTGAAGTATAGATACCGCCAGCAGACAGATAGTGAAGACTAAGAGACATTAACCGATATATTCCTCCCTCTCGCCCTCGGGCGGGATGACGTAGTCGAAAGTGGAGTCATGGTAGAAGTGGAATGGCTGGAACTTGTCGAACAGGAACTCGCCCATGTACTCCTCCATGTAGGTGCGCACCACGCGCCGGTCAAAGTCATCTATCACGCGCCCGCCGTACATTACCTACATGACAAGCATTCTTCAAGTATCATGTAATAAAGCGGCGACCAAGCGAGATTTGCGCTCTGATCGCATCTTTCCACTCTAATAAACTACATTCGAAAGCATTAGGATATATGAAGTATCCAATGGATATCAAGAAGATATTTATTTATTAAGTTACTAAAACACGACAACTTCTAAAGATTAGGTCATTTATGTATCCAAACTAGGTACATCATGTTAGAGTAGTCCAAGTTATACCTCTCCAAACAGGTATTTGAGAGTGGCCCAGGGTATCGGCCCCTTGGCCGCGGCGCAGCGCTCCAGGTAACACTGAAGTATTTGCATACACACCACGAAGTCCGACTCGCTGAAGTCGTACGAAATATTCCATCCGATCTTGTCGTATTTACGACGCTCCTAAAGAAAATAAAATAAGCATTTTGGAATCTTTGGCTAAAATAAGTTCTGTAGAGAAAAGTTTCACTAAATTTAGAAGTGCGTTTTGAGTTTATGGCATAACACTGATATTTACAGTATTGAGACTTTCATTTTACCGTGCTTTTAACACACACAATTTATAATATTACAACGTAGATACCTGAACAACAGCGTGGAAGAAAGCTAGCACGTAAACCAACTTCTTAAATTGAGAGTGTGGGCACTCCTCTAATGCGTGTGGACGCATCTTGAAATACGTGTTGCGTAAATTTAACTTGAGTCCGTTTGGTGGTTCTGTTACAACTAGAAAGAAAAAAGTTCTCACAGTAAATGTCGTAGGATTTAAATTAAATCTCTATGCAATCATAACACATCAGCTTTCTCCTAAGTCCCCACTCATCAAGCATCCAGAAGAGATACATTTTGTACAAACCTTTTAGTGACCTCTGTAATATACCAATAGGGAAGGTGGGCGTTGGGTCCGTGGTCAACCAGAGGCGGTATTCCGGGTGCGGCTTTGTCATCATCTCAAGCTGCTTCTCGAGTTCTCGCAAGAAAGACACCAGCAGATGGCAGTTCTGTAGTATCAGCCACTGACCATGAGATATCGCGCCTTCGAGCAATGCCAGCGCCGCCTGTTAGGTATTGAAACCAATGAGCGTGACTACAGAAACACAGATGTGTTGCAGAAGATAGTAGTTATCTAACCCCTTCTTGTCCTTGTCCGAGTGACAGGTACTTGAATTTTCCGCCTCCGAAGCCACATCTGTCGGCCAATTTCATGAGATCCGCCGTGGGATCTGAGCCAGGACTCAGGATGAACACCACGGGAGTATATGGGGTGGTCTGCTCCACTATCATGTCCAAGCTGGGGATAAACAAACATGATAAAAACCAACAAGTGTTTCGAAAATGATTTCCCTTCATCCACATTCATGTCTTCATAATTTTTTAACGTTATCCATTGATTTGACTAAGACGTAAGACGGTGGTCTACCTTGGTTTCTTTCTAGACATGTTCGCAGATTGCAGCGGTCGCTCATATATGTATTCATTGGTTACCGTCAGTACCTTATAACTGGCGGTGTGATGTACTCCTCGCCCATGGTGATTGTGATGTATTCAGTCAACGCGCGGTAGATGCGGTCAACTCGGAAGCATCTCAGCAGCATCAGTAGTTCAAAGGGTTCCATCTTTTCCCGATAGTTGTCCGGGATTTCGTTAACCTCAGGTGTGTCGCTGTCAAACCACTACACAAAATATTAAAATAATGTTTCAAGATAGGTACTTATTGATTCAGTATCTAATGCATTTGCAATTCAATATCAGCTGAATGTAGAATTAGTCCAATAATCTAAAATTAATTTAAAATCTATTAGATTAGTGTACGCTAAAGGCAGCGAATGTTACCTCTTGCCAACTGTCCAGTGACCTGGTAATGTGGTCTGGTAACTGCGCAAATGTGTTAGGGAAATCGAGGCTCAGTTTCATGATGTCTTGCCATCCCTGCAGAAATTAAGACTTCAACAACAGAAATAATAAGACAAACAGAAATTTTAGTTTTAGATGCATTAATCACTAAAGTAAATTCTAAAATGATGACCATACTTTTATAATAATAATAATAATATTAAGCATAATTTGTATATAGTTGTTACATTTGCAGTGAACAAAATTGTTCAAAATTAATGAGGAATTACTGTGAAAACTTTGTTTTTAAATAAAAAATATTTATATGTTATATCTGAATTTCGACTGATCAAAACCATTCTATATTTAATTATTAACCTGCGATGGAATCCAAGCGGCAGGACATGCCCGTGGTGACTTTTCCAAAGAGACGTTTCCTTTGATGAAGAAGTCTAACTGAGCCTGGCTCACGTGATCCTCACTCTGTTCCAGTTTTATGTCCATTTGAAAAGAGAACAACAGCTTGTGGCGTTCAAAAATACCTGCATAAATATTGCATCATGAGATTAAATAATAAATCTTTTATTGCTACACACTTTTTAAATACACCTCACCGAAGTTTATATTTACCTGTACAGCCGTAATCATACACGTTCTTGGTAAGCATATCGATGATATTCCTTAAACGTTTGAACAGAATCACATTTGGCATGGCTTTACGTAGAGAAAATGAGAATACCTAGAACCAACAAACATATCATAAAACTTGTACCAATAAATATGGAAAAGTTTTCTGATTTATTTTTTGCCAAAACATCAACTCACATCAAGATATGAAGACAAGGAATACTGGTACATAGTGTTGACTCCCGCCATGTCAGATAGTACGAAGAATAAGATGGATCCTCTCTTTGCTACCGGTCTATATCCATCTCGAAGCTTCTCAATATCTTTAGTAGTTGCCTCTGCCAACTCGAGCTTTTCCATGACCTGTGAGGGAAAATGTATGCTGAAGTACTGAATGTAAAGGCTTTTTATAGTGTACTGATTATGGTCTTAGGATGTGACCTTCAATTAAATAGCTAACATTAAAATCCTCAATCGTTCTCAATTTATCAGGTAGGTTTGGAATAATTGTGACGGTACCTCAGCGGCTTTGGACTTGGTGTTCTCAAGCGTATTGACCAGCTCGACGTTGTCCAGCATGTTGCCGGTGGAGGTGGCGAGCTCGCGCAGCAACGAGTCCTCGAGGCCTGAGAGTAAACTCTTATTGGCGCTGGTCTCAATGATCAAACTCTCACGTTGTTCTTCCAAGTCGGCACGCTCGGCTCGTACTACCACGCTGAGCAACTGATCTTCTAAGCCCTAAATATAAGCAAACAAAAGGAAAAGAAAAGCATTTAATAAACAGCTTCTATCAATATAGCGTAAAAAAAATCTGTTAAAGATTGCTAAGAGCGTATGCAGTAGAACCGAAATGTTAAATTATCTTTAAAATATTACCTGAACAGTGACGGTGTAATTAATGACAACTGCTTTTGCGTACGCGGCTGGATTGAACTGAGGGTTGGCTAACTTGGTCGTTAGATACATGCGGAAGTTCGGATCGTAGTCTACTTCGGAACTTCCAAGGATCACGAAGGTTCGACCGCTCTCCACTACAAGAATGTGATAAACATTATTTTCTATCAACATGAAAGTATCAGAATATTATCGATCCCATTAAATGGTAATTTACCTTTTATATTTTTCTCCAACACGTTATCAACCACAGGATCAATATATTCATTCACATCTTGAAACAGTACTGGCATTCCATATTTAATGGCCATCTCGAGTTGTCTCAAAAATTGTGGGTCATTGAATGATAAAACCTTAAAGAAAATATTTTTGATTAATGTTTTCGATCTAAGCTTTTCGCATAACTCATAAGCTAATTATAAGATAAGTACCTTGAGATTATTCTTAGCTTCTTTCTTCTTGATCCATGAGAGTGCTTGTGTTTGAGGATCAATACAAAGTGGAAACCGAGACGCTCTCGTAGTCAGAATACCATTTTGCACTGACAGTTCGTCAGGAGGTAGACCTTCAGAATTCCACCTATAATACGTAAAATATTTTATATGTATATGTATAATAATATTTTATACTTGCGATATTCAAATTTCAGAAAATCCGAATAAATTGTTTCTTACCCGCTAATTTCTACTTCATTGGTTAAATTCCTTTCTAGAGTGAATGGCTCCGTTAATGGTATACCTTTTTCTTGTACGTCTCCTAACCAGTCTTCATATATCATAGTTTGACGGAAGGAAAACGAGAATGGACCCGCGTAGCTGAGGAACGATGCAGCAAGGAGACAGTTTCCGATTAAACGCGACTGTTCCACGTACAACGCGGCAAGGTCTAAGGTCCAACGCTTCTGTTCGCTCGACAAGCCAGACATCAACTTGTCGGCAGCAATTAATCGTCTCATCATTATATCAGTCTCCTCCTGCAATTCTTGCCTCCTCAACATTGCAGTTTCATATTTATTGTTCAAGCCATCCAAAGTTCGTTGAAGGCGGTCAATTTCGCGGTTCAATGAAGCTAAATAATTGACGGCTTCTGAGTATTCCTTTTCAAGGGCTTCTACTTTGTCTTTCTTAGGTTTCACTTCTTTGTATACGGCGCAGTAGCCGAGTACAGCTATTACAAACTTTAGTAGACCATATCTGTGATACACATGAATAAAGAAAAGTTATATTACTGTAAAATGAATAATTCCCTAAGCACAATCAAACGAAAGGATCATTAACATACCCGGCTTTACTGATCGATTGCATAGTATCTAACTTTTTGCTTTTCTTCATGTGAGCTTTCACCGCCTTCACCTGGTTTTGTGTTATAAGGTCGCAATTCATCTCTTGTAGGTTGCGCAGGAAATTAGGATCAGCCATCATGCCCTTAGCGCCCTTCCAGCTCACGTCTTTGATGCCTCGTATAATCACCACGCATTCACACACGACCTACAAGTAAATACAAAGAGAGTCATATGTTCATATAAAAATAAAACTATTGCTTAGTTATTTCCAATTTGCCCATACCTACAGCTTTACAAGGAGTAATGTTATTTCAATATAATTAACTTACCAGTAATATATTTAATGAACTATTAGAAATTGCTCATCAACACTCTTTCAGTCAATCCTTATTTGATCGGTACAGCGCCTGATATAAAATAAGGTGTCACTAACCTGCACAGCTTCAGGAGGCGTGGCGAAGGATCTGATCTCAGTAATATCGGCCTTGTCCAAGTCCGCTAAGGCCAACCTGGCTGCCTCGAGGGCAGGCAGGGCAGCCTGCAGCGCCACCTCGGCCTCTTCCTTTTCCGCAGAGATGACGACACTCTGTTCGGTGATCTCTACTGACTTTATCGCTGCAACAGTCTGCTTACCTACGGCGGCTTCAGTAGCTGAGAAAATAAAGAAATTCTAGCTAGAAGATCTTTTTCGGTCGAAAAATGTGGCAAACATGTGTGTAGTTCGCCAAATGATGCCTGCCTATCGCAACCTTTGAACGCTTGCACCACCGAGATATGAAAAATCTCACTAATGCTAGAAAAACGCCTCCGCTCCTGCTCTACCGCCCATTGAGAACTGGAGGCACCCTAGCTCACTCCAGGAACACAACACTACACTGATAGCAATAACATTAGCTACCATTGAAGGGTACTTATGTAGATTTGATCAGGAAAGATATTAGGAGCTACACCAAATATTGATAAGGGTACCTTTAGAGATCTCCTTCAGCAAAACCTCGCACTCCTTAGTCTGTTCGGCGACAATGACCTTCTGAACAGCCAGTTTCGCATTCAAATCTTCCAACTGTACGTTAGCCTCCTCGATCTTAGCCAGACCGCCTATCAAGCGTTCACACTAACGAAACATAAGGAGTAATTTTTTATCAGAGCAACTAAAATCTAAATTAGTATTATAAACATCGTCATCATCGTTAATACTTCTAGACTGTACGACAAATACGATCATAAGAACCTGAGCAACAATGAAGGCGTCTTTCTCGTTGAGCAGCGAGAGATAGTTGGTGAGATAATCCATGTAGTGTTTGGGTGTGACGTAGTTGTTACGGCGTAGGCGCAACAGGAACTCCACCGAGTAGCGCGCTACTGACATGTGGACATGCACCACATGCTCCACTATAATTGGACGGAATTCTTCTGGGATCTTCTCTACCTGCATCAAGAATAGATTAGAGTAGAGTAATGTGACATACTTGTCAAAGTAGTTGATAAGCTAACCCAGAAGGGTTTTAGAACAACGCAAACACTTCTAACTAACAATAATTGTTGTGCTGCTAGATGACTTTACATACGTCTTTATTCATATACCCTTCCACAATATCTTACATTAGCCAGGAAGACATTGGCGACGGCTAATAACGCTTGCTTCGGCCAAGGGAACTGCCAGTCGATGGTAGTGTTGTTCACCAACCCGGGGAAATTGCGACATCTGAACAAAAAGTTAAATAGTGAAAACCCATTGAATATGTCATGACGCAATGAAGGAGGTGCAATATACCTGTTCCTTAAAATATCGCCACTAGGAGACATCGATAACACGACGTGGAGGTTATCGGCGCATCTGTTGCAGTAGAAATTCCATACGCTATCTCTGTAATAAATATAGAACAGTTGCATCAAACAAGAGTGACAAAACAAGTCAAATACAGTCAACCTCAAACCTGCAAGGCATTAGTTAGCTAGGTACTTACTTAGCAACTCCATATCCAGCCTCGTTGCAATCGTTCCGCACCGAATTGATGATAGCATCCTTCTCATCATCTCCAAACAACGCCGGGATCATGCCGATCATCAAGATGTTGTTGATGAATTCCAAGAAGCCTTCTTCTAGGATCTAACATAATGCTCGTTATTTTACAAACATGTTCTCCATCACAGTAGGCTAATCAGTAGGTGCAGCAATCAGTACTTATTAATTTTATTGGTTTTTACTATGAAAGGCACTTCGCAATAACTAACCTGTGCGGCAGTGAAGAGGAACACCGTTTTCTTGTTATCGACGCCTAACTGAGTGTACATTCGCTTCATGTCATCCTTGAACGTGTTTTCGTTGTAGTTACGGGTTACAACGATCTCAAACATTTCGCATCCTACACAAATAATTCCCAATATAATACCTATACCCACATTTCAATAGGCTCAATATTTATAATTAAAAAACTGTATTACAGAGCATACCTGCAGCAAATGCGGCGAGTTTACAAATGGATTTTTTGCCAGATCCACCGACTCCAATGATCATAGCATTGCCGCGGTCCATGCGCAGAATGCGGTGCGTGCGCGTCAAATGCTCGAGACAGTCCTCGAACAGAACCACTGACATTTTGCCGATACGCTCGTTAAATTCATCCAAAATCTATAATATAATAGAGTTTTGAATTATTGTTTTCTCAATGTAATTTTTTTTTATAATTTACATTTGTGCATAACGTCCATTCATCATAAAGTTAACTTTCTGAGAAATTCTATTTCCCAACAAGTTTACGTTATCTATCTGAATATGGTTAACGTTCATTAATTTTTACCAGAAGAGCCATTTTTTAAAACAATCTCCAAAAGCCATGTCACAGTACAAATATAAACTGAGCATCGGGGCATACGATTATGAAATATAGCAAAGTAATACCGATATTTAAAGCAGGCTCTAAAGAAGATCCTTCTGATTATAGACCTATATCGATTCTTCCCGCGCTTAGCAAAATATTTGAAAAAATTCTGCTTAATCAGATGTTAGCTCACTTTAACGTACATAACATCTTGCACGATCACCAATTTGGCTTCACTAAAGGTAGATCAACAACGGACGCGGCAGCAAAATTAATAAAACACATTTTTGAGGCTTGGGAGGGCGCCTATGACGCAGTAGGAGTCTTCTGTGACCTTTCTAAAGCTTTTGACTGTGTGGATCATCGTACGCTACTTCTTAAGCTAAACTATTATGGAATTCGCGGAAATGCTCTCGACCTTTTATCCTCGTACCTATCAAATCGTCATCAGAAAGTTGGCGTCGGTGGTGTAACGTCCAAGGGGTCAATAATCAAAACAGGCGTGCCGCAAGGCTCCATACTAGGCCCATTCCTGTTTCTAGCGTATATCAATGACCTACCACTAGTTGTAGAAAATATCTGGGATATTGTTCTATTTGCAGATGATACATCTTTAGTTTTCAAAGTGAGTAGAAAAGACAAAGATCTTAAGGCACTAAATGAAACTCTAACATCTGTTTCAAAATGGTTTGATGCCAATAATCTCGTTTTAAATTCTAAAAAAACTAAATGTATAGATACAAATATATCATTAGTTGGGAGTCAATTGGAGTTGGTCGAAAGCACAGTATTCTTAGGTCTTACCTTAGATTCAAAATTACAATGGGGCGCCCATATTGAAACATTGTCAAAAAAGCTTAGTTCAGCTGCGTTTGCGGTTAGAAAAATTAAACAAATGACGGATATTGATACTACTAGATTAGTCTACTACGCTTACTTTCATAGTGTCATGTCATATGGCGTATTGTTATGGGGTTCCCCGCAACAGACTTAGATTCAATTTTTATACTTCAAAAGAGAGCCATCAAGGCAATATACTCGCTGGACCCCCGAGATTCTCTTAGAGATAAATTTAAAGAAATAAATATTCTCACCCTACCGTCACTGTACATTTATGAGAATTTGCTATACATGAAAAAAAATATTCATCTATTCAATTTAAACTCGGACATTCATTCAATTTCAACACGAAATAAACACATAATTGAGATTCAGGTTAGCAAAGGTAAATAAATCATTCATGGGGAATTGTGTTCGTTTCTACAATAAAATCCCACAGTCAATAAACGCGTTAAATTATGATAAATTTAAGACACACATTAAAACTGTACTGATGAAGAAAGCTTATTATACAATTTCGGATTACATAAATGATAAAGACATATGGAATTAAAACTCTGCACAAGTAGCTCCTGGCAATGACATGGTATGCAAACATGATATGTAAATCATTTGGTATTGTTTTTACGTTTTTAATTATTATTTTTTACACATGCATGCTGATACAATTTTCACTATTGTGAATAATTTATGATGTTTTTTTTTTGTAATTATTATTATTTTACTGTGTAATGAAATGTACATGATGCCAGCTGAGTTTCTTGCCGGTTCTTCTCAGAAGGCTAGTTTCCGAACCGGTGGTAGATTCCTCGACGTTCATAAGTGCCTTACCAGGGCCTAAACTGAATAAATCATTTTCATTTTCATTTTCATTTTCATACCTCTTGAAACAGGAAGTAAATAGCTTCGTAGTCAAGCAAATCTTCGTAATATCTAATTTCTTCCTCGTCGAGTGCATTGCGATAGTCACCAAACAGCAATGGATCGCGTAACACGTATTCTTCTAGCTAAAATACGAAAAAACAGACGTCATTGTTATTCATTAAGCTCAATGTAATGCCTATACAATAAGGTGGAATTTAACAATTACCGTCAATTCTCTCTCGATCTCAACCTCTTCTTCTTCTTCAATAACTTCTTCGACAGGTGCAGCCTCTGCAGCTTTAGGCTTTGGTTCTGTCATAAACTCTAAAAAAATATAAAGATAGGTGAACTCCATTAATACCTTGCGAAGTTAGCATGCTGTTTCTTGCGCGCACTTTTTGCAAAAACATGTCATTAGTAAGAAATGTCGATAAATTGTCTTTCTACTGTTACTCAACGTATTTGTTGAATATCTAAGTTATTACCATCTTCCTCCTCCTCTCCACCTTTTTCGTCTTCTTCAGGGACGACTATCTCCTCGAGCACGACAGGCTCTTCCTCAGGAAAGTATTTCACGACATGTTCTTGGATATGAACACGCATCAGCTCGTTATCCTGTTGTTATTTAGATCTTAAAATTATTAGTTATTTTTTCGCATAAAATCAAGGCTTTGTTTAAAAATGGGCTTGAACAGTAAACGTTAAAATGTAGAAGCATTTGAGTCTAGCTTTAATACAAATGCAGTAATAGAATGGCCAATTCGAAAGGTAATTGTACCAATTGTTGCCCTGCGTATACTGTGCTGTGAACACTGTGAACTTGTCAGCTCAGCTAAAATGTTAATGGATATTTACATTCATATTGATGAGTCTATCGCAGATGACCCTGGTGAACTCGTTCCTCCAGCAGCGCACCACTGTGCGCTTCTCGCTGAAGTAGTTGGGGTGCGTGAGACACAAACCCGCCGCGATGCGGGACAAGTCGCGCAAGTTGAATATGTAGTGGAACTTCGCGGGCGTCGGTGGTAGTTCTACTATTATTATCTACGAAATGAGAATAAATTTTATTAGAACTTATACTATGTACTGAATTCATGTTCATGTTTTTAGATCGTTTAGTAAAAGGATGAAAGTGCCTGAACTTCAGAGTTTCATTGGTACTAAAACACTCACACACATTTGAATGAAAATAGAATATGTTATTATTGTCGATTGTTTTAATTGTGATAAACTGATGATTTTATTAATCAACTGGGACTATAGTATCACTGAAATAAAAGCCTTTAGCGTATGAAGATAAAGAAACGGGGTGTTTTGCAAAAAATGAAACTGAGATACACACACATTGGCCGGGACACCTTTTTCTAATAATTACCTTGTATAAGTCTAGTGTCATTTGGACGATCTTATCGACAACCTCTCTGATCTCGTCTGGGAATATCTGGAAGTGTCCCTCCATGATGGACGTGTAGATGTGACGCAGCGTGTTCTCCGAGGGAAACTGCAGGTTGTAGCACGAGAACATCGAGATGAAACGAGGGTCCACCTGGCAGAGAAGAGGATGTTATGTATCTTAGGCGAATTTTTAGGTACCTGTGCAGCCTATTTTTTGATTCCGTATCAATTTTCGGTAAGCTTGGTTACGGTAAGCTAGCAAATAGAGAAATAAGCTAGACTTGGAAACGTTATAATTATATGCACATTGTTGCTTCTATAGAACCGTATAAACATTCCTTGTTTTATTATCCAACTTACGTCATTCCTACCGCCACCTGCCTTGCCCATAGCGGCTATGAAGCCAATATCCTTCAGATTCTTCCAGTTCAGGTCTTTCCCACGGTCATAGAAGCCTTTTCTTTCAAATAATAGCTTCAGGAGAGCTATGGGCTGCTGAGTTCCGTATGTGTCAACCTTAAAAATAAAATAAAATATACAATTGGAAAATATTCTTTACTAAATCTTCAAAAGACTTGAGCCCGGCTAGGATGAAGTATAAAATCTAAAATTCACCAGAAATGAAAAGCTGTGATCTGATCATTTTTATATAGACGAAAAAGATTTTGATATTTTTGAATAGCTTAAAGAAAAACTGGCTATAACCTATAAGCCAAAAGCTTTTGGAGCACTTTACAAACTTATGATGTGGATTTTGAAGTCAACACAAAATTTCACACTGGGATGTTCATGCCCGTTGACTTCATTGACTTTTGTTAGTTATACACATGCAGTAAAGGTATTTGATCTCGTAACATCTTACAATGGGCATATTCATATCATCAATGAAGACCAGCATTTTCTTGCCCACGGGTGGACCGAACGTGTCCTTGGTGCGCTTCTCCACAACAGATTCCAGATTCCGCTGCACGTCCATTGAAGAAGTACGAGACGAGAAGTTCATCTGTTGTACTATCTGGAAAGAGATATTCTCATGCAGGGGTCAATTACCGATAATTCCCAAGAGCCTAACAAAGAAGTCAGTGAAAAAAAAACTTAGATTCGAGGATACTAACGTATTTGTCAGGTGGCAACCCTCGTAAGTAGTTAGTTATGATAGCAGTTTTAGATGTCCCAGTATCTCCAACTAGCAGCACTGGTCGCTCGACCTGAAAATTGTGTCCTTAGTAAAGTTGATATATCATTGTATTGAAGAAGTAAGTGTATTAAGATATGAAATTTAATTCCACCTTTGAGATGGAATTGCTAAAATGTATATGAAGACGTGACCAATACATACGCTCTCCATAATTTTAATAAGCCATGTGAGACGTAACGTGTCCACAGTGGGCACCAGAATGGAAGAGAACTTCATTTCGCGGTTGTGTTCATACGCCGGAACCAGCCACTCCCACGCTTCCCATGACTTCGTCGACAATTCCAAGCAATAGTCGTACAATGTCGGGAAACCCATCGGGAAGTGTTCTATAATACAATAAACGATCTTGAGTAGCAGCAGCGGAAAAAAGGTTATCATATCCTATATCAGATTATAGCCATTCTGAATCTAATGCTCTTATGCATGAAAGATTCAACCAACAAGAATAACTTCATCCTGATATTTAGTGGTGATATTGAAAGAGGTTTCGATCTTACAATTAGGTGTTATTAATTCGAAAACAGTAATTCCAGAGATTTATTCGATATATTCTATTAAATGTATCAGAAATCAAATAACTCACTAGTGGTCGCCTTCTTTTCAGGACTGTCTTCGACCAGCATCATTGGACAGGCCTTTTTCACATAGTTGTCAAAGTCGAGGCGGCCATCGTCTATTATGGACGCTCCCAAGCTATTGTACATCGACTGCCGAAGGTAAATGCAATTAACGACTTTTATGTTTGCAATTCTTCTGTTGTTAACTTTGAGCATAAATGTGGGTAGCATCATAGCATGTTCAAATTGTTTTAGTATTTCATTTTGTATACCCACCTCTCGAAGCTGATTACAATCTTTATACCTAAATACTTCAAAAAGGTGTTCATAGAATTATTGATCAACTCGAACTGAGTACAGCTACTATTTTGGTGCTGGCTGTATCAGATCCGGGACGAATAAACCAACTTACCACCATAAACACACATTCAACTACAGTCCTATCAATCTCTTGGTTGCAGTCCTCCTTGTTAGGCAATAGCCCGCTGATCATGTAACAAAGCTGCACCACCTGTTAATAAGAGGATATTAAAACAGTATAAATATCTATTGTAACATCTATAAATTAATATAATATTCAGCAGAATTTCCCAGCTTACGTCAGTCTTATAATAGCCTCCAATATTATAATTACTCACAAATATTTACCGCAGCATACCGAGGTAGCATTATTTACGCTTATTGACCTCACCGTATAAACCGTAGAGATAATAAAATTATTCTATCTAATTATTTTGATGCGATAGAGGACTTGCCAAGTTAAGTGGAGTTTGTGGTACAATAGTCTTCAGAGGAGTCTGCTGCTGCAGTCCAAAGAGGCCGAACACGATGTAGTTGATGGCACCAGGCACGTAGTGGTCAAACAGACCATCAAGTTGCTCGCGCTCCTCCTCATTGTTGCGCAAGTGCAGCCATCTAACAAACAATATCACACGCTTTCGATTTAGTAGGATTTTGAACTACCTAGTGTCAAGATGAGCTATTCGACCTAAACAAGGAATGATGATGATGTAAAAAAACATTATTAAAGCGTTTATTCCATTGCCATGATAGTTTGGCTGTATCAATGACAGTAACAGAGCTTTAGACGTTATATAGAACATATGTCTCATAATCATTGTCAATATATGCTAAACGACGTTATCGAATATTGGACCTTTATGGTTACTTTTAAGTTAAATATATAATTGTTTGGTTTCCTTTTCAACGTTATTTCTATTCTCGTTGTGAAATTACGTAAAAAAACTCCAACATATTTGGGAAATTTCCAACTGCTTTTTCTTTTAGCAGAACTGGACTATTGTACCCATTCTCTAAAATAAATACCATATCTTTAGACAAATCTATCTCACCTATCCCAATAAGGCTGATAGCCCAAATTCTTCGGGTCCACGAACACCATTCCAGCCCTGGATACTGTAGCTGGAGACGCATAGTTCAGGTCACCGACCTCGAACAGTAATGAGCAGTACGGAGCCAGTCGGATCCTTTCCCCGTTCGCGAGGGTCAGCAGCTTATTGTCATCCATTACTGAATTCATATTCTCAATCCACAGAGCGTCTACGTCACCATCAAATAGAGAATACCGACGCTCGTCCTTATCTGCAGGTCTGAGAATATATAATTACGTGTCATCACTCCAAGATCCTTTAGAGCCATGAGACCAGAGCAATGTGCCACTGTAGACTTAGAAACCTCATTCGCTTCTTTGAGAGATCATCATAAGCACCTGTCGAGACTTTTATAAATGTTTATTTGCTAATTAAAGAGTCCCCAAAGCTCCAAAGATATCCTTTTTGTTGTGGCTAGCAGAGATCTAATATTAATGAGCGAAAATTAATATTACATTGTGGAAACTACTAAAGAAATAACGAAACGCCTAATATAATTGACGTATTCTGAAGCCGTGACCCCATTTGGGATAATTTTTAAGGAAAACGTGTTAATAAATAATATGAATATAATAACAAATTATATTAAATAGAACGAATGGTAGTTGCTATGGTTTCGACAGGTCACAGTATAAATATAAAGCTCTATAAGCACTAAGGAATCTTGGAACAAATCGTTCAAAATGACACAGACGCGCATATCTACGTAATTATATCTAGCAGAATAGCAGTAGCGTCAATAGGGAGTGTCACGTCGCCTCCGATCGCGTATACTTACTTACTGACTTGTTTCAAAATTCGGAACGATAATATTCCGTAAATAAAACGATAAATCAACCTTCTTGCTCACCGGAGCAAACGTCCTTATTTCAAAAATAGGCCTAGATTCTGCTTCTAAAGCCAATTATGTTTATGCTTTGAGAATGCGGTGCCGCGGGTACCTGTTCATCTCCCGGAATATCTTAGAGTAAAGCCCGTCAGTCCAGTCTCTGGTCACTGGATCGAGAATTCCGTAGAGCTCTATGACCGAGCATGCCTGAAAATAAGTTTTTCGATCATCACGCTTCGCTTGCAGAGTATAAGTTACAAAGTGCAAAAATCTTATAACCTTCAAAACTGACTTTGGTAACAGACACACATTCGGAAAGAATCAATAGTGAATTTAGTTTGATTGCGTATTATCAATAAATTGGTTGTTCAAAAATAAATTAATTTATGCTCTAAAGATGATCCTATCCAAAACCATAACCCTAAGATGAGTTTGAACTTACCCAATTTTAAGCGCTCTTAAGAATTAATTTAGTCTTAATCAAATTATGTTGTATCAAGTTCCGAATCATTTATTATATTTATACAAGTTCTGATAACAACTTCCTCAGAACAATAATATCTCGAATAAACATTTCATAAATGCCGCCTTAAACATTATTATGTTATTTTCCTTTTATATCAAAGTGTAGTTTTGATCAGTTTAAGGATATTATGTACCAATTACCTTTGGGTTGACCACCGTTAACTTGGTAGGCAGTCCCATATCGGTCTGAGCCTTTACCAGGCAATGTAGTATGACGGACTTGCCTCCCCCCGTGGGTCCGACTAGCATTGAGCAGTGGCGAGTCATCATCGTCTCGTACAATTGTACCACTTTATCCACCTGCCATGTGAATATATCTTAATATATATAAATCTCGTGTCACAATGTTTGTCCTCAATGGACTCCTAAACCACTTAACCGATTATAATAAAATTCGCACACCATGTGCAGTTCGATCCAACTTGAGAGATAGGATAGTTTAGATCTCAAATTATAGTCGCAATTTTAATTTATTGCTAATTATTTGTCTGTTATTATTTGACAGTCACAATTGCTTATGCTTTTTCACACAGATGGTATTTGTAAAAAAATATGGTGATCTCCGTGACTGATGTTCTCTTATTGTTCCTCTTAGATTGTTTACTATAATGTAATATAACAAAAACTTTTGCCACAGCAACGCGTGGCCGGGTCAGCTAGTATCTTATAATTCTATATAGGTAAGATTAGCTTATCCAGGTTTATTCGCTTAATTTTGGAATACACATCAATCTTCTTATTATACAACCTTGTTAAGGTAAGTACGTCACTGTGACGTAATTCGTTAGTATTTCTTACCTGATGTGCGAGGACTATGTATCCGTCTCTATTGAGAACTTCCGTGACGGCGGCGTTAAAGTCTGGATACCCAACCCGAGGACACTCCAGTCCAGGGAACAGGTCCTTGATTAAACCCAGGAACAGTGGGACATCGTCGAACACGAACTTAGGGTAGTTCATGTCTCTGAAGAAGTTAATCGTGAAATAGCTATAATATTGTGTAATACTATAACCTTGAGCAAAGGAATTCCTCAACATCTGTGCACCCCTGTCATTACAATGGAACATAATTTACCTGAGTGCCCTCATCAAGACCATGATCTCGCTGAGGCCGACGGAGTCTCTACGTAGTTTGCCCGCCATACGCAGAACTGCGGTCAAAGCTCGTAGCCCCCAGTCATAATGAGACTGCTTCGACAGCTGTTCACGCGCTACCTTGTATAGTACCGTCATTTTCTTCGCAAGTACCTTTAACATGAGCATAACTATGAATTCTATTTTGGGTTATTGATCCAACCGTAAGACCTAAAGATTTTTTTACGTAATTGATTTAAATTTAGAGTTCCATTATTCAACAATGTCCATTCTTGAACTCAGACTCTCCTTTTTTCTAAAGCCTTTCTAACTAAGACTTTTCTACTTCCTGAGGTAGAAGAGTAAGTGCTTGATATATTGAAATACTAATTAGTGTTCGAAGACAACAAACCTTAGCAGTAAGAAACCCGTCCGAGAACAGCGATATCTGGCAGATCATTTCGAGATCAGGCAATATGCACACGACGGGTCTGAACAACGCTTTCACGGACTCCGGCAGCTCGGTGCGTCCCGCATAACCAGGGTTCATCGTGATGAAGATACCCACTTTGCTGTCCATGGCTATCTCTTGCCCTTCAAACTGTCCGACGATAAAGTGTTTATGTATAATTTGATATGTATTTATTTCACGAAACAAGGTAGTACGTTTAAATGCAGAAATAATATACATAAAAGCATTTGAAATATTTCACAATAGAATAATTCATAATTTAAATATTAATGTATCAAAGAAAGATTTACTCCCATACGCTTAGTCTGATGGAAGTAAAAAGATGAATATGGTGATGATCATTTTACCGATCTATTACGTCTATGGCGACCACTTTGACCCCTAATCGGAGAAATGGCACGTGATCTGAATGAATATATGCATATACCGTGAATCTTTTAAGCCTCATCAGTAGCGCACTTCTGATGCACTGCAGTTGCGTTGATATGACTGAGAGCACAGAGATGTCGATTCTGTTGAACTCATCGAAGCAGCCCCATGCTCCGCATTGACACAGCCCCGCCAGGATTTGACCGACTGCTCGGAAATCCATCCCTTCACCGCAGTTGGTCACAACGCATAAAAGACCTAAGGCTTTCGCAAGGTCTTTTGTGGTTTCCGTTTTGCCTGTGCCGGCAGGACCTGTTTAAATTTGGGCAAGTGCACTTAAAGCTGTTTCAAAAGACAACGAAGCAAAATAGATGAAAAATATTGAATATGGCACTCAAAGAGCAAGCTACCAGCAGTGCGTTGCAGTACAACCATATACATCTAGGCTCTTAGCGACGAATTCATTCACGCTCTGACATACTATAAGTTATGGGGTGTGCGCATGTGTGAGTGGATAAATGAAGTTTGGACACTAGTGGGATATTCATACTCATGTGGTACATAGTTATATATGTAAAAGGATCCTTAATTTAAATGACGTTCACTAAACATATATATCGGATTAAGTATAACCAAATTCATGCTCTGTAAAACTTACCTGCAGGTGCGCCACCTAGCTGCATAGTGAGTGCTTGAGTTATCGTAAGGTAGATCCGATCCGTGAGTGGTGTGATCACCAATCGACCGTTTAACCCCATGTATTCATATCCGTACTCAAATACGCCTGGAACATAATTAATGATTCGTTATTCCATTCCTGGTTTGACATTGATATAATTTTATTACAATAAATTATAACTCAATATACGTTTCTACAAAGGAACCTTCCAAGAAGACCCTCGCTGCGTAGGCTATGGTGACAAATTTGGGCATACCTCATTTGATTTAGTAAGTATATAATATCTTAAGAAAATTTACCAGTGCATTGTCTAATCCAACAGTTGTCATCCTTCTTCAGCCAGTAGAATCTGAGCTGACTCTCCCATTCAAATTCTGAAGCTTCAGTTACATTGTCTCGTACGAACCCTTCAATGATGTCACGAGCATGGACGTCGATGGTCGTTATGGTTCGAAACTTGGACCGATCATTAGGTTTCAAATCTAATTAACAAAAATATCCCTGATTGCAAATTAACCACAATCTTGACGAATCCGGTAAAATGTTAGCTATAAAGTTATTTATGCGTATGTATCAGCGTAGTTAAGTAATCCTAAAGTAGACCAGTAGGTTGACGGGTGACAGTACGTTGTACGTTAAGCTGTCAGTCACAAGGCTATAAAACTACAAACTGGTTTAACCCAGTAACCGATTATCATATTAAAAGTGGTTGGGCAGATGGCTGTCGGTATGTGTAAAAAAAACTGATCAGCCAAAGAAAATGTATCAATCTATACATCTAAACATCTAATAAAATAAAAAAAATACCGATAAATAAAATCGAAGTGTCTGTTTGTTATTCCAAATTAACAGATGTTCACTAAATGCGTATGGAAATATACACGGTACTGATAATAAAAACCCAATTTAAAAAAAAATACTCTGTCTGTCTGTCTATTTGTTGCGGGTAATCTCCGAAACGGCTGGACAGATTGTAACGTGACTTTAACTATAAGGTAGCTTATGTTACAAGGAGTAACTTAAACGTACTTACTTTTAAATAAAAAAAAATTAACGGCTCCACGGGACACCCATGAAATTAACTCTACGCGTGTGAAACCGCGGGTCACAGCTAGTTTGGAATATAAAATGTACCTAGTCTGACTTTGACGACCAATCCATCGAGTTGTTCGTTCTGCTGTTCAAGATGCTCTTTCATTGCTCTCTTGTTCCCTTTGCGTATTCTGATGAATGTTTCTTCTGTCTCTGCTGTCCACCACACACCGTTAGCGGCCAAGCACACCATACCTTGGTACTCGAGAATCCAATCAGTTCTGATAAAAGAAAGTATCTTTGAGCGTTTAGATTTTACATGAAACATGCCTATTACAGAATCTTCGTGATCTTACGCAAGTACTCCGAGATCATCACTACGATCACTTTATCACAATATATAAATTAAATATTACTACGATTTATTTAATAATCATTGATATGCTCAGGGGGTTGTTTTGCGAAGTTTTAAGAACTTTCGGCTGAAGCTTTGTTTTTCAGAGAAAGCGAGCATATCGTAGCGTATAGTATTCAAATCAACAGACATTTTATTGTCTAACATGGATTTAAGCAGCCAGCTACATTATCTATAGATCTATATATCTATACAGATAATAACATTTTTCTCTGTCTGTCTGTCTGTTTGTTCCGGGTAATCTCTGAAACGGCTGGACGGATTTTAACGGGAATTTCACTGGTAGGTAGCTGATGTTTCAAGGAGTAACTTAGGCTACTTTTATTTATTAAAAATATTAGGGTTCCGCGACAATAAGGAAGAAACTAAATCTACGCGGGTGAAACCGCGGGGCACAGCTAGTCATTAAATATAATATTATCAAGCAGTGCATGGAGTTCAGCGGTACAGTTCCTTCTAATCTAGCAATTTTTTCAATTTAGTATAAGTAGTAAATAGGAGAAAAAATGGGTGGAGAATATACCTTGGAACCTTCCAGTTCTTTCCATAGTAGTATATAGCTTTCTTTGTGATAAACTTATTGGTATTGCGCATCTCGATGAGCACTAGGTTCATCCAATCTTCCACCCTGCCTTCAGTGTACACAACTTGACGGAAATCCATTATCTATGGGATAAATATAGGTAATCTGTCTTGTATTAGGGTCTCGATATGTCGAATTAAGGAGGGTTAGAAAGTCATCTGGATTAAGTAATAAAACATAAAATTTACAGTTTTAAATGACACGAATCGTTACCTCTCCTTCAGCAGATATTATTTTAGCAGCAACCGGTCGGTTTGTATGGTCAACGTACAAATCCAATGCTCGGATATTGTCAAACATCTGTAAGACAGATATTATTATAATTATCCTCGGAAAGAAAATACGGGATCTGATTGATCTTAAGTCTTTACCCCACAGTCCTTGGTTTATGAGTAGGTCCTTCTCTTTCTGTCATACGCATTTAAAAAGGGACTGACATAGTTTTGAGGCTTAATAATTATAGCTATTTTAAAATATTGATTACTTTAATCATATGCTCCTGAACGCAATTACACTCGCTACTTCCCAATATTGACAACAATTCATCGGTGGAAATGAAGAAGAATCTCGGAAAAATACGCCTTTTAGAATCCAAGTAGTCATTCAGCGACTTTTGACACCTGAGAAAATAAAATAGATTTATAAGTGAATTGAAAAATATCTGTAATGATCATTTCAGACAACGTATGAAGCTTACTTTTGCAGTCCCAGTCCTAAATTAATAAACTCTTCCAGTCTGCCTCCGATGGTACAACAATCTACTACGTTTAGGCGTTTAGCGGTATCCAGCATAATCTGAAAAACGTCCATCGATTATTTTCATCACACACATTTCTCGTAACATTATTCGATAGTAGAAGGTCTCAATAACCTGTTGGTATTGAATTATTTACTACTAGCCCGCGACTTTGTCCGCGTGGAATAGTTACTTTGGGATAAAGCTAACTTAAGCCCGCTATTGGTCTTAGCGTAATGATTATATAGTCTATAGACCTATAAATGGGCTATCTAACACTGAAGTATTTTTTCAAAACGGACCAGTCTTTCTTGAGATTAGAGCAATCAAGCAAATAACCTCCTCAGCTTTATATATAAGTATGGATATAGAAGATAACTAAAATTTGACTATCACCCCATACCTTTCTAAAGGCCTTGTCAATATCATCAAACTTTTTAGCCTCCTCGGGCAACTGTTGGCGAATATCACCGCCAACGAAAATTCCCTCCAAGTAGAGCCATTTCCGCTGAGTCGCCAACCATTCCTCAATCACTTCAGAGATCAGAGAAAGTCTACGTTCCCATGTCTGGACTACGGTAAGGAATGGACCGATGAATCTAAGAAAAACAATGCATTTCTATGAAGTGGTTTATAGCTTCTAAAACACAATGAGTAGGAATAACTTATATGCAACATCAAGGAGAAAACAGTACTTACTCCTTATCAAAAAAAAGTTAAAATCTGTGTGATCAGTCACAAATCAACTCAAGAAGTATCAACAGTCTGTAAAATTATATCTGTTAGGTACAAATAGGGGTTCAATTCCAGTGCACTTTTTCTTACTTGTTTCAACTGGCGCTATTATTAAACAAAGCTTAGAAAACTGATGTTATATTTCAATACCAAGTGCGTCATTAAGTTGGACAGTGATCATGTCGGTAAAGTGGAGCCCTTACTGTGAAGCAGCCATGCTCTGCAGTGACATGGCATCGTCATCTAGTTTGACGGTGATCTCATCACACGGGTTGAGCGTGTAGCCACGGTCTTCACCGCGGTTGAAGTGACGCGCCACTGTGAACGCTATATTGGCCCATGTCTCCTGGACATCCTTCACACCGCGCTCGATTGCCAGTTCCTAAAAGAGAAATACGTGCAAAGAAGATCATAAACAGCTAAAAATATGTATAGATTTCGGTTCCCAATTTAATTGATGAATTGTGAAATGTATCATGTCCAAATCAAAATAAATGTAGGTATTTCTATTAGATTAAACTGATTAGAAGGATACAGAAAAAAACATTATACAGGATCAGGTTGTGCCCGCGACTCCGTCTGCGTAGGATTTGACTTATCTTTCTAATTTGGACAATTCAAAAAATATCGTTATAAGGCTATGTGTTATTCTGATGTGTAAGCTTGTATTGTAAAGTTTCATCAACATCCATTCAGTAGTTTTTGTGTGAAAGAGTAACAAGCATACATCCATATATACATTGTAACAAATTTTCGCTTTTATAATATTAGTAGGATTATAAATGTAACGACCGGGTTCGAAAGGTTTCTTTTACTGTGAAGAGTCCCGCATAATGTCATATTATGAAACTTACTTTGATTGCGTGATTGACAATTTCTTCAGCCACTTCTTGATATTTGTGCAGCTCCATAGCAAACATGTTCTCCAAAGTAAAGCGATCGGGAGACATGTCGAAGTCCTGATCTATTACAATTGAAATAATTTTTAGTTTCAGAAGTATTATTTCTACCGTTTAGATAAAACGTGGCAAGGCTTCAGTCAGAGCCCCAAAAAACAATACCAAGATCGATTGAGAGACTTCTTGAAAATCCTAACAAAAATGTACGCTATAGAGAAAATTAAAGACACCTAGCGTTCATACTCGAATATTAGAGTTTATAGAAAGCAGTTGTTGGTAGAGCCTTACTAGTTTTAGCCATGAGTTCTTTCCAATGTCTTTCGCGCATAGCCTCGTTCTTGAGCGACACCATCAACGGGACCACTCCTTTGAACTGCTTCATCTTTAGGTCCAGCATCAAGCCTGTGCTGGTGAGTCGCACTGTTTTCGGCAGTTTCCTAGATCAAACAATTTGTAGATTTAATTACAAAAACGCAATGATAACACACAATTTTAAAGTTGTCATCCATTTAGAGAATCGAGAATCACACATTACAAAGGAACATAGCAATATGGTAACAATTCATTTTAGGGCTTAACTTAGTGAAATCTATTTTCCTAATTATTTCCACTTTGTTGCACTCGTTCATACCAGAACTCTAATTAGAATGACAGTGATATAAGAGACTTATACGAGTAGTACCCAAATTAGGTTTTCGTAAACCTGAGTGCTTATAATATCACCTGTATTCTTTGAAGAACTGCTCGATGCCTTCGACCAAAGCTTGCGGATTCAAATTCACCCACAGCGTCTTCGCCCAGAGTTCTCTTGCGTTCTTTTGAGCTTTGTATATTTTATACACTTGTTCCATAGCCACAAAATCACCCTTGGCGCGATTGAAATTAGAAAAGTCAGCAAGTGGATTGTCAAACAACTGTTCGGCTGCTTGTAGTACTTTCTTTCGAAATTCCAATTCATCAAAGTATTTTCCATATTCCTGTTTAAATATTAAAATGATGTAAACCTTCCATTTTCAGGACTTTAGGGCAATAGCGTTCATTATGAACATTATTATCAACATGGAAGGCTTAGGTGAAAACTCCATGGAAAAAAACAAATGTGTACAAAATGTTAATGGTGCCCAGACGGTGGGAGACGCCTTACCGTCTCGGTGTATGACGCTGATAAATTTAGGACAGGTATCGTAATCTAACAATTTATTTTGTCGACTTACCCATGCATGCTAATCTATACCCTGGATTACAAAATCAAACCGGACAAAATCTATGTCCATATCCATTATAATTTCCATTTTGCTAGATATAGCTACTTCTAAATCTAGGATTTTACCAGACCACGTTTTGTAAAGTAAAGAGGGTAATAGTTTAGCATCTA
This sequence comes from Watsonalla cultraria, assembly GCA_964035505.1. Taxonomy (NCBI): domain Eukaryota; kingdom Metazoa; phylum Arthropoda; class Insecta; order Lepidoptera; family Drepanidae; genus Watsonalla; species Watsonalla cultraria. The sequence goes on from OZ037728.1 coordinate 7,424,629, forward strand.
GCGAATATTATTCTACCGATTATGATATAAGTGTTGCAAGTGTCTTCTTGAATCTTGAATAAAACTTTTTGATTTGATTTGGTTTGACTTGATTCGAAATTATTAATTTAAGAAAGAAAATATTACAATAAGCTAAGGGTGCACATCTGTACCTCCATGAGTAGCAGCCCTCCATCCATGTCATCGCCGACGGTGCTTGGCCCTTCAGCGTCAAACTTCTCAACAAACTCGTCAAGTTCCCTGAGAAAGTTTGATATCTCCACAACGTTGAGTTTAGAGAACTTTTCTTTTGTTTGTTCCAAAGTATTCCCTCTGAAAAGTGCCGTTTGATAAAGACCACCCCATGACGCCTCGAGGGATTTGGCAAACTCTAAATCTTCGTCAGAAACCTGAAATTTAAGCCGTTATAAGTGACAGAACCGTTCTTCTACCTAGCTAGCACACCAGACTGTTACTCTTAGGTATCGAAGGTTCGATTCCCATGTTTCATTCATTATCACTTGTGGCATAGTTTTATATAAGCGAATAAGAACCGGAGAAAACGCAACCAGTCAAATGAATTATGCGGTGTGCTACAATAAAAAATAACTATTTTCCTACAACTTACATCAATGCCATGCTGCCTTAGCATGTAGAAGATTTCTTGCATCCCGCGATACCTCACCTCCGCTGTGATAGTCAGTGCTTGTACTTGACTGATGGTTGCCATCACCAGCTTGAAGTCCTCCAAGCCTTTTATGTTCATGTTCACTATCGCTTTCATACTCTAGAACATTTTACATACTTCTTACTCATTTATTTATTTAAATAGTATGGTAATAAAACTACGTTGAGTTGACTTATACTATTAAAAAGTCACTTGTGATTTTTGCTATGTTGACCGACTGCTAAAAAACGCAATATTTAGTGCCCTGATTCACATAAGACATATTGAAATATCGTTGAACGACTAAAATCCTTCGATCGAAATCCTTCCGATGTGGTATTTACGTGATCTGAAATCGTAGTTTTATTGGTCTTTTTCGCGACGATGACAAAACTACACATTCCGTTCAGTCTTTGACAAAATTAATACTAAAACGCTGTCAACAACATCGTTGGTTTTAATTACGTAAATCAGGCTACTGGTATAGCTTATTGATAAAATTAACAAAAACGTGTATTTCCTTACATCAATTTGATTTTTCAAGTCATACATATTCAACCTTGTTTTGGTCGATATGCAATTCCCGAGTATGTTTATCCAATTTTGAGCGTGATCTTGCACTTGACGAATAATAGGTCGAAGATTAACACGAAGCGCTCCAATATCTACGAACTTCGCGTGTTCATTTAGATCGGCTATTATGTCTTCGAAGAAGAAGAATTTCTCATCATATTTGTGGATTTGATCATGCTTCTGAACGTACTTCTCGCAAGATAAGTGTTTGTCAAAGGCCCATAGGTGTTGATACTTTTGCCATCTGTAAACAATATTTCAGAGTAGTATTTGAACGTACTAAAAATGTAATATGTTGAAATAAGAACATTTAATACAGTCAAATAGAATTTAAGAAAGGTAGAGTATGGACCAAGCACCAGTTCGAAATAATTTCCTTACTTTTGTATATAAGTGTTGATATCCATCGTGAGTCTGTATATAGTATCTTGGGTAAGCAGAGTGACGTCATTGATGGCAACGACCCTCAAAATGTCCTCGAAGAATGAAAACACGTAGAATTCATTGCCAGTGGTGTCAGCTATACGTTGCGGTGGGCATGGAAGACACGTCTTCTTCATCCAGCGAGGAAAAGCCGTTAACCTTGCATAAGTACATGACATTAATTTGATGTAACACCATTTAAATTGTTTAATACATAGTATTATAGTATGTATGTGAATATGTGATAATTTCGATCATCATTTGGTTAATCTATACATCTATACAGATAAATAAAATTGAAGTGTCTGTTTGTAAATCCAAAATAACAGCATGTCACTTAATGCATATGAAAGTATACACGATACTGACGCTAAAAAACCAAGTTTTAAAATTTTTCTCTGTCTGTCTGTCTGTCTGTCTGTCTATCTGTTTGTTCCGGGTAATCTCTGAAACGGCTGGACGGATTTTAACGGGACTTTCACTGGTAGGTAGCTGATGTTTCAAGGAGTAACTTAGGCTACCTTTATTTATTAAAAATATTAGGGTTCCGCGACAATAAGGAAGAAACTAAATCTACGCGGGTGAAACCGCGGGGCACAGCTAGTAAGATTATAAAAATATATAGTCTGCAAGTAACAGCGCAAATGCTACCATTAGATCTGTCATTAGAGGCGCAAGAAGATACAAGTTAAAAATAAACTTTTGCTTAATGTATGTGCTAATTATAAAGATAAATAGTGGTTTAGATTATAAAGGCAAGCATTCATTGAACTGCCCTTTTTCTTGGATTAGCTTCGTTGAAATATTAAATGAGATGATAATGTTCACCTGCTCAAGAAATGTTTAATGTTATATCCCAAGATATTGCAGACCTCCGCAGAGGTAGGTCTCATGGTTATATCTGGTGGCACAAGCACGGCGTCTATTTGAAACATCGGGGTCTTCTCGCTTAGAGCTTGTTGGAAGCATTCTAAATTTTCCAGAGTGAAGCTGAAACCAATCGACAGTTTTAACAGATTACAAGAAGTTTGTCTTCATACGGCGTAATAATAAAAGACGCACTGATTGTTTAGAAAAGCATCTATTATTGCATTCTTACTCGAAGTTTGAATCAAACTTAGATCGTGAAGAATCACAGAAAATATGACTTTATTTACTCATCATCTCCCTGACCTTATCCCATGTATTTGGAGTCGGCACTTGATTCAACTCGATGTGGCTGATCACCTGATTTGTATACGAAGCGATTGCCATCTGACCTTCGCAACCTCTTTTTCGAGGAAAATCGGCAATCTGGTTTAAACCAGTTGTCAGATTTTCTTAGGCCTCTGACTGACCTGTAACGATTGCCAAAGATGATAAATTGGCAACCGGGACCGACGGCTTAACGTGCTCTCCGAGGCACGGGGGGAACTCGGGCGGTCACTCATCCAACTATTGGCTAGGCGTATGGTTGCTTAACTTCGCTGATCGAATCATATGCGCAGTAGCAACTGTGCCAGGAGCTCCTCTAAATACAACTTTATTTACTAAAGCTTGGTATTTAGTTCTACGGTTGCAGGATAGAACATTTAAATTTTACTTTTCTTGTTAACTTACTTTATTAGACACTTGAATATCTTCTTTTCCCAGTAGGAGTAATAGGCGGTCATCACGGTGGACTGCCCAGTACTGGTGCCCAGGATCAGGTACTCCAGCTTCATAAGGATAGGTCCAATGCGGTCGTAAATGCGCGAGAGCATCGCTACGCGATTTAACCGCTCATACTCTACCTCTACAAAATATGTCTGTAAATATAAATAATTAAAAAAATACCACAAAGTATTTAATAAGAACCATATATTCTTCTGGTTACATTTTTTCTGAGTAATCTCTATCTGTAGACTCTCAATTGTATTAAGTTATCTTTAAGGTTCCGAGACAAATAACAAGATATTGTCGCGTACATCATTTACATATTTTAATCTAGTTTGATATAGCGTGTATTGTCCCACTGCTGAGCAAAAGCCTCTCTCTCAATTTTCCAGTTCGCCCGGCTTTGTGCCTCCATTGACCAATTGTTGTCAAAGGCATCGAGCTCATCGCGTTATTAGCGTTTAGGCCTGCCAAGTCATCATTTACATTTTGCTTAACATAAAATATAGATCAAGAAAACACATAGACGACAATTTAAAAATTTGTTTGATCAAGCTAATCCCTTAGTTTACTACCACCTATTTTGAAGTAGGTATACCAAGGAATTTGTTTTATAGAAATTTTATAACATTAGTTGCTTGAAACTTGAAACCTACCTTGCATGGATACAGCCACGTGTCATCAGGTTCCCCCGTCTCTGGGTCCACATAGTTCTCAGGGCGCCTCAATGGGAATAGATTGAACTGTTCCATTTGGTCAATCAGAAATTGAATTTCTCTCTCCACCATCTTTAGCTGTTGGTACACGGCTTGTAGCGAATTTTCACCTGATTTGAAAAAAAAAATTAAATTGTATCTAGCCATCTTTTTAAAATAATAATTAATTGCAAAACTTAACAAACTGAAGCAATTTGGCAACTTTTAATGAAAGAGAATGTTTGAAAGAACGTAGGTACGAATGCGTGAAAGGTCTAGGTAAAAAAATGGTGAAAATAAAATAAAATTGAGTAAAAAAAAAGGTTTTTGGAAATCTATATCACGTCATTGTATCTTCACCTTTAGTAATATCCTTGATGTACTCATTGATCCCTAGTGCTGTCCAGGTGATCCTTGTCAACCCTGGCAGAATGTGCCTTTCCATATCCAACAGATGTTTCTTCATAAGATGCGTCTCTGAATTGCTTAGGGATGCTGTACTTGTGTTATATTTGCGTATCACGCATTCCAAGGCTTCTAATTCATAGTACAGACGGGCTTTCTGCATAGCCACGTCACGGATATTGGAAGGCAGATCGAAGCCTGGGAGCAAACAAGGAACAGATATGTAAAGTGTCATTATATTATTCGTCTACTACGACGCGTAATACTAAGACGTCACTAAAGCTTTAAGCCCTTAATTAGGCATTCAGATTCGGGTTTCGTTTCGAATGAAATTTCAGTATCAGCTATCAAGCTTTTAAATATATAGGGGGGATAGGATGGGAAATTGTTGAGGGTCGTCGTCATGTGATAACATTGACCGTATGAATACTGTACTATTTTCAACAGATACATTGTTATTTCTAGCTACCTTAGGAGGTTGTATTAAATAATGTTTATTTGTGTGCTGCAATTATAAAAATCCATTACCAAGCTGCTCCATAAGTTCGGCTTCACGTATCACCAGGAAGATGCTCTTGTCAAAGTTAGGCTGAAACTCCAAGCCATACTCCTGAATCAATTTGTGCACTGTCAGATCACGCCATGTTACGTCCGTCTGTAAGGTATTTTTAATTTGAATTCATGTTTTTAGTTTTAGTTTGGTAGGTATATAAAGATAAACATTATTTGGAAATTAGAATGACGCTTTCGGCTAATACTATTAAGGAATTTAGGCAAGGGAAATAAGTTTGGACGCAGGACTCTTTGGTATATATCAGTCTTGAAAATCTAGCGTGATTTGAGGTCCAAGTGCGAGTTTTCTCACTACCATCGTCGCAGGAGCCATCGGTCTGCCCACGGATGGTGTTTTTTCAATCCCATCGCTTTTGCGTTTGCTTCAACGCAACGGCGTTCGACGGCAGTAGTGAAAAAACTAGGACTTGATCCTCAGAGTGCCTAATGCCTAGCCTAGTTTCATGAACAAAATTCAATCAAATCAGCGTTTATGTTAACGTGAGGTTGAGATGTAGCCAGAAAATTGTATTTGGTGTGTTAAGCCGCCATTTTTGGAATTCAACCAAAGTACTCTTCAAACGCAACGTTAAATCATGTTAAACTTATAGGTACTTGTTAAAAGTCTACAGTGATGACACATTCTTAATTAAGAGTCCATAGACAATCAATAATTAAAATAAAACGATTTAAATTCTCTTGGTAAATACACAGTTCATTTAATAATTCGAAAAATATACATATATTACGTGGACGTGATAGTATTATATAGAAACATGTATGTTAATTTAATAATTTATTTATATTTGTCAGCTTTGTTATGACTTGTATGTGACTGTTGCTAATGGAGGACAATGAAAGTGAAGAATTAGAATTAATTGAATTGCTGTTGAGGCTGACGTGGGTCATCTCCGAAATGAATGTCTCGAGCATTCCCACCAGAGCTGAAATGATGGCCGTGGTAATTGTTCGTAGACGGCTGTGAGCAGCCGAGGGACAAACCGAGGAATGAGAAACATGGTTTACCTGAAACAAATAACAGCAAACTAAAGAAGTATAAATACATTTGACGTCACTCATTTCAACGTAACTACATTTCACATGAGTGGTACTAAAATAACAAAAAAAAATCTCATGCAATATTTACGTTTATAATTAATTACGTTTATAATCAGGGATTGACAAAAAAAATTTTTTTTGTTACCATAAAAATACGAGTAGCTATATAGCTCATTCTTACAGGACTAAGTAGTACTTACAGTTTGCGCCGATGACAAACAGCGTCATTATCAACCAGAAAACCTGAAAATTTACAAATAAGTTAGGGGCTTATGGCTATATATATTATGGCTACCCAAAGAAAGGATAACTTTCTATAATAATATTTACATGGTTTACGAAAATTAAACTTGAAAACAAGTAAACACAGTACGTATTTTTCAGGCAGGTCTTATGATTCTTCATCTATACAGATAAATAAAATTGGAGTGTCTGTTTGTAATTCCAAACTTACAGCTTTTCACTAAATGCATATGAAAGTATATACGCTACTGACACTGAAAAAGCAAGTTTTAAAATTTTTCTCTGTCAGTCTGTCTGTCCGTCTGTCTGTCTGTCTGTTTGTTCCGGGTAATCTCTGAAACGGCTGGGCGGATTTTAACGGGACTTTCACTGGTAGGTAGCTGATGTTTCAAGTAGTAACTTAGGCTACTTTTATTTATTAAAAATATTAGGGTTCCGCGACAATAAGGAAGAAACTAAATCTACGCGGGTGAAACCGCGGGGCACAGCTAGTAATGAATAAGTTAGGTACCTACACACAATATTATTATATTCAGAACAAAAAAAAAATGTTTCAATAAAAGTAAAACTGATTTATGGAAAGTGTTTTACCAGGTAAGAAGAACGACTTTACAATTCGAATATCAAAAAACTTGTAAGAAAATATTCATGTTGAGACACTTACCCTTAAATTCATTGTAGTCGGAATAGGTTGAGGTCCAGCTTTAGTTTCAAGTATGCGGAGTGAACATTCGTTTCTACTAGATCAGTCTCGTAGGTGCTCGTTTATATATGACGCAGAATGCTTATTAGGTAGTTAAGTTTGTGGTTAATTTGTAGCTGCATAAATAAAGTTAATCAAATACTTTCCATAAATAAGGACGCTTAAAGGAAAATGAGTTCGTCATAAGAGATATAAACAGTATACGGTACGGTACGTTCATTTTGTGATTTATTCAACATACATATTATGAATATATTGTTAAATGTATCATAACAATTTATCTGAGTTGAACTTTTGTATACATAGTGTACTGTCGTATTATAAATAAAGTTCAATGACCTCTCTGCTTATATATAACTCTGCGAGCATTGGCATTTCCACTACACTACTAAAAAATTTAATTGTTGAACGTGAAACATGTTGAACTTTTCTAACGTAATACAAAATTTTAATACATTTCAATCACTCATAACGACGAGGCAATTAACGGATAGGTTATATGTACCAATTGTGATAATTTTAAGGTAGATGGCAGCACAAATCCTGCCACGAAGACCAGATAAGGTTTCACTGAAAAATTTGCGCTGACTCTTACTGCTAATATCGCATATAAAATATACTACGATGGTACAGTATCAAGTCGTACCAAGTTAAGCTAGTCAGCAAACTAACAAACAGTGCGTAATAGACATATATTGTCTATCAACAAAAATGTCATGTTGTTGTTGTGTAACATTTGGGTACTAAGGTATAACTTATTAAGGCCATTTTACCAATACTTTAACATACAAGTATTGAAAGGTTACGGTACAAAATTGGGTACTTACCAGACCTTCCTTTGCCAGTATTGAAACTGAGCTGGGAGATCGCACGTTCTCGTAATGTTGTCCGGGGATCCTCATCAGCATTACTAGAAGGAATTATAAGCATTAATCTTTATATATATAAATCTATTGTACGTGTGTGTTACTGAACGCCTCCTAAATGGCTAGACCGATTTGAATAATTTTTCTTGTATGCATTTGGGTGGCGCCCTGGATGGTTTGGATTCACAAATCAGCCCGGCAGTCGGTATGCAGGACAACGTCTGTCGGGTCCGCTAGTACATTATAAATTCGATGCAATCTGTATTTGACATGGCTTAGTAACTTAATCGTACACATTTAGATATTGGCGAACGTTGAATTTATAGCTCTGACGTTGTTACCTAATATAATTTTTCCATTTTAATTTGTGGTTAGCGCAATGTGTTTTTCTCTTCCCTCTATCAGCCATCGTGCCTGTATTCATTGCTTTTCTAGCCAGCCATATATCATCTCATACAAATCCAACCATAGTTTCTAGATCTTTTATTCTCCTTGTAAATATACCCACTCATTAAAAAATAGTTTCTGAAATTGTTTTTATTCCTCCGCATAAAATATCCATTTCATTACAAATATTTATTCTTCAACTTCTTGGAAGCTGTTGCTACTTTCAGGTTTCTAATTTAGAAAATGAATGTTATATAATCTTACATGCTTTATCCCTTCGTCTTTTATCTGCAATTTCCTTGTTGACAATATCAGCGGGTCGCAGAGAGATTTCCGAAGCTCTTTTTTTGGCAACATGTGCCCGTCCCGCTGCAGTCAATTGCATGCCACGGCCGGTCGCCGCCACTGGCTCTGACAAAACTAACAAAACTGTTTCATTAACTTTTGCACTTTATTCATACGTGATGTTTTCCGTAAAACAAGAATTGAGATAAATAAAGAAAAGAGTAATTTTAAATGCCCTTTAAAATAAAGGAGTTTTGTTTCGACTTTTTAAACATATTTTGTTTTAAGTACTTGCTAACACGCTTGAACATTCATGTAGGTACTTTCAACATGACGTTACTTTTTGTATAAATATTCTGACAAGTAAAAATATCCTAGTATTTTTGTCTTACCTTCTCCATCAATTGAGTCAGCTTGAAATAATAAACGTAACGATAAGACAAAAAATTTGAGTAATATAGCTCTTTGGAAGAGGCGATCTTATAATTATGATTGAACTTCACATACATGTAAGTTCATTTAATCATTAAGTACCTATAATATACACTAGCTGTGCCCCGCGGTTTCACTGGCGTAGATTTAGTTTCATGCTGGAACCCTATTTTTCTTTAAATAAAATTAGCCTATGTCACTCCTTGACATATCAGCTATCTGCCAGTGAAAGTCCCGTTTACGCGTGATGCCCTGACCAAGGGAAATAGGGATTCATTTTTATGTATAAGATATATATATTTATAGATTATGCTGCTATACCTACTGAAAGGTGTGGATAGCAAAGGTGATTTTGAAGATACTTGCAGTTTTAGAGGACTCCATAACGTGGATGTATGGCCTGTTATATTGAGCCTTAGTTATACAACTATTAGGCTTATCATGGAAAATGGAAAGCAGTAGGTAAGTTTTAAAGGTACTAATTATTTTATTTTATTTTGGGCATAATCAAGATTCCCACGAAATATTTAAAATTTGAAGTAAAATATTTAAATTACTACCAACCATCTTCCTTTTTGAAAACGACCTTCAGTATGTTTTTCTTCATCACATTGTCAACAAATTCCGAAGCGTTTTGAACCCATTCCTTGTACTTAGTATCTTCGTATTCTTTGATCATTTTAGAGAACGCTTTGTATTGGATAAATGCTTCTTTCTTTTGCTCGCAATCATTTAATTCTGGTACCTTTTGATTTGTAAACAGTGTTATTAGTGGCGATAAAAAATATACTTGCCGATTACCAAATAAAATGCCATAAAAAAAGTTATGATTATACTTAGTTCGAAGAGTTGCTATTTAAAAAAAATTTATTATATCCACTTGAACAAACCTTCTTCTTAAGTGAGTTACGGATCATGATACGGCTTTTACTAACATGTACATACTGCTAAAATTATTACTAAGTCTGCTTAGCTTGGACTCTGTTGATAGGTAGGTACACTGGTAAATATATTTTACCAGGTTTGTGGGTTGGTCCTGGTTTGCACAACTACGTCTAATCATTGTTATTATTGTGGTCTGTGGTCTTTAGTAAATATTAGCAAAAACTAAATACATATTTTCTTATTTGCTTGCAACGTGAACACTAACGAGCGTATTGACTAATGCTGTATATACTTCTTACCTTCTGAAACTTCATAATGGGTTGCTTCATCTTGTTGAACATTGCTCGCGCCCAGTAAATTGCTCCCCCGACAGGTGGATGGTTCCGTAATAGGGGCGGATTCTTGCGATATCGCTAGACAGAAAAAATCGAAATTAATAGGAACTACCGTTTGATATAATGAGCTTCTTTATAAGGATGCCCCACTACAAAGAATTTAATGCATTATTACGAGTGAACTCGTTATTGTTGAAGCGTTTACGCTGCATGGCCTAGTGTAAATATAAGCGTATTACAAACAGCATGGAGTCTTGGAATAAATCGTTCGAAATGAGACACACACATACCTGCGCATCAACGAAATAATAAGCGTCATAAAGCGAAACAATAAATGTGAAAAAATTAGTAAATTTCAAAATATATAAGAGTGACAACCCTCACGCTCGATAGAACAAACGTTCTTATTTTTGTTTGATTCCATACGGCTTAATAAGCTTATTACTTATAAGTACAATCGAACAGACTGCACGCTTGTATGACATGATAGAAATATGAATTCGGACGCTTACAGTGAATTTGTCTTCAATGGCTGTAATTTCTTTGATAAACTGTCGCATTACTAGGTCAAACTTTGTGGAGAGCTGTTTTCTTATAGACTCGCGTGTGTCAAATTCCAGGAACTTTAAGAGCACAGCTAAGGCTTCTTCTGATGACCTGTAATCAACAATAACTATCGTAATTACTTTCAAAGAAAAGTTGGTTGAGTGGATTATTCATTTTACAGCAACGATAAATGGTAAGGAAGGTATTTTGAATACTACGTTTTATTGAATTTTTTCTTAAATGGCGCGGCAAAGAGAAGTTTTTAGTATTGACTACAATGCAACAGCTTTTGAAAGTTGTATTCCACATGATTGTTTGTAGTCGTACTGACATGTGCTACTGACAATTCACAAAATAGAGCAAGTTTCGCTATATATGAAACGTGTAGAATATAAATATATTTAAAACTCGTAACCTTAAATTTCCAAAGCTTTGATTGATGTAATTCTTGGCTTCTTCTTCCAAATATCTCACTTCATTCCAAAAATCTCCCATGATAACGTCCCAATTCTCTTTGTTATCGAACACGTAAACGCTAAAATCGATGGTCCTGATTGGATAGACCAGGTTCTTAACGCGTTTGCGCACGTCGTCTATCTGTGTTGGGTCACTGATGATTGATTTGAGTTCCAGACCAAAGATACGCTCGAAATCTATTAAGACCTGAGAAATGAAATATTGCACTTAAAGTTATCGTATCCAACTTACATAGACGATGTCCTCCTTTAAAAGTAGAGCGTTTATTTTTTTATTCACAAGATGGCGCTACGCGTTAATTTGATCGAACTATAGTTAAGTTTCGATCCAATTTGTGAATTCTTCCTCACTCCCACCTTTTCAGACAGTCACTATTAGAGCTTTAGACCGTTGGTAAAAATTATTAATATTGAACAGTAAAGACAAGCTTATTTTTACGTGAGTTATTACTTCTTAGTATCCGAGCCAATATGATATTAGGAGCTTTATTCTTGATTCCGTACTCGAATTTTTTTAAAGTTATATATGTCTATCCTTGGGGCTAATATTAGCTCGATTCTTGTCGAGTCGTGAAATAGTAATAGACACAATACTCATAAGATGACGAAACAAGTTATTGTTTCCTTAAATCTGTAAAAGCTTTCCTTATCATGGAGATGAATAAAAAATAGCTCATAAAAATTAAAACGCACCTGCACTACATCACCCAGATCCCTCGCAACGGTGCCGATGTAGTCAGTGCGAGTGAACAGCAAGGGCTGGTCGAACTCCCACCGGGCTCCTTTGCCACTAATCTCGATGTTACGTCTCGTGTCCTTGTAAAGACTATGCCACATCTCCATTATCTTCTGGCCAGCTCGAGCCAGGGACAAGATCTCGTCATTTGGCTTGCTAGAACAATGAGGCCATCTTGTATTAAGAAGTTCGAAATACTAAAGTCACTTTAAAGTATTAATGAATAGCATTTACCAATCCGGTGATTTCTTGTCTTGCTTTAAGACCATGACTTTTAAATTGTATTAAAAAGGAACGTTTCAAAGATCTGCTTGACACAAGGTGGCCAAGTAAATCCAGGGCAACTAGGTAAAGTAAAAAAATCTTACTTAAAAATCGTGTGAAGATTAAGAAATCTCTCCAGCTTATCGCAAAGCGCCCAGGATATCCTGGACAACAGAGGCACCATCGTTTCATCAGTCCTGTAGCCTTTCGACAACACCCACATCATGTAGATGCTCTCTACCATTTCTGGCAACATGTCTATTACTTGCTGAAGAGGTGCATTGCCTTCTATGACCTAAAACATAAAGTCAAAGTCAAAGTCAAAAATATCTTTATTCGATTAGACTTTTTACAAAGTACTTTCAAATCGTCAGAACGACATGGATTATACATGCTACTGCCAGGTTCGGAAGGTTGCTTTTACTGAGAAGAACCTGGCAAGAAACACAGTAATTACTCTTTTAAAAATATTATACAATTTTTAAAAACAAAGTAAATCACTTGAGAAATGTAAGCCCATGGACACAGTTCCAATGCACAAATGTCAATAAAAATTAACATAAAGAAAATTATAGTTTTAATTATTAGTAGTTGTACTTATATCTAAATGCGTAGCTTACATATTATATCTCAGTTTGCTCGAAAAATACCTAACTTAATTCAGATGTATGTTACTTACCGTGAAAAATCTCATTAGAGTAGATAGGAATTTCAAATTGTCTCCGGCCAAATTAAATTGATCCAAAAGTCTCTCCTTGTAATGGTTAAATCCCTGAAAATATTCCCATTCATCATCAAATTCACGTGAGCTTTATTTTTCCTTAAGGTCCTGAATTTTCCATTAACTTTTGTGTCTCTAACCTCTATGTATGTTGATTTTCCTTTCTGCAGCAAGTTTAATATTTTGACCACCATGGGTTGTTTCAGCTGTTCGACTAGCAAAGAGATCTCTGCATCTCTCTCACGCCAATATTTGTACTCCGCTACCGGACCTTCTCCTTCTCGAGTCTGTAAGTATTTTCGAGAAAGCTAACACCAAAGTGTATTATTCAACCCAGCATTATGGTGAAGTCGGCCGAGTTTGAAAAAATCTCTACGCCTCAGATTTCTTAGCTAGAATGATCTTGTTAGACTTGAAAGCGTCCAGCTATAATAGAGCTTGTATATGAGGCATAATTTCGAAGGCATTTCTTGATCAAATTTACGTTTATTATGAGAGCATTAATATGAAATTTCGCACCTTCCCCAAACAAGTGGCAATAGTGCTATCGATGTGACTCTGCCACATCATGACTGCCCCCTGAAGCTGCTCTAGTAGTTCAGGTTCAACGAACTCCACTTTAGTGCTTCGTTCTTCTGCCAGGGCTGGTATGTTGGGCATCGGGAGCTGGATGTCACCTTCAATGTGCTCTATTGTCCTGAATATAAAGTAGTATTTTGTATAGTGGACCAAGTCTAGTCTAGTAAAAATCTTCCTACTAATCCTACTAATATTATAAACGCGACAGTTTGTAAGAACATTATGTAGGTTTGTTACTCTTTCAAGCAAACACTGCTCAATGGATTTAGATCGAACTTTACAATAATATAGCATCCGGCTATAATTTATAAAGATATCGTGTGAATTGTTTAAAGATATAAAGATGAGTCAAATCTTGCGCAGATGGAGTCGCGGGCACCAGCTAGTTTCTTATAGGATCGGTAAGCTATGTATGTATGCTTCTTTTTAATATATTTTTTTGTGGTAAACTTTAACCCTACGTAAAGAAAAGTTAACAAATACAAAACTATATTTACCACTCCACAATGTTCACTAGATCCTTTATGTCTACAATGACCTCATCGGCTGTAGTTTTTTGGCGATCAGTGTTTTCAGGTTCCATAACAGTGGCAATCTAAAAACAAAACAATCTAATTTATCTGTCCTAAAGATGTCTCTGCTAACCGCAACCTAGTAGTGTGGCATCACTACACTTCGATAATTATGGCAATAATGCGGTCAAAGAAATGCCACCGCTTGCCACAAAGGAATTGAGAGGTTTTGTGCATCGTAATATCCTACTAGCATGGATCAATCACGTATTATAAATAGTAAATTTATCTAATGAATGTTAGAATTTCCACCTTTCCACTTTCAACATGCTCGCCAATAACCGTTGAAGACGATGGCCTTTTTGACTGACGAGGTGCTGCGCTGGAGGCCGTTCGCATATTTTTTATTCTGGAATAATTAAAATAATCCTTTAAAACACACAGACGTTAAAGTTGGCTTCCTTCTGTTTTCTCTCATGTGTCTTACAGATCCTCCTGTTTTCTGGAAGTCTTTTAAAACCGAGCAAAAACATGGAATTATTTCTCGTAAAATTACTAACCTTTTTTCAGCATTTTCTCCTCTTGCAATATTCGACATTCTTCTGTAATCCGATGGCCGTAGGTAATTAACCTATTAAAAGCAAACATAAAGAGTGGTGAAAAATTGTGAACTTGCCCTTTTGCTTGTACAAAAACTAACAAAGGTAGAAAAAAGACGTTCGAATAAATTTTCATTACAATATTGTTTTTTTCTTAGTGGCCAGTACTTCAGTAATTTCACAAAATAAAATGTTTTAACAAAAACTAATTTTTTATATTTTTTTAATAATAGTTTAAAATAAAAATAAAACATACAGGTACTACTGCTGTAATTTCCGTGTTTATTGATTTTAAATGCGATGTCAGAATTTATCATCGCCCGCTCAATTGTACCTGCGAAGTGGTTTCATCCATACTGTGATGACCTCCTGCGAACGACACCTGCCTCGAGAGCATAGTATTGGCAGACTCTTGGCTCATTACTGTTATTTCCCGGAACTGCTTCTTGAAGAGGGGGATGAAACACTGAAAAACAAAGAAATATTATGATATGTGTATGCGTCGAGTCACACATATAAACCCAGAAACTCATCTTCACCGCCTTACCAATTATGCGCGAGCTTCAATGGCAATGCTGATTAGAGTGCGTTACAATAAAAACTTTCATATAAATAATACTGAATGCCTCGACTTGAGGCTATGTTGATTCACCGCTTTATTTTTGGCGCGTTTTTATTTTTGGAAATTTTGTCAAACATAGACTTGGTCAGCTCCAATGTGTTCACACGTGAAAAGCTCTTTGATGAATGCATATAATAAATTAATTCAAGGAAGACCAATACCTCTTTCAACTGCAAACCGAGGCTCATCAGTACTTTCCCAGTTGTAAGTCCGCTGAGCACAAACTCGGGCATCATCAGTGTCGTTAGGTAGTCGTTCTCCATCAGTGGTATACCTTCTGGTGTTAGACGAACGAAGTAAATGTACCGACGGTTCCGGTGGGTTCCTTGGGGTGTGAATGCTCCAAACACTGGCACCAGCTTAGGATACTGAATTATACGAGGCACTGCCCTCTGTTGGAGAAGTTTTATTTATAGAAAATACTTATTTACTTGTGAGTAGACCATGGAAATATGGACCTATCTGGCTTTGCAATGGCAATACTCAAACGGGACGGATTAGACAAACGAGATAGTGGGAGGGGATAGTAGCTAATTCGACAATGCAGTGAAATACAAGATAGCTCATCTTTAGGATGACTTTGGTATCGAACTTTGGTATGAACTCAACGACGTCAATCACACTCCTAAAATGAGCTGAGCATAAAAGGTTTCAAATTTCACTTTTCATAAAAACGATGGGAGGATTAACCTGAGCACCGATATCTCAATTCGATAAATAAGATTTTTCCATACTTACAATAACAGTATAGAACTCCAGTGTCCCATCGACTTCTGGATCCAAATCTTCAGGCGCTAGAAGACAAAACGATACAATCAGGGCAGATTTCAATGCCCAAGGCATATATTCTGGACACATTTGCTTAGTTTTCCTTTATAATAATCGTAATTTATTCCAAACATCAAAGATTCAAAGCAAGGAAGGATACAAGCATGTCAGGGCGCTCTTGTTTCCAGAGTAACTAACCGTGTAATGCCTTTTTTTTGAACCGGTATCTCTTAAAGAGGTCGCTCATGCATATTTTCAAGTTCATTGACTCAGCAGAATTTGGTGCAAACGTAAATTTGTGCCGCAGAAGGCCTTAATATATTGAGCTACTCGGTACTCCACACCCTATATGATCAATAATGTAATAGATACATCCTCTGTGTAATAAGTGTATTTTAGGATTTAAACAATTATATTTTTTAGAAATTATTTTGCTGGCTTTGTGTCAATATAATCTGCGTTCTTGATTACCTACTTATTAATGTTAGTATTTTTTAAACTCACGTGGAGGAAAAGAGTACAGATCTTCAGCAATAACAGGTACCTCTTCTTCTTCAACTCTGAGATCTATTTCTGTTTTCATATGCATATCATCCTCGCTTTCCCCAACGTCTGTGATTGCTTCGGCAGCTGTTTCTATTTCAGGTTCTGTGGAAATTATTGCAGCGTTATAATTATATGTAAATTATATTGTGATCTGATTGCACCAAAGAGGTGGCATAGCTTAATTTACCCTTTGAAAAAAAAAACTTAAAGAACAAAAAGTAGGTATTAATGAAATTAAAAGTATAATTACCTACGTCATCTGCATCAATGTCTGAAAATTAAAGAAATATGTTAGTGGACGTATTCCAATGTAGTGTTAGGTATTATTTCTTAGAAATAACATATTTATTGATCAGCTTGAAAAAGAAATAATAATTTTCATTTCTTTGAGGTTCAGGATCAACCAATAGCAGGTACTTACTTTTTATCAACAAGACCCTTACCTTTAACACTCTTCATGCCTTTCATGCTTTTCATACTTTTCATGCTCTTCATACTCTTCATGCTCTTGGCTGGGGCTTCCACTGGCGGCGGGGGTGTCCCCGCCTTCCCTTTCCCTTTTTTCTTTTTGGACGGTGGAGGGGGTGGAGGTGGAGCAGGGGGGATGATTCCTGGATTCAATTTATTATATTCTTAGAATAGATGGTCTAATGGACACTTTACTTATCATAATATGCACAACAGTGTCCATAGTAGTAAAAAAGGAACATCTCTCTTAATTAGAATACTGGTATAGGGTATTGACCACTAATATAATACCGCCATACAAATGTTTCATTAAAATAATACATACTCCACTCTGTAAACTCCTTGTCTTCATGAATTAACTTATCGACAATAATCTTAGCGACGTAGAATGTTCTCTTGTCCAATGTCAATTCATTAGGCTTAAGGGGGCTGTTCACAAATGTTGTGAACTTGTCTCTCGCCGGTCCCTCCAGCATGTTGTAGAACAAATCATCGTCGTTCATGCCAATATATGCCAACACTCTGTCTTTGATCCAGAGCACCCTCGGGTCTGTTCTAAAGTTCAGGTCCGGTTCAGACTCATCAGCCGTTAACGACACAATCTCTGAGTCCGATTGAGCAATATGCTGTTCTGACATTGTGCTTGTGGAACAGACTTATAAGCTAGAAACAAAATCAGTATGGAAAATAAGTTGATTGAAGCAAGAAGCTTTCTAAAGGTGACTTCTCACGGTGCATGATATTGCGGACGGACGCATCAAAATTCCATTAAATTTTATTATTTTAGAAAGTATTTCAGAATAGAAGAATGACATTAGGTTTTCCAGATATATCTGCCTACTTACCTAGTTGTTTGGGACGATACTGTTCCATTATGTGGCATTGTCTAAGGTGATTAGATTTTGCGCAAACGTCCACTAAAATAAGCCATCGGAGGCCAGCGACAGACTGTTCACGCGCTTTTTCATGCATTTTGTAGGAATTTTCCACCCACATGTGGCCGCTCTAGCGGCTTTGGTGGCAACTCGTCACACGTGAAAAAGCGTGTGGCTTTTTTGTCGCTGGCCACTGATAGCTGAGGTTAGTGGTTAGTTAGAAGCTGGTTTGCGCTTAGTTCTAGCCTACGAGCTACTGTTCAACACAGGTGTATCATAAGTCGCTGCCATAACCGAACGAAGGATGATATTAACAACAGTACTTACATGAAGTTGAACACTTAGTGAACACTAGCTAATTACTAATTACATTTTAACATTACTAGAAAGCTTATTGTAATATATATAATTATTCACTGAAATCAATAGTATTGGTTGTTGTATCCAAGAGATAAACAAAACAAAACATCAAAATAAGTTGCCATAGCAACGGCTATGTTCCATTACAATTTAAATAAAGTGCCAAAAAGTGAAGGTACCTTTATTTATTGAATAAGCCAATTAATCTATACTAATATTATAATAAAGCTGAAGAGTTTGTTTGTTTGTTTGTTTGAACGCTATAAACTCAGGAACTACTGGTCCGATTTCAAAAATTATTTCAGTGTTAGATAGTCCATTTATCGAGGAAGGCTATAGGCTATATTTTATTCCCATGAAAATTAGGGGTCCGTAAGTAAATTGCAATTTTCTAACCTAAGGTGTAAAATCGAAAACCTATTTATGCGTACGCTGCAAAAACTATTGATAATAGAACAAAATTAGGTACTACGAGTTTGTAGGTCTTATTAAGATCTACAAAAAAGTCCGCGAGAGCATATATCTAACTCTTATAGTTTAGTCACAATAACCGCTTTAATGTTCATAAAAAAAATTTTATGGCCTGAAGAAAGAAACTACGTTAAATGTGTATCATAATATTAATTCTTATCCAAATCACGTATTATGCTATCAAGGGTATTCATGTAGAAGTAAAATACTGTTTGTTTTATTCCAATAGGACATTGCGTTTAGAAATTATCACGAGTATAAAAACGCAAAGAATTGGTACCTAATAATGAGTTATTTTCCAAAGAGTAATCTCTGAAACGGCTAGACCGATTTTAACGGAACTTTCACTGGCAGATAGCTAATGCTACAGGGAGTAACATGTGCTTTTTATTTAATAAAGAAAATTTAGGGTTCCGCGGTAATCAAATTAAATCTACGCGGGTGAAACCGCAGTCTGTCTGTTTGTTCCGGGTAATTTCCGAAACGGTGGACCAATTTTAACGGGACGTTCACTGGCAGATAGCTAATGTTGCAAGGAGTAACATAGGCTACTTTAATTTTAAAAAAGCATTAGGGTTCCGCTGGACACCCATGGAACTAGCTCTACGCGGGTGAAACCGCGGGGCACAGCTAGTCTATATATATAAAAATCAATCCCCATTTCCCTTGATCACGGCATCACGCGTGAACAGCTGGACCGATTTCGATAGTTATTTTTTTGTTGTGTTCGTTATTGTCAGGAGATGATTCTTATGAATGAATAAATTAAGAAAATTGCGCGGAAATATTTGAAAATTTATGAATACTAATCTAATCTTAGCGCTTTGAATAGTATAAACTTTTTTAATGTAATCTTATGACGTTTGACATATAATTGACAGAATGCCTGCTGCAAATATCGTTAAAGAGGATGAAAAAAAAGTAAATACCGTTTAAAACATGTGCTTCGGTCGGAGTTCTTTTATTGATAAAATAGCTGTGCCCCGCGTTTTCACCCGGGTAAATTTAGTTTCATACAAACTTTCATCCCCTTGGGGGTAGAATTAATCAAAATCCTTTCTTAGTGGATGCCTACGTCATAACATCTACCTGCATGCCAAATTTCAGCCCGATCCCTCTAGTGGTTTGGGCTGTGCGTTGATAGATCACTATGTCAGTCATGCAGTCAGTCACCTTTGTGTTATACATATTTAAATACATGTAAGACAGGACACCGTGTATCGAGTCGGCTAGTTTATTAAATATATTACATAAAGCTGGTACTATCACTTTAGTAAGTGAGTTAAGGTACTATTTTATGGACATAGATATAGAACATCTTTTGAATGTTTAGCATAGACATAACTTTTATATACGTTGCCCAAGCGACATTTTTTCTTTATCTATGCGTTGCCCATAGAAATAATAAATACTAGTACGTTTTCCTCATTATTTCTATGACATTGCCAAAATGCTTGATCGTTTTCCGAGTGTGAAGATAACAAAGACATTTACAAAATCACTAGTTCCAATGAAGTAGTCTACTTTTTGGAGAATATAATATTTTTGGTATTTTCATATCATCAGCTCGCTGAGTAATTTTTTTTTCTATTTATTCCTATTTGATTTTAAATTCGTTCATGTAATTATGGGTTTCAAAATAATAACAACAGCATAGAAATATAAAAGAATTTATTTTGGTATAATCATTAAAGCTATTTCAAAACACATATACACTAACAATATTCTAGACAACATTACATATTTACAAATATGAAATAATTTTAATACATTTATGTATCTTCTATGCTTACAATATACGCCTTATTAATATTTGTTAAAATGAGAATCGTGTGGCGGGTCGGGCGTTATTGTAACCATTACTTTGGTTTTCATTAAACTGTTCTAACTTAGATTTAAAATTACTCTGGTTGATTTGCTTTGATTGAAGGTTGCCCACAGATGCCTGAGGGGCGGAATACGAGGAAGGACCATTGTAAATGGTATTACCGCTATTGTTCTGACTGTCAACCAGCTTAGCTGCAGTCGGATGTTCAACTGAGTAGTCAATGCTACTGGTCAGTACTCTATCACCTTGGCCAGTTGTGTGTCCATTAACTAATTCTCGTGGCGCACCAAATTCATCAATCCGGAAAGAATTCAAGAAATTGTTTTGCTCTTTCTGCCCATCCAATTGGTAACTAACCGATGGAATCAATTGAAATGACAAGTCATTAGAGACGTAATTTCTAATATCTTTTGTATTTTGTTGACCCACGTTATTTTGCTGAATATTATTATTTGTAACAAAGTTTTCGGAATCTTCTTCATCGAATTTAGAAAATAAATAATAGTTCCGATCCTTCTTGTAGGTTAAACGTTTGTTTTCTTCTAGCGGATGTGGTATTGATCCAACAATTTTGTCTTGTAATTGCGCTGATATACCATTGTTGCTGTATAGTAAGTTAGTAAGAGCTTCTTGACTATTTAACAATTCAGGTTCGTTTGGTTCTACGTGTAGCATGGCTGAACCTATCGGTATTGTTTGAGATCGAACTATTTCGACATCTGAATTCGATTGTTTTGAACTATTAATACCTAAAGAGTTCTGTACATTTTGTGCCTGTATATTTGACTGTAGATTGTTGGCCTGCACAAGGTTTGCTGAATTTGGTCTGTTGTATATTTGCGCCGTAACTTCTGGTACAGATACTTGATACAGCTGGCCGCTGTATATTTGGTTTTGAGTATTACCTAAAATATTCGAAGAGACGCCATTACTTTGCAATTGAGATGCAACTGTTTGTTTCTGTGTTTGTTGTGATGGTGCTGTAATGTACTGAGCTGGCAGAATTGGATTTTGTTGGATGCGGTATTGATTGTTCGTTTGTGTGGTACTTGGTTGCGTTGTAGTGACTCTGTTTGCAGCGTTGTTGTCGTAATTTGTTCCTGAATACTGTGATGATGTCAGTTGAGATACATTGTTCGTGATTCGTGCAAGTTCTTCACTGTTTAGGTTTTGGAATGATGGAGATGTGATGTCCTGTTGTGCTAATGTGCTATATTCCTTGGCTACATTGATTGAATCGGCCAAAAACGAATACACCAATGCCTGTGAATTAGAAAGTTTATTATTTTTATTTCCTACTAATTTTCCAAGTGGGATGAAATTAGCTTTTGAAGATTTATTTAGTAATGGATTTGTCAAAACTAAATAGTTACTACTGCCAGCGTTTAAAATTTCTAAGCTATCAAAGTCTGTATCATTTTGATTTTTAAACAATAAAGCTGCGATTTTTTCTGGAATCGATATTTTTAAAGATACTGTCCTTTCTATTATATTGTTGGGTTCTTTGAGATACGGTAAATTGGATAGTCGGTTAGAACTAGGATTTAAGTATGTTTCTACAGGGGCTTCTAAATGAGTGGCAGGCTGTGCTATGACACGTGAGCTTTTGGTAGCAACAGCAGGAGTTTGAGATGTAAGGTTTTCACCACTGTCTTTTTCAGGTTGCGTAGGTAAGGAATTCTCTTCTGGGTAATCTACATAATTTAAATCTTGTTTATATTGGCTAAAAGGTTCCGGAGATGCTGTTTGTAGTATTGTATCTGTATCTTTGACAATATTATTCACAGTAATGTCAAGTTTTTCTTTTGTTAGTATATCAGCAAAAGTCAAATTCTTATGATTAGCGTTTACATGAGATTGTTTTACTACGGTAAGCTCAGGTTTATAGTATCCACTAGTAGGTATAAAAGAAGGTGTAGTAGGAGTTGCTCTTAATTGTGAACTTTGATAGTAAGCAGGTCGTTGATTGAAATCAGGTGATAAATACTGCCGGGATAAAACTATAGTATTATCAGATGGCGGAACATAAAGTTTTGAAGCTGGCTTAAATGTTGTTGGTGGTAAATATAAACGGGATGGTTTTGTTGGCAATATAGACGTTGGCTTATCAGTAAGCCGCTCGGAAAATGTCGGACTAGGTCTGGGAACGGGGGTTGGAGGTAAATAGTATCTAGAAGATTGGCTAGTAGTTGTGATCACTTGTTTCGCTGCTTCTGTTGGTCTATTATATATATAGGGCTCGTCAGGCTCAGAAACAATTTTTTCTTTTGGGATAGTAGCAGTTGGCTTATTATAAATATATGGAGTTGTACTATCAATCAATTTCGGAAATTGCGTGGTAGTTGAAGAAGGTCTATTATAAATATAAGGTTCTTCTGAATCAGACTCTTCATTTTCTAACTGAATTGTAGCGGTTGGTCTGTTATACGTGTACGGGGTTGGGTCATCGAACAGTTTCTGTGCTGTAGCTTGAGTTGGTCTATTATAAATATAGGATGTTGGTTCGGCAATCAACTTCGCCCCTTTTGCCGAAGGCTTAACAATCCAAGTTTTAACAGTTATACGTGATTTTGGTTTGTTTGGTTTGGGGTCTTGTATAATACGACTATAAGTAAGACTTTTCGTCACAATTGTGGAAGGTGCTTCTTGTAAAGTAGTACTTACCAAGTTTTGTTTGAATTCATTTCCTGTTGCTTCGTAAGCGTGTTGTGGAAATGGCGTTTGAATAGTGTATGGTTGTTGTACATCGTTTGTGTTATATTGCTGTTTTGTGAAAGAATTACTGAACTCAGCTTGTTTGAAATTATTCAGTTGAGAAGGTTTTGTATCGCCTAATTTTTGAACTTGTTGACCTCCTCTCTCACCTCTTTGAACGTTAATAGAATTACGTGAGTTCGTTTGAGCATCTTTAATATTTTGGTTTTGTCTGAATGGCTGTATGTTATCTAGCTTATAGTTCTGAGTAGGACGAGGTGATTGTATGTGGCCAGCATTAGAAACAGGAGCTGAATTCTTTATCTGTGTGTATTGAGCTGCGTGACCGTTAGATATAACATTTCCAGATTGTACATTTTGTGTAGGAACTTTGTTTTGGTACTGTCCACTTTGCCGTTGTTGTTGCCGCAGGAATATTTCAACATCTCGTTGTGGTGGTCGATTAGTGCTAAATGCTGCAGGTATGTATCTGGAATCCGGTGTTGTGGACGGATTAGTATTGTATTGATTAGAGTATGTCTGTTGGGGTTCTATGTTTTGTTGTGTTTGCTTAGATGGTACGTAAACGTTACTCGGTTGTCTTTCTGGACCAGCCAGAAGAGCACCGTTTGGAAATAATTGTCCTGAGGGTGGTTTATATTCCTGCATTACAATACGACTGTTTTTCATAATGTTTCTATCGTATGGATTTCTCATAGGATGTGTCAGCATTTTCTTGATATCTTTCATGAGTTGGGGTCCTAGTCGAAGGTTTCCAAATTGTTCATTGTTGTTGGTGAACAATGGTTCGGAGTTTTGGCATTTGACGTTCATCCACCAGTCGCACACGAACACTTCTTGGTTGAACAGTGTTCCATTGGGACAGAGGAAGGACTGGAAGCCGTAGGTGGAGCCGACGGTACATACTCTGAAGACTTGGCAGTTTGTTTCCAAGTCAGCGTAGTATCCTGGAAATAATAAACAGAATACTTACTATATTGTATAGCATAACATGATACAACATTATGGAAAAATTATAAAAAAAATCTTGCAAAGTTATAAGTAAAGTACCTAAGTAGTTTTGTTTTAATTATGATGTAACGAGATTCGTTATATCATATGTAGGAGATAGAAAACAAAATCTCTCAGACATCTCAGGTATATGTTTTTACACTGCGATATAAGTATCTAGGCTTCCTCCTACATAACTTTGTATTAGAAAAAAAATCAATGTCGTACGAGTATAAACGTGTCTATGCTTCAGTGCTGACTAATACCTACTTTCGTTGCAAGTAAATAAAGCTACGCTTTTGCGAATTAGTACCCTAAGTATAGATAATAAGATATAAAATATGTTGTACCAGGTTCTTTCCCGGCACATGAAAATCCAGTGCGGGGAATGGCTCCTAGTGTGGGGTAGTCGTTGCCAGGCTGTCCCGGGACTGCGAGTCGAATGTCCCAGCCGTGGCCGTTGTGGTCCTGTTGGGGACCCCTCCCGTTTTGAGCTTTGGCCCATGATATCATGAGGTACACTGAAAATTCACATCGTTTTAAAAATATTACCAGTGATTCAATATACAATTAATAAATTTTTTCTATATGTCCAACAGTGGCTTGGGACCGGACAATTGTCTGAAAATTTACTACCGTGTGTATTTTTTATATTATTCCAGAAAAATATATTAAACTGAACTGAATACTAAAGAAACTAATAGCTTGGTGTAAATTTGTACATCTTTTCTACTGTCTATCAATGCCACCATGATCCAGACTACATTATCAGGGAACGTTCTCACATGTAATTTTACTCCTTGCAAGTTGTGTTTCAACAAGTTTAAATAATATATCTACTGAATTCTCAGCCACAGTTCCCTTAAGGTGCAAATTATTTGTTCCACAATGCCAGTGTTGCAAGCATGATAATGGTGTGGAGACATTTCTCATAGTGTTTTTATATAGAACGCAATAAATGGACAAAAAGTGAATCAATACACTGACGTCTCACACGGCCTGTTGGGTGAATTGTTTAAAGGCCGCTGCATTTGCTTTAATCATTATAATGACAAGTCAATAAACAGGAGTTGAATAAAGAAAACGTTGCTTACATCATTTCCTACACTTACTAACAACAAGATCTCGAGTGTCAAACCAGAAAAGGGAGCCAACTATGATCTTTTAAGCAGCGCGTATTAAGAACTTCTAAGCTTTGACGTTTAATTTTATAGTACTAAATGAAACGTCAAAGTTCAGAAGTTCTTAATACGATTTGCTTAATTCGATGATGGTAGGCCTAGGTATCACGAGTTTTCCACCGTTTTTCTTATCTATACTCGCCAGCGCCTCCGCCAAACATTTATATGAGATTTTGTAAGGCGCCTCCTATCGGTGACGTGAAGAACTAAAATATTGTGCGTGATATTAGTTACTATAGATTACATATATTCTAAATGTATGGTGTGTTCAAAAAAATCGGTGTACTACTAATAAGTACACCTCTCTTTCTCCTTCGGACAATACAGGCATGATCATAAAAGTAAGAACGAACTAATGAATGATGGACTTAGGAAGCCATAATGTGATTCACGTGTACAAGTAACTCACCAATCTGAATCTTAGTAGACAGGTGATTGACCTACTTGGAACGAAGCCAAATTTGCATTTAACTACGCCTATATGTTACATGATCATACACAATGTAAGATAATACTTCCTACCATAACAATAATTTAAGATAATCAGGCTCATGTGAGCGAGTACTTTTGGTAATATTTATGCAAAGTTATTCACTTGCATGGGTAAGATTATGATAGACTTTTTAAATTCAATCAAAATTTTATGCTCGAAATTCAAATGTCAAAATATATTTTCAAAATATCAAATTGTAAGCTACCCTACAGTCGAGCAAATTTGATCTTTTACTAGCTGTACCCTGCGGTTTCACCCGCGTAGATTTAATTTTATTCCCGGGGAAACCTAAATGTTCAATAGTTTCTTGTATTTCATTTGCACTTAGAAAATAACTCATTATTACGTACCAATTATTTGCGTTTTTATACTCGTGATAATTTGTCAACGAAATATCCGATTGGAATAAAACTTAAACTTCTACATAAATACCCTTGATAACATATTGCTTAATTTGGATAAGGATTATTACGATACACATTTAACGTAGTTTCTTTCTTCAGATGATTTAATAGATCTTAAAAAGACCAACAAACCCTTACATCATTTTGTTCTTTTATCAATAGTTTTTGCTTTTTTTATATTTATTCGTACACCCGTAAATCCGTTGCTTCCGCTATTTATTCTAAACACACAAATTTTAAGAATGGATTACATTTTTAGGTAAAATTCTATGTAACTTTAGTATAACTTTGATACTACCTATTTTTAAAGACAAATTCTCAAGCTACGCGTATTATATCGACTGCCGCAACGAATAGTATCGAACCTACAAATCGCATACTTTTCATGCCACTGCCTATGTCTACCTTGGTGGTTTAAACCATATCTATTTCTAATTACAGAAAAGCAGTTCTGAAATTAAGCCTTGAAAATTACCAACAGGTAGGCAGACAGGCAGCATATTAAACCAAAGATCATGCTAAATGTTTTTTTTCCCATCTTTAATGCTCTCCATTTTTGAAACTACTCTCACCCCTAATATTAACTAGCTTCTGCCTGCAGATTCGCCTGATTGGCGGTAAGATTTCACATACAAACTTTCAATTGAACCCTCTTAGAAAACCCTTTCTTAGTGTATACCTACCTACACCTCACCAAGAACACACTTGTAAATTATTCATGTTCATATATATTATTTGTATATATATATATTTATTGCATAACTTATTATATGATTACTATAGGAAATCCATAATTAAAAATGATTAAATGTAGTTTATGGTTTATTATAAAGCTGGCTTTTTCACTAAAGATTTCACTGTGAACACAAATGTTTCTCTTATTTTTAGTAAAAAAATTTTTGGTTATCTGTGGTTTTCAATTCATTTGTTTACAACTTTTTAATATGTATAAAAAAAAACCCATCACAATGAAAGTTGTAAGGACTTTACATTGTAAATATAGATAATAAAATATGATAGTGTTGAATTTGAATTGGACAGCCACCCACTTTCCTCTAATATTGACTAATTACTTCTACAATCACAGAGTGCTTGCTTTATCATTATTATATCATGTTTACGTTGCACTGCACACAACAAATAATCATCAAGAAATTAACTCACATTGATTGTGTTATCTCACACAAAAATACCTTGCACATAAATAACCTTATATTTATTTATCATTTTATACTATTAGGCCACATGCTTGTAATCTTTTCTTTCATAATTAAACATTTGTCTCAAAGTCTCCTTGAAGTCCCTCATTAAAAAACATCACCTAAGATACTCCTTGGTGGCTGGTAAATATAGTCCCATTTCTTTTTGTGATACTGATTTCAAATATAATGGGCAGAGTTTAAGTCTAACCCATGTTTTGTAGGAGGGCTCCTTCGTCCAATGAAGAAAGGTATATTTTTATTGAATTTCATTAATTCTGATGATAAATAATAAATGACTTCAAAAACCCATGGAGGATTCCAATCTCTGTTTTTTTTATTACTTTTAAATTTAAGAACTAAATTCTGCACATAGTTGAGGAGTCCGGTCCAATTGGACACATATACAAGTATTCAAGAGAGACAAAAATAGTTTTCACTACTTCTGCCTTACTTCTGAAATTATTTCTGAATGGCACATTAATCACAGAGATATCATCAAATTGTTGTTTATTTCCTTTATTACCCTAGTCTTTACGAAACACAACAATAGCTGAGGCTGTGCACACATTGCCAACGGCAAAGTCGAAAAGTTTAGCAAGCCGAACCACGTTGAGAAGTCTCAGCTGGCTTAGTTAACTCTGGTTAACTATGTTAGACTTGGTAATGTCAACCTAGTTCTATTCATACTTATATGTAAACTTAAGATGATTCGTAAAGTTCCTAAGTAATTCTACTACCAATAAGGTTCGCGGGATCACATAAAATTAAGTCAGCCAGCACCCATGAAATCTCTGTAAATCCTAATAGACAAGGGTTGTGATTGGTTAACTGACTAAAAGACTCTCGCCGACTTAACTTCACGATGTTTCTCCTGATTGCTAATTAGGGTGCACGTGCTATGTCTTCAAATTCTTCACTGTGACTCCTCGGTGGCCTTTCGGGCTCTTCCTTTTCGATACATGGCTGAACTCGGCTTTTACAACCATGGGAGGCTGCAAAAAGCCTATACTCTATACGATCACTCACACATAAGACTGTTCTACAATATGTAAAAACAAATAAAAGAACTATACTCCGACTGTGAAAAGGTATGACAAACCCTTAACTTTCCTAATGATCTGTTAAAATAACCGAGAGATCACGATTAAGCCCTCAAACGAGCCCCCATACTACCCAACTTTGCACCTAGAGCAAAGTTTACCGTAACTTTATGACTGCAATAGCATACAAACAACCCTCAACTTGGTAACATAAAACATAACTTGGGGAAACTTTTATCTCTCCAACGTAAGTTTTAATGAAATATTTACAAACTTCAAACGCGTTAGTTATTGAATTTGAATGCGCTGATCGTGGGCTTGCTAATTAAATTCTTCTTTATTGCTATTGCTAATGTTTCTATAGATTGCTAGACGTCGCAAGGCATCTTATTGCAGCTACATTACAGTTAGTAATGTACAGATAGGCAGACACTAAAATAGCCGATTAAAAAAAATGGAATAAATAAACTGTCCTAAAAGTAGGTAATAGGATAAAAGTTAGGGAAGGTTTATGATGGTCTTTTTATATGATCTAAAGATTAAAGTATTGGAAGTAATTATAATATTTATAATCTATACAAATAAATAAAATTGAAGTATCTGTTTGTAATTCCAAAATAACAGCTTTTCACTAAATGCATATGGAAGTATACACGCTACTGACACAAAAAAACGAAGTTTAAATTTTTTCTCTGTCTGTCTGTCTGTCTGTCGTCCTGCCTGTCTGTCTGTCAGTCTGTTTGTTCCGGGTAATCTCTGAAACGGCTGTACCGATTTTTGCGGGACTTTCTCTGGCAGGTAGCTGATGTTCTAAGGAGTAACTTAGGCTACTTTTATTTATTAAAAATATTAGGGTTCCGCAACAATAAGGATGAAAGTAAATCTACGCAGTTGAAACCGCGGAGCACAGCTAGTAATATAATATTATTGATATCCTCAAGCCCTTAAAACCCCTTACGCATTGGTTATGAACTAACAATTATAAGTAAAATGCTACATTGTCTTATTTTTAAACAAAAATCCGTTACAATACCCAAATTATTTAATAACAAAATATATGAGGCATCTATTAGTGGGATAGGAAATTTCTTATACTACGGAATCACAAATGTCTGACCTCTAATAAATAATAATGTTTCGACTCTTAAATAACCCTGTTTTAACACTGTATTTGGTAGAAAATAGCAGACATTATCTACTATAAAATGGACTGTGTTTATCACAACCATAGATAAAGAAAAAAAACACGACTCTTTATCTTTGATCACAACCGCTTCGTAGTAAAAGCCAACCTTACCGATAACAACGAAGCTCCTCATATTTTGTCCATCAACACTACACAGTACAATATCACTAAGCTATCGTCACTTTATAATTCCGCACTAGTATTATGGATTAGTTCTCCGTAGATCGCATGATGTTCACTCGACGGCCCGCGCGAATGTGTAAGTCGGTTCTCGGTAGTAGAGGTAGTAGAGGTGGTTTTTACTGCCAAGCTGGTAGTATAGTCCACAGTAGGGTGTGGTTGCAGTAGGCATTTGCGGGTTATAGGTTACTCTATTTTATATGGTAATTGAAAATGAACTATCCTTTTTACATTCAAAAATAGATTGGTGTCAAATATATGCCTTAAAATTCTTGAGCAAGTGGACGTGGTCGTAATGCGTGAAATTCATTTCATAAACATGATACTTTTTGAGGAATATTATGCTATTAGGTAACTTAGAACTTCCTAGAAAAGTTCTCGACGACGAGGAGGTCGACGACGTGGGTACACGGATAACCAAGCTAAAGTGGAGATGGGCAGGACACTTAATGAGACGGGAAGACGGAAGGTGGACCAAAGTGGTAACTGAATGGTGGCCGAGAGGAGGGCGAAGACTAACGGGCAGACCACCCGCCCGGTGGGCCGACGATATCGCGCGGACGGCTGGGAAACTGTGGTGGAGACTAACTCGGGACCGAGAGCGGTGGCGTGTCACAGGGGAGGCCTATACCCAGCAGTGGGTGCATGTGGGCTGAATATGATGATGAGAAAAGTTCTAAACTAGATTGAACGTGTTGAAACAAATTTGCCTACTTAAGTAAATTATAGAAATGGAAGAAACTTACATTTAGCACCGTTCGTGAAGTCTACAAAAGATGTGAACAATATTCGCAACTCTTTTACCTTTTATCTTGAACTTGCTGCTGGTCATAGTTTCAACGTGAAGGTATTTACTATACTTTTGTCTAACCTGAAAGTTCATTCTATATATTACTGAAAGAATATTCATATTGGATGGTTTAAAGACTTTCAAGGAATACCGTAAATACAAACTTACAGACCTTGTCTCTTTTATATGTAGTTATGACTAGCTGTAAACCCTAAAATTCTGCTATCTACCAGTGCAAGTCTCGTTATAATCGGTCCAGCCGGCAGCCAGTGCAAGTTTCTAAGATTAGTCGGAACAAACAGACAGACAGTTTTTTTAAGTAGTTACCGTTATACTTTTAGTTTTAGAAAAGCTGTTACTTTAGAATTACAAACAGACACCTCAATTTTATTTATCATAATAGATATAGGTATAGATATTAGTTTGGATTATCCCAGGAAAATGTCGGCTATATGGATCCTACTTCTAACACTCTTTGTAAAAAAATAGTTTACGCAAAATCATTACTCATTACCATAAAATTAGATCACATAATTTTTAGTAAATGCACTAAAGGAGCAAAACCTAACGAATTTCAATGATTTGCCGTCGCAAAAAGCGTGGAATGTGCATATGCACTTATTAAGATTGCATGTTACTGCGTATTATGAAAATTTCATCCGTTTTGATTGTCATGAGAATGGCTTGGAAAAACTGGGTGTACCAATAACTGTTACTTCAGAGAACATTACCAATACAATGCATATTAGCCTTATACAATTATATTGCATTATCATTTACACCAATAATATTACTTTGGCAACAATTATTGCTTTAATTAATTAACAGTAACGTTTTTTTGCCTAGATCGATTTATCGTCCCCGAATCCCCCTACATTCAAAATTCATGAAAATCGTTGGAGCCGTTTCCAAGATTCAGATTATATATAAATACAAGACATACGCTCATACCTGTATTCCCCGAAGGGGTAGGCAAGTATAACAACACCCACTTTTCACCGAAGATGATTAAGTGCCAACGTGACACATGGTGAGTCTATCGCCGTTTCAAACACTATAATTTCGTCTTTGAATTAATTCTCAGACATATGCAGGTTTCCTCACGATGTTTTCCTTCGCCGTAAAGCACGTAGTGTGAAATCACTTAGTTGAAAGGTAAAGATAGGTAGTAGAATCGAAGGTATTTTCATTTTCGTTATGAGATTGATACACGACTGCCAAAAACATTGTGTATTGGATTAAGGATACACGTCTTTTCTTCCCTTTTTTTTTTCTTTTATTGACGAGGTTGAAACCTTCAAAAGACCCTGGCTATTGGGTGGACGTCTTTTCCTTTCTATATGAAGGTGACTAAATCATAACCACTTTTATAAAGTTTTTATGTTAACTAACAACTATAATGGTGTTAAATTATGATGTGAACCAAACCCAACGTGTAAATAATGTATCCATTGTTAAACTGCCAATTGAAACAGCCATACCATATATCAGCTGGTGCGAAAATTGATAGCATTGCTAACGTACTTTACTTGTATCTTGTTATTATGAGATTTATTGCTAACTAGCTGTGCCTCGCGGTTTCACCCGCGTAGATTTAGTTTCATCTTTATTGTCCGGGAACCCTAATATTTTTAATAAATAAAAGTAGCTTTACTCCTTGAAACATCAGCTACCTGCCAGTGAAAGTCCCGTTAAAATTTGTCCAGCCGTTTCAGAGATTACCCGGAACAAACAGACAGACACTAGACAGAAAGACAGACAGATAGACAGACAGAGAAAATTTTTAAAACTTGCTTTTTCAGTGTCAGTAGCGTGTACACTTTCATATGCATTCACTGATAAGCTGGTATTTTGGAATTACAAACAGACATTTCAATTTTATTTATCTGTATAGATTATTATAGTTTATGCTTGATGGCGATTGAAGTGAGTCCGTCGCTTTGGTGAGTTTATCGTCTTGTGACAAATGATGGTGAAATGACGCCCCATATTTTTGCGGGTTTTGTAAAACCTCTCGGAACCCTCCAGGAAAGCAAAGAAAGCACATTATTAAAAAACATGCCAAGTAAATAAAAAAACTCTAACAAATTGGAGTCGTCTTTATTTGTGACGCGAACTTCGATGGTGTTTATGAAAAACAATTTAAAAATTAGGTATACTTACACTTCAAATTCAGACAGCAATCTCGAAAGTCGGAAGTAGCTATATTGAATCAAAAGTGGTTCAATTATTAATCAGACCAATTTAGTGCGAAGTATATTACATACTCATCTCAGCGTAATTATGCTCATAATTTATGACGTTAACCTGGATTGAGGCGGTAAATAGCGCATTTGGTTGAAAGTGAATCGTTCATAATTACTGGTTCGAAACATGTTAAAATACATTATACATAGGATACGCCAGTCTTAACAACTGAATAGCTGCTGTTTCCGTATTCGCAAGAATTTATTAATTTAAAGCCCTTTAATAACCTTGTATTGAGGCAAGTTTGCTTATTCTAGATAGCTGTGCTTGGCACGTTGCATTGCTATATATTTTATTGGGGTGGGTTTTTTTTGGGGGTTTGGTGGGAGGGTAAGCCTTATGGTTTAAGGGCTTTATGTAAAATCTGGTGACCAGTAACTTTGAAATAAGTGCCTACCTCAACAAAGTTTGGAATAAAGCTTAGAAGAGATATTAAAAAGCTGTTCTTTTTTCACAGTGTTTGAACCATAATGTTTGTGTGTTCGTAAAGCCCTAATAATCTAAATATATATAACTCAAAGGTGACTGACGGATCAGGCTGAATTTTGGCATGCAGGTAGATGTTATGACGTAGGCATCCGCTAAGAAAGGATTTTGATTAATTCTACCCCCAAGGGGATAAAATAGGGAATGAAAGTTTGTATGAAACTAAATTTTCGCGGGTGAAACCGCGAGGCACAGCTAGTGATTCATATAACAATAATTAAATCAGATTTAAACAAATTTGGTTCAAGGTCCTCTAATCGGTACTATCGCTATTTAAACAGTTGTTCTTGATAACTTAAGTATTTACGATAACTATAAGTAATTACTGATGAATACGTCTATTTTTGGAATTCCAAATACGGATTTCTTTAAACACGTTCAAATGTGAACGCTTTTACATTTCTCTAAGAGTTTTTATTGTCAGCTAATGTTTAAAAACATCAATCACTGGCCTCAGGAGGTACTTGCTTTCCCTTAAGAGAATAATCAATCTATTCTGTTCGTCGTCTCTTTGTGCTTGTCCATTGTTGTTAACAACAGCACTGCACTATTTCATATTAAATACTTATTATAGCTTGTTCAACGAATACCCTCAGGGTTAAGGCTTCGAATCGAATACGGTATATTAGCTCGTTACATCTCAGGCCTACATTCTTTGACAAGATTAACAAACTGTTTGGTATGCCTTTCAAGGGTTATAGGACCTGAATGAAACCAGGATATGCATAAAAAAGGTTTGTTATAATATTATTCACATAGTACCAAACATATTTATGTAACTCAATACAACTTTCAATAGCGCGATCTATTTCACACACGCCATCTACTTACAAATAGTGAAACTAAAATAAATGATATAAGAGGTACAATTCCATTCAATCAAATGTCCCCAATTCTTTTTGTAATAGTTTTAACATGTTTTAAGTACAACCACGAAACCGGGTCGATATTAACACAACCCACTTTTTTGTACAAATTACACGCGCTTACATTCCCTTTGACACAGTATATGAATACATCCTTGTTGTTCTTAAAAATAATATTGCATACAATTTTCAGTAATATCTCCGCGTATTTCTTTCTCCTGTGTTCTTCTAATGTAAACATATGGCAGAGGGTTCCTGCCTCGTTGATGAAAGCCCATGATATCAGCTGGTTGTCTTTGAAGAGGCCGTATCCTAATTTGCTCTTTATAAGAAGAGCAAAGTACCAACTAGAGGTGGCGTACTTATGAGGCCATGTGGAGTTTACCATGTCTACATGCTCTAGCGATAGGAAGTCCAAAGTTATATCTTCTGGCAAACTGGAATTATAAAACTTAACATAAATGAATATGCTCACGCCATCTCAGAAGGGTCTCCGAAAAGATAAAGGTGTTTTACCTATCTTGGTACCCACTCTTCACGGAAGATGCTTATGTACCAACTAGACTAGGTGAGACCAGACTATAAATACTTCTTGAAATTTCGTATCAGACGTGTGCAGGTTTCCTCACGATTTTTTCCGCCACCCTAAAACGCAAGGTATAGCGTCGACCTTTTAAACGTGTCTAAAGCTATACTTGGGATACAGCTCGTCTGATAATAAACTGCTACCTGGAAACGCTTGCAATCAAGTGCCATTACCAACCTTTAAAATTGTTTGCTTTGAGAACATAGTGAAATGATCCTGATCTAATACAGTGTTCACCCTAAACTTTTCTCCAATGAAACAAAACTACTCTATGGTATTATTTGTTTGCCTGCCACGTTAGCCTAGTGGTTGCAAGTGCTACTGCGCAACATGAGGTCCTGGGTTGGGAGAAGTGTTATTGCTTTTTTCCGTCTGCAATCTAACAGAAACAGCCCGGAACCTGTATGTCAACAATAGGTTCGACTCTATAACATGAGACTTTAATACCTCTGTCTACGTCTTGGGAGAATAGGCGTGAACATCTCATTTTTTTTGTAAGCTGGAGGAAAACTCCCATACGTGTGAGTAATATCCCATCCCATATGTAATACTGAACCGAGTCAATAATATTTTTTGGTACTTACGTGACGTCAAATAACGATGTATCCTTACTCAAAAAAAAAGTTTGCGATGGTAGTTCAGAATTAATTACAACGTTCACATCTTGGACCACTTTTGAAACACATTGTATGATATGTTTGGGAGCAAATGGTATAATAATTGGCCTGTCCCAGTTTATTATTTTCGTTCCTCTCAATGCTTCTTCTATAGCAGTCGTGTCTTCTGTTGGGGTGTGAATTATAATCTCGTAAAACCCTTTCTAAAACAATAAATAAATGATAGTAACAACATTTCATTTTTTAATAATAAATAAAACTAAATCGTAATGATTACTTTGCAGAGCTGGGGGCCTACCACCATAGTTTTAAGCAGAGCTTATTAAGAACTTCTAAGCTTTGACGTTTGATTTTGGTAACGTAAAATTAAAAGTGAAAGCTAAGAAGTTCTCATCATAGTTGGCCCTCTGACAACGCTCTTAGTACTCTAGTAATACAGCTATTTTGTAAATGTAACTACAGATGGCGTTAGTCGTTCAAATGTGCTTATCGAAACAAAATGTTTTATTGAGATTAAACTGGTACTTATGGTACTAGACATCTTGATCTAGATATGGAAATCAACTTATGTTGGGAAGCAATGTTGATTTATGTATGAAAATGTATACGTAAGTAAGTAAGTAGTAGCAATCAAATAATTAATCTACAAGAAAATATCTATAAAATGTGTAAGCATTATTTTATCTATAGATAAGCAAACCTTACCTTGTCATTGATAGCAACCATTCCATTAGAAACGTCACCAGAAGGGCAATATACTTCAAATCCATAACCTAAACCTTTCTGGTTCAATTCCATTTGTGTCTCCAACACGGAGTGAGCGCATATATTTCTAGGCCAATTTTTTTTGAAAATTTCTTGTAGATCGATCCATTTTGCGATAGAAATGTTCAGTAAAAGTTCCTCAGCCATTGTCGTCCACTCACACTAGTAGGCAATCTAAATTATAAGTGCCTTTACACACACTGTATCCAATATAAAATTGCGTAAAGTTAGCTCCCACATACAGTACTACCCACTTATAGCGCTCTCTCTCTCTATCTAATTACACTACGGGAATAATACTAGAATTTCTCTGACACCTTGTGTGTGTGCGACAAGTTTAGGTGTACCCTTGCGTGTGTGCGACAATACTCTACCAATAGAAGCTGTCATGCTATTAATCTAATTTGTGCTGTACGGTCTACACAGAGAGCTTTAAATGTAATGAGCTGAAATGCTTTAAAACGATGAGGTTGTCTATTAAAGTTATATCTATACATACATACATACAGATAAATAAAATTGAAGTGTCTGTTTGTAACTTAAAAATTACAGCTTTTCACTAAATGAATATGAAAGTATACACACTACTGACACTAAAAAACCAAGTTTTAATTTTTTTCTCTGTCTGTCTGTCTGTCTGTTTGTTCCGGGTAATCACTGAAACTGTTGGACCGATTTTAACGGGACTTTCACTGACAGGTAGCTGATGTTTCCAGGAGTAACTTAGGCTACTTTTATTTATAAAAAATATCATGGTTCCGCGACTTGAAGCATGAAACGAAGTGTACGCGGGTAAAACCGCGGGGCACAGCTAGTCGTATATAATATATTTATAGCTTGCGTCCGCAGATTGGCCTGTGTGACTGTACTACTAAACTAAAACATAAACTTTCAACCCTCATTTTACACCATTAGGGGAAGAATTTCGGAAAATATTTTGTTTGTGGGGACCTGCAACTCACAAAGATCAAATTCACCAAATTTCCTGTCTCTAGGTTCAGCAGCTTGCTGTGCGTTGATATATTATTAGTCAGACAGTCAGACAGGACTTTGAATTCTATATGTATCTATTGAATACACCTATAACGAAACTAGGTTAGAAGAACATTTTGTTATCACATAAGAACAAACGGAATTATTTAATCATAAAATAATGTATTGTTTACATTGCATTATCTAATATGCGCGTCTATGCTTGGGTGGAACTCGGTAGGAATATATTTCGCGTTATGAAGTATAGACATATTGCTCACGACTGTCTGCCCCGAAGCGGTAGGTAGACGTTTACATATAGTACACCCACATTTCGTCACTTATATTTAAGTCACATAAACAAGGGTGAGCCTATTGCCACTAACTCCGGGCTACTGGGAAATTAGACAGTAACACTGTACAGAACCCGGTGACCGAACCCAGGACACCTCGTGTTCCGGAGTAGCGTTTGCAACCATTAGACCAACTATATTTTTATAGAGTCGGATGTAATATATTTTTTTCTTTAATATTATAACAACAATGTCATCTTAGAAAAACAGTTTTTTTCAAAAGAATCATTTCCATTCTACCTCAAGGCAAAGTTGTATTGAAATTTTACTATAATTTTATTGGCATTGTATAGCGCCATCTCTACTCTAAAGTCCGGAACGAGAACTACATGAATACCGTAGGTTGGCATTTTGTTTCAGCTAAAAATTCACCAATTTCAACACAAACATATGTTATTTTTATGACGATTAGCCCTCACTAACGAGGATTCTGGTGAAAGAAAACATTGAGTCAGAAATTCAACGGCAACATTCGAAATCCTGGGCTGATATTTGCTATGATGATATAAATATGATGTATATAAGTATGATCACAGTAAAGACTTAGCTTTACAAGCAGTAAGGAATATAGACCATTTTTTTAAATAAGACTGCCAAACGTCAAACTTATAGACTTTGAAATATTACTCTTTTATTTACTGTAAATTGTTCGTCTTGAAGTTAAAGCGCAAGATAGAAGTTAAAATACTACTACTCACTATTCTGCTTATAATCCCGTAGATATGCGTGTCTGTGTGACATTTTTAACGATTTATTCCTCGATTCCTTACTGCTTATATAGCTTCCATGTATATTGTGGTATGATTTTCGTCATTGTACACCCTGGGTTCTTAAACCTACGTATTCTGTGTAATTCGAAAGGTCTTAGGATGTCTCTGTCATGGGGTCAGTTGGGTCCGGACGTCGCGGGGCTTTTAGGCTTTGCATTTAAATGGTCCATTAGGACGTAATTGCCCTGGTCCCGTCGCCAGGAATACTAAGCAGAAGGACTTCTTTACCATACTCTGATTAATCAAGCGCTGTTGTTACTAACGATGCAATTAATATCTCACTTTAGACCTGGGGCCTTACCATGAGCTCTTATTGCCATGATAGTTTCACTCATTTATGAGACAGATGTATGTGACGTGTATACATCTGTCACTGTCGCACAACTGAATTAACATTACAATAAGAGCTCATTGTTGGGCACCTGGCTAGCTTTGGCGTTTCATTTTGGAACCGTGAAATTAAACGTCCACGCAAAAAAGTTCTTAATACGTGCTGCTTAAACGATCATAGTTGGCCCCCAAGCGCCCGAAGTAGCCGAACTAGGTACGTGAAATATGGTTCCATATCGGTATGGTTTGATGTTATTTGCTTTTGATTCTATACTAGCGACCTGCGCTTGCTTCACTTCGGGTTACGATTTTTATGACATTAAACTTTCTCGACTACCTATCTATAATTATAATATCCTACTTCTTCGTAAAAACCGTATGAAGATTCATAACGTTCTTTGGAAGAACGATACGTTCAAACAGACAAAATAATTTTGTATAGAAATGTCGACGTCAATACTATTCAAAGAAGACACCGGTGGTAAATTCTCGACTTTCATAAGTGCATTACCAGGGCCTAAACTGAATAAACATTTTTCATTTCCATTTTCATTTTTACTCATCAGCTACCTGTCCTTATCACATATTTTAGGGTTACCACTTGATTCAATGCTAATTAACCGATCACCAGCTGTTTACACTATGCGACTGCCATCTGACTTTCGCAATTCCGTTTACGAGGAAATCTAGTTAATAGCCTCTCTTAGGCTTCCAACAAATCAATGCAACGATTGCCAAATATGACTATCGTGAGTTATGTGAGTTATGGAGATATCGTTAGAAAAAATAGGTATTATTCCTTAACTTCTTCGTAAAAAAATATCCTCACATGTGGTTCACATCACATACTAGGTACCTAGGGCCTTCTCCTGCGAACACTTTCAACCTCTTATTGCCATGATAGTTTAACTCTTCTTATGAGGCGTATATGACGTGTATAAATTTGTCACTGTCACATTTTCATACAAAATTATTTTTATTTTTTTCTACCTATTTTTATCTTGTATACGTATCTTGATACGATTTTACTAATATGTAGAAGCATTCCGATAAGTTTATAGCTAAAAATATCACTATTATATTTTTAGATAGTAGACAAAAGTCAAAGTCTTAAAAAAGCGTAATTGAAGCGAGGGCGAGACGCTAGTATCCAATATTTAAAAAAAAAACTAAATTATTTCAAGATATTCTATAAGATAAAATCATTTGAAGTGAAATCATATCAGCTATATAAATACGAGGGCTCTGAAAGCGGCCTATAGGTAATATTTTTGCTCGTTAACGCACATAGAAGGCGCTAGGCCTCTACTAAACGGGTAATCCTTGTGGAATTCAGAGTAGGCACTACCATAAAAAAGGTCCGTTCCACTTTCGCCCTCTGAACTTTTAAGGCCCTGAGGTCAATATTATTACGGTATGACATCCTTATATAGCATAAAATTAGATCAAAAAGGGTAAAGGGCGTTGTACGTTATTGAATTGTGAAATACTTGATGGACACTCGTGTAATACTTATGTAAATGTACGAGAGGCTCATTGGTGCTGGCCCGGGTGAAGGGACGAATTCATAAGTATCAAAATTAAGTATCAACCGACATAGGTATTATACTAATTGTTTCAACAAGTACCTATAACGCATTTTACTGGGATTAGTATCCTAACCATTTCCAACTAGCTGTGCCCACGGTTTTACCCGCGTAGATTTAGTTTCATCCTTATTGTCGTGGAACCTTAATATTTTTAATAAATAAAAGTAGCTCAAGTTACTCCTTGAAAAATCAGCTACCTGCCAGTGGAAGTCCCGTTAAAATAGGTCCAGCCATTTCAGAGATTACCTGGAACAAACAAACAGCGAGACAGACAGAGAAAAAAAATAATCTTGGTTTTTTAGTGTCAGTAGCGTGTGCACTTTCATATGCATTTAGTAAAAAGCTGTTATTTTGGAATTACAAACAGACATTTCAATTTTATTTATCTGTATAGATATAGATGTATAGATTAATTCATTATTTACCCCGCAGCGGGTGTGGCATCTAAATTACATTCTTCGTGTAAAAAAAACTTGAAGCAAACCTGAATATCTGATAGGAAATTCAAAGAAAAAATATCCTACCTCCATCCTATAATATAACATTGCCTACATCTTACAAAATTTTGCTGTTAAATGTCTGCTCGTATGCTTCCTTAGTGGTTTTAAAAATGCGCCATTAGACGAATATCGTCCTGTATTCATCTACACTCATATCACTATAGAAACGTTTAATAAAAATTTTATAACATCTTCAGTTAATTATCTTAAATCTAAGTAGTCTAAGTTACTCCTTGTTACATTAGCTATCCGTCAGTGAAAGTCCCGTCAAAATCCGTCCAGCCGTTTCGGAGATTACCCGGAACAAACAGACAGACAGGCAGACAGACAGAGATATTTTTAAAAATTGGTTTTTCCGTGTATTGTGCATTGAGTGAAAAACTGTTATGTTGCAGTTACAAACAGACACTTCAATTTTATTTATCTGTATAGATGTATAGATATACGGAAATATAAGGATAACAATCACAATACTCAGGGCATAAACTTAACAATATAATCAACTCGAGCGTAGTAAACAGAATCATCCGTAAACTGTGATATCACGTCTTGAGCACGTCGGTAATATTCCCCGAACGAGGTCATCGTGGCATTTCATATAGTGTTGTTATTAGTACTGTGTTTGATATCCATAACTAGCTGACCTATACGTGCATTGTTTGATGGTATCCCTAGTATTCTGATAGATTTTATATTCATGGATTTATATAATGAACTGTTCTTAGGAAAAATTCGAATATGTATAACAAAAGACAAATTTTGGTTTAACGAGGAATAAAGCTTCACTGAAATTTGATTTTTTTTTCTATGTTGTAATGTAATTTTTTTTCCCATTTTATTTTTTACAATCTTTTTTTAATCTAATAGTGCAAATCAGCATTTAACATTGGAGTTTAGAATTAGTGCTGACCCCTCCATACAAACTCTCGTAATTTCCCTGGGCTAATACTCGTAGTTTCGCTTGAACGATAGCTCTGTTTTTTATTTAGTTTATTGAAATTGCATTCAACTTTGATTCTTCTGTTTTCTGTAAATTTTAATAAATAATTACAACTCTACAATACTACGAGTATAGAGAGCACACACAATCAAACTCAAAAATATTGTAAGCATCCATTTGATATAAGTAACACTAGGTACATAGGTAGGTATAGGTACCTATGTTGGACATCATCACAAACATGAAATCACATATTTCACACAAAATTAATCTCGATATGCCATAATCGTAAATGTTTAACACAGTGGAAAAATACGGCAAACTGTACTTAAGTCATTAATAATCGCATCGTAAAACGGGAAAATTTCAATGGATATCCCATCGTCGGGCCGGTTATCCATTAAATAAATTTTATTCGTGTGATAAGGCGCGGGGCGGGCGGCGGCGGCTAGGCGGGCGCCGGCGAGACGCCCCAGTCGCCGCCCGCCGCTCGCACAGCGACGACGTTCCACCCGGTCGAGCCAGCCGAGCTAATTTTACACGCCACTTACCCATCACTGGCCACATAACCATTAGCTAACTGTGAACTGTGCTAGTGTGTGCTACCCGACCACGACCACCATCTCTCGCCACACCGGTAAGTGCCGCAAAACTTTGACACGACATTTCTTTATCAGCAGATGAGATGTTACGGCCATTTTATAGAATGAGAACATTCAACCTTGAGTCGGTGTCAGTATTTTGGTCATTGTTACTACAGCTATACAGCTGACGTGAGAGTTTTCTCGCGAATCTAGGTGTAATTCCAATAGTTGAACTTAGCGTTTATAAATAGAATATGAGGAATTTTCATTAAGAAGCGCGTATCGGTCGAGAGGTTGTTTGTCATAAATATTCTGGAAGAAAACAACAGCCGGAATGATGTCAAGGTACGGACACCTCGTAGTTAGCAGCGCCCTCGCAGCACCGTAAAGTGTAACGCAATCATTGAGATATGTTTTCATTGCAGCCATTATAGTCGTAAAACGCTTCTTGCCTTTTCTTCTTCATGAAATATTCTTAAGGGGCGGATGTTTATACACGAATATTTTGTTGTATGTAACACTT
Organism: Watsonalla cultraria; assembly: GCA_964035505.1. Classification (NCBI taxonomy): domain Eukaryota; kingdom Metazoa; phylum Arthropoda; class Insecta; order Lepidoptera; family Drepanidae; genus Watsonalla; species Watsonalla cultraria. The sequence goes on from OZ037728.1 coordinate 7,467,433, forward strand.
AATGGTATTTTTTTATTCTGATAGATAATATATATGTTTATTCAGACGTTTGACAGTTATTGTAAGATATTATTTGCGAATTTTATATCTCGGCTTCTATCGGTTAAATTTTATTGCCCAAGGAATCATAGTAAATGTAATTTCCTATCATTTATCTTATGCGTGCTTTTATCGTAAAACTTATATGCGTTCATAACGGTTTCATAGCATTCGGTCCATAGTCGTCAGTGACTTTATCTACAAAGACAGAGTTTCGATCTTTGCTAAATTCATATAATGTATGCGATTAAAGCGGATATTTTGTACCTTAGTCTTGGATGTTCTGTTTTTAACTACACCTTAATTTTCCAAGAAGTTTTCGGAGTAGGTCAATTTGTGCGGAAATGTCTCACGAATATCAATTGAACTATTTGCCAGTTACTTTTAAACATAAACTTATATTTTATTCAACCAACAACTACCTCAGTGGATAAATCAAAGGTAACATTGCGGACTTCAAAAGCAAACTCTAAAGTCAATATTTGTGGATGGAAATGCGGTGCGTAGGTATTCAGGAGCTCGAGACTGAATCCCTGTTAAAGCGGGTGTTTCTGACACATTTTGCGTCCCTATTTAGGCACTAACCAAACTTGCAATGTTAGCTTATACAACAAGAAACAAGGACGTCCCTGCTAGCTACTTCCCGCTACCATTTGTTCACGATAATTGTTTGACCCTTACCTTAGTTAAACTTGCTTTGACTTCAGAACTAACGATCGTTCTACGTGTGAGTCAGTGAGAAATTATGAAGGGAGTAACTCGAAGATTGAATCATACTTAAAGATCATTAAGCGTAAAGTTAAGAAGCATGGTAGAGGAAGAAACCCCTACTATGATTTTTCCGGACTTACTAGTAGTTCTTGTTTCGACAACACTTCACTTTCCCAACTGGGGACTGTATACCTTACAGAGGATTGTAGCAAAATAATTCTATCTTTGAGTAGCATTATGTTCCTGCGATAAGTATCTTCATAAGGTAACTCACGAGTACTACTTGGTTATACAAGAATTCATACGCTGTAGTAGTCGCTTACTATAAAGCGGACTGTCTATGCTTGTTTGTCTTCGAAGTACAAAAAAATTAACGTTTTGTAAGTAAGGGTTTCGCATCATCATACTAGGTTTAGATTGAAAAAGACAACTAACATTGAGAAAATTATCAGCTTTACCTTCAGTACAAATTGAGAATCAATCCCTAAGAGATGGACTTTCCATATGCTGATCTATTAAGTTTTCCAACTCTTTGATTTAAGGAAACCACGTTGGGCAACATAAATCTTTGCTGAATCTGTGCTATCGGAACAACGTTTATTCCCCAACATTTTATGATTTCGAGTAAGCATCCCACAATAGCAACAAAGAGAGGTACAACTTTGAATCCCCACAGATCCCGTTATCGCAAGAGGGATCTTATCGACGATCGGACATGAAAAAGGGCAAAATCTCTAAGGAGAGAAGGCTTGGGCTACATAAATCCCCGCTGTTATTAAGGGTCTGCAAAACCAACCTTTAGTGTAACGGAAATTAGAGGCAAATTAAATGTACTGGAGCTGTTTTACAAATTACAAGCTGAGGTTTCACTATTTCTGGCGTTGAGATTTTTCAACATGATAGGTTAAAATAATTCTTGAAATGTTTACCAAGAAATAGTCAGTATAGATTTGTGTAATAATCCTAAGGCCAGCTTAGTGCGCGGTCGTCTATCCACCACAATAAGGATTAACCACAATTAGATAGGAGTGATGTGAGTGGAAGTATCGGTACAGGGCGTGCAAGGAAGAACTAAAATGACGAAATCAGTCATCTTCTCTATAATGGTCAAATTCGGAGCCCTCATAAACGAAGAAAGTATATGAATGTAGACGAAGCGAAAGAAGTATGCAAGTCTCTGTCTACCCCCGTGGGATACAGGCGTGAACATGTTTAAGAGCTGATAGCAAGGCAGGGCAATGACGAAGATATCATCAATTCAGGGAAAACGCTGGTCTTTAACGCAAATCGCAGACCGAAAGCTTAAACATAATAAGGATTGATGAACAATCAATGCCATTTGGTAAATCATAGAGAGGGATTTATGCTGACGCCGGTTGGCTGTCGGTGGCGACGGCCGGATATTACCTAGGAGCCGGTTGACGTTCCCGCTCGGTTCCGGCCACAACTGTCGTCCGCTTTACCAGATGTCTTATAAATATTTTACAGGCTACTATCATTTCCAAACTGTCTTATTCAAATGTTTTGATTGTCTAACAGACGGTCACGAGTCTCCTTGAAGATTGTGTGATGAACGAGTATTTGTATTTATATACAAATAATATTTGTATTAGTATTCTAGTGAGCTTACATACTATTTTGTGAATACAAACGTTTCTGTTTAGCTCAGGAAGTAAAGTATGGATTCCTCTAGATATTACTATTTCAGTATCAGTTTTATTGCGACTGGTTCATCAATCAAGATTTTGTTGCTAAGTTTCCTCCAAATTCTAGGTTTTATTACCGGTTGGTGTTATTTGTAATCCCGTGATTTTATGATAGCCATAATATATTATTTCTGATGAATTGGAGAGCAGAGCACCGCATGTAAAACTTTCGATGGCAAAAATATTCTGTAATTTTTTTCTCATTTTCCCTTTTCATTAAACGAATCACCTTCGTCTCATATCGAAACATGGATCATGTGAATCCCGTGTATATCATTATTTTTGTGGCCGTTGGCTTTCATACATTTTTCTATCAGCGCAGGAATATAATCGAATGTGACTCAGATTAAGATAAATTTTCTACCGGGGTCTTCAAATGTGATTTTACGAAATTGTTTAAAAAGAGAGGGTTTATATTGTGATTGGTTATATTGGGCACTTCAAAATGTGTTATTCCTATCTTCCAACCTAATTTCCACCCAGGGTTAGAAGTTAGGAATAGTATGTCCCAACTTCCAGCTTTCCAGCAGTGGGATCTAGGGTGGATGATCGGAACAAAAAAAACAGATAATAATATTAATACACTACCACTATGAAACCTGTGATAGGTTGGAAGTTGGGACATATGTCCCAGCTTACCTAATTCCCAAATTCTAATGTAGGGTGGAATATTGGGTTGAGAGATGGGAATAAGTCTTCAAAATCAGTATTTGATGATTTTTCTCTTTTTGTTACTGTAAATTTAAATATTTTGTAATATTTTATTGTTTTGTGTAGGTAAGTCGAAATCAATGAAACTAAATAAGTTTCAAACAAAGGTGTTACTTATAGAAGGTATTAAGATAATATCTTTATCTTATAGGAGAACAACTTTTACTCCACTATTTAACGAGCCCAATAAGGGCAGTTGGACTAGATTCGGGGAAGTTCTGCTGATATTTCTTTGGGCAAAAGTTACCCGTATTGAAAGAACACTGGACAACTTAAGCGTAAATTTTGCTTAGTTTCAATAACGTATATTCTTTGTGCTTGTAATATTCTTAGGGGCTACGTGACTTAGGTTCAATCCAGAATGTAAACAACTAACTAGTTTGGTAGGTAGTATAAAATATAAATTGCCTGTATTCAAAATTAGACACGTAATTGAATCAGTCATGATAAATTTGATGTTTTTGAATCTGACTTTTCAGTTTTCTTCGATTGTTGGTGCAAATTTCACGTCATCATTTTCATTATTCTATCCTTATTCCATGTCTTTTTCTGTTTCATTTCTAAAAGTTGTCATCTCAGTTTTAAATTTCTTAATACCCACGTTGTCTTACATATAATCCATCCATCATCTCTTATGTCTTCATATACCCTTATAGTCATATACATTCGTAGACAAAATTCTTTGAGCAACTGTCCTCATTCCTCTGCTCTTTAACAATAATTAATTTTAAAAAATATGTTACGGTGTAAGACGGTATTAGAAGTACGCTAATTAATCGGTTGCAAAAGGAAAGTAGGAAAACTAATCTGGGTCCGAACACCTTCCGATAAGTTAAATTTACAAAGAGACCGCAAACCCCAATCAGAGAAATTTGCCCAAATCACAGGCTACCCTAATCCCTGACCCGGGCGTCACAGCTCGAATCTACCTCCAATCAAACGATTGTTCTCGAATAATATCATTTTAAATCCTTCGTTTATATATGAAGGGCGCATTACAAATTCTAACCAAATTCCGACGAGTCCTTGGATACATCTACTTTGTCTCTTTCTGTTCTAAGCATATTTTAATTTTCTGTCAGCATATCTGGTATAATGTAATCCGGAGTGAATTACAGTAACAGACTTCATCAGTAACAGATTTTGCCTTTTCACTAAATTCTTTGAACTCCCTTTACGCAATGGCCTACTCTTCTTACTTTCACTTTAGGTAGTAATCGGGGTCTTCCTCTACCTTATTGTCCTCCATGAGAATGGTTAAAGAACAGCTTCTTTCAACATCTATGATGCCTGGCTGACTTTCTTGCCAGTCTATCTTTATACCAATTTTCATTATTTTGCAAACGTGTTGCTCTAACGGTTTTAGCAGCACACGCCAGAATAGTTTACAGATGGCAGAATTTTTCCTAATTACTTGACTTGAATTATAAAGCCTTTGTTATATTCTGGTGTTAAATAGCAATATTATTGTCAAGACTGGTTAAAACAATACATTAGTTTTTTCGTGAAAGAGAAACAAAGATCCATACATAAAAAAATTCGCCTTTATAATACTAGTAGGATTAAGGCTTAGAAGCAGGTCCAGAAGAGGAAGCCTATGCCCTGCTGTAGGTTGATAATAGATGCGATGATCGTATGTCATGTCACTTTGTCTAGGCCTCCAGTGTATAAAGTGACCAAATCCATTTAAACCAACGTAGGCCAAGACCGAAAAGCATTGTACAGAATGGTGCCTAATAGCCGTCAAAGTTTTTTGGCGCCTTCCGCACCCGTTCTACTTTCTGCGCAGACAATTTTTCCCGTGGGCTTTTGCAGTTCTTATTTCTTTGTATCCAAAAGCAATAAATCGACATTGATCTGTCATTTGTCGTCTTAAAGCACTTTGTCGTGCAAGCAATATAGACGTTCAATATTAAAAGAGATTTTCTTTATATGGCGTATAAGTAGTCATAAAAGTATTTGATATATGATATGAGTTGATCCCTTAATCACAAACTGTATATTTACTCTCCTTACACACAATTTCACGTAGAATAGGTAAAGTACTTAGGTATATCCAATACTTACTCTCATCAGTTTGCAAAGACAAAAAGGAGTGGGGTTGACTTACTAGTAAGTACACTTACTATAGAGAAAAAAATAACCCAGTATGACTCAAAGTCAGTAATAACCAATGTATCATTTGTGTAGGGCTTTAGAGCTCCACAAATTGTCAACAAATAGGTCTACATACAACCTCTCATTACGCGGGCAGTCATTTTGCTCTCCCAAACGGGTTTTCCCCAAAAACTATTTGTAACCCAGTTTAAATGAAAATTTAGTTGTGATACATTACAAACTGCTGGTTTATCTACTCGTAGCATTTGTCAATGTTACCGAGAAGACAAGCCATTCGATTCGGGGAGTAATTACGTGTTTTGTTTTTCAGCAAAATTAACTTCTGACCTATTTCAAAATAAAAATAAATTTCCACTAAAAATACTAAACAATTCAACTTCGTAACTGAGACGTTTATACTTTAAAATTACTATGATGAAGCATCGTTTAAATGTATTGGACGTTATTATGAAAAGCTTAAATATTAGACATATACGAGTATATACTAGGTTACGCCCGCTGCTTCGTATGTATGACAGTAAGATATCACAAGCAAACATTCAACCATCATTTAACCCCGTTAGGAGTTTCGATAATCCTTCCTTATTATATACCTACACCTCACCAAAAACACCCTGCCAGTCAGTCATTCAGGGCTTTGAATTATATATGTGTACGAATTATATAGGTGTTTGAATTATATATTGTAAGTCGATGGCGTAAGTTGTGAAAAAGATCGCGTTATTGAAAGTTGTATCACGTTACATAATACGTCTACCATTCATTTGTTTCTCCTCTTCTTTGTCGTGAAAATGAAAATGAAATGAAAATGATTTATTCAGTTTAAGCCCTGGTAAGGCACTAATGAATGTCGAGGAATTTACCACCGGTTCGGAAACTGACCTTCTGAGAAGAACCGGCAAGAAACTCGTAACATTATAACAAACCTTTGTATGTGAACCCTAGTTTTATTTAGTTCCTGCAATCTTCGGAAGTCCAGTTTAATCCTCCCAAGCAATATGTGTATCTATACAGATAAATAAAATTGAAGTGTCTGTTTGTAAATCCAAAATAACAGTTTTTCACTAAATGCATCTGAAAGTATACACGCTACTGACACTAAAAAACCAAGTTATAAATTTTTTCTCCGTCTGTCTGTTTGTTCCGGGTAATCTCCGAAACGGCTGGACCGATTTTAACGGGACTTTCACTGGCAGGTAGATGATATTTCAAGGAGTAACTGAGGCTACTTTTATTTCTTAAAAATATTAGGGTTCCGCGACAATAAGGGTGAAACTAAATCTACGCGGGTGAAACCGCAGGGCACAGCTAGTACTTAATATACCTATATAAGTGAAAGTAATTATAAACCATTTTGTAAAGGCTATTTTACCTGCTCTGTCGCTTTGAAAGTAAACTATTGTGACGAGTTCGAGGGTCACGAGAAAATGATCAACCTCGGTGAAATTGTTTGTTACAATACACAATAGGATCTGAGCAAGATCCCCTTGTACATAGTCACCTGGGAAAAGCGCCACTAATACATAAACGATAAAGCACAATGTTCATTACAACTTGCTATTTGTAACCGTAACTGTTAGTTTCATACATTATTTACTGTTCCCATCCGAATGACTGTAGCGGAATTGGGAATGCCAATATAAAACACCATTTATCTTTGTTTATGCATTCCAGAGGACTGGAGGAATATACGTTCCTCTGGTTATATCACAATCATAAATCCGCTGTGTAAATCAAGCCGTTTCGAAAGTTTACAGATTATTTTCAGAGCCAAAATAACAAGCCTAAATATTATTAATTCGTTTACTTGCCTTCAAATTTTAATGGAACTTGATAAACGACTCTAATATTTCCTTGAAATTATTTCTGAGATACAGATGTTTGTATAAATTCCTTGTATTTCCGCTGAAATTGAGTTAAAGCATGCAGATATATCGTTGTATTTGAAGGTCGTAGTATCTAGTACTTTCACCGCATTTGCAATCGGAAAATATACTCGCTTATCAAAACTTCAATAAAGTTCGTACTGTGCACGCAAAAACGATTTATTGATTTTCCAGATAGTAAAAAGTAACATCAGATAAAAGCCGTGAGGGCTTTCGGCTAGAGTAACTTACTTTACTATTTTGTCCTCGATGAAAAGATCTGTGCTAGCTTACCTGTGTTTTGTTTTTTATTTCCAACCACGCGAAGACGTTGGGTCTTATTACAAAGTTGCCAATATAGTTGGTAAATACGAGCTTGTAACAGTCCAAAGTGCATTTAGTTTGCAATTCTTTCGAAATCCATTATTTTGACAGGAATGTGAATTTATTGAATTAACATTTTATTATTAGTCTTTTATGATTTATTGGAAACCTCAAAATTGTTAGCGCTGCGAAAATATTACGTACCTGTCTCTGTTGGGCAACTTATCCCAACCTTGCATCCAAAGTGCAGAGATTCGGGGACAATAAACATACACCTGGATTTAGAATAATACAACTTATATTGATGGAGGTGTAAATAGACTTTGTACTTAAATGTATGTTTTTCTCTTTGATTTCATAAAGGGATACTTTATGGAATAAGAAGAGGTTTTAAATCACCATCCTCTAACCCTTATCCTTTACTATGGTGTGTGGTAAATTCCTCGACATTCATAAGTGCCTTACGAGGGCCTAGACTGAATAAATATTTTCATTTTCGTTTTCACTATTGGTGATCGGCGCAATGTGTTTTTCTTCACTCTTTCTATCTATCAGCACACATCTCTGCATATACATCCCTTTTTCCTAAATCGTCTTTCGCACAATCCGTCCAACGTTTTTAGGTCTCCTTGTCCCTCGTTCCTATCCACATTTAGACAAAGAGCATTGATAAGATGTCCATTCCTAATACTTATAGGTTGCGTCATAGGCGCTACTGCACCCAATTTTCAGTGTTGTATTTATTAGGGGACTCACGCTAGACCGTGTCGGGCCCGACCCGAGCTTCAGCAGTACCTTAGGTCGTTAGGCGTCGGCCGTCACAGTATACAATAATAACAATAATAATGTCCTCTGTGGCCGTCACTGTGTTTCTATACATACATATCTTCACGCCTGTATTCGCAGACACAGGTGTTGTAACAACAACACCCACTTTTCACCGAATATGATTAAGTACCAACGAGACAGGTGGTGAGTCTATTGCCGTCTCAGGCACTATAAATACATCTTTCAATTACTTCTCAGACATTATGCAGGTTTCAGGTCCTCACGATGTTTTCTTTCACCGTAAAGCACGTGGTGTGAAATCACTGCACATAAGATTTTTTTAAAAACTCATTGGTATAAGTCCCGCTGGGATTCGAACTTGCGTTGCTTGCGTAGCAGGCGACTGCTCATACCCGGCCACCAAGGCTCTTTAGTTGACCGTGCTAAGGTCGAAATCAGCTCAGGCCCGACTCAGCCTATCTTGAGCCATCCTTATCAGATAGTTTTATTGTCAATCACTAGTTCCAGTCTCACATCTACGATTTCACTCTTTTTAGAATATCGTGTCAAACATTTGAGACAGATGTATAATATTAGTGGTTAACCTAAATAACAATGGTTTTTAATTCTCTGTGGTCGTTTCACTGGTTGGAGAGTCACAGAAAGGCATGTGGTTTTAGAGTTGGGCAGTTATATTATTTTTACAGTGGCATAAATTCAAAGTAGTCGTATCTTTAAGGGCTTTCTGCATCTGTGTATCGTTAAAACTCGGTCGGTTTTAAATTCAACTATCCAGTGGCGATCATATCCCAATCACCAAATTGTAATAAATCTTATTTGGAAACATAAAATCTATTCTATAAAACATACACACAAATACAAATGCGTGACTAATTCCGACATATTATTATTATTTTTGTATTTGTTTTTTGTATCTTTTAAATTATTATTTTGCACGACAATGTTTTAGCGAATCGCAAACTACTTGCTTAATTTGGAATCCATTATACATAAATCATTTGCTGTTTCTGTTAGTTTGTTCCTCCATAAGCTATTTTATGGTGGTGTTCGGTAAATACTTGTGAGGAGAGCAAGGGATTCGGCTCATTCCCAACAAAGTGAAGATCTTCCAACCGTGGCTCCAACTGCTCTAGTTGAAAACTTGTATATATACTGTAATGCGCTGGAAAACTCTTATTGCGCGATTTAGCTTCTCGTGTATTTGTACTCAAACTTTGCAATTGTTAGCGAGTAGCGCCATCTATGTACCGAGCAGAGAAACTCTGCTACATAGTTAACAGCCCAAATCCACAGGATTATTATCTTTAGTAGTAGTTAGTACATTCCTGTGTAGAGTTAAATCCCATAGTACGACAATCTTTAGTGGATTCATAAAAATAGACGCTATATTGACAAAATAAAGCGTAGGCAATATTTTTCGTTATATCACACATAAATCAAAACACGATGTGACATAAATATGACCTGCGAAGCTCCATACAAAGGCGCCGCATGTCTTTGTAAACATATGGAAATACTCTTGTAAAGAAATAATTTAAGAACATATCTTATATTAAAAAAAGAAACGTCTCATGTGTAAGAGTTTTAGAATAATGGGATATCTCGTTTGATATTCATAGCTGCTCGACTGAGGATTGTACCTGTATCTCACCAAGTAATGCTATTTAAGAGTAGCAGCCGGGGGGGGCCTTACCACTCTTATTGCCATGATAGTTCACTGTGTGACAGTGACAGACTTATACACATTATGTATTTTTTTTCTCATAATAAGAGTTAAACTATTATAGCAATAAGAGGTCATGGTAGGCTGCTATGCTCTTAAAGTATAAACAAGGCTATTTCCCAGAAATCCATGATTATATTAATCACCTTCAAGGCTTTTGTTTTGGTATACAATGAATTATCACGACATCCATGAAATATAAATTACAGTCAGCATGAACAAGGTTTCCATGATTGAGATGATGAATAATGTGGAATACATTTCTCGCGCCCTACTTAAGGTTTGCAAAAGACTATTATACTAGTTAGATGGGTGAAAGAAAACAAGAAATATCTTTCCGTGTTCTGTCTATCTGATTGTCTCCAAATTTGCCATGCAATTAACATTTCTAAGCCTATTTGTTTGACTACAAACAGTAATATACTTTGATTATATTCAAATATAATTTGATAGCAAAACGTGTATCCACATTAGTTACACAGTTAATTAATAACAATTAGCGTTTTCAAACTTAACACTAATGTGTTCGCAAGCCTTGGCTCGTAACTCAATTAATTTGTTAAACGAATTGCCGCTATTGAGTTGGAAATTATGTTCAAAGAGAGAACTAAATCAAAGATCTACTTTAATAAGCAAAGAGCCAATTAATCTATGCAGAATGAAAGTGAAGCGTAGTACGTATAAGTTAGAACATGATTTCGTGGAAATTTAAGAACCCTTTAATCAGAGGCCAATGCACTAAGAGCAAACAGCTTTAAATAAAGTTCGTGACTGCAAAATGAAAGACTGACAAAGTCTAAGAATTCTAATAGGATTCTTAGACATTCCGTTCAAAGTTAATGTTTAATTGGCTGAAACGAATTTCTCAGATTCTAACAATGTACCCACAAACGGGTCTCCGCTACATTAAGTACTAACGACTGGTTTTTATTTCAAAACTAAACATGCTCGTTGAGTCTTGTTAGATGTAAATACTTTATAGCAAGCACCAATGATATTAATGACAAAATATTATTTAAATTGGGTGCGCAGAAGAAGCCGAGAAAAACAATATTTCAAATTAGCCAAACCGATTCAATTTAAACGAACCGTATTCGAACCCATCATTAAAAATGTAATCCAAAGACAAGTAGAGTCTTGTGGCCAGATGTGGCATAGTTGTTTTCATTCGGAACCAGGCCAGTAATTGGATTGGTGACCGAGCTCATTCCAAATCCTCGAGAGCATATTAAGCTGTCAATCCAGGTTGCCCATAGAACATATTTGGCAATCGTAACATGTCTGTTAAAGGAGAAAAATCTCTGACGGCTAGTTTAGCCCATTTACAGATGTCCTCGTAAAAGGGGTTGCGAAGGTCAGCAAGCAGTTGTTTTGTATAAAAACAGGTGATCAGCCCCATCGGGTTGTATCAACTGCCGACCCCGACGATGTATGGGATAAGATCAAGAGATGATGAAGTCAAAGATAGATAGAACAGACACTACACCCGCCTGGCTGGAAGGTCTTCCCTTAGCTATGAACACTGACTCTCCCCACATGTCCATAAATAGCACAGCGCCTCCACTCCTCCCTTCCCTCCCATGAGGTACTGGGACTTACTCTCCACAGGAAGCAAGCAAGTAGCCTTTTGACATATTATGTAATAAGTTATGCAAACAATTGACTTCTTTAGAGGCGATCATTGTTTATAATATCAGCGTCCATCCAGCGTCTTTAATACCTAAATTATTCAACGTAGCTTAAGCTGAAGTAAGTTTCAAACTAATTAGCATTTTGCAGTAGTTAAAGCAAAGTTTGAGGGCAGCCGATTGGGGATGGTAATTAAAACCTTTGCCTTTATCGACTCCAATGCTGAAGTTTTGGGCTTTTTGAACTCGCCTATTTGAGCATTTTTGCCATACTTTGTTGGTATATTTTGGTGTTCTATTTAATATCATAAGAGAGGTAGGACATCACAATGTGGTAGGACATGAAATATTCCGTTCATCTTTCTGTTCTGCCCGACTTAGGACTGTAGTTACATCACCTTTACCTTACAGAAGATCAGCTGGATTATAGAAACGGGTTGCAATCCTGTTTAGGTACCTTTTCTGTAGAAAGGTATAATAGATCCCGCCATATCTATTGTTTTTTTCTAGTGATATTAGTTGGCACTACTTTATTTGTATACGATTTTTTTTATTCTTATTTTTCCATTCTCCCTCTATCCTCGAGAAATACGATTGAAACATGAAGGAACCAGTACATAATTTCCGGGCAGATTAGTATTGTGTTGTTGCTATTTTCGAAAAGTAAATTTCAAAAAACTCAGTCTACATCTTAAATACAAATTGGTCCTAACAGAAGCAACTTGAAATATTAATATACTGAACTAATTTTACTGTGTATATGATGCTTTGTAAATTTGATTTACGACGTGTTGAACAGACTAACTACTTACTATATGTCAACGTAGTTAGGTTCTGGTGACGTATTTATAACTAACCGAAGTCTTGGCCCAACTAACCTAGTTCTGAGCTGGATGGTATATTGAAAATTCAGTTATTTTACATTGAAAACATTTAAATGAGGGCTTTTGCGCATAATACAACGTACATATGCCGTAAGCATAGTCTTCGAAGGGGTAGGCAGAGGTATTGTTATAACAACACCCACTTTTCACCGAAAATGATTCTGTGTTAACGTGACAGATAGTGATTCTATCACCGGCTCAGCCAAAATGCACACATCTTTGAATTACTTCTCAAATATAGTAATTATACAGATTTTCTCACGATGATCGACATTATTGAAAAGAGTAATTACTGAGTTTCTTGCCAGGTTCTTCTCAGTAAAAGCAACCTTCCGAACCTGGCGGTAGCATGTATAATCCTGTAAATTGTGTCATTCTGACGATTTGAAAGTGCTTTGTATAAAGTCTAATCGAATAAAGATATTTTTGACTTTTGACTTTGACTTTGATGTTTTGCTATACTTCTAGTTTAAATTTAACATAAGCCGCGGCAATAATAATTTGGCCCTTACGTGCAACCACAATGTAAACCCTAACATTCGATATTCCGCCTTCAATGTAACCCCTTCAGAGACCCGCAAGTTAAGCCAACTTTACGCCTTGAACACAACGCGATTTCGAACGGGGCTCCATCAATATAACATAACCTACTTGTTAATTGTTTGTGCGCTTCGGTTTGTCGATACTGAGCTTATATTCAATTCCGTTGGGGCTAAACTTGGCGGGGTAACTTTGACAAGTGTTTAAAGGTTGGTTAGCGTCAAAGCAGAGCTGGTGATCAAGCATAGACTTCCTTATTACTAAACATAGACTAAGAAAGTCCTTTATTTAAAACTAGCTGACCCTTCAGATGTCCTGTCTTATTTATGAAAATTGAATTCGAATTGCATTATTAATAAAAAAAAATGCCATTATCTGTCATGGCAATATATGAAGTTCATTTGAATGATAGTGGTGCATTCAATGCAGTGGTGGTTCATTCGAAGATTAGTCGTACCAACTCAGAAACCTTCGTGAGCTCATGCAGAACAGTTTGCTGAAGATCATATAATGATCAAATGCATAGTTTACTATTCTATACAGGACATACAGACAAGCATTCATTTTTATGTAGATACATTAGATCCATCTATTTTTGTGATAATGCGATGGACATCGTTTTCAATCGAGTTTGGTCTAGTCTTCGCTTAAATCATGTTCTGTATTGAGAGAGAGATTCTATCAGCACAGACGAACATATGGATGAAAATAATATAACCAATATAATTGTGAACAATGGGTAAGCCACGCTCAATACAAGGATGTACTAAAGTTTGGTTCAACTTTCGAGAACAGGGCGGAACTTTTGTTATTACTTTGTTCGACATGAGTAATACCTGTGAGTACTTAATGCTGTGTACCTGTTTCCATGGCAATGATATGATCATTTATTATCTACTTGATAAGGCCCGCGATTTTATCCAAAATATCCCTCAGTATCACACAGTGACCAGTATCACTCATTCCTTGTAAAGTAGTACATGCTACCTACTTTCCAAAGATTGCTAGCACAGTGATACCACTTCATGCTGGTGAACTTAGCAGAGCAAATCCCAGCAGATTAAAAATAAATGTTAGTTCTATTAGCATGCAGAAGAGTTCTATAGTTCCTGATACTTTTTAGAGATAGTTCTGGCTCGGAACCCTGGAAATTTTTTTTTCATAATGCTCTGCTAACTTCCCGTAGCAGATCATTTTCGAGCAAATCAAAAATGCTTATGATTTTTGGGTGCATATAGATGAATAAAGGAGTTCCTGATAGTTTTGAGGCATAGTTCTGTGTATTTGACAGAAATAGACGCCTGTTGAAAAAATCATCGAGGTAAGAAAATTTTTCAGTCAAAATCTTCAAATTAATTCTAGGTAGCCTAAGAAGCTAGAACTCCTAGATTTATCATATAACTGTAGCATAGCTATGATAAGGAAGTCAAATCAACACCAGAACTCACTCTGAGCTCCCAGCAGAGCGTAGGTGAAAACTTGTAACTGGAAGAAAAAATAACATTTCAGTCTAAAATTATCAAATAAATTCTAGGTAGCCTAGGAAGCTAGAACTCCTCGATTTATCATATAACTGTAGCACAGCTATGATAAGAAAGTAAAATCAACACCAGAACTCACTCTGAGCTCTCAGCAGAGCGTAGGTGAAAACTTGTAACTGGATGAAAAAATAACATTTCAGTCTAAAATTCTAAATTCTACTTCCTCAATCTCCATGGAGCAATATGACCCTTCTCTTATTTTATATTAGCTGTGCCCCGCGGTTTCACCCGCGTAGACTTGATTTCAATAGTAACTTTATTTCGTGAAACTCAATTTTTTTTTTAAATAAAGCTTAAATTACTCTTGTAACATTAGCTGCTAATGAAAGTCCCGTTAAAATTGGTCCAACCAGGCAGACAGACAAACAGTTCTTTTTTATTATTGCTTGTATGTTACTAGCGTACTATATATTTTCATATCCATTTAGTAAAAAGCTGTTAATTTGGAATTTAAAACTTATTCTTTAATTTTATCTGCATTTAAAGAAATAGATTGATTGTAAATAATAGTATGTGCATCAGCATGCACAAGCGGCTCCGATTTCGAGCGGCAACACCATTCTGCCCTACTTTTCCTTAAAAATATTTCAAGAAATGCTAACTGGAATAGACACATCTCTAAGCTACGATCACATCTTCATATAAAACAGACAGAAATACGCTTATACTCGTCCATGTTACATTAACTATAATGTAACGTGACAAAGACGTAAAATAACGTACTTAAGTATGAGATTATAGTGTACCTTCATCAATTCTCTTTGAGTCTGGTAATAACCAAACTCTGGGCCTCTGTTGGCTCGGCAAACACTTGTAGGTAATAATATTATACCTACCTCGGATTTCTCTCCAATTTGTTGTATATTAAGTAAACAAACTTGCTCGACGCTTCACGATAGCTCCTCTTTAATTATCTCTTTTGATGGTCTAACATCACTGTCGAATGTTGATATTATTGACAAAGCCAATTAATCACAACTTAGTTGGAAAGTCTCTCTGAATCAGCGGTATGCTTGATTGGATACCTCAAACATTCGGACGCAATTCCTAGATGAATCAAATTCTTTAGGTAGGTACGCTTTTCCATGCAAGTTTAGAGAAAATAAAATAAATGGCACTTAGATGATAATAATGTATTTAGGACCTGGAAGAATATAAGCTGGTTTGCCAAATAATTATTTTCTATTAATTATTCGACATTTATTAGTACGAAGGGTACATAATAAATGTAAAAGTAAATTTTAAATAATAAAAGTTACTTCGCCACATCATTATCATAAAAACTTACTGATTCTAATTATTTTAATTAACGAACGTGAAAACTTTTGACGTGTAACACAAAAGGATACTGATATTAAATCCGTGATAATTTTGCATTAAATTATGTACTAACATAGCGGATTGCCATTATAAACACGCGCTAACTACAGTCATTAATCATTTTCCTTGTTAATCAATGTTGTCATTAATTTGTACATCCGGTAATTAACTTGGTCTCAGATTGTTAATGAACAGTGTAATTTTATATGTTAATCCCAAATCCAGTCATTATGGTGACACATTTTTGGCAAATTGGAGTTTTAAAGTTGTTATCCCAACGAATAAATTAATTTTCAGACTGTCACAACACTAGCTGATGCGGTTTCACCCGCGTATAATTTAATTACCACGATTTATTTTCTTTTTTCGGGTTAATAATATAGCTTATGGCACTCAAAAATAATGTAGCTTTCTATTGGTACAATTTTTTTTCAGAACCTTTTCAAGGAATTTAATCCTCTATACGCGAGTGAAGCCGCGAGACACAGCTAGTCTGTATAAATTAAGAATTAATCCCTATTTCCTTTGGTCACGCCATTACGCGTGAACTGCTAGACTGATTTTAGCGGATAAGATAAATTTTCACTGATAAGATAGCTGATGTTTCAAGGAGTAACTTAGCCAAATTTTATTTAGAACAAATATTAGAGTTCCGTGAAAGAAAGCATAAACCTAAACAATTTTTTTAATAAGTAGTTTTTACTGTTTTCTTTATCGAAATCATTTCAATAGATCCAGAGGGCACACACACAACCTCACAAAATTTACGTCTATACAATATTAGTATAATATAAATGTATGAAATAGTTTTTACCGAGTTAATTTATTCAATAGCCTACAAGATAATTAATTGGCCTACTAATATTTGAGCAAATTTATTGTATTTGCTCACAAAACAGAATGTACCTACAGTAACAGAAAAGTGTGGGTATGTCCAAGTATTAAATTGCGCGGTTCGAGTGTTTGCTGAAACTCGAACGAGGTTGGGTTTTATGAGGCTTCTACGCGGTATTTCGCTGATGTGAAATATGGCTGTGAAAACCTACAGTTAATGTCGTTGAGGAAATATACTAGAAATTCATTATTCCCTAATAAGTACTTACCTAAGTAATATGTCCCAACTTATAATGTACTTATGGAATACTAGCTGTGCCCCGCGGTTTCACCCATGTAGATTTAGTTTCATCCTTATTGGCGCGGAACCCTAACATTTTTAATAAATAAAAGTAGCCTAAGTTACTCCTTGATATATCAGCTACTTGCCAGTGAAAGTCCCGTTAAAATCGGTCCAGCCGTTTCAGAGATTACCCGGAACAAACAGACAGACAGACAGACGGACAGACAGACAGAGAAAAATTTTAAAACTTGTTTTTTTAGTGTCAATAGCGTGTATTCTTTCATATGCATTTAGTGAAAAGCTGTTATTTTGGAATTACAATCAGACACTTCAATTTTATTTATCTGTATAGATGCAATGATTAAGCCCTAAAACGCTTAGGTTTAGGAAGAGATGACGCAATATAACTCTAAATGCATATGAAAGTATACACGCTACTGACAATAAAAAATCAAATTTTAAAAATGTTCTCTGTCTGTCTGTTCGTCTGTTTGTTCCGGGTAATCTCTGAAACGGCTGGACCGATTTTAACGGGACTTTCACTGGCAGGTAGCCAGTGATGTTTCAAGGAGTAACTTTGGCTACTTTTATTTATTAAATATATGTAGGTTCCGCGACATGAAGCATGAAACTAAATCTACGCGGGTGAAACCACGGGGCACAGCTAGTTTATAATATTAGTGTAGCCCAACAGCTGATCTGTTGGGCTTTAATACTTAATTGATGGACAGACAAATTCATGTGAATATGAAGATACGCAATAGATGAGCAGCCTCATACAATATGATAATACAATAAATTACAGCAAACACGTTGATGACTAACATAAAAAGCCTAGAACTCCGGCTCCATGCCCATATTGCCCGCTATCTTAATACCGGGGACCTTCAGACTTCAGACGTGTGGTACGTGACTGGACGACATGAACCCACCCAGTGGATAAATGACTTCATTACCCAAGGATTCATAAATTAATCTCCCTTCCTGTTTTTCGTAAAAGGAAAATGCAATTACGGTTCTCTGAGAGTCTAATATGAGCTACGTTTTTCATTGCGACGATTATTGGCTGATGGTATTTCGTTGAGAGATTTATTTCTGTTTTTGTGATGAGTTTTTTTACAAATTACAGAGAAGAAAATGAGCAATGAATTTGTTTTTTCTTATTATAATAATTGCAGACTTTTTTTATTTATTTGGCCCAAAGAAATATATAATTATGTATATGGTACGTTGGGGTAATTTCGACCGTGGTATAAAACCGCATGATACATTTTCGGCTTAATAGGTCATATTTTGCAAAGAGGGCAACATTGTGCACTATCTATGGCTTATTTTGACAGAAATTTCTATCATGCGGTCGTAAACCAGCGTCGAACTTAAATCTTTTTCTAGTCCATCTTTCGCAAAAATACAAAACATATTTATAGTTCAATTACATATTAACATTGGTCTCGTAACATACGGTTCCAATATTCACCGCTCTTAAAACTCTCTCAGTGACTGTCGTGATTGCACGAAAGGCTGGACTGATTTTATTGAACTACTAGCTGTGCCCGTTGCAAACGTTGTATTGCCATTATTATTTTGGAGTTATCCCCTTTATTATTTTGGGGTACGTAAAATATATGTTGGCCGATTTTGAGATCTACTCGATATGCACACACAATTTCATACAATTTGATCCATCCGTTTTGGAGGACGAGAATTTTTATATTAGATAAAATGGAAACAGCTTAGGTATAGCCTGTAAAAGCACAAAAGCTAATAATATAAATTGCTACAAATACCGCTCATAACCGGAATATGCTAAGAGACTCGCAAAAGCCAAAACACAATCAATTTAATACAAGTACACTCTAGTGCCATTGTTATAAAACCTGAACGCCAATACAAAAGATTGCGTATAATTTTTTGTTCAGTAAAAAATGTTTGGGATTTATCAATACACCGAAGAATGGAGAAATATTATGCAGATGGGAATAATATGGGTAAGGGCTCAAGGTGAATTGGGTATAAAATATAGGAGTGTTGTAACATGACCTTTATTACCTTTGGTTAAGGTGCAGACTGCAAAGATTGTAAGAACAACAATTTCAGAACATGAAGAAGCTTTGTAAGCAAAATTCAGGGGAATTAATTTAGACGTTTTGGGCTTCAATTTACATATAAGTACTTCTAACGTGTTATTTGAAATATTTAAAGCTGTCAGAAGCTGGACCTTTACATCTTTTTAAACAAGAATTTGGTCATGACACATTTATATTTGTCAGGCAAACACAAATCACATATACGATTAGCTCCTAAGATAAGTGTTTTGAACCCTGGATAGAACCCGTGACACTTTATTATTAATACTTAACCTTAACCTCTAAAACCAAAGGTTATATGGACATATCATATTTTCTAAAATACACTAAGATAATTCACGTCTGCAAAACAAACTAATCGGTAACACCAGAATGGTCTGCGTCTGTTTGACCTATTTTAGTTGACAATCAATCTATTTTGTCGCGACATGGATTGACGACTATATATAAATATCAAGCGTTTGTCACACAGTACAGTGATAATACTCTATTAGAACAATGTGTTATACTTTATATTTAGGACTATCATGCGCCCGCGGCTTCGCCTCCTTCTTTCATCTCTATTCCGTTTCAAAAATTATCGTACGCTTCATGCATATTAAATTCAAATAGCTAGCTATAATAGCTTCTATTTTTTTTACATTTTAAGTGGTAGCTGCAGAAATTAGCTCAGGCTAAAATAAAATCAGTATCGTGTGCTATAATCGAATCTCGTCTAGAGATAAATAAGTGCAGTCAGAAGTATTTTAACTACATTAGTAACAATCCATTGCACCTAGAACGTTATGATCAGAGAACTAACTTCCTGCGCAGAGTAAATTATAGCTTTATATTCTTAAGATTTTAGCGTTAATTAAGTCTCAAGAAATGTGCTTTGTGCAGTTTAATTAAGTTTCACAAAAGGCCGTTCTTAATATATAACCATGTTCGAGAAGTAATGTTCGCTCTTTTTTTGTTAGAGCTCACTGGGGACCAACTTCTGATAACAAAATCCGTGACTGCTCTACAAAGGTATACGTAATGCGAAGGTTTTCAATTGTGAATAAATATAATAATATCTTTAAAGAAACGTTACTATTTAAATGTTTTTTGTAAATCCAGCCTTGTATTTTAACATCGATCTAAAAAAAATCGGATACTAATCCTACTTAATATTATAAATGCGAGTGTAAGTTTGTTTGTTACGCTTTCACGCGAAAATTACTTAGCCGATCATCATGAAGGTTAGTACACATATTCATAGAGGTATTAGAAGTAACATATGATACTATATTTAAAAAAGTGCCACGGGTAAAAGCTAGTAGCTGTATAATTGAAAGTCACTTGATTTATTTCAAGACAAAAAATGTATAATGATAGAAAAAATAACAATATTAATTAAGAAAATAGCTACGAAAATTGGCACATCGAACTCGTAAACACCAATGGGAGAACATATTAGTCGAAACGTTCAAACTTATATATAGATATATTAGATAGACATGTTAATTTAGCTTCTCGCTGTCTTTCGTAATGAAGACTAGTGTTAAAATTCATGGAAACCATTAAACCATGAGTTATCATTATATGGGTCCCAAATCTGTCAGAGATTCATAATGGGGAGAGGAAATTGATGTGGCAATCGCATGGACAGTTGAATGTGCACTCAGTCACATGATATATTTATTATACACAATATTTTGCCGGGAGTAAAAATTGCATCGGATTTCTAGCTTCACGGTCTTTTTACTCTAAGCATTGTAGAGTGAATCTTGATTGATGGATTGACTAGTTGACTGACTGTTTGGCTGAACAACGGACCGTGAAATATTTTCTCAATGGGTGCCTTTGATGACGTAAGCATAAACAAAATCAACATTGATCACTTTTACCTCTATTTCCTTGAAATATATCAACCTTTTGTTTAGCATATCAAAGTCTATATAAACGATAAAATAATGTTTTTGTTACCTTATCATTCAATGTATCGAAAAAACACAAGATATCTTTTTTTATTCATAAAATAAAGGCATCAATCGAATATTTTTGGTAGTTATTTCAGAAGGAGCGTGTTTCCGTTTACTCTTAAACATAATATTTCAAAATTTCCTAGATACGATGCGTTTTTGCGCTTGAAGAGTAATTTATGGAGTTTAGTTACGGGAACTTGAATGAGTAATATATTTGCAATCAATTAGGATCCCTTATTACTCTAATAAAAAGCCTATGTAACCCAATGATTTATTCTAAACGTGAATTAATTTTTAAATTGTTCTTGTAGTTTCAGAGCCTATTTGTTACAAAGAAATATTCTTCTTCTCTTTGTAATATTACTTTAGACAAACAAAAATACATACAAATATTAACTCTTCGTAATTTTAGTGTTGATTAACATGTACAGGGAGGCTGCCATCATCGGTTTAAGCAGAGCGTATTAAGAACTTCTATGCTTTGATGTTTCGGTTTAAGCACAGCGTATTAAGAACTTTCAGTTTTGTGTTTCATTTCAGTACCATAAAATTTAACGTCAAAGTTAAGAAGTTTTTAATACGCGCTGCTTAAACGATCATAGTTGGCCCCTTTTCTGTACGTTTATTTAAACACAAAACAACCCTTCTAAGAGGCAAATTGTGTTATTACTTTTGTGTGTCAGTCAACCCTGGTATCCGCTTAAGAGGTCGGGTAGGTAATAAGGTCGGGAAATGGAGGCGTCAATTGTTTTGTTTGATTGTACGTGGCAAAGCCAATCGGAAGACGGCAGCCGGCAGACAGCACTGTGTGCCATTATGTTCCTTGACATATATTATATGTATACATACATACATGTATATATGTGTGTATTTGTTCCTTTGTAACCTTAATTTAGTTGGTAATTTTCAGTTGTGAAATTATTCAAAGCGTTTGTAATTTTGGGCATTATTTTTGATCTTGAGTTGCAGAGTAGTTTAAAAGTCTTATCTTATAAAACAATATTATACTAATACTAGTTGTGCCCGGTAAACGTGATGTTGCCAATTTTGTTTTGGAGTGGATCATCCTTACCATTAAGGATTATGAAAAGTAGATGTTGGCTGATTCTCTTAGGTACAAATCGGTCCAGCCGTATCTGAGATTACCCAGAGCAAACAGAACGACAGACAGCGATTTACTTTACTACTGTATATACATTACCGTATATGCCTTTTGTGAAAACCTGATAATTTAGAATTACAAACAGACACTTCAATATTATTTGTCTACTAGCTGTGCCCCGCAGTTTCACCCGCGTAGATTTAGTTTCATTCTTATTGTCGTGGAACCCTAATATTTTTAATAAATAAAAGTAAAGCCTACGTTACTCCTTGAAACATCAGCTACCTACCAGTGAAAGTCCCGTTAAAATCCGTCCAGCCGTTTCGGAGATTCCCGGAACAAACAGACAGATAATTTTTTTAAAACTTGGTTTTTTTGTATCAATAGGGTGTATACTTTTATATACATTTAGTGAAAAGCAAAAATTTTGGAATTACAAACAAACACTTCAATTTTATTTATCTGTATAGATGTATAGATATAGATATAGATATAAAGTTAGATATTTAAATTTCAAAGAATCTTAATTACACAAATAATTTTTAATTACGATGAAGGCAGTAGAGGAGCCTTCGTATATCGGAACACATAACAATCTCAAACATATTTCGAAAACAATTTTCGGAGTAATAACTTTCACATTGAAGATATACATCTTAGGAGATACCTCCGAGTTCCAAAGTTGCGCGAGTAAATAATTATGAGATTATAAATGGCTGGCACGCTGCGGGAATGTACCAAGAGTACCCACGGAACGAAGTGTATCTTCCTTCATTTATTATTCAACCTTTCATTTTCTGGCTAGATATGACATGACTTAATGAGTTATTTAACTGCCTCGTTGGCCTAGTTGTCGCAAAAACTACTGCGGATCAAGAGGTTCGGTGCTTGATCTTCGGGTTGGGCAAAGTTAGGTTTTTTCAAGAAGAGCCGTGGTGGCCGTGGTTTGAGCAATCACCTGCTATGCAAGTGACTCAAGTCCGAATCCCAGCGGCGTACACCAATGAGTTTTTCTATAAACGTGCAGTAATTTCAGCTCACGCTTTGTGGTGAAGGAATCCTGCATTTGTATGAGAAGTAACTCAATGTCTATGTATAGTGCCTGAGACGGGGATGGACTCACCCTCTGTCACGTTGGTACTTAATCATTGTCGGTGCAATGTGGGTGTTATTGTTGCAACACCTCTGCTTATCCCTTCTGAGATGGCGTGAGCATTTTTTTATAGGTTTATCAAATGAGATTTCCCAGTAGCAGGCATAGATGCATTGCAATATACAATCTATATGGGACTCAAACGTGGAGGAATATACGTGTACTATTAGCTCACTTCTGCCTACCTCTTCGGAGAATACACGTGTGAGCATATGTGTCTTTGTATGTATGTTTGAGAAAAAAATAGGTGAAACTCTACCGTTGTAATAAGCCAACTGCGTAGAACTTAACTCATATTGGACTGGGTAGCAACTATTTCAAACTTCCCGATTTCAACCGAGTGGAATTTTACCAGCCTGCCTATGGATTTAGTAGCCTTCAAAACAAACTATATCCTCAGGTTTGTTTGTGGAAAATATTAAGTTTAGGAATTTGTATTTATTAGTAAGCCCCTGTGCCTGCTTGCAGGATAGTTCCGGGAATTAAAGTGAGAGCAGAATCAACAACAACATGATCATTTTGTATCTATGGCTAGCTGAGCTTCTCAATTTTATTTGAAAAGATAATAACACAGTTTGGGACTAATTCCCGGAATAAAAAAAACTTTTGCAACACCTACAGCTGTTTAAGAACGTTGTGCATACACGGCCGTGTGCTTATTTCTTCCTTTGCTGTTTGAAACATTCATACAAATTGATATCTGTACAGTACAGATGAATACAATTTAAGGGTCTGTTTGTAATATCACTACTCGTAAAAGCATATGAAATTATATACGGTACTCACTTTATAAAATTCTCTCAGTCTGCCTGTCTGGTCTTCAACTTGCAACTGCATTTTATCATATTTTTCCTGATTCGATCTGCCTTGGTGACTTACAAACTATACCTCTTTATAACATGAAATTCGGAATCTAATAACAAATTGTTCATTACACACTCACACAAAAACGCGCATATACGAAATCATAAGTGACCCCGGCGAGCTGTCACTAAGGGGTGTCACGTCGTGGCCGATCGTGTATACGTAATTTACGTTATTCGTAGACATTTTTCAAAACCACAAATCGACATTACTTTGATATATTATATTAAGGAGTAAATAAAAAAAAACTTAATAGATCGATAGAAAAACATTCTTATTTAAAAACTTTGGACCATTTTCCATACGGCTTATTACTGTGACAAAACCATTCAAATGCGCTGAGTTCAAATAAACCTAGAAATATCGCTTCAAATTATGTGTCTAGAAAATGTTTGACAGTTCCCGTCGTGAGTCTCAACTTAGGAAGGTATTTGTGCCAATTCTCATCAGTTAGCGGAAGTAAGTAATTTGGATAACTTTTTATCAGCCTGTCAAGTTGTCACCGGCTCGTTTTCAGACTTAAGGTGTTGGAACAAAGAAGGGTTGACACTGTTGTCATGGGCATTTTGCAGGCTTAAGAGCCCACAACAACAAAAACATTAATAAAGGTAATTCTTGGAAAGGTTAAATACACAGAACATTTTTAGGCGTAAGTAAAATTATTTAAGTAAACAAGTGGCGTTATGGTGAAGGAACACATCGTGAAAATGTTTGTATTATGTTTATCCGCGAATTTATTCGTGAATTTATGAGTTTTTAACTACTTGTTACCTCATTCTAAGTTTATAATCTCTGTTTTCACTTATTTTTAAATTTCAGCGAAGTCTATCAAACCTAGGCAAAATAACATTATCTCGTGCTCACGATTAGAGAAACGATACAAATTGTATCGAAATTACATAAATTAGTCACGTGTGTCACATAATATGTCATTCCCATACATTTTGTATCGTTTCTATGAGCGTAACGTGAGGCTAATGTTACTTTGTTACTGGCCCAGTTCAGACCAAAAGATAACACTCACGCGTTAGTTAGTTCGTACATTATCTACGTATTCTTTAATAGTAACGCAATCCTCAAATGACATCCAATAGCACTCTTTTGTATCATCAGCTATCTGTCAGTGGAAGTCCTGTTAAAATCGCCGCCATTTCAGAGACTCCCCGGAATAAACAGACAGATGGATAGACAGTTAGATTTTTTTTTATTGTTGTGTTTTATTTGAGTATTTTTGAATTAAACTTAAATTAAAGATATACATACAGATTATGTATATATAGATATACATTTATGGTTGCGTACAGGGGCCTTACCATGACCTCAGATTGTCATGAAAGTTCGACTCATATTATGAGATAGATGTATATGGCGTGAGAGCCTTCTGGGAAGGTACGAAGTTATTAAATTATATCATAGACATAGAATCCTTCTCTTCAATTTACCTACTAATCTGATTATTTCCGCTCAACTAACTATTCAACATTTCCAAGAAGCGTATGTATAATATGAAGCATTCGATGTAGTGGCTTTTATACACTCTAATATATTCTTCTAACAATGTGACGTCCTCGACGCTCAAGAGCATAGTAGGTATTTGAACTCAAGGTATTTGTGATATTGGCCGGGTATATACTTGTTATTTATGAAGTCCTACATATTTCATCAGTTTCCAACTCATTGGCTTCATAACTTGGATAAAACGACGCTAGATACTAAGAGGAATTTGTATGGGAATATATTTTGAATTGTTAGTGTGGATTAGTCGTGATTCAATGCCCGATATTTGATGTCTATATTATTATGTTGATAAAGGAAAACTCTACTCTATAATGGTATAGTAAGGCTTAAAATCCCATGGGAAAATTCTACATAGTTTAGTTGTGCAGTAGGCATAGACAAAGTAACTGGTGTGAATAAAGGAGTTTTTTTCTGAAAAATTATGTATTGTGAGGCGCACGTGTGGTTTAGGAAACCTGCATATTATTTCTTGGACGAAATTCAAAGACGTAGGTATGTATAGTGCTAGAGAAGGCGATGGACTCACGGTCTGTCACGACAGCGTCTTATCCTCATCATCTTCACATAGAATGAGTATGAATCGTTCTGAATGGGAAAATTTGAGACTGAATGGGAAAAAAACTTCTCTGTCAGATTTATTTTTTATTTATGTATTTGTTAAGATAAAATACCGTAACCCATAACAATCCCACGATATCGATTGAAAATAAAGTGAAAAGCCACCCTCTACAGGGGGTTCAAACAAAATGCTTTCAACAACCACCTACTTACATAAGAGACTCGGCGATCAAATGAATCCGTTAGACTGGAATAATTTCTGTACATCGTCTGACGACTTGCATTCGTAGCACGAACGTTTATTGAACGACATAAAAAGCGAGTAACCACGTTGTTATATTTGAGATCGCATAAAAATATTACTCAACTTTAAGAGTTAACTAGCTGGTGTCCTCGACTCCGTCTGCATATTTTGGACAATTCACACAATATCTTTATAAACTAACACCTTTGTGTCATTCTGATGTATAAGCTATATTATAGTAAAGTTTCATTAATTCCATAGTTTTTGCGTAAAAGAGTGAAACATCTAAACTGACAAACTTTCGCGTTTATAATGTTAGTTGAGTGAGATGCAAAATAACCGTGATAATTTGTAATTGTGACGATTAGAACACTTATTTACATAATTTTGATAGTATGTATTTGGTTGTTTGAGTAGAAATCATATCACGGTTTATGTAGCTTATCTCAACGTAAGGAGACTAGTAAAATGACATATATCCCCACAGCCGTCCCCCCGGTCTTGGTACAAATCGCAAATATGGCGAGAAATTTATCGCGCTAAGGGACTAACGGCAAACAAAGCGGTGCTCTCTTTTCAAACCCAGTGACCTCTACGACAAAATATGCGACAAATCAAGTATACCTTGGCCTGTAGACAAAGTAACATTATCCTCACGCTTCGCTAGTAGAAACTATACAAATGTGTGGGAGTGACATATGTCACGTGACTGATTTATGTCATTTCAATAGATTTTGTATCGTTTCCATTAGCGTATGCGCGAGGGAATGTTACTTTGTCTAGGTCTACTTATCTTACACGTCCGTGCTGAGTTTAAATATTTTATTTGAAGTCAAATCTATACATCTATATCTATACTGATAAATAAAATTGAAGTGTCTGTTTGTAAGTCCAAAATTACAGCTTTTCACTAAATAGATATGAAAGTATACACGGTTGGTACTGATATAGTTTATTATATTTTCATTTTTTTTTTCTCTGTTTGTCTGTCTGTTTGTCAGTCCATCTGTCTATGTGTCTGTTTATTCCGGTTTTACTACAAAACGGCTGCACTGGTTTAAACGGGACTTTCATTAACAGGCTGATGTCACAATTAACCCAGGCCTTTTTAAAATTAAGGTATCTTGAAAAAATCCTCACTTTAAATTAAGTCTACGCGGGTGAAACCTCCGGGTACAGCTAGTATTTTATATAATCCAAAACTTTATTGAAGAACGATGACGTCATCATGAAATCTTTATGATGTTTTGTGAACTTCCCGTACCTACTGTGGGAAGAGAGGCGCTTATGGGAGAACTAGCTGTGCCCTGCGGTTACACCCGCGTACATTTAGTTTCATCCTTATTGTCGCGGAACCCTAATATTTTTAAGAAATAAAAGTAGCTTAAGTTACTCCTTAAAACATCACCTACCTGCCAGTGATAGTCCCGTTAAAATCGGTCCAGCCGTTTCGGAGATTACCCGGAACAAACAGACAGACAGACAGAGAAAAAATTTATAACTTGGTTTTTTTGTGTCAGTAGCGTATATACTTTCAGATGCATTTAGTGAAAAACTGTTATTTACAATTTAAGATATTCTTTTAAAATTCGTTTATTCGGTATAATAAATATTCCTATTTTTTTTTAAATATTTGAATACTTAAATAAAAATAAAATAGAGCAACCATAAAAAACAGGAAAACCAAAAATAAGTCTCTTTGCCATATTCAAAGAGATTACGAACTTAGTCAGATGCAAAAACAATGAAAGCTATTTAAAGTCCCTCGAACAATAACCAATTCGGCTTTGAATTGATCTGTTTGATACACTTTCAATACAAAACAAAAGGCAAAAGGTTACTCATTTACATATAAACATTAAAACAATAATTTTAATACATACCTACTCTACTCGTAGACTACAAATATGCCTTCACAGTTTACATGTAAGCTTACAAGCAGTATGGTAACTAAGAAAAAATCGTTCGAAACCGCACTCACACAGACGCATCTACGATTCTTAGCACCCATGGCAGTGCTGTCATTGCGGCGTGTCACGTTGTGGCTCATCGCGTGTACGTTATTTACCAATTCTACAGACATTTCTATACTTCACAACGACAAATAGCACGCTTAGTAAAAAAATATGTAACTTGAGATTTTTCGAATAAAATGCATGTTCATAGCAAATTCGATAGCCGTGCCGATACAATGAAAATGAGCGAGATGCACGATCGTCTCTCTATTTTAAATTAAAAGGATCTGAAAAAATATACATTAGTTTGACTATAAATAACAAAGTAATTTTTATAAACTCCATGCCCCAATGGAATAATTAATTTCTCATTTTATTCTGTGTACCTATATATACTTTGCCATTTTTACGTCGACGTTGTAGCCGCCTTAGAAATAATTTGACTTTGGTTGCAGAACATATAATTTCAATCAGAGAAATAATACACGATACGTTCTATGAGGCTACATAAATCTATACATACAGATAAATAAAATTGAAGTGTCTGTTTGTAAATCCAAAATAACAGCTTTTCACTAAATACGTATGAAAGTATACACGCTACTGATACTAAAAAACCAAGTTTAAATTTTTTTCTCTGTCTGTCTGTCCGTCTGTCTGTCTGTCTGTTTGTTCCGGGTAATCTCTGAAACGGCTGGACGGATTTTAACGGGACTTTCACTGGTAGGTAGCTGATGTTTCAAGGAGTAACTTAGGCTACTTTTATTTATCAAAAATATTAGGGTTCCGCGACAATAAGGAAGAAACTAAATCTACGCGGGTGAAACCGCGGGGCACAGCTAGTAAATAAATAAAATTAAAATTCTACAATATATTCTTTATAAGTTAAGGACGACTAATTGAATCTTCATTCTTAACAAAATCGGTTCAGCTGCTCAGTCGTAAACGTCTAATGATATTAGACCATATTTGCAAAGGGCAATTTAATAACTTTTAAAACATTTATAAAAATTAATATGTTTAATCCAACATCAAAATAAAATGTAATTTAAACAACATCGCATGTATTACATTTATTACAGCGAGGGGGCAAACATTTTAAAGTTTTCAAAACGCCAGACGGAGAGGTTTTATCTCGGCCCCTCAGACCTCGGCCTCAGAGTCCGTGAGGGGCTCAGAGAGGCCGTCAATCAAAGCTTCCAGTCCAATAAACCTCTTATTGCCTCGGACCATCGCTTTTATATACGTTCTACGACTAGGGTGCTAAGTACAGGTTTTGTAAAAATTAACGACTTTTTTTGATGCTTGAAAATGTTTAGATGTATTGTATGCAACCTTAAATAATGTTACAGCCTGTCACGAGAACCTATAACTTAAGTAAATCGCATATTATTATTTTAGTCAGTGTATACGTAAAGGTACTTCATATACATCTATACAATATCTATGTCTATACAGATAACTAAATTTCTGTGAACAAAATAACTATTCATCCTAAAATGCATAAACGGTACCTAGATATTGACGCAAAAAATTACTTGACATTTTTTCCCTGTTTATCTGGTTGTTTCGGCTAATATTTGGAACGGTTGTACCGATTTTAACGGGACTTTCGCTGGACGATAGCTTAATTCCGCTTTTACACAATATATTATTATGAACAGTGAATATTATGAGTGTAATGTTATCTTGAGAAAATTTACAACGTTTTTTAACACCTATAACTGCTCATCTATACATCTATACAGATAAATAAAATTGAAGTGTCTGTTTGTAACTGCAATATAACAGTTTTTCACTCAATGCAGATGAAAGTATACACGGTACTGACACAGAAAAACCAAGCTTTAAATTTTTTCTCTGTCTGTCTGTTTGTTCCGGGTAATCTGAAACGGCTGGACGGATTTTGACGTGACTTTCACTGACGGATAGCTAATGTTACAATGAGTAACTTAGGCTACTTAGATTTTAAAAAAACATTAGGGATCCGCGGGCAACCATGAAATTAATATCTACGCGGGGCACAGCTAGTTTGTGATAAGATGGTGATGATCATATCACATGGTAGCAACTAGTTTTAAATCGTTTAATAAGCTCTTTTTCGAACTCCTTAACCTTAAGCAAAGTTGTGAAATAAATCCCTCTTGATTGAGTGATATGGTCGGTACCTTGTTGGTGAACCTTTTAGCTAAGTTTTAAGCCTCGAGCGAGGTTCAAGGAGTTCCTGAGTGCTCTTACAGGAACTATGTTATGGAATTTATCGGGAGATGAGACTTCACAAAGAACCTTGGTATTTAAGTTCAAGAGAGATCCTATTACGTACACTATACAATATGTAAAGTCGACCTTAAGATCGAATATCCTTTGCACCTCATAGCATAAGGTATATTTTCGTTTGCACGTTCAATGTGTTAACTGTCGGATGGATATCTAACAAGAAGGTTAAAGTGTATTTCAAATCTGAACCGTATTGATTTATTTAAATTGCTAAGAGGTTAAAGTCACTTACTTCTTTTAAATGCCCAAAAAAGTGACTACGCAAGTGAAGCCGCGAAGTGAAAGCACAACATGTACTAAGTTGAATATTTTTTGTGTCTTCTAAGTAGTTTTATTTTCATTTAATGTAATGACATTTCATTATAAATTTAGATATAAGTAGGTATCATCATCCTTCTGCCCTTACCCCATGTTATTTGGGGTCGGCGCAATGTGTTCTTCACTTCCGCTTCTCCCTATCAGCCGTCATATTTCACTCCCATTCTAGCCATATCATCTTTCACTCAATCCATCCATCGCTTCCATAGGTTTTCCTTTTAATCGACATCGAAAAGAAGAGTCTACCTTTGAAACACCGACATGTTTTGGGCAAAATACTCAAATAGCTTAATATCAAAATCTGTTTATTTAAACGAAAACATAATAGCGAGAACAATTTATTAATTGCGAGTACAAAAGGAGATTAATTTATGTGCAGCTCATCTGCAGGCAAATGTAATCAATTAATGGCGTGGGCTGTGCCATTCTCGGAGACGTTTGCGGATTCTATTCATATTTTCTGATTTCTGAAAGATAAACAAATGAAGTTGCTTGATTCGTTTTATAAAAATTTGTACTTCTTCGTAAATTCTTGAAAATGCGAATATAATACTTACCTATACAATAATGTTAGGATCGTAGCATGTGGTATATTAGCTAGGAATCTACTTTGTAACCGCTATAAGTGCCGTCACCAATTTTGAGCGCTGGTCTTGAATGCGCAGTAGTAATTTTTTTGGTTTTATGTGATGCGAACGCAAACAAATACATACTCAGTTGCCCCCACTATTTACACTAAGAGCTCAAAGCTGGTGACAGCACGTCATTAATTTACTTTTTTATAGTTAAATGAGTTTCTCCCAGTTTCAATGCCATGACCTAAAAGGACTTTAAGTAGTTTTTGCTAATTTCCGTTGTGTCAGGATCTGTTCACCGTTTTAATAAAGTCTAGTTTAATATAAGATTCTAGGATGGCTGGATTAAATTATGTCAGAAGCTTTGAGAAGTATACTATGCAAGAGTGTCCACTATGTCAACCGCGAGTTAAGAAAAAAAAATATTTAAAAAAAACATTTAAATTATATTAATCCAGTTTCTCTGAGTAAATCAAAATTGGTTATAATTTATTTGTTCTGCCCTGCTTTTTAATGGGCTACAGCCAGACTACTTTTGCAGTACCGTAACTAAGGTGTGCTACGAATTAAACCTTAAAGGAAAATATTATACGCCGTATTTTAATTATACCATGGCAATGTCGTTTGCTCATCAAAAGTTCGATCTCAACAAAGTGACGCAATTACTTGAATGTTGGAGACATTAAAGAACTCGATTTTATTTCACACTCTATAGAGCAACCGTTAAAACTTTCCGCCATTTTCTTAGGTGGCGGAATTTATTTTAACTCTCGCATCATTGAACTTGGATTTTCGGTGTTATTAAAATTTGTTCAATTCTCACTTCGGCCTGATATTGTTTTATACCACACTTAAAACCGTGTATTTATTAGACAATCAACAATTGATGATCAGCTGACGATGCTTTCTTAGTAAATACGAAGTAGGTAGTGAAACCTTTGAAATAAAACAAGAATTATCGTAATCGGTTCACCCAGTCGAATCGATAAGCTCCTCCTTTTTTTGAAGTCGGTTAACAAGCACTGTCAACGACTATTTACCTGAGATATCGTTATGGTTGTCATGACGTAAATCGCGCTATAGAAGTCAAGTTTTGATCATAGCAATCGCATTTAAGTCAGTAATTTTTTCTCTTACTTAGATACAGTCAACTTAAAAAGTAGAGTGCCAAAACGACTTTAAAAAGTATCATTATAGTGCTGAAGGCTATTATGTTCGAGATATCTAATTGCCTAAGTTTAAAGTACTTAGTCTCTTTTGAAACGAAAATTTTCAGATTTCTTTGATATCCAGCTTTCAGGATAAGTACTTGTACTTTTAAAAGTCGTATTGTTAAGCTTCTTTTAATGCTGACCGTACTTGTCCGCGTACTTCATCCCCTTGGAAGTAAGCAACGAGACTGGGGGCCGGCTATGATCGTTTTATGCAGCGCGTATAAAAACCTCCTTAGCTTTAGCGTTTCATTCTATCGCATCTCCGTGCCCTTATCCCATGTATTTCGGGTCGGGACTTGATTTAATCTGATGTGATTGATCACCTATGTATATATATATATAAATTAATTCCCATTTCCCTTGGTCACGACATCACGGGTGAACGAATGGACCGATTTCGATAATAATTGTTTTATTGTGTTCGTTATTGTCAGGATATGGTTCTTATGAAAGAAAAAACTAAGAAAATTTAGTGAAAAATTTGAAAATTATCTTACTTCTTAAATCTAACCTTAGAGCTTTGGACAGTAAAAACTTTTTGATGTAACCTTATGACGTTTGACATAGAACTGACAGAATACGTGCTACAGTCAAAGCTAAGAAGATATTAGTACACGCTACTTGTAACGAGAAGTATAAATACGTCTTTGTGGTCTGAGATGTGTTTGTTAAATTCTTAAAGAATTTTAGAGACTGGAATAAAGGTAGTGTAGTGTTGCAGTAATTTTAATTCAAAGCCAGACTGTCTTTCAAGCTTTCTATATTCTCTATCTTCTAGGATTTTATTACTGTAAAGCATAAAACATTCACTAGCGTCTCCGCCGAATATTTGTATGAGAAATTGCACAGCGCCTCCTAGCGGTGACGTGAGGAACTAATACAAATATTGCGAAGGACGCTAGCGAGTGTAGATTACTAAATCGGTGGGAAATTCGTGATAGGGGTACTGCAAAAACATGTAGGTATTCCACTTTTATTAAACATCTGTGTGCTTTCAGTATATAAATAACGAAGGTAATAATAAAATATTCAAATTTAACAAGAAAAAAGTAATAAATAGTCCATGATGGTCTCGAATTCATATTATAACGAATATTTGTTCGACTGAAAGTTTTCAACTGCGGCAATAAATGTATGTGATCAAAATATAGTTTGGTACCATAGCTTTGGCTGCAATATACTATGATTAATATTCCCTATCAGTGGGGACTATTAATTGCCTTGTACATAATAACAAATGGTTTCTAATACCAAAACATTGCTCAAGAGAATTTATTTACCAAGGATTTATACGGGGCAGGACATCGATCAATCCCAAGAGCGGTAACCTGGGTGTTCACGTTATTTATAACTCAATATAACATGCAATAGTTATAATATATCTATACATGTCTAAATATAGACAAATAAATTGAATGTGTCTGTTTGTACTTCAAAATTAGCAGCTATTCACGTAATGCATAGGAAAGTATATAGGTACGGACGGTATAATATAAAAAAACTAATTTTAATAGTTTTTCTGTCTGCTTGTCTGATTGAAACGGCTACACCGATTTTAATGGGACTTCCATTAGATGTTACTGAAATTTACGGTGAATTTTGTAAAAAAATTGTCTACTTTTAACAGTCTCTGCGAGAAAATAAATGTTTTTCTTGCTTCTTTTTCTAGTTACAATTCAGGTGGACTTAATTTTTTATTTGCAGAAATAAAGAGAGACTTTCTTTATTTTTTGTCAATACAAAAACTGCATATAAGCACAAAAAGCGTTCCTCCAGTTTTCAATCAAGACAGTAAATTGCCTGATAACATATGCACCAGTATTTCACGCGGAGTAAATAATAGATGCAGAAACGTAGAGTAAAAGAAAGGGATTTTACCTGTAACACAATTGCAGAAGATTCAGTATCCATGTCAAGAATCCTCTTCCTTATTTATAATCTGTTAAAAATTCACAGCCACCACGTGATCAGGGTATAAAAAGTAGCCAGAATACTCGACGGTCTTTGCATACAAAACTTTTTCCTCCAGCCGCGGGATCCTTCTAAAGGCCGGGATTTTAAATTAAATTAAATGTTGAATATTAAAGTAGATAACAAATTCTGGACTAGAAATTTGTTTAATGGAGCATCTCTGTTGAAATAATGTATTACTTTATTACAATGATGAAATACTTTTTAAATAGGTGCATTTGAGCCTTTTTACAAGAAGCGAAATTTATTAGCTCGAAAATTTTGAGCACCTCAAAGTCAAAGTCAAAAATATATTTATTCGATTAGACTTTTTACAAAGCACTTTCAAATCATCTGTATGACACAATTTACAGATATTTACAGATAATACACAAGTTTCCCCATACAATTCATCAAAGTCTGTAGTTGAAGTTAGTTATTACATAACTACGAATGAGATTATAAGATATTTTCTCGATGCATAAGATCGTTCTCACATTGCCAGTAATATAGTTAATTTGAAACACATTCAGAGTTTCCCCATACATAAGATTTAGAATCCGTTCAGTCTTATTGATGGAGTGAAAAGTAGTGACAATTCTGAATGAGAACTTTATGTAAGAACAATGCTAACGTTTGCTATACCCATCTTGCCCCATAGATATAATTTCTTAATCAAATAGCTCCTCTTAGCTAATGTAAAAAAGTCCGTCTCAACCGCACTGAGTACATTTTGTATCCTCATATCCAATTACTCAAACAATGGCTCTAAGTCAACCATGATATTCCATTTACGTCGTATCTTCTAACACATTCGTGTCGGAATCCAATTTCTGTATCACTAACCAATCACGAAATATCGTATTATATCAAACATTAGATTCCGAACTTTACTGTTCTTCCAATATGGTCCCCTTTTGACTGACATAAAGTGGCTAGTCAATTATTCCTCTCGCTAGGAGTTTTTCTGCACACGATGAAATAAAGCGGGTTTAAGTGGTTTCCTTATGTGGGTCCCTGTACGTTTACTCTAGTCGCAATCCTAAACTGAATTACTTGGGAACAGAGCAAGGCTTACGTGAGTTGTAGGTACGTTAAGGCCGAACGTATATAAATTGCTTATAGAATTGTTTGTGTGTATGGTCAATAAAATAATTCCAGTAGGTCTAAAACGGCCACTATGGGAAAATCATAATGACGTGATCCGAATACGATTCAGGAATGATTAATATTTCGCAATTCACCTGTATGACACTTTCCTATGAAGATTCCTAAAATAGTCCACGAAATATGAATTGCTTTTGTGACAAATAGCAGAATCATAAAAGTTACTAAGGGACTAACATCTACAATTATTGTAATCATTCGTGAATCATAAATATGAATTGCACCTATGTGACCATTTTTTCATTTCGGTGATGAATCATATTCGGATCACATTATGATTCTGCCGGAGTGGCCTTTTTAGACCTACAGGTCGGCGACGGTCATAATTTCCCATATTGTAAGGTGCCAGGCGATTACTGACTGAAGAAAATGTGGAGATTCAAATGTTTAGGAACCTTTTGTAGGTATAACCAAAAGTCGAATCAATGTGAAGATTGTTCTTCTAACTAATAATATAATATCTATCAAGTCAAACTCATACTGAAATATCTTTATTTGATAAAACTTTTAAAACCATTCTTTGTAGGGAATATTCAAGGTTTACGGTTTAGTTTTAATAATGCACATACAAAAAAGACACTGAATAAAATATATAAAAAAAAAAATCAACCCTTTTTCAAATTTTTTCGTTTATTTACTTACTATTTATTTTTGTGATAAACTATACTCATTAGATAGTTACAAAATGGTCGATGCTTATTGGATGCTATGTGGAACACAAGACAATGCTCATTTATATGTAATTTATTTTTTTTTATTTACGACGAAGTATTCAAAGAAATTTAAGTGTTTTTTTTTATTT
This sequence comes from Watsonalla cultraria, assembly GCA_964035505.1. NCBI lineage: Eukaryota > Metazoa > Arthropoda > Insecta > Lepidoptera > Drepanidae > Watsonalla > Watsonalla cultraria. The sequence continues at coordinate 7,504,182 of OZ037728.1, forward strand.
CAACTGTACCACCTCTTAATAACCTCCTCTAATGCTCTGTGCCTAATATATGCGCCTAAAAACTCATGACTCCGCATATGTATATATTATCCATGTATAAATGAATCCCCATTTCCTGATCAATCACGGGTTTTTTTTGTTGTGTTCGTTATTGTCAAGAGATGGTTCTTATGAAAGAAAAAACTAAGAAAATTGCGTGGAAAATTAGAAAATTTAAGAATACTTAACCACCATATAAAATTATTTCTTTCTTCTTAAATCTAACCTTAGCGCTTTGGACAATAAAAACTTTTTGATGTTACCTTATGACGTTTGACATAGAATTGACAGAATACGTGCTGCATTCTTCTCTTCTCATTCTGCAAGACAGGGAAACGTCTGTCTTGTCAGCTAGTGTACAATACAACGAGTAACAAATTGTAAATCAAATCTTAGCACGTAATTGAGTTAAAACAACCACTTGAATGGAATCTGTAACATAATAGCTTGTATAAAATCAATTTTGCCCGGAATGTACCGCGAAATATCACATTCTGATTGGAATTCAGTTCAGAATAACACCCGAGGGCGTGATCCAAACTTTGGCAATTATCCTGCCGTTGTTGTTACGGCCCTTTTCATGTAAAAAATCATTAAAATGTGTTTTATTGCTACACTCGGTTGGATCAAAAGTATTACTGTTATGAAATACGACAAACTCAATCCGTTGACTTATTTGGTATTGTTTTTATGTATGTCTGTGTTTTTTCAAATATATCGTCACCTACTTTTCGGTGAAAAGGTGAAAATGGGTGTGCTAAAATTAAGAGACTGGTGTTAACTTGTAAAACGTTTATCTATAACAGATAAATAAATTTGAAGTGTCTGTTTCTAACTGCAAAATAACAGTTTTTCACTTAATGCATATGAAAGTATACACGGTATTGACACTGAAAAACCAATTTTTAAAATTTTTCTCTGTCTGTCTGTCTGTCTGTTCCGGGTAATCTCCGAAACGGCTGGACGGATTTTGACGGGACTTTCACTGGCAGGTAGCTGATGTTTCAAGGAGTAACTTAGGCTACTTTTATTTATTAAAAATATTAGGGTTCCGCGACAATAGGGATTAAACTAAATCATACACACAGCTAGTACTATAATAATAATCTTTTATACACAAGTAATTTGAATAAGAATATTTTTTTAAATGTGGAGTATTTCCACAGATACTACTACTCTATATCGATTAATTAACATTTGTAACAGGTACAACCTGCTAAAACCATTCTGGGAGAGGCACAGATGAATTTATTCCAAGAAACACGCACAAACGCACGAAATAACTGTATTATATTCCCCGAAGGGATAGACAGAGGTGTAATTATAGTAAGGTCGCATTTCGCTTTAAAGTCCCATGTTATGTAATAGAGGGCGAGACATTGCCATTGAAAATTAGTGATAAAAAAACCAATTACACTTTTCCCGACCCGGGGATCGAACCCAAGGCTTCGTGTTCCGCAGTAGCATTTCGACCACTAGGCCAACGAATTTGCTATAATATAAGTTTAATGCTAAAACTAAAGCTAAAGCTAGAACATATTATAATACCAGTATCCCGACGAAACGTATTTCCCACTAGCTGTGCCCCGCGGGTTTACTTGCGTTATTTAAATTCTTGGGTGGTTTTATTTCACGATGCCCTAGTTTTATAAATAAATGCCTATATTATAGTAACCTAAGTTACTACTAGTAACATCAGCTATCAACCAGTGTAAGTCACGTAAAAATCGACCCAGTCGTATAGAGAATTTTTTTTTCTTTTCTGTACCGCATTAACTGATAATTTTGAATTACAAATAAACACATCAATTTCATGTATCTGTATAAATGTGGGTATACATTAACAGACCCTGTTCACGTCATCCACATTCGTCAACGAACGTCGTAATTTTCACAGGAATGTTTTTATGTCATTCTGATGTCACATAATAATGCTTTTATCAGTATTGAGCCGCCAGCCAGGGAGGTAACGTAGCCAGCTGGGCTTGTACTGGGTGGGTACAAGCCCAGACACTGAAAAAGATATTACGTGTTTTATTTTATTCTTCTTCGTAAATGCTTAAATTTATGATTTTCCCTTCAGTCCCGTGTGTTATAATGTAATTATATTTGTGACTGTGTCGCGCGGTTTCACCCTTTTGTTTTCACCCGTTGCTTGCGGATCCCTAAAATCTAAGCAGCCTTGTAACATTAGCTATCCGTCAGTTGAAGTCCCGTTAGAATCCGTCCAGTCGTTCAAAGGCAGACAGACGGACAGACAGAGAAAAAAAAAATTGGTTTTTCTATGTCAGTACCGTGTATACTTTCATATACATTTACTGAAAAACTGTTATTTTGCAGTTACAAACAGACACTTAAATTTTATTCTTTATCTTACTTAAAGTTTGTAAGAATGTATGTGTTTCGCTCTTTCATGCAAAAACTACTGAATGGATTTTGATGAAACTTTACAATAATATACCTTACACATCAGAATAAAACATAGGCTATAAGAAGTAAAATTTTGTAGTAGCTAAATTATACGCGGGTGTAACCACGGGGCAATCGTTGCATTTCAGTCGGATATCTAAGGGAGTTTGAGAACTGGTTTAACCCAGATTACCGGGTTTCTTCGTAAAAGGGGTTGCGTGCGAAGGTCCGATGGCAGTCGTTTTGTATTAAGATTAGGTGATCAGCCACATCGGGTTGAATCAAGGGCCGACCACAACAATGTGTGAGATAAGGCCAGGGATGATATGCTGATGAATCAGTATTATCAGTTAATTCGCAAACAATGCTTTCAGCTGGATAAATGGCTTTACAGACTAGTAATAAGCGCGTTTGCAATAGCGGCGGTGTCCTGGCCTTTTCATATTGAAATACCGTGGTTTCCATTCAAATTTGCGCGTCGATGCGCGCCCATCGCTCCGGGCGTATACAGCTGTAATTAGATCAACTGCCAATAGCGTATGCGGCGGTACATCCTCTATACTACAGGCGACCCATCTATCAAACATACTTTCATCTATATCCATACTAATATATTATGAGTTTTACCTGGGTAGACATAAATTCATGGGTTTTTATCTATGTCTATACAGATAAATAAAATTGAAGTGTCGGTTTGCAATTCCAAAATAACAGCTTTTCACTAAATGCATATGAAAGTATACACGATACTGACCCTAAAAAACCAAGTTTTAAAATTTTTCTCTGTCTGTCTGTCTGTCTGTCTGTTTGTTCCGGGTAATCTCTGAAACGGCTGGACGGATTTTAACGGGACTTTCACTGGTAGGTTGCTGATGTTTCAAGGAGTAACTTGGGCTACTTTTATTTATTAAAAATATTAGGGTTCCGCGACAATAAGGAAGAAACTAAATCTACGCAGGTGAAACCGCGGGGCACAGCTAGTATTAATAAAAAATTACTTACACTTGTACTATCAGCTATCTGCCAGTGAAAGTCACGTTAAAATCAGTCCAGCCGTTTCAGAGATTAGCCGGAACAAACAGACAGAGAAATGGTTTATGTACTGACATAAACCCGTATATACTTTCATATTATGTATTTAGTGAGCAGCTGTTAATTTGGAATTACAAACACGTCAACTTTATTTATCTGTATAGAGGTATATAGATAAAGCTGAAGGGTTTGTTTTTTGTTTACTAATCAGACCATTTATCGAGGAAGGCTATAGGGTAATGTAAGGCTATATATTATCATTACGATACGTAAATAAAGTGGCGGATTAAAGTTAACGTTAGCCCAAAGTAACTAATCCACGCGGACGAAATAGCGGGCAGAATCTAGTCCTCTCTACTAAAGGCAACCCATCTATCAAACATACTTCCATACGTGATATATCCATTATGTTACGCTATGCATCCTTCAATTAAGAGGCCTGTCAACAAATTCATATATTCCGCGCACTGGGGTTTATTCAATTGTAAGATATTTTGTGAAGATTTTAGGTGATTTTTGGCGACTCACATGGTTTACTAGCGTGTTAGATTACAGCTTGATTACAGTATTAATTGTCTGGCTCTAAGCAAACCAACTAAAGGTATTTTATAATATACTGGCTGTGCCCGCCACGTTTATTTTAAGCACGTAAACGAAATTTAATTAAGTAATGGATACGAAGTCTGATGCAATCTAAATATCTCTGAGCTCCAATCATTGGCTAAATTGAATTTTACGTCGAATCTGTTACTCTATCGACAGCCAAAATTTTATCTATTAAATTTAACTTAAATATTCATCTTTTACGATATTTTTTTTTATTTAAAAAAATCGCACGTTTGAACTTTATATTTGAATATAAAGCTTTATATTTAAAGCTTTATATTTGAATATAAAGCGATTATTCGTTCATCGAATCCAGTAAGAGCAACTCATGCCAATGAGTCCTGCTCATTAACTTACTCCTGCCGTGTCCGAACTTTCTAGTTTGGTACGAAACTGAAACCGTTCATGATTAACATTTTTTTAAATAAGCCCGTATGCTTACAGTATCGCCCTTCGCACACAATAGGTAAATAACCTTATTCTGATCATACCAAACTTCATAATATAAGTTAAATATCTAAATCTGGAAATATTGGGCTAATGCAAAAAAGAGGCCTTAACAGTTCTTTATAATCCGCAAATTTCGGTTAGTTCATTGAACTCACCTCGTGCTTTTTGACTAGTTTCATGAATTACAATAGACTTGGTGGTACTCTTGGTGATATTAAGATACATTTGACGCAATACGACACTCAATTAAACATCTACGATCGTTTTATTTATACTGATCGAGTGATTAATAGCAGCATTGACAGAGAGCTAAGCTAATGTAATCAATCAATTAATTATTCGACAACCATCCGTTGTTCCAGATGATTAACTCGAAATAATGTTTGAAGTTATCCAGTTCATTAATTGCCGGTTCAGTTAATGAGATTTTTATGATTATGTTTATTTGTCGAATTGTATGGTAATTAGCGGTCACTAACGATCGGCTAACATACATTGGACAAGCTAAAGAAAATGTGTCTGTCATGTCGTATAAGGAGGTCAAAGGCATGGCACAGGACAGAGACAAGTGGAAAGAGTTGCATCGGTTACACCGACAAGTCTAATTACTCTTAAATTCATGATGATGATTGATCACTAATACTTATCTACTTGAGCTTGTTACGCGTCACGAATAAAGAGCGCATACCTTGGATGTGCAGTAGTAATTTTATGAGTCCGCTTCTGTGTATATGTGTGTCGTGAGGCGAATAAACACATCCACGTTAGCCCCTATTATACAGGCCGTTGGGGAAATCGGGACAGCTCTTAAAATATGTGATAGGGTTTAATTTTAGGAAGCAATTAAAATTATTATGGCAAAAATATTTTCTTCCGTTTTCGAGTAATTGATGTTCAAAGTTGACCATATCAAGACCTTATTTTCCCATAAAAATCAGCTGTAACGTAGAGTTATTCACGTGAAATCTGACAATGTTTTTATTTTTTTTCTCCCACTAATAAATCCTGAAATAATCCCTTAAAACCATTTTTCGAAAAAATAAACCTTCCCCTTAATTTAAAAAGTTCAATGACCGCGTACGGAATGTAGGTAAACGCGGCCGCGCGTTCATTCAATCGCTTAAGGCCGCGAGCTCTTCGGCTATAGCTTATAACTACGTTATCGTTGGAGCTAGATATTTTACGATTTCAACATACTGATATATTCATAAAACCCTACAACTTCTAGAAGACAACTGTTCCTTTTTCTCCGACACCCTGTATACCCATAATTTTTATAACCCTTCAGTATTGCAAGGTTGCGCACGTCGTCGCGAGAAATTTTGACATTATTTCCTACGGTTTTCTCGGCCCTTATATTCGGTGTATTTTACTGACTGCTTGTAATTATAATTTATCTACCGCTTGAAAACGACCTTCATAGCATATCGTCGTTGCGCGTGCAAAAGTCGCTTAGTGTATTTCGTGAACTCTTTGTCAAAATTTCCAGTAATGTTAAATTTTGTCATTATTAATAATAATATGTATCCAACATTAATCTAAAAAAAACTATGTAAATTCGTTATATGTATCAATAGTAAGAATTTTTTTTTGAATACTCGGGCCATATTTCGAAAAAATCATTTTCTGCGTCTCCTAAAGTGTGTAAAAGCACATAGCTACTTTTGAACGCGCAACGACGACACGTGACATTGTTGGAGATAAATAAACCCCAATGCCTAACGTAATTGTAAATGGGATAAATCTGGACCATAATTTAGAACACAAATTTTATTTCATTAAAAAGTTTTTAAATCTCCCGAACACTTTGATAAAGATTTCCCTATTCGGTGGTTAAAAAGGGGTTTCCATAGGGAATTAAACATCTGTTTAGCTTGTAAAACTGGGCCTAAGTTGGCCGTAATGTAATTTGTATAAGATTTACAACAAAAGGCACTTTGAATGCTTAAACACCCTGCGATGGCCTGAATATTTTAGCGCCCTAGTAACCAAAGCAATAAACAAATGATACTTTATATTCACATACACCTATTACTACCTTGTTAATGAATAATCTTGAGGTTTGAACGCTAGATCGAAGCCCAGCGGGCCTGTACCAATGAGTTTTACTAAAAAACTTATTTACAGGGATTTCACACCATGTGCTTTACGGTGAAGGAAAACATCGTGAGGAAACCTGCATATGTCTGTGAATTAATTCACAGAAGTATGTATAGTGCCTGAGACGGCGATAGATTCGCTATCTGTCACGTCGGCACTTAATTATCTTCGGTGAAATGTGGGTGTTGTTATTACAACACTTCTGACTACCACTTCGGGGAATACAGGCGTGAGCATATGTATGTATGAACCTGGAGCAAAATAGAGTGGATAAGTAAGTTACACACAGTGTAAGCTCTACTGACATACACTATCATACTCGTAGGTATGTGCAGGCATAACACAGTAAAACTAATTTCAGTGCGCGGTGGAGCGGCAACTCTTCTCCCATAATCCATCAAAAGCTATTAAGATGGCAACACACTGGTGCCCGAACTAATTCGCTCACGATTAACCGAACATTTATTTAAATGGCAAAATGATTAAAGATTTTATTCGCTAGCATAATTATCTACAGTTACTTAAACATTTCAATGTCCTAACTGAGTGATTGAATGACTAGGCTTTAATAAAAATCAATGCATAGCTTAAACCGCTGAACCAAAATACATGACATTTGATAGACTCCGTACCCTCAAACTAAAAATAAACTATCACATCTCCCTGGCCTTATCCCATGTATTTGGGGTCGGCACTTGATTCAACCCGATGTGGCTGATCACCTGATTTTTATACGAAGCGACTGCCATCTGACCTTCGTAACCCCTTTTTCGAGGAAAATCGGCAATCTGGGTTAAACCAGTTGTCAGACTCTCTTAGGCCTCTGACTGACCTGTAACGATTGCCAAAGATGTTAAATTGGCAACCGGGACCGACTGCTTAACGTGCTCTCCGAGGCACGGAGGGAACTCGGGCGGTCACCCATCCAACTACTGGCTAGGTGTATGGTTGCTTAACTTCGCTGATCGAATCATATGCGCAATAGCAACTGTGCCACGAGCTCCTCTACTAAAAATAAACTATGACTTCCTTAAATATTCCGTAGGAAATATCAACTTCAATCAGAAAACTTGGTCTCTAGAGGCGAAATCTTCCGTAAGAGTAGTTAAAGTATACCCAAACATTTTGAATGGAATAAGAGCCTTATGGTTATAAGAATAAGACGACAAACTTTTGGTTCCAACTTGCTATAAGTTACTCATCCATCCATCGACGGGACGTCCACATTACGTTAGTACGTGAGCCATTCGGAACTCGTTAACGTCAAGTATTGGACCGCAAACATCCTTAAGTAAATAATCGAAATGGGTCGAGGTCGGTGTGTCCCCTACTTTACCTTCTAGTGTCACATTGCGTCCCGTCTAGAATTGATTAGTTGAGCCCATGTCACCCGATCTATAGTGGTTTTTTTGACACGGCGCATTTTTAGAGAATACAAGTTTGCAATAAAATTTTGCATGGAATTTATGGTTTTGTTTGTACATTTGAATAGGGCTTCACAATTTTTTGTTCAGTATTATATAAGATGACTTTATAGTCCACCCACAGTTTGCCAGTTTTATTTAAGTCCCATGTTATAGTGAGCCTATTGCCATTAACTGGGCACTAATCCAGACTATCCTAGCAGCTTAGCTGAGGGAAAACCCCGACAACACTTTGCTCGACCCGTTTACCTAACTTCGTGGTCCGCAGTAGCCTTGCTACCACTAGCCCAATAAGGCAAGAAATATACATATTTAAATAAAAATAAGATATATAATAAATATGTATAAAAATACTGTATATTTCAAAACTTTTGCCCTTTAACGGAAACAAAGTCGAAAAAAGAAGGTAGAGTTGCAATTTTTTTTCAGTTAAAAATCCGTAACATTTCGGTTCGCTTTTGCGTGAAGTAGAAATGAATAAAATAAATTTCTTATTTTACCTATTCACTACTGACTGTAGTTCGAACAAATTGCAAGCAGTCGGTGACTTTCAAAGGGCTTTATGTACAGAAGTTTAGAGAAATATGATTTTCCAAGGCTTCTTTGTAATCTGGAGTTTCTTAATCAAGTCTTGTTGATGCGGTTTCACTTGCAAAACGTGATTTTAAACACAATTATTTAGTTTTCTCTTACGTCGACCTTACCTAATTGTTAGCTGGGAATGTTAATTATTATACATTACATTCTTATCTGCAAACCGAGCAGTTACTCTGCCAACTGAGCAACTAGAGATCATACCTCATGCGTCGAATTGTATTCTTTCGTTGTATTTTTGTGGTTTTAGGGGCTGCCTTGCGCTATCTATTGGAGAGCGAAACCAAACTCAAACGATACCTTGAAGGCCCCGAAATCCACTAAATGTGTAGCACGTTGCAGACAGTTAGAGCATTATAATGAGATGATAAATTAAAATGAAAAGCTTGTTAAACTCAGTTTCTGTTTCAAATTAAAAAAAGTACGAAAAGATAATTCAAACTCATATTAAATTTTCCACTACAAAAATGTCCGCAATCATTTTTCCTTCACTCGTCCGGCAAATTAAATGCACTTTAAAAGGTGCTGCAGTGCTCGGGAGAATTTATAAACTTGACAAGAATTTATAATCCTCTTTGTAGCGCCTTCAAGACAAACACAAAATGAATTTACAGCTACGTTTACGTGTATGGGAACTGGGGATGTGAGTTTCACGTTATACCCAAGTTCATAAAATTCTTTGTTTATTTTATATAACCTAAGAAGTTTAAACAAGATACTAGGCTTAACAACTTACAAACAGGCTATACTCATCGTTTCGTAGAAGCCTCTTATCTGCTTGCTAGGCTACTGTTCCCATAAAGTATCAGCACTGCTTGTGACATTCACGATAGAGACAACCATAGTAAGATATAACATGATAGTCAAAGTCAAAGTCAAAAATATCTTCATTCGATTAGACTTTTTACAAAGCACTTTCAAATCGTCAATATGACACAATTTACAGGATTATACATGCTACCGCTACGTTCGGAAGGTTGATTTTACTGAGAACCTGGCAAGAAACTCAATTTACACTCAATAAACATAATATACAATTAAAAAAAAACAAAATAAATCCCTTGAGCAATGTAAGCGCATGAACACAGTTGCAATGCACAAATGTCGATAAAAAATTACATAAAGAAAAGTCTAGTAGTTGTACTTATATCTAAATGCGTAGCTTGAGATGACCAGCCCCCACAAGCAGCACCTGTTCACAAGTATGACGAGAATGCCAGCCATCGCCCTCCTGAACCATTACAAAGGGAAGTGAGCAACCCGTCATCCTGACGCAGCCGCAAGCAAAGGCATTTTAGTGAGAATGATGATAAGGAGGCATACCATCATCGGTTTAAACAGAGCGTATTAAGAACTTATGAGCTTTGACGTGTCATTTTGTGATACAAAAATGTGTAATAGGGATCCTATTGCGAGCGAGCTTATAGCCATTAAACGGGCACTAATCGAGACAAGAATGACAGATGGAAAAACACTGAAGTAGCACTACTAGACCAAAAAGACATCGAGGCATATAATAAAAACGTCGAGATATCCACAGAGAAATTATAGGAGGGTCAGAATAAAAAAAATACTCCGCCGTAGAAAATGTAATAGAAATGCAAGATGATAACGAGCCCCGCCTGAACCGGATATTAATAAGCAAGAAAATACTCGGAGTGTATCTCGAGATGTCGAGAAACCCGATCGAGATACCATCTCGGCGAGCGGCAAAGTTCTCTGTGTCGACACTTTGATGAACTTTGTTTGAACAGACTTTGTTTTTTAACGCTGCAAAGGTGGTAAGAAAAAGCGCAAAGGAAAAATGTAAATTTATCTTTGAGATCAAGTTTCTGAAAAGATATGGATTGAGTCCTGCTTATCCAGTGCGGATAGTGAGATATTTCTTTGTATTTATCTTTTTAGAGCTTTGCAGAAAGAACTACGAAGGGGGAGGTAAACAGATACCTACAATAAATTATAGGTTTGACACCTTACCGGTAGTATACTCGTATCTTTACTCGATTCATCTCACAATATTTGTATATATACATACATAATCTGTATCTAAAGCGCCTATACTGGTTACGTAAAGATCTTTAATCGTATACTGTATCAAAATGCTGAATGACTAAAGTCCCAGCTATCACTGTGCTTAGACTTCTCCCCTTCCCTCATGAAGGGGCATATTGCAGTGGCTTAGGAGTTTCTCACTGGGGGGACACGGGGAAGCATGTGAATACATAGCACTTTCACCCCCCCACTTAGCGACCAGGAGGAACACCGTGGAGTTTAGTCGGTGCGAGTCCAACATAACCCTTCCGCTGCCCCCGCGACGGTTGGTGTATCCGTAACGGAATTGCGAATGGGACATTTTATAAAAAAAATACCATTCGACACCCAGGTTGCTGTTGATGGCGAATAGGACATATTAAAATGGCGATGAGAAATTAACACTTCAATGTCCTACCCTCATAAGCCCCGTAACTCTGACACCATGCATCATTCTGATGAATATCTACACGACATGGGGCTCAAATATCTTTTTAAAGCGACATCGGTGCCATATATAACCCGCCATACGAGTTCACGGAACATATTTTTTACATTATGTTATGAATGGAACTCCGGGGCGTCACACACGCGCGGATCTAATATATCATCGCCATGTGAATGATGACGTCACTGTTCTAGCCAATATAACGTTCAACTCATGTCGTAGAAAACATTTATATACAAAATAATTTAGTAAATGCTCCTATAAATGTATAAAAAACTTTATTTCAAGTGATTTGATGACTAACTACAATACTACGAGATTAACTATTAAATGTCAACGGAGTCGAGGACGTCTCATAATCATAAAAATTAATCTTCGGTGATAAGTGGGTGTTGTTATTACAACACCTCTGCCTACCCCTTCGGGGAACACAGACATGTCGAGAGTATTGTCATGTACCACATTAAGACCCCTGAGACCAGCAGGTAAATGTGCGAATATTTCCAAGTTGTATCTTATTTCATATAATTTTGTACACGTCTCGTATCTTCGGCTCAACGTATAATTTGAAATTCCCACAAAATGTAATAAAGAGTCATAATATTTGTACATTCATATCACGTTCATTTCTATTAGTAGGGGAGCCCAAGCGGGGATTTCGTGTTTTCCTAAAGCGCGGCAGATTAATATACAGGTACCTTGTACCCGGTTAAGTACCTCCACCAAATATGAACCTCATAAGTAAGGCCGCGCGTCCAGGATAAAGGATATAAAAAAAAAAAATTTTTTTTTGTCAGATTATGCGAATCCCTCTAGATAATCGTCAGATTATGAGACAACACGTTTAGGACATAAAGATAAACCATATATATCTTAATCTGACGAGCTTGAGTATTTCAAAATGGCGAAATTTTTTTCATATTATAATAATGGCCGCGACTTTGCGTCTATTTCGAAATTGTCTGATTAGTGCATGAGAGCATTATTGAATGTCCACTTAACACCCCAAAAGAATTTTTTTTTTTTTAATTTTCAACTCTTTCATACGACCACCCCCATCATGCAAACAATCAAATTAACATACATTCATTATTAAAAATACGTAGGACATTTATGCCCTCAATATCTGACGCGCTCGAGTATGTCCACATAACATAAGTTTTTTTACAAATTTGCTATAGCTATAGCCGCTTCCCCCACCGATGAAAAGGTATACATTATATGACATTCTTTTCTTATTATCATCTAAGCTTGCAACCCAATAGGTCTTTATGACGCTTGAGTAAATCCCCATTTAGCATCGTGAGCTCCCCTACTATATACGACGCATTTCTTTTTAAAACGATTAGTTAGTAGGCGTATTTCACAGAAGCAACTTTACTCAACGCTCATGGTATTATAATATACTTAGATATAAAAAATATGTTTACGCCATCTACTCGCATAAAAACACCAATATCTTATTTTTTTCTGTCTGTCTGTCTATTTCTTTGTTACGGCTTATCATTGAAACGGTTGGACCGATTTCTACGCGATTTCAAACTTTCACTGGCACATAGCTGATGATTGCAGAAGTAACTTAGGCTACTTTAATTTAGAAATGAATTAGGGTTCCGCGAAGCAAAGCATGCAATTAAATCTACGCGGGTGCTATCTCAAAATCAAAAGCAGTTGATGGGTTGGGTTGATGCTAAACCTTGTAACGTTGCGCCTAGTACGCGCCGTTACATTTTATTAAATTATTAGTATTATATATATTTTCTATTAAAAAGGCTCTTAATACTCCTAATTACCTATAACTATACACCTACTATGATAATATCAACTGAATGACCTATAAAACTAACTTAAAAGCTAAAATTATCAAATACCTAAACTAATTACAAATTAAATGAAACATAAAATATCTAGAATCGTGCACAATGACTCAATCCGAGCGTAGCATCGGGGACCGTCGGAAGCTGTCGGCAACATTGTGCGCTGTAGAGCTGCGCACCGCGCTTCTTTTGTTTTGCCGCGCATTCGCATCTCCCGACTGCGGCGCGAGGCTTGGTAGCGTGTGGTCACTCCACTCGCTGTCGGCAAAGCCGCCAAAATCTACTTACTATGTACTAAACATACAAATATAAATTCTATTGTTGCCGATCCCGCTGGGGATCCGGTTACATAACTACTACACTAACAACTGGCCCGGACCCTACATCTGGTGCAGTTCCTACCTCTGGCCCAGAACCTACCCTGGACCAGTCCGCCTACAGTCCAGGCACTACCCCTGGACCAGGCGCTATCCACCTTCCTGACGAAGACCAGGCTGCTCCCAGCCGGATCCTTGTCCCTACGTCAGGCCAGTGTCCCTTCCTCCTACCACCTACCTCTACCCACCACCACTAGTGAAGGAAACAGACGTTAATAAACGAACCCTTGTATATATATCAACCACTCTTATTATTTCTCTCCACTCTCTACCTATCTAACCTGTTCCCGAGGTATTCACTAAAAAATCCCCCCGGGACAACCTCAAAGTTACGTGTTCATTAGTACCTCGAGCCAACACTCCAGGAAGGATTGTTATTATCTCAGCTCTGACAAAATGTAGGGGAAGAACAACGGGGAAAAATGTGAACCTTTTTAGGTTTAGGGTAACTACCTGGATGACCGAACTTTGCGCGTTTTTTTCGACGTTTTCAATAAATTAAACCTAGTTAGATAGATTTATAGCTCCCGGAAACCCATAGCATTGTACAAAATATTGGGCGGAAATTTCATGAAACGTGCAATTATTCCAGACTGCTAAGCCCCGCAATAGAAAATTAAAAGCACCGTCCACATATCCCATTAAAAAAGTTGAAAAATAAAAAAAAACTCCACAAAATTACTAGTTGGGCAAAAGTTCTAGATACTGTCAGGTCCACCCGCATGAATTTTTTACGACCATTCTCACCTTCCTAAGGCTAATTGGAAATCTTTTTTCCCCGGTTCTAGGGAGTTTATATAAACTTGTAACAAGATCGTGGTTGGAGTGGGAAATGAAACAACTCTAACCTCTAGATGCGCTTTTGCAAATTCATTGGAATTTAAGCCTTAACTAGGTAACATAGCTTCCAAATTTAATTTATAAAATATTTTCAAGTGACCACTTTTTATCTAGTAAATACTAGCAGACGTTACGCGGTTTCAACCGCGTAAGTCCCGTTTTCGTGGGAGTACGGAGATTAAATAGCCAATATTAATCAGTGATAGCGTAGATTCATGGTGAAAGAATTTTTTATATCGATCCAGTACTTTTTGAGCCAACTTACAAACATACATACAAACCTTTCTTCTTTATAATATTAGTATAGATGACATAAAAGCTCAATATTGCTAGGTACAATGAACGATAGTCTAATTAAAGCCTATTATCTCATATATTATCTAAAGGTAGATGTGAAGTTATTTTTTTTCGGAAGATACTATAGCGTAGGCCTTTTTTAAAACAGGAAAATGTAATTTTCATTAAAATTGCTATTCAAAATATGTCTTGGCAATATATCATATTATTCTGAATATTTAATAAGGCCAAATTAAATGAACTCGCTTTGAATATTAAAACGTTCTGTTGCTATTTGAATAAAATACAAAAATTGCTCTGAATCTTTGGTAATATTCTCATTTGGAAATATTCGATGAGATAATGCAATAAAAACTGAAACACAGTTTTACCATTTCTCTTAATTAATTGAGATTTTTCCACTTCTTTTCCATGAGCTTATATAAGAATAAGATAAATTGTTAGCCTGAAAGAAGAAAAGCCACGAAGGTGTATAGCCATGAGCCTCACATAAATTGTATCTACTTAAATATATACATACAATTTATAGTGAACCAGGGATCCTCGTCAGATGCCTAACAGTGAGATACGTAGGCCCACTCTTTGCTACAAATAACTACGCGGGCGCATTCTTTGCTACGAGTACATGGTGTACCTTCAATATGACGCGTAGACTCGTAGCTACGGGACTACGAAGGCCTACTCTTGCTACATGTGATTTGCTACGACCGCGCTACGAAAAACACTTGGAATTTTAAACAAACTACATCGTCATGGTTATGTCAATTTACAGTTGCAGTATTGCGCGCAATACTGAAAATAAAAATCGCTACTTAATATATTTACTGTATGGAAAAATATATTATGGATATTTTATCCATCATGATGATTCCGGCTTTTTAGGTGGGTAGTACCCATTCTAATGGCATCAAACTTTCATGTAAGCTTACGTCCAACTTTCACGTACCAGGAACACAAACTTTCGCATTTATACATTAAGTGTGATTTATATTATACATATAACTAATCTAGTGTAAGTATACTATCAGTAATACGTAACTCACTTAGAGAACGACTGAAAGAAAACGAATGGGATCAAAATGAATGCGTCCGCAAAGTTCCCTCCCTCGGGAAGAGTTAGACGCACGTGATATCCTCAATTTCCCAAGGGTTCCTGTATTATTAAGAGATAAATTCGGCCCACACAATTCAATTATATCTCGCGGAACAGGGAAACTGAAACGAAATGATTTCTTACAACCACTGGACCTAACGTATCACCACTTACCTTACCTTTGGTTAATCTTTCTGGCTGGAGATATCTCATGATATACTTTTGTTTGCCACTAGTATCTTAACTAAGTGTCTTGGCAAATAATCTATAGAAATATACATAACTGATATAGTAAAAGTGTGATTCTGACTCTCTAAAACATAACCAACTTAGCATATAACTGTAATATTAGGTAGATTTGACACGTCTAAGTCAAAGAGAATGAGAAAAGGGAGCAATACCAAGTAATATACTTTAATGATAATATGATTTTCTGATTTAGAATTAAATCATTTTTATCGGTCGGGTCAGCATCAAAGAGGGACTGCATCTTATATATTTAGTTTCTCAAATATTGTCACTTCATCAAATTATTATTAGAATGGTTAATTTAACACTCTGATTTTAAATGATAAAGCATGCTAGGGGGTATATTACACTCTGGCCCGCAAAAATAAGTCCCGAATTCTTGGTGTTGTAACGTCATTCTAATTTCCAAGATGGCGAACTATTTATTTTTTCTGCACTACACATAGTATGGATATCAAATGACAAGGCTTGTTGAGGAAAACATGAAAAAATATTTCTTTCCTTTAATTGATGCGACATGTTCATAAAAGTTTGTTTCCAAAAATTAATTTCTATAGATATAGCTCATATTATAGTCTTTTCATCGTGATTGAGTATTAAGTAACCTCTTACACGTGTATTAGTAGGTCAGTGGAATATACAAGCGAGTCCATAGTCTGGCTCGTTAGTTATTCTAATTTCACGGCAAATTGTGTTAGAAAGTCAATCTCGATGTTAATCACTTGGCGGGCGGGAGTTTGGCTATATCTTATCCTATGTAGGCCTGAAGAAATGGGTTATCATGTCAATAGAAATTATCTTGAGCTTGTTAATATGCAAATTACTTTGAAATCTTTTGTTTTATATTTTGTACACACTTAGTACTAGGGGTCTACCATCACTGGCTTAAGCAGAGCGTATTAAGGATTTAAGGACAAGAAGTCATTTTGGTACCGTACAATTAAACGTCAAAGCTAAAAAGTTCTAAATACGCGCTGCTTAAACGATCATAGTTAGCCCCCTGATCATAGTTAGCCCCCTGATCTTCTTTTGTCCCTATTAAATGTTGTTAGGCACACAGATTTTAATGACTTGGTTACTATACAATAATACAATATCAAATAACGTTTTGAATACGTTCTGTAAAGTAAAATATAATAATATTACAAAGAGATACAACTTGTAATTTTGTTAGTATAATAGGTTGTTCAAATCTACTCCATCTGATTTTGAATTGTATTTTATCAATACTTTGAATGGGCTATTTTATGATACCATGCGGGTAGAGTTAGTATAAGGCTACGGGTCGTAATGGTGCTCATGTCAAAAGAAGGGACATTGTCTCTAGGTAGATAGTTCAAGAAAGATCAGGGCCCCAACCATGAGCTCTTATTGCAATGATAATTCAGTTGTGCGAAAGTGACAGATGTATACACGTCACATACATCTGTCTCATAAATGAGTGAAACTATCATGGCAATAAGAGCTCATGGTTGGGCCCTGAGTCTTCTCTAATGTATTATTAGGCGTTCAAACCAGTGTGATTTATACGACGTCGCAGTCCTGACTCTGCGGTCAAGTGTGAATGTTTAATCAGCAAGGGGTGCGCACGGTCACACCCGTTTCATGAACACCACCGCGAACGTGTCCGCTCTCGGCTTGTTTAAGTTGCTTAGAATGAAAATTGGGTGCGATTTGGGACTACTTACATGTAACATAAATGTACACAGGTATATAGAGTTTCATAAATTTATGTCAAAAGCTGGTATATTCAATTAAATTTCATGGTTCAAATAGTTGCAGTGAAATCCCCGTCATAACTAGGTCCAGGAAATATTGGAGTGGGGTTTACCTTCATTTTGCTTGTCATATAAAGGACATTTCGATAAGGTAATGACTTGAGCAGACATCGCAAACACATTACATTCCTTTATGGAGTTGTATAAAATTTAACGATTGTCAGGTATTTGATTTTGAATTTTATTGCATGTAACGTTTATATTGAAACGACACGTCAATTGGTATGCAAATAAGTGCAAAATTCGTTAGGTTAGCTCGGCGACAGCCTATATTGGGTAGCCTAGAGGTTTCCCGCAAGCGATCATTCCGCACACTCAACACCTCGATTGCCAAATCGAGGCTCCTCCAAATGCATGTTGAAATGCTTTCCGCGAAGTTTCTTAATGAAATCAGACTTATCCACTTTTTCGGAATTCTATTAGAATAATTCTTAGTATTTAAATTTTGACATATAAATGCGTAAATAAACTCAAGTCTTTCCAGAATAACGTACTTTTGCAGGTCCAGACTGTTGGTAAATAATCGCGGCAATAATAATAAAACTTAAATAAATAATAAATATTCAGAAAAAACAGCTCTTATCTAATTATTAGAAGAAAACCACAAATAAAACAAAGATTTTGCAACTTGGCTGTCCAGCGAGCTGGCTGCTACCTCGCTGGATCATTAAACCACCTTACTGGCCGCGTCGTTCTTTTGACTTTCATACTGTTGATTATACTAATGAAAACATCTATAACTATACAGATAAATAAAATTTGAATGTCTTTTTGTAATTCCAAAAGTAAAAATTTCACTAAATACACGTGAAAATATATACGGTGCTGACGTAAAAAAAAACATTTTTTAGAATGTTTCTCTTTCTGTTTCAGAAGTAGCCTAACATTTATTTTAAAAAAAACTTTAGGGTTACACGAATCGCCTATGAAATAGAGCCTATGCGGGTGAAACCGCGGGGTACAATTAGTTTCAACGTGGCCACGTAGTAAAGCTATGTTAGCCGTGCTTCGTTAAATATCGTATCCGTCACGTTTCTGCGTGAAGGGAGGAGCGGCTCACTTATCTAAATCTTTTTTTAAATCCTGCTTTTTTTTAAATGCTTTGTGCCTATTACAGATTAGCACAACAGACGTCATGGCCGTACATACTCGTATTATAATTTAATTAAAAGATAACGTTGTCTCGCGTTCATTCTGTGTTGTTCCATTTAATAACAAAGAATAAATACTGTTGTTACTCCTTTTTATTGTTAGAATTGTACCAACATTTATAATTTAGTAGATAGCAGATACCGTCTATAAGGTTATTGCGAGGCTATTACTCCCTTATTAAGTACAAAACATGGCTTAAACCGAGACTAGACCTACCGAAGATAAATAAAACTATACATTGTTAGTGGCATTTCCATCTCTTCTGAAATCCGTATCACAGATACAGTGGCGTGCATTGCATATAAGCAGGTAAGCAGAAGTTACAATTTGTGATCACTGAATACACTCGTGTCGTGTGTGTGTGTTTTTTTCGTTCTTTTACCAAGACGTATGTACCTATGCCGCGTCACATAGGTATGGACTTAACCTGTCTACATACCTACTTATTGTTTATGCCTATCCCTCTGAAAATCCAATGCACGCCCCTGGATAGAGAACTACTTTTCAGCCAAGGGGGCCAACTATGATCGTTTAAGCATTGTGAAAGACCGCTTAGCGTCCAACGTTTAACTTTACGGTACAAAAATGACTCGTCAAAGCTTAGAAGTTCTTCGTATAAATAATACGCTCGTCTTAAACCGATGATGGTAGGCTCCAAGGATTATCTTAGCGATGTTTAATAAAAAAGAGTACTACCCGTTTTTTATATTATATTGGCTTACTGGCGACCTTTACTTTATTTATTACCAACCTCGACATTTCTGAAAAGTCCAAGAAAGACAGACAGACATAGGTATAACGAAGTGTTCTCAAAACTGTCACAATTTTTTTATTTATGGTACAAATATAAACGTGAATGAAAATCGCGCACGAAGGATTCGGTTACAAACACACAAGTGAAGGTATGTTACCTTCACTTGTGTGTAAAGCAAGTAAAAAATAATTTGTAATGAAATGGCAACTTCGTTTTATATTTTTAAAGGAGCAACAATGTGTTTTCTTCCCTTGAGTAGTATCCGAATGTGAGAAAATCGTAATAGCTGTAACTAAGTTGCAAGTTGGTCGTTGTCGCGATATCGTCCAACACTTTGTGACGTGACAAAGTGTCACTTGGAGATAACTAGTTTATCTCTCGCCATCCGTGTCTCAGACAGACAATAACTCCCGGGGGTATTATGTAGGTGTGTGCTTTAATCAAATTTGAAACCATTTACAGTGGTAAAGGCATGACGGAAGATAAAGTTTTTTAATATTTTTAGTTCCTAGCTGGTAAAGCAAAATGTACTATGCACTAGTAAGCGAGCATTACTCGTATCACTTGAAATAATAGTCATTATAAAATGTTTTGAAAAATATCTTCAACACCGTTTAACATTCTACTTCCCGAAAAATAATCACCCCGTAGCCAAGTTTATTTTAATTTTTTTTCTAATAAAATATTTATTGAATAAAAACTTAATTGTATATACAAGGTGCAGTACTTAAAACTAATTAAAGGTAGAAAACTTGTCCCAAGTCGGTGTCTCTCGGGATCGTGCCAAGAAGGCTGGCAGCATTGCCACATTGAATAGCAATGCTGATTCTCTGAGCGAGAAAAGCCCCAGCTCTCTTGTCACGAGAGGCTTCTACCTGATTATATAGCACACCCGCTTCTATGTATTGTCCTGTATTATAAGGATGACTGGCAGAAAATGCTTTACAATTAAGTCCACTTGTGTACTTTGTGCATAAAGTTAAAATAAAAAAAATACTGCCCACATCTCCTTGATTTTAGATTACAATACAATCCATTTTACTCATTAGACGTAACATCCTAAGAACATTGTAGTGTAATATTTTCCTTAGCAATTATGACATAAGCGCAATTCAGAACACGATCGCTATATATCTATAGAAATACATTAAATCCGTCAGGCGATAATAGACGCTCCTCCACAGACAATAAGAGTTACATGCAGGCCAAAATTGCACGTTTGTATGTTATTTCATAACAATGATGCCCTTGAGAGAAGTCCATTGAGTGCTGTCCGTGACTCACATACCTGTTTATACATTACTCCATTGAGACCGGGTGTTTTTCCATTGAGAAGGTTATTTTTCTCTCCCCAGTATTCCTTCGTGTTTCAGTCATTTGTTTTGGTACCGTTACGTCAGTATTTTTTCATTCATTTTATAAGTGTGTCTCTGTCTGTCTGTATGTATGGCGCGACGCAAATAAAATACATGCGCCAGCATACATTCGTCCAGCTGTTTCGGAGATTACCCGGAACAAACAGACAGACAGAGAAAAAAATAAAAATTAGTTTTTATAAACGAAAAGAAAGTATACATGGTACTGACAAGTAGGTACCGTGTATACTTTCAGATGCATTTAGTGAAAAACTGTTATTTTGGAGTTACAAGCAGATACTTTAATTTTATTTCTCGGTACGTATGTATGTATGTATATGTATATGTATGGATAGATTAGAGATCAATAAATAGCATTGTGTAAAATAAACTGCATATGAAGTGTATCGCCTATTTATAAAACCCGTAGCAGCTTTTATAATAGCCCACCCTTTCACCCGAGTGAATATTAATACATGGGTTATGAATTTTCAATTTCAAACAGGTTTATCAGTGAAAGAGAGTACTTACGGATAAATTAATTGAATTTATTGAACCTTCCGATATTGAACAAATTTTAATTAACACAAGCTTTGTGTAATAAACAACTTTAGTTCATTCGCCTGTATAACAATTATATACACGTCACATACATCTGCGGGACGGTGGGTATTTATTTCAATCTATACTTCTATACTAATATTATAAAGAGGAAATGCTTAAAGTAAGGTTTGTATGTATGTTTGTAACGAATTGCCTCATAATGTACTGGACTATTTTAAAAATTCTTTCACCATTTGAATGCTGCATTATCACTGGCTAGTAGGCGACTAAAAGGGGGCCGAAGGGCCTGCTGGCGGTGGTCGGGGTGGGAGCTTTGACCACCGAGCCGCGGGCCCGGGAAGGTGGCAGCCCGATGTGGCTTGCGCTGCCTTGCACAGGTCTCCAGGGGCGGCAATACAGCTGCCCCGGGGATGTGCCCTGGCAAAGTGTGGGGGGACACCGGTGCGATCTATCAGAGTACCCGGAGTCCCCCCTGAGCACTGAGGATGACCACTGGGGGGGTTTTAGTGCGGTAAAAATCCCACATACCCCGATCTGCCTCTCCCAGGGCGGTCGGGGACCATTTGAAGGTTTCCCCCGCATCAATGAAAAAAAAAGGCTAGCTGTTCACAAATGAGTTTGATTTGAGTTTGGTAACCCCTGGACGGTGAAGACAATTTTGCCACTCAGTCTTATAGCGGTGTAGACGTAATCCTGCAGTCGTTCTGCAGCGTAGGCTTTGTGATCATAAAGGATTGAGGTAGGTAATAAAATTCAATAAAAACATTTATCACGTAATAAATACCGCAAAAATATAACTTTTATAGCTCAAGCAAGACCAGTTTATGTAGATTATGTGAAATTACCTCCGCTTACGATTATTTACTAACGCAACATTGTCTGTAGTTTCCGCGGTTTAACTTGCGGAACATAAAAATGTAATAATGGATTAACTTGATTATTTATTGGATAAGCATATTTATAAATAAGTAAATTTATTTCTGTTCAAACGGTGACTTATGTTTTTAATAAGTTCTTGTTCGGTTCTTCTTAGAGGGCCAGTCCCCAAACCGGTAATTCTTCGACGAAAATAAGTGCCTAACCAGAGCTTAAACTGAATAAATCATTTTCATTTTCAAAATACGGAGCGTGTTTGTGAAATCGAGGCAATAAGCGACGTGTTGAAACATAATTTGAGGAGTGAAGAGTTAATCTCATTCGAAAATATTTTGAAATAATAGTCTTTCTCTCTTACATACCTATCCTCACGCCTGTAGGTATTCTCCGAAGGGGGTATGCAAAGGTGTACCTACTTATAGTATACCCACGGGGGCGAGCCTATTGCCATTAACCGATCACTAATTCAGACTCCATCCTGCTTCTGAGAAATTACAGATGGAAAAAACCAATAATACCTAGCATTCCCGACCCGGGAATTGAACCCAGGACCTCGTGTTCCTTAGTCGCATTTGCGACTACTAGGCCAATGAGGCAGTCTCATTTACTCGCGTGCTTAACCTATTATACAACCTATTCATTAATGCATCAAGTCTTAGTTCCGAAGCATACTAATATCACAAGACGTGGCTTATGACAGAGACTGAAAACAAGATTAATATCAACTCGTGTTATATTAATAGCTACTTACTATTCATATCTCGAGACTGTGGCAGCAGGTTATGAGCTTTGCATTTTACAGAGGTAAATTCTGTCTTATAGATGAGATACATAAAGATGGGACACATGGTTGGATTATGTCAAAGATTATGGCTATAAGTAGTGAAAACAGATATGACAGCTGATTTAGAGAAATTGGAAAGAATAACGTCACTGGCTTCAGATAATATGCGATACAAAGATACGAACGATGCGATACCAACATTTGTGGTACAACATGCAAGGCCGACAAGCGAATATGAACAAAGATAGCGGTGTTAAGATATGTCAAAAAAAATGACAGATGTCATTTATACCGTTTGACATTACAGTTTTGGTACAGACCGCATAATCAGTATATTATATGAGTAACAGATTTATACATAAAACATTGTTCTTAGGATAATTCCACACAAAGTGACATAGTCCCGACTTTATGGAAACTTAAGAAGAAATGTTAACTTATGGTTCTATATACAAAAGTCATTCGAGACTTAAGAATTAATACTCGTGTTATTTGCATTCAGCGGTCGAACGCCATATCTGATTTCGCAGTGACTGTAAAAAGTTTAAATTCTTTAAAAGAGTTGAAATAAGAGCTGTTTAAACAGAACGTATTATGAACTTTTGCGGTTTGACTTTTCATTTTGTTACTGCAAAGTTAAACTTCAAAGCTAAGATCTTCTTAACTCTCTGTTTAAATAAATCGTTCCCAGTGCTAAGTACCTCTAAACGGACTCAATATGTTTTTAAATGTATGCTAATATGTCGCAAAGATACTCATTAATAGTTAATAGGATCTTATACGTTAAATTACGTAACGCGACTATAACTCGTTCATCAACAGAAACGTTTGAGACATTATCTTACAGAGACGATAAACTGGGTTGTCATGGATTTGACATATCTTATGGCAGTTCCTTCATATGTATATTATTTCATCTATTACCACTTCATCTATACTAATATATAAAGCTGAAGAGTTTGTTGCGCTAATCAGCAACTGGTGCGATTTGAAAAAAAAACGAAGAAGGCAATAGGCTATATATCATTACGCTAACACAAATCGCGGGTTACAGTTAGCGTTAGCCAAAAGTAACTGTTCCACGCGGACAAAGTCACGGGCAGAAGCAATGTAGACTGTACGGTAATGAGCCGTATCAAGTTCTGTAGAAGTCTAACAATCCTTTAGAAATGGTTTCATAATCACAGTAAAAGGCCAGTGATAAATAACTTCTTAATTTCCTCAGCCTATATTTCTTGTTCTCAAAAGAAATAGTTTGCTAAGAAAGATAAAAGGCCTTTGTTTTTCTTTATAGTGATCCACAAAGGAGATACTAAAATAGTTGCTTTATCATGTGAACCTTTGTTTTAGTGATGTCTATTCTCTGGACTTTCTTACCCTGAAATATTTAGTTCCATTCTTCACATTCAACTGTGTTTGGGCAGATCTGAGGGAAAGATAATGCTTCGTCTCTACTCCTTAACTGACTTCAAAAAAAGGGGGATAAAAATTAACTTATGTGAAATACATTAGGTACTTACTTTTGTAGTTGGTGCCAAATATAGCATCAAACTCGGTGTCAATCATCAACTTCAAGCGTGGGTTATTCCAATAATCCCCATTGAAAATCCCCACCAATGAGGAATAGTGGAAAAACAAGTCCAAAAATCCCCATTGCGATCGAAAGCAGAATGGGGAAGTTTGGACAAATTTTCCAAAAACCCCATTAGGTTTAAAATTAAATATGACCAATTTATGTCACATCATTTTATTTTTCTCTTTTTGAAGGTGGTTTTACTTGTTTTGTATTTTTTTAAAATCATTCCAAAAAGTTACGTCAAATATGACAACATTTGAATTTCTGCGCTTTCAGTTTATCCTTTTTACATTACAAACTTTACCTAAAGTAGTTACGTAGACGATTCATTCTCAATCGAACTGTTGATAATGTGGATTTCAACTATTTGTTTTAGAATAACAGAAGTTGGTAGCAATTAGTAGGAAGTTTGAGGGCTTAGGGAGGCGAATCTCGCGTTCATTAAACGATTCAAGTGGTGAGTAAATATTTTGCAAGTTTAATGTGAACATGAACTATAAATACGTGTAGTAATATAACATTGTATATACGAAGTAATAACGCCATTTTAACATCTTTGGTAATCGTTACAGATTAGGCCTTAGAATATGTGACTACTGGTTTAGCCCAGATTACCGATTAACAGCGGTTACGAAGATCAGATGGCAATCGCTTCGCATAAAAATCAGCCACATCGGGTTGAATCAAGTAAAAGCAAAAATATGCCTAATACGGATTTCAACGTCCAGTAACATGTAACGTAACAACGTGCCATAAAGAGTATTAAGCGCTTGAATGCACAATAATTTTTTAAGGCGTATAGAACGAACAGGAGCAAAATAAATGCGCAATCATACCAACTATAATCACTGAGGGCCCAAATCTTGTGATGGCACCTGAATTCCAGTCATTCCCAACTCTATTATGTGTAATATCAAACGAAATCGCCGCGAATTCCGAGCCCGAAAATAAACATAGGATTTATTTTGTTACTGGAAAATATAAAACGTGCAGTTGCGGTTGTACATCCCACTCTCTGACGTCATGGACACACGTCAGCTTCCTGACAATCCGCGGAAGTTTGCACAATAGGGATGGCAAATATTATTAAATTCACTATGATACTACATTTATCTATATAAAAGTACGGTTAGTATGGGAAGCGTTCTGACACTTTTCGCGTTCGCAATGAAAACAGAATCGAGACGGAAATTAACACTTTTTAACTATTCACTACTGCTGTGAATTCTTATCAATATTATTCTGTGCTATAATATACGCACAACAAAGTGTTGTGTAGGAAACATTTATAATCCAGTATAGTGTAATTTTGCTGTATCCTTCTGATGACTTGAAAGTACTTTGTAAGAAGTGTTATCAAATAAATATAATTTGAATACATCATACGGATACCGGAGAACGTACACGGAAAAAAGCAAAATACGACGAATGTCAAAACTCTTCCTGTATTAACCAAAATATGATTTCACTGGCAGACTTCTCGTTTCAGGTTCATTAAGCTCCACAAATAAGTACTTCTCGAAGATACTCCTTTTCAAATAACTCGACTATTCGAGAATATAAGACGCTTATCAACCTTCGCAGACAGGAACAAAAATGGCATTGTTTTATCCTATTAATTAAAATTTACTATGAACTAAGCGTAATAGATAGCTGAAATCAATGTATCAAATCTGAATAACAGTATAATTTGCCATCCCTGGCCGCGTATGTTCTGTCTATCGGCCGATTACACTGGGCAAACTGCCCGCTGTCCGAACCGATACGGTTAAGCGCTACTGTAGCAGCGTTACAACGCTACATTAGCTTCAGGATCATTGGTCATTGATTGCTGCCTTTACAGTTTAACGTTCATTCTCGCTATGCAAGTAGTAGGCTGAGTGGCTGGGTAGCCATTGGAGAAAATAATGTTTTTTTTATTACGCATTGAGTAAGTTATACGCGGCGAATAGTAGTCTCTGGCTATTTTCATGGGATACAGTCGTGAGCATGTGTATGTATACAGACATGAATGATGTCTGCAAAAGTGAATATAATGACGTAGGCACGATCTTTGTAGACACATAATTTCATGAGTTTTCCTACATAATTAATTATTGAAGTGAAGGAAAGCATCGTGAGGAAACCTGCATAAAACTGATAATAAATTCAAAGATGTATATACGAGTATAGTGTTTGAGACGGCCATAGTCTCACTATCACTATCTGTCACCTTGGCATACGAGTAGATGGTGCCAAAGTGACAATCGGTTGCGCAATAATTGTTAGAGGAAAAAAAACAGTGAAATTCAAGACGACAGGGCCAATTATATAGGATGTTTCCTTGCTCTTAACACAAGAAATGATCTGAACGACAGAAACTAAAGGACTAATGCCTCGGGGGAGGAAGAAGATACAACTCTAAGCGACACTGGAAATAATATCGCTAGAGTAGCTTGACCTGGTTAGCAGCTGACTGTGGTTGATAAACGACCCTTTATGTTAAAACTTCCTGTTCTCTTTGTACATAAATAGAGTAATTTCATCATCACTCAATACGCAAAATAAGGAATGGAAAAGAATTATGATACAGAAGGCCGAGGATTCTATTATAATACACAGTTAAAAATCACAAACTCTTTATTACTTTTAAAGCAGAACACTCTTAATAACGAATTAACACTGATCTCCTTTTTTGAATAATCAACCGTTTTCGCTCTCGACTGATCTCTCCTCTCCACAACGGAGGCGAGGTGGGAAGTGACGTGGAGGGGCCACGTCACTTCCCACCTCGCCTCCGTGTCAAGTCAATACACTTCCTCTTCCGTTACAATTACATGAGTTGAAGACACGAGTCGCTCAATTAGCAGAGTAACTTTTTTTTTATCTTGAGTAAGAATCCCATCTTGAGTAAAAATCATAGTCAATATAGATATCTCTCGTTAAAATTTAGGTACCTACACCTAGTTGCAGCTTAATAACGCAGTCAACGGCGGATCCAGAGGTGGTTCCAGGACTTAGGTGGACCACAAATTGATCATAATGATTTTATTTATATATTTTGTCACCATACAGATTATATGTGACCACATGACTTCAATATTTAATTAATTTACTATAATATAATAACTTTGTATGATGGCGAACGTTTGGGAACGAACGACTATGTGACCTCCTCCTGGCCCCAGAGCTGGATCCGCCCCTGAACGCAGCTTTAAGATAGTGATGTGCTCCTTTGGTTAATAAGGAAAATAGTTAAGAGGTTTATTTCAGCTATGCGTAGTTTAAACCACAGTAGCAGTGGTTAGCAGTTGTGACGTCATCTTACAATAGTCAATGGCGCAAAATATTGTTTGCCTATTCGGTACCTAACAATTTGTTATAGCTAAAGTATACCATCATCTTTTGTTTAAGAACTTAAGTGTTTTGACGTTTCACTTTTTCACCGTAAAATTATAAGGCTAAGAAGACCTTAATACTCACTGCTTAAACGATCATAGTTCGTCCAAAGGTCTAGAATTGCAATTTCATAGTCTGCAGTAACTTACCATCAAGTTAGAAGTACGCTTGTTTTCCACCTTTGTAGAAATGTCGCCAAATAACTAGGCGTAGGAAAATGGAGGCGGAAATCAGTTAGCGACTAAACTGTGAAATTAATCAACCACGATAATCCGGCTTGAGCCAAAGCACCTGCCTGAATAGTGGAATAGATTAAAAGATTATTTTAATGGAAATAGATTGCTATTCCCACTAGTGTATACAGAATGTATTTATATTTGAGAGCTACATTCAGGTGGAGCAGTCTATTGTGGTTGAATGAGTCATTTGTCAACCGACGTGTAATTAAAAATAGGTACCAGGTGTTAGCAAAAAGTACTTTTTACTTTTGAATAATTTAAACAAATACTGCAGTAAAAAGATAAATTATCTGAAAAGTAGGCGAATAACAAAAATATTATTTAAATTAATGTACGGCAATTATCACTCAGGACCATTAAGTTCCAAACAGAATCAAACCATGAGCTCTTATTGCAATGATAGTTCAGTTGTGCGACAGTGACAGATGTATACACGTTATATACATCTGTCTCATAATATGAGTCAAACTATCACGGCAATAAGCGGTCATGGTAGGGCTCCAGGGGGCCAACTATGATCGTTTAAGCAGCGTATATTACGAACTCCATTGCTTTATTTTACGGCACCAAAATTAAACTTCAATGCTCAGAAGTTCTTAATTCGTTCTTCTTAAGCCGATGATGGTTGGCCCCCCAAGTCTAATAAGAGTAATGACAAAAAGTTCAAATCATCATTTCAAAATTCGTATTCGCACGAATAACCTTGAGTTGATTTAATTTGTTTTCCCTGATTGCTAACGATTAAACGTTTGTAACGACAAAATACGTAGAAGTGCAGACCACGTACGTAACAAAATATTTTCCGTCGACGTTCCATACGATGACTCGCGGGATAATTGCTACAAATAAGTATTAAAAATAACTATTCATTTCGAAGATTCCGCGCATTCGTCGCCATTCATGAATAAGAGCGCTTGTTCCCAGTAGTTTCGTGGAAGGAGTTCCGTGATGGAACTAGTAAGACTTCTTACTAGTGGAATTTGTCAATAAATAAAAGAGTAAGCGGATCCGTTAATTTAACCAAACAAATTGCGTTGGCATCTCCGCATTCGATAAATGGACCCTATGGATAAATGGAAAGTATAGGTATACTTGGTAAGGTTTGCCACATTCGAACGTCGTCACCTTGAGTTTTGCGATTTTTTGCATGGACGTTAAACTTCCTACACTCGCCGTTTGAGGCGCTTTTTAACGTTCCCATACAAAATAAGGAAAATACTCAGGCGATATCGTAAACGTAAAAACAGCAAACTTGGGGCACAGGACAAATCGAGAACTTCCATGCGGTATTCGGAGCTGCGCGATTGGGGACTGTTTTTCCATTATACAATAGATCGCAGCCAAATAGGTGGACAGATACGGCAGAGTAGCATTGTGTAGTAGTACTAGCTGGTATCCGCGACTCCGTCTGCGTAGTATTTGATAATTTTGACAATCCACACAATATCTTTTTAAATTGTAGTCTATGTGTTATTCTGATGTATGAGCTATGTTATTGTAAAATCCGTTCAGTAGTTTTTATGTGAAAGAGTAACAAACATCCATCCATTCTTACAAACTTTCGCGATTATAATATTAGTATGAGCTTAGGAAGTATTAAGAAGTATAGTATAGTAGTAGTACCTACTGAGCTCCATGGGGGCTGTGTTAGCTTTGGGACTCTTTCGTCTTTTATAATGATACAACAACGATTCTGTTCCTTAAAAGTAAGGTACATTTTGTTAGCGACGTAGACTGCTGTAGCCGATGCATTCGAGGTTTCGGAATTACATTTATTTTTGCAGATAGTTCAAATGCATTCGGATTTTACCACATGAGTTGGAATGGAATATTCGAATTGCCAATCTGAATTTGAAGTAAGTAATAAAAAAGCGCACAGAACAACAGCGAATGAGTAATTCCACGGGATAATTCCATGCTGACTCACAAAATAGTCAGATTTAAATTGGGATCGATCGGGCAGATTTCATTAAAAATTGTCAGTGTTAACAAATGCCAGCCATGTATAACTAGTTCTTTCCAACCGCTTTCATTTATCCGCTTTGACTTCAGACAGATTGAAGTCATATCCTGTGTTTTAATTCAGTCAAATTGACTATCTGTGTAAGTAGAAACAAAACAAAATGTCATCTAGATACGTTTAGCCGTCATTCCGTTAGTATATCATCCGAATACAAAAAGAGGTAATAATAATTACATGTTCTAATTAATATTTTTTTGTATTCGGGTGATTTTTACTCATTCGCGCAAAGATGACTGAACTGAACTAATTGATCACATGTCTTTGATGTCTTATGTATCAAAATATAAACCGGAATAATTAGACTGGCATTTTCGAACGATCATTATTATTTACACAACATTATTAATGCAATAATAAACTGTTTATCTAATCTTAGAGTTCTTATAATGTCGCCACACATTGGACTCAACTTTGCGTCCAAGCTTTGCTCCAATTTGGAATGGCCAATATTGAACCACACTACTGCACCACACATTGACTTAAATACCAACTTTGCTTTAACGACTGATCCACTCATTTGAATATTGGCCACACTACATGGTGCAAATTTAACGAATGTGTCACAGCAGCATAAAGTTATCTAACCCGTATAATTAAGTGATATTTTAATTATTATTGTATTCGATGTTTTCTTTCTTTCTATTGATGTAATTCTACTTAGGTACATTTTTAGCCATTGTGGTCGTGGGGGTTTAAGCAGTCGATTTGAACCAATGTTCTAGAATATTTAGTGCAGTAATTTCACCCCGCGTGCTCTACGGTGAAGGAAAACATCGTGAGGAAACCTGCATATGTATGAGAAGTAATATAAAAAATATGCTGGTATAGTTTGACTGTTTTGCCTGAGACGGTGATGGCCTCACACTCCGTCACGTTAGCACTTAATCATATTCGGTGAAATGTGGGTGTTGTTACTTCTGCCTACCCCTTCGGGGAGCCTTCTGGAAGTTAGTGTCCCTGCAAATAAGAATTTGATTTGTCAGACACAACTTAGTTGCTATAATTTTGCAACGTTTTGTTTCATTTGCATTTCCATTCTTGTCTTCACGTCGCTAGATTGAATTTTCCTTAACATCTGTAATATGAGAAATGAAATGAAACCAGCATACCGTTATTGCCAACGTTTATGTATTTACGAAACTTCTTTTGTTACAGGTAGCACCGACGCAAAATGATCCGGGTTTTATGATAACAATTCACACAAGTATTTTTAAAATGTGTTGAGAAAGTGTAAATACATTTTGATATGAATATACGTTACGCTTAAAAAAACGCACTCCTTATAGTATTGGTATTATTTAATTTTTATACCGCAGAATTATTTTGTATATAAATATAAATCAGTACGTCAGTCGGTGTGTGAGATGACGTGTCATTGACCGGTATTGTGACGTAATACATAGTGTGAATACAAGATGTCATCTCGTACGGGCCCACGTGGCACGTCGGTGGCGACGAGCCAAAGGAAGCACAGGTCGAGGTCGACGACCAGGTATGACCTGGAGAAGAAGCCGAAGAAGAAGGACATGCGTACGTCAGGCACCAGCAGCCTGGTCTCCATCCCTAATAGCATCAAACTGACAATGCTCAACAGCGGCCTCATATCTTTTGGTGAGTTTTTTAATACTTTACTAGTTACGTCCACTTTTTCAGCCGAATAGAATAAATTTTTGAGTGCGTATTTTTTTTTATGATTAAAGTTACACCAATTAATTCTTGTAGCATCAGCTACTTCTAAAAGACAGTCCCACTAAAAATCGGTATAGCATTATAAAATTTTGCCGGTACAAAAAAATATTCAAAAAGCTTAATTAGTGTTAAAATTTATGGTACATTTCTTATTTTTTATGCATAGTTATATGTAGGTACATAGTTATAATTACATTTATAGCTATGTACATGTAGCTTATTCTTAGATATAATACCTTTTTACAAAATAATTACCGAAACAAATACCAAAATAACTAACAAAATATGTACCCACATTTTAAATAGATATTGAATGTACGCATACAGACAAGAGCGGGAAGAAAACACAAACCAATTTGCGGAATAATGAAATGTGCATGAAATATGCAAGCCGACCTCGTCTTGCGATACCTTTATTTACGTGTATCACGTAGCGACGCCAATGCATATGGCCGCGCCATGCATACTATCATGTAACTCGTGAAATGAATATTCTGCTGAACTTCTAGAATTGTGATTTTGTGATTACTCATTCAGAATTATTTGAGGTTAATGCTGCTTGCCTTAAACAATCTGAATGATACGTAATTGTGTAATTGTGTGCATAAAAGACAAACAAATAATAACACCTATCAACCACCACATAATCGACTTAGGGAGAATTGGCTACCTAGACATATCGATACTTGGACCAAAATATACTTGTAATAAATCTAGATATATACACCACTAGCTGTGCCCCGCGGTTTCACCCGCGTAGATTTAGTTTCTTATGGTCGCGGAAACCTAATATTTTTAATAAATAAAAGGTAGTCTATGCCCTTTCTCAGAGTCTAAACATTGTCTGTGCCAAATTTCATCAAAACCGGCTGAGAGGCTTAAGCGGGAAAGCGTAGCAGACAGACAGAGTTACTTTCGCATTTATAATATTAGTAGGGATATAAATAAAACGGAAGTGTCTGCTCGTAATTCCAAAAAGAAAGCTTTTCACTAAATGTTGTATTAGAAAGTTTATGTACGGTAAGTACGGTACGGTAAAAGAACTTGCTTAATGCATATGAAATTGTTTTTTTAAATCTACTCTGCTATATCTACTTTTTTTTTAAATCCATTTACACACAACAAACTGAAGACATAAAAATTACGAACATAATCAGTTTACCGCCTCATTATCTTTCAAATTTGGAACGGAAGCGTACGTTTTACTTTTAAAAGGATATTACGTTTAATTAAAATTAATGAACGTGATATGTATGTTTACTTACCAATTATTAATCAGAGAGTATTAATATATTTTGAAAACAATTAATTAAGCATAAAATGTTTTTTTGCTCTACAAAGTGGGTGAACGACAAGGTAAGGAATGAGTTTATAAGGGGAAGTCTGAAAGTAGCACCAGTGACTGAGAAGTTGAAGAATAAACATTTGTCGTGGTATGGACATGTTATGCGGAGGGATGAGGATAATGTTGCCAAAAAAGTTTTGTTTATTTATGTGGATGGTTACAAGGGGAAAGGAAGACCTAAGAAACGATGGAAGGATTGTGTGAAAGATGATATGACTAGAATGGGAGTGAATACAGATATGACGGCTGATAGAGAGAAATGGAAGAGAAGAACACATTGCGCCGACCCCAAATAACATGGGATAAGGGCAGGAAAATGATGAAAGTGGGTGAACGAGTATAATTAGTCATCTGTTCTCCAAGAGAGGTTTTAATACGTACAAACGTCGTCCTTCGACGTTGCGTTTTGCGCTTTTTTGTATGGACACGTAAAACTTCCCACACTCGCCGGTAGGGGCGCTTCTTAACGTTCGCATACAAAATGTGGAAAATACGCAATACGATATAGTCAACGTTAAACATGCTCACGCCTGTATTCCCCGAAAGGGTAGGCAGAGGTGTTGTAATAACAACACCCACATTTCACCGAAAATGATTAAGTGCCAACATGACAGGTGAGTCTATCGCCGTCTCAGGCACTATACATACGTCTTTGAATGACTTCTCAGACATGTGCAGGTTTCCTCACGATGTTTTCTTTCACCGTAAAGCACGAGGTGTGAAATCACTGTACATAAGTTTTTTAGAAAAACTCATTGGTACAGGCCCCGCTGGGATTCAAACTTGCGTCGCCAAAACCACCACGGTTCTCATGGTTGCTTACTTCAGAAGTAGTAAAGAAATACTGCGCATTTCTGTCATCCCAACTATTTTCACTGCACATATCTCGTGACGTAACATTCGATCAGCGAAGTTAAGCAACCATACGCCTAGCCAGTAGTTGGATGGGTGACCGCCCGAGTTCCCTCCGTGCCTCGGAGAGCACGTTAAGCCGTCGGTCCCGGTTGCCAATTTAACATCTTTGGCAATCGTTACAGGTCAGTCGGAGGCCTAAAAATAATCTGACAACTGGTTTAACCCAGATCACAGATTTTCCTCCTAAAATGGGGTTGCGAAGGTCAGATGGCAGTCGCTTCGTTTAAAAATCATGTGATCAGCCACATCGGGTTGAATCAAGTGCCGACCCCAACAATGTATGGGATAAGGCCAGGGAGATGATGATCTCGTGACGTAACTCCTGTATCCGGCTATATAAAAAAACGCATTCCAAAAGTATAAATGTAAACATAACGGTACTAAAACCTGGTATCAGAATGTTTCATGTAGCTACATAGATATTGAATGTACGGATACAAGATCCGTGATCTAAAAATAATGGAACAGTTGTAGCGCATATTTACCACGGCGATATTATTTTGCATTCGATAGACTATATATATAACAATCAATAAAACTTTGATCATAAAGTGTTTGTAAGAAAGAAACTTTTCATATGAATAAACTAGCTGTGCCCCGCAGTTTCACCCGCGTAGATTTTATTTCATCCTTATTTTCGTGGAACCCTATTTAAAAAAAAAAAGTAGCCTAAGTTACTCCTTGAAACATCAGCTACCTGCCAGTGAAAGTCCCGTTTAAATCGGTCTAGCTGTTTCAGAGATTACGCGGAACAAACAGACAGACAGACAGAGAAAAAAAATTAAAACCTGGTTTTTTTGTGTCAGTAGCGTGTATACTTTCGTATGCATTTAGTGAAAAGCAGTTAGTTTGGAATTACAAACAGACACTTCAAATTTATTTGTCTGTATAGATGTATAGATATGTTCTCACTTCGGTAAGAAGTAGTCTGTAAGGATATGAGGTTTCTTATTCACACAAAAACATCTAATGAATTTTGATGAAACGCATCAGGAAAAACGTATTTGTCAGTTTCTTTTTTATCAACTTGCAATACGCGTGGAGCCGCGGGTGGAAGCTGCTTTTGTGAAAAATGGTAAAGCTTCAATGAATATCTTTAAATTATTAATTATCTATCATAAAGTAGCCTTTCAGAGAGGACATAAGCTGTAAACAGCATTATACTAGAATATAATATAGAACTACACTTGTGAAAAGACTAGCTGTGCTCCGCAGTTTCACCCGCGTATACTTAATTTCATTGTTAGTTTTATTTGGCGGGGAACAATTTAAAAATAAATAAAAGTGGCCTTATTTTGTCCCATTATAATTGGTCTAGCCGTCTCAGAGATTACCCGGAACAAACAGACATACACACAGAGAAGAAATATTAAAATAGATTTTTTATGTAAGTAGGTAGGTACCGTAAATGCTTTCAAATGCGTTTAGTGAAAAGCAGTTATTTTGGAATTACAAACAGACACTTCAATTTCATTTATCTGTATAGTTATAGCAATACAGTACTTTACGCCTGAGTTCATACATAGTTGATTCTACACCATAATTTTCATTCTGTCTAAGGGATTTATACTAGCTAGGTGCATCTACAAGAACTTTCAACACGGCATATAATTTCATAGATGTTAAAATACTCTATATTATAGTTATATTGGAAATACAACTTTTTTATGATGTTTCACATACTTTCTCTGTCTCTCTAAACTATATAACATTTATACATATTGTAAACCCCTTGTTGGCTGTAAGAGTTATATTTAAGATAGTTTTTGTTTCAGATAGGAGCTGTGGATTTTGTAATAAATAAATATTTTTCATCTTTCTAGATTATTCAAACAACAAGATATAAAGGGTACGGTAAAAGATGAATACAATTTAATGGCGGATGTAATTAGCCGTTTCATTACTTTAATATTATAAGCTATGTAAACGATCAATATCCGTCACGTGGTAACGGGACTTTAATAACATCTTCAATGTCAAATTATGATCGATTACCCCAAATTTCCCTGCAATAAATCCTCAAAATCTTCTTGTTAAACATAATCAGGGGCCTAAAATGATTTATTATCGCACAAAGAAATAAAAAACCTGGTCTTTGCAAAGAAAGTTTGCCAGAGGGAAGATCTAATCGCTTTTATTCAAATGCATCCGAATGGCAAGATAGCTCTTTTGAATGTGGAATAAAAATGCTTTTGTGAATTATTCCGCTATTAGAATATTTTTGTAAGCCTTCAAAGCGAGATCAGTGGTCGACAATTGGGAATTTAGTTCGAAAGTTTATACGGGTTGAATTGTAGTTTCGACGAAGGCCTATGTGATACTTCTGTATAATTGTTAGTTAGTACCAATTTAACTTTTCATGGTTGTTACTAACTATATGTTATTAAACAAGACTGTGAAATAAGGAGACTGGCGTCAAGTCAACCTGTAGAACGTTGATTGTAGTATATCTATATCTATATATATATATATACATCTATAGTAATTAAATATTACTATTTATTTACAACCAGAAACATAAAAATGTTTTCTCTCAAGCTATCCTGACATATTGTGTCAAATCAATATTCGAATTTAAAATAATTAAAAATATTTAATTGAAAGAGGTTCATTACCGCTACACATCTATACAGATAAATAAAATTGAAGTGACAGTATTTCACTAAATGCATATGAAAGTATACACGGTACTGACATAGAAAAACCAATTTTTTTTTCTCTGTCTGTCTGTCCGTCTGTCTGTCTGTCTGTTTGTTCCGGATAATCTCCGAAACGGCTGGACGGAATATAACGGGACTTTCACTGACGGATAGCTAATGTTACAAGGAGTAGCATAGGCAACTTAGAAATTTAAAAAACTTTAGGGATCCGCGGGCAACCATGAAATTAAAATCTACGGGGATGAAACCGCGGGGCACAGCTAGTATAATATATTTTGAGTATACAAGTTCTTTGAACATGTAAGTTGGAGTTGCAGAAAGGTATTGCACGCACAGTCGTTTCGGTAACGACCCTTGAGACGTTAGAAAATCCCCCGTAATAATTGTATCCAAAGGTAGACAATAGGATTAAAAGTAGAGTGTTTCCATTGACACTATTCTAATATCCATAGACAAAACATAAACCCAACTAAGACAAGCTGACGAACCATGGGATATTAACACAAATTATCGTACAAAATTCAAATCCTATACGAAAATGATTCTCATGGTGTCGTAACACAGAGCCGCAAGAAATGGGATGTGTCAACACCGTGAACAACAACTTTTTATTTGTAGTTCGCTGTTTTTTGTCAAGTGACAGACATGGCCTAACGACCGTCATCAAACTGCACAACCGCCTGCGGTTTTGTTCCTTTGAACATTTGCAGGCAACAGAAATGATTTGAAATGGAGAATTCGAAAACAATGACGTAGCGTATATTTAGAACGTAGTTTGACTTGAATTGGAAGGAATAGAAGATTTAAATTCATAGCTGTAGTTTCTCGAGACTATCTCCCTTACTACCAAACATTTTTTAAAAGAAAGCTAAACTAAACTCGGAATAAAACTATGTCCTTCTTTTAAAATCCGTATCACAGAAAGAGATGCAGCTACTTTTAAACCAAAAACTATCTTAGTCTGTTTTGTGATACCCCCCGTATATACATATAATAATTTATGAGTACCTACGAATGGAAGAGTGGTAGAGAATGTTAGAAGAGTACATATTGTAAGAGCTAGATTTGTGACGTAATAGCGAAAAGTACGGAAACCTAAAAAAGTATCATAAAATATTTAATCGTTTAATTATTGTACCAAGAAATCTAAATAATATTTAAGGTGAAATGTTTGTTGTAACTCTACGGGCCATATTGAATTCACAATATGTTTGGGAAAGAACAGGAAATTAACTAACTGACCCGTTTCCTGGCTTTACACGGTCGGTGATTATTTCTGTATCAAGTACACACATAAATATCAATAGTTTCATAATTCTGCTCTATAATAGAGCGAAACTAAGCAT
This sequence comes from Watsonalla cultraria, assembly GCA_964035505.1. Classification (NCBI taxonomy): domain Eukaryota; kingdom Metazoa; phylum Arthropoda; class Insecta; order Lepidoptera; family Drepanidae; genus Watsonalla; species Watsonalla cultraria. The sequence continues at coordinate 7,542,422 of OZ037728.1, forward strand.
TGTGTGGCTGTAATCTTAGATTTCATTAGACAGAAATAATAGTGAGCGCTGTTCAACACAAACTTCATTTTTTATTTTCCTAAAATCTGCAGAAGGAATAGGCCGGTGGTGCTACAGGTGCAGTCGCGAGTTTTAAGCGCTCAACGAAAATAGTGGGTGTAGCTACGTGCATGTATTTTATTCGCGTCGCGCCATACACATAGACAGGGACAGAGTCATAAAAATAATACTGCGCATTTAAGGTCAGCGCTCATAACTTGCGACGGCACCAATGCATGGACCACTTTTCACCGAAAATGATTGTCTATATGATGACTTGACAGATGGCGTTTCCATCGCCATCTCAAGTCTCGTACTATACATACAATTTTATTTCTCCGATAAGTATGTGCAGTTTTCTTCGTATTCTTTTTAATCACCAAATCACTAAAGAAAATATTGGTTCTTGCGTAATAAGCACCTACACAAACAACTAATCCACCATGATTTTCGGTATAAAACAACCACTATACATCAAACTCAGCAGTCAGTAAAGTAAATATTGTGAAAATGTAAAAGAAATCTTAGTTCAACGAATTCCTCTACGAGAATAGGAACCAGGCATGTTATCCGAGTAGGTCAAGAGTGTGTGTTTATAGCTCTGGTTGTGACCATTGCTCTTACGAGTACCTACATCCAAGCAATCTTTACCAGACCACTGTATGTGCTATGTAATAGATTGCAAAGTTTTCTCTTTGAGTTCAACTCTCGCAAACTACATTCCGCTATTTTGTTTAGATTCCTTGTTCAGAACCAATTTTAGAGCACCACATTGAACACCTTAAAATTGCTCACCTGTTAGATGTATGGAAAAGTGCATGCTACCAACAGTTACCGAATGTAGAAAATAATCAGTGCTCAAACAACAACAGTGTTCAAGTTTTTTAAAGGCGGACCTAATTAATACGTAGCAAAAGAACTCTAAATATCTTCATTTGATTACACTTTTAACATAGTACTTTTAAATCTTCACTAATAAATCATTATAGAGAATTATACATGCTACCACCGGGGTTAGGAAAGCTACTTTCACTGAGAAGAAACCGGCACGAAACGCAATAAATACTCTTTTCAAAAACAAATCACAAAAATATACAGGCCCATGGACACAGTTCCAAAGCAAAAATATCTTTAAAAAAATTATAAAAACGAATAGTAGCTTCTATGTGTACCTGTGTAGCTTGAAAAGACCAACATAGCAGAATACTTAAACCTCTATGCCACTACGGCGGTTTGATGACAGTCTTGTTAACCAAGATAAATATCTATGACTTTAGGTCATTCAGTGGGTACACTATAATATTTCACCTAAGACCTGACAACTCTACGCCCTACTCTCTCGTTCAATAAAATTAGTTCCAGACAATCGGAGCCGTTAAGACCTTATTCCTTCAACACATATACCAGTTAGGTACTCGAGCCAAGTGATATTTACCGAGGATTGCACTCCAAATTGAACCTTAGTAATTGATTAAACTGCGCACTTTGTCACTATGGTCTGCTCTTTCATTCCGTTGGCTTAATGACTTGCTGGAATGAGTTCTTGCTTGTAAGGTTTAACTTTAAAACTTAATTTTATCTTGCGATTTAATCTACCAGCGATTCATAGAAAGAAGAAATTGGAGAAGAAAAATCTTAGGCCATTTTAGTCCAATTACCAGAAGCAGGAGACAGTCATAATCCCCACTTTTACTCTTTTAAATTATACAAAAAAAGCTATGGATAATTTATATTTTACACCGAAATAAATATAGTCCAGTGCCATTATCTTAACCTCTTCGGTTTTGGATTTTATTGCATAGTACCTAATCTTATGGATCAAATATTAATTTTAAATTTTGATGCTAACATTTCTGTCAGCAATAATACCATAACTATTCTCAATTCTACAGATCAATAAGACTAAAAATATTGACCTCTCAGTGTACGTTAAGTCGATATGACGCAAGGTCAGCTTATTCTGGAAAAGCATAGTATGAGTAGCTGCATAATGTACACCATATAGGCAAGTACAACGCTACCCGGAGCCGAGTTCCTTCGCCTATGCCATTAGGATGTTCGCATTTTATGAATAAAATGGTATTACATCCAATAGAGCGGAAAATTGTGGCAACGTTTCATCCAATACCTTTCTGGCGCTGTTTGTTATCTAGGAACTAGGACAGCGATTTGACCCGTGTAGTCTCAATAAGGTACATACATACATACTATAATAAAAAAAGCAGAAATTTGTATGACATGCATCGATATAATATAATTCAACACATACACATGCGCACTCCTATTCCCAGAAAGGATAGGGATAGATGTACTTGTACTACCGATATTTTGTTAGGTTTCAATCCCATGAATAGTAGAGAGTCAATAATCGAGCACTAATTCAGACTCCGGGCTGCCAATGGGAAATTGCAGATGGAAATGCCGAATTACGTATTTCTTTTTTATTACTTACTAGATATATATATTATATACCTGTCAGACTTCGTATCACCTGTATATCAAAATTAGCCAAATCGGTCCATACATTCTCGAATTTTAGTGAGACAAACAAACACAAATTATTTTTTATACAAAGAGAAAGACACTTTGCCATCTTTGATGTAAATTAGGTGCTGTAACACCCACACTTGGGAGAATTGAGCTTACACTTACGCAAATATCACTTTAGTAAATAAGGCTTTATTGCTAGCAAATTCAATAACAAACACATATGTGGAAATCGAATAATACGCAATCACAAGGTAATTTCAGCTTTCTCCATTTGCAGTGGCTCATTTGCATGAAATTGAATTTAATGAGTGAGGTGTGTACCGTGGCTTTTCAAGTTCATCAGTAAGCGCTTAACCGTTTAATCAGTTCCGAGTAAGGGTGTTAGGACCTGTTTTACTTAGCGTTATTAGGACCGAACAGGGGTTCGAAGGACCAATACCCGCGTTATTAAGTTACAGACAATTTTGAGGGAAATTGGAACCGAAATGGGTCACTTTACGATAAGTACTTCGTATTACATTTATTTCGTGTTAATGTTTATAAATATTTTGATGGTGTCGCAAATTGGGTTTCAGGAAGGTTTCAGTTATGACGTCGAAAATTATTGGAGTAAATGAATTCGTTGAGTACTTTACAATTTGTTTACAATTTGTTTACAATTCAGTGGAAGTCTGTCGGACATTGTTCAATTAATATGAGAAATTATATTTTGTTGGTTGTATTATTTATGAGCCGTGGTGCCCGAGTGGTTTTAGTAGTAGCCTGATAAGCAAGCGACGTAAGTTCCAATCTACAATGAAATTCCAATACTTGTTATACTTATAGAGGATAGTGAATCCTATACCCCTTTGAAGACCTTTCTGCGAAGGCTTAAGCTCACTTAGCACATTGATTAAATGCATACATATACTAGCTGTAGCCCGCGACTTCATCTGCGCAGGATTTAAGAGAGGATTATATCTGTATAAATTACAGCCTATGTACTTATGTGCTATTCTGATGTAAGCTATATTATTGTAAAGTTTCATTAAAATTCGTTCAATAGTTTATGCGTGAATGAGTAACAAATATTCATTTATAAAATTCGCGTTTATAATATCAGTAGGATAGCGGGATTTTATTATCGTTAGTAGATAAGTTTTGTTTATGAATGTGGATGGTTACAAGGGGAAAGAAGACCTAAGAAACGATGGATGGATTGTGTGAAAGATGATATGACTAGAATGGGAGTGAATACAGATATGACGGCTGATAGAGAGAAATGGAAGCGAAGAACACATTGCGCCGACCCCAAATAACATGGGATAAGGGCAGGAAGATGATGATGATGATGACTAGATAAATAAAGCGTTATTACCTAATACAGCTACCCATTCACGAATTTCATTCAGATACTACGCTGAGGGTGACATAAAAACAGCGCTGATTGACAAACACGTATTTAGTTGAGTGTTTTGGCATTCGTTGCCCAATTACCTAGCTCGTTAGAAAGAATTGAACACTACAAGTGAATTGTCCCACGTCACAAAGTCAATGCATAGTGACGTTGGTAACAACAAACATTTGGGATGATAAATACACCATAACACTATAAGTACACATGACGTCAAGAGCAACATCTCATATCTTAATAGGTACACAGTATATATAAAAGCTCACTGCAAGCAGTATGAATCTAGTAGCACATCTGATAAGATGAAGTAATGTGAGTTAGGGTTGTCACGTCGTGGTCGATCGCTTACGTGTTTAGCACAAATTGACTTTACTTTGACCGTAAATAATGGAGTAAACTTATAAACCTGTTCGCCCTATCGCTGAAAACTCATCTATTTAATTGATTAGACTTGTTATTTGTACTTCCGAATCGTCAGAGCGACACAAACAAAATTATCCAACGTTATAAATGCTACCACAGGGTTTGGACGGTTGCTTTTGTTGAGAAGAACCCGACAAGAAACTCAGCAAGTACACTTTTCAAAAAATAATTCTATGTTGCTCTAAAGCAAACCTTCTTATGAAATAAGCTTACTAAGCTCATATTTTATTGTGATAGCTATCAGTAACATAAACACAACCAAATTACTTACTTATATCTATAACAAACACACACAATCACATCCAATCATTCGAGTACGTCATTTCTCCTCGGTCTTATAACTTATAAATGTATATCAATCATCTTACTTATAAGGGGACAGCAGGTACTTGCGGGCACCGGGTAAGAGATGTAATAAAGTGTGCCATTTGTAACCAGCTCGATTTACCCAAGCATCCTCCAAAACGGATAGTGGTGACAAGTATTGATTGGACTATTCCTGTAGCTCGGATCATTTCGACATAGAAGGATCGCACCCTTCTGTTATGTATTCCTAGGGGCAAATATGATCACTTCAACTTCTAAGCTTTAACGTTTCATTTGATGATACCAAAATGAAACGTGATAGCTAAGAACATCTTAGAACGATTGTAGTTGGACCCTTGATTATCCAATACTCGTATAATCCATGTTGGACTATATTTAGTGTTTTCTTTTGTTCTGCATCATGGAGTCCGATGGTTGATTAATTCCTGAAATAGTTTTCTAAAGATGTACATAGATATATACATACGTGATATTACCAATATCTCTGCTTTTTAGATTTCATATTTTTTAAGAGTCATCTTAATCGGTTCACCCAGTCAAACATTCTGAGGTAACGAACACAATAAAAAGAACATGAACAAAGAGTCGAATTGATAAACTCCTTTTTTTGAAATCGGAAGTAATATGAGTGGCAAAAACCCTGAATAATACACAATAATCCAAAAACAAGGGTCTAATTGCTCAGCTGTGTAACAGTGACAGATTTATACATGTCATATAAATTTGTCTCATAATATAATCAAACTATTATGTCCATAAGAGGCCATTATAGGGCCCCTGATCCCAAACAGTAGGTATCTACTCCTATATCTTATTACGGATAACCACTTCTGTATGATAAATAGTTTAAGACAGAACTAGCTGGGATAGGAAGGGTTCAAATAAGGAACCCATAATGTACCGCATGACTAGATTTACGAGACCAATCCAACTGGCAAATATTTCAAAGGCTCAATACTACACAATCTTAGAATAATACATCCAAACTACATGTTGTAAAACTACAAATAGAATGGAATTGAATAACAAGTAGAATAAAATAGACAATTCGAATCCCAGTGGGGCATGCACCAATGAGTTTTTCTAAATACTTATGTTCAGTGATTTCACACCTCGCATTACAGTGAATGAAAACATCGTGAGGAAGCCTGCATATGTCTGAGAAGTAATTCAAAGACGTACGTCACTTTGACACTTAATCATCTTCGGTGAAAAGTGGGTGTTGTTAACACCTCTGCCTACCCCTTCGGGAATACAGGCGTGAGCATATGTACGTATTTCATTTATTTAAATACATATGGTCCCAAAAAATGGGTGCCACACCACGGTAAGCTTACCACAATAAAATTTGGCAGCTAAATGATGCACAATACCTTAAAGTTAGGTCGCTAATGCTCCATGGGTGAAGGGGGAGGATGGACAACGAAGTTTTACTTGGCCCCGTGCTTTACCCTTGGCCACGGAACCCTAAAATAGAAAGACATTGTTTGACAATCATTGGTTGCTGCACTAATTACATCTGGTGTACGTATGTTTCATATGACATACTGTTATTGACATTACTCCGAATTGTCGGATTATTTCGGTAACATTCGTCAGTCGCAAGTACATGCCACTGCGCAAATCTATATTGACAGATGTCATTCACGCGATAAAGTGACGAGCGTTTTGCATTTTATGCTTGTACTAGCTGTGCCCCGCGGTTTCACCCGCGTAGATTTAGTTTCATGCCTCATGTCACGGAACCCTAATATTTTTAATAAATAAAAGTAGCCTAAGTTACTCCTTGAAACATCAGCTACCTGTCAGTGAAGTCCCGTTAAAATCGGTCCAGCCGTTTCAGAGATTACCCGGAACAAACAGACAGACAGACAGAGAAAAATTTTAAAACTTGGTTTTTCGGTGTCAGTAGCGTGTACAATTTCATATGCATTTAGTGAAAAGCTGTTATTTTGGAATTACAAACAGACACTTCAATTTTATTTATCTGTATAGATATAGATATAGATTTCAGACCGGGAAACATTTTATATTTAAGTTTAGTCTTGCATTGCTATTCACGGATATATTTCTTAGTTGGCATGCTTATTTCTGGATTTACCAACGTAGTTCTGTTCTGACTTCAAGTTTCCTGAAGGGGCATGAGGGGACCTACTTATAGACTGCAGTATACACACATTTCGCCCATAATGTTTAAAGTCTCACGTAATAGAGAAGCGACTCTATTGCCATTAACCAGGCACTAGTCTGGACTTAAGGCTGCTACTGTGAAATTACAGCTGGAAAAACCCATTAACATTTCCCCGACCCGGGGATCGAACTAGACCATCTTTACTCATAAATCATTATATACAATCCTTCCTCGCCAATAAATCAATCTGCATACATACGTACGCTATACTCACGCCTGAAACCCACAGGGTTGGGCAGGGACTATCGTCTTCAAAATGATACGATCCTTATTTAGTTCTTTCGCTTCGTCCACATTCATGCTACTCTATATACACTTCCTTCGGTTACGCTCAGAATTAATCTAGAAGTCACATTGTACGAATATATTTCTGCTGAATATATTTCTGTTTTTTTTTTTAAATAAACGTAGATCCAGTAAAGTATGCGAGGGATAAGTTTTACTCAGATACAGTATAGAATAGATAAAGATTCGAATCCAATCTCGTTTCAGAAACTCGCTTCACGCAAAATCCGGTATTACGGACATTTAGTGAGTTATTACTCAGTGTATCATTATTTGGGTATTTATCTGCGTGAGTAATTCTGTTTATTTTCGTCAGGACATCGCCTCATCTTCATACAAGGCCTTCAAAAGAGCTCTTACTCAGAAATATTTGAAATGCTTGTTACAATCACAATGCGTAGTGTTACTTCTGAGAATTCTAACAAACATTTATCCTTAGTCACTTTTCAATTTCCATTATTAGGTACATATGAATAAAATTCAAAGTCCTGAATCACTGATGTGTCAAGGCACAGCCTTATACGCTGATTCTAAGGATATAGCATTTGGAGGGTGTGTTCTGTATTAGGTACTGGTGGCCACTACAACAAGGATTACCAAGAAAGTGATTGTATAAGAAGTATTGAATTTTCTGTAGAAAAGCCAACAATAATTATTTAAATTGTACCTTCACCTTGAGTCCGTAACTTTTAACCTAGCTCAGAGGGCCTAGTGCGAGTTTTCTTAAGATCGCCGTCACAAGTCACCGCGTCAAAGTAAACGCAGATTTGTATGCGCTCACAATAGTGTCATGCTTAGGTCGACAGAGGCGCTGCTCCGATCCCATACAAATCTGCGTTAACTTTGACGCGGCGACTTGTGACGGCGGCAGTGAAAAACTCGCACTAGGCACTCAGTATGAACGTAACCAACGCACGCACACATCGAATAAACTAAACGAATGATTCCAAGCAGATACGCGAATAAAATACATGCGCAGCTACCCGCACTGTTTCCGCTGAGCGCTCTTAACTTGTGACGACAGCTTAACGTATATAATTTTAGTCTTATACACGTTATTTATATAGCCATCTTCATCAACAACATGTATGACACAGACCACATTGATTACAATTCTTCATCTGCCATCTCCCATTCAGATACATGGTGTGCTCAAACTCAAACTCAAACTCAAATATATCTTTGTTCGATTAGACTTTATACAAAGTACTTTCAAATCGTCAGAATGACACAATTACACAGGATTATACATGATACCGCCAGGTTCGGAAGGTTGCTTTTACTGAGAAAAACCTGGCAAGAAACTCAGTAATTACTCTGTTAAAGAATATTATACAGTTTTAAAAATACAAAATAAATTACTCAAGCAACTATAAGCCCATGGACACAGTTCCAATGCTCAATTGTCAAAAATAAAAACTAAAAAAATATTACAAATATATGTGAGCATGGCAAATTCCAGCCAATCAAAGCAAAATTAAGATTAATTAATTGTAGTAAAAGTACAGTGCCAATGGGGTTATTTACAAAAATTATCAGACAAAGGTACTAAATTGCCAGCCATTGTTTAGATCGCCTAAAGCTAGTTAGTTACGAGTTTCATACACGCCGATACACAGACTACATGCTCTAGATTTATGACTCCAAATATTCTCCAGTGTTCTCCAAATATTTTGAAAAGTAATACCACCTTAATTTATTTTCAAAAAATTACTTAAATACCTCCATCTTTGAGAAAAATCTTTGACGTTTATACGAGTATATTCCAAACTTACTTTAGCTTTATACGACCGAAAATTTGAGTTTGATAAAACAAAGAGATACTGAAACTACGTTTGTTTTTGGTTCGATAATGTCATCAGCAAATATAAATCAAGGTTGATATAATATCAAATAATAGTCGACCGTAGCGAAAATTACAGCCCCAAGAAACTTTTCATCAAAGCTGTTAGAGTTTTTCTAGTAGGTACACTTTATTGACCGACTGTACCATTTGATTATACTACGCCATATATATGGTGTTATACTTTATGACTATACCGAGGTGGTTCAAGCTGTATAGCTAATCGTTAATCGCCGGCACACGCCCGGCGGAACCGAGTTCCGGCGCGGGGCTTCCGCTTTCGTGGCGCCTGAAAACTGCCACTTTTTACCTCGTACTTCGCACACAGTATAATGTACGTGTTTATACGTACGTAAGTCTTGAAATTAGGCGTGAATTTAGGCATCACCTAAAAACACTTTTGAAAACTACCTACTTAATATATTTAGTCGCACAAATGATTATAATTACCCGCTATTGTTTGTAACGTTTATTTGAGTAACTAAAATATGAAAAAAACAATTCACTATTATCTCTAGAGGTAATTTTTTTGTATAACATTTAATATGAATATGCAAATTGGTCGAACATGTGGATAAAGTCGAATAAAATTGTGACGCCTTGTTTTATATAAATAATTTTTTTTCTTATTTTTTTGGTCACATCATAAAATTTAAAAAAATAGGTAGTTGAGAGTAAGTAAAAGTTAATAATTTTATAATATTGTGTTTCTCCGAAGGTGGGCGTTGACAGACGCAACACAGTTTTAAACTTCTGCGACTGTCACCGTTCCTCTGTATACTGTACTAAAAGTTATGCCAAATAAACATTATTATTATTATTATTATTAATTAACGTCACATATTTAAACAGTCACACAAACTCCCAAAATACGCCAAAAGCGCTCGTTTCCGATGGTAAAAAGCATTCCATAAACAATGTTGGTAATGCAAAGCTTTGTTAAATTCCCTCTGCCTTAGCCCACGCAAATAATTCGAGGCAGCATAATGAAAAATATATAAATATACTTATCAGTTAAGATATTCAGAACGCAAGACACGTTTTTGTATTTACATTCTACGGAGATTCCATTCCGTTATTATGTAAGATACGACGGCGAGCTCGACGACAAGTTGTCGATTTCAAACATATGAAATTGAACTTTATCGTGTATGTATTATGTATTCATTTCTCATGACTGAATCCGAATACTTGACGTGTTACCGAAATACCTTAAAGAATATTCAAATTCAAAATATCCTTATTTGATTTTACTTCTTACAAAGTACTTTCAGTAAAGCATCAGGATTGCTCTGTAGGTGCGTGGGCGTCATTAAATGGGGAACACATTCATCACACGCAGTGGCTTTTCCTACGCACGTGGCGTGATAAAGCCCCTAAGGATAAATTATCCTTGAATCCATATCAATTCGACAGATACGTTGTGAGACCATAATGTATTTGCATCTTTATTCGATCAGATTGTATTACTTGGGTGAAATTTATCTCAATTTTTTCTTCTTTTTTTTAGAAATAATTTTATTATATTGTTCTTTTGAAGTTTGTACGTATATAAGAAATGTAAGTCTATTTTGGATGATTTTTACGGGTGTCGTCACGAGATTTGACCGCTGACCTTGAATGCGCAGTAGTTTTTTTTTTAGATTTGTATTGTGCGAGCGTGCGCAATACAAGTCTAAACACGAGTGTGAACAAATAATTATTACTGACTATTTTTCTGAGCGCTCAAAATTGTGACGGCATCTGTAGGTACTCGATCAAGAGAATCGGATGAAAACATATATCATAATTTATTGCATGGCTTTCTAAGGACACTAAGAATGTTCGAAGTTATGGGCTCTTTTTAGACCGAAATACACTTAAGAAATGGTGGCACAAATTCACTATCGAATTTAAGTTCTTTCAACGTATTTAACCATAAACAGCCCTGGATTAATCATTTTGGTCCCGACCCAAAATTTGTTGGGGAAACGGGAAATAAATGAAGCATATTTCACAGTTACTTGGTAGGAATTGGAGCGCGTCCTTTGCCCTATTTTGTCAGTACCTAACTTGACATTGGAAACAACAATGTTGAAGCGCTAATTGAAAATGTTTTCTACAGAAACACATAAGTTATGCGCTCTTTTCTACAGACTGACTAATAGCAAAAGTTTTTAAAATTGGTACTAACCAATTTTCACTAGATAATACGAAAAAAAGTCTATCGCCGTCTCAGGCACTATACATACATCTTTGAATTACTTCTCAGAGATATGCAGGTTTCCTCACGATATCTTCCTTCCCCGTTAAGCACGTGGTGTGAAAGGACTGCACATACAATAATGTCGTTCTGACGATTTGAAAATACTTTGTTAATAGTTTAATCAAATAAAGGTATTTAAATTTGAATTTGATCTCAAATAAAATAAGATAAAGGCAGGAAGATGATGACCCCTAATCTATACAGAAAAATTAAATTGAAGTGTCTGTTTGTAATTCCAAAATAACAGCTTTTCACTAAATGCATATGAAAGTATACACGCTACTGACACTAAAAAACGAAGTTCTGAAATTTTTCTCTGTCTGTCTGTTTGTTCCGGGTAATATCTGAAACAGCTGGACCGATTTGACCGCGACAATAAGGATGAAACTAAATTTACGCGGGTGAAACCGCGGGGCACAGCTAGTTGTATTATAAAGAGTGACCAAAGAATACACACGTATATTTTATTCACCGTGTGAGTGTAATGGTGTAAGCTTCATATCACGAGACCCAATATATCCCCGTAATGTGCCAATCATGTCTATTCACGTCTATTATACACTTTTACTAACGCGTTTTGTTGGAATCACTGCTTTCAAATTAAGGTCACTTTGGAAATAAAGGATATTTGGTGAAAGAAAATCTCAAGGACAAAGCAGTATAAAGAAGAAGATTAATGATCTCGTCTGAAAGGATTTTGATGTCACTTTAATCATCATTTCGATAATTTATTTTGGACGTGTGTAAATATATACATCTTGTACCTCAAAAAAAAGAAAATTCCTATTCCTTTATAGACACTAGCTTACAAAAACTTGGCATAGTATAAGATTTCATATACAAACTTTCCATCCCGATTTAACTTATGGGGTTGAAATTTGATAAATCCTTTTTCACTGAAACCAACAGACAGACGGCCAGATTATTTTTTAAATTGTTTCTTTTTATGCATGTATTGTATAAGTACTTTAATTTGCATTTGGTGAAAAACATTTTGTTTGCGATTACAAACAGACACTTCAATTTTATTTATCTTTATGCATAGATAGATACGTTTAAGTAATTAATCAGTGGGAGTCTCAGAATTGAGACTGGAAGAGATATTGGAGGAGCTCGTGGCACAGTTGCTATTGCGCATATCATTCGATCAGCGAAGTTAAGCAACCATACGTCTAGCCAGTAGTTGGATGGGTGACCGCCCTAGTTCCCTCCGTGCCTCGGAGAGCACGTTAAGCTGTCGGTCCCGGTTGCCAATTTAACATCTTTGGCAATCGTTACAGGTCAGTCAGAGGCCTAAGAGAGTCTGACAACTGGTTTAACCCAGATTGCCGATTTTCCTTGAAAAAGGGGTTGCGAAGGTTAGATGGCAGTCGCTTCGTATAACACACGCCACATCGGGTTGAATCAAGTGCCGACCCCAAAAGACATGGGATTAAGGCCAGGGAGATGATGAGTCTCAGCATTGATATTTTATAAAACATCGGAAAACCTACGCTCAAAGCTTTCCAATATTTTACCTAACCTTCTCGATTACTTCGTCGAATGATTGATTGAAGAATCATTTACTAACGTCCTGTCTATCTCGAATTTACTTCTAAGGTAGCTATCCATTCACTTAACTAATTTCATACAATTGTAATCCAGGGATGTAGAATTGTTTGCTCACTAGAGCACAGTTCATTACTTAAATGAACACATACATTAATGAGCGCCGTGTTCACGTGAAACAAACAACGCGTGGGTTATTTTCTCTGTTTGTAAGTTCAGTACTAAATTTACTTCATTCTAACAAATTGTAGCTAATTCTCACACGCTTGTTTCACACGTTAGCTATACATCTATACAGATAAATAAAATTGAAGTGTCTGTTTGTAATTTCAAAATAACAGCATTTCACTAAATGCATATAAAAGTATACACGCTACTGACACTAAAGAACCAAGTTTTAAATTTTTTTCTCTGTCTGTCTGTCCGTCTGTCTGTCTGTCTGTCTGTCTGTCTGTTTGTTACGGGTAATCTCCGAAACGACTGGACCGATTTTAACGAGACTTTCGCTGACAGGTAGCTGATGTTTCAAGGAGTAACTTAGGCAGCTTTTATTTATTAAAAATATTAAGTTTCCGCGAAACTAAATCTATGCGGGTGAAACCGCGGGGCACAGCTAGTATGGAAATATATTGTCTCTGAAATTTTAATACCCTAAAAATGGTCCTGCATTTCAAACATTGACTTTATTCGTTCAAATAACTGTCAAGACGAAATGGAAAGCAATTAAAATGTGCATCAAATATTATATAGAGGAAAGATTTGATTGTTTTTTTGTTTGTTTGCACTGAATAGGCTCCGAAACTACTTGACCGATCTTTAATTTTTTTCAGCATGGGATTGCTACATCATCAGTAAGTAACATAGGCTATATTTTATCCCCGTACTCCCATGGGAACGGGAACTACGCGGGTGAAACCGCGTGACGTCCGCTGGTTATTAAATAACATTAGGGCTTTCAACCACTAACTAATGTACAGTTAAATGTAATATCCTTTACTAATATCCGGTCACCATATGCCTATCTGGGTACGCCTCAAAATTGAACCAAATTCCGGAACACTTAGTTTACGACAGTTCAAAGGGCGTAGAGGCTTTCCTGAGATCGTTCTACGACCCCGCCTCGGTATTATTGAATTTGTCTGCGAAGTGTATTGTGATTGTTTTTAAAGAGGTTTTATATTGGAACTGGCGTCGTTTATTCTGCAAATTACCATTTCCACCGACGACGTAAGACCGAACACATATTACCTGCAAAGCGCTGCGTTTTTATATCCTTAGCTTTGAACATTCCAGTATAATGGAATACCGAGTAGACGAGCTTAGTACGCGGGATATGTACAAATATTTGTTTCATTTTAAACGCTATTTACGTGGCCGCGTTTCCAGTGGATTTATTAACACTTGGTGGGCAATTAAAAAACAGCCGTATTCATAACATCTCACCGAATCAGTTCACTGTCCCTACGTGATAAATTACAGATTGTTTATGGAATAAAATAGATAATCATTTGTTTATTCGATTAATTAATATGCTGGGGTCCCTGAATAACTAAAATTAACTTTTAGTCGAAATATACACTAGGCATAGGATAGGTGAGATTAAACATGAATGCAAAATATTAGGAGTCTCCGCGACATACCTACGTGTCGTAATAACAGAAGCCTTACCATAAATTCTTATTGCCATGATAGTTCAACTCTATGAAAAATGGAATTTCACCTGCTAATGTCAAGATTTTCTGTGGAATGACACTGAAATCCTTTACTAGGGGCCTACTATAATCGCTTAAGCAGCGCGTATTAAGAACTTCTTGGCTTTGACTGAAAACGTAAAAGCTCAGAAGTTCGTAGGCCCACTGTTGTATCTTAACAATTATTAATTCTTAATATAGGGGACATTTTATTATTATCTCAGAATACTAGTTTTAGGCAGGCCTTATTGACTTCCTAAGTACCTTAACAGAGGTTACTCGAATATAAAAAAGAAAAAAAAATACATTTTCATTAAAAATACTTTCACACCCCAATATCTCATCAAAAACAATATCTTGTGACGGATACCCCGGGTTCGGTTAATTACCCAAATTTGTGGGGCCTCTACTATTTAATCTTATTCAACAGAACACTTCAGTCTAACACCCTAATTAGTCACAAGCCTAACTTGACACAACGCTATGTAAATTTTGTGAAATTTATTTCAGAAGGCGTCGGACGGGGCGGAACTAATACGATGACGTAATTGAGAGAAGTTTGCAAACTAACAAAGTTGTAACTTGGTTCAAATTTCTACGAAACATTGGTTTAGTTGAATAAGAACGTAACCTTGTCTTGCAATAATTTTAATAATCAATGTCCACTCAGTATGTATCTAGGAATCTTTACATTTATACAGATAAATAAATTTGTGTCTGTTTGTAATTCAAAATTAATATCTTTTCACAAAATGCTTATGAAAGTTTTTACGATACCGATATAAAAAAAAATTGTTAATTTTTTTCTCCGTCTGTTTGTCTGCCTGTCTGTCTAATTTATAGTCAAAAAGAGTCAAAAGTCAAAAATATCTTTATTCGATTAGACTTTATACAAAGCACTTTCAAATCGTCAGAATGACACAATTTACAGGATTATACATGCTACAGCCAGGTTCGGAAGGTTGCTTTTACTGAGAAGAACCTGGCAAGAAACTCAGTAAATCATTTGAGAAATGTAAGCCCATGGACACAGTTCCAATGTACAAATGTCGATAAAAATTAACATAAAGAAAAGTCTAGTAGTTCTATTTATATCTAAATGCTATAATCGGGTGACACTGCGGGGCGCAGCTAGTTTGAAAGGTGATAACATACATTTTCATACAGTTCATATATAAATTATCGTGCTCAAAACTGTTGTAGACAGTTTTCCATGACGAGTCGCTCTGTACAACGTACATGTTCAGATAATCTAAATAGGTACATAATGTATTTTTATTTGACCATATTTTTAGTTTACCTTCCACACTGGGCCTCGTTCGTGCGGTACATTCGTGCTACACATAGCAAATGTGAAGAAATCGGAAAACTACATCTATAGTATATGAGTAAAGATGAATATAGCCAGCAACCAATTGCTATTAATCCGACTGCGCAAAAGCAAAACAATCAATTGAACACTCACTCGCTTTAAAAATAGACCGCATTTGTTTCTGCGTCGATATCAAACGGCTGTGTGTGTATGTGCTACGTACGTAAACATGTATAGACTAGCTATGAGCTGAAATCCGGGATGTAAGGTGCGTGGGTATAGAATACTGATCTGAATGATGATCGTATCTTACTTCTGAATCAATAAGTTATTTTTATAAGACTCTCTTCACTCATGAACTTCAGATGGCAATCAAGCCCACCTGTAGGCCGAGACAAAGTAACATTCTCTCGCGCTTACGCTAATAGAAACGATAAAAATATATGGAAATTATACAATACATCAGTCACGTGACATATGTCATTCCCGTAAATTTTGTATCGTTTCTACTTAAGGATAATCTTACTTTGTCTACGGGTCCTGTGCCTCTTGTATAGGTCGTAAATGTTAAAATGTCATCGCTTAACCTTGCGTTTTAGCGTAGCTCAAAATCCAATCCACCTCCGAGAATGTATCAACACTTTTTGAGGCACTCATACGCAATGTCTAGCGACGATTTTTGACCTCAAGCTTACTTGTATAAGTTAAAGTTATGGACGCTTTCAATACCAAACAAGCGCCTCTCCCAATATCGACATGTTAGGAACTACTTCATACCCATTTTAAAAAAACTTCTTGCTGACCTCGCTTAGGAAAACGACGTCTGAGAAGCTCATTCAAGAACCTTAGAAGTAATATAACGATTCCATACTTTATACGCCTTGAATTCAGTCACACGCTAGGAGATCCAATCATGCGGAATGTACGCTTGTTTGTCACTATTGTATAAAAAATCTGCGACAATTTCTCTTTAATTAAGTTGGCCAGTAGAGGCGCATGCGTGTGCTCCCGTTGCGTAGCAACAAGTGGTCACGGCACTCGATAACGGTATATTTGCAAATGGATAGATCATATTGCGGCGCCACGACGGGCGGACGATGAAATCGCTATGTCTGACGATCAATGGTCAGCATAAATTGATAATGTATCATTTTGCATAGCTTTGGATAGTTACCTTACCTATATTAAGGCGAAAGGGAATTAAACCAGTACATTCCCGACCCTTGAATATGAATCCCCGGCCCGCGCCGAGCAAGTAAATTCTAACCCCCCCAAACCATAAATAATATACCCAGTCCAGCCCAGCTCCCTAGCTCGCGATCCAGCAACGCCCTAAGCCGAGGTCCGAGCCCCACTATGGGGCGCCCTTAGCTGTGTTGCTTAAAGCTTTACGCCTGACTGGAGGCTTTAATTAGTCTCGCCATTGTCCGGTTAAGCAGAAATTACTCGCGGAGTTTAATATGCAAGAGACACCTCATAAAAAAAAAACCAGTTCATTTAGAGAAAATCTCAGCCAAATGACACGGCTCTATTGTGTCTTGCGTTCGTTGTGTTGATTGAGGTGGGAGGTAATAGCAACAGAGAAATTAGTTGGTATCTTATTTTGCTCGCTCAGCGATTCCTAATAAAATGAGACCATCAACACATAAGTTACATACGGTTCGCTGGATCAGGGACCGTATAAAAATTTGACAAATTGTAGAAAATTTAAAAAATCGTTATGATTGTCACTAAGTACGTTGATACGAATTGCAAATAGGGCTCGATACAAAATACTGTAGGACATATTTAAATTTTTCCATATTGAACCATATTATATTCGGGATAAAAGTATCCCACAAGGGACTCCTAACTCACTATGTATACCTAAGCAACGCCAGATATTAGGGGATGAACAAAAACTGAATCCAATAAAATAAATTGGCGGTGGTATAAAACCTCTACGGTCGTAACGAGTGCGGATTACGTCCCGGGAATTAGAAACGTTCACATTTTTTCTCTATTTAGTTCACTGATTGGGTGGGTTCACATAGCAAACACGCAAACAGAACAATATCTGCTACTGTGAATGTATGCCTGTGTATTACATTTATATACTTCTATGTGTATATACCCAGCCTTGTTGCCTAACTGCCTCGTTGGTCAGGTGGTTAGTAGGTTCGCCTACCGATCACGAGGTCTCGCTGTCGATTCCCGGGTCGGGTCAGAAATAGATATATTGGGTTTTTCTGTCAAGAAATTCACAATAAAAATTCCCGGAGTTTGGAAGTTGGCGGTGTTTACACCCCCGTGCCTCGGAAAGCACGTTAAGCCGTTGGTCCTACGCCTGAGCTCTCTTCGGTCATATCGGATTGCCGTCCCATCGGACTATGAGAGTCAGGGAATAAAGAGTGTATCTGTGTTTGCGCACACACTTGTGCACTATAATATCTCCTGCGCAGATGGCTGATCCTCGTTGAGATAAGCCGCCGTAACCGAAATTAGGTAGGAGATCATTATTATTACCAAGCCTTACTTGAGCCACAATACACAAACAGCTTACTCCTTACAGAGGCGCGCATATACGTATAATAAACGACCCTGACATAATACTAGTAAGAGTTGTCACGTCGTGGTCGATAGCATACGTCAATCACGTATTTGATAGACATTTTTCTAAACTTCAAATCGACAAATATAAAGTTAAAAGGTTAACAGTGTCTATCTTCACGCTCGATAGAGCAAACGTTATAAAATTAGCCTAAAACAGGCTAATTTTATTTTAAAAAAGCAGCATGTATCTAAATCGATGCGGTGAAACCGCGGGGCACAGCTAGTTATAAATATAAATAGGTGTAAACTTAAATTGCGATTGACCTCAATCTTACCTGATGTTAAGTGAGGATGAGGTCGAAGATAGAGATCGCTTTCCCGAGCTTTTCACTTAGTAGTGCGTACTATATGTACACAGCCCTCGATATGACCTGAATAGATCCTCTATATGCGGTTCCCAAGTACCCTGTATGGTATTCACAGACAAGAGCTCTTAGCGGTCGTGTACGCGTATGTAAATAGGACTCACTTCCAGGGACCTCGGACCAAAAACCGAACAGAAAGCTGGCTTCATTACCCTACTATTTATTTGTACTATGTTATAAAGAGGAAATATTTATTTGTTTGTTTGTATTGAATAGACCGATCTTGAAAATTCTTTTAGCAATGGATAGCTACAGCAAGTAGCTATATTTTAACCCCGTACTCCCGCGGGAACGGGAACTACGCAGGCGAAAACGTGTGACATCCGCTAGTCTATACTTCTTTGATAATGTTATAAAGAGGAAATATTTCTTTGTTTGTTTGCATTGAATAGGCTCCGACACTACTAAACCGATCTTGATAATCCTAGCAATTGGTAGCTACATCATCAGCAAGTAATATAGGCTATATTTTATCTCCGTATCCCCACGGGAATGGGAACTACGCGGGTGAAACCGCGTGACGTACGCTGGTTCTAGTAATAGGTTTTTGTTGTTGTAATAATCTGGTTCTAAGGGATCCTCAGGTAGCTGAAATTAAGAGGGGTTTTTCCATCTGTAAGTTGCCAGTACCAGCCCGCAGTCTAGATGAGTATCCGGTTAATGGTTATAGGCTCTCCCCCTTCTACATAGGCGTTGAACCTAACCTGCAAAATGTGGGTGTACTACCTATAAGTACACCTCAGCCTACCTCTTCGGGGAATACAGGCGTTAATATTTGTATGTTGTTCATAAATTTAACAAAATTGCAAAAAAACAAAAGTCTACAAAGTAATTCTGAAAGCATATCCCAGTCCGGATATTTTTGCTTATCATTGTGACTGACAAATTACTTACGAATAATAAAAGTTGTTTAGAAGGGACTTCAAATTCCGGAACTGAATTGAGCAAGAATCCGGGAACTCTCCCGAGAATTTCCGGATATGCCGGAAAACGCAATATTGTCTTATTTAGTAACAAATATACCCTTACTTTGATTTTTTATTAAAGAAAATATCGATTTGTAATTTCACTAGCGAACGTCACGCGGTTTCACCCGCGTAATTCCCGTGGGAGTACGACGATAAAATATAGCCTATGTTATGATGATGTAGCTATCCATTGCTGAAAGAATTTTCAAGTTCGGTCAAGTAGTTTCGGGGCCTATTCAATGCAAACAAAAAAAAACAAATCTTTCCTCATTTCTTAATAGAGTAGATTAATAATTCTAAATATGGTTTGTAAATTACAAGACATTATGTATTAAGTTTTACATGTTTCGTGTTTATATTTTCGTTCATGCAAGTTATGATTAGTAGCGAGATGCCTACTATCGCCCTTGATTGACTTAATAATTTGAACTTGGTTAACGTATCACAATATATAAATGCAATAAATAATTATGTATATTAATATTTGCTATAGATGTGCTATACCTACATACAGATAAACAAAATGTGTTTGTAATTCCAAATTAACAGCTTTTTACTTAAAGCATATAAAAGTATTTACGGTACTTTTTTCCTCCCTGTGTCTTTCTATCCGTTGGTTTCAGCAAATATTTGCTACAGCTGGACTGATTTTAACGGGATTTTCACTAGCAGATAGCCTAAGTTATTCCCAATAGTATCAGTTGACTTAAAAGTAGCCTATGTTCCTCGTTATAAAGTCACCCGTCAAATTTAGTCTACGCATCTAAATGTATTTCTTCCACTCAAACGTTGCATAATTTGCTATAGTTAAATGAACGGTAAATAAACGAACAATAAGTAAGTAATTAGTTCAATATAGCTCTTTCATATATTTTCATATTTCTAAGTGACCTTCTAATGTTCTATTTGAAGACCTACCTACACCAATGTCAAAGTAATACAATTAATTTAAAAGCCTTGATATTTCCGGGTTTGCATTAATGTCCGAGTACGTAATTAATTAACCGCAATAACCCATCCTAATTATAATTATACAGAATTAATATGACATTAAAATATAACAGCCTAATGAAAGAAAAACAATTTACCGAATTAATTAATAGTCAGTAAGACTGAAATATTTAATCATGTTAATATTCAACTATTCATTCAACTGGGACCGCGGTCCAAGTTAAGTAGCAGTCCCAGCCGCCTGAAACCTCGTCAAAGTATGCAATAAGTCACTGTTATTATGTGTTGTCCTAGATGAGTTATTTTGCAATATCTAGACGCAACCTTACCGTCCCGTAAAGGTTCGACACCGAAGCCAAAGAACACACACTACCATAATAAAAATACAAAGTATTGTATAGAGAAGTAATAAAGTTCCTTCCTTCCATGAGATCGGACGTTGATCCAGCTTTTCATTTGAGAAAATATAACAAAAACAGGAAAATTGTATTTCTGAAACAAAAACACTTCAGCTTTTACCCCAAGGGTCGTTGTGTTTGAAGCAACTGAGGCTGGAGAACTTTTTTACTGTATATAGTTTTATTACTGTTCTTATAAATATTTGTGGTATTTCTGAGACACTTTGCCTCGCGATGTTACTCACCATCCAAATTTTGTCTAAATTTATCGAGCGTTGACGAAGTAACAACCTAAGACGTTATCATTTAAAAAAGCAAACTACAACACAAACAAAAAGCAAACTAAAGTATATAAGCTACGACCGCCAAAAAGTTGCAATACGTTTTGAGTTGCAGATGGGTGGGGGGGATTATTCTTTAAAAAAAGACTCTTGAAATTTAATTTGACTTATGCTCACGCATGTATTCCCCGAAGGGGTAGGCAGAGGTGTAATAACAACACTCACTTTTCACCGAAGATGATTAAGTGCCAACGTGATAGATAGTGAGTCCATTGCCGTCTCAGGTACTATACATACGTCTATTAACTATTTCTCAGAAATATGCAGGTTTTCTCACGATGTTTTCCTTTACCGTAAAGCTCGTCATTTGAATTTCACCAATTTTTTTTTTTTTAATCAAATTTTTGCACGTCGCTGGGGTGACAGCTTAAACTTCACGGCCACCATGATTCCGCAGTCTTACTTTATACGATAGACAAAAGTCCGAGAGTGGCAATGACATACATTTTATCCCGGAAACAGTGACACAGTTCCCCTGGGATAGAACTCAACGTGGTTACGGCAAGGTACTACCGCGGAAGGTAGCTAATACGGGGAAGTGTGTCGCAGAATAGCTCAATATCGTAACTCGTCACCCACATTTTGAATATCGTGTGGGTACATGAACTCACAATTTACATACAAACCGGTTGTTTAAGTAGGTACATTCTGTGACTGAGACCGTGTGGGGGCTTAAAATGGTACCATTTATGAACTTTCACGGGTTAGCCAATTTCATCAATGGAAATAGTTGTTTACATGTTAGTAAAATTCGTAGTTTTCTACAAGCAATTAATCAAATTGCCGTAAAAAAAAAACATAAAGTAAAATACGTAAAACTGAACCGATTTGGCTGGAAATTGGAACAAGAAATTTGCTTTAGGCGATGTAACTAAATAATTTACCTTAATTAGTCGGAACAAACAGACAGCCAGACAGACAGACTGAGAAAATCTGTTTTTCTATGTAAGTACAGTATATACCTATTTTCATATGCATTTAGTGTAAAGTTGTTAATTGGATTACAAACAGACATTCAATTTTATTTATCTATATAGATATAGTATCTTGTCGAATACCGCATGTCTCTTATGCATTGTACCAGTAACCACAGACAAGGGTGGTAGCAGGGAGGAGAGCCGGCGCCGCGTCGTCGCGACGACAAAAAATACAAAGATCGCATTTCAAGGACTCAACAATGTAATGAAAATTGTCTTGTCACGTTTACAAGTGCACTGTCAACATTCTTTTGAGCTCCCTTCTTTTGCTTACAAATTGAAACCTTCTATGTGGCTTGAAAGACTTTGGGAGGTTCTAGGTGAAGATTACTTTGAATGGAAAATTTTGTTGATTTTTATTTTAAGCAATAATTCATCGACTTGTGATTGACTAGCTGTGCCCCATGGTATCACCCGCGTAGATTTAGTTTCTTCCTTAGTGTCGCGGAACCCTAATATTTTTAATAAATAAAAGTAGCCTAAGTTACTCCTTGACACTTCAGCTACCTGCTAGAAAAAGTCCCGTTAAAATCGGTCGAGCCGTTTCAGAGATTACCCGGAACAAACAGACAGAGAAAAAATTTAAAACTTGGTTTTTTAGTGTCAGTAGCGTGTATACTTTTATATGCATTTAGTGAAAAGCTGTTTTGGAATTACAAACAGACACTTCAATTTATTTATCTGTATAAATTTATTTTAATTCTGCTTTTGAATTGTTATTTAACTGTAATTGATAAATTGACTTTTACTAAGAATGTGTTCAACAATACTTTGAAACTCGTTTCTAAGGGACAAACATTATTTTCATAGGTTATTTGCAGTAACTTTGTACCAATGTCTATGTATATATATATATATATCTACCTAAAGGGTGTGTGTCTACCTGCGGACTTCAATTTAGTTGAGACTGTAAGATTCTTTTGTTTTTCAAACTTAGAATAGTTCATAAGAAGAATAAAAAAACTAATTTGATTTTTTTTTGTTTCATGTACTCTTCGTTCTTCCAATTAAAGGTAAGTTATGACGTCTGCAAATTAGATCCTTGATCCTTAAAATCCATGCAACGAAGGCGTATAAACTTGTATATTATTTATCATACTTACTTTTATATTAATAATGATAATATTAAACATTTACATTATTTTTCAGAAGCGGAGAATTACTAAGTATAATTTTTAACATACAAATAATATATTACACTTAAGCTATATTAGTACTTAAGTTACATTAAAATAAGGTTGTTAATTAAGAAACCAAAAAACTACTTTGCTCTTACAAGAAGCTGCAAGAAATGATATAATTAAAATGCACCTTGTATACTCTACACAAGGTTTATTTTAATGAGCACATTATACCAAAGAAAGCGTAGACAGGACGGGAGTTGCTTCAAAGAGAACGGAGTTAACTAATGGAGCAGTATTATGCGGATAAGTCATTATAGTCCATTAGTAGCAGAACTCAACAAAATAAATAAATACAGAAAGTAGGCTCGCTTGCTTAACGATTGCTAATTGCACAAAAATATGCGCATGCGAATTTTTCATTTCGTCGATCTAATGACGATAGTGTATTGAGTGTATGTGAGCCGACTTTCTGTACGCATTTCTTTTGTGATTAAATAATGCGTCATTTAAATTAAGGACACCAGGGGAGCTAACATTATCGGTTTAAGAAGAGCGTATTAAAAAAATATATCTTTGACGTTTCTTTTTAGTACCGCAAAATTAAACGTCAAAGCTTAGAAGTTCTTAATACGCGCTGCTTAAACGATCATAGTTGGCCCTCAAAGAGAGCAATAGTGAAAAAATTAAATTGTCGTACGTTTAACAACTCGCTACTTCAATCTGTGCAGTTAATAAGACTCAGAGAGTTGTATGTAAACTCAATTAACATTAAATGGTAACGAAGCCTTTCAAATCACAGTTTATTACTTCGAAAGTAATCATATGAAATGGCAGCAGTTACATCCGTGAAATGGGTGATAAAAAGGTTAAGGTGGTGCTACACGTGTCTGTTACACGCAACGTCAAATTCACATTGTTATGACGATTGTAAAATTCGACTAGAAATAAAGCAAACTTCTCAATATCACCCTACAATAGCTATCTATACAGTTTACTATGTGACGATATAAATCTATACAGATAAATAAAATTGAAGTGTCTGTTTGTAATTCCATAATTACAGGTTTTCACTAAATGAATATGAAAGTGTACACGCTACTGACACTGAAAAACCAAGTTTTAAAACTTTTCTCTGTCTGTCTGTCTGTCTGTCTGTTTGTTCCGGGTAATCTCTGAAACGGCTGGACCGATTTTAAAAGGAGTTTCATTGGGAGGTAACTTATGTTTCAATGAGTAACTTAGGCTACTTTTATTTATTAAAAATATAAGGGTTCCGCGACATGAAACATGAAACTAAATTTACGCGGGTGAAACCGCGGGGCACAGCTAGTATGGTAATAAAATCACGATTGTTTACAATATGACGGTGTTTGTTTTGTTTATGATCAGAATTAAATTTTGACTTGAATAATAAGTATAAATAGAATATTAATTTATCATTTCATTTGAGACACTTTAATTATATTATTATTGGTTGATTTCAAAACGTATCAATATAATATATAAAATAGTAAGTAGTGGAATCTTGTAGAATAGACGTAGCTACTGCCGTAAGATACGTAGCGTGTGACAAGTATATTTTGGACTTTAACTTAATGTTTTATTATTTCAGACCGTGTCAAGTTTAAGCCGGAGAGTAAGTGAAGGTTTTGGCCAAGTATTTGTGTTTAGAACTGATTGGCTTCTGGTTTAACTAACGAATATTTTTGAACCGAATTTGGAATAGGGACTTTTTTAGAACAATTTTTCTTTTTTTTTCTTTTAGGTACAAGTTTTGTAGAAAGAAAGACTCAGAGACTTTTCCATTTATGGTGATCTGTCATACCTTAAGACACAGTATTAGTAAAGTTATAGTATTATAATATGTCTGTTGTCAAACATGTCAAACCACAAACTTCAGAACGATTCCTCTGCCAAAGTAAAGCCCAACTTATATATATTATCATAGATACTTCAATTAACTTTATCAACAATTTTTTTTTATATTTTGTTTCTTTCAAATGTTTTTTTAATTCATTCAAAAATATTCGTAGCACCTAGACAAAGTTGAGAAGCTTAAAAACGCTAGAATAGAACTAATGCTTTCAAGCGTTGCCTTCGTTCACGTTATAGGTATATTTATCACAATGTGCTAATATAATGTAATTTATAGTCAATACAAACACCTCCATTCGCTCATTATTCCACCCCTCAAACCACAATACGTCAACACATTAGGCACTGCTTACCGGAATATTGACAACAGCTGGTGGCTGCGGTATTAGTCAACATCAGCTGTCAGCAAAATTAACTGTCAAAATATTGAGGTTCTGAGTAGACAATGAAGACATTGCGAACAAAATGTGTGCACTCTAACGAACTTTTTTAACTTCATATTATATTAAATCCTGTACTAGTTCTCAACAGTACCTTGGCTCTTTAGTACCTACCTAGTTAAGCTATTTGTAATGTAGACAAAAACTATTATTTACGTGTAAATACGCTGCGTAGTTAGAGTGTGATTTACGTTTATTTAATAAAATGTAACTTACGTACAGCGTACGTATTTGCAATTATTGTAAATGTATCAGTCATTAATGGGAAAATAATTATCAAACAGCCAATTGGAGCGTTGTTAATGACATTTTAAATTGATTGATTAAAGCACATTGTTGCAAATTTCAACGATTGTATGGATGTGAAATATACAACCACATACATAAGTACTCGTATTCCCGTCGACTAGTCGATATCGCGTCATTGTGCTTGAAATTGGATTACCTACTATAAATTATAATTAGTAATATCGATTATAAGAGAAATCACTCAAGTCAAATAACTCGATAAATTAACAATGAAGGTATAAATTATCTCTACAAAAATAAGCGAAGGCAACACGCAATAACAGATGAATTTGTTTCCAATGCAAATTAGTCTCGCCTCACAGGCTTCAGTAACTATTAACAGACTCGCTAGAACTAGGTCAACCTCTAAGGGCACGGCAATACACGGACTACTCGACGAAGCAATGTCATGGCAAAGTAGTGTAATGTATCAGGGTCCTGAAGCTCTGAGGTCGTCGTGAGGGTTGAACAGAAAATATTAGCCAACTCCCAAAGCTAGCAAACCTCAAGCCTTCTCAGTTTTTTTTTTAATATCTTCCTATTTAAGACCTTGAGAATATGTCTTTGATAAGCATGGGCTAGTTTTTACCGATATTTAGTTCACTACAATGGATCAGCAATAAGCCCACGTGATGCAATCTTTCTATTATACATCATACTAGCTGTGCCCTGCGGTTTCCCCGGGGAGATTTAGTTTCATCCTTATTGTCGCGGAACCTTAATATTTTTAATAAACAAAAGTAGCCTAAGTTACTCCTTGAAGCATCAGCTACCTGCCAGTGAAAGTCCCGTTAAAATCCGTCCGATTACCCGGAACAAACAGACAGACAGACAGTAGTTTAGTAGTTTTTAGTGTCAGTAGCGTGCATACTTTCATATGCATTTAGTGGAAAGCTGTTATTTTGAAATTACAAACAGACACTTCTTAGTATAGATAGATAGAAATACAAGCTATATGGAAAGAGGCGGGCTCGGTTCTTCTCAATGCACCGGGCTCCTACCCACTTGCCTGCCACTGCCTTGTCACTGTGGTTTGCCATGCAATCAAAGCTTGAAGCAGTCGATCTTACCTGCTTCAAGCAGTCCGTGTATGAGTACCCTAACATTGTAACCTATGTGTCAAATGTTACTGACACATACTTGAAAGCCTGTGGATTGAGGTTCTTGTTGAGAGTCAACCTGTCATCCCATTCTTTTTATATATATACGAAGGTGACAGACATAGTTTTGACAGGTTTCAAGGGCAAATTACTGAACACGATAGTATCAGTTAGGTGCAATGGTGATTTTTATATGTGTTTCATTTAGTGACAGCCCATTAATTCAAGTTTTAGAGAGT
This sequence comes from Watsonalla cultraria, assembly GCA_964035505.1. Classification (NCBI taxonomy): domain Eukaryota; kingdom Metazoa; phylum Arthropoda; class Insecta; order Lepidoptera; family Drepanidae; genus Watsonalla; species Watsonalla cultraria. The sequence goes on from OZ037728.1 coordinate 7,569,867, forward strand.
ACAATCATACTCAAATTAAATGAATTGAGTCCAGCCTATACATCTACCCGACCACGGCGAAGCAAAAAGAGGGTGTTGATTTTGATCGTTATTTATGTTATTATGTATGTATGTTTATTTGCTCCCACGACGTTGATATTCGTCTTAATCGTGCGTTGGTTATTTTATTATGATAAATTGTTAAATTGTATTGATTTTTTTTCTTGCTATTGCTATTTAGCTACTATAGTCCCTACTATAGGTCATAAATACCTCCCATAGTTGGGTCGCACTTTACCTACTAATTCTTCACTATCTAAGTAAATAACATTATACATTTTCGTTCCCCAAAATAACAAATTAGCCTCCAAGTTTCACACGCAATATGTCAATCTGGAGACATCCTCATTTATAGCAATTTCTTTTGCGCTCAAGTTTCCCGGAGATGTTTTTCTTTTCACAAAAAGAGATTTTTGTGTGATAACTGAGAAACTCCAGCCCTGAATTAAATTTGTCCCCTTTGACACGAAATAAAAAGGTGACAAAAATATAGCAAAAGGTCGACTTTATACACTGGTCGTAAAACGTTACACGCAAAGACATGCTTATGTGAACGTCGAAATCTTTTGATATGTTTCACGGTGTACGACTTTTTTTAAATATTGGTGTGACTGGAAATATGTTTATCCGTAAATTTGATATTCTACCACAATCCACCTCAGAAATTCACATTACTATGAAGACCGTAATTGTTCAAAATGTATACTAGGTCTAAAGAATTCACTTTAGCGACTAGTAAATGTATAGGAGCCGACCTTGTGTCAGTATTATATTTCGTGCCTTTGTCGCTGTAGCGTAATGAAAGACGTTATTGTATGACACTCGAAACTGTTATTAGGGGTTGATTGAAATTGTTTTCCCTCCAGCATTTCTTTTTACTCTTCTAAATGGATATTTGTTTTTATAAGCCTTATAATTTTACAAGATTACACCAACATGTAATTGGAAATCCGATCCTCTCTTTTATTTTAAACAAGTTTTTATAAAAAAATTAAAAAGTAGTTACCAATAAAGTATGAAATAAAAGTATGCTCGTGTAGTTCTCTCGGCATTAATGAACAAATCGTAAATTAGCGTACAATGTTATGATTTAAATTCACGTGTAATTGTATATAGCATAAGGGTTGACACGATACTAAAGTTCACAAATAAAAGTTCCTCGCCAACATATATTTCATAGCTATATTGTAATCCTTTACGTAAAAAAGTTAGTTCTAAAACTAAATATGAGATAAAATATTGAAAATCACGCTCTAAAAAGTATGAAACAAAACTGGGGCCTTACCATGAGCTCTTATTGCCATGATAGTTTGACTCATTTATGAGACAGATGTATGTGACGTACATACATCTGTCACTGTCGCACAACTGAATTAACATTGCAATAAGAGCTCATGGTTGGGCCCCTGAACGCATTCGTTGCCATTTTCAGAGGATAGTGGTAGTCATATACACACTTACATACTGTCAAAATCATAACCCTCCGATTTACTTCGCTGTAGTCGGGTTAAAATGTTAATGTAATATTATATCAATGTGACGAAATAGACTTCATATACAACAGACGCTCGTTTTAGGTTGTTTAGTTGATATTAAAGATGTTTTTCTATGTAACTAAAAATCGTGAAATACAGGAGCTATCAAATAATATAGAGCGAGGCTTAGCTTAGACTAGAATTGTTTGAGATCTAACAACGCTTCTGTAGAGCTGCCCAACCGGCTATTATCGCCTTGATAGTGTGACAGAGACAAATCTATACACGTCAAATACATCTATCTCACTTATTAGTCAAACTTTCACGGCGTTAATAGCTCACGGTAAGGCTCCAATTAGTAACAGGTTTTATATAATTTCACACACACTAACAGCTTTTAGTGTGTAGTTTTGTTATAAGTATATATATATAACTCTACTAAGATTATTATGTATTTGAATGTAAAAAATCTATTGATTTATAACATTATGCTAGTAAACAATTAGCTTTGTATTCACAGCTTACAAATATGAACAATATTTATATTTAAGAAAAACGCTTGTCTTATAAGTGTACTATTTAAATCAAATTCATTTTATAATAATGCTTATAAGTTGAAGTAGATATCATGCGTTTACGAACGTATTTTAAATATAAGCTTATAGTATCATTAGTAGTACTTATATGTATTTATATATAGCGTATATTAAGATTATTTCCACTATACGTAACACATCATTATGCTAAGCTAACGTTAAGAACTAACAATTAAAAATATTTTTTAATCAGTTCAAAAAGCGCAAATTTTTAAGCGTTGCGGAATCTTAATTCACAGAATTTCGAGCACAAATTTAACATTTACTCTTAATATTATAAATGGGATATTTGTTTGTTTATTTGTTCGTATGTTAGTGGTAATCCTAGGAACAATTAATGAAACCGGACCACAACATTAGTACATATATAGATAATTTATTCAGGCAATTATGAAAAGGCTAACCTTTTTAGCACCCCACCTTGACTCCCAATGGAACACTGGCGTATACATTATGGGCTTACTATAAGCGGTTTGGAATCTAAAAGCAAATTGTTTGAAATGACAATCACACAGACGCAGGCACCTACGCGATTTATGAATAGTATATTCCATGACTGTGCTCTCCCCATTTCTAATGCAAAGTACTTCGGGACACAGTGAATCAAATTTTTTTAAGAAGGCCACAACGTAACACCAATAATTCGGGTCTTATTTTAGCGGTCAGAGTGCCTAGTGCGAATTCTTAAAAGCTGCGTTTACGTCGACGCAGTGACTTCTGACGGTGGCAGTGAAAAACTCGCACTAGGCCCTCAGAGTGTAATCTATACAGATAAATAAAATTTAAGTGTCTGTTTGTAACTGCAAAACAACAGTTTTTCACTAAATGCATATGACAGTATACAAGGTACTGACACAGAAAAACCAATTTTTAAAATTTTTCTCTGTCTGTCTGTCTGTCTGTCTGTTTGTTCCGGGTAATCTCTGAAACGGCTGGACGGATTTTAAGGGGACTTTCACTGGTAGGTAGCTGATGTTTCAAGGAGTAACTTAGGCTACTTTTATTTATTAAAAATATTAGGGATCCGCGACAATAAGGAAGAAACTAAATCGACGCCGGTGAAACCGCGGGGCACAGCTAGTACACTCTTATAACCGAGCCAGGCGTGCTGTCAGTAAGAGGTATCATGTCGTGGCTGATCGCGTATACGTCATTTACGTGTTTTATAGGCCTTCAAAACTCCAGATCAACAAATTTACATTGCTTTGACAGTAAATTAAGGAGTCAATTTTAAAACCTTTAAGAGCCCTCTAGCCTCTATGGAGTAAGCGTTCTTATTTCAAAAATGTTGTCTATTGTTCCATTCTGGCTGGATACTGGTGGTTTTATTAATTTTGGGCATTTTTTTTTGTAAAAATTAGGGTAGAGAAGCCGAATTTCGAACGGGAGATTCCATTATATATTCCTCTTTATAATATCATAGTATAGATATTTTTGAGAGCTTTTGACGCCGGTTCGAGGGCGCTCACTAAAATGATAAGTTAATTTAAATTAAATTAAGAGTATTTCACGTCGAGCGCGCTCACTGAGCGTTCTACAGTGGATTATATTAATAAATTAATAATTAATTAACTAGTCTGTGAAACAACAAATTGAATTAAGACACGATCAAGATGAATATTTGGCAGGAAGATTATCACGTTAAATTGCTTATCAATCTTTGCGTGATAACTTCTTTGTCTTTAAAATAACACAACGGACTCGGAAATATTGATCTTTTACATGTCTATAAAAAAGTACAAAGTACCATGCTTTTGATATTTGAGCGTACTTCATTAATTAAATCTTAAAGTTAGCTTAAAGTACGCTCAAATATCAAAAGCATGGTGCTTTTGGAAATATGAAAATAATTATAACAAGCCTTGGTGGCCGAGTGTATTAAGTATTTGCAACGCAAGCGATGCGAGTACGAATCTCACTGGTGAGTTTTAGCTTAACACAACTTAACAATATTATGTGCCCACCATGAGATTTACGGTAAAGGAAAAACATCTTATGGAAGGGTAATATCTAAATATAAGTCGTTTAAAATATGCAACGGTAAAGCTTGTCGAAAGGCGGACTGTCCTAATGGGGATTGGGGTCCTAAACCTACGTAATTATTCTATGTTATTTTGAACATAATTTTATGAAGCCACACCACAAAATGTTTTGTTTTTAAAATTCGGTAATCACAGGTCGAAGTTCTCCTTGTTTTTAGAATAGTAAAATTGTGATGCCGCACCTATATAGACACACGATACCTTAACATCTCCCTGGCCTTATCCCATACATTGTTGGGGTCGGCACTTGATTCAACCCGATGTGGCTGATCACCTGATTTTTATACGAAGCGACTGCCATCTGACCTTCGCAACCCCGTTTAGGAGGAAAATCTGTGATTTGGGTTAAACCAGTTGTCAGATTATTTTTAGGCCTCCGACTGACCTGTAACGATTGCCAAAGATGTTACATTGGCAACCGGGACCGACGGCTTAACGTGCTCTCCGAGGCACGGAGGGAACTCGGGCGGTCACCCATCCAACTACTGGCTAGGCGTATGGTTGCTTAACTTCGCTGATCGATTGATATGCGCAATAGCAACTGTGCCACGAGCTCCTCTTAACACACGATACCTTAACATGTTAATAAAATCAAAAATCTTTTCTTCATCCCATATAGAACACGAAAAGACTCTTTGTGTTCTGTGCTCCCCCATGGAGCACTCACGATACACACCATCCCAACTCCCGATACTCACTCAGTTGATAATCACCCGATAATCAACTGTCAGGTGCAAGTACAGTCCCCAGTCGGACACCTCCGAATATCGAGAAAGTGATCCAGTAATTCCCATACCTCTCTTAAAAATTCTGCGCACAAACGATAATATCAAGCCGTAATGTTGAAGGAGGTAAAACCGCTTTTGTATTTAATACGATAAAGTATTGATTCATTTACGCACCTAAAAGGAAGACATGAAAATATGCTCTATTTTCATACGAGTAAGACTATGAAAAGTACAGACAAGCAAAGCTACCTCTCTCGGTACATTAACCTTTCAATATAGGTCAGAGTGGCGACGTGGCAACACGGATATAAATGGGAAAGTCCATTCTTCAGAGGTTTGTATTTTTATTGACATTTTATAACTCGAACCCTCTGTTGTTTTATTGCTTAAAACTCTGACTCTTAGATATCTAACTCCAATTTAAATTACTTTGTTTGTTTATATCATTGGGTTTTGAACCTTCGTTATTATGGTATTGTAAAAACAGCTACATTAATATCAAGCCGAACAATACCAGTATAAGCTGACCTGTCACTGTATGAAACGTCTATATATGCCATTTTTATTTGTAACTAGCTGTGCCCCGCGGTTTCACCCGCGTAGATTTAGTTTCATCCTATTTGTCGCGGAACCCTAATATTTTTAATAAATAAAAGTAGCCTAAGTTACTCCTTGAAACATCAGCTACCTGTCAGTGAAAGTCCCGTTAAAATCGGTCCAGCCGTTTCAGAGATTACCCGGAACAAACAGACAGACAGACAGAGAAAAATTGTAAAATTGTTTTTTTTGTGTCCGTATCGTATATATATTTTCATATGCATTTAGTGAAAAGCTGTTATTTTGGAATTACAAACAGACTCTTCAATTTTATTTATCTGTATATCTTTTGTAATAGTATTGAACGGACAATTTCAATTCAGAATATGCTTAGGCGCTAAGTAGATATCGTCGTTGCGCGTGCAAAAGTCGCTATGTGTATTTTGTGAACTTTGTATCAAAATTTCCAATATTGTTTTTATTAATAATATTAATAAATACATTATTAATAATAATACCTATCCAACATTAATCTAAAAAAAACTATGTAAATTTGTTATATGTATCAATAGTAAGAATGTTTTTTTTTAATAATCGGGCCATATTTCGAGAAAATCCTTTTTTGCTTCTCCTAAAGTGTGTAAAAACACATAGCTACTTGCAACGACGATATGTGATGTTCACAGTAATTGACGCATAAAATGGCCATAACCATAAGCTCTTATTAAAATGATATTTCAGCTGAGCGACAGTGACAGATGGATACAGGTCATTTTCATCTTCTCTTACATATAAAAATGAATCCCCATTTCCCTTGGTCACGGCATCACATCTAAACGGCTGGATGGATTTTAACAGGGCTTTCACTGGCTGATAGCTGATGCTTCAAGGAGTATTTTAGGCTAATTTGATTTAGGAATAAACGCGTGAAACTAAATTTACGCGGGTGAAACCGCGGGGCACAGCTAGTCTGTTTTATAATATGAATCAAACTATCATGGCAATAAGAGGCCATTCTAAAGACTCTAGTCGTGCGAATGAATATTAGAAAGATCTTTGTCTTAACATATTTGTCTCTATAGTTGTAAGTATATAATATCACTGGATGCTTTATTACTGATTTATTTTGTATTTTTAAAACGGTATAATATTCTTGAAAAGAGTAATTACTGAGTTACTTGCCAGTTTCTTCTCAGTAAAAGCAACCTTCCGAAACTGGCGGTAGCATGTAGGTATAATTGTAATTCTGTGTAATTGTATCGTTCTGACGATTTGAAAGTACTTTGTAAAAAGTCTAATCGAATAAAGATATTTTTGAGGTTGAGTTTGATTATTCTAAAATCAAATAATCGAGGTCATTCTGTTTTCAAAAACAGTATATAACCAAATAAGTTTGTAGCGGTAGTGAACCTCTTTTTGTTAAAATGTTTTTTATTTATATTAAAATTCGAGTTTTTGATTTTGACACAATATGTCAGGATTGTTTTTTAAAAAAAGATTTATGATTCGATTGTAAATAAAAATAGTAATTATGTAAATACGAAAATAAAGCGGACTCTTAGTTATTATATAGTGTATTAATTACTATAAGTTTGTAAGCGTTCGTGCAGAAGACAGAATGGACTTCAAAGTACCCTTTAAATTTAAAAATGTTCTTTATTTCCTCCGTTCCAAGTTGACTCACGTTCCAATTAGCCCCAGGAGCTATAGCAATGAAACAAAGATCGATCGTGTTCTCAACAAGACAAATAAGAAAGTTAAGCTTGTGAACACTGTGGAAATTTATCGAATTCATGACTCCGACGCGAGATGCATAAACGCTGAGATCACGACGATTGATGAATGTATCCACTGAACTGGATAAATGGGAGGAAAATAGTTCGTTTATTCTTTCAGGGAAAAATCCCACATTCTCACTTAATATTGCTTACTGGCTTACGCCCGCAGCTACGCCTGCGTGGCAGTTAGATTTAACATACACACTTTCAATCCCCATTTAACTACTTTAAGGACGGATTTTGGAAAGACCTTTCTTAGTGTCCTACAGGCTACACCTCAGGCTCATCAAAAATACGCCCTCCAAATTTCATGTGTCTAGAAAAGTCAAAATATATAGTGTCAAATATAAGTCAGTCAGGAATTTGAATTTCATTTGCATAGATTTATAAGAACTAGCTTTTACCCGCGATTTATTCCGTATAATAATATCTAAAGGTGTACTAAAGGAATACTGGGATAGCCAGTCATTTTGGTCTAAGTACTTATCTTTTTTCCAAATTGAAAGAAAAAACCGTTTCTATGTTGATCATTTTAGAAATTACGATGTGTATGAAAATAGGGGTACTCGTTCCTTTAAATATTAACTTGATTAATCTTAATAATAAAGATTATTTTATATTTATAGAAAATCAAATTAAGAACATCTCGAGAACAAGGTTATCAAAAACAACAAATCTTTTTGCTGTCGGTACCAACCAATCGAACCCAAGATGGCTACGATCTGAGATACAATAGCGCCCAATATATCTTAGCCCTGTTATACTAACTACAATTAACAGAGCCGTGTTGATGATGTATGAATAAGCGCATATGACGCGCCACTGCAAAATTTTAACATACAGATAGTCGTCTTTCTTAGATCGGCACAACAATTCAAAAACACATGACACGTAAAAAATGACATACACACAGTTCTAGAAAATTGCAGAAAAAAATCTTCATAATAAATAAGCTAATATGCCCACGTCATTTCAGAAGGGGACCCTTCTGAAAAGGCTAAAGGGAAGGGGTAAGCAGAGGTGTTACGACATCAACATCCACTTTTCACTGTAGATGATTAAATGCTAACTTGTCAGAGTCCATCGCTGTCTTAAGGCGCTATATATATAGCTTTGAATTACTTCTCAGACATTACTATATAATAATTACTTATTTTGGACATAAAACTTATGGCTAAAGTGGTGTAAAGCAAACTTAACGTACAGAAGAGGAAAATGTAAGGGTTATGAGCGTTGCACTCTTGTCCCATGCACACATATGATATACGCGTGTGAACGAAAAGAATAATTACTGAGTTACTTGCCAGATTCTTCTCAGTTGATATGCTAGTAGATATTTTTGAGTTTAGTTGAGTTGAACGCGTGTAATTATTGTCCCCCTGTGAAGAAGCCCTTCTGTAACCCTTTTTATTTTGTGCTCACTAATGAATGATATCGACACTATGATCGATACAGTGGACCGAGGGCGCATAATGGAATACGGGTCGGGTTTTGACACCCAATTTGCGGGTTAGATTATACAGAACTGTATTGTATTTTAGTGTAGCGCTGTATTAGATTAGAATGGAAGTCATTATTAAAATCGTAACTAAGTAATAATGTCTTTTATTCAAAGGAGGAGGGCAAATAACCTAAATGCAAAGTTCATCCCGAATGTAAGGAAAAATAACTAAAACTATATATTGCATTGGGAAGTGTCCCTTTAGACGTCGCTTTTAACCCAGTTTTAAGTAATTGAAGATTGAAGTTTAAGTCGTATTTGCTCATAGATATATTTGTTTCTGCTTATGGTTTCTTTGATTTGATATTTGTCTATATTACGTTTTTTTTTTCATAAAAATGAGTTTGGTTTAGTTAAGATTCATATTTCTGAAGATATTACATATTTTATCCAATAGAAAACATGGTTTTGATTTGCAATGTTAAAACTTGAAAATGTTACAGTGCAACTTACGTCCCCTAGGGAGACATGCGACAGCATGCGAGGAAAATGCAATGACACGGAAAATGTTAGTCGCGCTGTCACTTTGACAGTTCGCTGGGATATCGCAAGTTGCTAGTGGAGCGTGTGAACAGGGATATTATCAAGAATGTTGCTTATCACGTCGGGTGTGTCTGCGTGTGTAACGCATACTGACTGTTGAATACATTATTTATAATAAAACACATTCTTTTAATGCAGCTCAAGAATAATAAGTAGTTGCGCTATCCTCGAACGCGCTTTTATATCTTTGGGTTTATTTGGCACAAGCCTAAATATACACATGCGCATTTCTCGCCACTATTTTCGCTAAACGCTCAAAACTTGTGACGGGACCTTGCCTTTCCATTTACAACAAAAAATAAGCTAGATTAAAATTGCTCCAGAGTTTGCACTAATAACCTAAATGAACATAATACACACATACGCTCACGCATGTATTCCGCGAAGATGTAGGTAGTGATGTACATCTACATTTCGCTTAAAAATAACGCTTCAGAACTATGTAATATGGGTATAGCCTAAAGCTATTAATCGGGCGCTAATCCTGGGCTATTACCCAATAAAAACCCAAAAACCCGTCCCGACGACCGAACCCAGGATCTCGGGTATCGCAGTAGCGTGTAAACGCTACCTCGTTTCTTTAGGCAGTCTTTATACTATAATCAAGGTTTAAATATGGATTCCCAAAGCATCAATGTTACAGATACAACATACAGGAAAGTTTCACTAAGACTTTGCTTTCGTTCGTTGGTGTTGAGCTCACGCGCAAGTTTAACTGAACAAAACTTTTAGAAACCTGAGTCTGCATTTGTGACACGAATCAGACTTTCGTTTCAACATGTTCCTAGTTTTACGAATTGTGCCACAAAATTTTCGCATAATAAGCGTCTCTTGCTCGTATAATTTTGACCTACTTTGTTAGGAAAATATTTGTCCTTTTCTGGGTACTTTTCGCGTCTTACTTTACTTATTTTTCCACACTGGGTACATATTTGACTGGCCATTATTATTTAAATGTGGAACAAATGTTTGGTATTCAGTTATTCTGAAGCGCCAGATTGTCAAATATTTTATTCAGAAGATTATAGTCGACCTCGTTGGTATTACACACGCTACCTCTGCGGAACACGAGGTCCTAGGTTCGATCTCCGGGTCGGATAAGGATTTCCTTGTAGCCCGGAGTCTAGATTAGTGACCGGTTAATGGCAATAGGCTCCCCCCCCCTATTACATGGTGGTAGGCCCCTTGTATAAAATCACGATAATGAAAATATTATCGGAATAACTAATAACTAATATGCAGTCAAACATAAACCGAGTTCATGCAATAGCAATAGCATAGAAATTCGTACAATATGGAATTGGAAATCAATAGTTTAGTTGTAAAGGTCCCAGAGGTGAAGATTTGGCATTTGACAAGTGTTGGCGCGGAGCCAAGGCGATCTAAGTTGGACATGCCTTGTGGGTCCTATTGTGACGTTTTGTTCACTTTACCTACCTTCTTCAGGAATGGCATTGGAAGATTTGAACGACAGAATGTGTTTATGCTTTAGTTAGTTACAATTTTAGCTTTCAGTACAATTTTGACTCTGGTATATTTAAGTCATTTTAATGAAAGTGGCACACCACCAGCTTTACAGGAAAAGAAGACATCAATCATTGGGTATTGTAATACCTCTGCCTACCCCTACGAAGAACCTTTTGAAGAGGCCTGATGCTAATATAATTGGAACTCTAACCCCCTTATTACAAAACATAAACTATGATAGTCTTCGGTTAAAAGTAGCTCAAATTCATTCTGTGAAACGGATTTAACTAGTCCTGGTTTAAATCATGGTTTATAATGAGACGTATAGTATAATTTTTGACCTAAGAACATTTAATTGAACTTTACGTATGTGACGAATAATTTTTCAATCTGATTTTAAATTGGTTTTAAAGGATATTTCAAAATAAGTTTTTTAAACTGATTTTTTTTTATGTCTCATTCATTACCAACATTATAAGCATTAAAATTACTGAACCAATTTCATTTAATACTGAATAAAATTCCCATTTTGCGCGTGGAAGCTGGCATAATTGTTTTCGCAGTGAATAAAAAGCTAAGTAAATTATTTCCCCGTCGCAGAGAGAAATATGTTTTAATTAGGGTTCAGCCACAATACACAGCATAATCGGGGTGTAAAAACAGAATATGGCAGGGTGTTCCATTAATAATGTACCTGTCACAAGTGTGCTTTGCTGGTATAAATTAACATTAAGTGCCCCTGAAAGGGCAGGTGGAGTTACAACACCTGTTTTTCACCGAAGATAGGGCAACGTGGCAATTTTAAGGGAGTCTCAAGGACTATATCAATTATGCGTTTAATTCAAGTGGCTCGATAAGTAGCTGGATGTGTCTTTTAATTTCTTCTCAAACATAAAATATGTAAATTAACTGACGCTGTTTCCCGTCACAGTTAAGCTCGTGGTGTGACGACGTGAAAGAAACACTTCAACACGGCTTTAAAGACATAAGTCGTTAAAAAGATTAATAACACTGGTCTACAGTGGTTTTGTTGCCTTAGATATGAAAATGATTTTGGATCTATTTATGTTTATTCATGAAACTATCAACAATTTTGTAAGATTAGCAATAGTTTTTATTTCATCTTGACTTAGAAAATTAAATTGTATTTTTAACAATCCGATAATTGTTCAAAATATAAGATATGCAAAAATCATGAAATACGAGCACATTGAGAACTTTTATGAATATATTCGGAATCTGGGCACATGAAAACGTAGAAATTTGCGATTATATTCAGGGCAACAAAAAAAAAATGTTTTTGTAGAACTGTGCAATATTTTTAAAGTCAACACTGCATTTACATTATCCATATTATGCTATACCTTAAGATGCTATGTGACAATACAACGGAATAATACCTATGCGAAATATATTGATTGATCGTATCTGCTAAATGGTAAACTCCGATTTTAAAGACCTACAAAAAAAAATTCTATGAAAATTATGTTACAAAAATTATATTGTCTCGCAAAAATTTCATATTAAAAATAGCTGTAATTTTAATGATAACCTCCAAAATAAAGAGAGAACAAGTTTCAAAATGTTCCCAAACAATGTAAAAGTATTAACTTTTTAATCCTTATTCTTGTTCCGTGTTCTGTAGCATTATTTAGAAACAATCTTATAAACTTGTGCAGTGCTTTGTTAAATACAAAACTCTCGTGAACATTACAAATTTTCACAGATTTAACCGACAGCGTAATTAAAACCCCGACACGAAAAACATGAAACACATTATTATCGACTATACAATGAAATATACTAAATTATTTTTGGCGCTTATATCTTTCTTTTATTCCATTATTTATTTTCTTCTAATAATAACCAAAACAAAAGCTTTTTACGTGCCTTTATTAAAGAGGTTGTTCTTCAGAAAAGGTAATAAAGCTTCTCAAGAAGCACCTTTTAAGGGGTGCTCTAAGGGGAAATCGATGGAGCCGATAAGACACGATGCTCCGACTCCAGCCAAATGATCCTCAAAGACTTTATCTACACACAACAAAGTGATCGTACCAACCCTCGAACATATTAGTACATGTCTTCATTTATATACATATACTAAGGGTGTGTCGCTTAGCCACAGTTCAATGGACTAGAAAAACAAAGTTTGTCATAATGTATCATACTGTCATGATAGTATATTATATTGCCAATTTAGCATCTTTGGCAATCGTTACAGGTCAGTCGGAGGCCTAAAAATAATCTGACAACTGGTTTAACCCAGATCACAGATTTTCCTCCTAAATGTGGTTGCGAAGGTCAGATGGCAGTCGCTTCGTATAAAAATCAGGTGATCAGCCACATCGGGTTGAATCAAGTGCCGACCCCAACAATGCATGGGATAAGGCCAGGGAGATGATGATGTCATGATAGTATATAGAATGTGCCTATTATTTATTCTTCTTTCTTTACTGAGTGAACTCATCGGAGTTCATCTCTTAAATGTTATCATGATACTTGTACGAAGAACGATGCGTTCAAACGGACAAAAAAACTATTTTGCATGTAAATGACGTCAATTGATATTATTTAAAGAGCATGAAGACTCGCGCATGTCCGAATTTTTATTTAGAATGCAAAGTCAACATGGATACCAAGTCTTTTGTAACCCAAGAAGTTCCATCAAAATCAAATTCCTATTGTAAATTATACAAACGAATACATTTTTATTTCGAGTACCGAGTGTTGTTAAGAAGTAACTCCTTTTAGCTTCAAATATGGCATTTCATTTGAACGATTCATAAACATAATCGTAAAAGTGTTATTACATATATAAGTATAATGGAAACCTAAAAAAAAATATAGGTTCTTAGAGGCAAAAGGAATATGCCTCGATGGGCAATATTGAATTATTGTGGGACTGGTCTACGACTTGAGAGCACTTGTCATAATGATTGTCGTAAGCCATTTGCCTTTTGAGGCTAAATGGTAAACACCGATATCTATATGTCACACTTTCATATCTCGACCCCACCATCTGTCAACTTATCTGCAACACCTGTAGGCCTAGACAAAGTAATATTCTCTCGCGCTTGCGCTAACGCTAACGATAAAAAAATTATGGAAATGACATATGCCATTCCCGTACATTTAGTATCGTAAGGATAATGTTACTTTGTCTACAAGACCTGGGGCCTCTTATTGCCGTAATAGTTTTGCTCATATTATGAGACAGATGTATATGATGTGTATACATCTGTCACTGTCACACAGCTGGACTATCATTGCAATATGAGCTCATGTTTGGGGCCCTGATTTCTAGACATGTATGTAATTAATTGTATTCTTTTGAGATACGTTTTTCTCACAGGCTATGTATTACCGACCGATGCTTGTGAAAAAAATGATCGCCTACAAAAGTCTAGACCCTATATTTATATTTCAAACGGAGGGAAGAGACTAAATTAGCAATATTTTACCAGTTTTCATAATCGTATGAGTTAATTTTTTTAATACCATAGGTTTATAGTTTATTTGTGGTGTGGCTTCAATTTTTTTAAATAGATATACACGGACTGAATTAGATAGTTTATTATTATTCATTAATACACGCTTTAATAACTAGTCACAAACTAAGCGAAACGATTTTAATAAGATATTAGTTAATTATAAGCCGCAGTACCAACCTACATAATAGTATTACTTAACATATTAATATTAGAGTGTAACATAGTATAAGTCTTAGCCCTATAAAATGTGAAATAAAATTAATGGAATTTATACTCTATGCTGCACTCAGCATATATATTTAATTCCATTATTTACTTACATTTAATCTCATCTATATAATATTTATTTTATTTATACTTTATATTTTATATGTACTTTATCAAATATTAGATAAGGCTTAATTTCGATTGATACGTAAAGGAGCTGGAAGCATAATCTGCACATTCATTAATATTTATTTAATATGCGAAAGCTTTACAACATAACACAATGTAGTGATAGTTGCGTGTCCCTCTACTAGTTTTACGTGTACGGTATAATACTACGTAGGTATATGCTCGTATTCTTACGTCAAATCCTGGATGACGTCATAATCTGTCCTAAATTGTATTTGTGTTCACTGGCATTAGAGTGACCGCGACCTCCACGACAATTCAACTTCTTGGATGTCGTGAGAATTCAATTGTATACCAAAAACAAAAGCCGTGGAGGTGGGGGTAATACAATCATGGATGTCAGGCAATAAGTAAGAAAAAGCATTTGTTGACGTCATGCCTGTCAGATAACATGAAACTTAATTGAAAGTCATAGGTTAGCCGCACATACGCAATAATATTGTCAATAAAGTGCATTTTTCAATAATATTGTTGAACGTCACGCGGCTTCACCCGCGTAATTTCCGTTCCTGTGAGAATACAGGGATAAAATATAGCCTATATTACTCGCTGATGATGTAGCTATCCGTTGCTGAAATAATTGTCAAGATCGGTCTAGTAGTGTCGGACCCTATTCAATACAAACAAACAAACAAATCTTTCTCTCTTTATAATTTTGTCTAGATAATATTGTTGTGTACGCGGCTAGCCCGTACATAGCCTAAGCTTTCAAGTGACAGGTCATTGAAAATGTCTGATATTTTTATGAGCTCCTCGTTTTCCTACCTCGCGTGTCCAATGTATCCTATTATTTGGGCGTTCACACAAATGAACCTCATGTTCAGTCAGTCAACGTGACCATTGGGTCAGGTTGATTGCTTTCATTAAATAATATCACGATTTTATAACACCTCAGTACAAATACAAGGTGAAATAAGTGGAGGGGCACGCAGCCTCAGCGTTTACTAGCGATACTAATATGCCAGTTATATGACGTTACATGATCTGTGTACTAATTGTTACTTCCCACAGCTGACGAGAATGGTTCTATATCGGAGACGATACCGGACCGGCCGGTCGAGCTGAAGAACTTCCCCAAGCTATGTGAACAACGTCGCAAGTTTCCAGTCCTGTATAAACTGGAGTTCCAAGTGAGTACATTCTTTATTTTCACGGGTAACTTTTGCTTGACAAAATAAAATCAGCAAATTTAATTCGAACATAAAACCTTCTTTGATTACGAAAACGAAGTATTATTATTAAAACAAATTCTGAATTTAAAATAAAATGAAGAGAAAGTATGTGATCAAAACTCCTCAATGTTATTTTTTTTTAAATTCCGTTATGAAATAAAATATATTACAGTAATTAATTAACACTAACATAAGTTGCTAATTTAATGAGACAGAGCTTTAAAGTATGAAACCATAATATTGTTCAACTTTTGGTTAACGGAAATTAAACAAAAAGAAACCAATAATAATTAATGAATAAAACCAATTCACAATAAACCAATCGAATGGGAGTGCAATAACTTGGATCAAAGTATTTTAAGTTCATTTTCCTTTGACGCAAATCAAAAGCCAATTACGTACAAAGTACCCCCCACAGGCGCGCGGGGAGCCTTACGTGGGTCGAAGGCTTAATCAATTACCGGACTAATTGCTATGAAAATATTGACAACATGATTTACAATCAAAACAAAGTAATAACAAGTTAATACGACAATATTGATATTCCTGTATCTTTAGGTGTAAAAAGATGACTATCGATTTAACACTTCATTGTTTGAATAATATTAATCGACTTGAAACTTATAAAATATTAAGATTATTTAATTAAGATTTTAAGCTGTGTGGTGCTAGATAATTTTATCTTTTATTGGAGCATAAATACATACATAGATACCTATGCTAACGTATGTATCCCAGGGGTATAGGCAGAGATCACCAAATATCTATACAGATAAATAAAATTGAAGTGTCTGTTTGTAATTCCAAAATTACAGCTTTTCACTAAATGCATATGAAAGTATGCACGCTACTGACACTAAAAAACCAAGTTTTAAAATTTTTCTCTGTCTCACTGTCTGTCTGTTTATTTGTTACGGGTAATCTCTAACGACTGGACCGATTTTAACGGGACTCACTGGCAGGTACCTGAAGTTTCAAGAAGTAACTTAGGTTACTTTTATTTATTAAAAATATTAGGGTTCCGCGACAATAAGGATGAAACTAAATCTACGCGGGTGAAACCGCAGGGCACAGCTAGTTTCTAAATATATTATTTTAATTCCACTTGTCCCCACTGCGGTGTCTATACTCTCAAGAGCATTATTGTGGAAGCGATCCGATCCTAATTTTACTTAGACCTAATATTATCCGAAACAGTCACATAACATGAAAAGACGTTTCTTGGGACGATCTTTTTCAGTACATATTTAAATAACTTACAGAAACTCTGTACAAACAAGGGCATATTCTAGTTAATCCTCAAATAAATGCCTTATATAATAAGCCGATAATGCTAAAGTACTAAGGACGTCCTTAGACAGTGTCTGCACAAGGCAGGCATTGGCAAGCTCCCTGCGCCGTAAACTACCTAGGTTAAGCCATCGACCCGCTTGCATTTCACTCGACTCACCGGATAACCCCACATTTTAAACCCGCCACTTTATATAGTCTTGCTAAGAGCTGGCTAACGGACTTTAATAAGCTGATTACCGGTTGATAGGTTTTAAAGTTTAGAGGTTAAATGAGGATTTAGGCAAGGAGGTCGCTATATAACCTGAACCGCGATCCCAGTAGGCGTTATTAGTTTTTATCTTTAAGGATAAATAAAATTTGCCTCGCGGTTTCACCCGCGTAGATTTAGTTTTATCCTTAATGTCGCGTAACCATATTATTTTTTATAAATAAAAGTAGTCTAAGTTACTCCTTGAAACATCAGCTACCTATCAGTGAAAGTCTTGTTAAAATCCGTCCAGCTGTTTCACAGATTACCCGGAACAAACAGACAGACAGATAAAAATTTTAAAACTTTGTTTCTTAGTGTCTGTAGCGTGTATACTTTCATATGCATTTAGTGAAAACCTGTAATTTTGGAATTACAAACAGACACTTCAATTTTATTTATCTGTATGTATAGAGTATAGATTTAAATGTTATTGTTTCACAGACAGCTGTCAAAGTGGAGACCCACGCGTGCCGACACGCCACCAGGAAGTCCAACCATCACAAAAACCAGAACCAGAAAGTTATACCTTGTAAGTAATATTGTATATACTAGTAGGGTGAGAGACATACTATTAAAACGCCTTCTTGTATATATTTGGTCATATTACCTACAATGATGATAACATATTTGTTATCAATATATTCCACTAAATAATAATATCGGATATGTCCACCTATTCTAAAAGTCTATGCTAAATATAAATTAATTAAATTTTGAAGATAAACTACTACATAAGCGTTACCCCTCACTTTGAAAACGTGGATGTACTACTTAAGTCCTGAAATTTCTGACCCTAAACCCCTGATAAGTGAAAATGAAAATGATCTATTTAGTTTAGGCCCTGGTAAGGCACTTATGAATGTTGAGGACTTTACCACCAGTCAGAAAACATGGCTTAAGCGAAGACTAAACTCAAACTCAAAAATATCTTTATTCGATTAGACTTTTAACAAAGTACTTTCAAATCGTCAGAATGACATAATTATACAGGATTATACATGCTTTTACTGAGAAGACCGAACTAGGACTAAAGCTATGTCCATCCCTTTTGAAATCTATATCACAAAAAGATGCAGCTACTTTTAAAGCAGTTCTATATGAGTATATGTTTAATAATAAGGGTAATACACTCAACGTGAATAAAATGCTTATAGCATACACCTCATGGGGAATCGTTGTGGAAAGGCGTGAACTTTTTATTGACGTCATAATCCTTAAATAAAACATGACAAGTATGCGCTCGCCCGTAGCGTCACATTCGTAGCACTCTACGGCATCTACGTAGAAACGTAGCACTCGCTACGAATCGCTACGATACGCGTATTTATTTGGCTCGTAGAGTACCAGTCATAAAGGCAGCAGTAAAACAGGTTTTTACGTCTTGTTGTTACTCGGGGAACAATAAATTTAAAGAGTGGCCGACATAAAACAGATATGATTTTTCCATTTTGTGACTCCAACAGTTTTCTTTTATTAAAACATATTGTAAACATTTTAAATGAGTTTGGAATGTCTCGACACTTTTCGTTTTATAGAATAAAGAATAATAAAATGTGGGCTATTAAGAAAAAAAACTCAACATATAACTCAATATACACCACAAAACATACACGTAAATTGAGAATCTCCTTCTAGAAGTCCGTTTTAATACTCAAACGGTTCAATTAAATTCAAAATATCTTCTAACAAAGTACTTTCAAATCGTCAGAACGACACGATTACACAGGATTATACATGCGACCCCCAGATTCGCAAGGTTGCTTTTACTGAGAAGAACCAGGCAAGAAACTCAGTACAGACTTTTTTTTGTTTACTCGATTAGGTGAAGTAAGGTTCTATGAATTGTAATAGATGCATATTAATGTACATGTAATCTAAGAGATACAAATGCTCCTATTTAAAAATATTGGCCTAGATTCCTTACTGCTTAAAAGTTTATATTTATACAGAGTTCACAATCATAAAAGTTGTTTGAAAATTAACACAAAAGCATCGCAGTGACTGGGCATCAGTTTAACTCAAATAATGCTTTGACAACTCACCTGAGTACAGAGTGTTTGACAATAGACATACTTCATGACTGAACTAACTTACTCAGAACAATTTTAATATAAAAAGTTCCAACACGAATAGTTTCATACGTACGGAAAGTACTAGATTTATACTGTTTTGGGGGAACATAGTTGAGTTATGTTTTTCAAATATTGCGTGTAAATTTTGAGATATATTTATATTATAAAGATTTAATAAAATGTACTCAATGTGTATGCTACTGACGTTTTTCATAACTTCAACGTGTGAAATGAACATTATTTTGACAGGAAACAAAAGGGTAAAAATTCATAAAATTGAGCTGTGGTGGCCTCGTTTGAGCAGTCGCCTGCTACGCAAGCGACGCACGTTCGAATCCCAGTGAGGCCTGTTCCAATGAGTTTTTCTAAAAACTTATGTGCAATGATTTCACGTGCTTTGCGGTGAAAGAAAACATCGTAAGGGAACCTATATATGTCTGAGCGTAATTCAAAGACGTATGTACAGCAGCCCTGAGATAAACTCACCATCTGTCACGTTAGCACTTAATCAACTTCGGTGACAAGTGGGTGTTGTTATTACAACACCTCTGCCTACCCCTTCCGGGAATACAGGCGTGAGCATATGTATGTATGAGAACTCCATTTGTAATGTTGACACCTATTCGGGAGAATGTTACTTTGTCTGAGCCTGCTGTCATGTTGGCACCTAGTTCTATTAGGTGACAAGTGGGTGTTGTGACACCAACCTGTTTCGAGACCTTTGTAGGAAGGCGTATAGCAATTAAAAGCAAAGATAAACCGTAAACTAACCGACTAACAGTAGCTGTAACATCAATGGGGTGGTGTTCATAATGAACCGTTTTCATTACACCTGTTCTTGGAGGAAGTTTACTTTGTTCAGCCAAATTGCTAGTATCCGAGCCGACTTCAGTTTGTTTAGTCTTCAGCTTTGCTTTTTATTTTTTATTTGCACACTATCTCTCTTATTACATCGGATTTCAAAGGGGATTCACATAGTTGTAGTCAGTTTTTTTTTAATTTATTTTAAGAAGCTTACAGACAAATTATATTAATAGGAAAAACAAGGTTCTTATATAATAAAAATTGCTATTAACGAGCCTCCACAGATGCAAAAAAGCTTAGACCTAGCTTAGTCTTGGCTTAAACCATTGTCTTGTAATAAAGGGTTTGACTTTGAAAGCTTAGGTAAATTTGAAAGCTTAGCTTTTGGTAAATTCCTCGACATTCATAAGTGCCTTACCAGGGCCTAAACTGAATAAATCATTTTCATTTTCATTTTCATTTAGTCAATAGTGATGTTAATAGCTCTCGGATGGAGATATCGATGAATTTTAATGCAACAAAATAATTTTATCGAACTTATAAATTCGAAAGGCAATATACCAAACTTATATATATATCTTGTTGACCAGCTTATAACATTAGTGATGTACTCAAATACGTTGCAAAAAATACGAATTTCCTAGTAGTTCGAATAAACGAATATTATGCACAGCAGTTTTCGTTTCTTTATGAATTACATTTTGAGAACTTGCAGATTTGATTGTTCTGATATTTATGACTATGAAAATGAAAACTATTTATACATTATTGGCCCGTAAGGCACTTATGAATGTTGAAAATTTACCACCGGTTCGGAAACTAGCCTTTTGAGAAGAACCGACAATTTATTCATAGAACCTACTAGGATAATCGGAAAGCTACTGACTTTTCAATATTTTATCGAATCGGTGTTTCGTAGTAATAAAAGTGAAATCGTAACCGAATGGGTTATGGTTAAAATTTTATTGTCCTTGTTTTACGACAAGATGAAATTTTTTTATAAATGAAAAAATAATAATGTACGTGGCATTGTTTATAAATTCGTAAAATGACAAGGAAAAATATAAACACGAGGTAAGAATTGAACCCACAAACTCCTGCAATCCTTGCAATCCGTGTGAGCTACTTAAGACCAGCCGCGTTATTCACTAAGATTTCTCATAGGAAATTGATACATCATTTATAAAGACTAAGGTTCAATTTCGTATCTTTAAAACCGACACTCAACGACTGACTGAGAAACCTTAGTGAATAACACGACAGGCTTCGTGTGCCGTATTTTACCGTCCCTTATTTTCACTTGTGAGTTAATGAGTTGATTTGTTCACAGATGACTACAACAGAGTGGTGCTAGAAACTGTAGACCGGGAGCCTGACTCCGACTATATTAACGCTTCTTATATAGATGTAAGTATTACTTTTTCAATCCTTAAAGAATGAGGTGTTTTGCGAGATTCTTTGGTAGAAATGTAATTTGATTTATTTATAAATAAATTAATAAGTAAGACTGAAAGACAATTACAGCAATTGAGTGTAATAATAATTATGAATGTAATAACTCATTCATTTTCTCGATATGGTTCATAGACTACAAGAATAACAACTGCATAAGTTCTTAATGTTTTGTTCGAATATAGAGCTTAGCTTACTATTAGTATCAATTCATTCATACTAATATAATGAGCAAATTCGGTATCGTTATCATGTTATAATAAATCTTTTGTCCATGTATCTGATGTAATTCCCTCCTTGTTCGTCAGTTCATTGGCGTCTCTAATAACACCAATAAAAGCCCCAGATTTGTTCTTAACTGAAGTCTTAGTATTTTTTACATTATCTTAGCTAAATAAAAAGTTTATAAGGTAAAATTTACTTTTTATTTTTTTATTTTATTAGTAAATATAAGTATGAACAAAATCCTCATTTCCATATTCAAATAACTATCTCAAAGAAACAACAATAACCGGTGTAACGAGCGTCGTTGCGATCCACGTCGCAGGATAAAAAGTAAAATATGATGATTCAAAGGGTGTGCGAGGAAAACACGACACTTTATCATGCAACGCGCTTACTGTAAGCACAAGTGTGTTTTCGAACACCACACGAGTGCCTGCAAATGTTTAGGATTATTTTTTCCCTCCTAATATCTTGTCGCTTGCTTATATTCGTATTATATTTTACACATTTTCCTTCATTTTTGGAAGGCAATTGTATATACTTAGACTTATTACTCTGATAAGCGTACTGGAGAGACGGTAAAGAAATATTTTCAAGGAAAAATAAAATAAGGTCTCATTTTTGTTAGTATCATTTTTAAATCACATTTGTAAATGAATGCCGTGGTGGCCGTGAGTTTTGAGCCGTAGTCTGCTACGCAAGCGACGCAAATTCAAATCCCAGCGAGGCCTGTACCAATGAGTTTTTCTAAAAACTTATGTGCAGTCATTTCACACCACGTGCTTTACGGTGAAAGAAAATATTGTGGGGAAACCTGCACATATCTGAAAAATAATTCAAGAACGTATGTAGGTATAGTGCCTGAGACGGCGATAGACTCACCATCTATCACGTTGGCACTTATCATTTTCGGTGAAAGGTGGGTGTTGTTATTACAACACTTCTGCCTACCCTTGTACGCTTGTTCTTAATCAGCTTCCTTGGTAAGTATTTTCTAGGATATAATTATCTGCTCAGCTACAATATAACCTCGATAGTCCCACCCAAAGTCGGTTAGAATCTAATTCATATCAAACTTGGGAATTATGCATATCGAATTTGAGAACTGGGTGGCGTCGTCACCCTATAACTTTATTACTAGAGCCGTGTACGTTCACAATGAAATATATCAATCGTTCTAATGATAAGAATAGATTAGCTAATTATAAAATTAATAACCAATTATGGGACCAGTTAATAGGTAAGTAAGAAAAATAGTAATAAAAGTAGTCTCACGGTCAATGATATCTCAACAGCAATTCGTAGACTTTCATTATGATTATCACAATATCATTAAAGTTTTCGGCACACGTTAATTCACAGCATTTACAGTAGGTACACCTGCAAGGTTTTATTCAAAACTAGCTGTGCCCCGCGGTTTCACCCGCGTGGATTTAGTTTCATCCTTATTGTCACGGAACCCTTATATTTTTAATAATAAAAGTAGCCTAAGTTACCCATTGAAACATCAGCTACCTGCCAGTGAAAGTCCCGTTAAAATGGGCCCAGCCGTTTCAGAGATTACCCGGAACAAACAGACAGATAGACAGACAGAGAACAATTTTAAAACTTAGTTTTTTAGTGTCAGTAGCGTGTATACTTTCATATGCATTTAGTGAAAAGCTGTAATTTTGGAATTACCAACAGACACTTCAATTTTATTTACCTCTATAGACTATAGATATAGATGTATAGATTCCTAAACAAAAATCTCAGTAGGTCGAAGCAAGTACTTACTTCCCCCATATTGTATTCCCTTTGATAAGTTCTATAGAAACGTATTCGTAAACCACTCTCAAAGTGTACATTCGGACTCAGCTCACGTACGTACAAAATGACTCACAATCGTCGGGCAAAGCGCGGAACGGTGAATGATATAAAAGCGAAGGTTACCGATTCTCATTCGTACAATACTCGACAAAATCTGTATTGGACCCTTTCAGTACATATTATAGTACATTCCTACAATGTCACTCTTAAGGGACATATTACAGTACATTTCATATTGTGTTACAACCTTTTAATGCAATCACAAGGTCAAAAAGGTAACGTTTTAGTCATGTTTGTACTTTGAACTACCTTGATGGTCTCGTGGTCGCGATTAGTGCCCGGTTAATGGCAATAGGCTCACCTATTATATGGGACTAAAACATAACTGCCAAAATGTGGGTGCACTTTAAGTATACAAACATACACATGCTGAAAATGAAAATGATTTATTCAGTTTAAGCCCTGGTAAGGCACCACCTCACGCCTGTATCACAAGGAGGTAGGCAGAGACCACCGTTTTCCTGTCTTTTTCTCTTTCGTTTCATTCACATTCTTGCATCTCTTTATACACTCGTGTGCCCCGAATTTGACCTTTCTAAAAATGTTATTAATTTAGTGTAGCCTTTGGGCGCTTTCACATTGGACGATAACGATAAAGACTATGGTAGATGATATCGTTGGACTAGTAGTTTGATACAATTAGTGCTGAACGCCTTCACACTGTGTCGTTGAAATCAACGATATCGTCACCATATTACGACAAATTATCAAGACTTTCGATATGTCCAAACGATCTCATCACACTTTTGCGTAATTATGTTTGTTCGGGACTCGATTTTCGTAATTCATGAGTACTTTACTAGGCCTGAATTGAGTAAATTGTCATTAGTTCCGCCATAGTGCTCAAACTACTTATTTGATTTGGATGAATCAGGCTTCAATAGATTCATCATTGTGGTTCGAATGACACGAATGACTTGCTTATCATTCGTGTCATTAGAACCACAATTTTTCATCGAACCACGATCAACATTTGCCCACTACTGGGAATAGGCTGGACATAGAGCACTTTTGCTATAGTGTTCCGTAATTACCGTAATTTTTAATACTCTCTTCGCACTTGCTTATTGAAAGTATTTTTCAACAATCTGCCGCTACAATCAAATTGTAAGCTGGAATAGGCTTAGCGTTAGAGAGTTTGGTAAATGAAATAGTCAGTAGTGTACCAAATGAAAGCATTTCTTTTTCATTGTCGGTCTTTCAGTGACATAATATTCTATCTTGGATTAGGCAAGTCTGTCAGCTTGTATGTTATACTTTTGCAGTCAACTTCATCGTTGCTATTAAAGGTTTTTTTTATAAATACTGTGCCCTAACCTTTCTAACTAATGAACGTCACGAAAAGGTCACTTTATGTTCCCCTAGGAATAGACCCGGATGGCATATTGCGCGGTGTATTAATCGACTAGCTGTGCCCTGCGGTTTCACCCGCGTAGATTTAGTTGCATATTTTAACCCTTATATTTTTAATAAATAAAAGTAGCCTAAGTTACTCCTTGAAACCTCAGCTACCTGCCAGTGAAAGTCCAGCCGTTTCGGAGATTACCCGGAACAAACAGACAGAAAATTATAAAACTTGGTTTTTTAGTCTCAGTAGCGTGTACACTTTCGTATGCATTTAGTGGAAAGCTGTTATTTTGGAATCACAAACAGACACTTCAATTTTATTCATCTGTATAGATGTATAGATATCGGATTATTTTTTCGCATTTATTCCTAACTAGTTGTGTCTCGTGGTTTTACTTAATTTCATTCGTGGCTTCATTTCGTAGAATCCTATTTTTTACTCCTAACACCTCAACCTCCTTGTAACAGCTATCTGCCAGTGCAAGCTCCGCTTAAATCTGTGCAACTGTTTGAGAAACTACCCAGTACATACAGACTGATAATATAAACTTTTAAAAATAGATTTGTTTATGTATGATAAGTAGTAAATTTTAAATATTAATTAAAATACAATTAATATTACACTTAACATATACTTAATTGTATTCCTCTGTAATGTACTAATGAATTTTAAGCCGATACTTCCCGAACAAATTATTTTATTAATAACATTTTCGAATGTTCCTTTAGTTTCTCTATGTAATAAAGCGAACAAAACAAAATAATATTAAAATCCTTTTTGATTACAAGTATACTAACACAAATAAAAAAAAAGAAATTAATTTTGGAATAAAGAAGGTCTTCAAAAAAATTATTGAAACAAAACGAAAGCAGCTTACAACAAAGCTCTAAATAATGAAGCTCTCCGTTTTCAATGTTGAGGCACAAAAATATACAAGAATATCAGTTATTTTGTTAATAATTACTTTTGTTGTAACGCAATGTACCCACGTCTGGATTAGCTTGATGGATAACTGTTGCTGGCAAACTTAATATAATGCCCGCCATTTGTTCACGTCGCGACCGCGGAGTCCCTTAGACCCCGCTAATATACTTTGATACACTCTCGAAATGACTGCGTTATGGTAACGTACCCTTTTGTTGGGACGAAGCGATACTTACCAACTTTTGCTTTGGCCCAGAGTTGTAAGGACATTGTTCTTAGAAGACTTGAAATTTATCTATATCTTTATATATACAATTCTACTGTAAGTGTGTATGTCGCTGAACTCCTCTTAAACGGCTAGAGCGATTCGAATGTTCTTTTTTGTATGCGTTTTGGTGGCTCCTTGGATGGTTTAGATTCACAAATCAGCCCGGCAGATGGCGTTGCAGTCGGTATGCAGCACAACGACTGTCGAGTCCGCTAGTTTTTTTTATAATGAAAAAAAAATATTATTACAATACAATTCATATAAAATTAGTATAGAATTTAGTCAAGCATTTATATTTGAAGTGGTTTTTTTAGCTGCTTAAAAATATACTGAAGTAAAATTATATATGGATTATTGAGAAATTCCACCTCTTCAATTAAACATTCGCGCGTAGAAGGGTCAAGTTGTCTTATCATTTAGAGGTATAAAAAATCCTTAAAAATCGGTCATTACGTTTCGGAGCAGTTCTTTACAAAACCTGTGACAAGAGAATTTCATTCATCACAGGTATAGGTAAATACGTAACACGGAGCGTTGATTTTAGTCATTTTCATTATTCAGTTAATAAGCGCGTATAAATCACTCGCCACACGTTCTTTAAGTAGATAGTCATTTAGTTTTATGAACCATAAAAGCCACGTTTATGTCAGGAACAGCCTTCGTTGTATTTATTTTATTCTTTTATTACGTTGGCAAACCTTCTATTTAAGCTTTCCCATTCAACATTATTTCCATTGAATTCCGATGGTGCAATGAAATATTATGTTGGTAGATATTACTGGTTGCATTAAATAATATGCTACAAAGCTCATCATATTAAGACACCCGCGATTTGTCAACAACACCCCATTTCACCGAATATGATTAAGTGCCATCGTGACAGATGGTGGGTCTATAGCCGTCTAGGGTACTATACATATGTCTTTAAATTACTTCTCACACGTATAAAGGTATCCTCACGATGTTTTCCTTCACCGTAAAGCACGTGTCACTACACATAGGTTTATAGAAAAACTAATTGACTCAGACCCCGCTGGGATTCGAACTTGCGTAGCAGGCGCCTGCTCAAATCCCAAAGCCACCACGGCTTTGTAATAAATATGTTATTATTTATATAAATATTTTGTTCGCAGAGTATATTAAAACCAAACGCGTACATAGTGACGCAGGGTCCAACCGAAGACACCGTGGTGTACTTCTGGCGAATGATCTGGCAGGAGCGAGCTGCCGCCATAGTCATGCTTACCAAGACTTTTGACTTTATAAAGGTAAGTAAATTTCAAACTTATGTCGTACTGTTTAAAAGTGAGTTTCCTTTAGCGATTCCGGCCATACTTATCTACTCGACACTAATTTAAGTGACTGTGAACTTGTATGAGAACACCAAGATTATTAAGCAAGACAGCGAGACAGCAAGATCGCATTGCGGATAGTCTTAAGACCTATCAAAGCTATTGAACAAAATGTATCCATTACATACTCCGCAACAGATACCACTTTCTAGATTCACGTAATGAAAACCGTAACGCTATCGATTTAGTCTCCGACGAAGTTTTCGTGTTAAATACATCAAGGAAAAACGTTTTGAATTAAAGTCGTCGGGAAAATGTTTCGATCCTATTGAAAGTCTTATTGAGAAGGTATCGAATCATGTGGATACCACATTTGGATAGGACTTCGATCGAATAACTTTAATCGTTCAACGATGTTTTGATTGTTTGTTTTTCGTGTATCGGGCTACAGAGTTGGTATTCGATATTCGTAGCTATATGTAAGCACCGTAGCATTCGTAGCAACCGTAGCACTTGCGTAGCAGCGCGCAGACCTTTCAACATTCCAGAGTACGAACTTGGATTCGGATAGATTCAATAAAATAAAATACTTATATAGGACTAGCTGTGCCCCGCGGTTTCACCCGCGTAGATTTAGTTTCTTCCTTATTGTCGCGGAAGCCTAATATTTTTAATAAATAAAAGTGGCCTATGTTACTCCTTGAAACATCAGCTACCTACCAGTGAAAGTCCCGTTAAAATCTGTCCAGCCGTTTCAGAGATTACCCGGAACAAATAGATAGACAGACAGACGGAGAAAAAATTTAAAACTTGGTTTTTTAGTGTCAGTAGCGTGTATACTTTCATATGCATTTAGTGAAAAGCTGTTATTTTGGTATTACAAACAGACACTTCAATTTTATTTATCTGTATAGATATAGAAAACAGTACATGAATATCTGGATTTGAAAACCTTAACTAGAGTTCTCAGGGAACGCGTACAGTTTACCTTACCTTATTCCTTCGTTATAAAGGACTTTAATAGACATAAATAAAAAAATATGCTAATGCCTTCTCTAAATAGTCTCCGAAGAGGAAAACATAGGTGTCATAAAGCCCAATTTTCTCCGAAGATAATTAAGTGCTAACGTGACAGATGGTGGGTCCATCGCCGTCACTATAAATGCATTTTGAATTTCATTTTGGACAAACGCAGGTTTCGTTCAACATAAAACACGACATGGTGTGAAATCAACGCAAATTAAGTCACTGAATACAGATCGCTAGGATTCAAACCACTCGATCACCACCAGCTCTCTTATAACAGCAAAATCAAGAATCAAGCCGCAAGCATAAATTTAATTATGAATGTATAAACGAATAGTAGGTACCCGCGAACATTATTAAATATTATTTAGTATAAATTCCCTCAGAAAACTTAATTACCATCGCTGTCCGAGCCTCCTTTGCACAAAGCGAGTGTCGAGCGCTCGTAATATTGAAACTCCACAGTGGAATTCAAACCGTAGTTACAGTTGTACCAATTTGCTTTCACGGCGATTATGCAACGAATTCCTCCGTATTTTCCAGAACATTTTAACAAAAATGAGTTAGGTACAGGCCAAGTAACTGACGCCTCACTAATAGGATGAGAGAGCTTGGCCCATATTATATTGTTCCCCGCGTCCTTAACTTGAATTTGATATTGCTATCCATCACACTGTATAAGATAGGTTTATATAACGCCTTGTTGGTCTAGTGTAGGGTCGGGTCAAACATTGATATTGGGTTCTTCTGTCAAGAAATGTCCGAAGTTTAAAAGTTGGCAGTGTTTACACCCCTGAAAGTACGTTAAGCCGATGGTCGAGTGTTTAGTGCGCGTTTTCTTAAAATCCTCGTTATTAGTCATCGCGTTGTAAATGCAGATTTTTATGGGGACAATTTAGTGCCATCTGCAGGCCGATAGGTGGCGTTGTTTCGATCCCATACATCTCTGCGTTTACATCAACGCGGTGACTTGTGAAGGCGGCAATGAAAAACTCTCACTAAGCCCTCTGATCTCTCTCCAGTCGGGTCGAATTGCCGTCCCATCGGACTATGAGAGTGAGGGAATAAAGAGTGCACCTGTGTTTACGCACACACTCGTGTACTATAATATCTCCTGAGCAGGTGGGTAATCCCCGTTGTGACTAGCCGCCGTAACCGAAATTCGGTAGGAGATTATTATAAGGTTTATATAAACTAGCTTGTAACCTCTGTAACAAGTCTGTCGTCGTTCACTTTATCAACTTCAACGAGAAATTGTATTCGAGTAAAATAAACTTTTATCGGAAAAATAACAGCTTTTTGTTACTATCTACGCTCTCTGTTTCTTTTAAATCTTTTCTTGGATTGTAGAAAGCTTGATCTTTATTAAAACCTTTTTTCATTATTACGATGACACCAGGGGGCCAGCTATTATCGTTTTAACAGGACATTTTAAGAACTCCTTAGTTTTGACGTTAAATTTTACGGTTAAAAATGAAATGTCAAAGCTCAGAAGTTCTCATTAAAGCAGCATTTTCTACTCTATAATAACTATTTAAACCTGCCTTTTTAAAAAAGTACTGGCTAGAAATATTCAACTGTTTTAAGAGTCGCATTTGATGGACCGATTTGAGGTTTTGGAGATTTTGCAGAATACACTAACAGGCTGACTATTATTTTTACTGTACAGACACCTCAATAATATTTATTTATTTAAATACTAGTTGTGCCCCGCGGTTTCACCCGCGCACACTTTAGTGTGTTATATGACGATTTTTTTCAGGTTTTAAGAGAACGGTATAAAGTATCATATGTCCATCTCCTGGTTCTAAGCTTCCTCCCCACCAATTTTCAGCCAAATCGGTTCAGCCGTTCTTGAGTTATAAGTAGTGTAACTAACACGACATATATATATATATATATAAGATATAAAATAAAGTATAGATATGAAACATGTTATTAACAATTCTTCAATGATGAACTGAGTGACAGTTTCTACGCAGCTAGGTGAAAAGAGAGAATTCGGTCAATATATTTTGCTCTGTTTGTCGGCATCCGCCGACAGAGGCTCCGCATAGATTTTTGTTATATCATAAAATGGCGGCGCATGCCACTGTCAGTTATTGCTTTAAGTTTATTGCGTTTAAAGGAGTAAACAAGTAGGAAAATTCACTTTATACGTGACGTTGGAAATATACGCGAGCCAATATGGAAAATATTGGAATAGTGAAAGGCTTATTCTCAGAAATCTTACTAATATTATCAACGCGAATGTTCTTAAGTATGGATTGCACGTATCGATGTTTTTCTCTTTCGAGTAAGAACTACTAAATGGGCTTTAATGAAACTTCACAATAATAAAGCCATAAACATAAGAACAACACTAGGCTATAAAATAATTTCGTCGTAGTTAAATTATTCGCTGGTGTAACCGCAGAGCTCAGCCAGTACTTACATACTTACAATACCGTCATGGAGTAAGTTAGGAGTGTACTGAATTAGTAGAAAAGAACTATAATTAACTCACAAGTCACAAGTGACGGAGAGACTCATACACACGTTGTTACTTTAAAATGGTAAAGCATGCCCTAGCTAAGTTAAACCATATACATAAATATGTAGTTGTGTGTTTAGCATTTGATATGCATTTATTTCAACAAAAAATATAATATTTAATCCGTTACTTTCAAACCTGTATCATATTGCGACCTAGATTTTTTCAGATAATAAAACAAAATGGTTGAAATCAGCTTACTGAAGCTCCAATTAAGCAAGCCTAGTCTACGCTCTAGGATTACATAACATGTGCGATGTATCCACGTTCATTTGTTTTTTTTCTCGCTCGTATTTTCTATTCGTCCTCAATGTCTGTATTTGATGTGTTTTTTTAGGTAATGTGCGTCCAATACTGGCCGCCCAATAAGGAGAAGGACGAGACGTACGGTGACATCAGCGTTGGAATCGTCCAAGAAGAAGAACTCGCCAACTTCCACATACGAACTTTCAGACTGTATAAGAAAGAAAAAGATGTGAGTTTGAGCCCTTTGATTCGAGCGATTTTTACATTTTGACGGGTGGCCCTACAGTAGTCTACAGTCAGCAATAAAAGCTAAACTATGCTATAATCATTATGGATCATGGTTTTAAATACGGAGTCATGATTTGACAAAATGATAACACTTTAATTTGAGAATTTCTAGAGGATAACTTTTGTTTCAATTAGCGGTTAATAAACACTTCTTAACTTTGAAGTTACATTTTGGTACCATAAAAAAGCATAGTTGATACTTTTATAATAATATTTGTACTCATGATTCCATTCACATAATGGTAATCACGGCCCTAATGGTAATAAACTTAATTCTAATCATCTAATTAATGGAAAATTTATGAAAAATTTAAAAAAGTATTTTGTACGTAGGCACCTGCTAAACTGCTTCGGATTTTCTCTGCTATTATGATACTTTTAAATTATTCTTTATTGCTAATCTACTTTTGATGACGATCGTACCTGGAGCCAACTATGGTCGTTAATTCGTACCAAAGTGAAACGGCAAAGCTCAGAAGTTCTTAATACGCTCTGTTTATGCCAATGATGGGGACCTTCCCCCATTTATTTTAAGCTTATTAAAATTGTTTACAAAATGTTTGTTCCCAGGTGGTAATAGAAGAGCGCTTCCTCCTACAATTCCACTACACGCAATGGCACTCGCACACGTGTCCGTTCAGCAATGCCTTGTTGGAGTTCAGACGGCGGGTGAGGGCCGTAGTGGGCAGGCGGCTGGCCACCAATCCTGCCGCGGGGCCAATGGTGGTGCATTGCAAGTTAGTCCACCAAATCATTCTCAATGACCGTTTAGAAGAATGCCTAGTGCGAGTTTTCTGAAAATTGCAGCCAAGTTTTCAGACTTTCTTAGGCTTCTGGTTGTCCTCAGTATTTGTTTGATTGACAACCTAGACCGACAGCTTAACCAGAGGGCGTGATAAGTTGGGTGCATTGAACGCAGATTTGTATGGGATCAAAATAGTGGAATATGTGGATGACAGATTACGCACTAGACCCTCTGGTTAAGCTGTCGGTCTCGGTTGTCATTTAAACAAATACTATACCAGAAGTCTAAGAAAGTCTGACAACTTGATTAACCCAGGTTACTAATTTTGCCAATCAAAGGAATTCCTAGGTAACGGTCCAATCCTGAATAAGATGAGCCCAATCTGATGCTATAGACTATTTTTTTTGTTCTTATAGTTGCTTTGAATTATTGTTGTAATACTACATAAATTTGCTTTCAGTGACGGTGGTGGTAGGTCCGGAGTTTATCTGGCAATCGACGCCAACCTAGAACTGGCTGAGGAGGAAGACTCTTTTGATGTCTTCGGATATTTGAAGAAACTACGTCAAGCAAGGAAGGGTCTTATTGAGAATGAGGTAAAGTATACTATCGTTTAACCTTAATATCCAAGCAAGGCAATGATAAAAATATACATAAGAGTACTTTTAAAGATACAAGCACTGACACACAATCATTAAACCTCATGAAATTATTAATACATAATGTAAGAACCGAAAGTGCAATCAAAAAAAATAATTTTGAAATTCATACCAGTTTTGCTTAATCTACATAAAGTACTGGGTATTTGTAAGTTGTTTTATAGGCCACGATAAAAAAACCTTTTTTTAACAGGAACAATACAAGTTCGTGTACGACACGTTAGAGGAGCACGTCGTTTGTGGGATATCTTGGTTCCCAGTCTCAGAACTGTCGCAAAGACTGAAGCAGAAGTCTCAAAGAGACCCCGTGTCCAAACTGAACGAGTACCAAAAGGAATATCAGCAGATTTGCAAGCAAACGCCCAGATTCACCATCGGGGACTGTGCCGGTGGTCATAGAGGAGACAATAGGGAGAAGAACCGGGATGTCCTTGTTGTACCACGTATGTCATTCAATTTTAACCCTAATTACATAAACAATAAAGCATACTTTCAAGTGGTTCATGGAGTGCAATAAGTTTGTTTTTCCTTTACAGCCGACAACTTTCGACCCTATTTGACATCTTTCCAAGGGAATAGTTTCACAGACTATATTAATGCTGTCTTCGTCGATGTAAGTATAAGTAAAAGAGATTTTATGACATTCTATTGAAGCAATAGTCATGAGACATTGGAATGAAGTTTATGAGTACTCACGCTTAGAGTTTATTTTCCAGGGTTACACCAAGCCTCGCGAATACATAGTAACGGAATGGCCCCTTTCAATGACCCAAGGAGAATTCTGGTCTCTGGTTTACGACTACGAATGCGCCGCGGTTGTCGTATTATGTGTTCCACCGAAAAATTCGGTAAGTTCTCATTATTTTGTTCGTATTAAATTAAATCTTAAGCTCTGGGCTTTTATTATAAGATACTTTGTTTCAGCAACAATTTCCTCCATTTTGGCCCGAAGGTCGGCATCCGAAGAAGTATGGACCAGTGTTTACCATTGACCACGTGTCACACAATCATTATACGAACATTAAGACATGGATATTTAGAATCAACAAGAAGGTGAGTTTCGTCAGCCTTATTTATATATTTAATCAAGCAACTCCAGAGAGTTACGCAGCTGTATCGACGTCAACTTTCAAAGACATCATACATAGACACAATAAACAGAACAGATTGGGACTGAACCTGGTATTTCTCTCTACATTTCTCGCAGACGTAATGATAAGGAGTAAGATTGGAGAAAATCATATTCTAACTATTTTACTGCTCGCCCTCCTTACAGGTCTTCACTATCAAATAGCTTTTTTTACTTTTCTGTTCCATTCCGTAGGATCCTAAATAATGATTTTGTTTCAGATTGTGTCCCTTACGGAGCTGATGGCCGGTGTGAAGGCGCCTCCGAAGACAGTCCAGTTGTTCCAGCTCACGTGCTGGCCGATGGGCCACAAGGTGCCTTCCTCAACCAACTCGCTGGTCGAACTGATGAACATGGTGGAGCGATGGCGGCAGCGTACCGACTACGGACCCGTCTGCGTTGTCTCGCCGTGAGCTTAATCACATTTTACTATAGTTTTAAGATTATTTTTGTATGCTGCAGAAGCTCCTCGCATTTTTAGAATTATATAGTTAAATCCTTGCTCAGCAGTCGCATTGTATTGATCTTTCTTAATAAAATGTATTTAACCCAGGGATGGACGCAGTCGAGCCGGTGTATACTGCGCTGCGAACGCTTGCATCGAGCAAGTGATCCAACACGGCGAGGTAGACGTGTTCCAAGCCGTTAAGACCGTTCGCAGACATCGGCCTCAGCTAGTCGAGAACATGGTAACTATGTACAAAAGTTAATATCAATAATAACTTGAATAATTATAAAATGAGCCCGTTTTAAAACTTTTGCCCTATTCCCAGACCGAGTACAAGTACTGCTACGACCTCGTGCTTCATTACGTATTGCATTACTTAAATAAAGACATGAACGAAAAGAAGTGAGAGTGCGAACTCAAGGACGAGCTCTGGTTCATCGAGTTCGGTCGTGGCGCCGCGCTGCCTACTACGCCTGAGGAGACGAGTCCAGCTGCCTTGCCGAAGGACGCTAGGCGGCAGCAGCGGCCCGTCCGCCCTCGGCGCGGGCTGTCCCTTGACCGCCTGCTGCCCGTCGCCACACGCCCGCCCATCTCGCACGCTGCCACCGTCGAGGTGCCCCGCCGCCCGCGCCGTGACCGCCCTCCACTCCGCCGCTCCATCCGCCTCGAGGATGAGGAGGCCGCTGCTGACGAACGCCGTCGAGCGTTCGGTCGCGGCCCACGAGCCCCCTCATTCGACGAAGGTGACGCCAGTGATGAGCACGAAGAGTGTGAGTGCGTGCGTGCTTCTCTCGAACGCTCCGGCCCTTCCGGCGAGGCACCAGATGAAGACGAATATGAATCAGAGTTCGCCGAATCTCCCCCGTTCCCATGCGATCGCGTACCCTCCAAGCCACCGGCCCGCACTGGCTCCTCAGACCGCGTGATCGCAGATGTTCGGGACGCGCTACCAGCACCTCGTGCACCAGCACGAGCACACTCTCAAGGTGTATTTGAACGCCGTTTACCTAGGATATATAAGTTTGGCCTTATAGATAAATCTAAAAGAGCGAGCTCCAGTGCTCTCTACGAGAGGGCTGACCGTTCACCTACGGAGGCATTTTATAATGCTACTGGCTCTACTCGACTAAGCTCTCAGGAGTTGTTTGAGAAATTTTGTTCAGAGGAATTTACGTCATTGTATGGGCGAGAAGATTATCGTCGACGTCGTCCACCTCATTCGAAATCGACTGGCAGCAGTGGATCAGATGTGAGACATGAGAGAGCTTGTTGCAAGCGTACGCCCTGTGGCTCACAGCCCGCGCTCGGAAAACGTCACGTGTGTCACGCGCCGCGCTCCGACCGCTCCACAGACTCTGAGGAGATGTCGCCACGTCGCGCAACACTGCGCCCGCTACCACTCGACTCAGAGGCAGATCCCCAAAATGCGGACGATTGTTCTCGATCGGCACCTTTGCTAAGTCCAGATAGGTTTGAAGCACGCTTCACTTTTGATATCTCAGAACGCAGCGAGGTAACTTCAAATCGAGATGAGACCCCATCTGATGCGACTGAGACGAGAAATTTAACGCTCTACGAGGAACCACACTCGGATAGAACGAGTCTGTGCGAACTTTATGATGCAGCCTTTTCATCACATCGGCCATCATTTCACCGTGATGGATCTAGAAGGCGCACTGGACCTGTTGATTTGAGTACGCTAGACTTTAGAGCTATTGATGATGAGAGCCCCCGCACTAGTCGTAGAATCTCGCAGCGGAGCGTTGATGAAACTTTTAATCAAAACTCTGAAACACGCAGCTGGGCATCTGACTCGGTATTTACTACACCAGAACGACGAGCAACAATCGGTTCACCCTCATCGGCCGATACACGGCAATCTGTTACAGCTCGTGGAGACTCACCTCGAGCTGATTCCGCAGCTGCCGACTCCACATTGGCTGACACGACAGTCATAGAAGAGGGTGAACAGGCGAGCGTGATAGAACGCACAGAATATGGCCTTGCTTTGAAAATAGGGCGCATCGACCTCGAAGAAGATGAGTCAGAGAGGGCCGCGTCTACTCCAGCAGCAGATAGTCTGAGAATCTCGAGTAGACCTTCAATGCACAAGCTGGAGCCGATCGAACCAGAACGGCTATGCGGTGGAGGTAGCATGGGCCTTCGCGGTGGCAGTGACGGCGATGCTACCAGTATACGTAGCATACGGTCCATGGTAGCAGCTGTGCGGCGGCGGCGCGGCGCCAGTGAGCCGCGTCGATCGACGCGCTGCTTCCCACTCTGACTGCGCGCGGCGGCGCCGGCCCCTACGCCGCGCCGCAGCCGCCGTCGCGCCTCTCTGCTCCCCCTTGTGCCTTCCCGTGCCCGTCGTCGCCTGCGCCTACCAGCTCGCTCTCTCTCGTCGGAAGCGATCTCCACCTGCGTGCTAGTCCAGGGAACGTTACCAGTAGCCGGTGGCGAAGCCCTTGAGCGGAGTCCTGTGTAGGTATAGCTTAGCGGACCCGTTCGCGACCCCTAGTCTAGTCTTCGTGAATAAGCTCCATTTGTACATTGAAGTTCCCTAGGTAGTCTTCGCCCATTCACCGAACCGTAACTGCCAAAATTTCTAAAAGAATCCTTAATAAATACTAGACTAGTAGATAGTGTAGCACCGTCTTTTTCGGTATGTTTAGGCAGTGCCTAAGACAACTACGTGCGTAGAGCGTAGATTCTAAATCTCGTAGTTAGAAATTGATCCCGAGGCTGGCCACGGCGCCTCGGTCGCAGTCCACGACTGACACAGGGTCAAACTTTAGCTAATTAATGGTAATATCGACCCCGCACTGGCGAATGTTTCATATATAATTCCTAACCTTGCGATATCCTGCTGGAGACAAGTAACCTTAGCAAGTAAATTAGGTTTGATCAAAACGTCTATACTTGCAACTGTGTAGCGTAGGAAGATATTAGAGCGAGTGTCGATTCGCCGTGTAGCACCTTAGAACAAGTGCCAGGGCGGGGTGTTCCCTAAGCCATCGTAACTGTACTGCGGTGTAACTAGATAGTATAAAATCTAATTAAAATATTATAATTACTACTTTTTGGGAGTTTGTGCTTTTTTTACAATACACTACATGTGACGTGCAGAGTATATTGAGGTCACCACAAGTGACCATAGTATCGATCCTCCCTCGACTAGCAGACTGATGCAGTACTGTAACGTAGAGAAGTACTTAAATCTCACAAATACAATCATACAAAGTAAATATATATATTCGTCGTAAATGTTAAGTTTAAATGTTTTGGTGTCGTGAAATATGTCGATGTTATTAAATGTTTGTCTAGTTTATTCCAATATGTTAATATCTCTACTACTTTGTGTGTGGTTATTATATTATCGTAAATATTTATGTAATGCTTGTATGCACAGAGGTATATAAATTATGTATTCGTGTTAGGTGTTCCTTTGTACGCGCCAGTACCTAGTTGTTATTATTCTGTAATCTTAAGTTGGAATGTGCCAATTCTTCCATATTTTAATATTATTAAAATGTGGTCGGTAAAATTAATTATTTATATTATATATTTTCAAGTGAAACATTGTATGATAAAACAAAATACATATAGTGTTTAAACGTATATAATATGTTTTCGATATGATCTTGACCCACATCACACTTTCTATGAAGACCGATACCTAAATAAATAATTAAGTTAACTGACCCATTAATTATCTATTTTATAGATTGTGTAAGGGCTTCAAGCCCTTTTGTAGTATTTAAGGACAAAACACTTCCATTATTGTTTAGTATGAACATATAAATTATGAAGCTCATTTTTACATTAAACTATAACAAAATATATAAATGTAAAGGAGACAGTAACGGTTGATTTCTTTTTTTAAACTAATATTATACAAATGACACGATAATTATTTCAACATCTCAAGATTAACAAATCACTCCCCTAGAGATATTACGGCACATCTGCAGAATATAATGTATTGCAAATGTGTCATTATCCTGCTAGGTGAGCGAGATGATTGAAATGCATGCGTGTCATTGTGCGTGTATCTCCATTTTAGATACTTTTTAAGATATAATATATTAGTTGTTACTATATTTTATTTACACTGCGTGTTATGTATGTAAGCAACCTGATAACATATATCATAATACGGTATTGAATGAAATTTTGTTTATTTGAACGTCAAAAACCGAAACATTTGCTGTCAAATATTACATACGTTTCACGTATTGAAACATTGGAAATATATCTTGATATCTTTGCTAGTGACACAATACATTGCGGGTTTTTAGTGAAACACCGCAAAAATGGAAAGAGCTCAGCAGTCTGTACATGACCAGCTTTGACAAATTGTTGTCCATTGTTGGATTTGATGGCAGCTGTCACACCTCGCAGATACTAGATACGAGATATATTTGAAATGCTGTTTTTCCAGATATTTTCGGTAATATCTGATGAAAGTAGATTCGTTTTTGCTTTTTGTTATTTTTCAAAATGTGTTTCTATTCTGTTTTTTTTTTTTATAATATTAAGAATTCATTCTCATAGTTATGCCTGTGAATAAACTGTACAGTCTAATAAGTTTTAAAGTGTCGAGCCAAGTAGGAATCCGTGATTTGTCATTGTGACCTTAAACTATAAAATACGTATATAATTATTTACAATTTTGAATTGCCAATTTAAATAGTAAAAATGTGTTATATTTATGTATATAATATTTTTTAACGAATAATGACGCACAACCTTAAGCCAGTCCTAATATTGAATTAAGAAAATTATAATATTACGTAAAATTTAATATTGTATTGTGTACCTAATATACCCCTCCTTAACTGCAACCATTTTGTAACTCGATTTACGATGTATGTAAGCTTTTTCAAGAATAAGATGCAACTTTATGTTCATTTGTCAACCATTTGTTCAAACTTAGTTTACAATAACAAAACAAAAACCAATTTACAATGGTCAAACAATAAAAAAAATTTACTTAAGAAAAAATCTTATCCAAATAGTAAGTTAGCATAACGTCGTTGCGCGTGCAAAAGTCGCTATGTGTATTTCGTGAACTCTGTGTCAAAATTTCCAGTAATGTTTAATTTTGTCATTATTAACTATAATACCTATCCAACATTAATCTAAAAAACAATCTAAATTTGTTATATGTATCAATAGTAAGTTTTTTTTTTAATACTCGGGCCATATTTCGAGAAGATCATTTTCTACGTCTCCTAAAGTGTGTAAAAACACATAGCTACTTTTGAACGCGCAACGAAGATAATATTAAATATACACACCACAGGCGATGTGACATGACGTGTTGACTGTACTCAACTAAAAGACATTATTTTGAGTGATTAAGATGGTGGTTTTCTTTTACAAAAATGAAACAGAAATTATAATTAAAAAAAAATTGAAACGCAACATGCGTTTCAATGTAGTCTAGACATTGATTTGTACGACCTAAGCGGTAATTATTTTGGAATAAGACTTTAGCACCATTATTAAAAAAGTCGAAATTCAAAAATAAAAAGTAGAATTATTTTATATTATTCTACTGATAATGAAAATATAAGAGAATTATACTTCTCAGGTGTAAAATTACTGCAGTCTCTATTTGTAGCTTGGGTTTCAAAAGAGATGGCTGTAATATTATTCCGGTATTAGCGAAATATTGAAATTCATATTTATTAATAATGGGGTTATTGTGTAGGAATCTAGTTACGGTGTTGTAAATGCTTTATAGTAAGTTAAAATTTTCATGTGGACCATTAATCGACTTTTTTTTATTAATAGATAAATAAACACGTGAACAATTTCCTTTATAATTAAGTGAAAAATTTAACTATTATAAAATTATAATAAAATCTCGCCGCACCGACCATTTTTTATGTAAATAAATAAAAATAGACGACAAATACATGTAGTCGATTGTACCTACATACATTTAAAGTAATTTATACCAGAATATGAAATTATTGTATACCATAATATATACATATAATATGGATGTATTTGATTATAATTATTATAGATACTGGGAAATGTAACGTGTAACATTGAATATTATATTATTATACTTAAACATTGTGATTTCAAGTTTTCAACTTCCAAGTTATTGTAAAATAAAACTTATTGAGATATTGTTGTCATGAATGTTATTTAAAAGTAATTTTAAAATTTATACATGGAACTTAATGGGAAATATATTTATTTGTTGTATACATTCTGTGTTTAATTTCTTCCATTCACATTAACAAAAATAACATTTATTGGAAAACGTATTAATTATTTTTTTATTGATTTTAGTATACATAGTTCCCTATCATTAGAATGCCGAATATTTAAAATTACATTAAAATATTCAGAAATCTAAAGCATCGAAAATTGCCGGAATTCTTGCCACAGTATAAA
This sequence comes from Watsonalla cultraria, assembly GCA_964035505.1. NCBI lineage: Eukaryota > Metazoa > Arthropoda > Insecta > Lepidoptera > Drepanidae > Watsonalla > Watsonalla cultraria. Next base: position 7,610,920 of record OZ037728.1, read on the forward strand.
TATAAGCTTACCAAGAACTTTGGAATTTAGACCCAATTTTTGAAATTTATTTACTGGCAATGAAGTTTAGAAAAATGTCTTTAAAATACCTAAATTACATACCTATGCGATAGGCTACGACGTGACACCACTGAGGCTGATGTCGCTTATTATTTCGTCGATGTGCACGTCTGAGTGTAAGTCAAAACTGTAGGTTGCTTTTTATGTTAATGGTAGCAGTGATCAAAATTCTACCACGGATTGTACCGCCAGCGTAAAGGCCACTTTGGGAGAATCAAGAACAGACAAAATGGTGATTCACGAATGATTACAATAATTGTAGATGTTAGTCTCTAACTAACTTTTTAAGATGCTATTTGTCACAAAATCAATTCATGTTTTGTGGACCATTTTAGGAATCGTCATAGGAAAGTGTCAAACAGGTGAAATGCGAAAAATAAGTGACCATTTGGATGATATTTGGATCACGTTATGATTCTCCAAAAGTGGCCTTTTTAGGCCTAAGGTTGAATTCGTATGACATAAGGCCGGTACAATAGTGGTGTATATTGATAATGGTAGTTCAATGATGCTGGTGAACTTAGCAGAGCAAATCCCAGCAGATCAAAAATAAATGTGAGTTCTATTAGCATGCAGAAGAGTTCTATAGTTCCTGATACTTTTTAGAGATAGTTCTGGCTCGGAAACCTGAAAATTTTTTTTTCAAAATGCTCTGCTAACTTCCCGTAGCAGATCATTTTCGAGCAAATCAAAAATGTTTATGATTTTTGGGTGCATATAGATGAATAAAGGAGTTCCTGATAGTTTTGAGGCATAGTTCTGTGTATTTGACAGAAATAGACGCCTGTAAAAAAATCATCGAGGTAAGAAAAAATTTCAGTCAAAATTCTTCAGATTAATTCTAGGTAGCCTAGGAAGCTAGAACTCCTCGATTTATCATATAACTGTAGCATAGCTATGATAAGGAAGTAAAATCAACACCAGAACTCACTCAGAGCTCTCAGCAGAGCATAGGTGTATATTTGAAAATGGAAAAAATTCAACATTTCAGTCAAAAATTCTCAAAGAAATTCTAGGTAGCCTAGGAAGCTAGAACTCCTCGATTTATCATATAACTGTAGCATAGCTATGATAAGGAAGTAAAATCAACACCAGAACTCACTCAGAGCTCTCAGCAGAGCATAGGTGTATATTTGAAATTGGAAAAAAATTCACCATTCACTCTAAAATTCCTCAAAGAAATTCTAGGTAGCCTAGGAAGCTAGAACTCCTCGATTTATCATATAACTGTAGCATAGCTATGATAAGGAAGTAAAATCAACACCAGAACTCACTCAGAGCTCTCAGCAGAGCATAGGTGTATATTTGAAAATGGAAAAAATTCAACATTTCAGTCTAAAATTCTCAAACAAATTCTAGGTAGCCTAGGAAGCTAGAACTCCTCGATTTATCATATAACTGTAGCATAGCTATGATAAGGAAGTAAAATCAACACCAAAACTCACTCAGCTAGTTAAAAAATATAATTATTAAGAACATTATGTTAATTTCATTATAAACATGAAACACTAACTAAACCATAAATAACAAATTCCCTCACAAGAAAAATAATGAGTACCATTATGGTTTTAATTAAAATTTAATAAGAAGCTTTCACTGCGTAGTAAATTGTTTGGAGTTCACTTTACCGCTTAATTATTGGAAAAAATATTCATAAGCTGCCAAGGATTTATAAGATCACATTTAATAGGTTTTTTAATTTGAATATAAATCGAATTTATTCACGTATCTTCGAATGATATTAAGTTATTCTGAATGTCTGATTTATTCAGAATATCAAGAAAATTTTAATGAAAATGATTTATTCCGTTTAGGCCCTGGTAAGGGACGAGTGTGTACTACACATCTCGAAAATCGATATTTCCTAGTGGCGTTTGATACCAGTTGCATATTTAACCACTTATTATGAACTAGCTGTGCCCCACGGTTTCACCCGCGTAGATTTAGTTTTATCCTTACTGTCGCAGAACCTTAATATTTTTAATAAATAAAAGTAGCCTATGACCGGGGGATCGAACCTAGGACCTCGTGTCCCGCAGCAGCGCTTTACGACCACTACATTAACAAGACATTTTGGTATGGTATTGAAAAAAAATATCTATGAAGTTTGTTTGCATTGGCAAGCATTTTATTTTTAACAAATCGATAGTATCACTAGGGAATTGGTTTTAATTTGGAAACTAGCTATCCTCTATTGTAAACAGAGCATATAAGCTATACAACAAAGTAGGGGCGAAAACAAACACAACTAAACACACAAAAATTTAAAACAGTAAACAAAATTCATATCATACAACATTGGATGTTATTTGCAAATGCATAAAGTACAATTCGCGTTGCACCGTCGTTGAATGCAGATTCAGTTTACTTTCTGAGTGAACAAGCCCGGCGTCAAATTAACGTGGCTACACGGAAACCGTTTCTGTTTTGTTATTGCGTTTTACAATGACATGAGAGCTTTTGACTGTAAATACTATTAAGTACTTAATGCAGTCAGCTGTTTGCACATGCTTTGCGAACTTACTTCGATCCGCCTAGACTCTAGATGGAGTTAGAACAGGCCTACCACCATCGGTTTAAGCAGTGCATATTATTGAGTTATACCGGTCTGATCCCCATTTAAGATCTATTTGAATTTATACTAGCTGTGCCCCGCGGTTTCACCCGCGCAGTTTTTTATCCTTATTGTCGCGGAACCCTAATATTTTTAATAAATAAAAGTAGCCTAAGTTACTCCTTGAATCATCAGCTACCTGACAGTAAAAGTCCCGTTAAAATCGTTTAAGAACCGTTTCAGAGATTACCCGGAACAATAGACAGACATAGAAAAAAAAAAAATTGGTTTTTCAGGGTCAGTAGTGTTTATACTTTCATATACATTTAGTTCAAAGCTGTTATTTTGGAATTACAAACAGACACTTCAATCTTATTTATGCACCCTGCTAGGATGTGATAGCCTAGTCAACGATTAACAAAGTTTTTAGCTTCTGAGCTTTTTTGTAATTATCATTATTTAATGTGTAATGATGCCAGCTGAGTTTCTTACCGGTTCTTCTCAGAAGGGACTAGTTTCCGAACCGGTGGCATCCTCGACATTCATAAGTGCCTTACCAGGGCCTAAACTGAATAAATCATTTTCATTTTCATTTTGATGTTTAATTATTATACCGTTAATTTAAACGTCGATGCTAAAATTTCTTAACACGAGTTGCTTAACCGATCCAGTATCCAGCGCACATCACTTTTTTTCCAAAATTTTACTTGTTTTTGTGGAGATACTTCTAAGACAGTAATAGCTATCCGCTTATTATATTTAGAAGGGTTATGGATGACATGTGTATAAAGTTTGCAGGATATAAACAACTGCCAACAGAGCCAGTAATGTACAAAGAACGAAAATTTCGTCCTACATTACCCGGTTTTGTACGAAGAATTCTTTGTACATTACTAGTAACGTAAATGAGGAGCTCGTGGCACAGTTGCTATTGCGCATATCATTCGATCAGCGAAGTTAAGCAACCATACGCCTAGCTAGTAGTTGGATGGGTGACTGCCCGAGTTCCCTCCGTGCCTCGGAGAGCACCTTAAGCCGTCGGTCCCGGTTGCCAATTTAACATCTTTGGCAATCGTTACAGGTCAGTCAGAGGCCTAAGAGAGTCTGACAATTGGTTTAACCGATTTTCCTCGAAAAAGGGGTTGCGAAGGTCAGATGGCAGTCGCTTCGTATAAAAATCAGGTTATCAGCTACATCGGGTTGAATCAAGTGCCGACCCCAAATACATGGGAATAAGGCCAGGGAGATAATACTAGTAACGTAAATCAGTAAGGTACGAGGAACAAAGGGAAAGTTTGTGCGTAGAGTTTGAGTTAATATACGGATTCAACATTATACCATAGATTAAGAAGTTGAGCTTTAAAGAAACTCTTAATAATTCAGTCGTGTTTTCCCGGTTTTTCCCAGCACCCTTCGGAAGCGGAATTTGTAAGAGATTTATAGCACAAGCTGATAGTTTAAAAGCATAATGTTTCAGTAATGCAATTTTTCAACACAATTAGCGAACCATCGCTCAGCTAAAGGCTTGGCTACCCGCCGGCCATTTTGAATATTTTGCATGGAAATGCTGCATGCATTAGTGAATCGCGGTTGCAAGCTGAAATGTACTTAATGTATATAACCACAGATATTATTATGATTATCACATCACATTTTTATTCATGAAAGTGTTTTTATACTTTACTAGCTGTGCCCCGCGGTTTCACTCGCGTAGATTTAGTTACACGCTTTATTTCGCGGAACCCTAATATTTCTAAATAAAGCCTAAGGCACTCCTTGATACGTCAGCTATCTGCTAGTGAAAAGTCCCGTTCAGATCGGTCCAGCCGTTCACGCGTGATGGCGTGATCAAGGGAAATAGGGATTCATTACGATTATATAATAAGCATCATGAATATAAGAGACTCTTGTCTCTATTCAGTGCCATCTCAACACTTAATATAATGCCCCATTAAAAAAAGTATTGTATATAGATGTATTGAACGTAGAACTAAAACACGTACAATTTCAAAAATAAACTCAATAGAAATCCAATTCAGTTTCAATTTGCTTTAAATTGACACAAAATGTATATGTATTCTAAAAAATAGCTAGTCCATAGTATTTGTATAGTCGAGTTTAGTAAATTGTACGAAAACCCTAAACGTTCAGCTTTCAGTGGAAATAATAATATCCTGATGGTAGCCGCGTGTACACTATCCAATTTATTACAAAATTATATTCTCTCAAGGAAAATAAATCATCAGGCAATAAATTCCCAGATGAAAAATTCATTTCTTCTTGAAAGTTACTTGAAATTCCATGAAGTGTAACGCGAAATAAATGGATCTTTTATTGACTTGCCAAAGTAATTTATCAAAATAAATTATTGTGAATAACTTAGATTTGGTTATTGGGAAATTATGTGACGACAAAAACTTAAGAACTACATCCCTACTAATATTATAAATGCTAAATTAACTCTGTCTGTCTGTTACGCTTTCCCGCGTAAACCTCTCAACCGATTTTGATGAAATTTGGCATAGACAATCTTTAGACCCTGAGAAAGAAAAATTTCACTATTGTGAATAATTTATGATTTTTTTTTTTGTAATTATTATTATTTTACTGTGTAATGTACATGAGGCCAGCTGAGTTTCTTGCCGGTTCTTCTCAGAAGGCTAGTTTCCGAACCGATGGTAAATTCCTCGACATTCATAAGTGCCTTAACAGGGCCTAAACTAAATAAATCATTTTCATTTTCATTTTCAAAGGACATAGGCTACCTTTTATTTTTTAAAAATATTAGGATTCCGCGACCATAAGGATGAAACTAAATTTACGCGGGTGAAACCGCGGGGCACAGCTAGTTTTAAAATATTCCCAAATCATTCGTGGTACATAGAGTATACAAATAGCCTAACTTATTTATTGTTTACTAGCGGACGTCACGCGGTTTCACCCGCGTAGTTCCCGTTCCCGTGGGAGTACGGGGATAAAATATAGCTTATGTTACTCGCTGATGATGTAGCTATCCATTGCTGAAAGAATTTTTAAGATGCGGTAAGTCGTTTTGGAGCCTATTCAATGCAAACAAAGGTACAAACAAACAAAAAAACAATCAAATCTTTCCTCTTCATAATATTAGTGTCGATGTAGCTGCGTAAACCTATGTGTATTTTTTGAGTTTCCCTATTACCATTACCCGTTTTTTGAGAAAAAATTCAAGCATTGTTAGTTGTTATTCCAGACTGCTAAGCAATTTCGATTCCCGCGTCAGGGCATTTGTATTTGCCTAACGTTTGGTACGTATTTGAAAATCGAAACATTATTATTTAGGATCACGCAAAAGCCCCTTGCAGGTTTCAAGAATTAACTTGTTAATTATGTTACTCAATAGTTTATCCATTGGCAAAACAAATATATGCGAAATACGTTTAATTTCTGGCCTATGTAAGCGCATGCCCCGTATAATGTGATTACACAAACTTACTGTTCTACACACGTCTTGTTTGCTCAGGATAAATTGATATAAACCATATTGTTGATTTAATCACTTAATTATTATATTGCATGCACTCGCCAACTATTCATATGAATTAATTTACTCAAGCTAAAAGCCGGGTCAAATATAAAATACATACAGAAGGTTGGCTCCTATATTTTACTGTTACATAGCGATTCCAACTCAAGTCGCTTACTTGATAAGCGATACGTTCAATACCTTCTGCGTAACTTGCGTAACAGTAGTCTCACATTTAAATATTTGGAATTTCGAAAAATCTTATCTTAGTTTATCTAATATCACACATACATTTGTCTCTTGGTTAGTCAATCAGGGCTTAGAATATTATATTACACATTAGATAGGTAGAACATTTAAATTCTTAGTAACTTCACTGACGACTACTCTGCCTGAGCGCCAGCTAGCTTATAAAACTGTCAATCACGATGTACAATCTAAAAAGACGGAATTATACATTATATTACATGAATATTAGCGTTGCAGTACTGCTTACTTCCATGCGACACAGGTGTGAACAGAAAGTTTCTATGCTGACTGTAGCGGTCAGGCGTTACAATACTTATTTAAATGTGTACGTACGTGCTACCAATCTCAGCTTAAGCTACAAGCGGCATTCGTCTGACTTCCGAGATATTCGCACACATACCTCTGTGTGCTAGCGACGATTATACTCCAACTTAGGAGGTTGGCCTTCTGTGTCGTTCTATTTTTGTGAAAATGGAATTGTCATGCAAGCGCAATGCATACGAGACGAAACGATGTCGCCCAGACTCATCTGACCTCTGGAACTGGTAAAACAACCTCAATAATATGTTAAAAGAGAGGTCGCTCTATACTGGTGTGTTTGATAGGATTCTTCGAGCGTGCAACACACTAGAGTGTAAGGACATAATAACATTATATTAATATACGCTTTGAGTCTCAATTATGTTATTTGGAAGGCGACGGAGCGAAGCTTAGTAGGAGCAAATATATTAAGTACTAGCTGTGCCCCGGTTTCACCCGCGTTTTTTTATAAAATTAGCCAAAAACACTCCTTGAAACATTCGCTATCTGCCAGTGAAAGTCCAGTTAAAATCCATTCGGCCGTTTAGGCGTGATGCCGTGACCAAGGGAAATGGGGATTCATTTTTATATATAAGATTCTTTTAACATCATTACTCTAAATAAAATCAATCTCGAATGTATATTTGTCAAGGAAAGTAAATCGTAGAGTAAGTAAGTAGTTCCATAGTATGGTTTTTACGTACATAATAGTACGTAAAAACCATAAATCCCTTACATTATCTCTGTAATAGTTTCTCTCAGTTTATTAGCCACTTGTCAACGCAGCTAAGATTTTTTATTCTTATCCATAATATTATTCTCACCGCGTGCTATACATGATTGCTGTATTAAGTATTACTAAATTGAATTATCAATGTACAAATGTAAGAAAAGTTTTCCTTTGTAAACTGTGATCCAACCATGAATTATTATTAGCCATATCCGTGCCTCGGAAAGCACGTTAAGCCGTTGGTCCTACGCACGATCTCTCTCCGGTCGTGTCGGATTGCCGTCCCATCGGACTTTGAGAGTGAGGGAATAAAGAGTGCACCTGTGTTTGCGCACACACTTGTGCACTATAATATCTCCTGCGTACATGGCTAATCCCCGTTGAGATTAACCGCCATAACCGGAATTCGGTAGGAGATCATTATTATTATTATTAGCCATGATACTTTATTGGTATAACAGTGACAGATTGATTCACGTCTTAACGCCGTTTTCAACAACCTATCAAAGTTTACAGATGGATTGCTATCCCCAGTTACCTGTCAGATCTATCAACATTCAATGTCACATAGTGCTAACGAGAGGTGAGTTATAGGAATGAAAGTAAGGACAAAATTATAGTTTTATTTTCTTTAGTAACTAAAATGACAGATGGATAGAACATTGAAATAAAATTTATACCTGTCTCATGGGATGACTGAAACTAACAGGGCAATAAGAACTGGTAAGGCCTCCGTAGGCCTAGACAAAGTAACATTCTCTCGCACTCGCGCTAATAGAAACGATACAAAATGTATGGAAATGACATAAATCTGTCACGTGTCATATGTCATCGTTTCTACTAGCGAAATCGAGGATAATGTTACTTTGTCTACAGGCCCTGGAGCAGCTCTGGGGCCTTACCATGAGCTCTTATTGCCATGATAGTTTCACTCATTTATGAGACAGATGTATGTGACGTGTATACATCTGTCACTTTCGCACAACTGAATTATCATTGCAATAAGAGCTCATGGTTAGGCCACAGAATACTAATTGGATGGTGTCCTCTTGTAAAACCATGAGTGTCCATGTCCATTCTGTTCAATAACATATTCTATGACAAAGCCTAGTTGACCTTGAACGACCTTACACCTCTATGGGATTTCTATAATGAAAACATTAACTTCCCCACTAATAAACGCTTTACATCCGCCCCGAACAAACACAATAATCTAGATTAATTACACAGATTGGGTCCCTAACTACACACGAACAAGTTTATGTAACCTTCTGGGTATAAAGGGATTTCGAAAACTATCTACTTCTATTTCGATACAAAAATCTAACTGTAAACATTAATCAAAATGCATTTTTTTTGGCTCGCAACGGTGGAATTTGAGTACAACTGAGTTAGTAAATTATTTGGTTTATGAGGTATTGATCTCCTAAGAAAGTTTTTTCAAAAATTCATCTCATATGCGGGTGAAAAATTTTATGTAAGTTTGTATGTTAAATGTGATTGATCTAAGCCGGATTGGAATTTCAAGCTTCGCCTCATGGTTTCACCCACATAGTTTTAATTTCATCACAGGCTCTATTTCGTGAAACCCTTTTTATTAAATAAATGTAAAAGTCCCGTTCATATCGGTCCAGCCCTTTCAGATTTTCGGATTTATTACTATTTTTAATTTATACGCCATATAATTTGAAATTTTATTTATCTGTATAAAAGAGGTTACCGCTAACCCGTACCTCCCAAGACGATCTCAAACAACATTATGATTAGGGAGTTTATCAACTCGGTATATTTACCAACCGCCTGTATATATTATAGGAACCTAAACAAACCGCGCCGACCACCCTTCACTGGCTGAATGGGTTTCGCATTTTATTGACAGTTGTAAACCCCGAGCCTCCCCAAAGCTTAATCCAGGCATTAATTTATGAATGACGTCACACTTTTATGCAATTTCTTCATTCATAAAATGTTAGACATTCCTGGATATTATGATAGTATTTGATTGTCACTAATGCTCTACATGTGATTGTGTTTTATTTCATCTATTTTGTTACGTCTCAAGCCTTTTATTATTCAAATGATAGTAATGAAATTATGCACGTAGAAACAAATCATTTATCCCAGAAATGATGGTAAATGAGTTATTCTATAAACTTATGTGCATTGATTTCACACCACGTGCTTTATGATGCAGAAAAACATCGAGCGGAAACCTGCATATGTCTCAGAAGCAATTCAAGAACGTATACAGGTATAATAGTGCCTGAGACGGCGATAGACTCACTATCTGTAACATGTTAAGGGAAAAGTGGGTAGGTGGTTTTACAACACCTCTGCCTACCCTTTCGGGGAGTACAGGTGTGAGCATATGTTTGTAAATAAATAAATCCACGTAAGGAACTAGTCTATACCTCTATACATCTATGTCTATACATCTATACAGATAAATAAAATTGAAGTGTCTGTTTGTAATTCCCAAATAACAGCTTTTCACTAAATGCATATGAAAGTATACACGCTACTGACACAAAAAAAAATCTCTGTCTGTCTGTTCCGGGTAATCTCTGAAACGGCTGGACCGATTTTAACGGGACTTTCACTGGCAGGTAGCTGATGTTTCAAGGAGTAACTTAAGCTACTAAAGGTAGCTTAAGTTACTAAGTTATGAAAAATATTAGGGTACCGAGACAATAAGGATGAAACCAAATCTACGCGGGTGAAACCGGGGGCACAGCTAGTTTAGATATATAAAATCTGAGCATTTATTTATTCGAAGTGAATTATAAGAGTGACAGTGGCACTTAAGATGCTGGACATTGGATGTAGAGGTCGTTTGCTCAATTATTAAGGTATACAAACATTTTTGAACTATCCCCCTTTGCGGCCCTGAACAAACTGTGATCTTCACGGACGGGGAACGAATGGAACTTTTCCAATCTATCAATTTCCCTGTCACCATCTATCATTGCGGCACTTAAAAATATTTTCGATGAGAAGTATTGCTACCTCTGATACCCTTTATACAAGCACAGTATAAATATAAGCTTAATAGACAGTATGGAAACTAGATTAAATTTAATTGAACTGAGAACACTTGCTGTATGGGCGTTGTCACGCTTAAAGTCTTTAAAATTTATTCTTTTCTTTGGTTTTTTTTTTACCATCAAAGTTATATCGATACGAAGTTAAGACAAATGTTTATAAACATCTAAATGGCTTATACGCGACCGCCCTCGATGTGACACTCCTTACTGACATTACGATGTAGCCGCAGGAAAATGACCGCGGCTGCGCGAGTGTGTGTGTCATTTCGAAGTTTCCGTACTGTTGTAGTGGGCTTATATTTATTCTGTGTAGTAGGTAGGTGTGAAGAAGTTAGGAACTATAAAACATGGCTTTATGAGATTTCTTGAGATTTGGGGCTTGTTACGACGGTTTATGGGGGCGGGCACTAAGTGCCATTCCTCCCTCGCTCGTTATATTGCGGTAATTTCCCCGGGCGTCAGTTGTCTTGCAATAAATACTAAGGGCCCATTGTCGAGGGGATTATAACCCTTATTGCCTGTTGTGGCGTCATCACCCACACATGGCAGCGTTTTATTAAGAAATCGGACCGGGCGTGACGTCACACATGTCGCACATATCGTTAACTGCGATGGCCGACATAGCACTGATTTTACTGCCACTACGTATTTAATAATGCTTCAATAACGATTATTGCACACTATAAATGTTTTATGGGGCATCGTGTGGAAATGTGTATGTCTAGAAAGAAAGCCAAGTTCGCGATGGCCCAATTATTTGTCAAGTTAGCACCAAATTTTAGGTGCTGGTGGCGGTGGGTAATGTTGTAGGTAATCTGCTAACCCCTTCAAGGATGCTACTTATCTAAACTAATAAATATTATATTTGTTTGTTTTTTTGTTTGTTTGTTTGCATTGAATTGGCTCCGAAACTACTCAACCGATCTCAAAAAAATTTATAGCAATGGATAGCTACATCATCAGCGAATAACATAGGCTATACTTTATCCCCGTTCTCCCACGGGAACGGGAACTACGCGGGTGAAACCACGTGACGTCCGCTATTATAAATATCGTACCGAACCTGTCAGTCACGGCGGCAGAGCAATTACTTTTTCTTTAAAGGTTTTCCAATTTGTTTTACGTACCTACATGCTTCATGCTGCAGTCAAAAAGTATGTAACCAGTAATGATTGAGAGATTTTTAGATCAGAGGCCTATTCGGCTGCAACCGAATGATAATTTATTTATCCATGCATACATTTCACCGGACACACTTACTAAAAGAAATAAGCATAAAAATATTGTTAAAGATATTTATTTCTCAAAGAATACATTTTCGTTTAACTGAGAAATACAATTTGAATCTTAAAGTATAGTTTTCAAACACATACAAGTGCCGTAACGGCGTTATTAAAATAGTTAAGCATAATCTCACAAGTGAAGTGGGTTGTGTTATTAAGAATGTAACAGATTATGAGGGTATAAAAATATCAAAACTCAAATGCTTAACAGTTGCACATACAAACGGTACAGTGGAGGCGGAGGCGTCAAGTGATTATGAAATCCACTTTCAGATCCGACACTCCCTATAGAGCTGTATATATATTTCCATGCTCCAATAAGCTTTGATCCGTAATTCCCAAGTCACTGCAAAAAGCCATTCTGTAAATCTTGTCTCCAGTTTGATCTTTATTATTGCTCACACCATCTCAGAAGAGTCCCCGAAGGAGTAAGCAAAGATGTTACAACACCTATTACATGATAATTTAAGTGTCTTCGAAACAGATGAAAACTACATCGCCATCTCAGGCACTATACAAACGACTTTGAATTACTTTACACATTTTTAGGTTTCCTCACGATCTATATTTTAAACTTACGCGACTCATACACTTTTGAATTTCAAACAAACTTGTTGATGCGCATTGGCCGTGGTCGAGCTGACTCTCCTCTTTGCGATGTTTTTCTTCACCGTAGCTCGTGGTGTGGTAATTATTCTTGCTTTCACTATAAGTAAGTACTTAGATCTTAAGGTGGAGTCGACTAGATATCAATTTAATTATATTTTTTTAATTTAAATCTCACTTGGACTAAATCTACACTATTTATATATTAGCTGCTCGACTGGAGACTGTACCTCTATCTTGCAGAATACTTTTTTGCTTGCCTTTAAAAAGTGTCTTGTTCTCGGTGTTCTAGCAACGTAGCACCTTCCACCCCCTATCACATGGTACTTAAAACTGTCGAAAAGTAGGTGTACTATAAATACACTTCTGCCTAGTCCTTCGGGGAATACAGACGTGAGCGTGTGTAAATAAATACAAAAGTTGAATCCATGATTGAGAAATACTACAATTTTTTCTCCTCATGTTTGAGTTCCAAATACATAAATCCATATTAGAATTAATATCAATTCAGTAGCATTTCTTGCTACGAATTGATTAATTTCTTGAAAGTTCCAATGAGACAGACTGATTGGATGAAGCAGCGAAAGCAAAACATACAGAAATAGATTTACCTTTATTTTTCGACGAATATTTTTCAACGATTTTCCTTTTCATTTGAGTTTGCCGAAATATAAATTAATCAAAGTAACGTAACCTGCATATTGGTTGGCGTGATAATAATAATTACGAAGCAGTTATAATTAGCGGTTAAAATCTATCTATACTAATAAAAGCTGAAGAGTTTGTTTGTTTGATTGAACGCGCTAATGTCTGGAAACACTGACAGGTTGAAATTGAAAAAATATTTTTGTATTGGATAGTTCATTCATCGAGGAAGGCTTTAGGCTTTATAATTTCACACTGCGAAACATCTATCTATGGAAAATGTTACAAAAACGGGAAAAAATACTACTGTTTTTACTGTTAAGCTTACGCATGTGTGGAATTGATGAAATGAGTTTGTATGCGGTGATGATAGGCAATGTTTGAACGTTTAAGAATGGAAGATGAAGAATAAGAAGTGACGGATGACAGAGAGAAGAAAGGAAGACGATAAACGACGAAAGACGAAATATATTTTTATTTTATTGTGAAGAAAAGGAGTTAAGGAAATTGAAACTTTTATTATACTTTTATTACGAGTATTTAAAACCATTAAACTACACATGTAATACCGCGAAGAAGCTAGTTACTGAAAACGAAAATGATTTATTCAGTTTAGGCCCTGGTTCGGAAACTAGCCTTCTGAGAAGAACCGGCAAGAAACTAATATGAGTTGATGGTAATTCTACAATCGAGTACGAGTAGGAGCTCGTGGCACGTTTGCTATTGTGCATATCATTCGATCAGCAACATAACCTAAGCCAGTAGTTGGATGGGTGACCGACCGTATTCCCTCCGTACTTTAGAAACCACGTTAAACGGTCTATCGCGGTTGCCAATTTATCATCAATAGCAATCGTTACAGACCAGTCGGAGGCCTAAGATAATCTGACAACTGTTTTAACCCAGATTATCGATTTTTCTCATAAATAAGGGGTACGAAGGTCAGATGGCAGTCGTTTTGTATAAAAATCAGGTAATCAGCCACATCGGGTTGACTCAAGTGCCGACCCCAATAATATATAGGATAAGACCAAAGAGGTAATGGTACCTACAGTCAGAATGATCCGATGCAAACAACTGAAGCCTGACACATCTAAGTGCACGAACTAATCTCTCCCCACTTTACTGTCATTATAACTGCGAGCAATTCGTTTTATAGCACATCGCGGGAACTCTTATTACTTCCTCTAATGATAATTGTACAAGAGTAATTTGCTTTTGTCTGCTTCACTAATTCGTCTCTAGGCGACTATGAAGAAGGTATTATATGCATAAGTATTTTATGTATCTTCATGCCGATATTCAGATTTCCTTGTAACGACACCCATTTTTTAAGGATTTTCAGGGTTCCTTCTTGGAATGATCCCGTTAACCTAGATAGGTGATTATTATGCAAATAGTAATGTATTTATTACAGGCATAAGGCAAAAAAATCGAAAACTTGGAGTAAGTTTATTGCAACGTTTTTTGCCATGGATTGCGTATTTATCGGTGGGTGATCTCATCTGATAGCACTTTTCCAGCTTATAACGGAAATAAGTATGGATTAGTATACACTGCCTCTTTGGTCTAATTGTTGCAAGAGTTACTGAACACGAAGTCCTAGTTGATTCGATCCTCAGTTGGGCAGTGTTATTTAGTTTTTATTAGTTAGTTATTGGGTTTTTATCTGTATAATTGCAAAAGGCTCGCTCTATATTACATGGGGCCTAAATATAACTGGCGAAGTGTGGGTACACCTCTGCTTACCCTTTCAGGGAGTACAGTCGCGAGCACATGTATGTTTATACATGCTGACATGGACTCATTATAGGTTATTTAATTAATATATAAATTAATAAATAAATTATTATTTAATTTTGAATGAGATTATTATTTAAAAGTGAGCATATTTTATTCAGAGATACACTAGTGCATTATCATATTACTTTGGAAAATGTACAAAAGACAGATACGACTTAGATAATAGATGTTCGTTTGTCGACATCAAGGCACATCGAGGCCAATTGGTAAGTATTGATTGTCATGTCGGAGTTACGCATCGCACTCCATCTGGCGGCGCCATCAATCTTAGCGGCTCCGAGTTATCACTCACACGTCTCACGTGTGGAACTTGAACCGATTCGCTGCTCGTTTATCAACTGTGATTTGGTTTTGCGTGTTTTTCATGACATATTAGCATAGTATAACATATCTTATTCCATTGGAAATAGCGCACAAATAATTGATTTTAGAAACAGATGCAATTCAAGATAGCTTACGTATAGGGTCTACTTTTGAGGTGAAAATGTTTTGTAGTGTGGTAGTGTACATGTGAAACTAATAACTAATAAATATTTTTAAAAATCCTGTGCATTTGTAATGAACTCAAAAATTAATTGTAAGTATGACGAAGATAAACAAATGTTAACGGATTTTTTTAAATATTCTTACTTTGGTATTTACTACTTAAAGTTGTCATGTGCCGAATATGTTAGTGTAATAAGTTTAAGCCCTATATATAAAAGTTTTTTTTTATTATAAGTCATGTAAAAGGTCAATGCAATGGCAATGATTAATCAGCAAAGAAAGATACAAATAAAATATCCTGTGCTATGGATTTTTCTTAGTAAATAATAGTCTTTGTCATATATATATTTATAGCCAGCACATTAAACTTCTAGCCCTCGGCAGTTACTAACTTAAACAATTACGTTTGTTTAAATACATTAAACTGTAATCAATACAAACTGATGAGATACAATGAAAGTCAAAATGTATTTTTTGCTTTTCGAAAGACTCGTAAAAACTTTTTCAAAACCATACATCTATACAGATAAATAAAATTGATGTGTCTGTTTGTAATTCCAAAATAACAGCTTTTCACTAAATGCATATGAATGTATACATGCTAATGACACTAAAAAACCAAGTTTTAAAATTTTTCTCTCTCTGTCTGTCTGTTTGTTCCGGGTAATCTCTGAAACGGCTGGACGGATTTTAACGGGACTTTCACTGGTAGGTAGTTGGAGTTTTAGGGAGTAACTAAGGCTACTTTTCTTTATTAAAAATATTAGGGTTCCGTGACAATACGGATGAAACTAAATCTACGCGGGTGAAACCGCGGGGCACAGCTAGTTATTACTAAAAGTTATAAGCATGTTTAAAATTAAATAGAAGTGTACATTTCGTGCACAAATAAAGACACCACATCAAACCAAACATAGCTATAAACGTTGGGAAAGGAATCCCACAACATTTACTGATGTAATAAATTACGGAGTTACTATGATTTTTCGCTCGAGGCTCTCGGAAGCATCAAGGGTCTACGCGTTTACACGAAAAGGGTTTTAAACGGGGTCTTAACCTTTGTATTCTCGCTCAATTAATTTGGAGGAAATTGTGCTGTTACCTACACGCGATACTGTATCCGATAGATTCGGATATCCGAACACAAATTCGATTAATACGGACATGTTATTAATCAAAATAGGTTAATTATGCTTCATCACGAGCCGTAGGCCGTAGGGTTTCAGCAGTCGCCTGCTACGCAAACTACGCAAGTACCAATCCCAACGGCAGTTATTTCACCCCACGTGTTTTACTGTGAAGGAAAACATCGTGAGGAAACCTGCATATTACTGAGAAGTAATTCAAAGACGTATGTATAGTACCTGAGACGGTGACGGATTCAGCCTCTGTCAGGTTGGCACTTCTGCAATCATATTCGGTGAAATATGGGTATTATTGTTACAACACCTCTGCTTACCCCTTTGGGAACCCTTCTGGGATAGCGTGAGCATATTTATTTATTTTATAAATGTAAACTAGCTGTGCCCCGCGGTTTCACCCGCGTAGATTTAGTGTCATCCTTATTGTCGCGGAACCCTAATATTTTTAATAAATAAAAGTAGCCTTAGTTACGCCTTGAAACATTAGCTACCTTCCAGAGAACGTCCCGTTAAAATCGGTCCAGCCGTTTCAGAGATTACCCGGAACAAACAGACAGACCGACAGACAGAGAAAAAATTTAAAACTTGGTTTTTTAGTGTCAGTGGCGTGTATACTTTCATATGTATTTAGTGAAAAGCTGTTATTTTGTGATTACAAACAGACACTTAAATTTTATTTATCTGTATAGATAATAAGTTTATTCGTTACATAAAAAATACAAATCTTTCTTCTTCACAATATTATAGTATAGATATAATTTGTAAATTTTTTTTTACATATCTCACTGACATCAATCGCGCTTTCTAGCGGTGCCAGTAAAATAATAGTCGTACATAAAAATATAAGGATTACATTCTACACTCTACCAGTGTTCAGTATCCGAATCATACGTTAACAACACTAATAAGAAGTCAACACGAAGGAGCCACATCCTAATCTTTGCTTCATTTAATATTTTATCTGGTTCTTATGATTTATTTCAACTTTCACTTATTAAATAGGCGCTATGTTTTAATACGACGTCTAATTCCAGGGTAGGTACAAGGTGATCAACTTTATTCAGAGCTGTGTCTACGTTTCGTTTGAGTATTCGTTAGAATTCCTACTACGCGTACATGAGTTAGTCAGAACCTTACCGACCTTGAGGCCAACTATGATCGTTAAGCAGTGCGTATTAACAACTCTATTTAAATCATTCGTGGTAGGCAGGGGTCTATCATGTTATTTCTCTCAATAATCTATACATCTATATCTATGCAGATAAATAAAATTGAAGTGTCTGTTTGTAATTCCAAAATACCAGCTTTTCACTAAATGCATATGAAAGTAAACACGCTACTGACACTGAAAAATCAAGTTTTATAATTTTTCTCTGTCTGTCTGTCTGTCTGTTTGTTCCGGGTAATCTCTGAAACGGCTGGATGGATTTTAACGGGACTTTCACTGGCAGGTAGCTGATGTTTCAAGGAGTAACTTCGGATACTTTTATTTATTAAAAATATACGGGTTCCGCGACAATAAGGATGAAACTAAATCTACGCGGGTGAAACCGCGGGGCACAGCTAGTTTTGCAAATCATAAAAATAAAATGAACCATCCGCGATATGATGCCATGCATGAAAGTCTAGGCGGGGTAGCTAGTCGTCGTAGTAAAGTGAATCAACTGTGACACTCCTTACAATGAGGCGTAAACAACCACGTCAAAGTACCACATAGAAAAGACAGACAATAAAACGTAATAAGCAATAACAATATGATCTCATCAACAACATCCACAATTTACCGCCATGATCAGAACCCAATCATAAAGTGATCAAGTGACGAGATATTGATCATTGTCGAGGTGATTGATCGCACTAACGAGCTAAAGGCCCGTCTACACTCGTTACGAGACGTCATGATAACCTTCTTGTTAAATGTCATTCTATTTAATTGCAGTAGAAGAATTAGAGTTGAACAGGCGGAGCTCTTGAAATAAAGATTTCACAGAATTTGAAAGTAAATGGACTTTTAAAAGTAATTCATATCCATTACTAAGATTATTCACAGCTCCAAAGAAAAACGTTTATTCATCCAAGTCCACTGCTAGACATAAGACTCGCTCATGCTATCGCTAAAGCAGATTGTATTAAGAACTTCTGAGCCATGACGTTTCATTTTGTGATAATAAAATTATACGTCAAATCTAAGAGATTAGTAATGATGCTATAACGATGATAGTAGGCCCTTGGTCAATAGTATCCCATATCCAGTGGGATCCTGCTACTTTCATCAGTCCATCTGGCTGGAGGGCGTCCTAAACTAAGTTTTCCTTTCCGTGACTGGTCTCTATTTACCTATTCTACTCGTATTCATATTGGGTCATAATTATTTTAGCAGTCCCCGCGGTTTCACCGGGAGCCTTGAACTGCAAAATTGTATAATTTATTTTTTAATATCAGTACTATACATACGTTTTTTTATATACATTTTGTGAAATGCAGTTATTCTGGAGCTACGAACAGACACTTCCATTTAATTTATCTGTGTGAATATGTAGATCAATAGATAATATTTTAAATATCGACTAAGGGCGTATAAAGAAATTCAATACGTTTTCGTAGATTTGATTGTACATACTTACTTCCTTGCATGCTTCAGAGAGCATGTTAACCTGTCAGTCCCATAATCCTGCCAAAGGCCGACATCGGATTTAAGCCAGGTTTCTGATTTACCCTCTATAGGGGTTATAAAGGTCACATGACCGGCTCTTCGCTTACAAATCTAAAAACCAATTACATCGGTTCGGGTTAGATCTGATCGGGTTTGGTCAACAAACAATGGATGGGTAAAAAAGTGGCGTATGAACATCCTTTAATTTGAAAATGACCAATGATATTTTATACAACTAAACATGTTATTGACGCGCGTACTTACTACGAAACGTTCGAATCAAGATCTCATTTACTCACGTGCTTATCCTATTTTCTGTACTGTTCATTTCCAGGAACGATTCATTTATTATTTTATATATATATTTAATACTAGGTGTGCCCCGCGGTTTCACCCGCGTAGAATTAGTTTCATCTGTATTGTTGCGGAACCCTAATATTTTTGATAAATAAAAGTAGCCTAAGTTAATCCTTGAAACATCAGCTACCTACCAGTGAAAGTCCCGTTAAAATCGGTCCAGCCGTTTCAAAGATTACCCGGAACAAACAGACAGACAGACAGACAGACGGACAGACGGACGGACAGACAGAGAAAAATATTAAATCTTGTTTTTTTTGTATCAGTAGCGTGTATACTTTCATATGCATTTAGAGAAAAGCTGTAATTTTGGAATTACAAACAGACACTTCAATTTTATTTATCTGTATAGATGTATAGATATTCAATACTATTTAGTATTACAATATACATAATTGCATATATACTATATCCTCCTTATTACAAAGTTATTATAATTAATTCCTTAGTTTAAAGATAGTTCCATTTCTGTGTTACGGATTTTAAAAGTGTGTTAGTCCGAGTTTGATTTAAAGCTTTCTTTAAAACAAAATTCTTTTTTTTATGTTTTGTAATAAAGGAGTATGTAAACAGCGGTAGATGTAAGTATAGGGATTATTTAGAATAACTTTTTTGATCCATGTTGGTTGTTGGAAGACGAAGAAGTACTCAACTATTTTGGAAATGAAGAGCTCGTCTTTAAAACTACGTATATTTAACCTCTGGCTGAAGCACTAATGGTAGTCAGAGGAGGAGACAATTAACATATTATACAAAAAGTAACCAAAGTGTGTTTTAATTATCTCGTAGTGCCATCTTGTGTAATCGACACAAGATTAAGTTTAAATGTGTTATATTACCGACCAGCTATGCCCCGCAGTTTCACCCGCGTAGACTTAAATTCATTAGTGGTTTTATTTCACGGAACTCTTATTCGTAACTAGCTGTGCCCTAAGGTTTCACCTGCGTAGATTTAGTTTCATCCTTATTGCCGCGGAACCCTAATATTTTTGATAAATAAAAGTAGCCTAAGTTACTCCTTGAAACATCAGCTACCTGCCAGTGAAAGTCCCGTTAAAATCCGTCCAGCCGTTTCGGAGATTACCCGGAACAAACAGACAGACAGACAGAAAAAAATTTTAAAACTTGGTTTTTTAGCGTCAGTAGCGTGTATTATTTCATATCCATTTAGTGAAAAGCTGTTATTTTGGAATTAAAAACAGACACTTCAATTTTATTTATCTGTAGTATAGTATGTAGTATGTATAGATAACTAAAAGTAGCATAAGTTACTCCTTGATATATCAGCTATAACTACCAGTGAAAGTCTCGTTTAAATCGGTCCAGCCGTTTCGGAGATTACCCGGAACAAACAGACAGACAGACAGAAGGAGAAAAATCTTAAAACTTGTTTTTTTAGTGTCAGTAGCGTGTATACTTTCATATGGATTTAGTGAAAAGCTGTTATTTTGGTATTACAAACAGACACTTCAATTTTATTTATCTGTATGTATCGATATAGATAATTGAAATAAAAGAAGCCTAAGCTACTCCTAGTAATATCAGCTACATGCCAGTGAAAGTAACGCTAGAACCGTACATACCTACTTATACTTTGTTGTCATCGAATTTGTGCACCTGTAATAATGCAAATAAATGATTTTGATTGATTGATTGATTGATTGATTGATACTTGCATATGCATTTAGTGAAAGCTGTTAATTTGGAATTACAAACAGACACTTCAATTTCATTTATCTGCATAGATATAGATCTGCAAGCACAGAGCTAATATTCAATAGAAACTCAACAAAAACGGTGGAAATAAGTAGGTACATTAGTGGCGGAGGTCACCGCAGTCTCAAAATAATAAGATACAGAAGGGCGTATCCGATACACCGGGTCGGCGGGCACGCAAACTTACGAACATCTCGCACTAACTAAAAGTACGGCTAGGCTTTATAATATTATTTATATTTGGCACGTACTTCAAAGTTTTGAGTATCAAATGTTATAAACAGACACAGTAACTTTCCTTGAAGCTTAAAGGTACAGTCATCAATAAACGAAAGGCCCGGTGTTATGATATCTGATTATATTTAGTATACCCATTACACCTGTTAAAATGTTGCTCTATTACCACGGAATTTCTGGAATTCGGAGGTCCTGTGCCCCTAGAATAGGTTATGACCGTTCGTATTGCGTGGCTTGAATTCGTTTGATACTTGTTCGGATGCGGGTTGTGATTGAATGCCAAAGACCAAGACATTTTGACCCTCGCTAAAAAGCAAGGTCACGGAGACATTATTTGAGGCACTGGAGGCTTAGCATGTATTCCACGATCTCGCTCACTCTTTCCCTCTAGAAGCAATTGCGTGAGAAAACCGATTGATAGAATTTTGCTCGCGGTGTTCATGCATATCTTTCGCAGGAAACCGCCCTCGTGTCACCATCCTACTTTGTGCCCCAGTAACCCTAGACGAGCACTTTCCTATGTCAACAGGAGCTGTGGCTTCCTTTAAAAGGATCCCAAGGATCAGCAGCCTTCAAAATAATCGAGTTGAAAAATGGTTTGAAATTCCAGCTCAAATTGTATTCCTAAAAATATTACTCGGGTAATAGGTTTCAATATTTTATTTAAAACTAGGTTTTGTCTGGTGATATTGAAGCGTGGAAATAGCTTCGTAGTTTACTGAAAATTTATTTTAGAAATTAATGTTTTTCATGACAATTTGAAAGGATGTAATAATTCAGCATTCACAAAAGAATCCTCAAAGCGGTAGGCAGAGGTGTTGCAACATAACATTTTGTAGATTTTGTAAAGAATACGTGTGATATTGTACTGTTCGCTGATGACACATCTCTTTTGTTTGAAGTCGACAGAGCCAAAACGAATTATGAAGATGTAAACAGTGCACTTGATCAGGTATTGAAATGGTTTAATGTAAATAACTTAGTTTTAAATGCCAAAAAAACTAAATGTATTAAATTCACTTTACCAAACGTCAAACCTGTTGATACAAAGGTCATGGTAAATGGTGAAACTTTGGAAATAGTAGATTCTGTAGTATTTCTAGGTGTAACCCTTGATAATAAACTTCAGTGGGGCCCACATATATCCAAGTTATCAGGAAAACTCAGCTCCGCAGCTTATGCAATTAGAAAAATTAGACAGTTCACCGACATAGAAACAGCTCGACTTGTATATTTTTGTTATTTTCATAGCGTTATGTCCTATGCTATTTTAATTTGGGGCAAAGCTGCTGATATAGACTCTATATTTACACTACAGAAAAGGGCTATACGATCTACATATAATTTGGGACTGCGAGAATCGTTAAGGGAAAAAATTAAATCAATTGGAATTTTGACAGTGGCCTCACAGTATATTTTAGCTAACTTATTATTTGTGCATCAAAACATTGGATCGTTTCAAAGGAAATGTGATGTGCATAACGTAAACACAAGACACAAACATAAAATTGTAGTGCCTGCGCATCGCCTACAAAAAGTGCATGGCTCATTTTTAGGACAGAGCACACGCTTCTATAATAAATTACCAACAAAAATGTTAAACTTGCCCTTCAACAAATTTAAAGAAACAATTAAATCAGTTTAGCTTGAAAAAGGATATTATACTGTAAGTAATTATATTTGTGATAAGGGAGCCTGGGATGTACCTGATAATTTTTGTAAATAATCCCATTGGCACTGTACTTTTGCTACAATTAATTAATCTTAATTTTGCTTTGACTGGCTGGAATTTGCCATGCTCACATATATTTGTGCTATATTTTTAGTTTTTATTTTTGTCAATTGAGCATTAGAACTGTGTCCATGGGCTTATAGTTGCTTAAACGATTTATTTTGTATTTTTAAAACTGTAAAATATTCTTTAAAAGAGTAATTACTGAGTTTCTTGCCAGGTTCTTCTCAGTAAAATCAACCTTCCGAACCTGGCGGTATCATGTATAATCCTGTGTTATTGTGTCATTCTGACGATTTGAAAGTACTTTGTATAAAGTCTAATCGAATGAAGATATATTTGAGTTTGAGTTTGAGTTAGATGACGGGACGAACGGGACAGATGGTGAGTGCATTGCTGTTATCATACTTCTAGGAATTTCTGAAGATGTGGTTTTGGACAAAAAATATTGGCACAGACCGATGAGATTAGAACTTTGACAATAAAAACAAAATACTAGAGGATCATTCCTATTGAGATTGAAAAATAATTTCTTCTTCTTTTCAGTCATGCTTGTCTTCACTCCTATGATAAAATAATCAAAATAAAACGAAAATACACTGTTCCTTGTACCTATAAATAAGTTTTGATTCAATATATCTTTACTAGCTGTCAACCTTTCGACCCCCATGTAAATAGTGTTAAAAAGGGTAGGTAACCCTGTAGGAAAGGAATTTCGGAAAACTCTTTCTTAGTGTATACCTACACCTGACCCATGAACACACCCTCCAAGTGTCATATCTCTAAGACCAGCGGTTTGGGCTGTGTGTTGATAGGAGTTTGAATTTTATGTATGGAAATATTATAAAAGAAATACTCAAGCCAATTATTTCCTCAGGGGCCAAGTATCCCATACGTATTTATAAATAGGTTTATATGTCTATGTCATTGAAAGAAAGTAAAGGGGTATAAAACGCAATAAAATGGCTTGAATTGTAATAACGAAGGTTACATAAGAAGCATGAAATCAACTTGGGCCTGTAATGATAATATCGTTACACGACCCTTTCACATGTATCATTTGCTTTTATCCGTAAACAGAGCCCTACAAAGTCTCAAATTGGTACAATTACCCTACAGTGGGCACGTTCATGCAGATAATATTATAATTTTCCGCCCAGCGGTCCTTTGAGTCGGCATTCCTCGGCAAATGGTTAAAATAATTGTTCCTCTGTGCACGAGACGGGTTAAATTTGTTACGTATTTTAATTATATACGACCAACCGTAAGAATTTGAAAACCTGTTATATAATAAAACTAGCGACCAGGGCGGCTTCGCTTTTAAAACTTTTACAAAACATTGACCTTTCATCAATTACTCCGCTTTCTGTAAGTAAAACCCACCGGAGTTCAACTCTTAGATGTAAATTAGAACCGGATCAACTCGTTAGTAAAACTGTATTTCAGCCCCAAATGCAATTTAAAAAAACCCTACACCTCAACAAGATCACACCCTCGAAATTAATGTCTCTAGGAAAACAAGCAGTTTAGGCTGTGCGTTGATTTCAATCAATAAAGTCTTTTAATTTTACACGTATATTACTATTATAATTATGAGCCTATTGTGCCCCACTGCTGGCCTTTCTTGTGTCCTCAGCAATCTACAGAATCTACTACGACTTTTTCTTTATACTTAGAACTAGCTGTGCCCCGCGGTTTCACCCGCGTAGATTTAGTTTCATCCTTATTATCGCGGAACCCTAATATTTTTGATGAATAAAAGTAGCCTAAGTTACGCCTTGAAAAATCAGCTACCTACCAGTGAAAGTCCCGTTAAAATCAGCCAGCCGTTTCAGAGATTACCCGGAACAAACAGACAGACAGACAGACAAAGAGACAGAGAAATTTTTTAAAACTTGGAATTTTAGTGTCCGTTGCGTGTATACTTTCATATGCATTTAGTGAAAAGCTGTAATTTTGGAATTACAAACAGACACTTCAATTTTATTTATCTGTATAGATTGTTTAGAGCTGAAACCCAGTCCATTTATTAAAATCCGTTTACTTTTTTTTCGCTTTAACCCACAAACATCCGTCAATGCCCGTTTAAAACATCGGAACGTGGTCCGCGGTTACAGCTGAACGGGACGCGGACATTTGTTTCATTTTGGGGCTCCATTTCGTTATTTTTACTCCAAATGTGGTAAGCAAGTGTATACAGTAGGGACTGAACTATGAATGCTAGCAACTTCAAGTGTGCTTATTGGAAAATGGGCGAGGAACTTAATATGGTGTATATTTCAGAGAGAACACGGAGGCATTTTACAAACAGTAGAGAGAGAGATCACCAGAACGAGAGCGAGACAACAACACCTGCTGACAGATACGTCAAACGACTGACACATAGTTTTGACACATTAAATTTCGTTTACAAACCTAACATTCCAGCGTTGCCTACGTTATAAAGGACATAATTTCTCTATCAATCTATATCTATACATCTATACATACAGATAAGAAGAAGTGTCTGTTTGTAATTCCAAATTAACAGATTTTTACTAAATGCATCTGAAAGTATTAACATAACATAGTGTACTAACATAAAAAACCAAGCTATAAAAAAAATTCTCTGTTTGTCTGTCTGTCTTTTTGTTCCGGGTAATCTCTGAAACGGCTAAACCGATTTTAACTGGATTTCAATGTCATAAAACTTGTATAACAAAGAGTAAATTAAGCTACATATAACATTAAAAAATTTTGATCCTGTGACTTAGCCGTCATATACGTACGAAATCTATTCAGTAGTTATACCAGTTCGATGCTCTTAGATTACTTTGTGTTATAGCCATAGCGACCTAAAGGGATTAATTATTCGCTATTCGCACTAGTATAAATCCAACAACGGCTAATTGGCAATTGAAACTATGACCGCTCGCTTTGTTCGATGCTGCGGTAATTTATAGGTCTATTATCGCATTTATAGCAGGGTTAATACGGCTCATAATCTCGTGCAAAGCTTACAGTCGTGTTAGTGCTGAGATTTAGCATCATTGCATGCATAGCTGCAGTGCTTAATGTATCCTGAAAATGTTGTATACAAGACCACAGAGGCCTTACCATAAGCTGTTATTGCCATTGATAGTACCTACTCACATCAATATGACGTCATACAACTGAACTATCATGTCCTTAAGAGCTCACGGTTGGACCGCTGTTATAGAGACACTTCCAATTCAGGTAGTAGGGAGTACTAAAGATAATCCGAGACCAATTTTCTACATACATACCTACATTATGCTCTATATTGCCTGAGGGGTAGGCAGAGGTGTTATAACACCCACTTATTGCCGAAGATGATTAAGTGCCAACGTGTGTGCCAGATGGTGAGTCCATCGCCGTCCCAGATACTATGCATACGTCTATGTATTACTTCTCAGACATGTGCGGATTTTTTCACTAAGTTTTAATTCACCAACTTTCTATTCTTGTTAAAGTAATGCTATATCTGCGAATGTAAATAAGGAAAAAAATATACACATATTATAATTTTAGTTGCGTTATTCCAGCTGTGTAAAGGCAACTGTCACCGCAAACATTGTGAGGCTGGCAAATGTACATTTAAGGGCAAATACAACAAATTACGCACACAAGCGTGTACAAATGTACCTGAAACCTCCTGGCCTTAATTTATCGCCCACACCCTTATCTTCTCAAGTAGAAATATTTCCCACCTTGAGCATGAAGGTTAAGGATTCATAGATATACCGCCTTCAGTCGAATTTTCGAACAGAATATATTACATAGTAAACCAGCTGCGCCCCGCGGTTTTATCCGTATCGAGTTAATAATCATGGGCACCAGCGAAACCCTGATGTTATTTTTAACCGTTTAGGAAATTAGCTGGAACAAACAGACAGACTGACAGACAGAAAGAGAGTGAATTTTAATTAATTGGTTTTTTTATGTCGGTACCGTATATATATATATATATATATATATATATGTTCATATGCATTTAGTGAAAAGCTGTTATTTTGGAATTACAAACATACCCTTCAATTCTATATTGTTGTGCCCCGCGGTTTCACCCGCGTAGTTTCACTTTCTTGCTGTTTTTAATAATATAAAATTGGCCTTAAACACTCCTTGAAATATCAGCTATCTGCCAGTGAAAATCCCGTTAAAATTCATCCAGCCGTTTACGCGTGATGCCGTGACCAAGGGAAATGGGGATTCATTTATATACAGAATAGTCTGCAATATCCGCCAGTAGTAGTAGGTTTAAAAATTATATTCATGGGTTAAGTAAAAAATTTGTAAGTCCCAAATATATGGTGGCACATATTTTGTCAACCTTTCTGAGGTAATAAACCGTATTTTTACCCCGCAAAGGCTGGTAAAAAAAGAAAAAAATATAGGTATATCTGCGTACAAATAAATATCAATTCACTACCCACTACCAAAAGTTTAACAGTAACTCATAGCAATGGGCAAACAACACATTTTTATCAGCTCCAGACAGTCGGCGGTAAACAAGGAATTTCCCATTTGCCCACATTCTTTCCACGGAGTCTATTACGTCCGGAGCATAAAATAAAGACATACAGACGGCCAGCTATTCATTGGTGGTGACATATGCACACATGAGACGACACAGAGAGTGACGACATTTGACATCGCATCACACCCAGAATCTGCTGCAATGTGTGTCGTCGAAATATCTATACATACAGATACAGTAACTAATAAAATTGGAGTGTCTGTTTGTAACTGCAAAATAACAGTTTTTCACTCAATTCATATAAAAGTATACACGGTACTGACACAGAAAAACCAATTTAAAAAAAAAATCTCTGTCTGTCTGTCTATCTGTCTGTCTGTTTGTTCCGGGTAATATCTGAAACGGCTGGATGGATTTTAACGGGACTTTCACTGGTAGGCTGACGTTTCAAGGAGTAACTTAAGACTTTTATTAGACAATAAGGATGAAACTGAATCTACGCGGGTGTAACCGCGAGGCACAGCTAGTATTTCTTAAAATTTCGCGATTTTTATTCATTTTTAAAAAGTTACTCGGCACTTAGCACGATAATATTTTGAAAATAACGTACCTCAACGTTTAGATTGGGTTACACCAATCGTGGTCGCGAGCAGACTCAGAGGTATATTTAAGACTGAGAAATATTTTATGTTATACTTAAGTATTTGTGTGAGCCATGTGGGTGTATTTATGTACAAAAAAGTAAGTAACATATCGTTGTTTGGTACAGGTACGAGCCATGAGCGCTGACCTTGAACGAAAAGTCATTGTATGAATTTGTCTGTATGGGGAGACGCAACAAAAACATTCACAATTACTCACACTATTTTCGCTGGGCGCTAATAATTTGTTTCGGAACCTGTACTCATAGTTTGCTTGGCTTAGTTTGAAAATATACTAGGTGTGATCATGATACATTGATGAATTTCTGAATATTGCTAAATTATTATAAAGGCATATTTACAAGCGTCTCTATATATAAGATAGAGTTGTGTGTGCGTGTGTGCGATAGTTCACGACCTATGTCGGGAGTCGCCTTTCTGTTACCATTTTTTGTAATTGTAGTGGTTAGCTCAGTGTTGGAGATTTATAGCCGTGACGACCTCGTGTCGCCGGGACATATGTGCAGGCGGAGGTTAGGATGGGAGTGTATTGTTCCCTCGACTCTTAAGTCCTCACAATATGTACTATGCCCTAAATTCCTAAAATAATGACGAATATACTCAATCAAATCGCTCTAACTTTTTCCGGGTTTGGGAATTATCCTGAAAAGGTATTTCAATGCATCTTTGGTAAAAAGAGATTATTTGATATTGTTACCTCTGCTTCGGGAGGGACCATGAGCTCTTATTGCAATGATAATTCAGTTGTGCGACAGTGACAGATGTATGCACGTCACATACATCTGTCTCATAAATGAGTGAAACTATCATGGCAATAAGAGCTCATGGTAAGGCCCCAGCGAAAAGAACTTATCTACATCAGAGACAGATAAATAAAATTTAAGTATCTGTTTGTTATTTAAATTTCACAGCTTTTCATTAAATGCATATGAATGTATACACGATACTTACATTAAAAAAATCTCCGTGTATCAGTCCGTCCGTCTGCTACATATACTTTGTTTTCACATACTTCATCGTGACCCGCCAAGCGAACCTTAAAGTACATTTTTGGTCCTATGCGCAAAAAGAGCCTGGCCAGCTGGCTCGGGTCACTGAACCCATGTCCCAACATGTTATATGTATAATATACAAGGACATATTATGTCCATTGGCCATACATAAAATGAAACGAAAGAACGTCTATTAACTTTCTGTGTGGTGTGTTTATGAGAATTCTCTGAAATTACGTCGTGAAAGTGTAATGAAAAACGCCATGAATAAAGTCAACTTACCCACATAAAGAACTGAGATCCCTAAGCCCCTATAAAAACTGCAATTAGATAATAATTACATACCAGGAAACCATTTTAGCATATTAATAAATAAAAAACATACATACGCTCACGGCAGTATTCCCGAAGGCGTAGGCAGAGGAGTTCTTATACTACACTCACATTTAGTCAGTTATTTTTTGCCTGACATAATCAGGTGAGCCTATTGCCATTAACCAGGCACTTATCCAGACTCCGACTACTGCTGTAAAATTAGAGATGGGAAAACTCAATAGCACTTTCCCCGACCCGGGGATCGAACCCATGACCTCTTATTCCACAGTAGCGCTAGCAACCACTAAACCAACGAAGCGGTAAAATAAAATACCATTCAAGCTCCATTTATAACTTTCTATTTTCCTTATTGCAACGTCTGAACTGTGATCGGAATGGTTCAAACCCTGTGTCTGTTAATAAAACGATTTATTTAAGCAGACAAACGTTAGGGCTGAATATACAAACTACTATGCTATAGATAGCTAAATACAGTGTAGTGTCACAAAATATAAATTAACAAAAGGTCAGCTCCCACACGGACAGGCGAGTACGAGCGTTCCACTCTACTCTAGGCAACAGTGCCACGTTTAACGTTGACGAATATAGACGAGTATTGGTGTGACTGTGTATTTAGGAGACAGTAGGTCTAAAACGGCCACTTTCGGAGAATCATAATGTGATCCGAATATGATTCAGGAATGATTCATATTTCGCAATTCACCTGTTTGACACTTTCCTATGAAAAATCCTAAAATGGTTCACAAAATATGAATTGCTTTTGTGACAAATGGCAGAACCATAAAAAGTTACATAGGGACTAACATCTACAATTATTGTAATCATTCGTGAATCATAAATATGAATTGCACTTAAGTGACCATTTTGTCATGTCGGTGATGAATCATATTCGGATCACATTATGATTCTCCCAAAGTGGCCGTTTTAGACCTACAGGTAGTTGATGAATTGTAAAGTTGGCGGACCAACACATTTCCAGCCACGCTAATACATAACGAAATGCGTCAACATTGAAACGCAACATCGAAGGTACAAGTAACCACGTAACTAGCTGTTCGTAACTATTTGCGATTGAACACTTTTTGGGTCTTGTACGAAAAAGGTTGCAATAACATATCAAAACCTACATTTAGTATTAGCACGACTTGATCTAAGATCTTCGTACGCACGTATCGGTGCCTTCACGAGTTAGGAACGCTCATTGAAAATAATCGGGATATTGCGCATGTATTTTACTCTCGTTACTCCTATACAGACAGAGATACGCGTGTAAAATGACTACTATTATATATATATTCAAGATAAGTGCTAATGGTGACGGCAACCATGCTTTTACGGTGACGATATCACCTGCGATCTCCTTCGTATTGTATGAAAACGTTAGAAAGCGCCCCAAGCGGCGAGTGTACAAAAACGCGAGGTCACGTTCGAACGTGTCTAAACCTATACTTGGGGCACGATATATATTGTGTGTATGTGACAATTCTCGCCCTGTGAGAATCCGCTCTTAAGCTACCATTTATTTTGCGGTAGTGTAGACAAGCGCTGCCGCCACCCGCTCCGATCCAGCTGTGTTTGACGCCTCAGGGCTGCTATCACTTAACTAATTGAATTAAGTTATACCTAGTAAATACAGTTTCACAGACTTCACTGCCTGCAGCTAAATTTCAGTGAAAGCATTAATTGAGTATTTAGTACTAGCTTTTTTTCATAACTTGAATATTTTTAGGAACCACATAAGGTTCCTCATTGCAATGGCTAGTATAAATACAGTACCCGGCAATATATTGCGCGTCGACTAAGGGAAAGAAACAAGTTGTTGTGTTTGGCAGAGGTGTTGTATGAGCAACACTCTTTTTTTCTCAGACATAAAATACTCTGCTTTCTCACGATTCTTGTCTTCGCCGTAAAGGTCACAAGGAGAGTTCAATTAAGTTTTAAGAAAAACAGCTTCTAATTGAACCTGATCAAACCACTCGGCCACCACATCTTATAAAGTATACTAAGTTCTAGAGAAAAAATATATGAGTAGCCCACAGCCCTAGGTGCGAGCGTCGGCCTCTTTGATCAACGTGTGGAAGGACCGACATCCGTTCGTTCACCAGTGAATTCATCTATGTTACTGTTTAATAAAGCTGCGTTCTGCGCCCGGGCTACCCTTGTTCATACACTTCATATTATTACAAGCTGGGCCCCGCATTTACAGACGCTTCGATTTGTTTTAAATGAATATACATACGCTCACGCCTGCATCCCATGGGGGTAGGTAGAGACCACCGTTTGCCACACGCTACCATCCTTACATACTTATTTCGCTTTATCCACATTCGAATGAATATTGTCTTAATTACTCTTTGTAACACCATCAATTCCATTATTTTTGTTT
This sequence comes from Watsonalla cultraria, assembly GCA_964035505.1. Lineage (NCBI taxonomy): Eukaryota > Metazoa > Arthropoda > Insecta > Lepidoptera > Drepanidae > Watsonalla > Watsonalla cultraria. Next base: position 7,642,875 of record OZ037728.1, read on the forward strand.
TTCACTAAATGTATATGAAAGTGCAATAAATGCATTGCATTTTTTTTACTATCCATTTTTACAAAACTCTCTCTGTCTGTCTGTTTGTTCCGTCTAATCTCTGAATTGGCTGGACCGATTTTAACAAGACCTTCACTGACAAATTTAACAAGGAGTTGTCTACACAATTAAATAAAATTTAAGTGTCCGGTTATAAGCAATTCCAAATTAACAGATTTTTTACTAAATGCAGACAGACAGACTATATAGATTTAATATAAATCTATATAGTCTGTCTGTCTGCCTTTCTGTTTATTTTGACTAATCTCTGTAATAATATGATTATATTAATAATGTGTCTAATTACACTGTAAAATGAGCATACACACGACACCCATTACTACTGAACTGATGAAGTGAATCATGTAGGCAGTTTGGACTATTTCTAAATGAGGAAAATTATAACAATAGAGGTATCTTTCGGTATAAGTGAGATCATAATTAAATTGAACATAATTCAGATGTATATAAAGAGTGCGTTCGTAGTCCTTCACCAGTGCCAGCGTTAACTGTTGGTGATAACACCCCTGAAGTCCTGCTCGACTAGATACATTTCAACACTATGAACTTCAAGGTTAGTTTCAAATATTAATATTTTCAATATAGTAGCTATCAGATTAATACATAATATATACTTAAAGTTATTATGTTATTGAAACATATTTTAAACTAGCTCGTTATTCTTCCATCAATGACCTAATACGTCGGGGTGCCTGCTGTACTGCTATATCGCTAGTGCCGTGGAGATTAAGGCGACCGCTGGTGTGGGATACCACGTGTGTCGATACGTTGACTCCATCTCATCTCCCGGCGCTGCTGTGGCGGCCGGTGCTGCTGCTGCTCAGCAGGAGTGCTTCAAGCGCTGGAAATATGCTTGCATTGGTCAAGGATACATATTTTCTGCGTTTGCGGTTGAAAATCTGGGACACGTCGTCTGAAGCCTCTCGTGACAAGCGAGCTGGGGCTTTTCTTGCTCAGAGAATTAGCATTGCTATTCAACGTGGCAATGCTGCCAGCCTTCTTGGCACAATCCAGAGAGACACCGACTTGAGCCAAGTTTTCTTACTTTAATTAGTTTTAAGTACTGTTCCTTGTATATATAATTAAGTTTTTATTCAATAAATAGTGGTACTTATTTTTGTGGTTAAGTGTAAGTTGTAAGGGCTTATTAAAAGTTCGATACTTATTCGATGAACTAGCTGTGCCCCGCGATTTCACACGCGTAGGTTAAATTACAACTAAGATGAGGCGATGATCCACCACATACTGACTACTTGTGTATTTTCAGTGTTTCTGGTTGATAATGGCGGTGCTTGTCGTCGGAGCCAACTGTAAGTACCCCACGGCACTCTACCCGCCCGTGTTCCAGAATTACACTATCTGTAACATAGACACCGAATATTAATAAAATCACAATACCTATTATATGTATTAATATGCCCATGCCATCCCAGAATGGTCCCAGAGGTAAGCAGAGGTGTTGTAATAACGTGTCAGAAGATGATTCCATCGCCGTTTCTGGCACTACACATACGTCATCGAACAGACAAATGCAGGTTTGCTCGCGAAGTGTTCCTTCATCGTAAAACTTGGTGCAAAAAGATACCTAGTGATTGAGTTGTGTAGTCGATGTTCCAAACTCTCCGGTCCGTACCTATAAGATTTTCTAAAAACTACTGCAGCACGAGATATTGGGTTTTCCATCCGTAATTTCTCAGTAGCAGTCCGAAGTCTGGGATGAGTGCCCGGTTAATGGCAAACAGAGGGCCTAGTGCGAGTTTTCTTACAATCGCCGTCACAAGCCACCGCGTCGACGTAAACGCAGATTTGTATGGGCTCACAATAGTGTCATGTTTATTCCGACAGAGGTGCTGCTCCGATCCCATACAAATCTGCGTTAACTTTAACGTGGTGACTTGTGATGGCGGCAGTGAAAAACTCGCACTAGGCACTCAGGTCGACTGCTATTACTGGGGACTTTAAAAGCATGTCTGTAAAATCTGGGGAATAGTCCCCAAACGGGTAAGGGTAGGCAGAGTAGATATATTCATGCCTGTATAGGCATGAATATATTTAGCTATTTTGTTGTTTTGTTGTTATGAATATTCATGTTCATATATTTATTGGAATATAAATATAATTATAATTGCTACATAATAAATATAATTATAACAGCCGTGGTAGCCTTGGGGTTAGAGCAGTCGCCTGCTAAGCAAGCCAATCCCAGCGGGGCCTGTACCAATGAGGTTTTCTAAAAACTTATGTGCAGTGTTTTCACTCCGCGGCTTTACGGTGAAGGAAAACATCGTGAGGAAACCTGCATATGTATATAACTAACATGAAGCCTGTAAGGGCGCAGCAATGTGAGCCACTACTTACAATTCTATTATAATGTATTTTCTTGTATTTATTTCTATCATCTATCTACTTTATAAAATATAGCTGTGCCCCGCGGCTTCACCCGCGTAGATTTAGTTTCATCGTATTTGTCGCGGAACCTTAATTTTTTTAATAAATAAAAGTAGCCTAAGTTATCCTTGAAACATTAGCTACCTACCAGTAAAAGTCCCGTTAAAATCCGTCCAGCCGTTTTAGAGATTATCCGGAGCAAACAGACAGACAGAGAAAAATTTTAAAACTTGGTTTTTTTAGTCTCAGTAGCGTGTATACTTTCATATGGATTTAATGAAAAGCTGTAATTTTTGAATTACAAACAGACACTTCAATTGTATTTATCTGTATAGATATCTATCAATAAGTAATATTGTTACAGGTAAGCCGTGTCTGTCGATCTTTGGCATTTCAATCGGCTGCCCACCGCCGGTTTCTAACAACAACTATCATGGTCACTATTTCCATTCTGGCGGAGACGCTAGAAACATATATTTCGGAAACTCCGGAGGGAATAGCGACCCACCTCAAAGCGACCAGAAGAACTATTGAAAATCATAATGAAGTTTTGTATTTTGTTTGAAATCTATAAAAAATAAACAATTCTTTAATCCTATATTACATGTTGTTATTACAGTCACCGCAGTTATGTTATATAATGTACTCGCGAACGTCACGCGGTTTCCTGCGTAGTTCCCGTTCCCGTGGGAGTACGGGGATAAAATATTAGCCTATATTAATCAGTGATAACGGAGCATTCAAATAGTGAAAGATTTTTTCAAATCGGTCCGGTACTTTTTGAGCCAATTCATTACAAACATACATACATACAAATCTTTCCTCTTTATATATTAGTATTGATGGTTAATAGTCTTTGCCAATACATTTTTGAGAGACAACGGTACATAATACAATTATAATTAAACATTATTATACAGTTATGATTAAAGCTGCGTCGCATTTTATATATATGAAAAAGAAAATCTTTCTTTCTTTCTTTCTAATATGTAAAAAAACGTTGCACACAAAAAATGTTCAAAAGTTACTTCTAAGATAATCCAATTTCACTCCTCTATATAAAATCAATTAAACATCAACTTTTTGATAATGTACGTGCTGGAAAACCTATCAAATTATTATTATATATACACATTATTAATTCTACACGACTCATCTGCGTGTTTTTCATTGATTGAAATTAATTAATCCTGCATCCTCTCTGATAATAACTCTGATTCTCTTTTAATTTTCGTGTATGCGATCAAACCATTTAATTCATTACTCGGAATGACGTCGCAAATTTTATTCCTATATCGAGTAGTCAGAGATATTCGATTGTACGCTTAATCGAATTATGCATGAGTGGATGTATCGGTAGCGAACGAATCCATTTCATTAATATCGAATGTCAGCTCATGGAGATCTGTCATTTGATGCAGCATATAAAGATATCCTTTAAACCATACCACTTTTTATTTATTACTAACTGTGCCCCGCGGTTTCACCCGCGTAGATTTAGTTTCTTCCTTATTGTCGCGGAACCCTAATATTTTTAATAAATAAAAGTAGCTGATATAAGAATAGCTTATTGAAACATCAGCTACCTGCCAGTGAAAGTTAAAGTTAAGGTTAAAATCGGTCCAGCCGTTTCAGAGATTACCCGAAACAAACAGACAGAGAAACATTTTAAAACTTGGTTTTTTAGTGTCAGTAGCGTGTATGGCTGATCCTCGTTGAGATTAGCCGACGTAACCAAAATTCGGTAGGAGATCATTATTATTATTTATTGTCATAGAAATATTATTATTTCTATGACAACTAAGGTTTCTCAGCGTTGAACTCGTTAGTAGTAGTTATCGTAGCCAAGAGGGCGAGGCCACAGGTGAGAGCTAGTTGGCTTATAAACTAATTAAACATAGCTCATAGTTTGCCTTTGATTCCTAACGATATCAAGAATCTCAAACAAGGGAACTTGAATCAAAGATCAATTAAGCATTTTGAAGTCTTGCTTCCCTTGGATTGCTGTTCGATTGATTTAAACTTTATTAGATTGTTATTACTTTATCTATATCTATACAGATAAATAAAATTGAAGTATCTGTTTGTAATTCCAAACTAACAGCTTTTCACTAAATGCATATGAAAGTATACACGCAACTGACACTAAAAAACCAGGTTTTAAATTTTTTCTCTGTCTGTCTCTGTCATGGCTGGACCGATTTTAATGGGACTTTCACTGACAGGTAGCTGATGTTCCAAGGAGTAACTAAGGCTACTTTTATTTAAAAAACACATTTTTGGTTAAATCTACGCGGGTGAAACCGCAGGGCACAGCTAGTAAACAATATAAACACATAATAAAACTGGACAGTGATTTATCTTTATTAACCCAGCATGTATCCAATAATTCATATATAACTTATTTCAGCAGCAGTTGCGAGATGATTTTTCAAAGTTAAAAAGCAACAATAGAATGGGAGGAGTGAACCCGCCCTTAGGAACGTTACTCGTGGACCTATTATTATGATTTATACGAGTCGATGACTTGATGCTTTGCTTATAAATACGATGTGCGAAATAAAACTTCTCTCAGTCATACTTATCTTAATACAATAACTTTAGATCATTGATTTAACACATCGGGTATATGCATACGCATAAGTAGCTGTGCCCACGAATCCGTCACCACAGGATTTGCCTTATCTTTATATCTTGGGTAATTCTTACAATCTTCTTCTTATATATAAAAATGAATCCCCATTTACCTTGGTCACGGCATCACGCGTAAACGGCTGGGTGGATTTTAACGGGACTTTCACTGGCAGATAGCTGATGTTTCAGGGAGTGTTTAGGCTAATTTTATTAAAACAACAAATTTAAAAATAAGGGCTGCGGGACACCCATTAAATTAACTCTACGCGGGTGAAACCGCGGGGCACAGCTAGTATCTTTATAAATCATAGTCTTGTTTTGATGTTGCTTTGTTATTTTAAAGTTTCATTAACTAAACAACCAGGCATTTTGGTGTTGAGGTAGGCATAAAAAAACAAAAAAATATCGTTACCGACCGTAGGTATAGCCCAAGTGTTTTTGTAATAAAATCCAGGTTATAAATATAATGCAGTAATTATCAACATATTTATTATATTATAAGGATATAATTATATGTATTTATAATTATTACAAATCAGTGTTGTTGTCCTCAAAACATTTCATCGTTTTATTGAATAAAAATTTCAACTTACAATTTATAAAATATAAATATATAAATAATAATACATATGTGTATCTCATTGGCAATGTTTTTAATTCTGTATTTATCCGGTCAAAAAGTTAGATTTCCTTTCAAAACTATTCAGTATTATTTTTAAAGAGAGAGAGTTAAAGACTCAATATAAATAAGTGAGTACGTTACAGTAAGTTTTATAAATCCTCTCCAATTTTCTTGTTTACGAAATAGTCATTTCGCAACCGATCCCAGAATACCATACGTTCCTTTTCTGGTACATTCACCATCTTAAGGCGCTTACTCAGGTTCATAGCTCTGATATTGTTACTTTCAAGAGGTTCCCATTTAAGAGCTCCCAATATATCATCACTTACTTCGGGTGTTGGATTGCTGAAATTAAAATAGATATTACATACTTTTAGGTGATTTTTTTACACAGCTAAACTCATCATACACCGCTGCTTTACCCACGTGATATTAATCTATACAGATAAATAAAATTGAAGTGTCTGTTTGTAATTCCAAAATAACAGCTTTTCACTAAATGCATATGAAAGTAAACATTGAAAAAACCAAGCTTTCAATTTTTTTTCTGTGTGTCTGTCTGTCTGTTTGTTCCGGGTAATGTCTGAAACAGCTGGACCGATTTTAACGGGACTTTCACTGACAGGTAGCTGATGTTTCAAGGAGTAACTTAGGCTACTTTTATTTATCAAAATAATAGGGTTCCGCGACATGAAGCATGAATCTAAATATACGCGGGGCACAGCTAGTTCTAAATATTCATGGTAGACTCTCGTATGAGTGACTTCGAATATTACCTCCTACATACAAACAAACTGACCTACACATTGCACCTCTAAATTCTTAAAAATACGAACATGAGGAATGTTCGTATTTTTATTAAACATCATCTCCCTGGCCTTATCCCATGCATTGTTGGAGTCGGCACTTGATTCAACCCGATGTGGCTGATCACCTGATTTTTATACGAAGCGACTGCCATCTGACCTTCGCAACCAGATTATTTTTAGGCCTCCGACTCACCTGTAACGATTACCAAAGATGTTAAATTGGCAACCGGGACCGACGGCTTAACGTGGTCTCCGAGGCACAGAGGGAACTCGGGCGGTCACCCATCCAACTACTGGCTAGGCGTATGGTTGCTTAACTTCGCTGATCGAATGATATGCGCAATAGCAACTGTGCCACGAGCTCCTCATCGTATCTTTATTGACCATTTTTAAGATATTAGAATGTAAACATGTGCATCATGCAAAAACAATCCAATGCAATGTACCTCTTTTTAATATAAGTATAGATTTACCATCAACCAAAATTGGAAGAAAATTGAAAAATTTGTCCAATGTTAGTGAATATCTATTCAAATTAAAACAGAGTTATTAAACCAGAACAAGTGTCTCAACGATCTTCCAATTACACAAATACCCGATTAAGATAAAATTCCTATCTGGTTCAAATTCACCGTTTTGCTAACGAGCGTCTCTGCGGTATTACAAATATTTAATCGTCGTTAACCTTACCCGTACTTAGCAAAATTAGCGAATAACCTCGCAATCTTCCTAATGAACTGTCTTTCAGTCGACGCGCCGGGAGTATTGTACACATCGTTTACTGATTTACATCTGAATTGGTAGCAGATTTCGTCGCCTCGCGTCGCACCTGGCAGGCTTACATCAGCCAACGTAGACCTCCATGCGATATTCAAACAACCTTTAAAGGAGAATCTGTACAAATAAACGTTAGCGCACGCCACCGCGGCGTGTGATCTCGCTTGGCGGAGCACGGGATATATCACTTGGTCCGACAAGTACTTCCCGTAACGTCTAAAGCTCCGCTCCCCGATTGTCCCATTAACGAAATAGAAATCCATTATTTTTCGCCTTATCTCCTTATATCGGATCGATCCGTACTCGTCTTGCCTCCCTTCGAATGGTAATAAATACTGGAAGTTATAATTTAAATACTTGAGAAGTTTCCTGTTGTTTGCGAAACCTTTGAGTTTGTAAAGGGATTCTAAGCTGGTGTACCCGATCAATATTTCCACGTTGTTGTTCATCATTTTTCCATTATAAAAGTCCAAAGGGTGCTTATTCATAAAAGCATTTCGTTTCGAGTTCTCAACAGTGGGACCGAATGAATTTATTAATCTTTGACAATCTCTGATTTCAGTGCTGTCGAAAAGATCTCGAGAAGCCAATATCAGCTCCTTGGCGGAAACTTTACTGAGAATATCATACAATTTTGTTCTATTAAATTTTATAAAGGGTCCATTTATATTCCAATATAATTTGTTAGCAATCTCAAAGTGGTATTTTCTGTAGTCAGCTGGAGACAGTGCGCTACCACTTTGGACAATAATTCTTGAGTACAGATCGTCTGCGGCAGATGTGAATGGATACGATGCTACGATGGAAGCAGCTATCCCTGATCCCATCACAGTCACCTTGCTCGGGTTTCCATTAAATAATATAATATTACTTCTAATCCACCTCAGAGCTAGGATCATATCTTTAGCTCCCATGTTGCCAGCGGCGAAATGATCATCTGTGTTTAGAAAACCAAATACCGAGACACGAAAAGAGATTGTTACTACAATAAGCCCTTCGTCTATGAAGAAGTCAGGTCCATGGTGAGCAGAATGTTCATTAAACCACACGAGGACTGGGTAGACATTCTCATCATCATCAGTCCACGGCATGTACACGGATAGGTAGAGGCAATCTTCGCTGGATGCAGTAGCACAGGTATCATGGTATACATTGCTATAATTGTGTGTTGTCTCATTACCTAAAGACATTGCTATAGGTGGCTGTGAAAATAAATAAAACACTGTTATTTAGAATGTCGACTACGTTTACGTTAAAAATAACGATGATAGCAGCTGTTTATCGAGCGGTTCTATTGATCTCACTACGTAAGGGTTGCGTTGATGTGCCAGTGAATTTTAGGTTAATTTTGCTCAAGTCTAGAGATTACGCGTGATCAATGGAATCTTAACGATAGCAACTTACAAAATTATAGGGCACAAAGGTGGGACTACAGGTAGTCAGAATAATTTTACAAAAATAATGGCATAGTCCATCTATCTAATTACTTTAAACGAGCAATATACACAAGATAAATTATCTGAATCTCGAACACGGCTCCAACGATTTCCATGAAATTTGGTATGCAGTTTTCGGGGGTGATAAATCGATTTAGCTAGATTTCATTATAGAAAACGTTAAAAGATAACGTGCAAAGTTCGGTCTTTCAGGTATTTTTATTTTAATCACTATCAACAATTTTCGGGTTAATTTATGTCCTAACTCACAAATAACCTAATTTTCTATTGGTAATTTATTTTTGAAAAAGATCCAGACATTACTTCTAGATAATTTCCTCACAAATTTTACCACTTTGTAATATTCAGTATCGATATAGATATCAGAAGATGTTTGTCTACAGCTCATAGTCATCAATATAAACTTATAATACCTTAAATCTTAAACTTCCGAGAGGAGGCTCAGCATATGGTATCTTATGAAAGGCAGCGTAAGGCTTATTTCCCAGTATTGTGAAACATTTTCGGCCAATAATTTCACTGCCATTAGTATTCAGAGTCACGAAATTAGCACTTAAACTGGTCGCAATACAAGATAAGATAACGTGAGTATAAATAAACTTATTTGAACACCAAAATGTATTCATATTCATTATTCACGTATGGTTTCGTAGAAGTGACTATGTAATACTATTATGTCACATTAATTATTAGAGGCAAATGCTAGAAGTACACGTCACATGTCGGCTTTGAAAACAATTTAATAGTCGTGAAATGTTATAAAACTCAGGTGCATGTACCAATAGTAGATTGGCTTTCTTTTACTACACAAGGCTCTTCTTATCTTATCTTATATGCCTAAGATAATCCTTTTTTTAAAAGCAGTTCCAGCCCTTTTTGTGATATCAATTCCAGGATGGACTCAAATTAAGAGTATTTTTCTATTTTTGAACAAAAAATTGTCGGTAGGCAAGGATCAGGGGGCCTACTATCATCAGTTTAAGCAGAGCGTATTAAGAACTTCTGAGCTGTGACGTTTGATTTTGGTACTGTAAAATTCACATTCTAAGCTAAGAAGTTCAAGTGTGCTAAAAGGATCATAGTTGGCCCCCAGTAACAGGTCATTTCAAACAAAGAGATCAAGATTATGTTCATTTTTCTATTTTAAATAATTTACATACAATTTGGGACAAGTTTTCTACCTTTAATTAGTTTTAAGTACTGTTCCTTGTATATATTATTAAGTTTTATCAAATAAACAATTTACATACATAATAAATACACGCATATGCTCACGCCGCGTAAATTCCCCGAAGGGATAGGGGCAGAGGTGTTGTAATAACAAATATTTTTATAGCACATTCATTCCATTTAAAACAAATACTAGAATCTCCTTAGTAGGTAAAAGACGATTTAAATTTCAAGAAGATCGTCAATAATTTAAGCGTCGCGCTTGAGAAGGCCAATTTCCGAAATATATGTCTCGAGCGTCTCCGCCAGAATGGAAATAGTGACCGTAGTAATTGTTGTTAACAGCCGGCTTAGAGCAGCCGATTGACAGGCCAAGGAACGACAGACACGGCTTACCTGTAACAATATGCAAAAATATGTAAAAAAATGCGCAATGTATGAACCGCCTTCAGCCAATCAAAAGAGTAAATTAAGATTTGAACATAACTTTGAAAACAAAAACGATTCCTGATTGTGTGAATCAATATTTTTGTAAATCGACATGACATACAAAACAAAGCTTAAGTTAACTTGAGCTTAGGACTAAGTTAAGATTTAACATACTCGAGATTTCAATTTATTTTCTTCAGGGGTTTAATTTATAGCAAAAATTCTTTTTGAAGAACATTTAATATCTTAACGGCCTAAATATCTTAATTTCCTAGTAGGGTGTACGAACCATCCAGTCGGTCACTCATCTCCCTAGCCTTATTCCATGTATTTGGGGTCGGCACTTGATTCAACCCGATGTGGCTGATCACCTGATTTTTATACGAAGCGACTGCCATCTGACCTTCGCAACCGCTTTTTCGAGGAAAATCGGCAATCTGGGTTAAACCAGTTGTCAGACTTTCTTAGGCCTCTGACCTGTAACGATTGCCAAAGATGTTAAATTGGCAACCGGGACCGACGGCTTAACGTGCTGTCCGAGGCACGGAGGGAAATCCCGCAGTCACCCATCCAACTACTGACTAGGCGAATGGTTGCTTAACTTCGCTGATCGAATCATATGCGCAATAGCAACTGTGCCACGAGCTGCTCCTTTTTTTTTTTTTTATTGACGAGGGTGAAACTTTCAAAAGGTCCCCGACCGCCCTGGGAGGGGCAGATCGGGGTATGTGGGATTTTTACCACACTAAAACCCCCCCGGTGGCCATCCTCAGTGCTCAGGGGGCCTCCGGGTACTCTGATAGATCGCACCGGTATCCCCCCACACTTTGCCGGGGCACATCCCCGGGGCAGCTGTATCGCCGCCCCTGAAGACCTCGCTGTGCAAGGCAGCGCGAGCCACATCGCGCTGCCACCTTCCCGGGCCCGCGGCTCGGTGGTCAAAGCTCCCACCCCGACCACCGCCAGCACCCTCCGGCCCCCTTTTAGTCGCCTCTTACGACAGGCAGGGGATACCATAGCCATATTCTTAGACCCTGGCTATTGGGTGGGCCACAAGCTGCTCCTGTCCTAACCATCCAGTCGGTCACTACGGCTGTTTATTTGGTAATTTTTTAAACATAATTCCCTTTATTACAAAGCCATGAATATTATTGGATTAGGAGATGTTTTGTATTAAGAAATTATGTCACATTGAACAAAATTGTATGGGATCATAGAAAACGTAGGGTAATTAGTTTAGAATTGATAGTTTTGATGAATGCTGATGTATTTTTAATAATATAAGGTAGCGAGCGGGTAGAGTGACGTGGGGTACTTACAGTTGGCTCCAACGACAAGCACCGCCATTATCAACCAGAGACACTGAAAATATACAAGCAGTCAGTATGTGGTGGATCATCGCCGCTCCACGGAGAGAGTAAGGTATCATATTGACGCCAGTGGACCTTTACATTGTACATTTAACACAAGATGGGCAGAAATCTAAGATAATGATCTGCTAACCGTATTTCGGTCACAGTGGCTAATCTCAATAGAGATTAGCCGTCTGCACAGGAGATAGTGTGTGAGCAAACACAGGTGCACTCTTTATTCGCTCATTCTCGTATTCCGATGAGACGGCAATCCAACACGACCGGAGAGAGAACAGGGGGCCAACCAACATCGTTTAAGCAGCACGTATTAAGAACTTCTCAGATTCGGGTTCTTAATACATTCTGCTTAAACCGATGATGGTAGGCCCCCAGGTGCTTTCCGAGTCACAGAGGTGTAAACACCGCCAATTTCCAAACTCCGAGCATTTATCATATACGATATCAAACACCCTATTTTTTAATTTAATTTAAATAATTTTTTTCGGTATAACTCGTGATAGTTACATTGGATGTCTGTCGAAATCACATAAGTTACAATGTCTTTAAATCCATATCGTTTACTAAACAGTCTTTGTCTTTAAATCCATTATTAAACATTCATGTTACTCTAAATATATTTCAGTCGATGTTACTTGCAGAAATATTACTGTTGAATTAAAAATAACAAAACAAATTGTAAGCATATTGCAAAATGAGCTTTGAAAGACTAACCTTAAAGTTCATAGTGTTGAAGTGTGTCGAGAAAGTGTAGTGAAGGGCCGCAGCAGGACTTCAGGGGTGCTATCACCAACAGTTAACTCTCGCAATGGTGAGGGACTCATGCCTCCACTCCTTATATACATCTCAATAATTGTGTCTATTTTAATTATAATCGTGTATACAGGCTGTGGACATTTTAGGCGCATATTTTTAGTTAGTTTGTGCTTCTTATCAATTTAAAAATACATATTAAAAAAAACCCAAAACGTTTTAAAAAAAAATTGTCACACAAATGCTCGCGCCTATATTCCCCGAGGGGGTAGAGGTGTTGTAATCACAAGACCCACGTTTCACCGAAGATGATTAATTGCAAACGTGAATCTATCGCCCTCTCAGGCACTATACATACGACATGTGCCGGTTTCCTCATGATGTTTTCCTTCACCGCAAAGCACGTGGTGTGAAATCACTGTACAACGTTTTTTTAGGAACTCATTGGTACAGGCCCCGCTGGGATGCGAACTTGCGTCGCTTGCGTAGCAGGTGACTGCTCAATACTAAAGGTCACCACGGCTCTTTAAAAAAATTGTCGTCCATTTTATTTATTTTTGGGGTAGTTTTAAATTTTGAATTTCATTTCTACAACAACAAGCTGTCCATTGTCATATGTTCCAGACATCATCCAATAAACATTATATCATTAATATATCCTTAAATAATATGTACCTAAGTAAGTAAGAAAAAACTAATGGAGTTTTGTGATATTTCAAAATTTATATATACCTACCGATACCCTGTGCGAAAAATTTACGCCAAAAAATTCACGCAAGTACACTCTGTATAGCCTGGCTGATTCATTGAATATACTTATAATATATTGTTATGCATTTATATATTTCCTTATTCGGAATTAGTTAACAGGATAGTAATCATTTAATAAATTTTTCAAGCAGCCTACATAATGGTTAATTACTTCGTCAGTTTAAAATTCGACACAAGTTTATATCAATACTAGCGGACGTCACGCGGTTTCACCCGCGTAGTTCCACTTCCCATGGGAGTATGGTGATAAAATATAGCCTTTGTTATGCGCTGATGATGTAGCTATCCATTGCTGAAGGAATTTTCAAGATCGGTCAAGTAGTTACGGAACCTATTCAACAAACAAAAAACAATCAAATCTTTCTTCTTTACGATATTAGTGTAGATATTTATTTGAAACTTAGGATTAACAATAAAACTTAATTTTATAAATAAAAGTTAATAAAAAATATTTGGTCTTTAAAAATAAACAAATTCGTTTCACAGATCAGCTAGAACAAACAGACAGACAAACAGTCACAGCTACAAATTTAATTGTTTATTAATGTAAGTAAGCATCTATCGTATAATATGTATTATGTACCTTTAATAATGCATTTAGTGAAGGAATTCACGCCATCCCACGAGGGAACCCTTCGCGGAAGGGTTAAGCAGAGGTGTTTTATCAACAACACCCAGATTTTACCGAATATGATTAAGTGCCGACGTGGCAGAGAGTGAGTCCATCGCCGTCTCAGGAGGTTGTTCCAATAATCCCCATTAATAGGGAATTGTGGAAAAAAAGTTCAAAAATCCCCATAGCGAACGAAAGTAGCTCTGAATGGGGATTTGTGAACACATTTTCGACAAATCCCTATAAGAATCACGAAGCATGTTTTTTTTCCAATTGATGGGAACTTTCAATGGGGATTATTAGAACAACCCGTCTCAGGCACTATATATATATCTTTGAATTACTTCGCAGACATATGCAGGTTCCCTCGCGATGTTTTTCTTATCGTAAAGCACCGTAAACAGAGTTTAACTCCTACATGTTCTGAGTCGAAAAAAATTACACTTTAAAAATATCCGCCCTGTCTGGATCCTATTATAGTATAGAAATTATAGAAAAATGTTTGCCACAAAAACTGACGTGGACTTCTCTCCCTGTTGTAAAAAGATTATAATTGATAACCGTTCAATCACCGTGTGTACGTTACACATCAGTTACAGTTGATAATTCATTGAGGATACATAGATATGAACACCTCGTTCTTTATACACTATGTATAAAAGTTATATTTCCGCTTTTTATGTATTTTTCTACATACTAATAGTGAACAGTGAAAATCCACAAATACAAACAACAGATGGGCTGCTATCGGGGAAAGTGTTGAAAACTCTGTATAAGAACAATGAGTATTATGCATTTATGGGTATACCATACGCTGTGCCGCCGGTAAAGGAATTAAGATTTGCGGTAAGTCTTTCATAGCTGCATATTTTGAAATCAATTGTCAAAAGTATAGTACATTAACATAAATTGATAAAGCAAAGATAAGTATGAAGTTATTAGTTAACAAATTAATTAGATACTTTATTTTATTACACAAAAAAACGCTTAAAGGGACCGCGTAAATGGTCGAATCAGATACGCTGGATATATCAGGCAATGGTCCTAACAGACAAAAAGGAAAAAAAACTTAATGTAAGACTAATATTAGAATAAGCATTAGTAATGTAGAATGAAAGAAGAAATAAAGAGAGACATTTTACGATTTCTGATAAATTTTCAGGCACCCATACCAGTCGAACCATGGGAAGGAGTGCTGAAGGCTAATGCTGAAAAGCCAGCATGTGTTCAATTCAACAACAACATCAATAAGGGCCAGCCTCATGGAGTGTACGGATCAGAAGATTGCCTTTACTTAGACATATTCACTCCAGCACTTGATGACAAACAGCGAACAGTATTCGTTTTCATTTACAATGAACACATGAAAGAATCTTACAATAAAACCAAAGACTATGCTCCTGACTTCTTTATTGAAGAAGATGTTGTATTTGTTACTATCAGTCATAGACTATCAACATTCGGATTTTTGTCTTTTGAAGACGAAACCTTGCCTGGGAATTCAGGCTTGAAGGATATCGTTCTGGGTTTGAAATGGGTCAAGAAAAACGTACACCGTTTTGGCGGTGATCCTAGTAAAATAACGTTAATGGGCAGCCAAGGTGGGGCTGCTGCAGTCGACTTACTAATACATTCTTCTGAAAAGGATCTATTCAGAGCAGCTATCTTACAAAGTGGAGTATCATGGACATCTGCTTATTTACAGGAAGACGTAAAAGACAGGGCTTACCGTTTAGCAAACAAGATAGAACGACCAGCCAGCAGTGACAGTATGCTCTTAAAGGAACTAATCGAAGCTCCGGTAGCAGATATTGTAGCTAAAGATTTGCATGCGTCGCCTAACGATTACTTCAAATCAACTCAAAGAAGCGCCGTTGCTTTTGGTCCTATCGTTGAAAAAGACCCTAAAGGAGTTATCGTCGAGTATCCAGAAGATACTGAGCTGAAAATAAACATTCCAATTTTGATGGGATTTAATTCACGTGAAGGCTTAGAGGCTTCATTCCAGTATCTCTTAGAGCCAAGATTCGTGGGTTTCTTAAACAAAGATTTTCCTTTTTTGTTGCCCCTTCGGTTGAAATTCAGGTTTGACCCTGTCGAAGACTCTTACTACAAAGCTATAGAAGAAATAAAACAATATTACTTCAATGGAGGGAATATAAAAATTAGACACATTCCTGAGCTAATCACTTATATGGGCGATGTTTTCATAGGTTATGCTGCTGAACATGTAGCAAGGAAATATGCAAATGTATCAGCTAGTTCCGTTTACTACTACCACTTTGACTACACTAGTGACTTAAGTTGGAATAAAAACTTCATTGTGGAAAACTCCAAGTCAATAGACGGCACGTGGGGCGCCGCCACGGGGGATGAGTTGTGCTATTTATTCAAATGCCCCCAGTTAAAGAAGCAATATTTAAAACATGATAAATCGAACTCTCAAGAAAGAAATATTCAGAAGAAATTGGTGAGAATGTGGACTAACTTTGCTAAATATGGGTAGGTTCTTATAATTTATTTAATACATTACTAAGATCTGAAATAATTCTACATTTAAGGTTCAGTAGAGCAAACATTCTAGCTTTATTAATTCTTAAAAGACATCAAAATTGAAAATATCCATAGAAGTAGAAGATGACTGTAGTAAATGTATACTTCCCGTATGCTCATCAACAGTTCAAAGAAGTTGCACATGGTCTGGTGGAAGCCTCTCGTGACCAAACCGAGGGCTTTTCTCACTTAGAGAATCACCATTACTATAAAGTGGGAATGCTGTCAGCCTTCTTGGCACAATCACGAGAGACACCGATTTGTCCCTGGTATTCTACTTGTCTTGTGTACTTTTACTTTTTTACATGTACTGTTCCATTGTATATATAATTAAGTTTTTATTCATTAAGTTTCTAATTACCTATAATAATGAAAATATAAACTATGTTCTAGAAACCCAACGCCAGCAGATGATGACCTGCTCCAAGGTTTAAGATGGCCAGCTTTCAACCTAGAAACTAAAGAGCATCTCCACATTGGCGAAGAAATACAAGTAAAATCAGAATTAAACAAGGAACGATTTGAATTCTGGGAGACTATGCTCAGGAAATGGGAACAGCAGGCCGAGAATGGAGTTATTAAGGAATCCATGAATAATAAAAGGGATGAACTATAAAAAGCAACGATGTTTCATTATTCATCACCACTATTACATTGTTTGAATAAGTTATTTACTTGGAATTGGAAATGTCGGTAAATAAATTGATGCAGAAAAAATATTTGATGGGAGATTTTATCCCCATACAGACAAAAAAATTACTATAGTACATGAACAACTGTGACTATTTTATACTAGCTTCCATCCGCAGCTTTGCTTGCGTGGACGTAAGATTTTCTGATTCAAATTCCATACCCCCTTAACGAAGCAATTTTTGCAACTCCTTTCTTAATTGATATGTACCTACACTTCACAAAGAACTCGCCCTCCAAGTAACATGTCCCATGGACCAGCAGTTTTATCTGGACTTTTAATTTTACATGTTTATTATTATATCAACTCATAATTTTCCTGACGAATAAGTTACTGATATAAAAACTGATCGAACAATCGAGTTGGTAACTAGAAGTTTTTTGGAAACATGTGGAAACCAAACTTTAAGTTACATTTTTGAATAGACTCATAAATATCCTACAGCTTAACTGACAGCAGCAACCGGAATAATTATCTCGAATCGCTAAGCGTTTAATACACGGAGTTATCATTATCACAACTGATAATGATACACAGAAACCCACATAGATTACCGGCATTGGAACACGTCAGTTTTCAATATATTAATAATTATAGCAAAGTGCAGTGTAAACAATTTTAACTATCAACATGGGGGGAGTGAAGGCGAGTGGGTTGTTTAGTGTGCTAATTATATTTACGTGTTTAGTTATTATAAATGGTGATGTAATAGTTAATACAGCTGATGGGAAAGTTGCCGGTGTGGAAGTTGTGTCAATCCTTCCAAATGAGAAGTACTACTCATTTATGGGCATACCCTATGGGAAAGCCCCAGTTGAAGACCTACAGTTCATGGTAAGAGTTGTGTTCGCACTTAATATTTCATCATCTTCCTACCCTTATCCCGTGTTATATGTGATCGGCGCGATGTGCCTTTGTCTTCCATTTCTCTCTATCTGCCATCTCTGTAATCACTCGTTTTTCTCTTTGATTTATCTTTATCAGACATCTCTCATACCTTTTGTGACTGTGCATTGTGCTACTCTTCCGTTTACAACTTTCTATTAAGTGTCTGTATAAACATGAGACCAGCAGTTTATGCGTTACTGTACAAACATTCTGTAATTGCAGGCTCCAGAGCCTCACCCCGGATGGGATGATGTTCTCGAAGCGAAGAAGGAGCCGCTGCCTTGTACACAATTCAACCTTCCTATCAGACGCATCAAGGAGTACGGCCCCTGTGGCGTTGAAGATTGCCTTCACCTCAGCGTTCACACTCCCAAACTACCAACCGACAAAGACTTAGAATTTCCCGTCATTGTTCACCTTTACAACGAACAATTTAAACTTACATTCAATGGCTCTAAGGATTACGGACCCGATTTCTTCATGAAAGAAGATGTTGTATTAGTCACAATAAGTCACAGAATCGGTTCTCTTGGATTTCTATCGTTTGAAGATGATCTGTTTCCCGGAAACAATGGCCTGAGAGATATAATCCTGGCTTTGAAGTGGATTCAGTTAAACATACATAATTTTGGTGGAGATCCGTACAAGGTAACTTTGATGGGTTCTGACGGTGGCGCTGCCATTGCTGATTTATTGATGTATTCACCAAAAGCCAAGGGACTGTTCCACAGTGTAATAATGCAGAGTAGCACCTCCTGGAACTCAATGTATTTAAACGTGAAAGGTCGCGATAGAGCTGAAAACTTAGCAAAAACTCTTGAAATAATGTATGGTTCCAGCACACTACTGAAAAAAGAATTAGGCAGATTGTCTCCGATTGAAATCGCGGAATCTGATTGGGTGTCGGTTAATGCTGATGAAGCTAGGGCCAGGCAAGTATCAGCGTTGCCTTTTGGGCCTATAGTTGAACATGAACACCCCGATGCGATCCTAACACGGCGCCCAGAGGACGGACCCATCAACATCGACACACCTGTCATGATTGGCTACAACTCAAGGGAAGGAATTGAAATGTCTGAACGTATTCTACGCAAACCACAATACCTCACATTTGTTGACAGAGACTTTCTTGTAATATTCCCAATCAGAGTTGACTATCATTTTAAGATAAACAGCAATATATACAGAAAGGCAATTGAAGAAATCAAGGAGTTTTACTTTGATGAAGGTTATGTCAAAGTGAGTAAGCCTGGAGAATATATAACATACATCGGTGATGTTTTGACTTTCTACCCTATTGACTATACAGTTAGGAAGTATGTGAATGAGTCCAGTGCTCCGGTTTACTACTACAACTTTGACTTTAGCGGTGATCTGAATCATAGGAAACAAATTGCCATGCAAGACGCCATGACCAACGATGGTACGTGGGGTGCCACGACTGGTGATGAGCTTTGTTATTTGTTCGTATGTAAGAGATTGAAGAAAGCATACAATAAGGTACTGGCTGATGAGGAGTCCGAGGAATTGAAAGTCATAAGAAATATGGTAAAGATGTGGACTAACTTCGCCAAGACTGGGTATGTTTCTTAATCGAATTCTAAAATCAACGTTTATAATTTTTTTCTTATATAGTGTGATGTAAACTGCCTCAAATGTATCTCCCCTCAATATTTACCATAGTTGCCCGTATGAGATGGCCGTGTCACCGTGTTTGAGACGTTCATCATTTATACATACAACTTAATTTAAGCTTGTATTCTTACTTAATTTTGGTGTAAATAAAAAAAATATATATTTAGAGCTTAAACCAACAAAATTAACCAATAAATTAACATACTTAACCGTTTTTGTAGTTGTGTTTAAATTTGGTTAGTATGTGCTTTTCTATGTCTTACTCAGAGCCCCAAATCTAAGCTAAATTTATGTCTCTCGCAGTAACCCAACGCCTCCTGGGAGCGAGTTCACCTGGACCCCAGCTACGAAGGAGAACAAGGAATATCTGGTGATCAACGAAGAGTTGCAGATGAAGAATAAACTCCACGAGGACAGAGTCCAGTTCTGGGATGAATTCCTTAAGAGATACCAGGCCATGGCAGTTGACGGGGTTATTAACGATGTCAAAGATGAATTATAAGCAATTTTAATTTTTTTTTGTTTTTTTTATTTGAGTCGTGTCTACTAACAATTTTTATTTATCCACCTGATGGAACATCTCTAAAATATAATATATTTTGTAGTAGCTTTCAATCGCATGGTACATAGGTTTTTGGTATATCCGACAAGAACCTAACAATTTTCGAGTCCGAGTAATTTTTGCGATTCATGATATTAGTAGAACATACCTTCTTCCTTTGAAAACCTTAAAAAAGAATTGTAACTCCATTATTATAAAACACGGTTTATAATACTAGAACAAACTTGGGCTAAAGCTATGGCCATTCCCATTAAAACCCATATTCAAAAAGCGATAGAACAACTATTAACCAAAGGGTTATCTTAGGCGACGATTTCTAATAAAGGGGAACTAAATATAAAACAAGGAGTAATTTTAATAAAGGTTCAATTGCAAGTAAAACTATACGAATAATACTTTGTTACATCGAGTATTCTCAATTCAACCTTACTACCATAACATAGGAATATTATACTTTATACTATTATAGCTTAGAGTGTCCGAGTTCACGTGAGCGAATGTTAATTAATTTCATTCAAAATTATAATTTCAAATGTTCATTCAGGTGAAATTTATCTACTATAGGTTTAACACATTCTGAAATAGTATGCCTGTACTCTACGTGTACTTATACTACACGCACATTTCACTAGTTGA
Organism: Watsonalla cultraria; assembly: GCA_964035505.1. NCBI lineage: Eukaryota > Metazoa > Arthropoda > Insecta > Lepidoptera > Drepanidae > Watsonalla > Watsonalla cultraria. The sequence continues at coordinate 7,663,693 of OZ037728.1, forward strand.
TTTCAAATCCCATGTAATAGGGAGCGAGAGAGTAAAATTTATAGAAATAGTAAAACACATTTCTTTTAAAATTTGACATCAATATTTACTTTTCCAATTTATCCAAGTAATAAACATCGCCTCGGACCAATAATACTGTAAGTATCTTGATTATGGGCTCTAGATAAGTAAAGTACACGTATACATACGATATCTATTAAACCCTACCACTGCATTATTAGACGCACAACGATTGTTGAGTGTAACATCACTCAACAATCTAATGTAATAGATACACAAAAATGGCAATCAAAATTGGTTTAATATTTCTAATAACAATAGTTTTACAACAGAACTGTATCTGTGACGATGCCAGGACGGTTAAGGTCGAGCTAACCCAAGGTGTGCTTCAAGGGAAAACTGAAAAGAGTTATTTCAAACACAGTGATTACTATACATTCCTCGGTGTGCCGTATGCAGAACCACCTCTTGGTAAACTGAGGTTTCAGGTTAGTACCCCATCTGCTTTATCGACCAAGTCTTGCTCGAATTGTTTGTTCACAAAGTAGGTAAACTATAAAATTAATCTAAAACCTGCATAGTACTGACGTAAAATAAAATAATTAAAGCACTATTCCATTATGAGCCATTAACCCCATCAAATTTGTTGTATCAAAAATCTAAACTATTTAATCTGAAACAATTATATATATTCAGTACCTGCGTCCTCATAAAGAAAATAACAACAAACTCCGTCAAGTCAAATATTAAGTTACCTAAGAAGTTATATACACATAACCTTAGGAGTAAGCATAAGTTAAATCTCGGCAACGACTATCGAACCAATTACGGTAAAAAAACCATATTATTTGAGGGAGTACAGCTGTATAACAAATTACCAAACGACGTTAAGGAGTGTAACAGTATCCCATTATTCAAAAGTAGACTTAAGAAACATGTATACACGATATAGACTTATTGTAAATCAGAGCACTTATTTGTATATATTACTACCTAAATATTAAGAATTCTTTCTGTATCTCATTGTAAGTGAACTTGTTAGTTTTTATGAGAATAAATTCTTTAAACCTAAACCTATTTATTTATAAAAGGCAAAAATATCTATTATTTTATCCTTATAATGTACATAATTATAATTAATAAAATCTATTTATTCATTTGTAATGCATTAAATATAGCATGAAACCATGAAAATTATTTTGCCTCTGAATATACCGATATTAGTATCAATTATGGCCCGAATATTGACCCGAGTTGCGGATAATGAAGTTAACCTTTTAAAATTGAAGGAAGCCATAAATTAACATTATCAATGAATTATTCCAGCCCCCGGCGGCACACGGCGGGTGGAGTGACACGTACGAAGCCTATGACAACAAGCCAACGTGTTTGCAGTTCAGCTCCAGAATGCGAAATCATGAGCCCTTCGGGATATCGGGTTCGGAGGACTGTCTTTACCTAAGCGTATTCACACCAAGTTTCAAAGGCTCCGCACCTGTCATCGTTTTCGATTACAATGACAGCTTCCGAACAGGGTTCAATGGCACCCAGACATATAGCCCTGAATTCTTCGTAGAAGAAGACGTGATAGTCGTCACCATAAGTCATAGACTCGGCCTATTTGGATACATAACTACCGGAGATGACGTCATGCCAGGCAATTTAGGCTTAAGAGACTACATTCTTGGACTTCAATGGATAAAGGAAAATATACAACATTTCGGTGGTGATCCTGAACGTGTCACGTTAATGGGAAATAGCGCTGGTGCAGCCTTAGTGGAAATTCTCCTTTATTCAGAAAAAGCCAAAGGACTATTCCATGCTGCTATAATGCAAAGTGGATCTATAATGGAACCGGGATATTTCTATTTTGAAGAGACGAAATCAAAGGCATTTCTTCTTGGAGAAGAATTTGACATTAAAACTGATGATAGTAAAGCTTTATTGGAAGGGTTACAGAAGATTGACGCACAAGTATTACTTGAAAAAGAGGTATCTGTTCTAAAAGATACACATGAAATTAAACGACAAAGAAACGGTATGCCTTTTACACCTATCGTGGAACATAACGACGATGGAGTACTAACATTCCTCCCAGAAAACGGAAGGATAGTCAACGACGTCCCAGTTTTGATAGGATTTAACTCCAGAGAGGGGCTTGACTTAGCCTCGCGTTTTATAATACGCCCCGAATGGCTACCTAAAACTATAGACGAAAACGTAGTTCATTTTCCAATCAGAACTTCGTATAGATTCGATCCTGAGAGCAAAGTATATAAAGAAGCCACGAAAGAGATATTAAACTTCTACTTCAAGGATAAGTCCATACACTTCGCCAATTTGCAGGAATATGCTGTGTATGCTGCTGATGTTGTTCAGAACTATGCACTTGTCCATGCTGTGAAGAAACTAAAAGCTGAATTAGAATCTCCGATTTACCAATATCTGTTTGACTTTAGAGGAGAGCTGAATGAGAACAGTAATAACATAATGAATGCTGCTAGGTATAATATCGGTCTCTATGGAGCTACAATAGTGGATGAACTTTGCTACTTGCATTTGTGTAATCGTATTAGAAAGAACTACGAAGATCAAAGTAAGCTGGTGAGCGAGCAAGCAGAGTTTAAAGTACTGAAAAGTATGGTGCGCATGTGGACTAACTTTGCTAAAGCGGGGTGAGTCTTAGTTGTTATTAAATATTGGTTTACTTTAAGACTTTTAACCTAGGCGTGGTGCCCGAGTGCTTTGAGAAGTCGCCTGTTCGGAGAAAGAAAATAACATGAGAAGACATAATTATATATAGAGCCTAGAAGGCGATGGACTCAATATCTGTCACGTCGGCACTTAATCATCTTCGGTGAAACACCTCTGCTTACTCCTTCAGGGTGACGTGAGCATATTTTTATGTAACTCTCAACCTATCGTAGTTTATAAAGAACTGGAATAGAACTTGTTTGACTTTCAGTTCACAGTTCAATTTGACTTGTGATCAAAGATTCCAGGACGTAATGTCACGACACTGTGCTGGTAGATGTTCGAACCTTATACTGGCAGCAACTAATGTTTTGCACGCTTTCACATTATGCCAAATAGTCGCTTACCATCACGCTGTGAGCTCGGTTACCCCCTTTGTTTTTGTATAGCATAGGTAATTGTGTACATTAGGTAGTTTTGCACTTACACCATTTGATAGTTTGCAACATTAATTAGCTCGTTTGCTTTCCGGAGACAGTTTCGAATGAGGTTAAAACTGTTAAAACTTTTACAACACAACTCAGTGCTGGGGAGAGTTTCATTCATTATGCTTTGAAACCTTTTGCGGCTTCATTTAAACAAAGAAGTAAATTAAATTAAATTAATATTTGTTCACAGACACATTACTTATAGCATAATATAGTAGGTACACTACAAATAATGGGAAAGTGTCTCAGTTTGCTATGTAAAGTACGGTTTGGTTTCACGGTTTAGCCGCTGACTGAAAATCTGTGTCTTTCGAGATCATGCCAAGCAAGCTGGCATAATTACCACGTTTAAAAGAAATTCTGATTCTCTGAGCGAGAAAAGCACCAGTTCACTTGTCACTAGAGCCTTCTACCTGATGTGCAACCAACGTTTTATTTTATTAAATAATCGTAATCTTTTAATTTTTCAGAAATCCCACTCCTTCAGAGAGCAAGGATGGCCTGTTGAAAGTAACTTGGAAACCCGTGGATAGGAATAGTGACAATACAGCTTATTTGCACATCACTAAGAAGTCATCAATGAAGCTGAACCCCTTGGGGGAGCGCGCTCAATTCTGGGACCAGTTTTTGGACAAATACTCCAAGTTGGCGGTCGATGGTGTGGTCACATCGGTTGAGGAACCGAGGGACGAATTGTAAAAAAAAGATTTGCGTAGATAACAAATTAAAATGTTTAATATAACAATCTTATTGTAAGTAAATTTATACAAATGGTGTATCCCTACGGGTGCCGTCACGAATTAAAATAGTGAGAATAACTGCGCATGTATTTGTTTGCGATCGCTCCATCCAAGACTGACCCAAAAAATACTACGGCACATTCAAGGCCAGCGCTCCTAACTAGTGACGGCAGCTGTATTAACATGAAACAAATTGTTTCAAAATATCTTTCAAATTCCTAATAAATAGGTGACTTAAAAAGTCATCAACACTCGTAATTTACATCAAACTGCTAACCAAAGTGTCCGAAGTTTTTATTACTTCTTAAGAAGTATACTGACCGCCCAAGCACCTGATAGTAAAAAAAATATGTGACTTCACTGAACTAGCTGGCGTGGCAAGATGCTTCCAAGGACAGAACACAAAATAAAATAAAAAGCTGCTTAAACGATTATAGTTGGCCCAGCTGACTAAACAGGCAGAACGTATGCGTATTAAGAACTTCTGATCTTTGACGTTTCAGCTTCAGCAGCCGTAAAATTAAAAGTCAAAGCAAAGAAGTTCTTAATATGCGCTGTTGAAACGATCATAGTTAGCTACCTGGTTAAGGATAGAGAGCTCCAAAGTCAGTTGAAATGCCTCTTGAAGTTTACATTTTATGCACATTGTAGAACTTAGTTCAGTTCAACAGGTTGTAGCATAGTTCGGGTGCCTCGGCTGCGAAGTTTACCCCGCACTGTTGCCTTCAGTGTGAAATTAATTCAATTTTGATATAACTTATTCAAACTATAATACTCTTAGATTTAAGATTCCTTGGGTATTAGAAAGTTATAAAAATAATAAAATACACCATTTAAAATACCCAATACGGGATTTCTTTTCGTACCATACTTTAAAAATACTTCCAACATTTGATGATTGATTTATGTTCTATTCAATATATCAATTTAGTTTATTGGACTCCCATTTCGATTTTACTAGGATTGAGATCCAATTCATGTTTGATTTGCGGGTGATAAGAACGTGGACCTACCCTACTTTTTTTGTGTAAGTTACTGCTAGCGACATCTGACCATTGCATACTGAACTAAAAACATGTTAAGTTCCTTGCTGTTTCAACAGGCAACAGATGGCATTCGCAACTATTGTCAAGAATAAAATCGGAAACCCAAGGAGGTATTTACTTATACTATGTTTTGACTATAGACAATTTCGGTCATATACGTCTATTATACACCAAAGTGCAATAAAAACTGATTGGCCATGTTATGAGGAGGCTGAAATCAAATGTTTTTTTTGTAATCTTTACAACCTTTTTATACGAATCTTGGACCTCCATCTTATTTAAAGTCGGTTGAAAGTATTGTACATAGAAAGTTGGATAAAAAAGAACGAACAACGAAAGTGGAACTCCAATTTTTTTGCTTTTTCCTTCTATAGGTACCTGTTTCACTATAACAAAAGAGAACAAAAAAGTTAAACCAGTTCGTTCGCGCGCAAAAATGTTTATTGATCAAAGGTGTAGGGTTTATTTTCGCTGCGCTGCTCAAAATTTTATGTTTGGAATACAAACAGAACCCTGGTATAAATGTGGAATTTGAAACATAATGACGTACGAAAGAAATGTTCAAGAATAATTTGAATGAATTGTGTTCAAATCGCTGCAAATAAAATGGCATTTTTAAAGACTCAAAAGTTGCTTGTCTTTGGTTTGCCAAGTATTACTTGTTTTTATGTAGGTATTTTATACGCGTCGCGCCATACAGACAGACAGAGACAGACTAATAAAATGACTAATGTGCATTCCTGTGGCGCATTCAAATTCAGCGCTAATAACTCGTGGCAGCATCTGTAAGAATGATATGAGTCAATGGGACTTGCATGCAGCCAACCACTGCAGTTCACAAAACTAATGAAACATACATAAATAAAACTATGCTTAAAAACATAATTATTTATTCACATAGTATACAATAGTCTTTTATATCTCACATATTTCGCCGAATAGACAAGTAAAATATCATAGTTATTACTACAAATACACTGAATAAGTTTTAATTAACACTAATTAACTAATCATTTTGTTATCACCTATTACATACTACATATACTATTCCATATAGTTACTTTGGGCTTACGCTAACTTTAAACCACGATTCATCTAAGGCCGTTATGATAATAAGCCTCGTTCGATAACTGGGCTACCTAACGCAAAAATAATTTAATTTTTGATATCGGACCATGGAAACCACCCTTACATATGATTATAGGTTACATTCAATATATCTAAACACATGCAACGTAGGTACGTAAGTAGATATTCGAATCGCATTGTAATGAACTATAACCACCAAATACTAATACCATGAATAAAACCACAGAATAAATATAACAGTTTGTCAAACACACATAAGTTCAAATAAGCTCGAGTAACTAGTTAGCTTAACTGCTGGTAACCTTGGATGCGGTAACTTATTAACAAGTCCGTGTTTGTAGAGATGCCTACATTATGCACGTACGGTCAGCATCAAAAAATATTTTTTTTAAATGGTAGCCAGGAGTATGACATGTAAATAACGCTACACTTGTTTTGATTGTATTATGTTCCTGTGGTGAGGTCACCAGTGATACATTGGAGGAAAAGGAATGAAGTCACTGTTAGTTTTATACACGAAATTATATACGTCAAAAGCTATGTGTCAGTCGTTTGACGGATCTGTAAGTGAGTATGGATGTCTCAATCTCGCTCTTCACAGCTCCCCTGTATCTGCAGATGAGATGTTATACTTTAGACTAGCTGTGCCCCGCGGTTTCACCCGCGTAGATTTTAATTTCATGGTTACCCGCGGATCCCAGATGTTTTTTTAAAATCAAAGTAGCCTAAGTTACTCCTTGTAACATTAGCTAACCGTCAGTGAAAGTCCCGTCAAAATCCGTCCAGCCGTTTCGGAGATTACCCGGAACAAACAGACAGACAGACAGAGAAAAATTTTAAAACTTGGTTTTTCTGTGTCAGTACCGTGTATACTTTCATATGCATTGAGTGAAAAACTGTTATTTTGCAGTTACAAACAGACACTTCAATTTTATTTATCTTTATAGATTTATGTAAGTTTTACACCAATCACAGCATGGACTTTAAGGTGGGGACATGATCCATAATGTTAATGTAAAATAAAAAATAAAAAAAAACACTGAATAAGCCACCGCCGAAAACATGTTTCAATATTTAAAGAATTAGTCATTTCTATAGACCACATTTTGTGCATATTTCACTCTTCTCTAGATATTTTGCAAGCATAATGAGCCGGTGTATATTAATAAAAATATATTAATTTTATTTGGTACTTTTGACGCTGGCTGTACACTACTATACATAGTGGCGATTGGATGAGATGAGAGCAAGGTGAGGTCATAAGCATAAAAAGTTACATAAGCTTCAAAATTACTTCAACAGAGAAAATTATTTAATTCGAGTATTTAATACCAATTCTTCTTAAAATCGTTTTAATGTTGAACAATGTGTAAGTAGTTAAATATTTTACCTTAGATTATGAAAATTACAGAGAATTCTATGTATATTTTTCAATACAAATTCACTAATTAATTTCACGTATATATTTATTACTGTACTTAAAACTGATTGTGTGACAATAAATATGCAAAATATCACAAAAAATGCTAGACAATTTCAGTAATTATGAAACAAATTATAAAGAATCGTTGCTGTGTACTGTAAGTGTGTTTTTTAAAAAAACATTGTAAAAAAATGCATGCTAAGTGCAACGGTAATATAACGTGTCGGCCGTGACATTTATATCACAACTCGTAGACATTGTCAACCGAATTGTACGGGAATCCATTTAATCTATACCTACAGATAAATAAAATCGCGGTGACTGTTTTTAATTTCAAATTATCAGCTTTTCACTAAATGCATATGAAAGAATATACGGTACTACAAAAAAAAACGATTTAAATAAAAATCTCTGACTGTCTATCCGTCTGTCTGTCTCTTTGTGTCGACTAGTCTCCAAAACAGCTGGACCTTTTACTGGCAGATAGGTAATGTTACGTCTATTTAAAAAAAATCATTAGGGTTCCACGGGCGACCCATGTAATTAAGTATACGCGGGTGAAGCCGAGGGCCATAGCTAGTAATTAATATAAAAACAACCGAAGCATTTCACAAGAGGGTTAACTAATGTTGTGAAGTTTTAATAACCAGTTTAATCACATCGGTCAGGCCATTCAACTGTTACTTAATAGCGTCGTGATGAACTTCGAGAACATGACCCGAACCACCAGAATACAAAATATGTAGTTGAATAAAAGCATCTTGATACCTACTATGTATAAGACCGCATGTAGTCCGCCAATGTCACATTAAAATTTAAGTTTTCTTAACATTTAAATTTAAAAAAAACGAAGGTTGATACAACGAATGCTAAGATTTTTAAGGATGTGACTTTGATGGATAGTTTGAATATTTGCGACGCGAACATTACTCTGTCCTGCCGCGTTATAAACTAAAGTTTCTCAGCGTCGCACTCGTCGTGAGTGTCGGTTTTAAAGATACGAAAATGAACCTTATCCTCTATGTATTATAATCAATTTCTTATGATTGAAACCAACGCTCGTTGTCGAGTTCCACGCTGAGAAACCTTAGTGAATAACGTGGCTGAGTTGCTTTTTTGTGCTTGGACTGATTACATCTAAACATCTATATTATTAGATAAATAAAATTGAAGTGTCTGTTTGTAATTTCAAAATTACAGCTTTTCACTAAATGCACATGAAAGTATACACACTTCTGACATTAAAAAACCCAGTTTTAAAATTTTTCTCTGTCTGTCTGTCCGTCTATCTGTCTGTCTGTCTGTCTGCCGGTTTGTTACGGGTAATCTCTGAAACGGCTGGACCGATTTTAACAAGACTTTCACTGGTAGGTAGCTGATGTTTCAAGGAGTAACTTAGGCTACTTTTATTTATAAAAAATATTAGGGTTCCGCAACAATAAGGATGAAACTAAAACTACGCGGGTGATACCGCGGGGCACAGCTAGTTGGTTATAAAATTATCATCCTTTCACCTACCATCGACTCAGGATAATAACTAACTGCTTGAGAAAGGAATCGAAGAATGTAGAAAGACCTTATGCGAAAACAAAGAACATTTCAATATAGATATTTTAATAACACTTGTATCATGGTCACTTGTAATGTCGTAGGTAATTGGTATCGTCCAACGATCGATAATTTATGCATAATTTAAGGTAGACATTGTATTATACATTCACACGACGCCAACTATAATGAACAATAGCTGCATGTCGCGTCGCTTACAGACAAACACTTTAGTGCCTACCCAGAGTACACGACTCATAAGTTACGTACTGAGCTAAAACTTTAAATATATTAATTAGTAATATATTCTTAAAACGGTTTCAAAAATACTTCTTTCCACACGTTTCCTTTATTTAAAGAATTAGTGAAGAACCTGACTAACGATTAATAAATATAATAAATCGCTCTTAAAGTATAAAAAAAAAGTATTCATGATGTTTGGAGGATAGCTGTAGCCTGTATGGTCACATGCATGTCACAAAAGCACGACATCCCAACGTTCTCGTCACCAATGAATTTTCTAAAAAAAACTTATGGGCAGTGATTTTACACCGAGTCCTTTACTGTGAAGGAAAACAACGTGAGGAAACCTGCATATGTCTGGGGCTGTAGACAAACTAACATTATCCTCACGCTTCGCTAATAGAAACGATACAAAATGTACGAGAATGACATATATCACGTGACTGATTTATGTAATTTTCATACATTTTGTATCGTTTCTATTATTTAGAACTGAGAAGTAATTCAAGGACGTATGTGCAATGCCTGAGACGGCGATGGACTCACCCTCTGTCGTTGGCACTTAATCATCCTCGGTGATAAGTTGGTGTTGGTGTTGTTATTGCAATACAGGCGTGAGAATATGTACTTTATTCTAGAGCGTAAGTGTCTGCATAGTTCATAAATTATTTAACCAGCTATGTATATCGAGTGTATGTTATTATTTTACATGGTTTATTTTATTTAATGCACCAGGTATTTTTTTATTAATATTATATTGGCCTAGACAATTTGAAGGTTCTTCCTTAACTAAATCAAACCGGCTCGTATGCCGACATAAAAACGTAATTCATACAGACACTGCTAGCTTTAGTTCCGGTTCAATTTTATTTTAAAAGCCTTGCAATGAAAAATCAAGGAATATTTTTGAGTTCAGTATAATTTTTCCAAGAAGAATTTTCCACCATTAGAAATTTCCAATATCACTGAAGATGACAATCACGAAAAAAGGTTAAATCCATATTTTACTTCTTGAGTTGTAATGCCATATATTTTTATGTGGTGGATCACCATCATTTAGGGGTAAAAAAATATGTTCACCGATTCCCAGACCTACAGATATGCACACAAAATTTTATACAAATCGGTCTAGCCGTTTGGAGGATATTGGTAATAAAAAATAAAGATAACACTAGGTATTCATAATAATATATAAAATACCCACTGATAAAAAAATTGAGGCGTAATGCGAAGTGTCTAGGTCGCTTTTGCCCCACTACTCAAATGCAATTAAACATCTTCTTATATTCGCATGCAAAAGTGGACCTTACGACTGCCAAATAAGAAAGTGCCGACACTCGTATTATTAAGCTGTCAATAATGATTCCAACCTTAAGTAGTGTCAGATCTAATTTGTTGACAAATTAGCTGCATCGCTGTGTGGAAGTTGTTTAGCCAGTGACGCCTATGCCGCGACCAGCGCGACGCGTGTACACAGTTATTTTGAAATAGTTTGAATTGAGCGTTGTATGTGTATGTAACACGTATGTTTTATACGTAAATAATAACCAGTGATAATTTTAAAAAGCGTTGGAAAAAAAGTACAAATTAGGAAACATTATGCTGCCACTTACTTACCTGGATGTCACAGCAAAAAAACTTTTTTTTTTTAATTGTCATATTAGTAGGAAATTTTTATAATATAATTTTTACATTTTAATAATAAAATACCAAAATTCGCTTACACACTATTAATTTAGTTGTTACATCATAATAAGTGTTTTAATATATTCATTGAAATTAAACTAAACGAAAAAAAAGCCTCCAACGATTTAAATATTGTAGGAATAAATTAATACCTATATTCGTTCTACACGCTCACTATGCTAAAGACATGTTTAAAAATAACTTATTATTGAAATGTTTCAAACTATTATGTCTGAGCAATTAGTATAAATATGCAAATATCCTATGTAAACAAGTAGGTTCTTGCTATGTAATATTTAAAAAAAAAAACGACTTGTCTATGAATGCACACGATAATATTTTATGAAGATCAATTCAAGTGCAAAGTATTAAGTGAGTTTTTTTATTGATTCATGTCCTTGCGATTTTAAGGTGATTCGATTTCACTCTCGATTCAATTACAAACAAATACAAACGATTAGCTGTTGCCAAAGGGTGTATACAGTGAAAATAATTTAATATAATATATGTTGGATTATAGCCATAGGCACCTAACATAATTTAAGATTGTTTTGTGTAGGTAATACAAGGTCCGATATATTTTATGCCCTCGACGCAAAATCCAAAAAAAAATTCAGAAGAATACAATAAAATTCATTATATTCCAAAAAATCTAAAAAAGACTACAAATCATGTGACCCATGAATAATATGACAATAATGACTAGCTCACCTACTTACGTACTATTGTAGAAGTAATTGTTTACTTACTAAAAACAGGAGGTTCTAAGCTATGTTGCTCTTACGTGCTTCCTGCTACACACGCCGAAATTGAATCTCTAACAGTGAATAAACCCTATGTTTATTCATAAATGTTTTCTTCGATAGTTGTAACCATTAATAGGGCTAAATTTCAATTATACTATTATATTTACACAAAACAATATCAACAAGACGATTTAAAAGACAAATTCGATTGAATTCGATAGCAATAATTATAGTGCAGAAAAAACAAATGACAGTCTAACATAATTCGATATTTGAATGATTTGTTATTCTTAATTTAGATGGCCAGCAATGAGTAGCTGGACCTTATTGCTTGATAAATTAGACAGACGTATATGTGAATCGTATTAAGTATTCAGCCACAGGTAAGGAATTATGAATATAATAAATCCTCAAATATGTACAAGGTAATCGACCCGATCGCAGCAGTACTGGTGCGCCAAGTATAGGATTTGACACGGTCAAACGTCGTCGTTTGACCTTGCGTTTTAGCGCTGCTCAAAATGAGTTGATACTTTCTCGGAGGCGGGTTGTGGTTAAATGCCAAAGATTGAGGATCAACACATTTAGAGCGAAGCTAAAACGCAAGGTCAAGGGACGACGTTAGAACATTTACAAACCTTATATATGTATATTTACTTGGGGTACAGGTTCTTAAACTCTAATCGATGTACAAGGTTGTTACTCCGACCTCCTTGCGAAGCGATTTATTACACACTCACATTTTCAAACAACAATTCTTATTATACGAAAGAAAGTAAGAAAATATATGGCCCAAAGAAAATTAATATAAGACTGGACTAATAGTCTTCGTATTATAACTGATGCTGCCTATGCCATTGAAGCCACAATACTAGATTCAGAATCCATTTTAATACAAAGCTGTGATACACCTGCTCTGCCTACCACTTCGGAAAAACAGGCATGAGCATATGAGCTATGATAATAGCTAATACAGGCAGACGGACTGGCGGACAGCGAAGTCTTAGATAGGGTCTCGTTTTTTTCACGGAACCCTGAAATCTGTCACGGACATCTGTCAAGATGAATGATGACGATGGATAAGCACATAAGCTGACCTTCAAATTTAAGTGATTTTTAATGTTAATACATCTGTAAATTTTAAGCGTAATGACGCTCAACTCCTGCCTACCCTGCAAGGGACTCGTTATATGAAGTATGTACATACATTTGCTTACGCCTTTATTCCCGGACGGGGTAGGCAGAGGTGTTATAATAACAACACCCACTTTTTACCGAACGCCAACGTGACAGATGGTGAGTCTATCGCTGTTTCAGGTACTATACATACGTCTTTGAATTACTTCTCAGACATGCAGGATTCCTCACGATGTTTTCCTTCACCGTAAAGCACGTGGTGTGAAATCACTGCACAAAAGTTTTTAGAAAAACTCATTGGTACAAGCCCCGCTGGGATTCGAACTTGCGTCGCTTGCATAGCAGGCTAATCAAACCCCACGGCCACCTCAGCATGAAGTATATACCTAGGTATTTCCAGTAAGCACAGCAATCGGTAGTGAAATCAATCCGGTTCCCTTAGAACTAGATACGGTATACGGATGGACGGACATAACAACCTGTCTAGTTTCCTATTCATATTTCCTCGCTTAATTTTCCTTGATTGTACGCTGTGATTAATGATATAAAACTTGAAACTTCACTTTAATAACGTTATTGTTATAAAGCTAGTGATTATTTTAAACAATGCTAGTTCGTTCGTTGGAATTATACTTCCAGCTATGACTTTTGGAATCGTGTATAATTCCTGGGAAATTTGTGTTCGCGTCGAAGATATAACCTAATTTTGTTGAAGTCTGTTCGTAAGCAGGTGCCCAACCATGAGCTCTTATTGCAATGTTAATTCAGTTGTGCGACAGTGACAGATGTATGCACGTCACATACACCTGTCTCATAAATGAGTGAAACTATCATGGCAATAAGAGCTCATGGTGAGGCCCCAGGTGACATGTAGACACAGTATAAATATGAAGTTTAAAATCAGTAAGAAAGTTTTTTAAATATAATAAGAACGTCGATTGAGCGTGAAGAATGTCATTTTAATATTTTAAAATTTCCTTTTTTATTCACTGCCAAAATAATATAGATTTTTTCCTTTTATTTATTTGGTTTGTAGCAGCGTTTCTCCACTCGCTCATAGATGGCGCTACTCGCTAACAAATGCGAAGTTTGAGTACAAATACACGAGAACCTAAATCGCGCCATAAGAGTTTTCAAGCGCATTGCAGTATATATACAAGTTTCCAACTAGAACAGTTGGAGCCGCGGTTCCCCAGGCATGACACCCGCCTGGCTGGAAGATCTTCCCTTTGCTGGGGATGAGCATGATCACTCGCTCTCCCCACAGGTTTAATAAATGTCGGTATCATAGATAAAGAAAAACGTTCGCTTACTCGAGTCGGCATAACACGTGAATGAATAGGCGATCGCCTACAACGTGACATCTCTTACTGGTATTACGACTATTCCGCTTATTATCACGTAGGTGCGCGCGTCTGTGTGAGTTTGCATTTCGAACGATTTGTTCTTAGATTCCTAACTGCTTATAGGTATAGTTTATATTTAAACTGTGGGTTCAGTCTGTGTCTGTGTGTCAGTTTAGGATTTAAAAAGAAATGAAAGTGACACGTTTGACACCCAGTAGGCCTAGACAAAGTATTATTCTCTCTCGCCTGCGCTAATAGAAACGATACAAAATTTATGGAAATGAAATAAATCAGTCCCGTGACATATGTCATTCCAGTACATTTTGTACCACTCCTAAAGCGAATCGTGAGGAAGCGTTTGTCTACAGGCCTAGGGCGTAGTAAAGGATTCACCAAACTCACATTCAAGCAATCGCAAAAATATATATAACTAAATTGCTACACAAACTACCTTAAGGAAAATAATATTTAAGTTGTGTGGCAAAAAAACGTTTGAGTTGTTATAAAAAAAACTAACGACCAACATAACCAGTTCCTCGTTGGAACCTCGTTCCAAGGTTTCCTGCATCATTTCACGTTATCAAATACTAGCGGACGTCACGCGGTTTCACCCGCGTAGTTCCCGTTCCCGTGGGAGTACGGGGATAAAATATAGCTTATGCCGAAAGAATTTTCAAGATCGGTCAAGTAGTTTCGGAGCCTATTCAATGCAAACAAACAAACAAAAAAAGCAATCGAATCTTTCCTCTTTATTATATTAGTGTAGATAAACTTGGCGAATAAAAGAGATGTCCAAAATTAAACATCTTGGGTATTTCCTCGTGGCCGAACTATGTCACCACACTGATTATTTATACATAAGCTTTTACTACTAAGTATAAAATATATACAACTAGCTGTGCCCCGCGGTTTCAACCGCGTAGATTTAGTTTCATCCTTATTGTCGCGGAACCCTAATATTTTTAATAAAAGGTAAAAAGCCTATGTCCTTTCTCAGGGTCTAAAGATTGTCTGTGCCAAATTTCATCAAAATCGGTTGAGAAGTTTAAGCGGGAAAGCGTAACAGACAGACAGAGTTACTTTCGCATTTATAATATTAGTAGGAATTATCGTGTCGCGTTGTTTATTACCAAACTCCTCCGAAACTGCTGGACTGATTTGTATAAAATTTTGTGTGCATATCGGGTACGTCTTACAATCGGCCGACGTCTATTTTTGATCATAGACATAAAATATAAGGCCACCCTTATCACCATCCCAAAAAAAAAATGGCAATACAACCAATAGCTGGGCACAGCTAGTTATTATATAAGCCTTTGTTATTCTTTTGTCTGTAATTGTAATTTGCATATAGAAACATTAGTTTGGACACTAGGACATGTTATTTCTCGTAAATGAGTCAGTTAAGCGAAATAGTTCGGCCACGAGGGAAAACCTCTATTCTTTGGCTATGGAAGTTCATGCGCCCCAGAAATCCTACAACTTACAATACCCACTATTCACTGAAGTGCCACTGTGCCTATGATTCCAAAAACTTCTCACATCTGTCAACATAACAGTATTCCTTCCCGTGGTAGATAGAGATACACTGCAGAGCTACACTACATTTTAGACTGTGATTAACCTATACTTATATTCACGAAACTTTTCATAGTTAAGCCTATGAAGGGTTTTGTGAATATAAATAAAATAAAGCCTCACCAAAAAATATTGTAAATAATTGCTTTGTGCGCATACAAACTATAAGCATGTTATAAAATAAAGAGAGAGGTAGTTATGCCCTACCTTTCACTAAAAAAACGCTGACGCGTTACCAAATTACTTGATATTATAAAGATATCTCTGTAATCTCTCATAAAGGTTCAACTATATTATAAAATATGTAGTATATAACATCATTATTGTCTTATTAGCTTTTGGCAGTACCACAGGTAACTATTACAGTATTAACAGTAACTATTAGTCGTAACTACGTTAGCCGAAACGTCAAAATTAAGTCTCACTGCTTAAACGATCATAGTTAAGTACTCCCTAGTTTTCTAATGTTTTCTTTGTCACCGTTCCACCTGTTGCACACAGCTAGAAAGACAGCCTTAATTAAAAACTCGACTATATTACCAATCAAACCTGCATTTGTATGTATTTACCACGTAACATACAAGACTAGTAACGTAACCCGGCGTTTCCTGGTTCCTGCCACTGTTACTACAGATGTAAATAGCACTCTATTACTCGCTGGTTGAGCAGCGTATGCTAGCATCACAAAATAATTACCAACGCAACGCCTGCTTACTGAGCGTGCGTACTGACATAACCACAAGTGATAGTAAAATATAATTAAAAAAAATGCGTTTTAGTGCAGATTATAAAACTAAAATAGACGGTTTTTTTTAAATAAAATATGAGAATAAAAAAAACACCAATATTTCATTACAAATTTAAAATTACAGATGTTTTAATTATTATCGGCTACTTATATCAAAATAAAACAAATAAACAATAATTATATATCCAAAACATTGTATATAAGAAATAACCTGTAATTGTAGTTCTTGTGAACAAAAAATAATATAAAAAATTTCCATTAACATTGTTGTAGGCAAGAATGAAAAGAGAGACACAAAACTGTATTTAAATTTGTGCAGATATGATTACAGTTTCGAAGTTCTCGGTCGTGCCTAGACCGGTCAATGAATAAAGTGGTTAATTACTCGAATATATTTAATTAGGTACTGTCTACCCGCGTATTTACCTATCCCTAATTAACCTCGGTTAACGATATAACCTATATTATACGTTGAAAATGTAGCTTTACATCGGTGAAAGAATTTTTCCTCAACAAAAATCTATCCTCTTTGTAATATTAGTGTATAAGTATGTAGATTAATAACTCTCAAAAACAAAATGTGTAGCTACATTTATTATTCTCATATCTCCAGTGATTTGTGTGAGAGCATTAAACATTTGTATTATTGTTAAATACATATACCGTCAAATTAGGAAATTTCCTACTTTCTTGAAGTCGGTTAAAAATACGTCAAATATTTAAATATCTCATTAACATAGATACTGTAATAATAGGTAATCAAATGAACCAAATAAATTCTTTGAACTATTGACGACTGCTACTGGCATCCATAGATGGCAAAACTAATCAATAATAATTACCGATAGCAGAGTAATGGGTAAACAAAATAAGCTTGATTAAGTAGATAATTTCATAGTAGATAATTTAAAAAAATACTTTGATATTCGGGCTTTTTCCAGGAGATATAATATAATAAATGAATCAAAAAAAATACTGAAAAACAAATAAAATCAGGTTCACGTACTTTTAACCTTGGGTGTAATTACAAGTAGGTACCGCACACACAATAACACAGAGGTACCGCAGTTGAGATGCCATCGCCGACCGCTGAACACGCGAGTGAGCCTAGTGACGTGCACGTCATCGATATCGATAAGGAGGATCTAATCGATTCGGTGACTATAATCGACGTGCCAGTGATCAAAGAAATCGACAAAGAACCAGTCATGAATGGGAACGGTGAGTAAAATTATTATGATTTTTTTTTGTTGTACTCTTTTGAATAAATACCAATTTTATTCGACGGTTTTTTGCGTATTTTTTTAAATGTCACGTAGTGCTGAAAATAAAGTTTTGCAAAAATGCAGTTATAAACATTTGGGTTTCCTATTTTTGTAATAGGTTACATAGTACAGCTTAATTGTTCTTGCAAATAAATGCTTTACAGCATAATTGTTGAACTAAGTTCATCGTTGTTCAACCGGTTGCAGTTTAAAGTTATCATTCAATTAAATATAATTGATGTAAGCCTGACAGAGTAATAAATGGCGTTTAATATGATACATTACGGATGATAAATGTACTACCATTGTGTTATTATTGCCACGGTGTGACACGCAGACTGTTTTATTTCAATCGAGTCTCCCAGTATAAAATGTTGATGTGTAAATGTAAATGTAATGATCAATTTTAGGTTCGTAAAGTCTCTAGTGATTGTGCCTATACTTGAAGCACTAAACAAAAATATTAACCGCTCTGTTTATTTCCATACATTATAATGTCGGCACTTTAGATTATAAATACCTGTCTGTATTGTAAGTGCACACACACAAAGCGTAAAGTCGATGCATTATACCTATTTGACCTACACCTTCTAGTTCAACTCGCATAATTAATACCAAACATTTGATAATACATGAGAATACCTAAACTAAAATTGTATAAAATTCTCGTGTCGCATTGTTTATAGCATGACGTAACGTAACTACTCCGGCTTCACCGATTATTGTGAAATTTTTGTTAATATTCGGTAGGTCTGAGAATAGGACGTAAACTATTTTATATTTCTAAGTGGGTCCCCCTTCCAAAGTGTAAATGGCAAAACAGGAATTATTATATTAATTCGGTGAGACATCACCTGCGCGTTGCCAACCCTCTAAAAATCTCTTCACTTCTTGAAGAACCTCATATTATTATACTGTACTCGCTCGGGAAAACCATGCTTGGGCACCCATTCCATGGTCTTATATCATGAATACAATATACTACTGTATATTCAAGCTGCAATACAACAGAAAAGGAATGTTTCTAAGATCGAATGGGCTTCCGGCGGGGTCTTATTTTGTCAAACAAAACTTTGTTGTTTGTACTACTTGGCGTTCAATGATGTATCACTATCACTGATGACACACATAATTTTCATGCAAAATTCTTCTGGTCTTGGCCGTGACTAGTATCTGACAGGTTCTGCGCCGTCAACAAAAATAATACAATAGTATTTATACATACGTACAATATTGCATTAGTTATAATATGTATCTATCTGCACAACCTAGGTACTTTATAATTCCTTAGAGTCGACAATCGATCGCATTCGAACGTAAGCTATTCCTTACAACTAAAAATATTGTTCTCTAGATTCGATTGTAGAACCTCTTTCAAACCTCAAAGGGACAACTCTTCGTTATAATTTACATAGAATCGCCATGGGCCCTCCCAAGTCGAACTCACTTGTAACATACATCATTATCTCTCAAACACTTCATTTGCATACCAATGGCTAAACGCGGAAAAATAACGCTAAGGTTGGTGACCTATTTCATTTGTGTAAGTCAGGGTTTCATTGCAACATCTTGAAGCAAGCTTAATTGTTTTTTAAATTCTTAAATAGGTAACAATAATCACTTCTAACAGAAAACCCATTCATCTTTTGACTTTAAGAATTTAAAAAAAGCCTAGTCGCGTTATTCTAAGTATTTAGAAATATTACCATATGGTTAAACAAATAAATCACTACTACTTGTCATATTCCGATATTTCAGATGCCTTCGTCACGAATTATAAGCGCTCAGCTAAAATAGTGGGGTAACTGCGCATGTATTTTATTGACGTCACACCATACAGACTGACCCATAAAATTACTACTGCGCATTCAAGGTCAGAGCTCAAAGCTCGTGACGGGACGTGTACAAATACATATTCCTCCAAAATGCGCAGCACCGCCAGTCTTCCAGCTAATAAATGAGCCTGGGGCCTCACCATGACCTCTTATTGCCATGATAGTTTGACAAATATTATGATACAGTGTATGTTAAATGTCCGCCCTGAACTGCCTGCCATTGTTATAGAGAAAAAAATATTGTAAAATTATATTTGTACAACTATAAACGTGAACTTCCGCAAAATAGCAAATGATTCTGTTAAATATTAGCCAAGGCCAATAAAACATCAATATCGAAATCAGTTACAAATTGCCCTCCGAACCCACCATACCCCTGACCATACCCTTGGGGGTAGGGTGGGACTAAACTATACCACCGCCGTAGTATTAGGATAAGAAAAAATAATCTAAATACGACACACTTAAGATATAAGAAATAAATGCTATTCTGAATAAATGAATTCACGGTAAAACTTTATAAAATTCTCAACTTGAACTTGAATTTGCTGCTGTTTTGGGTGTCGCACAACTGAATTATCATTGCAATAAGAGCTCATGGTAAGGCTCCTGGTGGCCGCAAGCGCTACTGCGGAAAACGAGGTCTTAGGTATGATCCACGGGTCGGACAAAGTGTTATTAGATGTTTTCCATCTAGGATTTCCCGAAAACAGTGTGGATTAGACAGCAATAGGCTCGCCCTGTATGTCATGGGGCTTTGCGTGTACAATAAGTACAATTCTACCGACTGAATACAGGCTTAAAAATATACTTTTTTTTACATCAAACTCATTTTGAACACCCAAAGAATCAAGCTAAAAAACCTGTACCCTAAACTGTTTGCATCTCGTACCCAACGTTAACGATTTCGTTTGCGTATCGTTGTGACGTGTGTGTGGCGTATGATGTGGGTTGTGGTTGAATTGCAAAGATGGCGTAATAAAAGTTAAAAGTAACCTATTTGTATAAAATTATTTTATTTGATTTGTGTGGGTGAAAAAGTACCCAAGTCCCTGACATGAGAGACCTTGAAACAACGCGAAATCTATATTTATAAGGACAATGTTAAACGCATTTTTAAGCACTAATTATATAATTATAATCAGGTGCATTTAATTGAGGCAAGGCCTAAAATCAAGGTTAATACGTTTTTCATCATTTCATTGCTATTATTTAATCATAACAAGTTAAAGTGTGTCAATCGGTTCGACCGAATTCTTTTTGATGATAAGTAAGTATGATACCTTATGTGGTTTTCTAAACTGAATTCCAAATTATCGTGTATATAACAAAACTGATGGACCGATTTATATGATTTTTTTTGCGTATACTCTGTATATCTTCGAATTGGACGTAAACTTTTTCTTATACCTACTCCTAAGTGATAAGGTGTACTCTACACCTCAAAAATTCCATGCAAAGTAACTTTTTTGCATAAAGATGTAAATACGTTACAAGACAACTTTATACATCTATCATCGCTATATTCGAAGACAGATTTACCTAAGCACGATTTAACGAAGTAAATGTATAATATCAGCACATATCAACACATCTTATACGCGTAGGTACATTGCCCCAAGTTGGTATAGGTTTTGACACGTTCGAACGTCGTCACTTGACCTTGCGTTTTGCGCTCATTTCACTAGCCCCCACCCGCGTAGATTTAGTTTCATCCTTATTGTCGCGGAATCCTAATATTTTTAATAAATAAACCTAAGTTACTCCTTGAAACATCAGCTACCTGTGAGTGAAATTCCCGTTAAAATCGGTCCAACCGTTTTAGAGATTACCCGGAACAAACAGACAGACAGACAGAGAAAAAAATTAAAACCTGGTTTTTTACTATCAGTAGTGTGTATACTTTCATATCCATTTAGCGAAAAGCTGTTATTTTGGAATTACAAACAGACACTTCAATTTTATTTATCTGTATAGATGTATACACGTAAAATATAAAAAATGAAGAAAATACACAGGCGACATCGTCAACGTAATAACATGTTAAAACCTAAACTTGGACACTGATCACTATATTCTATAACTGGAAAGATCGGAGCTAGTAAAAATATTGTCGTTATGTAGATAGTATTGTAATTTTAGGTCGTTAGTTATACGTTCGATGCTGGTAAGCAGACAATACATACTTAGGTATTTCATTCCGTAAATGTATCTCATACTGTGCTATTAATTATATGCAATTATTGCCACCGGATGCTCAAGACTAATAATTATCCCAAATGACTGGAGAATTAATTATAGTTTAGGTATAATAGACCGACATACGACCGTCGCCATGACCAAGGATTTCACACACACGTAATAGGACCTGTTTGCCGTCACATCTATTTAGTTCAGCTGCGTTATGCTGATTTGTTAGTTGAGTGCCTCGAACGTATTTTATGTCGGTAAGGTGGCGAACTAGAAGTTGAAAATAAAATAAATTCACTTGGAATAATTACCTACTTCCGGGGGCTACATTCCAGATCATTTGGTTTGATGGGGACTCACTGACTGAAGTTTTTAATAGTTGGATTATATGAAAATGAAAAATATTTATTCAGTTTAGGCCCTGGTAAGGCACTTATGAAAGTCGAGAATTTACCACCGGTTCGGAAACTAGCCTTCTGAGAAGAACCGGCAAGAAACTCAGCCAGGTATCATGTACATATCATCGAAACAATATAAATCATAATGAAATAATCATCCAAAATCTAATTTGATAATAGGTATAAATATTCACAATAGTGACAAATTGTATTAGCATGCAAGTCATTATAAAAAAAAATCAAAGAGATCAAAGAGAAAAAAAAAAAAAAAAAAAAATAACAATACCGATCCGTCGAATCCGTCATTTGTTTGATTTTCCTAACAGCAAATGCTGCTGAGCTAAGTTTTCTTGACAATGTTTCAATGTGAGAGCCCCATTGTAATTTTGAATCTACTGTTAGCCCTAAGAATACCGTACTATCAACCAAATCCAGTTTACCACCATCTAGTGATATATTTGTAGCTATTTGCGGTGGTGAAAATCGAATACATTTAGTTTTTTTAGAATTTATGTGAATGAATTACCTATGGCTTATAACTAATTAGACAAATTTTCTATATCTGTCAAGTAATTTAAAAGCCTACTGAATATGTATGCCTTCGAAGGCTAACTGCATTGCCTGTGATCGAAGTGTTACGTATTCGTATCCAGGGAACGAGGTCAATGTCTGACAATCAGCCACCACGATCATAAAATAGTACCTACATGGCTAAGGATTATTACTTTCATGTAATAATATACTACTTACATTATTACATAATTTGTTTATGTTATATTCGAAGCAGACGCTCCTTAGTACCTAGTACTTAGGTACTTTCTACTTGCTATTGATTACTATACTATTACCATTTTCAGTATAAATATACATATACCTAAGTATACTATAAAAAAATTAAGAGAAGTTTTCGCAGCTGCTGGTACACTTGGATGCTCTATGGAATTGGCACTTACTGTCTGACGGGGGATCGTTCGTCCTCCTTAGTCCTTACAGACCTCCCTATACCTCCATGATTAGCTAGTTTCAAAGTGAACTAAAAGAACTATTGACAAACAACTTTTTTTTATAATGTTTTTTCTGCCCCTTGTTACTGCTATAAAAAAATACTGATGTTTTCTACACACTCGGATTTTTTTAATAGCGCCATCTATGGTATTTTTCAAGTAACTTGTCGAATAATAATGTTACTACTACTGCCAGTACGGTTTTATTTCATTTTACAACCAACTTCATTGTGAACTTATGTCAAACATATGTCAAGAAAAACAGCTGTCAAGAATGACAGCCTTTCTTGTTTACCTACGTCAATCAAACGTCAATCCATTGTTATTATTTTTCGAAGAAGTAGGTCGTGTGTTGCTGTGAGAAGTGTGTGTCGCTGTTTCTGTTGTTATTAATTAAATTGATCCATTATCATGACTCCAGGTAAGATTTTTGTAATTTACGATACTATTCTTACTTGAATGAGCTTCGTAACATTGATAAACCTGTTAAATAATGTTTAGCACAATTTCACTTTTCGTAATAATCTATCGCCAAGTTTTCTTCCTTATTATTACCAACAAGTGAAGTGAACAGAATATATTAAAGTGTAACGTTGCATTAACTTACTATTACGTAAAGGCTTGTGTAATATCAATACTTATCTCTAATCTAAACTTATTGAATCCTGTGTTCGGTAATCAATTAAATTTATTGATAAAAAACATCTGACTTGTCTACATTTCAGCAATGATCTTAAAAGTTATGTTATTTGTTAACAAAATTAAGGATTTTTTTTTGCGTACCTACGCAGTTAGTTTCTCAACTTGTCAAATACCTAAATAGGTAGTGGAATTAAAAAACAAAATAGGGGCTAGTTCTAACAACTTTAACACCTCAATTTTCGACAAGCTTGTGGCACATCTTTTTTAAAAAAAATCTAATATTGCCTGTCAATCAAAAAGATAAAAGATGCATATTTCTTAATTCACATCCTTTTCAGTAAACATTATATGAAAATAAAAATTTTGAAATAATGTCTACACTTAATATTGGCAAAATATTGAGAGAGTCAATAGAACTTAATTAATATCAACCTACTACTTACTTTATCAGTGAGGTATGGTGGTCAAACTCAGGACCATGATGTTTTATAAATATGCTCACACCTGTATCCCAAGAGGGTAGGCAGAGACCACCGTTTGCCACATGCTATGATCCTTACATACTTCTTTTGCTTCATCCACATTCATGCATCTCTTCATACGCTTCCTTTGGTTAGGAGTGTCCGAATATGACCTTTCTGAAAAATACCATTAATTTGGTCATAGTAGTTCTTGGGTGGATGTAATGTTTTATCTCACTTTACTATGCTGTAAAGTTTAAAGTGCTTAACGAATTAGAGAAATAATAATATTTTATAACCAACTTTCAGCAGTCACATTCTTATTTGAATATTCCCAATATACCTACACTTCAATTAACTGGTATGCCTAATTGAATATGTACATTACATATGACACATATTTATACAGCTTTTTACCTACAACTTGTGTAAATATATGTCATTAGCATTGACATTGTATGCTACTAATCATTAGACTTTGAACCTCCAATTTTAAGAATCTATTAATTGCCTTACATTGTGATATTGGGTAGCAATCTTTATCTATTAAGATATCACTTAATACACTTAATCAAAAATGTAATTTAAATAATTGCTAAACTCCAATGAGACAGGTCTGCTAATGTTCCCATGTAAAGCAACTTATTTTTGGAATATTTGTATGGATTTTGAATAAATACCAAAGATTAGTTGAAAAATTACTATCATGCTTATGAATGCATGCAGTTAGTAACAGTCTATTTGTCAATAAAACAAGTTATTATCTGAGGAATGTATATGAACCGGTTGCTATCAACAGCTATAAATCTTAAATGCATTCTTAAAAAATCATCCACAATCAGTGCTTGTGAATTAATTTGTATTCACCTTGAATACTGAAGTAGACAAAATATAATTAATTTGGCTCTCAAAGCAATTTAGTAAAAAATTACCATCATTAATACATCTTTTTATTTTGTAATTAGTATGACTGTGTTTGTTTAAATTGATGTCTCATTGTTTCAGGAAGCCTATCAAACTCGAAACCAAAGTCTATGAATCCTGTTGAAGTGAGTATAAGATATTTGTTTTTAATAACATAATTTCTTCATAAGTACATATTATCCCTTACAATTGTATACATTAATGCAGATAAGAATTTACCTACATTTCTCAACTATCATTGCAGTACTGATAACCTTTCTATAACTAGTATTGATAGGGGTAATCTGAAGGAAAATATGTAAGATTTTTACAACTTAATATGAAACGAAAGTACCTGGTTACACTGTTACATTAAGGGTTATATAAAGTGGTGATTTTATGGAGTCTGGATTAGTGCTTGGATCATGGGAATAGACTCACATCTTACATGGGATATAAACATAACTAAGTGAAAATGGGTGTTTATACCTCTGCTTACTTTTTCCGGGAATACAGTCATGAACAATTATGGAAATTTTAAAGAGTTTGTATCAGACACCAAGAGAGACATTTCTTTAAGTTTGTAATTCAGATGTTTTTTTTTCAAGCCACATACTGTATTGTACCATTGGAAAAACATAAACCGAAACCAAAAACCTAAGTGAGAAACTGGGTACTTTCGCATCGCGCCATACAGACAAAGATAGACAGTCTCAAAAGGTCAGCGCTCATAGGTCATGACGGCCTGTACCCAACAATGTGTTATCAACAATCCATACCATCATCGGTTTAAGCAGAGCGTAATAAGAAGATTCTGAGCTTTGAGATTTCAATTTGGTTCCGTAAAATTAAACGTCAAAGCTAAGGATTTCTTAATACGCGCTGCCTAAACGATCATAGTTGGCCCACAGGACGATGTTTTAAATTTGCCTCCAGGCGGTTCAAAAAGCCCGTGACGCGTTCAACCGCGGCGTCACTCGGCCGGTAGAATGGCGTCGCAAGCAGTTGGAAGGTCTTCGCCGAATGTACGAGGAGAACTACAACGCGATGCTGGAAGCACTCCACAAAGACTTAAGAAGGAGTAAGATGGAGGGAGTTCTGCTCGAAGTTGACTACTTGATCAATGACATTAAGAGCACTTTGCACAACCTCGATGACTGGGTCCAGCCCACTAGGGTGAGCTTTTATTTTAAAACCTTTTTATGTGTTTAGGGGGATGAAATCATACTAATCCTACCACATGCATTTATAATCCCTCATTCAAATATACCGGTCTATCTTCCAGCCATCAAAAGGTATGGTGAATATGCTAGACGATGTGGTAATCTACAACGACCCTTACGGGGTAGCGCTGGTGATCGGCGCCTGGAACTACCCCCTGCAGCTGCTCCTCCTGCCAGTCTCCGGAGCCATCGCAGCAGGCAACGCAGTCATTATGAAGCCCAGCGAACTGTCCGTAGCTTGTGCCAACTTCATAGCAGAGACGCTGCCCAAATATGTCGATAATGTGAGTACCCTGAAGTCAGTTCCAAATTAAGTTTCTATCGAATTCTAATTCTAATCTTTGATTATTTTTAATCATGTAGCTAATATTTACAAGCTGCCAGCAGATATAAAATAAAGCCAATTATTTTTTTTGTGTTAAAATACCAGATGCAGGTTTATCTATGTTTTTTTATTTTTACGATATGGTCACTCCCAGTTGGTTAACCGGACTAAAGAGCGAGACCCAAAGGCCTCCAGGTTTATCTATGGTAGGGAGCAAACCTTATATACAACCTGATGATAAAAGGCAAACAACGGCAATCTAGTCCCATTTCGCTGTAATTTCACTAAATAATTTCGCTTCGCATACAAGAAAGTACCCAGCACATGCACAGTCACATTGAACCATATGTACAGTACCCGGCGATAAATGTTGCACACCGACTCAGGAATGAGTCAAACGGCTAATTTTGGCTTCGTAGAGCGTTATCTCTGTCACACACTACCTGCCTACGTCATTAAGTTGTTGTCTTTGATAGTACTTTCAATGTCATAAAATTGATTTTTATAGATTTTCTGATGATCGGTATTCCAATTCATTGGACGTTTTAAACTTAGAAAGTATTCACATAATATTGTTTGATCGGCTATTTTTATCGATGATTGTACAGTTAGTCGTAGAATATTTTTTGTGTTCTTTAAGTATACTTAAAGGTCGGTTAGATAGAGAACCATAATGCACTTTGTACTGTTTAAATATTACGTCATACCGAAGGTACTGGAGACTTGTTTTATTACTTATTTACAAGAAATCCAAGACATCTTAAAGTAGTGTGGTCACGCTTACATCAATGGTATTTGTGCGTTGGTTTATGAACTTTACTGTGTGTTAATAAGGTTCATTTTAATACGACCTTATTCAAAGGCAATAGGTAATTTACCTTGTTTTACTGCCTTTTATCATGAGCTCCTATTGCCTTAGTAGTTCAGCTTATAGGTACTTTGAGACAAAACGTATCTGTCTGAACAGATGTTGTCAAAACTGGTAAGTAATGCACTTTAGTGGTACAAGTTTTTCCACTTTAGTATTGAATTGAGTTCCTGCGGTGATTACGGTAGCAATGCTCAGTGCAGCGGGCATTGTGCTAGCCATAGCTAGACCCCATCGGTAATGCAATTTGCCCAACTGACTGTACATTTTTTTGTCTTACATTGTATCTACCTAGATATGTCTGAGAAGTAATTCACATACGTATGTATACTGCCTTAGACGGTGATGGACTTACTTGCTGTCACGCACTTAATCATTCGGTGAAACGTGAGTGTTTTATTACAACTTCTCTGCTCACCCACTTGGGGACCCGCCTGGGATGGTATGAGCATATATAAAGTAATTCAATGAGATTAATTGGTTCCAGGAAGCAATAATAGTGGTGGAAGGCGGTCCTGAGGAGACGACGGAGCTGCTGAAGCAGAAGTTCGACTACATCTTCTACACGGGCGGCACCAACGTCGGCAAGATCGTGTACCAAGCCGCTACAAAGAACCTCACGCCTGTCACCTTGGAACTGGGCGGCAAGAGGTAAATTCACTTCCCTCTATTAATAGCGAGGCTATAAAGACGCAATTTTTTCCTTACTTGGTCTGTAGACAAAGTACTGGAATGACGTATGTCACGTGACTGGTTTATGTAATTTCCATACATTTTTTATAATTTCTATTAGCGCAAGCGCGAGAGAGTGTTACTTTGTCTAGGCTTTCCTGGTTGTCTGTTTGTTCATCCTAATTTCAGGTACGTCTGAACCGATTTTAACGGTACTTTCACTGGCAGATAGCTGGTCTTACAAGGAGTCACTTAGGCATAAAATAGGGTACCGTGAAATAAAGTCATCCATTAAATAAAGTTTACGTGGGTGAAACCGCGAGACACTAGACGCTAGTTAATAATAAAACTGAATACATCAAATAATTACACTATCGCATTGGCCGGCTGTAATTAGAACTGTCTAACTCACAAATGCCTGCGAAAGCTGCGCACATTCAATCGAGCTTGAGAGATGGCAAAATATTATATAGCTTATTATATATCTACTTTATTATGGTCATTGTATGGATGCATGGATTTTCATGCTTACGTAAATAATCACATTCTGGGGCCCAACCATGAGCTCTTATTGCAATGTTAATTCAGTTGTGCGACAGTGACAGATGTATGCACGTCTCATAAATGTGTGAAACTATCATGGCAATAAGAGCTCATGGTAAGGCCCCAGAATATTATCAAATTAAACACATTTGATGAATATAACTATAGAACACAACACAAAGAAGTGGAACTCACAAGGGATAAGTATCGTTGGTTTCCAATAAACCTAATTATAATAAGAATAGCGCTTTGACGAGTGAACTTTACCCCACATTGTTTAGGACAGACATTGTATAGGTACGTTCTTTAAGTCTTATCGTGGAATTTCAATAACTCATTTTTACCCAACGACTTCGGTGTCAATGGAAACATTTACTTACCTATAAGTACTTAACCTTATTTTGGCCTATCTAATATCCCGACATATCTTCGCAGCTTCGTATATCTTCTCAACGTTATGACTTAGAGGAAATTGTTGATCCAAACCACTTTGCCTCTTTGTCTTTTGTGTTGGTATATAGGATAGTACTCTATGTAATTGCGTGTATTAAATATTCAAGATTTTTGCCACTTAGGAAGAGCTTATTGAGATTTTGATATGCCTTACCCATTCGCCGTATCACAAAACAGAGTTTATTACGAAATACAGTTAGTCAGATAATGCTGGCTTATCACCTAATGATTTAGAATTTCTTCTCAGACATATTCAGATATCATCACAATCTTTAAATCTGTAATCTTAGAGGTGCGGTAAGAAAAATCACTGCAGTTGAATTTTAGAAAACAACTGGTGCAGACTGTTGAGATTTGAACTCGCTTCGCTTGTGTTGCAGGCGACTCTAACAACCACGCAGCCTTAACAGCTTAGATAAGGCAACAGTAGGCCGTAGACAAAGTAACATTATCCTCCCGCTTGCGCTAATAGAAGCGATACAAAATTAGGATTTTTTTTAAGTACATTATTAGAGCCGTGGTGGCCTTAGGGCTTATAAAAACTTTTGCGCAGTTTTTCACAGCAGGTGCTTTTCACGGTGAAGGAAAACATCGTGAGGAAACCTGCATAATGTCTGAGAAGTACTTTAAAGACGTGTGTATAACGCCTGAGACGGCGATAGGCTCACCATCTGTCATATTGGTACTTCATTTTTACATATATGGTTGTGGGTTATTACAACACCTCTGCCTACCTCTTCGGGGAATACAAGCGTGAGCGTATATGTATTTTTAATAATTCCCAGTCCAGTATACATCGATAACACAGTGGACTTGGAAGTGACTGCAAAGCGTATCTTATGGGGCAAGTTTATTAACGCGGGCCAGACGTGCATCGCTCCGGACTATATCCTCTGCACCAAGGAGATACAGGACAAGTTCCTGGAAGTTGCCAGGAAGGTCATCAAGTCATGGTACGGCGCCGACGCACAAAAGTCCCCTGATCTATGCAGGATCGTTAATAGCAGGCATTTTAGGTGAGTTTTTTTACACTCTATTTATATAGGTAAGTCCGCATATTACTACCGCGTTCCCTTTTGTAACATCTAGTCTGAAGCAAAAAAAAATAACATTGAGAAAATAATAATTATTTTATTATTATTATCCGCCTGTCATTTTCTTAATCTATAATACTCTAATGCTATATTTTCAATTTTATTTAAAATTTTAGACTCTATGTATCATATCTGTATAAATATAATAGATTGCCTATCTATAATTGAAAATGTGTTCAATCGCTATATTAATAAGGGCAATTTTCGTACACTTCAGTCGACTTCAAGCTCTGCTGGACGCGAGCAAAGGTAAAATAGCCATCGGGGGCAATTCTGACGCCAATGACAGGTTCATTGAACCCACTGTCATCGCCAACGTGTCTTCCACTGACAAAATCATGGAAGACGAGATCTTCGGCCCAATCCTGCCCATCGTGCCCATTGAAAACGCTTATGAAGCGATCAAGTTCATTAACGCAAGGTAACTAATTCATTCCATGAAATTTTCAATTGAGTTGATGTTGATTCAGTTGAGTTGATGTTGATTCAGTTGAGTGAATGTTGATTTCATTGGTTTATAGCTCATTTAATGTTCTACATGAATATTAAAAAGGTTTAATTGTATTTATTGCAAAGCAATGATGGCTTAATTTGCTTATTCAGACAAAGTTTAATTTTATTTTAGAGTGTTGCAAAACCATACATTCCAACATCTGTGCACAATAAGGTGCAGTATTTGAAGTGCGTTTGGTTTTGACCAAAAACGTGCTATAAGTATAATAGTATAACGCGAACTCCTAGTTAGTAAAATCGTCTTGTCGTATCAGCAATTATCACATTTAAAGTAAATTAGACCTTATTATCTTTTGACAAAAGACTTTGATGGCCAACTTTACGCAACGAATAAGCAAATTAAATCATTCAGTTGGTGTTTTTTGTGTTCAAGTGTTTTAGCGGAGAACGCAATGACAATCTAATCTATTTTTTAAATATTTTATGCTTCTTTTGAATATACTTCACATTATTACGAAGCAAATATTGACTAGGAAATTCCCGTCTTGCCTTCCCCGTCTATTCTTAGTTTTCCTATGTGTGTGTCTATCAGCAGTTGTTTGTGTGAAAAAATTCTTGGGATATTTTTCATTCATCCATAACACGGTGCGCCCAATATCAATACAGTGAATATATTAATTTTAAAAAATGTAACGAATGCGATATGTCAATAGGGAGAAATTTACTTCTAGTGAATATCATGTAATTTCAAGCATTATATTGTCTTAGCATTTCATTCTATATTTTATTGGTTCATAATATAAGCACTTGCGATTCTGAGTCCTAAAAGTATTTTAATAAGGTGGTTATCACAGCGCCTCCGCTATATATTATGTAGCAGCAACGAATAACTTTGCCAAACATACAAAAGTTTATGAAATACAAGTGAATACCTTACAATAGTATAATAATAAAAACAATATACATAAACGAATTCAATTAACAATTTGTCTATTACGAAGTTTATTCGATACACAATATAAAATTGGTTTGCTAGGTATTTTGATACACAGACAGTTTTCTTCATTATTCCTATTATTAGAAATACAACATGAAATTTGAATACAATTATAGACCACATTTTATAAATATTTTATACAGTTCATTGTAGTTTGCACCTTGAATATTAATTAGTTTGTTTAGGATCAAAGTCAAAGTCAAAATGTTTACTTAGTTACCTGAGCAGAATGAATATTGTTTAGGTGCGAAAATTTACAGAAAAATATACAATAACAAAACTATCAGAAAATTTAATATACAATATTCCGTCTATAGTTAGTTTGCTCGTATGAAAATGATTTGTTTAGTTCAGAACCTGGTAAGGCACTAATGAATGTCGAAGAATTGACCACCGGTTCGGAAACTAGCCTCCTGAGAGGAAAAACAGCACAGCTGGCAACATTTACATTTAATTACAAAGTATATAATGTAAAAAAAAAAAAAACAAAGTATAAAAAAAATAAAAATTCACATACAATTATATGGTAGAATAAAATTATTGGTGTAATAGTTTCTGTGAGTAACTCTTCGATGCACCAAGTGTAATTAATGCGCACAGTTTAATTATATTAAGTATGAATATAATACGTCAAACATGATGCGAATAATTTTTAGAATTATAACTTAAACACCACAAATGCTTAGTTCACCCCATCGCCATGGGTCGATCAGGCTTTTCTGCCCTTTTCAAACAAACACGCCCGTAAATTTTTCGAATTTCAAAAACAATAAAAAATTTTTTTTATTCAAAATTTCTCGCTGATTTTTGGAAGTCTGTTTATTCAGTATATTTGTGTAAATATATCGTATATATTAAATTAGTGTGGAACACCTAGAATCTTTTGAAAGTTGATACTGACAAGCATTTAATTAATAAGATAAAAAAAGAGTGTTTGTATGAAACGAGCTATAGATTGCTTTTAAATACTCACCTATATCAAATCCATCGGCTTTTTGCGCGCTAATTTTAGGCGTATATTAACGTGTAGAGGTTCAATCTAATTCCTGGATATCAAACAATAGTTATATAATCGGCCGTATCCAATTATTGGGATTCGCATCCGATGCGACTGGTCACCTGAATCAAACCCGAAGCGTCCGTCCGTCTGACCTTCGTAAGTCGGAAGCCTTTAACAAGCAACATCGGTAGCTTGTGTTACCAATAGTCTGACATTAGCGGTTTCTAACTGACCTAGCCCTTTATTCGCTATGACATTATTTCGAAAAAACGTGGTCTACGTCGAAATGACTTTCCTTAAATAAAATTCTTCCATATTAACTTTAATCTTTTAATAACCTGCTTACGTAAGCATTTAAACACACATTTTTAAAATGTATGTTGTCTGCACGGAATCTTGAATGTCATCGTGAATAAAGGCAGTTTTCAAATAGAAACCAGACTGACAGATGAACCAACACACATTAAATGTTGAATATGAAGAATGTGTGACGTATTTCAGGGACCATCCGTTAGTGCTTTACGTATTCAGCAAGCAAAGCAACATACAAAAGTTGTTCACTGACCAAACGCGCTCGGGCAGTATCTGTATGAACGATACGATCATGTTTTACGGCGGTAAGGACATCGACCACTATACAACAGCTGTTTGCAAAATCAACCTTAACTTGATCAAAATACAGTGCATAGTCAAACTATTAAATAAATCATAAATTCCACTCACTGTTAGTTGTGTTTTTGCAAACAGCTGATCCAAAAAGGTGGTGGTACAAAAATGGTTTGGGCTCCTATTCTCCCAAATTCTATCGTTTCAACTGGCGAGATATGTACGTGAAGCGGCCCAACCGTGAGCTCTTATTCCATTGATAGTTTGACTGTGTGACGATGACAGATTTACACACGTCAAATACATGTCTCATTATATGAGACAAACTACCATGGCAATAACAGCTCATTGTAAGGCCTCGGATGTTCGATGCACATAGCTATGCATTTCTTCTCTACGTTTTTAAAGTGGGGTGTCATATGGTACTGCATGTAAATTTGAACCTTGTAGTGTCTACATGAGAGCACAAACTAATAAATCGTGTACTGCATTGGCATATGAATACCCCCAGGTATCGATATGGAATCCATTATAAGTGGGATTACATTTTATTCTGGTGAGGCTCGCATGATGTTGGTGGTGGCAAGGTGATGGTCTAAGCTAGAATAATATTGTATATATTTACATAAGCCTTATTTTTAAAATGTTATATTTGAAATTAATTATCACTTTCAATAATTATGTATCAAATTATCAACAATCTGTTATATCAAACAAATTTAAAATTACATTTTTTAACAAGGGTGTTATGAGATTTTTACCGAGTCTCTGATGGTGCAAGCGTCCATGGGCTACAGTGATTTGCTTAGCACCTTTTTAACCGAATTTAAAAATCGGAGAACTTTTTTGCGAGAGTTTGGGGACACGTAAGGAAAACAATATATTTTATGTATTAACAATACATGTATTTATAACAAAAAGTAGTAACATTTCTTCAGCAGTAAATAAATACTAGCTAATAACTAAATTTTCTGTATAATATTGGTGGTGGTCTGAGTATGTCTGTCTGTCGTGTAGAGAGAAGCCGCTAGTGATGTACGTGTTCACCAACAACAAGCGCACGTTGTCTAGCTTTGTGGACAACACTAGCTCCGGCGGGATGTGCGTTAACGATACTATGATGCAACTGGCAGGTTTGAATCTGTATATTTTATCATACTCTTAAATACTTCCGTATTTGGAAAATAAAAAAATATTTGAGTTTAAATGCAGAACACTTCAGAGTTTCGTCTTTTCTAATACTGTAGACTCTTATAGAGACTAGAACCATTCTCCATTTTTTTTACAATTTAAATTTGGAAATCGATTACATTTGTTTTGAAATTCAACTTGGAGCGGTAAAATGATGCTTTCGCATTCCAAACTATAAAATACTAGCTGTGCTCCGCGGTTTCACCCACGTAGATTTTGTTTCATCGTTATGGTCGCGGAAACCTAATTTTGTAATAAATAAAAGGTAGCCTATGTCCTTTCTCAGGGTCTAAAGATTATCTGTGCCAAATTTCATCAAAATCGATTGAGAGGTTTAAGCGGGAAAGCGTAACAGACAGACAGACAGAGTTACTTTCGCATTTATAATATTAAAATAGGGATTTTGTTCACTAAAAGTTATTTTGAAATTGCTAAGATTTAAACTCGGATAACTTGGTCAATAGAGTTATATATTCAATTATATTTACGAGAAATGGATAGTAATATGACGTACTTACTTACATAATCATGTGAAATAGATACTGTTTCAATATATAATAATATTATGTACGTCTATCGTCTATTAGCATGGTATGTACTTGCGTAGTATACAGAATGCACGTTTAAAAGCACGAACTTTATAGTAATAAAGCTCTAGTACTATTTCAATGTAGTTAATTCGTTTTCTAATTTTCAGTAATTAACAATGTTTATTTATTATTTATATTAATCTACTGTTCTAATACTCTCATAGGGACGAGGGAGACGTGTAGCGAGTCACGAGTGCCAGTGTTACTAGCTAATAACATTTTATTGACGCAAATGTAAAGAGATATTTAATTCTGTGTCAATTCAGCTATTTCAGAGCCCTGAACAAACAGAACTGTAATGAAGCGTGTAGCATGTTTTTGTAATGTGCAAATAGCCAGTAATATTATAAGTAAACTTTTCCACAACATTACATTTGAATATAACTTCAGATAAAGCCTTTTGTGTGAAATCCGAGATTAGCTCGTTTTTTTGACATTTTCTTATAAAGAAACCTAGATAGATCGCTTTAACGCCCTGTATGCTAAATTCCATGAAAATCTTTGGAGCCATTTGCGAGATACAGATTATTATGTTTATATACAAGAATTACTCGTTTAAAGGAATACCTTTAAACGTATTATATTATAATATCTAATAAGATAGATAGCTGTGCTATACGACTCCCTCGGCCTCAATGACTATTAAACTAACGCTTAATGTACAACTGCAACTAAAAATAACAATACAATAACAATCTTATGTGTATAGTAATAAAGTGGTATTTATTAGTTGAGACACTGCCGTTCGGAGGCGTGGGCAACAGTGGGCTGGGTGCGTACCACGGGAAGACCACCTTCGACACGTTCACACACAAGAAAAGCTGCCTCATCAAGAACTTTGCCGCCATCGGGGAGAAGTTGGCCTCGTAAGTACACCAATCTTGTCTATGAATCTTTATCTATGAATACACATACAGATAAATAAAATCGAAGTCTATGTTTGTAGTTCCAAATTAACAACACTTTTCTAAATACAAAATGAAAGTATTCACTATTAATATTTGTATTCTGTCTGGCAGTTTGTTCCGGCTAATAGCTGCAAAGGCTGGATCAATTTTAGCGGGACTTTACTGGCGGATTCTAACAATGTTTCGCTAAATAAAACTACAGTCAGACGGGGCACAGCTAGTATTTAATATGAAAGCTAGGTCACCGAGATCCATTCAAAATTCGAAGCTGCTCGACTGGGGACTGTACCTCATCTTTACAGAAGAATATAGAGCAGACAAATAAATCTTATTTTTTTTTATTCCAGTGGTCGCTACCCGCCGTACAGTGACGGTAACTTGAAACTCCTCGCAGGCCTCATGCGCAAGAGACACGGGCCCTCACTCAAGTACCTGCCTTACTTCCTCGCCTTCGCACTAGGCGCCGGCCTCTCATACGGACTATTCGCCTGGCAAAAGGTAAAGAAGTAAACGATATCAACCAAACAGGGGCCTTACCATGAGCTCTTATCGCCATGATAGTTTCACTCATTTATGAGACAGATGTATGTGACGTGTATACATCTGTCTCAATTGCAATAAGAGCTCATGGTTGGGCCCCAGAGCTCCCCTACCTCCAAGTATAGGTTTTGACATGACTTTACGTTGCCAATCAGCGTGGCTCGAAATGTTTTGATTCTTTTTCTGATCTTCTCCCTAGCCTTATCTAATGTATTGTTAGAGGTCGGTACTTGATTCAACTCGATGTGACTGTTCGCCTGATTTTTATACAAAGCGACTGCCACTTGAACTTCGTAACCCTTTTACGAGGAAAAGATAAAGAATAAGACTGATTTCTAGCCACACTACGAAATATGCAATGTCAATGTTAAAAAATGTCAAACCCTTTACTTGGGTTTTTTTTTTAATTTGTAATTACTACGTAAGTGATTGATTGATTATAATAGTATGTCAATTGTCAAAAATTGCATATCAGTTGTCATTGAATATTCAATACTCCTTGATCCAATTTATGTAAAAAGACTCACACAGACATAACTTCACGACAAAACTTGGCACATCAAATTATTTAAGTATGAAAACCGTCGTGAGCAACCTATATATCGCTTTAATTGCTTTATATCAATATTATGCGCCTATTAAACCTTATAAAAACTTATAAAGTTGCAAAAAAAATATTAGGAAATAGGGATGACCACAAAATGTCCAAACTGAATACAGTATTTAGTAATTTCGACAGTGTATTGAGATAGATGAAATAGAAAAATATCTATGTAAGTAGAATGTTTAGAAGATGATTCTTTAACAATAGCATATTTTACTATTAATCACAGGTACCACCAATTATATTCTTAACTCTGAATTATATTTTGCTGGAGATTAATTAGTTTAAAATTTTTAAGCTCCCTTCTTATAAACGTTACCTAAATATAGATTAATTCGATATAAGTTCTATCTCTTTCACTCGAGACTTTTCTTGTAAGTGAAACAAGGCGAAACATATTCCAACCAATCAATGTCTGGTGAACTCTTATACGAAAAGGACTTACACCCATGTTTATACCAATTAAAACATATATATTTCTTAATCACCTACTTTATTGACTTATCACTCTTATCAGTATAGATTATGTAAATGCAAATAACTTTCTTATCAATTTCTCTATAATCTATAATTTACAATTATATTTCGGGTAGGTATTCAATAAGTTGATAATTATTGTTAATGTGCAATTCAAGTTTAAGTATGTACTATATTAATCGCATAAATAGTTCGAAAATAATCTCTGGTTTCATTTATTATTTACAACTAGCTGTGCCCCGCGGTTTCACCCGCGTAGATTTAGTTTCATCCTTATTGTTGCGGAACCCTAATATTTTTGATAAATAAAAGCCTAAGTTACTCCATCAGCTACCTACCAGTGAAAATCCCGCAAAAATCCATCCAGCCGTTTCAGAGATTACCCGGAACAAACAGACAGACAGAGAAAAAATTTATAACTTAGTTTTTTAGTGTCAGTAGCGTGTATACTTTCATATGCATTTAGTGAAAAGCTGTAATTTTGGAATTACAAACAGACACTTCAATTTTATTTATCTGTATAGATTGTAGGTTAACCTTAACTGCCACAAATAAAATATTGTAACTGAAGATGATGAGTAACCTTCATCATTTTACTTATACAATTTAATTGCAATCAAAATTGTGTTCAATGCAATAAAAAGTAGCCTATTTGTATAAAGATTACATTGCCCAACTGTCATCTTCCAATTATTAATTATACAAAATGTTTTGTCTGTTTGAACTCATCGTTCTTCTAAACGACGTTATGAATATACTAATAAATAGATATTGAATTCCGATTGTTATATAGCTAAAAATCCATTATTATATTTATAGAAAGTACAAACAAGTCAAAATTTATAGTTATCTTAAAAAATCGCAATCCAAAACGATGCAAAGCTTGAAAGTTGCAATATAAAGACTTCCCTTAAGCTTCATATAACTAATAACATGATAATAAAAATGAGTGGATGAATACGCGCAGCGAGAATAGAGATACTGTGCATGTTTTTCACCTTGCGTCATACATATAGACAGAGACAGACTCATAAAATGAATACTGCGCCTACAAATTCACGCCCATAACTCGACGAGGCGTGTAAATTTGATTTAAATGATGCAAAAAAAGAATCTCTGGGTAAAGTATAACAGTAACCTCTGAAAAAAACAAGTACGACGTCAAATAGCTAGTAGCTACTAGTAGCTATAGTTATCAACTTTCTGTATCTATTTGATTCGCCCCAGTTTAGCGCTGTTGATTGACATCTAACATGTAGCCATAGACAACAGAACTAATGATAAACGTAAAATCTAGTGACTGGCAATGGACTTTCTGTGCCTATTTGATTCGCGCCATTTTAGCGCTGTTGATTGACAGCTAGCATGTAGCGATAGACAGCTAAATGATAAAAGTCAAATTTAGTTCCAGACCCTCTCGCTAGGGGCGCTCCAAATAGAAACAAAATGTGTATATTTTTGTATGTGTTTAAATTCAACT
This sequence comes from Watsonalla cultraria, assembly GCA_964035505.1. NCBI lineage: Eukaryota > Metazoa > Arthropoda > Insecta > Lepidoptera > Drepanidae > Watsonalla > Watsonalla cultraria. The sequence goes on from OZ037728.1 coordinate 7,702,927, forward strand.
GCTTGCTCAGGTTATGCAATAGACAAACGCACTTATCATAGAAGTCTTTAACGCTATTAACTTATCGTGTATAACACATTTTTTTGTTTCAGGCTTCGCAAGAGTAACCTGAGTCGACTACCTACAACCACGATGGATGTAATTAAAATTTGTGATAACTATATTTGTGCCTTCATAAATAAAGTATAATTTTGTTTTTGTAGGTTTATATAGCTGTGTTAAGTGTAATAAAATATTTGTTTTTATAGATATACATTTTTAAGAACATGTCGCATATCTCTAGCAATATTTATTTAACTTTTGAGTCAATGGAGGACAATAGTTAAAACTTCGCACTCCTCCAGTGAATATAGCCTTGTGTTTACGTTTGTCATTTGATCCTAAACATTATGTGGTAATGATTATAACTGTTGACTTTCAAACCACTTACTCAACACTATAATAATATTGTTTAGTCTTTTTGAGCACATGGTCTGGGCATTTATGAAGAAACATTATTTTTATACAACTTGATGTTATGTTGTTACTTATGACTAATTATGTAATTAAGCATTTATTTTATACTTATATTTATAGGCATAATATCACTTATCTGGTGTATTTTTTTTAATTCTTAGAAATTATAAAGTTTATAAATTTATCAGCGCTACTGACTCTTAAAGAATTTACACTTAAAATTGCTTGTCACTTTGTAATACATTAATTGCCAGTGAAGTGATATTATAAAGATTTTTTGCATTATTTATACACATTTTCTTTGTACTTTATCTATATTATTGGATATTAAAAAAAGTTATTTTTATAAATCAAGCAATATTCTATTTATCAGCCGTAGTTAAATTTTCTGATTATGTTTATGAATCTTTTATTTTTTTTAAATATAGTGACATGAGTGACTTCTATCTCTTGCCTTCTTAAACACCGTGAGCTGAATTATTTATTAAGGATTAAAGGGAATGCAATAAATGTGATAGCGTAAAGTTTAGTTACTTTTTATTAGTCGCTCATAAAAAAATAAAACATGATGTAAAACTAAAATAAATATCAATTTAGTGAGACTGAACTCCGATACAAATTATATTGGATGTTATTTCTTGTAATGTTAGTGAAACTATATCCCATATAATTAATTAGGCATCTAAATGTACCAAGATTTACCAATAATTAATACCCAAAATTATTGTTAATTAATCTAATATGGGGTATATTTATATATTTTTTTTTCGATGAATGGGATTTATAAGTTTATAATGATGTATCTAACTATCTAATGGCAGGGTTGTTGGATATAATTTTTGTAAATAAAATTGGGAGCAATAATGGCAATAAAAATTACAAACTTAGTTATTTTGGTATCATTTTAGTATTCGTAGCTACATACTACAACTACAGCATCATCTTTTCTTATGCGAAAACATTCTACTGGACCATAGACATTACTTTTACACTGACATCAAGTTGTGTATTGTGATGGTTAAATTTAGAATACCTAATCGATGGTCGAAGACATAAAATAAAACAAGATAGTTGAATGAGTCATAAGATACTAGAACCTTTTAGATACAAAACAATCATCGTTCATTTACGTAGAATGCTAGTTCATGTCTACGGCAATAATTTGGCGTGGAAAAACAAACTAAACTTGTGTGTCACTGACCATGTGTCGTATGCAACGACCTTGCATGACGTGACCGACAAGTGTGTGTCTGACCTCATGAATAGCACTGAACTCTATACTTATGACCTCATAGCATGCGCAACCTTTATTTATATCTTTGCGTTCATGAATAATATCTATTCGAAGGAACACTCGAACCTATCGCTATTTTTTTTTTAATTATCTTATCTAGCTAACTGGACGGGCCTTTTACATATTTATTATCTGAAATGAAAATATAACTTCTCTCGATCGACTTAACATTCAAAGTTCGATATCAAATGCGCGTATGATGGGTTACTGATTTAAAAAAATATTAAATAATGGTGATTTGGTTATGCGTGTGGTTCTTACTTTCTATTCCAATTAAAGTAGATGTACGAATAGTTATAAAACTATTAAGACATGAGCATGAGATTTGATATAATATTTATCTGTGTAAAGATAATTATTGTATCGTTTTTGGATAGGGCAATAACGTAAGCCAACTCGACGCGTAGACAGACATTGTAATATTGTTTCGTACATGTATCCGAAATGAAAATAAATGTCATTTCCATATTTTTCTTAGTGGCAACCATTTTTCAAATAATCAAATTAAGTTTAAGCTCCCTGATAGTACATAATAACGTATGTTTCATAATTATTCATGATAAATATTTTTCTCTTTAATATAGTCCTAATAAAATAATTAATTGCAATGAAAATTAAAAGATCGTCTTTTTGTATCTTACAGATAATTTTCGTCATTGCAACATTAGTCAATGAACGAAAGTGCTTGTGATGAGCAAAGACGATTAAAAAAGTGTCGATAGCCAATATTTTGCAGAAATTAGCCAGAATCTTCAGGTATCTACAAAATATAATAAATAACACCCTCGCATGTGAGGGTACTATGTGGTGGTGCTGTTCTTCTTCCGCTAGTTCAGGTGCTTATTCACATTTGAGGGCTTGTCTGACTACTCCCTACCCATAATCCTATACGGCGGCCATATTTATAAGTGATGAAAGGCGTTGACGCTCGACACGATCATAATTATTTGCGTTGTTTTGTTTCACAGGACCGATGGCTGCGATACGCAAAAAATTAGTGATTGTCGGTGACGGTGCTTGTGGTAAAACATGTCTCCTGATCGTGTTCAGCAAGGATCAATTTCCGGAAGTGTACGTGCCGACAGTGTTTGAGAATTACGTCGCCGACATCGAAGTGGACGGCAAGCAGGTGGAACTGGCCCTATGGGATACGGCCGGGCAGGAGGACTACGACCGGCTACGGCCGCTGTCGTACCCGGACACGGACGTGATCCTGATGTGCTTCTCGGTGGACTCGCCTGACTCACTCGAGAACATCCCTGAGAAGTGGACGCCGGAGGTGAAGCACTTCTGCCCCAACGTGCCCATCATCCTGGTGGGCAACAAAAAGGACTTGCGCAACGACCCGGCGACGATCAACGAGCTTCGCAAGATGAAGCAGGAGCCAGTGAAGCCACAGGAGGGCAGAGCCATGGCCGAGAAGATCAACGCATTCGCGTACCTCGAGTGCTCTGCCAAAAGCAAGGAGGGCGTGCGTGAGGTGTTCGAGACCGCCACTCGGGCCGCGTTACAGGTTAAAAAGAAGAAGAAGACTAGGTGTTCCCTGCTGTAATTGTGCCGTTGTCGAGAGAACTCTGATTTATGAATCGTTCGCATACTGCCTGATAACTTACGTTTGAAACGACTCGGACTCTGCAGCAGTCGCGGCGTCGGCCACACAGTGCTTCCTTCCGATACTGACAGCTGACGCGAAGTCGCGGTCCGCGTTGCACGCACACCCACTCAGTATTCGTGTGGCTACACTTTCACAATTGGTACTTGTATATTTTATAGATTATCTATAAAGAATAAGAGTAAATGCCTTAACAAATGAAGTCAGGCCGAATGCGGGCCCTCACCTATGACGGGCCCCAGGATTTTTCGTGCTGTACTATCATGTTATATAATCAAGTAGCATTTCTTTAATATTGATTTATTCCTCGACCGGTGACGTCTCACCGAGACTTGATTGTTTTAGTTTGGTATTTTGTATTTTAATTTTTTCAATAAAATAGTTATGTATAAATTGTGTAGGATGTTTATTTGACACGGAGCGCTAGCCCCACTCAGCCAAGTGCCTGTCAGCTAGCGTCTTGGAGACGTCCACCTGATACTGTAGGGCAGTTGTATTTGTAATCTATTGTTTGTGTGAAATTTTAACTTCCTAATATAATTTATTAGTAATAAAGGAACCCCATGTTATAACAAATTTTTAGATTCTTTTTGACTTTTATAAAAAAATAATACAGCATTTATGAATCAAAGGTGTTTAGGATGGGGGAATATTTAAGTTAAAACAATCATCTATGTTATTATGTTTTATTAGTATTGTAAGTACAAAATTATCTTTCAAATATACATGAATTAACATTATGATTAGACTTCCTTTTATAATTAAGATTATTTTGGATCTATTCCAATTACAAATTTATTAACTAATAACTGAAGGTTTCAATTTAGGAATTCCTTGACATTTTTAGCAGTTGTATAGGGTTGAATCGGCGTCGTGGTGGGAACATGAGCTGCCGATGGTCGTAGTGCGAGGCGGTGCGGTACGGCAGCAGTGTGCCTGCGGGCAGGTGGTCGCCTATGCGCAATTCAGGCGTCCAGTCGCTGTACACGGCAGCATTCACCAAGGGCAGCTTGTCCACCCCCAATCCCGTTATTATAAACACCTTGCCAGTCTCATGGTCCACACCGCGAACAAGTCCTGAAAATAAAATATTTGTATTCACTGCATGAGCACATCACGTCCCCTTATCAACCCTAATCTGCACTTTATTACCGTACTACTATTGATAACACATGATATTAATTATATTTCTTTGGTAAATGTAATATCTAGCTATCTTTATGTGGCTTGTATTACGTCATTGACTAAATAAATTCTAGAGATGCAGATTCAAAAATGATCTAGGTATTCGTTCATCAAAAACATCCATACATAACTTGTATAACAGTTCATTCATGTTTGTTTACGTCTTTACTGATTCAGATGTCTTAAAAATAGTACGGACAGACAGCGGCCATTTTTATTGTTTATGTTTGTTGGTACAGGAAATAAATGGGGTGAGGCCTCACAGTAGCACACATAGAACTACATAGCCTTTATAATGATATCTACTTACTACTTATAAATATGAAGTGCCTAGTCTTATCTTTACTAAAGTAATTCACCCAAAGTCACAAACAAAAGCTAGTGACTACATGACAATTAAATTGTGGGTCATGACTTCATGAGTCATGATGATAGGTGGTTGTGATAACATATCAGAGTTCGTAAGAAAACTGGCCGGCGAATACAAACACCAGTTGATCTCACTCCAACAGGTGGTTGCATGCAAAACATTATCATACGGCGGTTTTTGATATATCGCTCTTACTTTAGGGAAGCACGTAGGTAGCTTGTACCTATCCGTTATTTTTTATGACGTCACCACAGAACTTTGGACGTCAAGGAAATACTCAGAAATACATGACATTGAATGTTCGCATGTGATTCAATAGTGCATACATAGTCATAAGTTCTTAACACAATCTATCTCCATCTTAATCTCCGTAGTCGGGTAAATCAAGTGTTGAGGTATTATAAAGGGGTTTGCGTTATTTTTACAGTTGGAGTATGGCAATTTTCCTGCCCGTAGGGAAATAATGGGACTTGATTATTAACCTTAGGCATCTACTTAGAGATGGTTGAGATTAAGCACTAGGTACTCCATATTAGGAGGATATCTTGAAATAGGTTTGATCAGCTTTCTGGAGGAAGCAAAATATGTCAGTGGTACTAAATAAACTTGTATGATGTAGGTACGTACATATATGTACGAATAATACTACAGAATATGGGTGACGTAACGACTGGTGATTACGTCATTCCTATGAAATAGCAACCACCTAGTTATAAATCTGAAGTGGCTCCACAAACCATACTTTCTTTATAATATTTTCTTATAAAGTATGTAGGTACATACATCAAGAGTAAAACTTATTTTATGAGCAAGTAGTTATCGTGCCATGACCTACAATTTTTTTTTTCCAATCTTTAAATAATAAAAAAAATCTAGATTAAAATTAATGAGACCCTACTAAATTACATACACAAAGCATTTTAGTGACCTCAAGTATATAAGCTATATTTTACGTACCTACTTACAACAATACTTCAATCAGAGCTAAAATTTAATACTTTTTTTGTCATCGAAGGTGTGATGGCAGTGGTGAGTAGATTCTTCGGATTACGCTTGAAACACCAAAGAGCATACTTACAGAGAGCCGAATTTCTACACTGTATGAATTATGAATCGTCACAGGCGCACATACGTGCACAAACCAGGATTTCAGACCAAGTAGGTAGGTACCTATTTTAGTATATTAAATTCAAGGCTCTCCTAAAGTACTTTTACATCCATGTATAAGCCTAATGCCGCTAATGTATGGGGAACGGGGCGATGACCTTCTGTATGTATTTATTTTGTGCTAGAGGTGTCACTCGCGCGTTGACCAATCGGTTTAGTAAATTTTCAACGAATATAGTGTGTACCTGGTGGTACTTTGTTGAAAACTTACCATATCCAAAGCAGGGAATCGGCGCATGGTTTACTGTGAACGTAAAGCCCTTGTCCTCAGTCTCGACCTCACAGAGTGCTACTATTTGACCGTTGATCACCTTGGCTATGGTGCCCTTTGGAACTTTTACGTTGGTGCCGATGTTCAGATGTCTGAGATCAACCCTGCAACAAATTATTGTGTTATTTACGGTAGGTACAAGAACGATATCTGCCTTGATTCTTTGCTGCTTTGCTCGGCTTTTTGAACCGGGTTGGCGGTCCCCAAAGCCGCCTGGTCCACCTGTACCATTAAATATTCCTAATTCCAAAGAGCCTTTGGGGACAGCGGTCCAATCTCCTCACTGAAGCTGTGAATTGACGATCACGCCATTTATGCACGCTAGAAAGCTAGGATAACTGTTGAGAGTGGACTTAACAGACAAAGGCCTATTAGAACACATTCACTGCTGAAATTTCGTGTTCTTCGTAAATTCTCTAACAGTTGGACGCGCAGGTGCGTCTTTAGCAGTGAATGCGTTAAGCTACCGGTTACTTTGAGTGATGGGTATTCCAGTAGATAGGTTTATTCTGCCATGCGAAATACCCGATGGTGGAATATCGGTGTATATAACCGCTACCGACAGAAATAGCTGATAACGCTCGTGTTTGAACAGGCCTTAAATTGACATAGAAAATTATGATGTAATCATTATGGATTCTACCGCGCCAGCTTCAGTTGTTTGTGACTAAGCTACTGGAAAGATAGGTATCTTTTATACCACTAAGGAGGCCGAAGCATACGGCGCACCTGATAATACATTTTTACGGCAACGTATGGACAGTAAAAAATCTCTTCACACGTTTCTTGAATAGGGTTCAATGCTGTTCTCGCTTATGAAAACCACGTCGGAGCCCATTCCGAAGTCTTACCGTCCGAGGAAGAAAGCTGCTTTGGTATCGTACAAAGCAAGAGCATTTTGGTTCCAAGAGGCGTGGATGAGCTTCCGATACCGAGAGATGTGATGGTAGACCGCTTTGGGAAGGATTATCAATGATAGTTATAGATCTAATAGCTAGTAGGTACGTCATTGAATTTCATCTCAACATTAATTTTGTCACGATATCTTCCGTGCGTCACAGTAAAATTCGTGGCATTACTGTGCTAACATACGTTTTTAAAGTTCGGTACGATTGGAACTCGCGCTGCTTGCGTTGTAGGTTAATACTCAAACCGCTCTGCTACTAGTCTATGTAAAGTGGTTCTTTCGGAGCTTATGGCCGCTGTTGTAAAACAACGGAATACTTAGTAATGGCAACATTAACACGAGCAATGATAACACGCTGAGCATTGATTAATGATGCATTGTGCGCGTGAATCACGTCCCATTCCGGGAGGCTAACAGTATCTCATTACTCATTACCGGGGAACTAAATTATTGCGATAACACCTACTTTGTGACGACAACTTGCTCAGCGAAACGCCACTCAAGTGCCTAGGTATTTAGTGCAATTATCTATTGTCACGTAGGCACTGCGTGTCTTCGGGGACGTATATGAAGATTTTTTTAAATATGTATCAAGGTGGCAAAGACGTAGAGTGAATAGTCAGCTTGATAGTTGGTGACTACTTCAACCTATAATGGCTCACAATAACAAGAGTGTGAGGTGCTAAAAATCAAACTCATGATGATATAACGTGCCAACATAATGAGTGACTAAACTCACTCTGCCTTCTCCCCACAGTTTGAAACGTACAAACTATACTCAAGCCTGTATCCCATGTGGGTAGGCAGACTACTGAGCGCCATATACTACAATCCCTACATACTTATTTCGCGTCTAAATTCATACATCTCTTCATACTCTTCTTGGAGCACTGGCGACCTTATTTATCGCAGGAACATAATTCTTCTATACAAAGTTGTAGATGCACTCCCAAGCGGGCAGCACCGATATTCGACCCTTTTCCTATTTGGTAATGTGGAGCCATAACAATGCCATGGTAATAGCAAGTAGCTATAGTTAATTAGCAAATAACGGTGCGCAGTCCCTAATTGGGCGTCCATGCTAATTCCATCGGCGAGTGCGGCACCAACGTAGCTAATGAATGGAATGACGTACCTACCGATCTATTACTTCACTACGTCCTACGTATTAGCGTCGTTATATCTTTATATCAGTGTATCGCTTCCCCTGGACTTGTGGGGTAAGCAGAGAGAATAGAACGCCCTGCTATTCATTCGTTAATAGAAACGATACAAATTGTATGGGCGTGACAAATGTCACGTGAACTTTTTCTGTAATATCCATACATTTTGTATCGTTAACGGAAGCGCGATAGAATGTTACTTTGTCTAGGCCTACAGAATTGCAAACCAACGAAGTGTAAGTAAAACCGGCAGCAGATGGCGCTGTAATATATATTAATATACTGTGCGGTTATGTTACGGTATACGTAATATCTATACATATATACCTACAGATAAATAAAATGTAAGTGTGTGTTTGTAATTCCAAAATTGCTGATTTTACTAAATGCATATGAAAGTATATACGATACTGACGTAAAAAACGATTAGTAAAAAAAAGTTGTCAGTCTGTCTGTTTGTTCGGGCTAATTTCCGAAACGGTTGGACCGATTTTAACGGGACTTTCACAGGCGGATAGTTAATGTTACAAGGACTAACTTAAATATTAGGAATCCGCGAAATAAAGCATGAAACTAAATCAACGCGGGTAAAACCGCGGGGCACATATAGTTAATGTATATTATAACGCCGGTTGCGGTCTTCATCCTGTATAATCATGTCATTATGACGATTTGAAGGTACTTTCTTACTAAGTCTAATTAAATAAAGATACTTAGAATGATGCAAATACCGCACTCACTCATAAGGTACGATGCCGAGGATGTCACCATTGTGTTGAGCGGCCAGCTCGCCGAAATACGCCAGGAAGTTGAGATACCGCTCATCCCTCGGCGCTAGCGGAGACTTCTTGATATCACTCATCTCGTGATCAGCAATAAGGAGCTCGTAGTTCAAATCGTCCGGCCACGACACATCGTTGAAGATGTAATCTCCCGAATACTCCGACTCAAACAGGTTTCGTAACACATCGCAGTGTAATTTTTGTTCGAACCTAAAAATAAGATAATTTATCAATATGCTCAGGCAATCCCAGAAACGTTCCCAGAGGTGTAAGCAGAGGTGTTTTGTAACAACAAAGTCAAAACATCTATTTCACTGCAGATGATTAACTGTCTCAATAATTCTCAACACGAGGTTAATTTTATAAGAATTTCAGTAAGAAGGGTCCCTACTTTTTTACAAGAGCAGTCTTTCTAAGCGTACACAAATATTTTGTTAAACATACAATTCGGGCCCACCTCTGAATTTACTTTAACTGCCTTTCTGGAAAATTGGAACTTTCATTAAGAATGTTTGCCCACCACTGTACTAGGGAATTGAATCGGGATACCGTATAATCAAATCGTACGCCATTGGAATCACTTTATTGCTCTATCTAAGGGCAATAAAATGATGCCTTAGTCTATACATCTATTCTATATATATAAATGAAAATGATTTATCCAGTTTAGGCCCTAGTAAGGCACTTATGAATGTAGAGGAATTTACCACTTTAACAATTAAATAAAATTGAAGTGTCTGTTTGTAATGCCAAAATAACAGCATTTCACTAAATGCACATGAAAGTATATATGGTACTGACATAAAAAATACAGATTGATTTAAAAAACCACTAAAATTCTGCGGGCCACCCATGAATTTAAGTCTACGCGGGTGAAACTGTGGGGCACAGCTAGTGTACCAAAAAAGTTTAAATAAATTAATAAATAACGGCTGCCTATTCATAGGAAGAGGTATGAGTAATTATTTGTGCGAACCTCTTTTTGATATTCTTGGAGTGTATTTGCAGAACGAATGTGGGTTTGAATTGTAAGATGATGGCGTTGATAATTCTGAAGCCCATGTTATTGCACATGCCCATGGTGTTGATGACCCAGCGCATGTCTGCGAAGCGCTCCTCCATGTCCAGGTGCAGGAACACGTTGTACACCGCGTCCATGTACAGCCGGGGGTTGTCCATTGTGTTAATCATTGCTATTTGAAACATCCTGAAAAACATATGGTATAAAAATGTAGATAAATATGCTCAAGCCATCCCAGAAGGGTGTAAGCAGAGGTGTTGTAACAACTGAGTGCTTAGTGCGAGTTTTCTTAAAATCGCCGTAAAAAGTGATCGCGTTGACGTAAATGAAGATATGTATGGGATTAAAATAGTGCCCTCTAAGGGCCTACAAATGGCGCTGTTTCGATCCTATTCAAATCTACGTTTACGTCAACGCGCTGACTTGTGACGGCGGCAGTAAAGAACTCGCATTAGGCCCTCAGCACCCATATTTCACCGAATATGATTAAGTGCCAACGTGACAGACGGTTAGTCTCAGGCTCTATACATACGTCATTGAATTACTTCTCAGAGATATGCAGGTTTCCTCATGATGTTTTCCTTCACTGGAAAGCATGTGGGGTGAAATTACTGCACTTAAGTTTTTAGCAATACTCATTCGTGCAAGACATTGGAATTCAAACTTGAGCCGAACTGTTCCAACCCCACTGCCACCACAGCTCTTTATAAAATGAAAATGAAAATGAAAATGAAAATGAAAATGAAAAGTGTAGATTTGTACTACCTACATGTTACTTAGATCTAATTCAATACTAAAGAGTAGTCTAGAGATACTACTTACACCTCAGGTGTCTTGAGATGCGTGAAGTTAGGGCCGAGAATTGGTTCAGTGATCACCGTAGCCGACACATTCCCGGCCGGGGTGAACTCTGGCTGCCCCGGGTCCAGGTCGATAACAACCACCGGGCCCTTCGCCAGCAGCTTGTTCACATAGTACCGCAGGAATGTTGACTTGCCTGTCCCCTTACCACCGCACACGATGCCGCGGCTACGCTCCTCTGGAAAAGTGAGTTTTTTTGTTTACCAACAGCACAATTCAATATTTACTTATAATAAAATGTTTTACATATGGTAAAGAAAATAATTAAGGCTAAATAATAAAACAATTCTCAAAACAATTTATTTTGAGATATTTTTTTTTTACTTTGGGTGAATGCAAATATTCTTAGAAATAGATTCCATTTTCCGCTTCAACCTCATTTTAATCAGTATAGTATTGGTCTCTATTTTGAAATCAATTAACAATAATGCCTATATTACTCAGTTATTACTCTTATTAGTAAAATCTTAATTCTTAAAATTAGTCCTGTAGTTTTTGAGTTAATATCACAAACAAAAATACAAACCTTCCCTCTTTAGAACATAATTACCTATATGAGAACAAATTATAGTGTTTAACACTGCTAGATAGCATAATTTTACTCACTGAATCCATGTTCCAAAGCTTTCTCCCAGATGGGCAGCTCTTCAAAACATTTATTGGGCCTTGATCTGTACAGGGAACATCGTAAAAACTCTGAAGCTTTCTTCAGGCTGGTGTCTATGGACCTACTGGGCTTAGAGAACAGATCAGCCGCTGAGAAGTTTGACTCTACAAAGTCCATTAAAGTACATTTCAGTGGGTATATGCATATCACTCCATCATACAGTCCTATGGATGTGGCTATATTTTCTGATTCCAACCCTGTCAGTCCACATTTGGTCAGTTTACTGTACAATCCATAATATGTGTTAGGAGTTTCAATAGTTTTGAAACAATGTGCATAGCTACAGTTAGGTGTGTATATTTCACACCCTTCCTCTTTTAATGTATACCCCAGCACTTCAACTGTGCCGGCTAGAGCACTCACTTTAACCATCCCATGCAGGTATAATTCAGCAGGATGTTTCAGGACAAATACACAACAATTTGTGCCATAAAACACCTTAACTGGGTTAAAATATGGTTCAGAATCTATTTCATTGTCAGAAGCATCATCAGATTGCAGTGTTTCATCATTACTGTTGAATGCAATCATGGAACCATTGGACGAAGGCTCTTCAAATGGTCCTATGACCATGTCCTCATCATTTTCTGATTCTAAATCATCTAAAGTGGCATCATCTTCTTCATCATCATCATCTACGTCTGGGATGGAGCTGTCTACACTGTCATCAACAATAACAACATTGTCAAGACCAGAATTTAGATTTTTTACTGGCAAAGAGAAGTTTGTTGTGGAAACTATATTTAGCTTTTCTGAGGGTATGTTTTTGACAGTTGAGTGTTTGTAGTCTTCTAGGATGTCACCAAGAGTGTCCACTGGCATCTCTGTGGCTGATATTGATATGTATTCAGTAGAGTCATTGGTATCACTGATATCATCTGACAACTGCCCAATAGAAGACTCTTCAACGCTGTCAGCAACAATGGTCTCCTCCACTTGCGCAATATTTTTTTTAGCCTTTTTATTTGTTTTCTTCTTAGCCTTCTTCACAGGTTTCACTTCAATCTCGGTTATTTCCTGCTTCTCAATCTTGTAAATTTTCCTTTTATTACATTTTTCTTTCATTGCCTTTTCCTTTGCATTTAAATTTTTTATTATTTCTTTGGCTAAACTTCCGTCTGGGTCAAACTCCTCTGAATCTGAGTCAGTACTTGCTGAAGTCCCTTGTGAACTGGTAATAAGTGATAAATTGTCACTAATGTTGGAATCTGAACCTTCAGTCAAGTCTTCGGAGAGGGAATGTATATCATCTTCATCTGAAAGAGATTCAAGGCGCGCCAGAGAGCCTTCTTTCTGTTTATCATCACTAAGGTCTAGTTCACTGAAGTCCGTCGTGCTCCTCTCGCGTGATTCCACCGTTTCCTGAGAATTTTCTGCGTCGTTACTAGATTCTGTGAGGTTTAAGTCTGAGAAACCGCTAACAGATGCTGAGTCGTCGAGACACCGGCCGGAGTCCGCTTCATCAGAAGTTTCTTTTGCAATATTCTTTATTAATTCATTGTCGCTCTTCTTGTACCCATACAACATTTGCTTAAGCTGTTTCTTCACTTTTTCTTCAGATTTACTGTCTTTTTTAGCAGATTCTTTTTTAGGAACGTGTGCCCGCTCAAAAAACTCCATTTTTATAACGTAGTTGGTAAACTACAGAAACGATAATGTACACAATAACAAATATTGATTTATCAGGCTATAGTATGTACTCCTAAGCTCTTATTATATATTTATAGGCCAGTAAATTGATATTGAACATAGCAATTGCATTGCCTCCCTGTTCTTCTTCTTCTTCTTATTTTAATGGTGGCGACGAGCTTGGGTGCAGCTATTCCGCCAATGTCACGTGGTTGTTGAGGATAAACGACGGAGATTGTTCGGTGGGATGAGGATTGAAAAATGCAACTAGGCTCAAGATCCCAAAGTAGAAGTAGTCCAAAATAGGGATGGCGATCTGAGATCGATTAATCGAAGAATCGATTTTTCGAGCCAAATAAATCGATTTTATAAATCGATATGTAACACTGAATCGATTCAGTGAATCGATCTTTCACCCTAGAGAATCGACACTCGATTTTTTCTATTCACAACACGATTTTAATCTATTCAGTAGTTTTAGAATTAAAATTAGAAATCAGTATTTTTTTTGTTAAAATTATTACTTAATATAACAAATACATTTAGAAAGTAGAATTATGTCTTCTTTTTTACCTGATACTTTCATATTGTTATAAAAATGTTTGTGATCATCGAATTTCTTGAACTAAAAAAAATCCCTGATTTTAATACTAAGTGATCGCTTATTATGGTATCTTGTTTTTCATAAAATGGATTTATATTTACATTGTAATGCAGACTCGAGAAAAAATCGATTATTTAGAAATCGATCTTTTTGACCTCGATTTTTTTATGAATCGATTTATCAAGTTACGATTCGAATCGATTTGAAAATCGATATTTTTTGGAAAGAATCGCCATCCCTAGTCCAAAACAACTGAATTTATCTATAAACACAAGTGACGTCGCAAAGTACAGACAAAAATTCTACTACAGACGAACAATAATGTTACAACATTTAGGGCATGTCGTTAGTTGTATATGAATTAAAGCTTAATGTTGTTACTTTTAATAAAATGGGCTAAACATTTAATAAAGGGAGTATTTACAAGAGAGAGGAGACATTTCATATTTGTAGGACGGGGGATATTATCAGGGAGAACGTCATACAAGGAGAAATTTAATTTTGGGCAGCAGAAAAAAAGGTGGTCAATGTGGCACTCATCGAGGCCACATTCGCATAAAGAATGATCCCTTATCCTTATTTTAGCTAGATGGACTGGTGTACACGCATGACCCAAACGGAGGCGGCATATCACAGAGATGACAGGTTTAGTGAAATGCTTGAATTTAAAAAACCAGGGCTTTGAAGGTATTTCCGGATTGATTGAGCTGTAGTATCTACCTTTCTCAACTCCAGAAAGTTTCCAATCTATATACCAAGTTCTGCGTAGCCTGGATGATGATAGGAGGCAGAGGTCTTGGCTATAGTAGCAGTTGTGTTCCATGCAACCGGTCTGTATAGCAGTCTTTGCGAGGGAATCAGCCATCTCATTTCCGTGTATTCCACTATGACCCGGGATCCATGCAAGCATGACATCGAGGCCTTGTGTCGAACATTCAAACAGGGCTTTTCTGATTTTGAGAGTGATCGGAAAGTTGGATTTGGAGCGAAAGGGGTTAGAGCAGATGGCTTGGAGGCTGCTTAGCGAGTCTGAGAAAATTATGGTTTTATTTAGATTGTGAGATTGGACATAAAGGATAGATTCCAAGAGGGCAATTGATTCGCCAGTGAAGATAGAGGAGTGAGGGGGGCATTTGTAAGAGAGGATAATTCTAAATTTGGGGATCCATACTGCAGAGCCGATACTGTCAGCCTCAGAGAGCCTGGATGCGTCACAAAACATCGGCATCCAACCTGCCCAATGAGTAGCCAATTGATTATTAAAAATAGAGTTGGCCTCTATGGATCTTTTTTCAAGACCTCCAAAGCTAAGGAGAACAGGTGGATTAAAAGTCAACGCTTCGAAGGGGAGGGAATATACAGGCAGGATGGGAGTCTGATAGGTTTTACAGGGAAGATTAAGGAAATGACGATAGATACGGAGAATGCATGGTATAGAACTTCCTGAACCTGAGACTTCAGAGAGGTCGAACAGTTTTTGCCACACGGGATGGGATGAAGATTGGGCTAGTTTGAGGAAGAATCTGTCGCATAAGTATTGTCTGCGCAGGTGGAGAGGAGGATCTACACATTCCACCTGCATAGCGTTGATAGGGGAGGATTTCATGGACCCCATTATAATCCTGAGGCACTTCGCCTGGATTTTGGACAGTTTTTCTAAACCTGCTTTGTTGCAATGATCCAGGAGAAAGGACCCATAATCTAAGAGGCTGCGGACAATGGCATTATACAGGAGTTTCTGGGTGTAAGGATGGGCACCCCACCAAACACCAGAAAGGGACCTCAGGATGTTCACCGATTTTTCACATTTCTGGGCAATTGAGTAACAGTGGGGGATTCCGGACATCCTGGTGTCTAATATGACACCGAGGAATTTCACTTGGTTAGTTTGGGGCAGTTGCTCATTCCCTACAAAAATGTGAACCGGAGGTACACTTCTCTTTCTTGTGAATACCACCACGCTGCACTTCCTAGGTGATAACGTCAAGCCATGTTCCTCAAGCCAATGATCCAGGTATTCCAGAGCTAAGTTTAAATTGTGTTCAGCCAAATGAGAAAATTTGGAGGCAATGTACAGAACTAGATCGTCAGCATACTGAAGGACATTGCAGTAACAGTTGACGACCTGATCAAGATCGCAAGTATAGATGTTGTAGAGAAGGGGACTAAGAACTGAACCCTGAGGAAGGCCACGCCAGACAGACCGTGGGGGGAGGGTAATGTCCTGCCACTTGACGATGACTGAACGGCCAGAAAGGATGTTAAAAATGAATCGTACCAACTTTTCAGGAACACTCAGCTGCAATAGTTTATTTCTGAGAACTGGAAGAAGGACATTATCATACGCCGACGTAATGTCAAGAAAGGCTCCAATAAGGATTTCTTTCTTCTTGAAAGCTAAATTTATGTCAGTCGTCAGGATGCTAAGGCTGTCTAATGTACTCATGCCCTTTCTAAAGCCAAATTGGGATCTGGACAGTTTACCTCCTTGTTCCACAAACCATTGAAGCCTGTTCCTCAACATGTGCTCAGCGACCTTCAGTAAAATAGACGAAAGGGCAATAGGTCGGTAGGAGTTGGAATCTAATGGGTCCTTACCGGGTTTTGGAATGGGGATTATGATTTGGGATTTCCAGGATTCTGGGACTATACCTTGTTCAAAAAATTGGTTTATCAAATTTAGGTAAAGTTCTTTAGATTTGATACCCGCCTTTTTTAGGAAAGAATAGGGGATACCATCTATACCAGGTGTTGAGTCTATCAAGCCATCTAAAGCCAGATTCAGTTCTTGAATTGAAAAAGGGCAATCTAGGTGGTTGAAACATGGGAGAGGAGACGGAGGCGTCGGGAATGATTCTAATGAAGGAACGAAAGGGGGGGCAATTTTGTTCGAGAAGTGCTCTAACCAGAGGGATGGGTTATTAGAAGATAGATTGGGGAAATTGAAGGAACATCTAAATTTTTTAATTTGTTTCCAAACAATAGAAGGGGGGGTTCTGGGAGATAAATTTTGGCAGAAATTAATCCACCCTTGCTTTTTCTTGAAAGACAGCAATCTACGGGAGCGAGCGGATACTTGTTGGAAGGAGAGGAAATTGGAGAGAGTCATGGACCTATTGTACAGAGCTTCCGCTTCATTGCGTTGACGAATAGTCTGGGTGCACTCTGAATCCCACCAAGGGGGGGAGGGTTTTAAGGATTTTAGTTTCTTAATGGGAATGTGGGCATCAGCAGACAAGGTGATGGAATCAACTAGTCTGCTGTAGGCTTCAAGAGGTTGCAAATTGCTGTCCAGAAGAATCTCATTGACCTTATCATCCAGAGTTTCGGCATATGACGACCAATTGGCCTTAGATAGTTGGTATTTAAGAAGAGGGGAGAAGGGAATAGAGATTGAGGATTTCGAGGGTAGGGAAATAATTATTGGGAAATGATCACTTCCATAAGAATGAGGAAGGATTTCCCAATGTAATAGAGAGGAGAGAGAGGAAGAGCAAAGTGACAAATCTATGGCACTTTTAGGATTTTGGGAGGGAAGGACTCTATGGGTAGGGGAGCCATCGTTTAGGACACACAAATTAAAATCATCAAGAATATCAAGAAGGGGAGAGGAGAACCAGTCGCAATGGTTTGAGCCCCAGGCAGAATGGTGACAATTAAAATCACCCATTATGACAATAGGCTCTGGGAAAGAGGAGATGATATTGCGTAGATTTGATATTACAGAGGAGGATGGATGGGGAATGTATATGGAAAGGAAGGTGGTGTCTAAGGACTTCACAGCCACGACATTAATGTCTTGGCCATGAGGGGGAACAGGGAGTTGGGAAAAATGCAGTGAGCGTCTCACAAGTAAGGCACTCCCTGCATAACCATCATCTCTGTCATCCCGAAGGCAGGCATATCCTGATACCCGGAAATGGGAGTTAGGAATTAACCATGTCTCCGAGATGGCACAGATATCCGGTTTGAATTTTGATATAATGTAGAGGAGTTCGTGTTTTTTCCTGCGGATTGATTTACAGTTCCACTGAAGGAACCGAATTGGCGCCATCAGGGGAAATTATCGAGCAGACTTGAATGAGTTTTTGGGCAACGTTGGACGGTAGACATTCAGGGTGGCTGGTTACAATGTTAAGGAGAAGGTTTATAAGAATTTCCAGCAAATTGCCGGACATGGAAGGGGAAGGTGGACTTGGAGCTGATAGGGCACAACCATTAGGTTGAGAGGAGGGAGGGTCAGCTGTAATATTTGAGTGGGCTTGTTTATCAAAGGATTTTCCAAGAGGAGCTCGGGGACGGGGAGGGGTTATTACGGTTTTACTGTAGGAGGTGGTGGTGGAAGCATGGGAGCATAGTGTTGGAGAATTGGGAATGGTAGGGGGGATTAGAATGGGAGCAGGAGAAGATCTAGCAATTCCTGCATAGGATTTGTAAGAGGCCGGATAATGCGAGGAAGCCTCTTGATACGAGATACTTTCCTTGGACATCAACAGCTTAATGTTCTTTTGCCTATCATGCTCAGGACAAGATCTGTCAGTGGCGAAATGATTCTGCGAGCAGAATATGCAGATTGAAGAAGATTGCTCAGCAGAGCAGGAGTCACCCGAATGGGCAGAAGAGCATTTAAAGCAGCGAGGTTTAGATCTGCACTGGGTTTTAATGTGACCGAAGCCACAGCAATTCATACATTGGATTGTTGGAAGGGAATATATTTCGACAACAAGGGATGTGTTGAAGGAGAAGATGCGGTTGGGAAGAACTTGGCCAGAAATTGTAAGGACAACTGTTTGGGTGGGATGCCAGTTCGGAGTGCCATCGGTAATTGTCTTCCTGCTTAGTCTTCTGGCTTTGAGGATTTGGGCGGGAATATTTTCTGGGAAGCTTACTGAGTCCACAAATTCCTCCATGGACCATTCCACTGGGATTCCACGGACGATACCCATGCGACAGATGTTGTAGGTGGGGATAGTAGCTACAAATCTGTTATTTGAAAGAGTGGGATTTCTTATAAAATCATTGGCACTAGATGCTGTTTCGAATTCCACGGAAATTTTATTACGACCCACCTTTTTGATTCCATCTCTGAGAATATGAGGAATTCTATTCTTATATAAAAACTGACCAAACTTAATTGGACGGATGGTGGTACCTGCTGATGGATCCGACTCAGAGCGGGAAACATGAACAATGTATGGTCCTGGGCCTGATCCTTGATACTTGCTGGTGATATCCATCATGTCAGGGTGCGTGTACATAGTCTGTATGGAAGCACTAGCTAACTCAGGATTAGTTATCGATTTTTTGGAGATGCTTACATTGTCCCCTTGGTCGGTAATATGTCGTTTGTTGGTGGGTTTGGTAAGGGTAGTTGTAGATGGAGGAGAAACCTCAGCAGACACAGGCGGAGTTTGAGGAATCGATGTGTCCATCGGTGCCAACTGATCCTCATCCGGTGGATCCGGCGGGGGCGGCGTGGAGTTGTCCATTGTTACTGCCACCAGAGGCAGTAACAAGGACGTGTTATTGGTAAGGAAAACAGAGGCTTACCGGATTAGTTAACTAACACCACTATAATAGATGAAATTCAGTAGAATTTTGAAGAATTGGCCTAAAATTTATGAAATAAAATGAACAATCTCACTAACACGTGTACCACACAACAGTTTCCCGCCAAAAGTCCGCCTCCCTGTTCAAAACACAGTACGCATGCCTGTCTGTGTCAAATGTCAAAATGACATACGATCGATAAAGGTGTCTATTTTTAGATACAAGACGGCAGGTAACTTTATTAAGTCTATGGATGGATATAATAGATAGAGATAGAAAAATAAACATGGAATTTATAAAAGTGATGTAGCATTTTTCCTTCTGCATTGGGAAAGATGTATCGAAAAATTTATGGAAAATTACTAGCATTTTTGTTTATCAAAGATAAAGATTTTCGTTGTATCATAGACAACTATTAACGTGGGACCAAAGATAAATTATTCTTTTTCCATTGTTAGTAAAATTGCCTTTTAAAAACTTGCAGAGGGAGTTGGGTTTGCATGACATTGTGGGTAGTACGGACTTTAACCTTTGCGGGAGCTGTCATCGGCAATTTATATGTAGCTCATGTTTGCATTTATTCTTTTGATGCAAGGGTCCTAATAGATTTAACCTCTCTAAAAATATTTTCCCATGCGAACAAACCACCGCACTCCAAATTATAGACCAAGAGTGTCTGATAACAATTATTTTTCACTCCATGTTTCACTTGGGATATGGGGAATCGGGAATACAAAAAGACGCCAATGAACCTGTTTTTGATGTTAATTTATTGTATAACCACTCCTGACTTTCGAGATAAATACATTCCATGATCGTATCAACATTCAATGCAGTCCATACGAAGGATAACTACGTCTATAGTCACTTATGGAAGCATTTTGTTAACAAAGTGCTTCCGTAAGCGGACCGCTTATAAATTGTAGTGCGCAGTTAGCGTGGGATTGCGGCGCGGGGGTTGATTTCTGGCCGCGGCGGAGTCCCACGCTAAATAGAAACGTTAACACTAATTGCTTTACTGGGAAGTAAAGGTAGCGAGGAAGTCGGCTACGACCTTCTTGAGGGTGGCGTCAGACTCAGGTGTGATCTGACCATCCTTGGCAATGGTAGCGAGGAGGCTCTGCTGGCTGGTCTTGATGTGCTGGGTGAACTCCTTCTCGAAGGCGGTGATCTTGGCGGGGTCTAGCTTGTCCAAGTGACCGCGGACACCGCAGTAGATGATGGCCACCTATTCAAGGCAAAATAAATTATATAGCATTTGTACAACTTATTTTACGGTTGGTGTAATACTGTAAAAAAAACATCTATGTTTAGAAAGCAGTTTTATTAACTTTATAATTTGACAATGGTTTTTTGACTTTGATGGCACAAAATGAGCAACGCATAAGTCGACACCATTAATCAACACATAAATGCCCAAAATTGATCAGTCTTATACCCAGGGGTGGCGTCTGTTTGAGACCGATTGGTCATGGTCACATTAGAACCAAAAACGGAGTATACAATATGTATTAAGTACCTGTTCCTCAATAGCCATGGGCACGTACTGCCCCTGCTTGAGCAGCTCGGTAAGCCTCATACCACGGTTGAGCAGCTGCTGTGTGGCAGCGTCCAAGTCAGAGCCGAACTGGGCGAAGGCGGCTACCTCACGGTACTGAGCCAACTCCAGCTTCATGGAACCGGCCACCTATAACCACAAGTTAATGTAAATATCAATAAAAACGGACAGCCAGAGAAAACCATAATTATTAAAGTAAGTGGAGGCAAAAATATCAATATTTTGTTTTTGTAAATGGTAGAATTTTTTTAAACTAAAAGTCACATTGATCACATTAATTGAAATCTGTGAACACACATAAATAAAAGTGAAGTGAGTTTGTTTTAAGATTAGTTAGAATTTAGCACTGTGAAGTCTTTTATTAGAAGTGAGTTATCGGAGAGAGTCATTAGAGGATTACTTAAGACTTTTTTACAATAATCTACGAGGACCATGTTCCTCATAGTATTTTGTTTTGGCGTATATGAATCTATTGAGAAAATGTACCTGCTTCATGGCCTTGGTCTGGGCAGCGGACCCTACACGGGACACAGACAGACCGACGTTGATGGCGGGCCGGATACCCTTGTAGAAGAGCTCAGTCTCCAAGAAGATCTGTCCGTCAGTGATGGAGATCACGTTGGTGGGAATGTACGCGGACACGTCACCGGCCTGGGTCTCGATCACAGGCAGAGCGGTCAGGGAGCCGCCGCCCATCTTGTCGGACCTGAAAAATTATATAACATAACACTGCAGACAATCGATAACAAACTCTCATGAATTATCATATCGGGCGCTCAAGTCAAGGACAAAAATACAGTAAGAATTCGCAATTCTTTCCTCAATTCATCTGATTAGAATCAAGCGAGGCTGCGAGGTTTCATGGATTTCAGACATAAATATGAAAACCTGATGATGCTTTTGCCTCCTTTGGGTCTGATAAATGTGTTTAATAATAAGAATTCCCAATACCCCCTTGAATATTATGCAATATTTTAACTCGCGTCACGCGCTTCTATGTTAGCTAATCAAACATAATCAACCATCACCACTCCATTGCTCCACTACGCGGCTGCCTACGTATATTATAGCGCCATCCCGTCAGTACTTGAAAATATTTCATAGTAATTGACTGCTTGTACCAATATTTTTCTATACACTTACATCTTGGCGGCACGCTCGAGCAGACGGGAGTGGAGGTAGAACACGTCACCGGGGTAGGCCTCACGACCGGGGGGACGACGCAGCAGCAGAGACATCTGATATATACACGTAACTTATTAACATAAAGTTTGTGTTTCCATTATCATCATCTGATGATCTGTTCTTTAGATGGTGGATATACAGAGAGCTACTCCTCATGAATCAGTGACAATACAGGATATTTTGATGAATCATTCAGTTATAAACTAAGTACATTGAAGGACCTTTATATCTCCTCTTACCCATTAATTCTAATGTTCCTAGAATGTTTGTCTTCTTCCTTTGAACCTTATCCACATCAACTTGATCGATGACCCTGGTGATACATTCAAATTAGGTCTTTATAGCCATCTATATAGACCGTAAAGTTACCTGGCGATAGGCCACAGCCTGCTTGGACAGATCGTCGTAGATGATGAGGGCGTGCTTGCCGTTGTCACGGAAGAACTCTCCCATGGCGCAGCCGGAGTACGGGGCGAGGTACTGCAGAGGCGCCGCGTCGGAAGCGGTAGCGGACACGATGATCGTGTAGTTGATGGCGCCTTAACAAAACCATTTTTTTGGTTAACGAGAGAATATCTTTTTTTATTACAATTATTTTTCCCTTGGCTAGTTTATTTGGAGTCAGGCTCCTGATCTTAATGCGACACTCAAAATTATCTATGATTAGCAGACATTTTTTTTTTTAATTTAATAGTGTTAATTTTACCAGCGTCAGTCAGCCTCTTGACAATCTGAGCGACGGTGGACCTCTTCTGTCCGATGGCGACGTAGATGCAGTACAGCTTCTTCTTCTCGTCGTCACCCTTGTTGAACCGCTGCTGGTTGATGATGGTGTCGATGGCCAGGGCAGTCTTGCCGGTCTGACGGTCACCAATGATCAACTCACGCTGACCACGACCGATGGGCACCAGCGAGTCGACGGCCTTGATACCTGGACATAGACAATTTCTGATTAGTTACAGTTCCCACACGAAACCCGAAAATATAGGTTTAGGGGAAGATATTGTATGAACTTAAGTGATACTAGAAAAGACCTTCATTGTTAAGAAATTAACCAAGAAGAGATGAGCAGTCTGAATGAGTTCTTTAATTAATAATTTTGAATTTTTTAAGGTTTCAATATGATGCCAGCTGAGTTTCTTGCCGGTTCTTCTCAGAAGGCTAGTTTCCGAACCGGTGGTAAATTCCTCGGGATTCATAAGTGCCTTACCAGGGCCTTAACTGAATAAATCATTTTCATTTTCATTATTTGAAATCACTATTCAAAAATTATACCATCTGACCATATCTATATTATCTCATTTAAGTACTTTAAGAAACCATTTGAAAATGGGTTAAGAAACAATTTCACTTTTAATTCCATGATACAATTTTTACAAATTTTATTCGAAAATCGAATTTATTTAAAAACTAACTCACCAGTCTGCATAGGCTCGCGCACAGACACACGCGGGATGATACCGGGGGCCTTGATACCGACACGCATGCGGGTCTTGGTGCCGAGCGGGCCCTTGCCGTCGATGGCGTTACCCAGAGCATCCACTACACGACCCAACAGCTGCTCGCCGACAGGCACGTCCACGATGGCTCCGGTACGCTTGACGATGTCGCCTTCCTTGATCAGCTTGTCGTTACCGAATACTACCACACCAACGTTGTCAGGCTCCAAGTTAAGGGCCATACCCTGGTGATGAACATAAATATTGTGAAAAAAAAATTTTGACATAGAAAGTTAACAATAGACAAGTCATTAATTTTCTTTTTCAAACCAATTATCAGTGTACAAATTAAAGAAAAATATTTAATTACATTATTCGTCTATCACATGATGATAAGAATCAATTTCAGTAGGTAGATTTGAAATGGAGTAAATTCAGCTAATATAGTGAATTGGAAGAAAATATTTATATAATTTGCAAACTCCATAGTAAGGTTTTAGATTTGATAGCTATATGATGATGTACACTAAGATGATAACAGATTAATTATTTTATATTTGACAGGTTACCTTAAGTCCAGAGGAGAACTCCACCATCTCCTCAGCCTGGATGTTCTTCAGACCATAGACACGGGCGATACCATCTCCAATGCTCAGCACACGGCCAGTCTCCTCCAAATCAGCCTGTGTTGCATAATGTCATTGTATTAGTTTAAGCTATACACAAAATATTTTCTAAATGAACTGTATTGGTCAAATATCAATAAAGGCAATCAGCTGACTGTCTTTAGTGATACACAAAATTTCCTGTTTATTCTAAAGTTACTCCAGAAGTAGTAAGTTAGGGATTTTTGGAGCATATTCAATTTTAAGTAATATTATACCTTGAAATCATTTATGTTAGAACTTCATTCATGATAGCAGGAAATGGCCTAAATAGGATTCCTAGTGGGAAATAGGTCATGGATCAATACCAGAGACCCATTTACAAAGTAGTGAGGTTTTTAAGGGGTTTCCATCTCATTATCCAGTGATGAATATAATAGATAACCTATAAGTCAGTATGTAATAGTTTATGTAACATGACAGGACTGACCTTGGGGGCGGCGCCCAGGATGCGCTCCTCGAGGATGGCGGAGATTTCAGCTGCCCTCTGCGTGCATGAGACATGCAGCTTGCGGGCCGCCACAGACACGGCGGGGACCGCGATCTTCGATACCTGAACCACATAACCAACTCACTAAAAATTCAATACTAAGAGCATCTAACACATTTCACCTAATTACTCCTAGTTACAATCACGAAATTCGGTCTTATCATTCACGTTTTCCAAATCGAATACCGCTCGCCCATTATTACATAACACCAAGGTACACAAATTTATGTATCCCATACGCCTTGATGGGTGTCATAATTGGCTGGAATATTCCTAAAAGATAATTAACTGTTACGTAAACACTCACGGTATCATTTTCAAGAATATTTCACGGATTTTATGTGTTCAACATTCTCAAGTCAAGATCGCCGGCCAAGATTTAACATGTCCCGAAACTAATTATTCACTTATTTACTGTTAAATATGGATTATTACCTGTGTGGCGGCATTTGGGAGGCGCCTGGCTACTGAGCCGGCGATACGAGCGGAGATTAGAGACATTTTTCACACACTTAATATATTATGGCAGACAAGAGGCCGTGTAAGTTCTCCGCTCGCGACTCGTTGCGGTAGAACCGGAAATGACATATCGATCATACTCTATGGTTAATCCGCAGTAGGAAGACTGTTCAGAAATTTATGCAAAGAAATCCTTACACTTTCAAATTCTTGCAACCAATTAAAGTTCAACAAATATTAACATTGAAATAGGAAATTTCTGTAGACCTTCTTATTTTATTCTTTAATGTGCAAACGGATTGACATATTTATCACTTTTGTTGTTTCAATTATAGAAAGTATTTAAATACAATTTCTTCTGCAGAAATATAACGTTCACCATAAACAATATAAAATGACTTTCTGCCTGATTAATTTTGATAAATTCTTTGCTGTCTTTCCAGTACATTGAATACTAATCAAATAAAGATATAACAGTAGATCTTTATTTAATTCAATATTGTAGATTTTTTCTTTTCTCAATGATTTTCGCTCGCTCTCAACTCATTTAATGAAAGTGAGTACATAAAGTTAGTCTATAGTTATTTCTTTTCTTAGCTGTGATTGTCAAAAACGTGTGACAACCTTAATGTCAGAGTCAGCTTTCTTTCCGTGGTGTTCCAGTCGTTAATGTTGCAACACCCTAATAGAAGCATATGTTATTTCGAAACCAACTAAATATCAAGCAACAAAAAGAGAGGAAAGAAAATGAAGCTGTCGAACGTGTTAACAACAAACGCAACAGACGAACTACGACTACGAAGTAACAACAATCATTTTGTACTCACTCAATGATTTATTGTTAGTTTAGTTGAATAGTGTTATTTTAAATAGTTAATTTTCATTTTTTTTTCTAAACAGTGGTAACAAAATGTTCAGTGCTTTCTGCAGCTGTAATTGGTAAAGAAATAATTAATGTGTTTATTCGAAGTGGTGCAATGGCTTTATTTGATGAATCCTATACCAAAGCAATAATAGATGACACCGAAAACCTATATTGTACAGTAGAAAATGCACAAAACATCAACAAACATACAGTAAGTGTACATTTTGTAATATCTTCACTCCTGTTAAATTCACCTCTCACTTTTTCTCATTTCATATTAACTTAAACTTTGTGATGAAATAATAGGACATTGGGTAAAGCCAATGATTTCAACTTTATCAGGGAAATATTTGTATTCAAACGCATTACTAAACTCTGTCTAATGTTTAGATGAGGATACATTACTAATATTTTCCTAGATTTGCAGTACAATGTAAAAACAAACAAATATTTATTGCCTACACTATGTGAAAGAATTTATGAATTTGAATGTTTAGACATCAAGTCTTAAGATTTTTTTTTATTTTTTTATGCTATAATGCGTAATGTAAACACTTTTAAGTATTTTTTAAGGTATGTAATAAATTACTGGCTATTAAATTTAGTATTTGACAGCTTGCTTATTCTATAAAAAAAAACAGAAGGGTCTAAAGAATATCAATTTGGTTCAGGAGTACAGGTTGAGAGTTGAGCGTGGACCTTCTAAGGAGAACAAGTGGAATGTCTCCCGCCGGTACAGAGACTTTGCCGGCCTCCATGCCAGCATACATCAGGCTAACATAGACCTGCCGCTGCCACCAAAGAAACTCATTGGGAACATGCAACCATCATTTGTTGCTGAAAGACAAGTTGCATTGCAGGTATTCTTATACAATGCTAATAAGTTTCATCATCCTCCTTTATTTATTCCATGTTATTTATGTTCTGCATAATCTGTTTCCCTCTTCTATTTCTCTCTATTAGCCGTCTGTATTCACTAATTATCTGTTAAGTCTAAGTATCTGTGCTAAACCCAACATAGAGTTTATATTTAAATAAAATTTTATTATTTTTGGTTTGTATTTACTCTTTACTCTATCTCTTCCTGTTTTGTCACTGATAAATTACAGTTGTATCTTTACACTATTTACTTTTACCTTCCTAATCTAAAAGTATCTATCATACAATATATCTTCCTCTCCCGTTTTAACCATCCACATTGATGAATAAAACTAATCTGTATGAAAACTAAGCTTGCATCTTTTATCATATCTAATTTAAAATCATTACTCTGCTCATAGCACACTAAGTAAATACACTTGCAGTGTGCTTACTTTATTTATTGAGATCCTTGTCTGAGGTATTATCCATAGCATTTGGTATAATTCAGGACATTCTGTATATTATCTCTGTT
Organism: Watsonalla cultraria; assembly: GCA_964035505.1. Classification (NCBI taxonomy): domain Eukaryota; kingdom Metazoa; phylum Arthropoda; class Insecta; order Lepidoptera; family Drepanidae; genus Watsonalla; species Watsonalla cultraria. The sequence continues at coordinate 7,730,520 of OZ037728.1, forward strand.
ATCAGCTAACCCACATATTCCTTGAAAGAAAAGGTTTTAATGTAAACAAAATATGGTAACCTTGATGTTATAATGCAAAACAGATAATACTTGACCCCAATTCCCACTTCTTTTCAGTTTAATGCAAATCTTTGTAATTTTTTCACAATTTGTTTCTTCAATATTGACCTTAGCTACTATAGGTACTACAGAGGGCCTAGTGCGAGTTTTTCACTGCCGCCGTCACAAGTCACCGCGTCAAAGTTAACGCAGATTTATATGGGATCGAAGCAGCGCCTCAGTCGGCCTAAAGATGACACTATTGTGAGCCCATACAAATCTGCGTTTACGTCGACGCGATGACTTGTGACGGCGATTTTAAGAAAACTCGCACAAGGCCCTCAGTTTCAAGTACACTAGTACATTGTGGTAATTTTTAGTAATGAAACTAAAGTGGAAGATGATATTAGATTTCTGTGCATGGCACAGTCAAGTCTGGTCACAGGACATTGCAGAGGTTGTGCATTCGAGTCCCGCAGCATGTTCTTTTTTTTCCTAACCATTTTTAAGAATTTCGGAGATGATATTTTTTTTAAACTCTCTAAACACATTTAAATGTATTTATTCATTGCACTTCTGACCTCTACTTTGTGACTGACTTATTTTGCCTACTGATTGACGCCATTTTGGCGCTGTGGTCTAGAGCGAGATTAGAGTGAGGGGACACAGTAATTTTCTTAATAACATCATATTTTATTCCTGACCTCCTTGCAATGTGGGGGGGAATATTAACTCTTGTCAACTAAAGCATACAAGCCTCAGGAGGTAGTGCGTCAGACTCCACACTCTAGGGGTGCTTCAAATCAACACAAAATATTGCTGTACTTTTGTATGGAAGTCCAGTTTAGTTCCATGTACTTGTATAGTAGACAGAGATCAGTGATAGTACTTATTTGAGACTGCATTATGAGGATGAGTTGCAGTTAAAATGTCATTAAGTTTACCATATTGATATTGTGTGTATGCATTTTTCAGAACTATATTAATGAGGTGCTGAAGCATGAAATCCTTGCATTATCACTCCAAGTGAGAAGTTTCTTGGATCCAGTTAACTACAGTTTGGCTTTTGCAGGTAAGTAAGTATTAGTATGGTGGAAAAAAGTATTAGGATAGGAAGTTCTTACAATAGCCTGTGGATGTTTTAGTATACTAACCAAAAGCAGGCATAGTTCATTTTATTTAGACTTACCTAGTCAATGAAGCTGACATTCAATGTGTTTGACAAAAGCTACAAAGCTATACTTAATAGACAATATTTTTTTTTATATTACTCATTGTTTAAATTTGTTTTATTTCAGAACAAGCATTGCAGACAGTGTCGATAGCTTTACGAGGGGATGGAAAATATGAACTCAAGGGACCCTTAGGTGATATTGGATGGAGAATAAGGAAACATTATTTTTTAGTAAGTCTATTTATGTACTTACATAAAGTGATTGATCGTTATATTAAGACTTCTTTGCTAACTCCTGAACCAGTATTAAAATGTAAAGATTATACTTATGAAATGTACTAATATCATTAATTTAAAATTAGATTTTTATCATCAACCTATCATAAGTATAAGCAACCTAGAATAAGATGCAGGAATGATAAGGCAGATTTGCCAAAATATGTAAAGCATGCGAGACATTCAAATATTTTTATACCTGGGTATATAAGTTGTATCATTGTTTTATATGTATGCAAAAGGTTTTTGACTTATTAATATGTTTCACATTGTTTCTATCTACCCATAACAATGTATGTGACATATTAAAGTGAGTAGGTATACAAGATACATTATTCTTTATGAGGATTCAGTGAATCACGACAGGCGTCGTACTTCTTATCAGTCATGATAAAAATACTGTTGCAGACACGATGAATATGCTAATATTATAATTTATAATTATTGTTATTCCCCATAGTTTTACCACATTGTGCTGTGTTGCCTTATAAAATCCACTTTATTGGAGTATCCATAATGTCACTTTATTCATTGTAATACACTAGTTCTGCCTAGGACTTTGTCTAGGGATTAAAAGATAGCCTTTTTCTAAATAGTAGAAAAACTAAAAACCATTTTTTCTGTGACGATCAATAAATGTAAAAAAAATATATATTTATCATATCCATGGATTGGTACCCATATCACTAGTTCTGCTTTGTTGAGAACTAGACGGCGCTGTGTGATATTGTTCGAACATGATTAATTGGATTGTTTCAATGTGCAGGTGACGGACATAGAGACGAGGAGCAATTGTATACTGTCGTGGCAGAACTACGGGCCCGACCGGAGCCTCTCTGATAAAGACTTGCAAACGGCTTGCAAGAGCTTATTACATCTCTTTGTAAGTATTATTTCCATTTTATCGGAAACCATTGGAAACATACACGACCATCACTGACAACTGCAAGTATGGTAGCGTGGCTATTCCGCAAAATATAACAGCTGCATTTTTCGAAGGTCTTCTAAACTAAGGCAGGTAGGGTATAACGGGACTCGCTATCGAATATCGATGCCCTCTTATGCCTTAGTCTGAAAATGTTGATGCAACCATTCTACTACTATCCTCTATCAGATAGGGTCTGATCTTTTCTGTCGTCCATTAATTTCCATACAGGTTAACATATCTTCTGGCCCTTTTTAGGACTCAAGTATTAAACACTATTATATTATGAAGAGGCTGAAGTTGTGTATGACTTCGGTAATTGTTTTAAGGAACATTTTTGTTTCCAGCACCCATACATAGACGAGGTGTTAGCAATTCACAATTTGGAAAGTGGTGTGTACGTAGTTAGGAGAGTGCACGAGAATGGCAGCCTGAGGGATATATTGTACGGCACGGAGTACAACAGGAGTCACCTGGCCAAGTACGGCAACCCGAGAGTGAGGAAACCCTTCACAATGGGTCAGATAGCGCACTATGGATACCAGATACTACTGGCGTTGAAGTTCTTACATGAAAAAGGATTGCCGCATGGTATGTTTTATAAGGTTTTTATATGAGGCAACTGTATAGGGGCCCGAGATAAAAAGAGGAAAAATATATATTTTAAATTGTAAGAAAAGGTAACCGAAATGGGCTACGTGAATTGCATTGCATATAATTATTGTGCCGGTCTATCGAAGAGATGGAAAACAAGTAATCCGCCCGCCTGGTGGGCAGCGTTCATTGAACCGTAGAGACATGAGGAGTTCACACAATCAGATTCCCCCATGATATTATAACATTTCCTCAAGACTCTTTTATCCACAGAACGCAGAGAGACGTTCTATGTCATGTGCATGTGAACTCTGAGTTGTGATCTATTATTAGTATGTTATGTTTCGATTGTGATTGCAATCAAACAAACTGTTCGAAGAAATAGGGTACTTGAAAAATTATTACGGGGATGGAGACGCGAGTAAAAGCAAGTATTTATTAAATTAATATTGCAATGTTCAGGTCACATCCACCCAGGGAATATAGCGATAGAAAACCAGCGTGCGGTTCTTCTGGACGTGGAGAACATACTAGTGGGCGCGCCCTGCCTCGCTCGGCCCCACCTATTGGCGGGTCGGTTCGCGTCGCTCGAGGCCATCGACGTGTACTGCTTCGGTCGGACGCTCTACGAGATGGCCTTCGCGAAGCCACTGGAAGACTACTGCTGTGATTATTACCCTGATGGAATCTCACAGAACTTGGGTAAGCCGCATCTTGTCGCCCGTTGACGCATGATGGCGTGACCAAGGGAAATGGGGATTCATTTATATATATAGATTTTATAGTAAGGTTTGTATGCATATTTGTAACGAATTCGCTCAAAAATGTACTGGAACGAAAAAAAAAATATTTCACCGTTTGAATGCTACATTATCACTGATTAATGTAGGCTATATTTTATCCCCGTACTCCCACGGGACCGGGAACTATATGGTTGAAACCGCGTGACGTCCGCTAGTTCATATTTTTGTATGTACCTATTCCAGAGTCAGTCCTCCAGCTTTGTATATCAAGTACGTCATGCAAGCACGGCGGGCCGTCCATCGAGGAGTTGCTCCAACAGTCGCTGTTCGCCCACGCACATCTCAGCGGACTCACCGCGATAAACGACGCCAGGGGACACCTCAAGTTCCCCATCACGTTGAAAGATCAACTTAGGACCCTTGTCTATACAGTCCAAGATAGGTTGAAGTCGGATCACAAATCGGTGAGTTTTGTACATCTGCGCAGTGAAAATTTCTTATTGAGTTACACGAAATCAAACCTTTTTGTGTATGCCTAGGTTTCAAATTCGTATTTCATCGCTGTATTAATAACACTATTTTACTGCGGATTTCACTTTAGACGGATTTTTATAGACTATCTTCCGCGTGGAATTTTTATTAGTCTTTTTTTTTAATCCTAAAGAAACTCTTAGAGTTGAGGATTCTGTTTAGGTATAGTAGGATTACCTGGCTGTTAACTGTAGTTAGTTTGTAATGATAAAACTATTAAATTGCAGGTACGAAATGCGAGGAGAGAGGTTCGAATACAAGAGATACTCAATTCAGAAGAGGAGTTGAAGAAACACAAGCGGCGAGCGGTAAGTTTGTTGAATACCATATTGTTTTTCTTACAATTTGCACATCTAAAAGACGATGTTCAGAAATACACTTTTTTTTATCACTTAAGTGGCAACCAAGTGTACGTCTCAACGATGGTAAGCTACCGCAGCCTTTAGATACTTGCTATAGGAGGGTAAGGCGAAACAGGTAGTCAAAAGAGTTTCTCTTCGAGAATAACAACTTTGCTTTTTTGCAGAGAAAGCGCGAGAGTTTGTGGAAATCGACGTCGTCACTAGCGGAGACAGTGCGCTCGCAGAGTGCTAGCACTGCTTCGACTCCTACACCACCTGCGCTGCGTATGTATTACATAACTACCTTTGACATAACACAAGCATGTAACACGCTATGCACTATTTTATGCTCTATTGAATCCAATTACCCTCGCCTTAAAGACACAGTGAAGTCGCGAGCTGGCGTGCTATTCGCTAAGGTTCTTAGCGTCGAACTCGACGACGAGCGTTGGTTTAAGTCATAGGAAATAGAGACATAATATATATTTCACCGAATATGATTAAGTGCCCATGTGACAGAGGGTAAGTCCATCGCCGGCTCAGGCACTATACATACGTCTTTGAATTACTTCTCAGACATATGCAGGTTTCCCCATGATGTTTTCCTTCGCCGTAAAGCACGTGGTGTGGAATCACTTCACATAAGTTTTTGGAAAACTCATGGTATAGGCCCCGCTTGGATTCGAACTTGCGTCGCTTCCGTAGCCGGCGACAGGTCAAACCCCGAGGCCACCACGGCTCCCTGCATCACTTATGTTAATATTGTATGTTGTATCCAGCGGCCGAGGCACGCAGCCCCCACAGTCAGCCCAACGGGCGCTCCGCCCTGCTCGCAGCTATCTGCTCCTTCGACAAGGGCCAGCTGGCGCGGGCGGCGCGGTGAGACACAATACTAACGTTTCAAAGGTTCCATACACGTCAATAATTATACCTTGTCCAACAAAAATGTAGCTATGAAGTTTTGTATTTTTGACAGTCAAACAAGCAAAGCACATAAGAATGCAAATAATATAAGAAACTAAATCGAATATCAACACCTCAATTTCTTTTGAGCTGAACAAAACAAAAGTACCATATTATGCTGAATACAAATACATAGAAATGTTATTATTTCAGTTTGAAATTTTTTACTGTATGTATGTATGTCTCCAATCGGGATGTGCCAATTTTGATATTTATATATGTTTAGTTAAATTCGAAAAAAGAAAATAAGCTGTTTCTGATTAGGGCTGCTACTAATATAATAATGCTGTTCAGTTTAGTAAGTGTAAGCGACATTGAAAAATATAGAAGCAACCATATCCAAAATGAATTTTCTGTACTTTATTTGGCGATTCTACTAAACTCTTTCATTACATGCATACATACAATGAAAATGAAAAATATTTATTCATTTTAGGCCCTGGTAAGGCACTTATGAAAGTCGAGAATTTACCACCTGTGTCACAATGTCGTATGTATCTATTCTCCTGGATCCCACTACATAATAGTTTCCCACATGTAACTTAACATACTTATTTCATTTTATGTCTACGAATAAATTGCATTTGCTAATAATTTGTATAATTGTGTGAAATGACTGTAAGATATTTTGGACTTTAGTATTATATTATTAAGCAGCATTTTAACGTGGTGCATTTATTGTGCTACTTATTCGAAAGGTGCATTCAGTCAGAGAAATGTTATTAAGATTTGGTGTGAATTCAATGATGAATTGCGGTTCCCTGGATGCGTTCTATGAATTATACTGACTATTTCAGAACAGAAAACAAATTTCAGTATCCTCGACCCCTGTTATTAAAAAAAGCGCAGATATTTTGAGGGTTGACAAAAATCTATGTTCATAGCAAATATTAACAAGTCGAAATCAGCCAAAGAAAACCAGTTTAAAATTTGTCTAGTGATTTCTTAAGAGAGAAGAAACAAGCCATTTGAAAATGAGCCTTATGTGCGATCAGCTAGAGTCCGGAGTACTCAGTACTATAATTGGAGAAAACTATACAAATGAATACAATGCAACTAAGTTATTAGTTAATGATACACGCAGCTACACATTAAGCTGTACATTTGACACCAGACACTTTCTCAAATACATCCCACGCTATGCATGTGTGGGATGTGTTTGAGAAATGATTCTATTGGTTCTAACAAACACCAATAAAAGCGCTTCTCAAATCTGCTTGTTGAAATGTATAGCTTGATGGTTAGCCGTTTAGGTTTATTTTATACATGGAACAAATGAAATACAATAATATACTTTATTGTTATGTAACGTATAAGTTGTTTTGTAATGAAACTATGATCTTAACATAACCTAATTTATATTTATCCAAAGTGATATTAGGACTGGTCAGGCATGTTATTGATTTATGTTATGAAATTATTTTTGGAATTTATTGTAGAAGCTTTAATGATATAGTATAAGGTACGTAAGTTATAAATATAAAATGTTTAATATATTTTGTTGTAAGTGCAAGAGAATATACGCAAGTGGTATAAGTTTTGTATTTTATTTCCTTACACGAACTGCTTGAAAACCTCAATTGAACATCTTGATAAAGTGCAGGCGCGACTACTCGAGTGGACCATGTACCTATAAGTGTACGTAGAAGGCTGAAGTTTGCTATGGAGTATGGAGTTCCAGCTTGAAGTAGTCGCTCTTGACTGCTTCAAGCAGCAGAAAGCCCGGCCTTATACATTTTTTTAACAATCCTCATGAACACTTTATTATAGCGTTTAGGATTGATGCTAGAACCCCGTATGTTCTCTGCTTAGATCGGAGTTTCAAAGACTTGGTTTACCTAACTTGGTGTATTATATTTAAAATATTATGTAAACATTGATATTGAAGATTTACTTGTTAGAAAATATTGTAAAGGAAAGAAAGGGCAAATAAAATCCAGATAATTATACGAAGAAGATAATCATGTAATTAGGCTTACATCTAATCATACAAATAATAAATCACAAACAAAAATGTGCAAATTCGTCGGGCACAGCGTAAAATAATAATATTCTAATAGTTAACGAGGGTGGTGACACACTGGACTTTTTATTTATATAGGTTACATTTAATCTGTAAAGATATATATCGATCACACTATGTACTATGTATTATGCACATATGGAGTGAAAAAAAAAAACTATAATATATTCGAGTGTTCCCACCTTTATAAACCGACGTATGCACTCAACACTGCACAAACACCTTTTTATTATTCTAAAAACTTAAGGTAGGGTCTACACTATATGAACAAAAGTTTAAACTATGCCTTAAACATGAGATTTCCTAAAATCAAAACGCATTACGCGTGGAAGAATTACTCTTGACTTGACATACATAATAATATTAAAAATTGTAGCATTTTTATTTTCTATATAATTTCTGCCACTTTCCTTAATTAATTATTAAAAACTAGGATGCATGAGTTTTTACGTTAATGATAGTCATATTTTCACTATGTACCATAGAATTTTAAATAATAATATTAATAAATTTGCTATCCGCAAAATATAAAAGGAGGTATAATACCTTAAATCACAATTGAATCAAAATAATCCACAATTATATCAATAAATCAACGATTATTCTCATAATTTGTGAAGTGTCAGTAAATGTTTTAAAAACATGTTATTAGTTTATTCCAATTCGATGATATCGTCTATGTCGTCTATATCGAAGTCTTTGAGGGTCATTTCTGAAAGAGGAACAATTTATTAGTTAGATTAAATAATACATACATCATTTGAACGAAGTTCTATTCAAATTGAGCACCTCCATAAGTACCTATTTCATGGGCTCACACTTTCCTAGAAGGATCATCGAAGCGAAGAGATCAAACGGGTGATATGGTGCCAATGAAACAAACGGTATACATACGTCGTTAAATTTCATCCCCAGCATATACAGGTTTACTCACGATGCTTTCCTGCACTACCTGAAGCTCGTGTTCTGTCATCACTACACTTAAGTTTTTTAGGAAAATTTAAATAGTACAGACCGTTGAGATCCCGTCTTATGTTGCTTGCGAAGCAACTACTCGAACTACTTGGCCACCACGGCATATTCCATTATTAAATGTATTCAAGTTTCTTCTGTATAGAGTCGAATGTACCAAGTTGACTATTGGACCGTCTGATATGCCACTAAACTGACACACAAGCATTAGGTCCAAGCCGATGGTAAGTGGTCGCGGCAGCCTATGAATGCAATACCAGGGGCATTATGTATCAATGTCTCGAAGACCATGCTATACTCTCTTGGGAATCCAATGTCAGGGAGCTCATTCCATTCTAATAGTTCGGGTAAGAAAGTTCTAACCATGTTCATCCACCATTTTGATTTTACACACCAAAAGCCACGAACCTGTGGCGGTGATACGATTTCTTATTTTGAATTAGATAAATAACGTAAATGCACATACCGGAAAGTTTCTTCTTCTTAGGGGCGCTAGCATCGGGAACATGGGTATATCTCTTCAGAAGACCGTTACTTTTTGTTATCGTTTTCATTTCCTTTATTTTAATAATATTCGAGGACTCTCTGGAAATAAAAATATATTTTTAAAATAACCCTATGAACGTAGTGTTAAAACTACTTTGTACTGAATTTAAGCAAAATCGGTTCAGTGGTCCTGAAGTGTAGTAGACAGACAACATCTGCCCACGAGGTGACGCGGCACGTCAGAAGGAAAAGGTTTTCTAAAATCTGTCGCTCCCAAATTCAGCAGTTTAGTTTAGAAAACAGAAAGAAATCTCTTCGCATCTATTCGAATAATATAAATATAGATGATAGATATGACTTACACTAAGTTGATAGTGGGTGAAGCGGGTATGAGCTTGATGGACTTCCCGTCGAGTAGTAGCTCGCGGGAGGTACCCGACACCGTGTTGTTCAGTATCTTTGGTGGGGCGGCGATCTTCTTGCTGTCCGCTGGCTTCTTACCGTCCGGTACTTTACTCCCTCGAACTCCCGCCTTCGGAGCTGAAGTTGCTGGCCTGGCGTTGCTCGCTCTATCAACATCTATAGTAGTAGCAGTCAAATCTATCGTCGCATTGACAGTAGCTTTTGTCTTCGTACCACTCGTGCTAACGTGGCTCTTCGTCAGTGTTTTGTTCAACAAAATTTGTTCCTTTGGTTTGTTCTGAGCCCGTGACTCAACTTGTTTGGCTTTGACTGGAGTGGCTGGAGGGGCGGCTCTTGAGCTACTTGCTATCGTTGAAGTTTTTGTATTCGTTCGTACAGTAGAGGGGGGCCGCGGAGCTATCGGTGGAAATTTAAACTTTTCTTGAGGTTTCGCATGGACTGCACCACGTTGAGCCGTCCCGGGCGTAACGCTGAGTCTCGTCTTACTCGGGACATCATTCGCCGCCTGGATTTGAACCACGTCCTTGAGAATAGAGAGTGGGTCGTCTGAGCTCGACGAGCTGGAACTACTCCTACTCCTTTGCGAGACGGTGTTCTTCGGTGTGATGGCGCTAGTGGAGGGCGGTTTCGCCGGCACTGCCGTGGTCTTCGGAGCCGGCAGAGGGTCGCTTGCTCCTGGCCTCGTCGTCTTGGGTGCCACGAGTGGAGCCTTGGTAGTAGACTCTAACTGGCCCGAACGCGACACAATCTCTATTTTACCGGATTTAGTGAGTCGTAGGATGTCTCCGGGTCGACATTTGGATATCGCATCGGGCGTTTGATCCGGCGCGGCAGGCATGGGAGGCGTGGGCGCGCGTGCAGTGGCGGGCGTCGCTACCGTCGTAGGGCTCGCAGCGGCAGTCGAATAGCATGCGGCGGCAGCGGAATATGATGCGGCGGCAGTTGTATACGGTGCGATTGCTGTTGGATAGGGTGCGACAGCAGTCGGATACGATGAGACAGCATTCGGATACGGTGCGATAGCAGTCCGATAAGGCGAGACGGTGTTTGAATCGGGCACGCCAGCAAGCGGATGCGCGGGATTGATGCTCAGCGACACCGGTACCACCTCCGGGGTTTCCTCGTCGCTGTCCAGGCAAATAGTGGCGGACTCGCAGCGGGCGGACTCGGCCACCGCGCTCGCCGCCACCGGTTGCTTGGCGGCCACCGCGAATATTCGCTGCCCCGTATCGGTTTTGCCCACTACCCTTAGTTGCGACGCGTTCGGCATGTTCGCGGTAATGGACGGGGCGGGGGTGGGAGCTACAAGGCGGACATTATTGGGATGGGGGCCGGGGGGCGCGAGCAGCAGGCGGCCCGAGGGCAGCAGCGTGACAGCGGGCGCGGCCCGGGGCGCCGCCTCGTCGGGCAGGATGCACTCTCCCGCTGACGACGGCGTGCTCGGCGCCCGCGGCTCTCCACTTTGCACTCGGGAAATTCTGAAATACCGCTGCGTGCTGTATTGAGTCGCTCGTTGTCTTTAGTTTGTGACTTATAAACGAAGCCTAGAAACTCAAAAAAGAAATGCTCAAGGTTTCTAACATGAAATATGACACCACATCGTCTGGGATACCTCTAAAATTTTGCAAGCATGCTCCGTATCAACTTTCGTAACCTAAAGCGACGAGGGAGTGGGTCGTTCGTTCATTATAATACAATGACATTCAGGACACAAGTATTATTAAGGTACAAACAAATATTGACTTACAATCCGACGGGTCGCGGGCTGGTGCTAGCTGCGGCTAAATAATCGCATACTTCCGAAGCGACCACCTTGATTGCTCTGACCTCGTTGGCCTGAGACTTCCCAGAAGCCATATCTTTCGTCCGTGTGAGACTTACGGGAGTAACTGTTTTTCCCACGTCTGACTTGGAGTGTAGGAGTGAACGGTTCTTTTTACTAGCCCTTTCTCTAGCGTCATTTGAATTGTTTGGAATCATTACTTTCGCAGTATTGTCGTGTAATTTTTTCAGTACTGATATACCCAGAACCTGCAATACAAAAAGTTAAGTGTGTATCAACAGCCATTGCTCCCAGAGACATATATTCATACCAGCGGCATGCTGCAGTGCACTCACACATAGTGGTACGATGTGCGCGTGACCTCTCACCGACGAGTTCACGCACGCTTCGACAGAGTACAAACAGCCTTGCGCCTACTTAGGCTAAGTACGAGTTGAGTACGAGCAAGCAGTCACACTTACTTCGTATCGCGTCGCTTTACCATAATATAATGCGTATTGAGTGATTGGGGTTGAAATGTCGGTCCGGTTTCTATGTGTCGACCTTCGTTTTATCTTTGTAATTTTTTCTATAGATCTTAATATAAATGGTTAAGAGAAATAGTAACACAAGGCGGCTCTTTAAGACGCAAAATAAGGGAAGAAAAATTCGACACAAGTGAGGCAAAGCAATTAACAGTTTCTGGGTCGCGGGTAAGAATCCCGCGTTGAGTTAGTATTTTTACTTAGCACCATATTATGGTTACTTACATTGACAGCTATATCGTAGATCGGGCCGGATATGATAGGGTTGCCCGTTGCAGCAGCCTCTCTGTGAGCCTTGTTAGTGCTGTACTGCGCCGCCAGGATGGCCGCATCTTCGGCCAGCATAGGGTTGCCCGACAGATATGTATGTGCCACTATCTTGATGAAGTTAGGGTTCAACAGCAACGTTGGATGCAACGGCACCTTCTCACTCTCACTACCATTCGTCTTATCGATATCTGTTTTCTTCTCTATAATCTCCTTCTTAACTTCCGTCTTCTTCTTTTTCGACGCCGGCCCAGGTTTCAGTTTAGCAACCTCAGATGGCGGGTCGTCGTCATCGCTCAGAACTATACTATCAATGAAATTAATTTGCGAACTGTTCGCTGTTTTTGCCACTTCGTCGGCCACGCTGCTGCCGGAATAAACTCTGAATGCAGGCGGTGAAGGTGGCTTGACTTCTTTTTTTATTTTCTTTTTCTTTTCTGTTATAACTCGAGGTGGGGATTTGGGCCTTTCTGGTTGTTGTAGTGGCTGGTTGTCGCCGCTGTCGTAGTCGCCGTCATCGCTTCTGTGGTAGTCGTCGTCGGCGAGCTGTGAATAGTCCTCGTCGTTATCGTCAGGCACGTTGATGCTGTCCTCCCTCACGACAGACTCCATGCGACTCTCGGCGATAAGCGCGGACTTCCTCTTAGTACTAGGCCGTTTAACCCTCCCAGTAACCTCTTCTGCATATTTACTGACTTCCGCGTCCTGTATCTCTACTACGTTATCATTGGTAGGTTCAGGTACGGGGTTTGGTAGAGGAGCTAGAGCTGGAGCTGGCTCCGTCGTCCTTTGGACGTCGAAGTTGGACTGAGAGCAGCTCTCACTCTGCATCAGCACATTGGCTATCGAAGAAGCGAGCTCGTCGCTACTGTTCATAAACTGCGCCGGTCCGTTATGCATAATATGCCGGACGCTTTCAACCAATTTAGATATTTCTTTGGGACCTTGTGTAGTGGTGTGGAAGTTGTGTCGAAGGATGATGTTAATAATTCTTTTGACAATTTCGTCCTCCTTAAGCTTCCTAGCGGGGTCAACCTCTGCAGTGCTGCTTGTTGCTTGTTGTGGAGCTTTCTGTATTGGGATTGTGCATTTGACAACTCCTCGTTTCCCCTTTTTCCCCTTCGGCTCGGGCGGTAGACTAAATGCGCTGGGGCCATTGTTAGGTTCAACTTTAACAGCCACGTGATTCGGCGCCATGTTGTTTGTATGCATTTGAACATAATCATGGGTTTTCATATGTTTTATCATATTTTCTCTTTCTGTGTCAATCTCGTTTTGTCTTTCTGTAAAAAGTTATATTAAATTAGTCATTGTAACAGAGAAAAGGGCATTAAATGTTGTATAATGTTTGGTTCAGACACTAAAAGCAGTGATGTCGTGTGCAGCTTCAGCTGTATTATGTATGGTTGATCATACGGTATTTTACCTGTCTGCAAACTATTGAATGTTGTTATGGTGTAACTGTTTTTATAAATAATTTAATTATAAGTCGTGTGTATAGATATAGATGGCGGAGTGTTACGTTTGTGCGCGTGCTCCTGCTGGAACTGCATCCAGGCGGCGGCGCGCTCGTGCTCGGGCAGCCCCTGCTCGGAGGAGCCCCGCAGCAGCGAGTCGTGCTCGTGTGTATAGATATAGATGGCGGAGTGTTACGTTTGTGCGCGTGCTCCTGCTGGAACTGCATCCAGGCGGCGGCGCGCTCGTGCTCGGGCAGCCCCTGCTCGGAGGAGCCCCGCAGCAGCGAGTCGTGCTCGTGTGTATAGATATAGATGGCGGAGTGTTACGTTTGTGCGCGTGCTCCTGCTGGAACTGCATCCAGGCGGCGGCGCGCTCGTGCTCGGGCAGCCCCTGCTCGGAGGAGCCCCGCAGCAGCGAGTCGTGCTCGTGTGTATAGATATAGATGGCGGAGTGTTACGTTTGTGCGCGTGCTCCTGCTGGAACTGCATCCAGGCGGCGGCGCGCTCGTGCTCGGGCAGCCCCTGCTCGGAGGAGCCCCGCAGCAGCGAGTCGTGCTCGTGTGTATAGATATAGATGGCGGAGTGTTACGTTTGTGCGCGTGCTCCTGCTGGAACTGCATCCAGGCGGCGGCGCGCTCGTGCTCGGGCAGCCCCTGCTCGGAGGAGCCCCGCAGCAGCGAGTCGTGCTCGTGTGTATAGATATAGATGGCGGAGTGTTACGTTTGTGCGCGTGCTCCTGCTGGAACTGCATCCAGGCGGCGGCGCGCTCGTGCTCGGGCAGCCCCTGCTCGGAGGAGCCCCGCAGCAGCGAGTCGTGCTCGTGTGTATAGATATAGATGGCGGAGTGTTACGTTTGTGCGCGTGCTCCTGCTGGAACTGCATCCAGGCGGCGGCGCGCTCGTGCTCGGGCAGCCCCTGCTCGGAGGAGCCCCGCAGCAGCGAGTCGTGCTCGTGTGTATAGATATAGATGGCGGAGTGTTACGTTTGTGCGCGTGCTCCTGCTGGAACTGCATCCAGGCGGCGGCGCGCTCGTGCTCGGGCAGCCCCTGCTCGGAGGAGCCCCGCAGCAGCGAGTCGTGCTCGTGTGTATAGATATAGATGGCGGAGTGTTACGTTTGTGCGCGTGCTCCTGCTGGAACTGCATCCAGGCGGCGGCGCGCTCGTGCTCGGGCAGCCCCTGCTCGGAGGAGCCCCGCAGCAGCGAGTCGTGCTCGTGTGTATAGATATAGATGGCGGAGTGTTACGTTTGTGCGCGTGCTCCTGCTGGAACTGCATCCAGGCGGCGGCGCGCTCGTGCTCGGGCAGCCCCTGCTCGGAGGAGCCCCGCAGCAGCGAGTCGTGCTCGTGCACGGCGTGCAGCGGGGCGTCGCGCGCCACCCGCAGCAGCACCACGTCGCTGACGCCCACCGCCACGCCGCCCGCCACGTTGCACCCCTTCTCGTCGAACCTGACAATACCCTCCCTTCACTCAACACACGCTCTTGACAAAACCTGGGGCCCAACCATGAGCTCTTATTGCAATGATAATTCAGTTGTGCGAAAGTGACAGATGTATACACGTCACATACATCTGTCTCATAAATGAGTGAAACTATCATGGCAATAAGAGCACATGGTATGGCCCCTGACCATATTGATAAAGTATGGCCGACGATGGGGATGGTATTGTAAGGCCTCAGCCTTACAAGCTGGTTAAAACCTTTCTTTTGATGCTTAATGTTTATGAAAGATATTTAAATAATCCAGAAAAGAATTCGAAAAATAAAAAGAAGTGGTCAGAGAAAAAGAACTAGGATGGAAGGAAAAAGAATAAAAAAGTGAAAAACAGTGCATTAATTTTATTTAATAGTAAATAGTATCGATCCCGGAGAGCGAGGGACCCCAGTCGGGGGTCGCTCGCCACAGTATTTATAGAAGCCACAGATCTCACTGCACTCCGCATAGATCTGAATATTTCATAAGGTCTGCGGAAAATTGTAAGCGTCATATTCATTCTTAATCAACGAAGCCAAGCGCCGATATTGTTTCCAACATATTGGAGTGGACCATAATTTATGTCCACGCCAATATGTCGGCATTCACGAGAAGATGTAACTACTTACTTATACAATTCCGTGAGTTCAGCCATATTGTAGTGTCGTTCGATCTGTTGCTCATCTACGACGCGACAAGCGACTGCTTGCTTTGTCACCGACCTTTCATAGATCTTCTGTTCCATTGAGCCCTGCAAACAAAAATAGATTTATTAAGGTTAAGCTTAAAAACTCATTTAATCTAGATTTATTCAGGTTACATTATGACAATTCATTTTCATTGGAGGCTGAAAATAATTAATAAAATAAAAGTCGTTTAGTTCCGTCTAATACGTCGTTAGTTCATCATCATCTGAATGTTCTAAAATATGTAAATCTTCTCTTTGCACGAATCCGCGGACAATGCCAAAATGTATAAAGGTTATTGACAAAACTATAAACTTTTGTCCAAAATAGCTGAAAGAAAGTGCGTATATAAACTCACCAGTGCAACAAGTCGGTATATGTAGCAGTCCTTCTTCTGCCCAAAGCGATATACTCGGAAGATGCTCTGTATATCATGCGCGGGGTTCCACGACGTGTCGAGGATAATGACGCGGTTGGCGCCCGTCATGTTCAGCCCGAGGCAGCCCGCGCGGGTCGATATCAGGAATAATCTGTACAATGACGAGGATCACGTAACTGTGAGATATATCCTACTTTTAAAATGCACAGACACGCAGCGACACTGTCGGTTGATAACTGTTAGTGGTGTGTTTTGATTTACTGGAAAAGTTACACGTAAAAGGCAGACAGAAATCTTTCAGTAGACCAACTTATGATAAGATAAGATGACCTACGTAAATCCTCTCCTCTTTCTGAGATTTTGTTGATATTGATTCCTATTTGTGGACAGTATGGTATTCATTAAAATAAGTTTGATATTATTAAATTCGCCTTGACATCGGCGGGGGTTAATCCCAAACCTACGAACCAAAATCGCCCAACTGTGAATGAGCTTCTTAAGTTAATAAATCCATTCTAAAGTAACAAATATGTACTTACTTGGTCATGACATTGTTCTCGGCATTGAACTCGCGACACCACTTCTGTCGAACCTCGGCAGGGACTGACCCGTCGAGCCGGTAGTACTCGTGGCCGAGCGCCCACTTGTTGATCTTCTTCAGGAAGAACTCCAACGTGTCCAGGCAGAACAGGGACGTTGAGAATATCAACCTGCAAATGGAGTACATGGATACTTACATATTTTTATACACGGCATACATGTTAAGTTTCTACATTCTTCAAAATGTTTAGAAAATATACGAACAAAAGGTGGAGTCTTAGGTTCGAACCTGGGGATCTACTCTTTCTCCGAAAACGGAACTTCGCAAACGGACGAAAATCAAGCGTAGTTTCAGTATCACTTTGTTTTTATAAAACTCAAGTTTGCGTTCGTTTAAAAATTTAAGTGAAGTAGGTTTGAATATATAAACGTCAAAGAATTTTCTTGCGGACCGAGGGGGGAGCGAGTGATCCTCAGCAGCAAAGGGTTTTTGTTTCAGCCAGACTGATTTCTTACGTTTCATAGGTACTATATAACCGCCCGCGAGAGTTTAAACTACCTCGATACATAGTTTCTGTACGGCAGAGCATAAAATTCGAAAAAAAAATGGAAACAATCGACAGCATATTTTTTATTGCGCTATAATAGTGAGATAGAGAGATTTATGGATAAATAATTGACTAACACTTTATCTCCAAGTTGGACGCACTCGTGCAGTATCCGGAACACGACGAGGAACTTATTGGAGGTGGCGAGGTCGTCGAGCGTGGCGCCGTCTTCGACGTACGGCAGCCACCAGTCGTCCAGC
The DNA here is from genome assembly GCA_964035505.1 of Watsonalla cultraria. Lineage (NCBI taxonomy): Eukaryota > Metazoa > Arthropoda > Insecta > Lepidoptera > Drepanidae > Watsonalla > Watsonalla cultraria. The sequence goes on from OZ037728.1 coordinate 7,747,927, forward strand.
GCGCCCGTGTGCTCCATCGGCACCGATAATTCCTCTTGTACTTCCTCTTCCAACTTCTCCACTAACAGTTCACAAATATAATAACCACCTTATCATTTGATCTTTTCGGTACTTGCCCGTGGTCCCCCCCGATCAGTCCTCGTGGGGTACCACGAACGAATTTTCTTGGCCTAAGAGCCTAAGGCCTTGACTTACCACCTAAGTTACAAATAGGCATGACAATACTCAAAAATATAGGAAACATTATTGATTACCTTGCGAGCGAAAGGGTACAATACAAAAACCAATATCATTTTTAAATTTGCCTGCTCTCGTTATATATTTTGTTTTAAATCGTGTTATTTATTTTTAATGCTATGATTTTAATTAAAGTTTTTCAAACACATAATTTAAACGCCAAAATGCTAAAGTTTTGTGTTTTTTAAAGCATAGTTAACCAACCTTTAACTTTGTTCTTCATGGCGTCTTGTCTCTTAGTCTGGAAGTTGTGTAGCACTTGAGGATGCGACCAGATCTTCTGCAGGATATGAAAGTCTCTGAGTACGCTGTTCTTGTTGTCATTCGCGTAGAAGTTCAGGTAATGTTTGTACAAGTTCCACTGGCACTTGGTCAAAGGCACAAATACTGTATACTCGTGTTTCTTTGGTAAGTATGGGTACAGAACAGACGCCTCTTGTCTTTGTAAACAACCTTCTAGTACTTTGTGGAGGATGTGCGTGCGAGCTTTCATTAGTCTGATATCTTCTTCGCTCGAGTCTCTGTGCTGCCCGTTCATTATGGGGTTTTCAAATCTATGTAAATAAAGATAAGGTTCATAATCTAAAGAACAAAGAATCTATTCTAACGATGAAGTGACTCTAAAGTTTTTAGGCTTTTACTCGGCACATTCTGAATTTCGACCAAAGGTGACCATTGTTTGTGGCTATTTTTATTCCAAATTTCAACAAAATAGGTTCATCCATGAAAACGACTCAGCTGTCAGGACACTTATTTTTTGTAAACTATAAATATGTTTGGGGTATGGACAATAACTCACCTATTGGAATACTCAGAGTACGTCCCAAGTAGATTAGGCTTGATAAAGTTGACCATACAATAGTATTCCCTGAGGTTGTTCTGCATGGGCGTCCCTGTGAGCACTATCCTCCGCTTGGTGACAACCCTGCTCATAGCGACCGCGAGTACTGACGCGTCGTTTTTCAGTAAATGTCCCTCGTCACACACTATGATATCTGGTCCAGGGTCAAGTAATGCTTTGCGTATTTTATTAACGATCGCTGGTCGCACGCCGTCCAGTACTGGGTCTAGGGTTGATAAGCTTCTGAATAGCTCGTAGCCGATGATGAATATACCGCCTCCTTCGTACCAGTCTTCTAGTTGGTACGCTCGTTGGTATGTCTTCTTCAGCTTTGACAACTCGAACACCTGTCGATGTTTGGATCCGAATGTTATTTTTGTCACAAAAGCGCCAAATATTTACCAATAGACGATGTCGGCAGAATAATTATTTATATAATTATCACTCTATTTGAGGAGAGCTATTATTAAAATGTTCTGCTAATTCAACCATAAAAAGGTTGATTACAGACAAAAGATGGCTCCTCCACGTGTTGCTACGTATTAACTTAAGTTTTGTCTAACAATGAAGCCTGTATATCATACCTGTAGCCTTCTCTTTAATTTACGCAGCTTGAAATAAAGAGAGGTAAGTGATGAATATTGGTGCAATTAAAGTACATAAAACTTAACACATTATTATTTTATTTACAGCATGCTATCGTAGGGAATGGATAGAAAATTTTAGACATAAGGTTTGAAAGGAGTTTAGGAAATTTAAAATGAAATCTAACTTTTTCACGAAGTTTTCCTGAACCGTTAACCTCATGTTATGTCTGAAGTAGGTAAGTATATAGTCCAGTATATGAGAGGTCACCTTAATTTGGTCGGTGACTGGTCCGATCCACTTGTGTATCTCGTCGACCCAGTTGAGTACAGTGGAGAGCGGGCAGCATACCAATATACGCTGCATACCCACACCCGGGTGGGTCAGTATCTGAAAACAATTTAAACATTTAATATGTCATTCACATGTTTTCGTATTTTCCCAACCATCTTATACGTGGTGGTAAGCGGTTATTGTTAGTCGATCAACGAATAAAACAAGATTGTCAGTCGTGTACTCTAAATCAGGGGCTCCTAATAAAACTACGACCACAATCTTGCATTTGAGCTGTGTCGTTTGTCACTGCCATCTTCTGTGAGATGTTGGTTAGTTAAGGCTGTGTTTGTATATAAAAAGATCCTCATGCCGTGCCAGGATATATAGATATAGACATGTACCGTGTGCAGCAACGCGAGCACCTGCAGCGTCTTGCCGAGCCCCATGCAGTGCGCCAGGATGCACCCGCCGCCGCCGTGTCCTGACGACAACTTCTCCAGGCTTTCGAAGCAAGCGTCCCACATGAACTTCACTCCTTCGTACTAAACAAACAACCATTCGGTCAATAAGTGCATCATTCGTGCCGAAATTATCATTATAAACTTTATTGAATGACCGTTTTTCATATCATCACATTCGATCACTGTGGTAGATATAATGGGTGAAAAACTGCATATACATTGAGTTTCAAAAAGTTTCCATTCTCAACAATTCTATATTGTGAGTGAAGTGAGTGTGTGTGTGTGTGTGACCAGTGTGTCTGTTTACCTGATGCGCCTTCATGACTTTAGTGAAGAATGGGTGCACTGTGACGACAGGCCTGTTTTCCTCGAAGTCATACTCGAGACACACCTCGTCGTTGATCACCAGCACATTCACGCCCTCTTCACACCCCATTAGCTCCCTCTAAAATTATAAAGGGCGTTGCATTCCAGATCAAGATACTATAACAGTGCAGTCAAAGCCTATAAATATCGCTTTCTTGGTTTGACTACTCACCAATCTGCTTTGTCGAATATTAAGTCGTCGCTTCCGTTCAAACTCCTCCATGTTGGCCAGCACCGTGCTCCTTGTCAGGGACTTCTTGTCTATTACCTGAACAAAATGAATTTAAAAAAAATCCAATTTATAACCTATGATATTATTTTTTCTTTGATTCCTATAGTAAAAAATATGTGCATTGCAATTGAACTTGGAATACAGCATTTCCAGCAAGGTTGTACAACTTTTTACTTTCTTGAAAAGACTCAGATGGATAATGTATTCAGGTTTTTTTTTCTTAGTGTGTTTTCCTATATACGTTTTACAATGATGGTGTGTGTGTTAGTGAGTGTATGTTGTGTGTCCTATATCACGTACTTTTCGGATGTTCCGTCGTCCTTTGAAGGGCGCTGCGCTCGACCTCTTAGAGCCCGGTATAGCGTCGCCTGAGCTTTCACCGAATAACTCCTTGGACAGCACTCTGTCACAAACATGATCATAACTAGGTCTAGTATGGAGACCAAACATTTATTTTATTAAATACATCGGTACTTCCAATCTGCATTGAAACTAAATTTTAGGCTGGCATAAAAATCATGGTATTCTCGAAGTTGATAGAGTGCAATATGATTGGAATTCCGTGTTTTTTGTCTCTATTTATTACAATTATAAGTCTTTATTATTTAAATTTAAAATAAGGAGGAATCCTTTTATTAATTTTGGTAGGTCCAATAACACGTTATTATAATCATCCTACTTATCCCATATTACTTGTGGTCAGCGCAATGAAACCCCTTCCATATCTCTATACGCCGCCATGTCTGTATTCACTCCCTTTCTAGCTTTATTAATTTTCCTACAATTCATTTAATGTTTCTTAGGTATTCCTGTCCCTTTGTAACCATCATAAAAAGCCAAGTAACAAAAATGGTGAACTCACCTTAGTTGTTTCTCTCGTTCTAAGAACTTCTTGTATGAGCGGCGCCCTCGTCCGCGGTACTTGCGGTCCGGTGCATCGCCGCCGCGCTTCACTATGAAGTCATTCACGAGCTTCGCACGTTTCGCATCCTGGATACTAAACACGACACACTGATTTCATTTTATATGCTTATAGCTAATTCCATACAAACTCAGACTATAACTATGTCCATCCCTTTTGAAATCCGTATCACAAAATGAGAAGGAACTACTTTTAAACCAAGAATTATTTTAGTCAAGAATAAATTACCTGACTTATTCACTGACCTATATATCAACGCACAGCTTAACCCATCCTAAAGACATGAAATTTGGAAGTTGTGTACTTAGTAAAGTGTAAGTTAAGGGGCTTACAAAGGGTAAAATCTTACTGCCATGCATGCGAAGCAACGGGCGCAAGCCCGTTAAGCTAGTATTGTTTAGGATTAATTTATTCATCGATCAATCCATATTCATATTTTAATGGAAAAGTGACTCTGTCTATCCATCTTTTTACCACTAAACATTAGATTAGAATTTGTTACAGGGATAGTTACTATCCATAGAAGTACCCAATGGATGGAAGGGATGGAAAAACAGACGAAGGCGCAGGTAAAAGCTAGTCTTTAGATTTACCTGTCTACATTATTGTTACCTGGCATCTTCCGTTCTCTGCACTCTCTTCAACAATTTCTCTTTAGTGTTGACCCACTTCTCTCTCTTCTCATCGTCAGAGGAAGAATCTCCTTCAGTTCTCACTCGATCTTTTGGCGACTTTTTCGTTGGATTTTTCTAAAAGGCAATTTGGCTTAGAACATACAACTAAGTAATTAGGATTTTTTGTTTACTATTACTATTATATTATATTATTATTACTACTATACTATGATTATATTTCTATAGAATGAGCTCTGACACGGACAAGACTAGTCATAGTTTTTCAAATATTTAATCCAGTTCTCAGACGAGATGATTATGTACATACAACTAACAAAATCATAAAATATACACCACTTCAGAAGAGTCCCCGAAGGGGTAAGCAGAGGTGTTGTAATAACAACAACCACTTTTCACTGAAGATGATTGAGTGCCAACGCGACAGATGGAGAGTCCATCACCGTCTCAGCCACTATACATACGCCTTTGAATTACTTCTCAGACATATGCAGGTTTCCTCATGATGTTTTCCTTCATAGTAAAGCTATTGGCATGAAATCACTACACAAAAGTTATAACTCATAGTTAATAACTCATTAGCACAGACCACTGGAATTCGAACTTACGTCGGGTGCGTAGCAGGCGACTGCTCAAATCCCTTGGCCACCAACGGCTCTTTCAGAAAATCTTATTCATAATAGTAGTCAATACTATGAGTAATATTAAAAGGAAATTGTAGTCACCTGTCTCAATCTAGTAGAAGGTCCCGACAAAGCAGCATCAGCAGGTTCTGGCTTCACCCCCGTAGGTGCGTGCAAGAGCGTGAGTTCCTTATTCATAGTTTTATCCGCTGTTAGGACGAAATCTTCTGCATTGTGTACCTCCTCAGTTTTCTTTGACTTGGGACAAGGTTTGTTTGCCTTGAGCGTCTGTTCGAGACCCGGCTCCTTCTTCACCGGCGTCACTCCCTCGCCCTCAGATTCACTGTTCTCATCATCCATAAGTGAATTCTTCGCTAAATTATTGTCAGTTGCGTGTTCCTTTTGAGCATAACAGGTGTGATTACATTTTAGTTACCTATATGTTAATTTACAACTAACATTAGTATATATTACTTAATTCAATATTTATCTTGTGATATTACTGAATTTTATCAATAGGTTTTAATTTTATTATTTATTTAATACATTAGGCACACACATATACAGACCAAGAGAAGAAATATTGTTGCAAAAAAGTTTTGTCTATAAATGTGGTCATAAGGGGAGAGGAAAAACTTAGGAAAAGTGGATCTTAAGAATACAGCTGTGACGGCTGGCAGAGAAAATGGCAAAGAAAAACACATTGTGTCGACCACAAATAACATGGAACAGTAAGGGCAGGACGATAATAATATAAAGATAAATCAATCATACTCACAACTGGTACTTCATCATCTACATTAGCACCCTCATCTTCAGAAGGAGTCAGTTCCGCACAGTGGTCAGAGAATATGGGACTCTCTGCTCGGAAATCTTCAGACGCAGCTCCAGCTAGGCCTTCTGGTTTACCTTTATCCTTACCCTTATTTCTTATCATTGGATCTTTTACATTGGGAGTCCTATTTAATGAGTTTAAATTAATCAACCTGTAAGTTTTAGTTTATTAATAAAAATACATTATCATGAAGCTATAATAAATGAATTGGATGGTAAAAATTATATTATGTACCTGTCAATTTCAATGTCTTCCTCATTCTTATCTATCATCTCCTGATATGTGAGATATGTCTCAACAAATGATTCAGGTAGTTTCTCCAATAGAATAACAGCACTTTCGTATAATTTCGGATCACTACTATTAACAGGGTAACATTGCCACCCATGGCGATCCGTATAATGCTTCTCTATACTCAAAACAGGGTTTAAAGTATCTGGGTTTTGTTCTGAGTTCAAGTTTAATTGAACATTTACGTTTTCCTTCACTTTCTTACGCCGTTTACTTTGAGGTTGCTCAAATACTGGCAATGTGGGTTCGCATTCTAATAGTTCAGCAGGCTGATCAAGAGAATACAACATTTCTTCGTTTTCATTTGCACATTTTGCATCCTCAGACTCCTTGGCAATAGCAGCTGCTTTTTCAGTTTCAAAAATATGTTTCCTATATTTTTCAAAAGTATTCACTTCAACCAGGTCATCAGCACTAAAACCTGTAAATGTCTCCGCTACTGGGGTGTTAGTTCTACCAACAAATTCACCAAATTGTTCTGTAGAGTCAACATTGTTGCATTGTATTTCATCATTTTCATCATTGGGATTTCCAGATGCCTTGCTTGTATCATTTGACTTTTTATCTTTGCCACTTATATTTGATAGTTGGTCTGTTTCCGAATCTGAGGAATTTATTGTTTTCTTTTCATGACGAATCCTTTCACGCATCTTTTTAGTTAAAAGTGATACTTCGTTACCAGCCTTTTCTTTTACATTTGGAACCGCATCTTTGTTGCTTGTTTTTAAATCAGTCTTTTTCTGTTTACCTTTTCGTTTGTCAATCTTCTTTTTACCTTTTGTTTTCTTACCACTTGCATCATCATCAGAGCTGCTTTCCATTAGGCAACCCTTTGCTTGTACGATATGTAATGGTTCAAAGGCCTGTGGAACTAATAAACTCATACTTGTGTCATTATCTTCATCACAATCAGGTTCAAATTGTCTACGAACTCGCAACGCACTCTGGCTGAAGACTCCTTCTGTTTCAAGGTGCGTACCCTGTATAATTTTATGAGAACTAACAAATGTTTCGAACAAATTTTCGTCATAACTGTTACTATTCACCCTTTCGAGAATTCTACCAGGTTGTTCTAAAATCTCCGTTTTGGTGATTATGTCATCTGGTATGTTTATCATCTCATCAAAACAATTTACGGGTTCTCGTTTAACAATAACTGACGTATCAAGAACATCATCACAAGTCTCCTCGAGTGGTTCCAGTTTAATCAGAGCTGTTGTAACATTTTCTTGTTGAAATTGGATGTTGTCATTCTCCGTATTGTGTAGTGAACATGATCTAAATTCCTGCATTTGTACTTGAGAAACCCAATTGTTATCTTCTGTTGCTGCATCATCTTCAACATCATCATCAGGAACTAATTCATCCTCATAGCAATGGGACTCCTCATTGTCTGAATAATGCATGTCATCTTCATGAGTGTCCAATATTGCCCCTTCAATATTATGAAACGCTTCCTCTGACATTGTGTTTATTGCATTTATAGTTAAGCCCTCAATTGGAATTCCATCTTCAATTGATGTTGGAATTATCTCAACATTAAAGTCACTAGGACAACATCTTGTGTTGCTTTCATATATAATTGTTCGTATATATTCAAAGGCAATATGTTTTAAGGAGTTTACTTCAGAAATACTGTCAGGAATATTATTAGCAACTTCCTTATCTAATCTTTCTATTTGCTCACTTTGTATGAGCTCCAAGCATAAAGAAAACAATGTTTTGAAACCATTTTTATTTGAATAAAATTTGACAGAATCATTTTGTTCATTTGGTTTAATTATATCAAAATCCTCCTTTGTAATTACATCATATTCAACAAAATCTTCTTCAAGAGTTTCATTAGAACTGCTTGTTTCTTTGTAAAGCAACTTTACTATTACTCTATAACATAGTGTTTTCAGAGAATTTACAGTAGCACCAACATGAGTTGAAATATATTCAGTGGGAGTGGAGGTGGAGTCTTCGCATGGAAAAAAAGGAGTACCAATGTCAGGTGAATCACTTTTAGGAGGTGTAGAGTCTTGTAATGGAAATAATGTAGTACCATCATGAGTAGAAATACTTTCAAGTATGGAGTCTTCATAATTTGGTTTTGGTGCTGATGCACTATTAATGACTCCAAGACACATTCCCACTAACGATAAAGGTCTCTCTTGGTTAGTTTCATGCTCTGTAAGTTTATTAGACTGGTCATGATCCACTTTTTTAATTACTTGAATCATATCCAAATGCTTCTGCATATTCTGGATACACAAAGTGAACAATTTCTTGGGACTTGAATGTTCAGTGCTCTTAGCTTTCTGTGTGCTGTGATTTGTGTCAAGATTGTTAGCAACATTACTATTTTCCATACTATTTACTTCAATATTATTATTATCCAAACAATTCAAATTATAGGTGTCATTGGGCTGAACAACAAAATAGTTACACACATAGGTTTGATTCAAACTCTTCCATTCTGTTGTGGTGAAGGGCGAACATATTGCCAATGCTTTCTGGCGTTCATAGCTCATGAAAAAATCACTTACCATTTTCTCTGTAACATATTTATCGGGTGGTTTTTGGTTTCGGCTGTCCTCGGCTAAAAAAGACTGGTTAGGTGTCACTTTCTTTACCATTATAGAATCATTTATCCATACAGTGTGGCGACCTTTGACATTCACTTTTTTTTCTTCTTGAGGTTTTTTAGTGTCTGTTGGTTTTTTAGCAATTTTAATTGACAGTTCTTTATTTAGAAATACTGTTTTAGGATTAAATTTTGGTTTTTCTTTAGGTTTTTCCTTTGGATTGGCTGGAGATACATCAACAATTTCGCAATCACTATCATTGTCTTCTATAATTGGCTTAGGTTCTAATTTCTTAATTTCTTCTCTACAATTTGACAGGTTGTGAGTTTGTAGAAATTCTTCATATTGTTTTGCTAACTCTTCTTCCATTTGCAATAGGTTGTGTTTAGCCAGTTTAAACAATAAATATGATTTCTTTACACAATAGTCCATTGTCGAAGTGTCCACTACATGAGATGAGTTTATTTTCTTTTTTATAAAGTCTTCAGATTTCTGAGTCATTAGTTGCCCTAGTTCTGCTGTAGTTGTTACAACACTAAGAAGAAATTTACAAGCCTCTTGAGATTGTTCCATAGTCAATGTTATATTTTCTTTAAGAGGTACATCATGGGGATTTGACGTCTGAATAGCAGTAGTCACAGTTGATACCCTCTTTGTTTGACACGAAATATCAATCTTGTCTTTAGCTGCATTAGCAGTTATTGTGGGAATAGCTAAAGGTGCTAAAACATTTTCAGAGCTGGTAGAAGAAGATAACTTTTTAATTTTTAAATTAGTTCCTTGAATCTTCTTTGCAATAAAGCTCTCAAATTCATTTGATGCACCCCAATTGCTATTAGTTGTTGGTTGAACTGCTGAATCACTATCTTCAACTTCTTGTGTAGATATTGCACCAGAAGCAGCTAAGTCTTTGGATTTCCTACCTCTTTTTTTAGGTATATTGCAGTCAGATTTTTTCGCCTTTCTTTTGGGGCATAATAATTGATCCCCAAGGATCATCTCATCTTCACTTTCAGATGATGTTCCTATTGCTGCCTTTCTTTTATTTTTATCATGGTGTGGGACATATTCATCATCAGAATAATACTTTGTTCCTTTTCTTCTTGGTTCATCATCATCTGATAATTCAACATTGGCAAATGGGTCCTCATCTGACCCATCATCATAATGTAAGATCTTTCTGGCTTTACTACGAGATGGCCGCTTTGAAGTGTCTTCTATTAACAAATCACTATTGTCAAAGGTCTCATTTGGTTTGTTAGTTTCGTCAGGTTCCCTTGTTGTTTGCACAACACTGTCCAAATTGTACTCAAAGTCCGTCATTAATGGCATTTTGGCATTTCGTTTATGTGAGCCATCATGAGACTGTGAATCAATGGGTGACACAAATGTTTCTTGACTTGGAATTTCCACATCTACTTCCATTTTCTTATTCAAACTTTCATCATCTTTGACATCATTGTTTATGTCCCCAATGGAGACATCTGTTGTTTCCTGATCTTTTACAATGTACATTCTAATTTCTTTTTTTTGTCGTCCTCTTTTTACAGGACTCTTAGTTATTTTAGCAGGGGAAATATCATTCACACCATTTAATTGTTTGTTTGCATTAGCTTCTTTAGTTTCAGTACAGTTATTAACTGGTTTATCACTATTCTGTTCTGAACCAAATGCAGCTGAAGATTCTTCCAATTTTTCTGATGCCTTAGATGTCAATTCACTTAATGCAACATCATCAAGGTGATCATCATCTCGATAGCTTACTCCACTTGATGACACATCATTGTGTAGCTGCTCTGTAGCTTCCTGAAGAGGTTTCTTTGGTTTTCGTTTCATATTAGTTATTCTTGTACGACTTTGAAATATTTGTTTAAACGAACTTGACTCATTCGATGATGCATTATTATGGTTTGTAGAATCTGCTTCTTGTAGAGTACCATCTGGTTGTTGTTTCCGCGGTCTTCCTCGCTTGCGCTTAGTCTCTGTATTAGCTTTGCGGGGTGTGTTTGCGACATAGTCTCGTTTGAGTAGCGTATTTGGCTGTCTCACTCTTCTACCCCGTTTAGTATGAATAATTTCTAAAAGACTTTCTGTATCTTGCTCATCTGCACTGGGCCCTTCATGTTGCTTGGTATTGACATGGGGAGTGTCTCCATGGCTTATGTCTGAGTTTGGAGTGGCTTCAATAGTGCTATGAATGGTTTTCTTTTTACGACCTCTTTTCTTGTTATTATTAGGTTTCTCAATATGTGGTGTTATTTCAGGTGATACCAATGTGCTGGAACTTGTGTGCGGAATTAATACAGATTGTACAATTTCTTCACAAATCGCACTTGGGGGATTGTTTACATGTGAGGTCTCATCTATGTTAGACGATAATTCTACCTCATTGTCGTAGGGAATTTCATTCAGTTCATTCGCGAGATCGGGTACTACTGGCCCCGGCGAGACGATATCAGAAAGGGTGATAAAATCATCATCTTGATGCATTGCATTTGATTGAAATTGTTCAAAAGCATCCTCTGATGTACACAGGTTGCTTGCATGTCGAACAATTTCATCCGACATGATTTTAATCAGTCATAAAGCTACTACTTGAAGAAACGGGTACATACATTATACTTCAACGATGACGGCTTTTATTCATATTTTTCCACAATTCAGCAGCTAATTCAAACTTTACAGTTCCATTGAATTTGTAATTTTATATTTTGTTCATTTGTTGTCAGAAATAGCTAAGCATCGACCACAGAGCAAACTAAAAACTACTAGGTTAGTATTAATCAACTATGGAGGGAAGTGCCATAGACGAATAATACCCAGGGATACGAAACATTACTTATATACGTTCATTATACATTATTATGGGAAGGAGCATACCGATTTGCGGAAGCGTGTGACTTGCTAGCAGTTTATAAATCTTATATAGCCTGCTCCTCCGTAAAATAATATTCCTCCCCGGCTCGAGCAAAGTTAGGATCATTGTTAATATTTACATCTGTAATACCCAGTAGCAGCCCCAAACCACAATACTTAAATCCACTTTCTACTGCCATGAACTGTTGCGGATTTATTCATAATTTATACGAAGTGTACGAAGCAATTTTTGGATGCTAGGAGTAGTAGAAAAAAAAACCGTGGAAAACATATAATTTTCCATAGATGAAGATAAATTTGCTTGTTTGTTCTACTCAACATTTTTTTCTTAATCTATGGTTCTATCATTATGTGACATTGTCTGTCAGTAGGTGTCAGATTGTCAAATAGCAGTCAGCAGTCAGATCAAATCTGTCAAATATATAATTTGTGGACTTGTGGTGCGTGTGTGTTGTATTGTTGACGAAAAAATATTTATATTTTTATTACATAGTCATATACGTATTTGCTTGATATTTACGGCTAATTTGTGAACTGAACGTAGATTTAAATTCTCGTCTAGTGAAACAGTGCTCGTGCAGTTTGCGGCGTAGAAGTGGCAAATGTTTCTAAGCCATAATGTATTTTCCAATAGGATGGCCAAAAGTTTTGAAAAATCTGGGCGCAGATAATCAAAGTATTAAACAAATTGTATCCAACAGAGATAAAGTACTTTTCGCTTCATTAACTGATGATTGCCTTACTGTCTGGTACTGTAAGGTAAGTAGATACTTAAAATTAAATTACGGGTTAGCAAAGCAGGTCGCCAATAAATAATCCTTATATGCTATAATACCTTTATTTTTCTTAGCTCTCGACTTAGAAGAACTGTACATAGATAACACATTGTGTTATTTAAACATAGCTTAGCTGTTGATGTCCCTATTTATTTGAGAAAGTAAATGATTTCTCCAGTAAGGCATATAAGTATATTCATCAAAGAATTAACCACGGGTTCAGAAACTAGCAGCAAGAAACTCTTTGTTCTTTCTTATTCATATTGAAGTATTTTTTATACATATTCTAGCCCACCGTACCAATAGTGTATCACAAGAGAAGTGCAGAATCTCTTCAGAGGCTGGGGGTGAATGTGGCTGTGGAATGGAAGCCAGACTCTTCTATGATCTGTATTGCGGTAAATATATTTTTGACTTAGATTTACTGCTTGTCTAGAACAAAAGTTCCAAACGTTTATTTTTTAATAATCATCAAAAAATATATATTTGCACTCCAATGTTATACATTGGCAGTTATGTTGTTATAAAGGGAAAGAAATCCATCTTATGTTGGATAGTTTATTTATTTAGAGGTCTGTCTCATTCAAAACTAAATCTTAATAATAAATAAAATTTTCCTCATAGACTACAAAGATAATCTGTAAGAGAAAGTCATAACTAAAATTGAATGAATTGTAATATTGTTTCCAGACATCAGAAGGTCATCTGATCCTATACAATGTAGTGGCGGTGAGTGAACAGACAGCTTACCAGCAATATGACCCTCCCGCTGCAAGTCTGCGCCGGGACTCTGCTGAGTTGTTTGTCAAGGAAGTCATACCCTCCCTCAAAATTATATTGGTAAATATTACATACATATGCTCATGCCTGTATTCACTGAATGTGTAAGGGGTGGTTTTTTCACCAAAGATGATTAAGTACCAAGTGACAGATTGTAAGTCTATCACCATCTCAGGTACTATACTTTGAATTACTTCTCAGGCAGGCTTCGTCACAATGTTTTCCTTCACTGTAAAGCATGTGGTGTGAAATCACTGGTAAATATTATCATTTGCAAAATTGGGTGTGCCATTGCTAATGCATGACACAGTTCCTTTATGAATACAATTTTTTACCAATGGTAGCACAAGTGCTAGCTAACCAGTTAACCTTATAAGAATCAATGGATATTAAAATTATTGATTGATTTTAAATAAATGTTCAAACAGAAAGGTTGATGAACAATCTAAATTGTTTCCACAGTTCAAAGAGGTTTTAATATGGGATGGTCACATAACGCGCATGTGCTGTATATCGGGCACAGAGGTCCTAGTGTGTACGACGCGCGCGCACCTGCTGCGGTACCGGTGGGACGGCGCCCAGAACAGGGACTACTGCCTCGACCTAGGGCGGGTACCATTCTCTGTCAACCAACAGGTTTCAAAAGGTATATAAAAATATACATAGCCAAAAGTGTACATAAAAGGGTAGCAGCAGTGTTATAACATCCACTTTTGAGGCACTATACACATCTTCAAAGTTCTTCTCGGACATATGTATTCATATACTATCAAAAGGTCATTAAAACAACATATACCCAGCCTTTACAAGCTTATCGCAATATAGGAAACAAATACTTTTAATTTGATCAGATCACATAATCATAGTCACGATCAGACAGCTAACCTAAAAGTATAAAAATAAAATATGAATCACGAACTTTTTATGTAAGATTGGCATCTATGTTGATGGTTTATAAGGCTAGGTTTATAGGGCCAGGCATAATCAACTCGCCTGAGTGTTGAATGATGTACATATGCATAGAAGTTGGGTTGCCATCAGTGAAAATTCCAATAAATTGCGCTTGTTATTTAGTCAAATTCGCCCCGTATGCCATTTATTTTATGATGATACTTTAAAATACACTTTTATTTGCAGCGGAGCCTATAGTAGAAGACAACACACACGTCAATGACATCGAGTACTCGCCCCTAGTATGCGGGTTTGGAATCACGCTAAATGACGGTCGCGCGGCCTACCTCACCGCACCAAACCTCAAATTTGATCCTAATGTAAGTTAATATAAAGTTTTAAATCCTTTCCATATGCAAGGCTCCATTAAGTTACAACATCTGGTGGAATCTTTAACACACATAACTTTGAATCTCTTCATAGACATATGAAATAAGAGATAGAATGACTTTTTGCATTTGTATAATTACTCTGTACTGACCAAGGTTGGAATCCATTATTATTAAATGATTTAGTACAGCTAATTATTCAAATACACAATGCATTTATTTTATGCATATACAATATTCGTCTGTAATTCTGTCAGAAACCTAATCACTCTTTCCACTATCTAGATTTTACTGGATACTGATTTAAGGGTAAGATGAAAGAGCTGAGTGCAATACTATTTGGGGATTTCGTGTTATATTTATGCTACTTTTCTTTTTCATCATTTATTTAGGCTAATTAACAGCTACGATTCTGTGGTGGTACGAATTTGAATTCTATAAATATGAGGCTTGTACGACAGCTAGAGTGTGGCTTATAAGAAGAGAATTAAAACATAGATGAGCAGGGTACAACTTAAAATACTTAATGTAGAGTGTGTATATGTATATGTCAACTATAAGCATAATATCCAATGCTAAGTAATATGTTTCGCACGTTTTCTAGTAAATTCGAATGGTATTATTGTTCAATACTTCAGGCAGTCATTCATATTTAAATTTGCACTGTTATTGTCTGTTTTATGACAGTTTATTCATTGTATGTATTTTATCATAGGAGGGTGTACATTTGTTCACAAATTCAAATTAAATAATCTTTCACTATGTCTACTAGTAAGAAGGAAGGTTTGTGTGCCAATTTTAGATCGACAAGTATGTGCTGAACATTGAATTTGTTGTAATTGAACTGTGATTGTGTAGGCGGTGCAAGGTATCTGGGCGCCGGGCATCGACGACGCGACTTGTGCGCGAGTCAACCACAAGTTTAGACTTATCGCTATCGGCCGGAAAAAGTAAGTGGGTCTAATCATTTGTTTGTTCAGTCCCACTTATGCTTACCACACTTATCGGGATTTCGAGTAAAGAAAATTTTGCCATCTTTACATATTAGATTTTGATCAACTCGAAGTACAATATTACTCACTACGGTCGGCATAGGTATCAACATTCACCTATTTTTTAAATTTTTTTCAAATCAGGATTTTTTGAATGCTTAACTAAGTTTAAAATGGTCATTAGCAGCCTATGTTTTGTTTCAGTTCACAAGTGGATGTGTTCACGATAGACGAAGCAACCGGCGGGCTGGAGTTATCGCACACGATGGCTCTCAGCTCTAAGGACTTCCCTGGAGACCCAGGCCCGGTCAAGTGTATGAGGTAATACTCTCATATTATAATGATAATTGCTATATGAACATCAAAATTGTCCCAGAAACAGTTATAAAATTGTGTTTTCCCTTTGAGGTGGACAGCGGACGGTAGAGCGGTGGCGGTGAGCTGGGAGCGTGGCGGGGTGTCGGTGTGGAGCACGTTCGGTGCCTTGCTGGTCTGCTCACTGGGCTGGGACTACGGGCTCAGCCAGGAGCGCGCCAAGCACGGCCCGCTCGTCGTCGCCTGCCTGGTCAGTGCCCTCACCCCACCTACTGTGTGGAGCATGGTGGCCTGTACTACGGGTTCAGAGCCAGTTTATATAGATTTAATTTGTTATTAGAAAACAATATTAGACGTGTTTCTTCGTAATGGTAAAGTCCTTTAAATATGTTGCAGGAATGGGCCACGGAAGGTTACCAGCTGTGGATGGTGAACATCGAGGCGGACACCAGCACTAATCTCGTTCAATTGGATTTTATCAAGAGCCCTCTCAGCGTGAACCCATGCATGGTGAGTCTTAGCCCACTCCTTAAATTGGTTCCTTAAATGGATGATTATACTTCTATAGAACTAAGAGACATAGCATAAAACTTATGTGTCTACTAATGGATTAATATTAACTAACTTAATATTACTACTATAATTTAGTTATATAAATATAAAAAAAAAAAAAAATACTATTATATTTCTTTAAATTTTATTGTTACACATAAAATAACATAACAAAGTACAAAAACTTTGTTATGTTAGGAGTAAGTCAAGGAACAATAAAGGCTTATTATTATTATTATTAATGGAAGACTAAAGCATTGATATTTCGGCTCAATTCCCCTTCAATGAAAACTAAGCCCTATTCACATTGTAATAAGTGTTAATTCAACAGAGCAACCAAAGGCATCTGTACCTTCAAGCAGACGACAAGTTATACGTGAACCTAGAAGACAATCTGACGAAGCGCACTAAGACCGCAATGATAGATTCGTCGGCTGACTACCAAGTGGAGAACGGTCTGGAGCATAACTTGGAGTACGAGAGCTCTGCTAACTACAGGGAATTTGTGGATGATAATGAGTGCAGGAAGCAGTGGATAGTGCTGCCGCTGCCTGCTACCTATATCGCTACCAATTGGCCTTTGAGGGTAAGTTGATTTGATCTTTAATTTTTTTTAACCAAATAATAAGATTTAAAATAACATGAAATATAAGATTAAAAAAAAAAAAAAATTATGAATGCATTAATGTGAATGAAGCGAAAGATTTATGTAAGGACATAGCATGTGACAAACGGTGGTATCTGTCTACTCCCATGGGGTATAGGCGTGAGCATATGTATGTGTATGTTAGTAAATTAAGGTTTGAAAAATTGCGCGACATGCCCACACGCCCATGACGTGACAGTCATTACGACCAAACCGCTCATTTTCTCGTAGTTGCGCGCGTCTGTGTGTGTCATTTCGAAAGATTTGTTCCTAGATTCCTTGTAAAGCTTATGTTTAAACTGTGTGTACTTATGTGAATGTGTGTTTGCAGTACAGCGCCATCGACACGTCAGGTGCGAACGTGTGTGTAGCGGGTCGTACGGGGCTGGCGCACTATAACCGCGCGGCGCGACGCTGGAAGCTCTTCGGCAATGAGGCGCAGGAGAAGGACTTCGTGGTGGCTGGCGGCATGCTGTGGTGGCAGGACTACATTGTCATTGGTCTAACTCTTACACTACTTTATTATACATACACAGTACCCAAATTTACCTAAAACACAGGATCGAAATATCTTTGAACGATTAAAGAGCCGTGGTGGCCCTAAGGTTTGAGCAGTCGCCCAGCGGCACCAATGAGTTTTTCTGAAAACTTAATTACCCCACGTGCTGAACGGAGAAGAAAAACGTCGTAAGGAAACCTGCATATGTCTGAGATTCAAAGACGTATGTATAGTGTCACGTTGGTACTTAATCGAATTCAGTGAAATGTAGGTGTTGTTACAACACCTCTGCTTACGAGTACGGGGACCCTTCTAGGATGGCATGAGCATTATATTTTTTATCTCATATAAATATTGTGCGTGACGCTAGCGAGTATAGATTCTGAAAACGGTCCAAAACTTGTAATAAGGGTACTGTAGTCGTCGACAAAGTAACATTCCCTAGAGCTTGCTCTAATAGAAATGATAAAACATGGGAGTATGGAAGTGACACAAACCAGTCACGTAACATATGTCATTCCAGTACATTTTGTATCGTTTCTACTAGCGAAGCGTGAGGATAATGTTAGTTTGTCTACAGGCCTTATACCCCTATCACGAGTTTGCGTTTTCGTAATTTATAGTCGCTAGCATCACCGTCGAATATTTGTATGCATAGGAATTGCACAGGGCCTCCTAGCGGTGACGTGAAGGACTAAAATATCTCGTACAAATATTGTAGGTGACGAAAATTACGAAAACGGTGGCAAACTCGTGATAGGGGTACTGGTACCAAAGATGGTATGTGTTTGGTACAGGATGCTACAGTATCCTGGACGGGCACGACGAGATCCGGTTCTACCCGCGCGAGGCGAAGCTGGACAACAAGTTCGCCAAGATAGTGCGCGTCCAGTCACACGTGTTCGCACTCGACTTGCTTCACGACCAGCTGGTTGTGTTCGGCGCAGACGCACTCGTCACTATATACGAACTTAGCTTGGACAATGGTCAGTGCTAACCTTGGAAAAATACCTTGAATTAATTTTATATTTTTTCTAGTGTACATTGAACGTACTGTAGCATATTTATTTACATTTGGTTTGTATATACTAAGTAACGGGGAAAGTACGAATCGCAGTGAGAAATGGCCGAATTCTAATTTAACTTAGCCGCAGGCTTGTTGCATGAGTGTCTGTTGCAATGTAAAGGTTTAAGTTTTAAAGCAACAACTTTTAACTCATTACACCAGTGAAATGCCATTCAAACCCATGGCCAGTAGACCAGGCCTGTAGACCTATATCATAAATAGATAGTTTCCTATCAGTTGTAAGATGAGGAACTATTGTGCGATTTAAATAATATGAAAAGAGAAATACCACTATGAAAATGACGTGCAACGCTATGTTTTGGGTCAATAGACGCGTCTGCCTTACCTTTTATCCTGTTGTGAACAAATTCAATGAAATTGCTGGCAAAGGCCAATTGGTAACCTAAAGTGATGTATGTGTCTGGTAGCGGGCAGTATCGAGATGCGTTGCGTGCAAGCGGTGGACATCTCGGCGTTGTCGCACCCGGCCTGCGTGGTGTCGGCCTCGCTGTGTCGCCTGCAAGACCCGCCGCACAAACCGCGCGCCAACAACGTGCAACAACTCATGAGACAACCCGACTCGCTGGTAACATACATACACTTTTCTAGGGGACTAATGTTTTTCTCCCAAAACTAACGTACTTTCAGTATCACATTGTTTTTATAAAACTCAAATTTTATTTCTTGTTTCTTTCGAATTATCTAGCAGACCAAGTTCGGGAACCGTGATAGACGCTTTGTCACCTTTTAGTCGAAGGTTGTTTTTTTTGAGAAAGCGAGTAGGTTCCTAGCTTATCTCACAGTGCCTTTAGATGTTTGTAACATTTTCGGAAAGCATACATTATCGTGCGGTCACCCTAACGAGTCACTGCATAGTATGAGTAACTATTAGCGGTAACAACTACCAAAATAAAGAGATTTTACTATACTAGGAAACCTACATCTCACCGTAAATATAAATGTGAAAATAGAAGCTATGTTATATGTGTACGAATATATGAGATGTCGACTTTGCCGTCGGCACATGGGTGCCAAGTTCTGTACATAATCATCAAGTTGCCAGCTGAGTTTCTTGCCGGTTCTTCTCAGAAGGCTAGTTTCCGAACCGGTGGTCAATTCCTCGACATTCATAAGTGTCTTACCAGAGCCTAAACTGAATATATCATTTTCATTTTTTCATTTTCAAGTCCTGTTTGGCTCTATCCTACTTGACTATTGATTTCTCAATCTATTAAGATGCGATAACTTTCAAACTCATGTTATATTATAGTAAGTTGTGTGCTTTGTTATTTGTAGGTCATAAACGCCAGTGGCAAGCTGATGATGGTGCAGAGAGAGGAATACGAGATGGATGATGACAACAACCCTGTGAGTTCACGCTTTATTCACTTTGATGCTAGTAACCTGAGTAGAATAATGTCAGTGTCCGCTGGCGGTGACCGCTTGCCACCATATTGGCTATTGTTATGCTATATATTATATTGTGAACCTCGTTGTATGTATCAATATAACCTGTCAATTGTCTATGTTCAACATTTAGATTGAATAGTGAGGGAAATTTCTACGCATCAAAATCCGTTACCGAAACCACAGTAATTTTTTACTGTCAAAAGTCAAAAATATCTTTATTCAATTAGACTTTTTACAAAGTACTTTCAAATCGTCAGAATAACATATTTATACAGGACTAGCTCTGCTCCGCGGTTTCACCCGCTTGGATTAAATTATTTCTTGCTTTATTTCATGGAACCCTAAGCATCTCCCTGGCCTCCTATACATTGTTGGGGTCGGCACTTGATTCAACCCGAAGTGGCTGATCAACAGATTTTTATACAAAGCGACTGCCATCTGACCTTCGCAACCCCATTTAGGAGGAAAATCTGTGATCTGGGTTGAACCAGTTGTCAGATTATTTTTAGGCCTCCGACTGACCTGTAACGATTGCCAAAGAAGTTAAATTGGCAACCGGGACCGACGGCTTAACGTGCTCTCCGAGGCACGGAGGGAGCTCGGGCGGTCACCCATCCAATTACTGGCTAGGCGTATGGTTGCTTAACATCGCTGATCGAATGATATGCGCAATAGCAACTGTGCCACGAGCTCCCGTGGAACACTTATATTATTTCTAAATAAAATTAGCCTAAGTCACTATTGATTGTATTTATAAACATCACTTGTTTATATAATTTCCCAGTGTGTGCACGGTTCTTTAAATCGCGTGTTCCATACGATGACGCTGGTTGTAAATTGTATGTTTGTATTTCATCGTGTCAGTGATTACTCGGCACGCATAACAAATTATCTTAATTATTCGCATGACTTGTATCGGAACTGGGCCACTTTTTACCAATATTACCTAACTGAGGACAGGGAATAAAACTAGATATTGTATTGTATATTTATTTACAATAGAATGACAGTCGTTCAGGTACACTTCGTTGCTGTGGATTATACCGCCATACTTAACTTCTAAACAGACCTATGTGTATTTTTACATGGATACCATATCTTATGCAAGAATACACTAGCGCCGCGAGTAACTAAAAGGGTTACCTATACACGGAGAAGTTAATGAAAACTTATAATAAGTTATTTACATGTGAAGCTCGGCTTCAGTGTTTTGTTTTTATCGTAAGGGTCTTGCCATCGAGTGAGATGGGTCCGGCGGCCCATCGGCGGACGATGTTGCCCTTGTGGCCGTACGAGGTGCCCGACAGGGACACCCAGGGGGAGGGCGCGTGGTAGGGGAGCATCGGCAGCTCCAACGTGGGGGCGATCATCGGCGCCGTCTCTATCACTGGCGTGATCACCGGTCCAGGGATCACGGCTGGACCGATGGGGTCTATATGCGTGTCGTAGATCGGTCCGTACGAACTAATCGGCATGTGAATAGGTCCATAGCCGGTCGCACCAAGACCATAAGAAGAGATCGGCTTGGTCATAATCGGTGCGGGCAGCGCCACTGAGTGTACGTTAGGGCCGGTGCGTTTGACGACGGCGTTGAACCCGCTGTGGGGGTCGGCTGTGTACTCCACGAGACGGATGTTGCCGTCGGGCTCCACGAGGGAGTAAGCTCCCCGCACCACGTCACCTTCGCGCGTCTCCCATTGCGCTTTGTTGTCGCCTGTCGACGGATCGTTCACCGCGTAGTTGAACCCGTAATTGGGGTTCGGCTGGAAGGGAAGTCGTTAGTTTAATACCTTGCTAGAATTATGAGTATGGATCATTTTAAGTAAACTGATGTTTTAATCACATTTTTTTGTTTGAACAAATAAATTAAGTCATCATTAAAACCGTTGCTGTTACGTGTGACGTAAGTGACTCGTATCTTCCTTTTGTGTTAACACACGTAATCAATCACACACATGACCTCGAAGTAGGGAAGTCTTTGAGCAATGAAACTTGTCAAGTTATAGGGCTGCATCAGTGTTTTGGGGCCTGCCCAATAGTAAGCAGTCAGTTACCAAACCAACATAGCTGCTTGCAAACGCAGAGTATGTTCGTTGCCGCTTGAAAATAGCTTAGCTGGAGAGTAAATATACTTACAATGGATTCAATGGTGGATATTGGCATCAGCGATAGTGACGCATGTGGCATTGGCAATGCAACTGCAGCAGCCAGTAGGCAAGATACCTGGAAAATTTATTATTTTTTTAAGACCCTAAAGATACCTAATACCTAGGGCTTTTAATTGAGATTCAACTCAGATATTCTCGGATACGTTTTATTCGTACTGTATAATAAAAAATATTATTCTATACAAATGGGGTCTTATAGCTTATGGTGAAAGAATGCTGAAAGACTAAAATGCTATACAGCTCTAGAAATATATGAATGAATATATAGCTTACCACAAAATATGTGTTCATATTGCTGACAAGGTATTCCAGTGAGCAAACGAAGTGCACTGTAATTTAGGTATCAAATGTCTGCTTATTTATACTGCAATAATTATTCGACCCGGCTCCGCTCCGGTTTTTGTCAAACATCTTTCCACGGGTGGCTTCATCCTCATTTTAATATCCTGCTTTCAACCAGGCCAGTTATACAAAATGTCCAATTATAATTATGCTAACTACAACGTTAACTAATGAAATAATTGACTTTGATTAGGTGTTAGGATTGCAGCATGTTGCGTAATTGAACTCGCCATAACGCTATATTATCTTTCTTATTGCACCCTATGTCTGTCTGTCTAAGAAGTAATTTATAAAGACATGTATAGTTCCTAAAACAGCGATGGAGTCGCCCTCTGTCACGTCGGCATTTAATCATCTTCGGTGCAAATTTGCTGTTCTTGTTACAACACCTCTGCTTAACCCTTCGGGAACAGTTCTGGGATGGGTTGAGCGTATTTATTATGTACTCATATAGTATACTTAGTAGGAAGACTAATTGTCATTAAGTTGATTTATTTTTATCTTGTAACTAGTATGGGAAAGTGTGGGCATTCATTTTATGAGTACCCGAATTAAAGAAGGATAGACAAAGATTTGATGTTCTCGCATCGTCACATGGTTATCAGGGTAATTGAACCCAGGACAAAAATATCACAAGCCAAACACTTTGGAATTGTACCATATAGGCTTGAAATAATATATCTTACCCGTTTATTAGATAATACAATATCTAATTACAGTCGGAAGATCATTAATTAGTTAGCTGAAGGTCTCTTTCTGATAAATGAAGTTATCCGTCTTCTTTTTTCACAACACTTAGAGACCATCATAAGGTTGGTCCTCTTGCTTGATAATAAGGGTTTCTGCTAAACCTCACCGTGTGTAAACGTTGCTGACTTTTTAAAATTACATACATACATCCTTTAAATCAAAAAATGTTTATTTGATTAGACTTCTTAATACTTTCAAATCGTCAGAAGGACACAAAAATACACCGTACAGGATTATAAATGCTACTACCGGGTTCGGAAGGTTGTTTGAAGAGCTCCATCCCTTAATCTAGCAACTATTGTATAAAATGTCTAATAATGTGTACATAGTTTTATGAATGAATACATAACACAATAATTTCTAAGCGATATTCTCTGAATAAAGTTGTTCAGGATCTTCTCAATTATCTTCAAACGAAGAGCGGTATTCTTTTCAATATGTAATCGTTAACATGTAATTAAAAGTAAAATATTGATAGTCTTGTTACAAACGATATCTGTGTAATAATTTCCTTAATCTAATGCTTATCTTTAATTCTTTATCTATAGCTCTATCTGTGCCAGGTAAACATTGCTTTGCCATAAATTTTTTTTTGGTGGACTTCACTTAATTCTTAGTGGTATGCATTTAACACCTACCGAATAAGTATATCCAAACAATATCATAAAAATCGGTCAAGCCGTTTCTGAGGAGTTTTGTTACAAATACTGTGACACGAGAATCTTATATACTATTGGAGGAGATAGTCCTAAACAACCTATTTATCCTTAAGCTATAGAATTTTTATATAAATGTGTCACGTTGACACGTGATTATCTTGGGTGAAAGGTGGGCTATGTGGGTTTTTTAGCACTCTGCATCTTTTTTATGTGGAGAATCCGTTATGGATACATCAACCGCCGCGGGGGCAGCAGAAGGGATATGTTGGACTTGCACCGACTAAACTCCACGGTGCTCCTCTTGGTCGCTAAATGGAGGGTGCACGTGTTATGCCAGCATATCTGGGACCATGACTGTTGGTTTAGTGATCAAGCGATTCATATCATATTCATATTATTATAGTTTGTTGCATTACATTCGATACACATGTAGATGTAGAGTGGTACAGAACGAGTGCGTGGGCTGCAGTTATTTGTCGAATCTGACACACGATTTTAACAAATTATTAATTAAGCTGGTAATGTTCATCAAGAACCATCTCCATTTGACGCCTCATTAGTGTAGCTGAAATTTGTGTATTATGATCGACAGGTGTATGTTAATAAGTAGGTATCGTAGAGCTACTTAGTATAACAGACTTTAAACCATTATTATTTTTTACATAGGCATTTGGTGTAAGACAAAGTATTTTTTAAAATAAAATAACCACTCGTTAAAGTTGCCATATTGGTCTGTAAAGCTAAAAAACTTGCGAAAGTAGTTGGAAAGGTTTATGTATTAAATACTGCAAATTATTTATATCCATAATATATATTTATTTTCTGTCTTTGGTATCTTATAGGTATAAGTAACATACGTCTATATTGTATTTCTTATCTCATAATATTCTACACATACAGCAAACACGTGTTTATAATGCATTAAAATATTTGTTTACAACGTAAAGACTAGACAGGGAAATTGAGACGCCCATCGACAACGGCCAGAGATGAGTCTTCCAATTTTTCACGTGAAAATTGAAGCTCAAAGAAATTCAACTTTATTTAGCTATAAAATAAAGTAAAATATCTAATGCTTCTTCTTCAATACAAGCGTGTTGCCTATGAGAGAAATGGGACCCGTGACCCACTTGTGCATTTTGCCATCAACGTACTTGCTGGTGAATACCGTCGCATACGGCCCTATGGGTAGGGGCAGTACAGGTGCGGTGAGCGGTACCCACCCACCGAACGAGTGGGTGTGAGGATCCCATGGGAGACTCCACTGTCCAAGTGAAGGTATCTTAGGTACACCTACGTTGATAGGTGCCGCGCCAAACCCATAGTTTAACGGCCCGGCTATAGCTTTGTGGGGACCAACAGCTTTAGCTACTAATGGTGTCGGGTGGAGATTTGGATGGACATTCTTGACTACGGCGTTGAAGCCGGCGGCGTCGGTAGCTGCGTAGTCAACGACGCGCAGGCTTCCGTCAGGCTCCACCAGCTGGTAGGAGCCTCTGACTGAGTCGCCGTCGCGCGTCTCCCACTGCGCCTTGTTGTCTTTTGTCACTGGGTCGTGCACTGCGTAGTTGAACGCATACCGCGGGTAGTCCTGTAAACAAAGGCGTGATTTTATTATACGCTGATGTGGCAACAAAGCATATAGCCCGCTTGTTAATAAGGAGCCACCGAAGCTTATGGATGCCTGCAACACTTTTCCGACGTCAAATCTATTTATAGCATTCTAGAAGTCCATATTGTACTCAGTCCGGAAAGTCATTTAGTGGAGATAATTCCATACTTTATTCGTATGGGGTGCTGAAACATGAACTCAATTAAATCGTTGCAAATGTAAAAAGTTTGTAAGCCATTCTCACCGCTGAACCAGCGGCGATGGGCACTACTTTAGCGGAGACTGGAACCACAGGCTCTCCGACTGGATCCTTCGATTCGGCGACAGGAGCCACTGGCGCGGCGTCGGGAACTACCCCGCTGTTCGCTCCAATAGTGGCCAATGCCAACGAAAACACGATCTGTCAACAACGTATATTAATGTATTCCTTTATTGTAATGCACGTTACTATTATAAGAGCGATTTTAGACCTTAACGCAAAGGAACACATGTCACTCAACCAAAAGCTACTTGTAATGATGATGTATAATAATTAGGTATTTGTTACCATTAATAGGCGATTCATTTTATCAGGCAGCTGTTATAATGTAGAATGATTAGTTGATTGTATTGTATCCTTTTATAAGTGTTTGACTGCATAGTTCGATGCGTTGCCGGCCAGTGCAACCCGTTCCACCGCGGAGTAGGTACAGGTCCAAGCCACTCCCTTTGTTACACGACATCGGTACTCAATTGTAAAAAAAACGTTTAGCATTTCAATTCAGCGAATACTCGATCGATTGTTTTTTGCCTGTGATGGAACGTCCGTTTGAAATCATTGGGTCATATTGATTCGATATACCGTACCGCTTACAATGTTGGTATGATGTGAAATTAATGAAAATTTATTGTTTTTTATTAATTCATAAATCAATAATAACTATAAAAATAATGAATAAGCAAAATAGCTGTAGAAATTATATAGAAAATTAGTCTTCGGACCCGTCGACTTTGCTACTGATTAGACGGAAGCTTCCATACAGAAATGAGTAGCAATATGCTGACTAGGATTACTTAACTTTAAGAGCTTTTGTTAGGATCTGAAATAAATAAGGGATTTTAATAGAGTGCGTGTCACCTTATTACATAATCTTTGTAAGTCATTCATGTTTCTATTTAACCGCCCAGGGGTCCTACCATACTCTTATTGCCATGATAGTTTGACTCATATTGTGATACAGATGTGTATGACGTGTACACATCGAGATATAGCAATAAGAGCTCATGGTTGGGCCCAGTACTCGGAGTTTTATATGATCGAGCTTTTATCCGCATAATAATTTATTGTATCCCTCCTTGGAGCCAAAACTATCAATATTGCAAATTTCAATAAATTTGGTGCATCTTTTCAGCTGTGGAAAGGTTCCTAAAGCAGGCAGTCAATTCATGAATAATAAAACCCAGACAATAAATTTACCCACATGACATCACAAATGATATCGATCTCACAATAAGTAATTACGATTTCCCATATATGTTATTGGTCTCATCTAACAACTGGCAGGACAATTTTATTCCATTATTTTGAGTACCTAGCCATATTGTATTTTGAGGAAAACCTCTAAATATAGTATCACCAAAAACCACTAGGTCAGCATTGAAAGCGACGATAATTTGATCTTAATTGAAATTTAAAACATCGCTATTTGTAGTCTTAAATACCTACGCTTATCACACACATCTATCTCATTTCATATAATTATTAAGTATCGGAATGATGAATGAATACCGCACATAAATGTTCATCTCACAAACACGCACACTTCCAAATTCAGGTCGAATTCTCTAGCTCTTAGCAAGTCAAGGTTTCTATCCAAAGTGGTGTTCTTAGCAGGAGTCGAACCCGTGTGAGGTTGCAGGCAATTGATTTACCTACCTTTAGACTAGGATGTCTGTGTTTTAGTGCTTTTTAAAATCTTCGGCAATTTTTTTGAATTTCATATTACTACTTGCGTTGCAACTAACCTTTTGCTTAAGTATGCGAATGGAAAAATGGACGTCCATTTCACGAAAAGCGTGCAATAACTGTGCGAGGCTTCATAGGATTTCTCACACCTATTGAAATTAAATTCCTATGGTTTTGACTTTCAGATATTGTTTGAGGTGAATATAGCTGCATTAGCCGCATAACATAAGGTGGTCGGTATTTATTCAAGTGAATTAACTTTAATTCTGTGCAAGTTGCGTGCGATGGTAATAAGGTTAGGTTATTAATTTGTATAACTAGCTAAGCGGTATAGCAATGGCTCTTTTTTACACATTTTTAACCCTCTGCAAAAAAAGTTGTTTGTGCGAGGGAGACCGCTAGCAATTAAAAAATATCATTGATGTTATTACAGCGGTGCTCATACGTTTGAACGCATGGAGCAAAATACCTATTTCTACTTTCATAGAGTTTATATGTATACATACGTACATATATATGCTCACGACTGTATCCCATGGGGGTAGGGACCACCAGATTTTTTTATCCTTTAGTGATTTTTTGTATATGGGGTTATTAAATTCCTTTATATGATTTTTATCCTACCGCAGTGACCTCTTACAACGAGCTTTGATATTGAGGGGAAGGATTAATAAAACAGTTCGCTTTACCGCTCAGTGGCGTCTGCTTTATTCGTGTGCTTACATGATCGACTTCGATATTAATATTAAATTAATAAATAACAACCTGATATATAACAATATGGCTTATAGTTATAGTAAGTGGCAGCGGCATCTATTTACAAAATAAATCAGTTCTTCGTGCGTTTCGGTATTTAGTGTTTAAATCCGCCCATTGAATAGTCCAAGTGTGGATTCCATGAAGGCAAGAGCGGGGCGCCTTTTCCCAGCCAACCAAGGTCGCCTTTTTCCATCCATCCGAGGTCGCCTTTTCCGTGCAACCCGAGGTCATCCCAATGCCCAGCTCCTAGACCGGCGAGGCTGATAGAATCTTTCCATGCAGGCGCTCCTATCGGACCTGACAGAATCGGACCAGATTTTATGAAAGGTCCAGGAAGGGAGGAGTAAAGCGGTGCTGAATATAGGGGAGCTGATTTGATAACTGGCGCAGGATAGTATGGACCGGCGGATAATATCGGTCCTGGGTAGTAAGGCTCCTTGGATAGTATCGGAGCTGACTTGATGACAGGAGCAGGAAGAATTGGGGCTACCGAAGCTACTGACACAGCTGGCGCCTTGTACAGGTTCGCTGACGACACAGCCCCTCCGTGGATTGGGCCGGAGATGAGAGGAGCGCTAGCCAAGCCACTGTATTTTGCTATGGATCCTATGGAGATTGGACTAATGGCGTCACCATGTCCTAACATTGGGATGGGCGCTTTATAGATAGGCGCTACTGGAACTGTTGTTGGGTGCAAGTTGGGGCCGACACGTTTTACCACTGCGTTGAAACCTGATTTGTCATCCGCCCAGTATTCCACCACTCGCAAACTGCCGTCGGGCTCAACCAGTGAATATGCCCCTGAAAGTAATTCGATACATTTGTAACTGCTGACAACATGTATTTTTTTTAAATATTATAATAGCTGACAAGTTAAGCCTGTTTACCTTTTACTACGTCGCCGTCTCGCTTCTCCCATTGCGCCTTATTATCTCCGGTGTGAGGGTCTTTCACGGCATATTCAAAAGCATATTTGGGGTATGCCTAAAAAGTTATAGAAACATAATAAATTATTGTTTATTTTGGGCATGCACGAGCATAGTTTCGAATGATGATTCTCACATAATAATCCGCAGAAGTGTGTCCAGGCGCGTATACTCCGCCGAGTCCTCCCCATGCATCGTCAGCCTTGATGGATGCAGTTAAAGCCAATAGGCATGATACCTGCAACATTGAAGTTTGCACATAGATTCAAAAATTATAACTTCATTAACATTGCACATGTTCCCTCGCACCCACCGCGAGATAGTAATTCATTTTCTTGGAGACGCACTGACGACGGTCTGATGTCAAAAACGCACTGAGTGGCAAAGGGCAGTTGGTGTTACTTTATACGCGATTGGGTTAGACCTTCAAGCCCTGGAGTACGGCGGACTTGGAATGTTTCATGCGTGTGCGAACACAGCTGTAAATAACAATCACTCGGGTTGCATCAGGCTTCCTCATTTTCATAGCCTTCAGTAGTGAAAACGCAAGTTAACATGTAATGAGGTCTCTGCGCAGGACGCCTGCTTCATTATTGCTTGTCAATACTTAATTGGAATTATACGTAATACCATCGAAGAGCTCAATTATAATCTGATAAGTTAAATAATAAAGCGCGGGAAAAAAATAACGTTTTGTGCCCACAAAGCGTGTAACGGATATATGAATACAGAATTGGGAATAGATTTTTGATTGCAAAACAAATATTCCTTGAAGGAGATAACCATTTTACTCGTACTTTTTAATATTCGATGTGTCCGTAATATAACCCTTTAGTGCATATCGCCGTAATGTAATACGTAGAATATTCTCTAGAGCGTGTCCGCCTTGGTCGATGCAATGTAATCACCTGTTTAATGTGACGTTGTGCTCCAATAGTTGACCGCTAACTAAGTAGATAGACACCGATACGTGCGGCACGCACGGTAGTCGTCGATAACTCGCTGAATTCAAAGTAGATAATCCGTTTCTAGCGTTTCTTGCTGTACTTTTTTGCAAGAATGTTCCTGAACTTCACCACGCCGTTATGCAATGGGATTTAGCAATTCGCTTTTATGAGTAGCTACTGCGGACCAAATAACACTTTGTTTTACAAACATAGAACATGTATATCTATATACACCTATACAGATAAATAAAATTGAAGTGTCTGTTTGTAATTCGAATGTAACGGTGTTTCACTAAAAGCATATGGAAATATATACGGTACTAATAATAAAAAATTTTTTTTTTTTAATTTTCTCTGTCTGTCTGTCTATGTTCCGGGTAAGATTTTAACGGGACTTTCAGTGGAAGGCTAGCTAATGTTTCAAGGAGTAACTTAGGTTACTTTTAATTTTAAAAAACACAAGGGTTCCGCGGGACACCCATGAAATTAACTCTACGTGGGTGAAACCGCGGGCACAGCTAATATTTATATATATATTCAGACTGAATGATCGTGTTTGCTTATAGGTTGATCTTTTTTTTCGAACAGGCTTATAGTTGTCTCCCGGCAACAGTGCTCGCGTCATGTGTGGAAAGCGTATGGGCTTCGAGCGGCGGGTCTCAGACGCAATTGTCTCGTGCGCTGTGGCTTTGGTGCGGCGCGTGGGGAGCGCGGGTGTGGCTCCCTCTATTGCGAGACACCGCGCGACACCAAGACTCCGGCAGACACACCTTCATGGCCAAGAGAATCATGTTGCCTTTCCATCTCAATATCTACCCACTGAGTGAGTTTCATATATGCTAAAACAAAGTAAAATTTATGATCGTCGTCATGATATCCATGCGTTTGTTATAAGTTACAGCTGATTTTGTAAATGTTTCTTTGTTTCAGCTATACTGTTTGACGACGCTATCTTATTAGGCGCTGAAAACGATACCACGCTGTATACATCGGACTCCAATTCAGTGTTCTCATTACCATTCTGTGTCGTCAATAGGACGGTAAGCATTTTAGCTTATTTTTTCCAATCATACGCCAAAAATTGTCCACTGTATATAAGTATATAAGTGTTTGCTCGAGAGCACGGCTTGGGATTTTTTTTCTTTAATACATACATATGGGGCGCGGGAGTGTCTGGTAAAAGATACGACTTGTTAGGTGCAATGTAGGTTTAAAACTGCTTCTTACTGACTAATGCATACAAGCCTCGGGAGGAGGTGCGTCACACACTACAATATAAAAATTAATTACATACCCTAAGAATAATGATCGAGATCCAATATAACATAATAATAAAGGATACATTAAGCTTTGAAAAAATATTTAAGTGTTCCATTTAGTTCTATGGTCAGGAATTTGTGACCGACGAGCATTTCCCAATGCTTACCGGACTATACACGAACAAAATATTATAAGTCGTGAAGCAAATTTCTTATTTGTTGTAGAGTCAAGTATACCTGCACCAAATCCTGCGTCAGTTGCTCCGCCGTAACCTGGGCTCGCATGCTTGGGAGATCGCGCGGTCATGTGCGGGGCTGGCGTATTTCCCTCACTCGCTGGAGTTGTTGCTTCATGAAGTGTTGGAGGAAGAGGCCACTAGTAAGGAGCCCATCCCTGATGCTCAACTGCCCAGCATCATCGAGTTCGTACATGAGTTCCCTGTGTATCTACAGGTTAGTTTCACCGTATAAGGGATGACCTAATTATATGTGGGTATTATGGTAAATAAATGGTAAAAATAAATGTAAAAATCCTTTACTTATTATTTATATTTTTCACCTTTTAAACCTTTCCTGAACTTTCACAAATATATCAAGATTAAAATCACCCAAATCGGTTCAGCCATTCTCAAGTTTTAGCGAGACTAACGAACAGCAATTGATTTTTATATATATAGATATATAGATATATTATAAATGCAAGGTAATCATACCTTACATTTATAGACGGACACACAAATCATCAAGTTGCGAATAAATCCGGATACTACAAATAAATCAATCATCAGACACCTTTATGGATGTAACAGCGAATTAGTAATATTATTACAATTGTGCAAAATGTTGCATCCATACAAGGATGTAATGTGGTTCACCTGGCTTGTGCCAGTGGGCATCGGGGGCATTACGATTGATAAACAAATGAGCTTATAAATGATGTTAATGTTACATTGTGGTATACTCTATGTCGCCGACCGACTTATTGTGAATGGGATAGAGTTTCAGGATAGTTCTGTAAACGACATACTGAAATCTTAATATTTAAAACAATTAGATCTTTCTGTAGAAAAAAAACTTTATTGCTGTGATTGCTATGTTGTCTCATCACGTGCTTTACGGTGAAGGAAAGCATTGTGAGGAAACCTGCATTTGCCTGACAAAATTTCAAAGACACAGTCTAAACCAGAGCTGGTTACCATTATAAAGGTGTCCGAATCATCTTGCGAAAAGTGAGAGTTGCAACAGCTTTATATATTCCTATTGAGTCGTTTTTGAGAAGATAGAAGAGATAATCTTAGTTATTTTTGTATATTTGTATCATAATATTAATTATTCTAATTGGTATAGCCATTTAAGGATAACAATAATTGCATAAAAAACCCATTGTTTTCAACACCCTTTCTCTTTACAGACAGTGGTACAATGCGCGAGAAAGACAGAGATAGCGCTATGGGCGTATTTGTTCTCTGCTGCAGGGAAACCCAAAGAGCTGTTTCAAGAGTGCTTGCAACGGAAAATGTTGGACACCGCTGCTTCTTACCTTATCATACTACAGGTAAATATTTGCTTGTGTGAGTGATACACGTTTACACACCATGTTCGTGTTTATAAGTTGATTTGCTGAATACATTTTGCTTGCTTTTTACAGCGGTCAACGGTAAAGTATATTATATTCTTTGCAATAAAAATTGAAATAACAGAAAACTTGTTTGTTTCTGTTTGTTATTTTAGCTTTCAAAGTAAATATGCTACATTATTTTATCGTTTTTTATTTCAACACTTTTCTATTTGACGGTGTTAACATAATTGTTAAATTCTAATAAATTGTCCTTTAAAATGTTTCCGATAAGTTACACATGATCTTATTATAATGTAATACA
The DNA here is from genome assembly GCA_964035505.1 of Watsonalla cultraria. Classification (NCBI taxonomy): domain Eukaryota; kingdom Metazoa; phylum Arthropoda; class Insecta; order Lepidoptera; family Drepanidae; genus Watsonalla; species Watsonalla cultraria. Next base: position 7,781,238 of record OZ037728.1, read on the forward strand.
ATGTAATATTATAATTTGAATATGCATTCAAACGATACAATATGTGTTATTTATAGAACCTGGAAAGTTCATCGGTCAGCAGACAATTGGCCACTCAACTATTGGACACAGCGCTGCAAGAAGAAAGATGGGATCTCGCCAGGGACCTAGTAAGATTCCTGAGAGCTATAGGTATGTACTAGCTATCGATATCTATTCAGTCGGTGGTAAATTCTCGACTTTCATAAGTGCCTTACCAGGGCCTAAACTGAATAAATATTTTTCATTTTCATTTTCATTTTCATTCCCTCGATGCTGCATTATGAATGTGAAAGTTACTTTCTGTCTGTCTGTACACTTCTGAACCGATGTCAAAGGCTTACTCCCAACCCACTACACCACTCTTACTTGACTCCTATGAGACATGACTGCCCTAGAATGAACAACTATAGTTCAACTGAACGATATATTAGAGACTGGTTTTGTTCATTTACTTTATTCTAGTGTACGATCTTTTGCACTATATTACAGCCATCTTTGATAAAGGCTTTGTTATTATTTAAATTAATGTGTCTACACACTTTGTTTTTAATTTGGATTCAATTTTTTTAATTTTTTTTTCTTAAGTAATTATTACTAATTATATTTATTTAACTTAGTATTCTATCTAATAGTATAGAGTAAAGTAAGCAGACGGATTTTACTTTACTCAGGTACGCAAAATCCTACTCCTTGTCGCGCAGTACTGTAACGTTGCGCCTAGTACTTAAGCTAGAACGAAAAAAGTCGCGAATAAAAGTTAATACCATATACTTGATGTGATGATGATGATATATACTGTATCATAACTCTCATAGCGCGATTTAGGTTCTCGTGTATTTGTACTAAAACTTCGCATTTGTTAGCGAATAGAGCCATCTATGTAGCGAGTGGAGAAAACTGCTACAACCTAAAATATCTCATACAAATATTATTGGTGACATTAAAGAGTATAGATTACGCAAACTCGTGATAAGAATACAGTTATAATGAATTTGTTGTCCTCAGATCCAAACGATGTAGATTCACCGCGGAACTCTGTGAACGTCCAGGCCAAGTATGGTCAGATCGTGCAATCGCAGACGGTCAGCCCTAACGCTGAGGACTTGTCCGTCATACTGGGCAGTATGCAGGTTTGTTTGTACACAACGTTTCTTCATAATACCAAGATGGTCATAAAGCAAGTTAATTCCTCTATTTGAAATTTAGAAAAATATAAATGACGCATATGCGCTCTGCTACGACGTGACTCCAATTACTGAAAATACGCCTGTGTTGCTTATAATCTCGTACATGCGCGCGTCTGTCATGTGCATTCCTGACGACTCGTTCCTAGAATCCATTCCGCCTATAGCACATTCACAGCTAACATCGCATCTTCTTGGTAAATTCGCTCACTGACGCGCAGATGCGTCGTTAGCAGTGAACACGCTAAGCTCATATGTATAGTGTGGTGGAGGTGTGTGAGTGTAGTGTGTGTGCGTGCAGCAGTTGGGCGGCAGTCGCGGTCGCAGCTTCAGTACGACGGCGGCGCCGCGCGAGCCTTCGCCGCCGGCCGCCGCGCCCGCGCCCGCTCACCCGCCCGCGAGAGCCACGCCCGCACTCACACGGAAGAAATCCGTGCCCACGCGCACTGACCGGTACCACACACTACTATATTTATTGCTGCATATCTATATGTATAAAATGAATCCCTATTTCTCTTGGTCACGCCATCACGCGTGAACGGCTAGACCGATTTTACCGGGATTTGTAAAAAGTATTTTTTTGAATTTAGATTAAAGTGGATTATAAGTAAGTAATAGTAAGGTTTGATAACATTTACAAACCCAGAATTGTATCATGCTATATCGAAGATTCAAGCACTTAAAATACTCCAAGCGCCGTAAACTGTTACACGTTCATTATAAAACCGAAACATAACCTTAAAAACACGTCAATAGTGAATCAGTATCGGGCACGACAGAAGAGTTCTTCATCGAAGTGATGATCCAGCGGCACGCGCGGCAACTGTTGAGTGCCGCTAGACTAGCGTCTCTAGGCCGCCTGGCTGCGTCCCTCGACTTGCACCTGGTGGCGTGGCTGGCCGGCGAGCGGGAGAGGGCCGCGAGGGTGACCAACGCCGTGGGCTGCCTCAAGCGGCTGCACCAGGACTTCTCCTGGCCATACCCCGTCGTCACCACCGACACTGAACAGTATCTGCAGCGGAAGGGCAGCATGGTTATCAGTAAGTATAGCGGCCTCCCACCATTATATGTGATTGCGATTATAATTGTTTTGATGGAACATACAAGATGGCTGAGTTTCTAGCTGATTTCTAAACTAGTGAATTTTTTTTCAGGTTCGTACTCGCCCTCCGCTGAATCAGACAGTTTATGCGGTGACAGCGGGTACATGAGCCTACCTATACGCGCCGCATTACCCATGGCAGCTCCTGTATCGCCAGGCCCCGTCAGGTAATTCACAATATTATTGCAAAAATTTATTATGTGCAAACGACCCGGATGATGCGCGTATTTTAAATATATTTTCAATGCGGTTTGTTGAATTAGTTAAAACTTAGTTAGACTGACATATAAAATGACTTCACACTCACTAATGTACGCTTCGCTATATTTAGCAAGTGTATAATGACGCATGTTATTGTATTGTACAGTTCGGTGGGCGAGTGCAGTGTAGCAGAAGGCGGTGTGGTGGCGTGGGGCGAGACTGGCGGAGAGGAGCGGCGCTATGCGGCCCTCATGGAGCGGCTGCACCACCACCAGGCCGAGCGGGGGTCGCATGTGGCCCACGTGCAGCTCAGGTGGGTACACTACACCGGGGGCGAGGAGCGGCCCTCATGGAGCGGCTGCACCACCACCAGGCCGACCGGGGGTCGCATGTGGCCCACGTGCAGCTCAGGTGGGTACACTACACTGGGGGCGAGGAGCGGCCCTCATGGAGCGGCTGCACCACCACCAGTGGTTAAGGCGTGCATAATATAATGTGCTATATGTAAGGATGTTGTGTGTGAAGGTCTCGTGATATCAATAATGTGTGAGATAAGGCCAGAGCGATGATGTTGTGTGCGTGTGGCAGGTACTTCCTGCAGCTGACGACGGAGGCGAGCTGCGTGGAGTGGGCGCTGGTGCTGGCGGTGGTGCTGCGCGACGCGCTGGCAGTGCTGCGCACCACCAACGCGGCGCGCGGCGCTGACGTCAGCCTCGACGCCGCCAGGCGCCTGCGACGGGCGCTGCAGGACCTCTGCGCCTGGGCCGACGCCGAGTGGTAACACACACTATAATAATGGCTAATGTAAATGAGCTGGTGCATAGCAGTGAAAAGAGACGTGTGAGCGAAAAGAACAAACAAGAAAAAAGTGACAGAAAAGTTCGACAAATTAACGCAAGACGAATTAGAATGCTATTTGATTTATCCACATCATTTATTCGTGACTTATCCACATCTAAAGGACCTGACCTTCAGCACTTGAAGTTAGTTCATGTTCATATGCTCTTAAGTTCTTTGGGTAAAGCCGATAAAGCGGCTTCAAGGACCCCGCTAATGCGCAGACTGCTCCAGTTATATATTTCGGTACCAGCGTAGCACCCTAGTTGCCATAATCCGCAGCGACATACGATACATAAAAATCCACGCGGTCAAAGTCACGGGTAAAACTGGATTAATTTAGATATGGATTTGAATCCTCAACAGCTTGGGATATAAGCCATTCATAATGGCAGTGAGCAACCAGATTCCATTCCTGACGTCCATCATTAACACGCGCGAGCGGCGGATATCGATGGTGAAGACCCGAGTCCGCACCACGAGCACCGGCTCTCTGGGCGCCGAGCCGAGGGCGCCGCAAGAAGTACTCTTGCCGCAGAAGGTAAGATTTCGTCTGATATTTTATACGTGGAATGTAGATGAAGGAAGTAATCTCTGTTTTCTAATATCCCTATTTTAATTTACAGGCACTTATTTCGTTACAAACTCAATTTTATCGACGTTCATAGTGCCTTAAAAGGACCTGAACTTAATTATTTTATTACAAACGATAATTTTTAGTTTCGTAATTTATTACTTATACAAACAAAATTCCTTGTAACTTGTTATCAAACCTCCTATTTTGCACAAAAAAAAACAATTTTATTATTTGGTATGGATATATTTATGATAAAATTGTATTTGTGAAGGTCCCTGAGACGACAAAGCAGGTACGTAAGGAATCCCCTTCCCCCGCCCCCCCGGCAGTGGTCCCCGCGCAACACCCGCCGCCCCCTGTAGCGCCTCCGCGGGACGACGTCTCTACTGGCTGTTATATCATGTAAGGAGAATAAAGAAAAGTTAGCAACACCTGAGAAATTAACATTTTAAAATTAGGAATTATTACATAAATTGTTGTACACGAGATAATCTCAATGACAGTTCAATTAATATCAGCAACTATGTGTCTTAACTTTATCATAGTGTACCGAACTACTCTTCTTATGCAAACGGACGCGACTGGAGTTGCCACAGGAAAAAAATACAAAACTTTTAGGCAACCGGTCCTTGCCATTAGATGTTACTTATCTGTGAAGCTGGATTTTTATGATCTGTAAGTCTCGATATTTATAATTTCCGTTAATTTCGTGGTTCTCGATGAAATAACTACTTATATAGGTACTAACTACTAATTATTGTATAGTTAAGTGTCGAATCGTTAAGGTCCATTTCATGAAATAGTTCGAACCTTTTGGTGCTGTAATGTAAATGGAAAAATGTTATGTTGAATAAATTATATTATTTCTAGTAATCATATTATTTTAAAAGGCAAAGTATAATAATATTATTAATTTAAATAATGTAGGTTAAATTTGTATCACGTTATTTTAATGCAACAATTAAAAAATATAATTTTTATGCATGACGCATATTCATACGTAGTTTCTAATTTCTTAAAATTGCTACAAAAAAGAAGTTCTCTCGTAAACCTAGCATTTGCTCTACTATTTTAAGGCACTCGTGTCTTCACCTTGCGTATCGAATTTTCCTTCTCTTATTTTTGCACGACAAGGGGCCTACCATCATCGGTTTAAGCAGAGCGTATTAAGAACTTCTGAGCTAAACGGCAGAGCTAAGAAGCTCTTAATAGGAACTGCTTAAACGATCATAGTTGGCCCGAAGGAGCCGCCTTGCGCCATCTGTTGGCTGGCAATATCTTCTTGGTAGGTGGAGTAGGTAATAATACGTATGGGTGATGATAATACATCTAGGTGTAAATGACTAACTTAATTTATAATCTATGTTTATAGTAATTAATGTATATTCAAATAAGATTAGATATTTGATAACTAGATAAGAAATTGAATTAACAAATCTAATAAGGGGGAAACCATTGTGACATGCAACTTATCTGTCTGCACACATGAATATTTTTTGTTTAAATACCGCCATATATATTAACAGAGAAATACTCATAAAATGACTAGGGCGCATTCAAGGTACTCAGTGCCTTGAGAATAGGTTTTGACACGTTCGAACGTTGTCCCTTGACGTTGCGCTTTTTTTTGTATGGACACGTAAAACTTCCCACACTCGCCGGTAGGGGCGGTTTTTAACGTTCCCATACAAAATGTGGAAAATACGCAATACGATATAGTCAACGTTAAAACATGCTAGAACCTACACTTGGGTTACATACCTCGTGACGGGACCTGTACTACTATGGTGCAACCATGTCTGAGAATACTTATGTTAGTTTCAATGTGCACTCATTTACTTATTACTCTAACAAAACCAGCTTCTATTTTCTTTAAAGTTCATAATATTATGTATCCCGGAATAGTTCTAGTTATATTTTAAACAGATGTTGCATGTGACAAATGTGTTCCCCTCTTAAGTCTTCCTTGACGATATTTAATGTGGCATGCATCTACGATATACATGCGTAATTTAATGCTAGATTAATTATAATAATCTTAATTCATATTATGAATGAGGAAGTATTTCTGCCTGTCCGTCTGCTGCCTTTTCACCGCTAAGTAGCTGATCTGATTTTGCTGAAGATATTGGTATTAGACAGATAGCTATGAAAAGGCAGACGAAGTAGCGGGTAAAAGCTAGGTAATAAATGCATGGAAATATTGTGAAATGGATTAAAATATCACCTTTGTGGGAGTCGATGTCACGCATAGTGTGAGAATAGCAGATCACCTGTCCGGTCCGTGTTTTACATTGAATTGTAATTCTATGCTTATGAGAATACAGTTCATTTTTCCCTGTTCATGTAAGGGGCAAAAGTGAACGTGGGTGTACTTCCAATTGTGGTATTATCGACTCTCATAAATCTCGGTGTAATAAAACTACGAATGCTTGATAAGAAATTTCATCTAAGATATATCTTTCGAGTGCTGGAATACTGCCAACTGGAAAAACACATAGTTATTTGTACGTAGTTCAATAAGTATTTTATGGTTAACATAAATCAAATGTGTAATGTGTTATGTTGTGTATAATTTACATAATTTGTAGATATATATTATTGTGTAGCTACTTATAGTACAACTGAAGCATGTCGTATTATATAATTTTTCTATTTATAGGAATATGTAATTATTATTGAGTCTATAATGTTAAATATTTATTGTTTGATAGCCGGGCTCTTGGCTACTACATTCGTAAGCACTTTTACGAACTTTGTAGTCACCTGAATCCAGATGAATAACTGAAGTAGATGTGGTCATCTGTGATCGTTTTAAACAGCGCGTATCAAGAACTTTTGACGTTTTATATGGTAGCAACATGAAACGTCAGATCATGATCGTAAGAAGTTCCTAAGACGCACTGCTTAAAACGATTATAGCGGTTATGTATTAGTTTGATATTTATTGCTCATTGTAACATTAAGTTATAATATCTAGTTTGGTTTTTTGTTGCTCAAATAATAATCTCACATTTGCCCGCGTATGTGAGTACTCAAATTAACGGCTGCATTTGTAAATACAAATTCAATTGTGTTCGCTAGTTTCTGGTGCGTTGTTTTTTAAAACTACATATGGCGTCCTCAGAGAGATATGCAAAAAATTGCTAGTGGAATTTCAAGGCCACCGCTCAAACCCGTGATGGCCCCACCAAGACAAAGTAACATTATGGACGGGAATAACATATGTTACGTGACTGATTTATGTCTTTTCCATATATTTTTATCGTTTCTATTAGCGCAAGCGCGAGGGAATGTTACTTTGTCTAGATCTAGTTTTGATAAATAATTTCTTCGGTACACGATGCACTAGTTCATTTTGTGATTGCCCATATTTTCAACTTTCCCGCCATGTCGGTGCCAATTCATTAAAAGTAATTAAACGTGCTTTGTTACAAAAGAAATAAGCCAGGTTCATGAAAGTTGAGGATTCCTTATCTTACCAATTATCAGTAAAACTAATAATCATAATGTGCTATTTTTTTTGTAACAAAGCAAACGTTTTTGTCAATACATTTATCAATGAAACACCCTTTAGTACAAATTTGTTTATTACATTGTGCCCATAACATTGTAAATAGGTTTATAACTTCATATTTATTTATAGATACGTACGTATTTAAGTATGTACTGGGGCCTTACCATGAGCTCTTATTGCCATGATAGTTTCACTCATTTATGATACAGATGTATGTGACGTGCATATATCTGTCACTGTCGCATAACTGAATTAACATTGCAATAAGAGCTCATGGTTGGGCCCCTGTTTGAAGTGTTTCGATATCTTTCTACTAAAATAATGTATCATCCGAATGTAAATATTTAAAACAGGGGCCCAACCATGAACTCTTATTGCAATGTTAATTCAGTTGTGCGACAGTGACAGATGTATTCACGTCACATACATCTGTCTCATAAATGAGTGAAACTATCATGGCAATAAGAGCTCATGGTAAGGCCCCAATACCTAACGAAAGGCTACCTATATTATCTATTTTACAAAACTGTTTTAAATTACGTTGTATAAAAGGTAGGATGTGTGTTTTGGAATACTAAACAATTTTCTCCCTCGATTTTAGATATCCTATTGTAATTTATTATCTGATATTTTTGATGTCGTAAGCCGCTAGGATATTAATAATATTAATGTTAATTGTATACAAATATTTATAATTATGTATAATTTTTAAATTGTAATTTCAAGCGTTTGTGAATTTCATAGCAATAATGAAAAACATTCCGTTGTGTATTTTAAATGTATTATGGTACATAATTTAGGTCAATTATTACATTTCTATGATTAGGTAACTTAAACATTTTATAAAATAATCTACACACATTAACATAGCATTTTAATGATTTAAGTAAGTAGGTGCTATGTTGAAAGGATCGCCATTAAAACAGTTACTAATAAAATATGACAAACTAAATTTCATACTAATAGCTTATTATCAAACAAAAAAAATAATTTTATTCCGCTAGGTGTGTTAGCCTCGCTCGGTCTACAGCACGGGGTTGGTTAAAATGATTGAATTTTTTATTTAATCGCTAAACTTTAATATTTTTACATGGCAACATTGTTGTTACTTTATTCGTTATATACAGCTGTGAACCAGTCAGGCTAAACATTTTAAAATCTTACACCCCAATTTTAAATAATGTTGACTAGATAAACGTTAGGTGTGTTCACTTGTCAGAATTTAAATTAACTTTCACAAGCAGTCAAATTGAAATGAATAAATAATATTTTTTAATATTTTCTAATTTCATGTTCCCATTTTTCTAAAGACATTTGTAGTGGTATAGTCAATTGATGTTATACATGATAGTGATAAAATATGCATTAAATAAATTTATTGAATTACTTTTATGTTTTATTGAGTAAATGAAAGATAAATGTTTTCCTGAATCATCTGGGATTTGTCTGGGATTTGTTGATTTGGTACAATAATAACACGGATGATACTGACTGCCCCCTTAGCCTAGTGGTCTCTATAGCTCAAAAGCAGTCTGAGGTATGGATTAGTGCCCAGTTAGATAATGGCAATATACATGCTTATAGATTGATTAAGTGTGGGTGTATTATAAATACACCTCTGGCATGCCTCTGTCTACCCCTTCGAGGAATACAAGCGTGAGCATATCTATACAGATAAACTAAATTGAAGTGTCTGTTTGTAATTCCAAAAAAACAGCCTTTCACTAAATGCATATGAAAGTATACACGCGGCTGACACCAAAAAACCAAGTTATAAAAAATTTCTCCGTCTATCTATCTGCCTGTCTGTTTGTTCCGCGTAATTTCTGAAACGGCTGGACCGATTTTAACGGGACTTTCTCTGGCAGGTAGCTGATGTTTCAAGGAGTAACTTAAGCTACTTTTATTTATAAAAATATTAGGGGTTCGCGATAATAAGAATGAAACTAAATCTACGCAGGTGAAACCGCGGGGCACAGCTAGTGTATGTATAAAACTAATGGATACACATGGCTAGTGAATCAACCAATTTGGTACATGAGTGCATGATTGGATGGATTGTTACTATGTGGTCCCAGTTAGTTTGTACTGCTTTATAGAAGACGCATTTTGAACTAAATTCCTACATCCTTGAAATGATGATACTCGCGCGTAAATGTTTCTTTTGACCCATGATTTTAACTGCAGCATTTCTGCTTTTATTTAGGTCTCGGTAAAAAAATAATGGTAGAATTTAGTAGTATATGAGACTAAAACATGCTGGCAACACAACGAATTTATGCAAAAAAGTTAGAAAATAGACGTGGCAACTGGCAATACGAAAATGAGCTGTCAAGACGTTTTACCTTCGGGAGAATGTAGAAACAATTGATTTTACACGTTTTATATCGTTGTTTTTCTGAGATTATTTACTTTGTTTATGTGGTATAAGTAGGCGGCCGTCTAACTGTCACACGATGGCAGCCACGGCACAGGGCGAGTTATCGATCGTGGAACTGAAGGCGGAGATCGAGAGGCTTGGCCGCGAGCTGGACCAGGCTAGCAGCGAGAAGATACAGTCGGCCCAGCTCGGGCTGGTCCTGCTAGAGGAGAAGAGCTCCCTGCAACAACGATGCGACGAGCTGGAGACCCTCTACGAGAACACCAGGCACGACCTGGAGATCACACAAGAGGTTAGTGGCCTACATTCACACTCATTATTTTCACTCTTCATGCATTAATGGGTACATTAAAATATTATGAAACTGAGTTTAAAGCATATCCGCACAATCTCATTTGGGAGATGTACAACTTTCAAAAACTTGTGAAACTTTTCTTCACTTCAATATAACCTAGATACATACATTTGTTGACTATATTTAATTTAATTTAAGTATTAGTAAACTCGTATTCTTTTGTTTCTGATGCCCCTTTCTTTTATAGAAACATACTTTTCTGACTTAAAAGTTTTTAAAGTGTTACAAACTTGTTGAATTCTTCCTTGAATTTAATTCATTGCATTGATTTTCATATAACTTAAATGGGATGTAAGTTATATGAAGCATAATCATTTTAGACTTGTATCATGTTCAAACCCAGCTATTTGATTTGGTCTTGACATTGGTTGAGTAGGCCGTGGTAGTGTACTTCAATACATAATATAAGTTCAAGGGTATTTTTTGTAACACAAATAGCTTCACCACCCATTATTTCTTTCTGCAATTTCTGACAAAAAAGTGTGTCATTTCACAACATAGGCACCGCACAGGCATGAGTAAAAAGGTTTTATTTATAAAAACACAGTTCAATCACCTTTTTACGTTTAGTTTGTAGTATATGATGGCAACAATACTACTTAAATGTTTAGAATTGTTATTTATTTTTTAGTTTTTGGGAAATGTTAAATAAACTAATGAATACAGATAAATAAAATTGAAGTGTCTGTTTGTAATTCTAAATAAACAGCTTTTCAGTAAATGCATTTGAAAGTAAGTAAATACATAGATGAAATAACAACTTTTGAAATTTTATGTCTGTTCCGACTAATCACGGAAACAGCAAGACCGATTCAAACGAAATTTTCACTGGCAGATAGCTGATGCTTCAAGGACTATTAATAACTACTATTAGTAACTAAGCTACTATTAATAAAAAAAAAACAATTTAAGGTTCTGTGAATTACAGCATGAAATTATGTCTATGTGGGTGAAAGCGAAGGCACAGCTAGTAGTAGAAGATTGTACAAATTTTAAGACATTCCCTAATTTTGCCATCTAAAAAGTACAATTTTGCATACAAAATAGGAGAATGTAATTTTTTTTATTATCTTTTATCTTTAGGTCGCAAGAGGTGGAAAATAAATAATAATATACCTTTTGTTTGATGGAATCAATATTTTTTTAACATAAATCAAGAGACAGTATGAAAAATTTAATAAATTCCTGCTTGTTATTAATTCCTTGCTTCCAAAGTTTTTGTTTGGCCCACAATTATTCCTTCCGAAATTATACATCCAGTGTGGTTGTATAGTATGTGTGATTTTAATGCCTGATACCTGAAACTTTAAAGAGTATTATCAAATTATAGTAGAATAAAGTTTGATTATGTTTTCCCTTTGTATTTGTCCCACAGGCCTTGATGAAGTTAGACACAACACAGAAAGTGACCACACGGAGTGGGATTGAACAAGAGAATGCCCTCCTCAACGAATCTGCGGCCATGGAGAGTTCCCTCACACTGCAAATATTTGAGCTGGAGAGTGAAACTAAACAGGTACTTTTATCAAAACTTATTCCCCCCTACTTCCCCTTATTACTAAGATATTTCTTGGTTTTAAAATAGCTTCATATTTTTCTGTGATATGGATTTAAAAAGGGATGGATATCTTCTTGAACTATGTTTTGGAAGACTATAATTAGGGGGAATACATGCATTTATTATTTACCTAACTAGGCCCAAGAAAAAGGGTAGTTATTTATTTATTAAAACAGCTACACCATTTGTTTATCATAAAAACATCCGATTTGTAGTTAAAGATAGGTATAGGACCGTATGATATTTATGATATTATATTAGAATAGTAAGTAATAAGTATTAAGTTAATACAATGTCGATGTGTCTATTACATCTGTGGTGAGTATAACCCATTACAGTTAATGTGTTTACTTATATAAAGGGGGGGGGGGGTTCAAGTAAGGGGGTTTCTCAATTCAACCAGGTTTTTGTATTGGAGACCAACTATAAAATGTATCTTTTTTAAATTCTATATTTAGCTTTCACAGTTACAGGTTCTGGTATTTTTTTGTAACAATTTTTCAAATTTATGGTTATCAAAACCATTAACCGCAAAAGAAACCTTATAATTGAAATGCCAGGATTTTTTATGTATTATTGTAGGTACTATAGTTTCACCTCCGTTGAATTTAGGCTATGATAGGTCTTATCTTGTTATTTCATAGACTATATTTATTGCGTCTTCATACAAACTTCCCACAAATTTAGGAATGGAATTTGAATTTTTAACCCTTCTTCACTGCAGTCACCATCATCATCATCATCAACGACCTCAATTCTATTGCGTTATTAATATCTATGCTGATTGTTGTCAGACATTCACAATTAAATCCAGGTGTGCTCAGTAGGTCAACCTGTTATCTTAGTAAATGTACAAGTATTTCCATCTTCCATCCCATCAAACTTCCGTGGATATGTCTCCGTGACCTCTCTTGATTCCTCTAATGCTTATTACTTTTGCATTTCTACTATATATATATCGCCTGAACTCGTAATAGTTAGTACAATTGAGTGTGACCAATTAAAACCAATTACCATGTGCTGAGAAATAGAGGCGTGCTATACAAATTTAAACATTTTATGAACTCCGTTTATCTTGCCCCTAAATAATTTCATTGGTTTAAATCGTGAGAGTCGTGAGTGCAGCTCGTTGATGTGTCACATTGAACAATTTAGTTTCCCCAGACATATCCGACGCGATGCCTACGTTCAGTTAATGAAACGGGAGCAAGTGGAGTGATTCATCTGCAGACCCTCTGCACAGTGCGCGTGAGACACTCCGCCTCGACGCATTTCAAACATATTTCTTTCACGAGAAACATTAACGCACTATAAATATTTTAAGATCATTATCGGTAGCCGTGATTAATCACAAGTAATCATCGTTGCATAGTTTTAATGTGAGCGCGAAACGAAAAGACCTTTATCGGACGTGATGTAATGCCGCGAATGGCGTAAGCGCAGCGTCGGGAATCCTAGCACTGATCCAGAAATAAAATTTTATTTGCCCGGCCTTGATTCATATATTCACGTCTTACTCAATAGCGTAGTTTTTCAGAAATGCACACGCTTTCCGTGCTATAGTGTCTCTCGTGTAATATGCGGGGTTAACAGCGCGGGTGCCAAGTGTTTGTGTGTAAATAATGTTCTAGTGCAGTGTCTCGCCGTTCATACAATATGAATAAAGGTGAAGAGGTATTGTGTTTGATTTATGTTTAACGTATGTCACCGTCTTACGCTCACCACAAGTGAATCTGCTTTTCTCTTATATTATTGCCGGTATGGACTATCTAGCTTTGTGCAGTTATTTCCTTATGACTTATATTTACGATTGTATAATGTTATACTTCGGAGGCTAGCCTTTTAGGACCTGTGATCATATTTCATGTCGGGGAGTGTTTACCCAGTTAATGGAACATTGTTGACACATGTACAGAAGCTGGCAGCCTTCCAGCAAAAGTTATAAAGCTAGATACACTTATATCAGATTTAACGAGATAAGTCAACCCTTAAAAACGAATGGACTCTAGCAATATCAGCGTTAACACGATGATTTACTGCCGTAAAAAGTTGGCGCATATAAAATCTTAATTCGTTTTCAGCGCGATCGCTGAGCTGGCCAGGATGGTAGATTGTAGGTACTTACGTACCTCTCCGTTACTTTGCAACAATTTTTGCTGCAATGAAACTGCAGTCAGAAGTTCGTCGTTGTATCTTATTTTCGACTAGCTGTGCCACGCGGTTTCACCCGCGTAGATTTAGTTTCTTCCTTATTGTCGCGGAACCCTAATATTTTTAACAAGTAAAAGTAGCATAAGTTACTCCTTGAAACATCAGCTACCTACCAGAGAAAGTCCCGTTAAAATCGGGCCAGCCGTTTTGGAGATTACCCGGAACAAATAGACAGACAGACAGAGAAAACCTTTAAAACTTGGTTTTTAGTGTCAGTAGCGTGTATACTTTCATATGCATTTAATGAAAAGCTGTAATTTTGGAATTACAAACACAGACACTTCAATTTTATTTATCTGTATAGATAGCTCTACTTACGATCGTTTGAAATTGGTTAAACAATGTTTAGTCTCCTTTTTTAATTTTCTCACCAGTCTTGTAAATAAAGTTGTAATATATTAGCACGGAAACAGTTTAAAGTCGTAGTAAAGTATGAACTCCGGCTTGTTGCTAAGCGTCGATCAGACCGTGCGTTGCCCTTGTAACGAATAGCGTAGACAGTGGTCGGCTTAGCTCACTCAACTTTATTAGTCATTTAATTATTAAAAGCTATCAACAATTATCAATATCAGTAAATACTTCTTGGCGCATGTTTGTTCAAAGACATTGGTTGACTTTGTGGGGAAGGCGTGAATATAACCTACTCCTAAAGTAAGTCGCTGTACCCTCGAATGAACATATTGTATTACGTTTTTCAGGTTATAAATTCCGCAGGCAAAATCTTGTTAATACACATACCATAATGTGATATGACATCATTAATTATAACTTTATGTTTCAATACAATTATTCCATACTGAAGTAATTTAATCACCTTATTTTTTTTACAAATGTGGAGAATAGGCCACCTGCATAATAAGTTACGTATGGTGGAAATGGAGTGCCTTAGTCACCATTTCGCTCTTAGGCCTTGTGAATATTTAGGCCAGCGTTTATCACTGAGCGCGGTGTTCATGCCTGCGACGAATCTGCACACGGCTGGTAAACGTACACCCTTCTATCGCGTGCCGAATTCCACTGTTTACTTAGTATTGTTTAGGTTTGGTTTATTCATGTATTGTTAGAATAATAACCTACCTTCTTCGCCGTGATCTTGTCGTGATGTTCATCCACCCGTCTTTACTCTTAAATTAATCCAGATTGAAATGTCATTGTTTTCAGAATCGGCATAATTAATATAATTTAAATTACAGTAGAATTTAATTAATTAAATTAGAAAGAGCCGTGGTGGCCTCGGGGTTAGATCAGTCGCCTGCTACGCAAGCGACGCAAGTTCGAATCCCAGCGGGGCCTGTACCTATGAGTTTTTCTAAAAACTTATGTACAGTGATTTCACACCACGTGCCTTACGGTGAAGGAAAACATCGTGAAGAAACCTGCATATGTCTGAGAAATAATTAATGACGTGTGTATAGTGCCTGAGACAGCGATGGACTCACCCTCTATCACGTTTGCTTAATCTTATTCGGTGAAATGTGGGTGTTGAAAATTACAACACCTCTGCCTACCCCTTCGGGCAATACAGGAGTGAGAATATGGATTTATATTACAGTATTGCATTTTTATGCTCACGGGGTGATAAGTGCATTTAGAATTCCCATGATAACAGATTCATGAAATCACATTATTTCTTATGATATGAACAATTCTTCAGTGTAAATAGGATATGCTATACGAAAAAATTATTAATATGAAAATATTATTATCAGGTAATATTCCCCCGAAGTGTAGGTAGCGTCCAGCCAGACAGTTTACGAGCGGCCACTCCTTATTTACAAAAAGCACCGTTTAATCAACAAAGTGATGTTTAGGTTTTGTTCTATTTCTGGCGCGATGTGGATCTGATCAATAGTCGTACTCACTTGACGGTTCGTATTTATTACTAATAAACTATGACTATTGTGGTCTACGTTATATTCACGAAGGCGGAAGTATATAGCCCATTTGATGGTAAACGGTTACCGTAGCCTATGATCGTTTGCAGCACCAATAGTGTCTCTCATGCGCTGCTAACCTTATATCGAGTGGAGTAATTTTGGTAGCGGTGAACTGACATAACTACTGCTAGCACAAAACTTCCCAAATTAGTTCTTGGATTCCTTAATTTTGTTTTATACTGACCTGCATGCTAATACAATTTGTCACTATTGTGAATATATCAAATTTGATTTTGTATGATGATTTCATATGATTTATATTGTTTCGATGATATGTACATGATGCCTGGCTGAGTTTCTTGCCGGTTCTTCTCAGAAGGCTAGTTTCCGAACCGGTGGTAAATTCTCGACTTTCATAAGTGCCTTACCAGGGCCTAAACTGAATACATATTTTTCATTTTCATTTAAAGAAGTATTCGAAAATATACCGAAAGTCATTTTGATATAAGTATCAAGAAATTTATTGTCACATTTAATTCAATAGAGACATAACCGCTATAATTATTCCTACGTGAATGATTCTGAATTATTCCTTCCCACGCTATTGTTAGTCAGTACAAGTGCTATCGCGTCCCTTAAAAACAAATAAATTGATTTTGATTGATATGACAGTATGTCTAGCAAGGAGAGGGTTATAAGGATAGTGGTATAACTAAGACATTAGTATTTAACAGCTCCATGTTATGTCCTCACGTTAATAAATTGTTGGCTGGCAGTGATACTTATCCTTACAGGATTTACTAGTACGTAATCATGTTTTCTCATTTAAAAATTATGTTTATGTATTTATGTATGTGTACTGTATTGTTTTCACTTCTTGATCAACAAATCATGCGTTTGAATGTAGGCAATAATTTGACGCAGTATTATGGATTTGGTGAGGTAATCCCCAACTTTGACGCAACTAAACCTTGAACTTAATTTTCTCCAGCAATTGTATGCTTTCCCAAAGGTATATCTAATTATTATTATTAGCTAAGGTGTATAGTATAGGCATGTGTTATGTGGCAAGTTACTGAGACAAATACACCTTATATAAAAATGCGTTACGATATGTTTTTAATATTGACAGTTTATTAATGTTGCAGCTACGTCATGAACTAGACCGCGTGGTGAGTGAGCGAGACCGTTTGTTGGCGGAGAGCTCTGAGCTTGGCGTGGACAAGGTGTCTCGCGAGTCTGAACGCGCCGCGTTGCGCGCTGAGCTGAGGGAAGCGCGCCAGAGGGAGCAGCGACTGCTACTCGACGTCGGCGACCTCGAGGACGAGAATATCTCGCTGCAGAAACAAGTCTCCGCGCTCAGATCCTCGCAGGTACGGTCATGCATAACATTGGCAATTCTTTATTTGACTTGCCAATCTATTGATTTCAAATCATGGGACTCAGAGCTCAAAACTATTTCGGTGAATATAAGTGTTCTAACACCTCTATCTACTTGTGAGAAGGCGTTAAAATACTTATAAAATGCAGAATCTACTTACAAATACTAAAATTATGAATCTCACATTTTTCCAGGTTGAGTTCGAAGGGCTAAAACATGAGGTGCGTCAACTGCGTGAGGAAGCGGAGAACGCTCGCGCTGCAGCGGACGAGACCGCTGCGTTGCGCCGCATCGCCGAGCGACAGCTGGCCGAAGCGCTGGAAGCGCTGCAAGCCGAGAGAGAAGCCAAGTTTGCCGCCAAGAAGGAACTGGACGCACACCTCAGCAGAGAAGCCGCCTACAATATCACCAATTTGGCATACAGCATACGAGGTACCGTTATGTTGCTAAGCTATATGTTGCGGATGTTTTGGAAAACATACATACATTATGCCCACGCCTGTATTTCCCGAAGGGGTAGGCAGAGGTGTTGTAATAACAACACCCACTTTTCGTCAAACATGATTAAGTGCCAATGTGACAGATGGTGAGTCTATCGCCGTCTCAGGCACTATACATACGTCATTAAATTACTTCTCAGCCATATGCAGGTTTCCTCACGATGTTTTTCTTCCCCGTATAAAGCACGTGATGTGAAATCACAGCACATAAGTTTTTTAAGAAATACTCATCGGTACAGGCCCCATTGGGATTCGAACTTACCTCTTGGGTAAATAAAGGTACATGCTAAATTCTTTAAAAATGTACCCTATATTGATTTGTCAAGAGTATGTATTGGTTCACAGGCATGCCAGACGACGGTACGGAGGACGAGGCAGAGCCAGGCGGCTCGTCGGAGCTGGCGACGGCGATGGGAGACCACCACGCCGACCTCTTCTCAGAAGTGCACTTACACGAGATCTCACGACTGGAGAAACAATTAGAACAAGCACACAACGAAAATGTATGTGATACTTTAGGTTTGCAGTAATAGGGCTTAAAATTGTTTGTCAAATTAACCAAAGAATACCACATT
Source organism: Watsonalla cultraria (assembly GCA_964035505.1). Lineage (NCBI taxonomy): Eukaryota > Metazoa > Arthropoda > Insecta > Lepidoptera > Drepanidae > Watsonalla > Watsonalla cultraria. Next base: position 7,799,514 of record OZ037728.1, read on the forward strand.
TGTAGGATCTGGTAACCTTTTTCGTAGGAAATATCTGTGGGTAGATTACGTAATTGTATAAATTTGATAAATAGGCTATGTGTCACCTGTTAAGTATGATGACCAATCATGAACAAAAAGATTTGACATTTCCACGTGCAGGTGATCTCATCAGAGTGGGCAGACATTGATGTGACTTTTAACCCTCATTTGTGGTTATATGGTATTGAGGTATTTTCAAGCGAATTTGTTAGTTCAATTCTTAGAATACGGCCTAAGTTTCAAAATAAACTACGTACTTTCTTATATCAGAAAGTTAACCTTACCCGAGACGATAGAATATAGGGTAGTCCAATAAGTGGGAAATGCTAATTTATTTATTTTAGACTTTACGGACCATACATGGCTCTCCTGTATCCTACCGACTATAACACAGACAACTTTTGGCCACATACTACAATCCTAACATACTTCATTCATGATTATAGATGTAATAAGTACCCACAATGTAAGTAATGTGTTTGTATTGTGTTGTTAGAGTCAGATATCGGCGTCGATGCGCGCGGCGCAGTCGACGGCGGAGAGCGAGAGTGCGGCGGCCGCCGTCCTCCGCGCCGGCCTCATCCGCGCCGCTTCCAGGATCTCCGCGCTCAACGCACTGCACGCTGAAACTGCTCCACTAGTAATTACAGCCATACTTTTCTATAAAAGGGCCCCTCCCCTTTAGTAGAAGAGTGGGGAAGTGGGAAGGTCCCTCTCTCTCTGCCGCTAAGCTTTTTAGGCAGGAGAAAGATAGAATAGCCGTCTGACAGAAGCCTCTTCCAGAGAGAGAAATTTACTCGTTGGCTAATTTTTATCGCCGTACAAGGCACACACAGTACTGCGTAATGATGATGTGCTGCTCGTATTACAAAAGATGATAAAACTGAAGGGGAAACTAGGATAAAAAGGATGCCTATCAAGTTGTGGTCCCTGTATCTTCAGAACTATTTCTAAACTTAGATTTTAATCTGACTCTGGTAATAAGGAGCTATATAATTAATGTAATGTTTATAATACGTTTCTATTTAAAATTACCACTTGAGTGTTTGTGGTCTTTTAATTTTGCTGTTCATTCACCACGCACAGCACATGTAGTAGGTACTAAGTAATTATAATATGAATAATGAGCCATGTGTAATGTGTATAGGAGGAAGACAGTGGGTCCGGCGGCGTGCCAGCCCGCGCGGCTCGCTGGTTGACGTGGTGGCGGGTGTCGGGCGGGGAGCTCACGGCCTTGCGCGCGCAGCTGGCCGAGCTGCAGACGGCCGGCGCCGACGGCTCGGCCTCGCAGATGCAGCGCCAGGCGCTGGCCGACCTCAGCGACCGCGTGGCCGACGCCGAGGTGCGCGCCGCCGCGCTGCACGCCGACAATGACCTCCTGCGCACACTGGCTGGCGGTAACGTTCATATTCGCTATCCTTACACCTTTACACGTTTGTCTAAAGGATGACTCCCCCTAGACCCAGCCGGGCCCGAGCCGAGCGCTACAATTAACTGAGATTACATGCCTAGATTCGTTACAAACTACTTGCATTTCAAAAGTAAATTATACCTACGTAACTCATAAAAACTCTGATCTCAACGGCGCTGGCGTGACGGTGAAGGCGGACGTCAGGATCGAGGAGTCTATAGTGCTCAATAATGCAACTATACGTGAACACGCACTTGTCATATATGACCACTATTTTGAACGATATCATTATTTTGTGCTATGAATTTGTGAATAAAGGGGCGGAAATAGTTTTAGCCCGCGTTTATTCTAGTGTTAGTTTTAACCATGTCTTATAATAAGGGAGTAGTGATGAACCATTACAATAATTGTGTGATGTCCAGGTGCGGGCCGAGCGCTGTCGACGGCGGCGCCGGCGCTGCTGTCGGCGGCGGACACGCTGGCGCAGCTCTACCACCACGTGTGCGCCGTCAACGGCACGCAGCCCGAGCGGCTGCTGCTCGAGCACGCCGGACACTCCGACGGTAACTACCATACTTATTATGATACTGTCGCAGCTCTACCACCACGTGTGATAACACAAGCTAAGTTGCCAATCTAAGGATTATAAATATAATATATCTATACAATAATATAATGTTCCAGGCGGTGGTGTGGAAGGTAGGTCCGTGGAGAGCGAGGCGTTGGCGTTGGCTGCGGGAGAACTGGAGGGCCTGCGTGCAGCGGGCGGAGTGGCGCGCTCGGCGGACACCCTGGTCGACCAGCTCACACACCTGCGGGCCGCACTCGACACTGCGCTCGACTTGCGCAACAGGCACCAACCAGGTACGCACTACATTATGAAAGGGGATAATTTTTTTTCGACTTGGAAAATTCGCTGTAACGGTCTATTCTGACTGGTTCCATTATTAGTTCCAGTGGTGGAACTAGTTGGAAAAAAAAATCTGGTTCCATAAAAAAAGTATTTATAGTTCCATCAATGGAATTAAAAATGAACTAGTCTGTATAGTCCGTTTTAATACACACCTTCGCCACACGGTCTGCGGACGGGTTGAAGAAATCGCACCGACGATACTCCACGGTGTTCCTAGCATGCTTACTTTACTCTTCCTAACCTAAAGCTAGGTATCCACTATGCTCGCGCACCAACTGTACTCTGCATTAAGAAGACGGTTTTGGTAGATTACTCACGATTATTATAGAACTGTCTCAATATAACAATCAATACGTAGTTTGGAACGATTCTTTGCAGATAGAAGCTTTAATATCACTCTCGTTCTTCCCAGCAACGCCTAATAAACCGAAACTCAATAGCCAATGCAACAATACTGCAAAAAAGACCAAAGACTTTAACAACAAGCAATTGAAAATATCTAATACAAAACAGAAACTCCATGATTTGCTAGAACAGTTACGATCACTAGAGTACGACAATGTTATCAACAAGGATTTATCCTGCAATGGACGAACCGTGAAGGAAATTGCCGATTATTTCGAGCATATTATATCCAAAAAATCCGATGTTGGATGCTTCGATACTCATTCAAAGTTGAAAACACAAGAATACATAGATTCATTATCAACAAATAAAATAGATGTGCGTTCTAAACCTATCCTTATAACTTCATGTCCAAAGCCTATTCTTTACCCAACAAAATATATAGAAAATGTAGAGAAATATAGAAAGGAGGCACAGAGTATAAACTTGGACCTGCACACCGCGTGGAAAGACGCAGTGTTGCAAGGCAGAAGTATGTATTGTAAGAAACATAGTAACGTACCGGTTAAGAAAGAATACAATATGATGGCTAGTATTAAGGACTCGTTGAAGAAAAGCTTCATTACTTGTGTGCTCATGTTGCACTATATAATATAATATAAAATAAATTAAGATACAGTCCGGAACAGTCTAAGGGTAAAACTTATTTTTGTCTTAACAAATTTTGTAGTGGCATACTGTTACTTTTGTATTATTGAAAATAGAATCATGACCATGAAGTTAAAGTGAGTTCAGTAGAAAAATTACATAACTTATTTTCGTATGCAAGTTTTGTGTAAATATTTACGTTAATCGTAATATTAAGTAGATTTCATTCAATCATGTAGATTACCCCCAAATCTAGAAATATCAGTTTCGGTTGAGCTGTTCCAAACATAAATATTCCAATCTAACTTACAAGTGAAACAAACTTCTAGAAGGAAATTCTGAGGTATTTCTCGAGTCGTCGTAGAATTCAGTCATAACATATCATAACGGTAACAATTAGTTAGTTAGCTGAAGTTAGCTTATAAATATTGTGTATTTATGACAAAATATACCCATAGTGCTGGAGACAGAGGAGCGGTGCGCGGAGCTAGCGGAACTACAAGAGCAAGTGATCAAGTTAAAATCACTTTTGTCGACGAAACGCGAACAAATCGCGACACTACGCACGGTGCTCAAGTCAAACAAGAACACCGCGGAGGTGGCGCTCGCCAACCTCAAGTCCAAGTACGAGACAGAGAAGACCATCGTCACGGAGACCATGCTCAAGCTCAGGAACGAGCTGCGGCTGCTCAAGGAAGATGCTGCTACCTTCTCAAGTAAGGCTTGCTTCACTTGTCATATTCGTTACACTTTTTTTAAGGCATATATGGAAAAGTCTTCATCGATGGTTTCAAGTTTTCAAGCCTCTAAAACATAAACTTTGTCCCCTATTTTGGCTTTAACGAAAACTAGGCTAAACTCGGGCCAAAAACTATGTCCACGCCTATTTAAACCCGTATCGCTGAAAGAGATAAAGTTCATTTTAAACCAAGTACTATCTTAGTCTATTTTGCAATAAGGGGGAAAAATATCCGACCTGAACGATCAAAATCTTCTCTTGTAATTGTAATGTGAAATGTTAAGGTCCAATAATTTGAACCGCGTACAACAGCTTATTAAAGTTGCCGCCTCAACAAACTGATAAATAAATCTTATTTTACAAGGTCTCCGCGCAATGTTCGCGGCGCGGTGCGAAGAGTACGTGACTCAGGTGGACGAGCTGACGCAGTCGCTGACGGGCGCCGAGGAGGAGAAGAAGACCCTCAACCAACTGCTGCGTCTCGCCGTGCAGCAGAAACTGGCGCTCACGCAGCGGCTCGAGGAACTAGAGGTAACTTGATATTTCTACCAGAAACATGTCGATCTTTGGGATATTCTATGGGTCTTACGTTTTACATTCACCATTCAAATCTGCCCATTCAATCTATCCGAACAAGTCGGCAGAACTAGACATATTATGTCACTACATGAAACAGGCGTAGGCTCTGCTACATGTAGTAGGCGCCAACGGGTGCCTACATCCCATACCGGTGCCTGCTTTTTCGGTCAGTAATGGAAATATGGAAATTTAATAGTCATGAAAATATTAAATTGCTGGTGTCGTCACGAGATTTGAGCGCTGGCCTTGAATATGCAGTAATATTTTTTTAGATCTTGTATGGTATGAGCACGTACAAATAAAATGCGCAGTTAAACTCACAATTTTCGCTCAACGTTTATAATTCGTGACAGTACCTGTATCGTTACGAGTGTTCCGAGGGTCTTTTGCGAGTTTTTCACTGCCGCGGTCATAAGTCACCGCGTCGACGTTAACGCAGATTTGTATAGGATCGGAACAGCGCCTCTGTCGGCCTAAAGATGACACTATTGTGAGCCCATACGAATCTGCGTTTACGTCGATGACTGAGTTACGTGACTGCGATTTTAAGAAAATTAGCACTGCACTCGGGAGGTATTATTCGCGTCGCGCCCTACAGACAGCCAGAGACAGCCCCAGTAATGCGTGTGTGTGTGGGCAGGTGGACCGCGAGATGCGCACGCGGCGCGTGCCCAAGGCGGGCGGCGGGCGGGCGCGCGCGCGCGACTTCTAGCGGCTCGTGGCCGCGCTCAAGGCCGCCGCCGCCGCCCTGCGCGCGCTGCTGCACCACCACTGACCACAGTCCTCCCACAGTGCGGCTATCGTGACTATCCACTTGACTACTTTTTATATCTGTGCCTAGGATACTAAATTATTTGTACGTTTTATATAAAATGAGGTGTTCGCCCCGGGGGCGGGCGGGAAGTGTTAAAGGTGGGGGGGGCTCGCCGGGGCCGGGAGCCGGTTGTTGTTGTTGTCGGAGTGTACCGAGTGCCGCCAGTGCGTCCGGCCGCGTCCCGCGCCTCATATTTTTCATACGATGTTCTCATTATTGCATGTCCTCGGAATTAATTATTAACGACTATTTTTGTAATAGGATCATTGTATTTTATTACGCAAATGAATTTATCGCCGTTGTTACGATATCGCCAAGGACGATACGTCCCTTGCCCTTCGGAAGCAGATTTTAATGTTGCCGTTGAGGGTGCTGGGCGAGCTCCGATCTCGATACGATCAACGCGGTTATATTACTTTATGTGATCTTTAACGCTTTCAATGGCATAATATGAAGAACATTGTTTATTCGCCCGACACCCTCGATCGCGCGTGAGGTTTAAACAGGAGCTATTATGAAACCGTGCAACATTATTTTATATGATATACATATTATTATATTTAATATTCGAGTCGAAAGATTCTCTTATTATATAGTATCCTCTACTCGATACGAATATTTAGTACGTCCAATTAAAAAAATCTAATAAAAAATATTCGTCGATGTCCATCCATTGTGTGCGCAAAAGACTATGTAATCTGTTCATATATAGTGGATACGTTTGTTGAGTTGTTGTGGCCCTCTGCCGATACTTTCGTCCATCTTGTTCTAGTTGTACGTAGTGTCCGCGTTTGTTTCGTTGTATCTCTGCCGTCCTGTGGCCGCGGCCGCGCGCGTCCATTCTTGTCCAATACCCGGCCGGACCCCACACACACACATACACATACATACACACACTCCACTACACACACACTACACACACAGCACACCCTTGTTACACAATGTACTCCCCAGCTGCGCTACGTTGCTCAATGACATTGCTCACGGGGACCGGCCGGCGAATCTATTGATAAGACGAAATTTACAAAAAAGATTATTTAAAAAAATGTTAGAATGTTATAATTTACGTTGTTTGGATGTGATATTGGCAGCTTCCCGTGATAAGGTTGCGTATGACCGGTCGATGACGTAGTCGTTACTCCCAGTAGTGTCACTGACCTTAGGCTAGTTGTACCGTTCCATGTAGCTCGGGCGCTCGCCCTTTTGTAGGTATTTTTACTGATTTAGATATAGACTTAGACTATGCATTAACCTCGGACTTATAACTAGTGGATCATGTATGTAGTGAAATTGTTTGCAATATTAACTGTAGCGTAATTGTTTGCATAGGTGAGGGCGCGAGGCGCGCCCGCGGACCATAGCCTTGCATTTATTGTTTCTAGGTTGTAACGTTGTATTGACTAGCTTTATATTAGACCATTCTTCATGTACTTAAACTATGGACTTACTGATTTGTAGCGGTTACTGTATTTTTCTAAGTATTAATTTCAACTTGATAGCTTAGCAGCAGACATCGTCTATGTATTGAATGTCTAGTCAGTCGCCCCCGTACAGGAGGGCCGGGCCGTCGCCACCATTATAATAATAATATTACACCGATGTGCTATCTGCATATTACATATAGCACCGACGAGGCTCGCTTCGTCTCTGTTGACATTGTTACGTTTACCTTATTTAAGTGACACGTATTGACATGATGCAATTATTTATTATTTGGAGCATATTGTTGTTAGTTATATATAACGAGCTTGTATTATAGTGGCGCAGACAAAATGTTGTTTACTTATCTGCGCCGCGAAGTATTATCATTTCTTATGCAGATTTAGTGCAATTTAACCTAGTTTGTTGAGCACACGAGTGCCAGGTGCAGATTTATATATATATATATACATTTAATATAGTATACAGTATTGTTCAGCCGGCGTCGCTCGATGTCTGCTGCCCCTGCGGTGGTGGTGTTAAGAGCGATTAACCAAATATTTTCTTTATACGTTATAACATTTTATAGATCACTTATTTTGCATAGGTATAGATATTATTTTATAATTATAGAAAAGTATTTGATTATGAGTTTGTTTATTATTTAAAGATGAAAGTATATAAAAGCTAGCTACTTTATAATTGTATTGCGACATGATTTAGGTGTTGGGCAACTGGAAGCATGTATGTTCCCACGCTCGCGCCACCATTCATCTGTAGATAAGTCGTTGAAGTATCTACTTCGTTATCATTGCATTTTGAGCCTTAGCAATCTGGTATGAAGGTCACATTTAGAGGGTGAGTGGTGGCGACGCGTTATATGAGCGAATCGTCAATGGTCAATTATCCGCAGCTGGCTCACAAGTAGTAGTATAAGGGTGGCCACATCAGATTACATGTCTTTGTATCGCTGAACTGTTGGGAACTGAACCTACGAGCTTTGAAAATACCTGTACCGCTAAGCACAGGGATGAGCCTCGGGAACATATCAATGCAGACAGCGGGCTGTTCCAACTGTGAGGTACACAGTGTTGTCACAATGACTGATATGAATCATGTATGAAAATAATAAATTATTATATTTAAAAATGTTTGCCTGTTTTATTGTTACGTTATTGATGCTTTATCAACCCGAATAACCCAGATTTTATCCATTGCATTAAATGATTGCAAACATTTCTCTGATTTGAGTCTTTTCTGAAGATATTAAAAGGGCGCCACAATTAAAAGGAGGTAGTTTTTAAAGAAATATTTGATGATGTGATATGTGATGGTGTTTCTCTGAACTCGGTAGTCACTAATCTCAGAATTCATGAGAATTTACACCCGTATTTGGTATTAATCCCGGGATCAAGTTATTTTAGGACCAGACTAGTTACCAAATAAAACATAATATGGGTTGAATAAATAATTCCGTTTATTATTAAAATATTTACATACAGATTAAGAACGTTACAATGCTTAGATAAATTAAATATTAATTTATTCTTATGGCGTTAAAATGCGTAGTAAATATTTACAATAAATAAAGTTGTAAGCTGCCGAGCTGCACGTTATATAAATCTTAAAACAGACGGTTACATTTAAAATTATATTTACAACATACACATTGACAAGTATATCGGTGTAAGAAATTACGATAAATACGAAATAATATCGATTATTTATTTATGTAACTTAATTCGTAATTGAAATGACCGCTCCGTCATCCCTCAGCAATGCGACCAATCTTATCAATTGCAATTGTATCACAGTCTGTATACAGCGCACGCTCTTCTAAGCCCGTGCCTTCTGACTTCATGCGAAGCTTAAAAAGCAACCGACTTCTACATTAGAACTATTTATTGTTGAGACCAACCCGTATCTTCTGTAGTAGTTGCAACTACGAAAGTTTCTACAATTTGTTTATACCTTCTGCTTGCTTTTGTCTTATTGTCTCAAGTTGAATCAAACTCAAAAAGTATCTTTATTCGATTATACTTTTAATATAGTACTTTGAAATTGTCAGAACGACATTATTACACAAGATTATACATGCTACAGCCAAACTCTTAATTAAGAAGTCGGTTAAATTAAATTCTAATACTTCCTAATTAATATTTTGCAACTTGCAAAGTAATACGTTCTACACATATTTCCTATAAAAGTATTAGTACTCCACAAATTACGCCAATTTGCAATAGCTTATGTAATAGGCATGCTATATAGAAAATTCACCAAGACTAACCAAGACCCTATAAAATAATTTTAACATTTACAAACAATGAAAAAGTTGGTTTTATTTACGAACATGAAAAAGTGGCAGATAATCCCCATAGGATACAGATGTGCACTATATATATATATATACTTTTTGGGAAAACAATAAAAAGAGGGGTCTGAAGAGCTCAGAGAGAAAGCAGTACTTAATAACTCCTTATGATTATATAATTAGTAAGTATTTATACATTATAATAGGTTACATGTGAAAAGCCTTATTATAGCAAAATAGATACATATTCTCACACATGTATTCCCCGAAGGGACAGACACATTTCTCCATGTAAATAGGGGATGAGCCTTTTACCATTAACCGGGCAATAATCTAGACTCCTACTGGGAATTACAGATGGAAAAACCCGATAACACTGCCCGCCCAGGGAATCGAACCCAAAACCTCGTGTTCCGCAGTAGCATTTGCGACCACTAGACCAATGAGGCAAAAAAGATATTGTAATGCTCAATTGTACGTACTTACATTTTCTGTGACTACCCTTAAAATAGTTACAATATAGAATACACATCACATTAAAATTAATTTGATAACAATTAAAATACAAAATAACAATTTAAGTTATGGGCAACACAGATGCGGGACTTATGTAACATAATAAACATAATTTGGAATCACAAACGATACTCAACACGGTAATCAGTGAATAATCATTATCACATTGCTTAATTACAAAGCAAATTAGATTTGGATTTAATACGATATTCCCTCGTCTGTTCTGTCCTTGATGGTGACATTATAATCGAATAGCAATGTACAACTCAAAGCAGTGAACACATCTTTATACTTACCAAAGATATTTTAGACTTAATTATCGGTAAACATAATATCATTAACCTTTAACAAATGACAAGATTATTTTGCCCTTTTTACCAAATTGAGCATTGCATTGAGATGCATTCATACATTAGTCCTATTAAACATTTAGTCTGCCTTGTACTGCATTCATTAGTTGAACATAATAAGCCACTTGATTCACAAACCTACCTTGAAGCCGAGAAATAATATAATTATTTAAACTTGAAACTACATTAGTAAAACACGATTTAAAATTAAAATAAATGCTCATACATGTATTTAGTTTCATGATTTACATTGCATTGTATATTTATGTCATTGATAGTACAAATAATATATTGTCATGAACTGTTCATATTACGTAAAACACTTGTCTGTGTGTTGCCAATGGTATCAAATCTTTATGCCTTTTATTGGCACTTTTGAAATATAAATAAAATTGCGAACGACTACATGCTTACATGAACAACTCGAACTATTATCCAGATATCTACGAACAGAGGGCTTACCATCGGTTTAACCATATTTAGAACTTACGAGCTTTGACGTAAAATTTTTGAACAGTCAAAGCTAAATAGTAGCTTAAACGATCATAGTTGGCCCCCTGCTCGCAGTCAAGTTCATCTGCTCGAAGTTGCTATCAGTAAAATGCTGCCGATCGCCCGAAGCATTCGCGACTGCTCGAGCAGTGCCTCTAGTATAGGTTTTGAAACGTTCGAACGTCGTCCCTAGACGTTGCGTTTTGCCCTTATTTTTAATGGACATGTAAAATTTCCCACACTCGCCGGTAGGAGCGCTTCTTAACGTTCTCATACAAAATTAGGAAAATACGCCATACGATATCATCATTTACTTAAGAACTAGGAGCTCTTGTAGGTGAAGCAATCGCAAACCCTCTCTCGCAATACGATATAGTCAACGTTAAACATGTAAAACCTATACTTGAGTCACTGGTCGTGTACATAGAAGACTAGTTTGCTATACAGTCGCAGTTTGAAGCAGTCGTGACTGCTTCAAGTATGCGAACTTTGGTTTTTAAATATACGTATTATGAGATTTAAAACGTGACAAGGTCAGTAATATCACCTTTGGGAGGCACGACGCTGGGCCTGAAGAACTGGCAGAGGTGGTCGTACAGTTGTATGCGGTGCGCGCGGCGGGCGGAGTCGGGCGGCGGCGCGCTGTCCTCGTCCTCCCCCACCTCCCACGTGTCCACCTCCGCGGGGAACACCTCCTCGAACGGCTGAGATGACTCTGGTAAGCTGTCTTCTGCACCTAGCACCTATATGAACAAACCCGGGCTTAGCAATTTCGTTTTAAATATCTTAAATCTATTTTGCTATTTGTTAATACTAGTGTGTAGAGGGATGACATAACGGAGCTGTTTACTAGGACTATACCTCCACCTAACGGAATATTTAAGCTAAATATTGCTACTGTAGGTACTACATTCGTCTGTTACTGTTACCACAGATACTCCATTCGATATAAGGTAAGCAAAGTGCTGGTTGTAGTCACGTTTATAGGCAGCAGTAGCCGCTTGTACGCTTGTTTGTCACCTTTTAGAAATAGTATAAATTGAAAAGCCAATTCGAAACTTCAATTGCGAAATTTTTTTTGTCTGTTTGAATACGTCCTTCTACGTTACGGATCTTGATACACTTTTTATAAACATGAAGGAGTTGAATTACGAAGTTATATCGCAAATAAAATTAATTTTGTAGATAGAAGAGAAAAGTCAACGCTTTGCAAGTCTTAAAAAATCGTAACTGAAGTGAAATCAAGGCGGACTGCTAGTGTAGTGTCTTGTCGGTTCTTCTCAGAAGGCTAGTTTCCGAACTGATGGTAAATTTTCGACATTCATAAGCTTTACCAGGTTTAAAATGTTTACTTGCATTTTAATTTTCAGTACAAAACAATTGATTATAATCAGTTACCGCGGCGAGTGCGTGTGCGAGGTCAGCAGGTGCGGGCAGCAGTGCGCGGCGACGGGCCAGCGCGCGCGCCCTCCGCGGACACAGCGCCGCCTCCCGCGGGCCCGCGCCCTCCTCCTCGCCGCCCGAGAACAACACCGTCGCGAGCTTCTGGAACTTCTCCACCTGCACGCAAATCATCGTCAATATCTATATACAATTTTTTCTTTTTGGAAATGTTACGGATGCGTCTTCCTCATTGTAGTAGAACCTGCAGTAGCAGACGAGACGTGGGCGGCTTAAGGTAGCGGTTGGGGTAGTCGGGTCGGAGTGGTCGAGCGCGGGCGCAGGTAGTGTACCTGGCGGGGGTCGGAGGGGTGGAGCGCGGGCGCAGGTAGTGTACCTGGCGGGGGTCGGAGGGGTGGAGCGCGGGCGCAGGTAGTGTACCTGGCGGGGGTCGGAGGGGTGGAGCGCGGGCGCAGGTAGTGTACCTGGCGGGGGTCGGAGGGGTGGAGCGCGGGCGCAGGTAGTGTACCTGGCGGGGGTCGGAGGGGTGGAGCGCGGGCGCAGGTAGTGTACCTGGCGGGGGTCGGAGGGGTGGAGCGCGGGCGCAGGTAGTGTACCTGGCGGGGGTCGGAGGGGTGGAGCGCGGGCGCAGGTAGTGTACCTGGCGGGGGTCGGAGGGGTGGAGCGCGGGCGCAGGTAGTGTACCTGGCGGGGGTCGGAGGGGTGGAGCGCGGGCGCAGGTAGTGTACCTGGCGGGGGTCGGAGGGGTGGAGCGCGGGCGCAGGTAGTGTACCTGGCGGGGGTCGGAGGGGTGGAGCGCGGGCGCAGGTAGTGTACCTGGCGGGGGTCGGAGGGGTGGAGCGCGGGCGCAGGTAGTGTACCTGGCGGGGGTCGGAGGGGTGGAGCGCGGGCGCAGGTAGTGTACCTGGCGGGGGTCGGAGGGGTGGAGCGCGGGCGCAGGTAGTGTACCTGGCGGGGGTCGGAGGGGTGGAGCGCGGGCGCAGGTAGTGTACCTGGCGGGGGTCGGAGTGGTCGAGCGCGGCGCGCAGGTCGGTGCGCAGGTAGTGCAGGGCGCGCGGGCCGGCGGCGGGGCGCGTTGCCAGCTCGCGGTAGCAGGCCTCGCGCACGGCGCCCCGCGCGCCGCGCACCACGCCCGCCAGCGACGCGCGCGCCAGCTGCAGCGACCACAGGTCGTCCAGCCGCAGCCGCGGACTGCTCTGGATGCCGGGGTTGCCGCCGAACAGGTAGTGCACCTGTACACAATACACACTCTTACCTAATTGTACAACACAGGTCAATAAGTCCATTAACGTAGCATGGCACGATCGGTTACCTTCCTGACGGGGTCGTAGACGAGTTGGTGCGCGAACCTGGGGCGCGGCTCGTCGGGCGCCACGTTGTCGTTGCGATAGACGCAGCTCCACGTGAGCCGCCGCAGGGAGAACACCCACAGCGTGTTGTAGACCCGCTTGTCCTTCTCCTTGCTCATACCCTGGAGATAAAAACTTCCGCGTTAGTCCTAGTATAAGTACCGTCACAAGTTTTGAGTGTCCACCGCCACAGATCCACCAGGTATATGCGAGCCCGCCACCACAGTTATATGTGTATTCATCTCTTGTTCCTTTATACAATGCACCTACTTATTTTATCTCTGCACCACTCTAAGGTAAACTGGGAGACAATGGCCATGGCATTAAGTCCGCCTATATACTTTATGTATATGAAGTTTTAATAAATAAATAAATAAATGTGTATTGTGGAGGCGGGTGTACTCACGGAGAGCACGAACATGTCGTCGGTGTCGGGGTCGAGCGTGGCGCGCTGCGTGAAGCCGGCGGCGGGCGGCGCGGCGGGCGCGCAGCGAGCCACGCAGCCGCAGCGGCCCGACTCCACCTCCCACCACCACAGGTCCACCAGGTGCTCCTTGTTGCGCTGCCCCGCGAACATGTACAGCCTACGCTGCACCTGCAATAAAGATAACAATGGCATTTAAGTTTTTTTTAAATCCGAATCTTAATAATATGTCATTTCTATCTTTGGTACGAGTAGAAGTATTTCGGCCGGCTAGGGTCGCCGGACGCCTACTCTAATCTCGTTTACCTATTGTGAGGGAAGGGCGATGCTTACAGTTTTTTTTACAAGAACGTTATACATGTACGGTTTTTTCTTTCGAACTAAACTTATAAATATGACATCTATTATCGCAAATCCACAGCCTACAACATCGCATGTCGTACACCTCCCAACATAGTGTGTCACTTACCGGATGGAAGAGCATGGAGTGCGAGACGCGCGGCTGCGGCGCGGGCAGGTCGTGTTTGTCCGCCAGCAGCAGCTGCCACGTGTTGGTCGCTATGTAATACGCGTACAGACCCGAGTACTGCGGACTCACCACCTCCTCACTAAAATATACACACATTCATTTATGAAAAATAGCTGTTGATAATATGTGATTCTAGATTTTTTTTAAATAAATTGTTTAATTAATCTGAATAAATTTGTCTCATTCGCCCAGCCAGAATCTTGCATATGAATTTTAAATCATTATCTTTAACCGATTGGGCGGAAATTCGGTATACAAGCTTATTCAGGATGACAATGCAAGCTTAGCTGTGTGACGTCAGTCTAATTCCAATATGGCGGATCATCTAAGATGGCGGACTAAGTATTTTTTTGAACCACCACATTATGGATATCAAATGAAAGGGATCACTGAAAAGGCCATAAAATATTTTTGCTTTATTGATAGATATGACGTATTCATAAAAACCTATAAATGTTATAGAAATAGCTTATCAATATCACTAAGGTGGCAAAAAACAAACGGGCCCACCTGCTGCAATCGCGTGCGCGTTGATGTTGCCCACTTCATATGATATTAGTAGCCGAGCATTGAGTGGTATATTAGAATACATACGTGTTGGCGGGCAGCACCCGGCCACCGAACACGTATATGGTCTGCGTGTCGGGGTCGATGCACATCTGGTGGTCAAACACGAGCCGCGGGCCCCCCGCCGCCGCCGTGTCGCCGCACACGCGCGACCACGACCCGCTGCTCACCGAGTACATGTACAGGTCGCTCTGCACAACACCAACAAACAAATCATCTTTAATAAATACTATACATTCAAGTCGCCATTCCCATACACAATTATTGAGCGCGTCGTTTTGTTTTCCGTCGTTCATGTTATTAAAGTGTTGCAAAAGTGGATGGAAGACATTTCCAGCAGTGGGACTCATAATTTTGAAGCTTTATAGTTTTTCGAATTCATTTTACAACAAAAATAAGCAGTGTCTAATGTTGCACATATCGTCCAATAAGCAACAAACCTTTAGTAACCACTGACGACTAAAATTTCACAAAAACAAATAGCCAGTATTATTACGAAAGCAAAGGTTAAGGGATTTTTTATTTTATTTACCTACAGCCGATTCTCTGTGCCAAACATGTGGCCCTAAAAAGTCTCCACTTTGTATTTAGATTTTTAGTTAATACTAGCGGTCGTCTCGCGGCTTCACCCGCGTAGTTCCCGTTCTCGTGGGAGCATGGGGATACATTAGAGCCTATGTTACTCAGGGTGAATGTAGCTGTCCAATGGTGAAAGAATTTTTGAAATCGGCTCACTAGTTTTTGAGTTTATTCATTGCCAACATACACAGAAAAAAACAAATCTTTCCTCTTTATAATTGTAGCATAGAAGTATAGATTATATATGAAAACATATGGCAGCTTATTAGTAGGAAAAGTGTAATTCCGTAACAACATACGTTCATATTGGCGGGTATCCTCTGTGCGTTGTCGAGGTACCGGCCGAGCGTGTAGAGGCGGCGGTGGGTGGGGTCGAACACCATCTTGTGGCAGGAGCGCGGCGAGGGGCCGCCCTCCGCGCCGCTGTGGCGGCACAGCAGCGCCCAGCGCGCCTCCTCCGTGCTGTACGACCACAGGTCGTCCAGGTCCTCCGTGCCGTTCCAGCCGCCGAATAGGTATAGGGTGCCTAAAACAATTTTTTTTTCAATATGTCTTTCGCTGTTTTCACCTGCCTGTTTTTAAGTGTAACACCGCCTAACGTTACGAAAAGTTTAATTGCTAGCGATGGCTATCCTTTCAGTGAGAGCCTGTCTTATACTCTGCGCCCCCGCTCAATCACCTTGTTGAAAAAAATACCAATTCGGTGCCAATTTGTAAGGTCTACAATGTTATCCTTAAAATCTATTAACTCTGTTAAATCTGATGAAGTGCAAGGTTATTCACCAGAAAATGGCTACCGATAAGTTTGAAATCTTACTAGCACAACCTCCTCCGCGTAGGTAATCCTTTTCAAACTCATCGCTCGTTCCAGGGGGGTTGCCCAACCGATACCACCTCTATATACACTACTCTACTTTCATGGAATGCCAAGCATATTCAGCATTAATGTTCTCGGTGAAATGATGTGTAAAATAGTATTGTGTTTGTTACCTGTGGTAGCGTCGACGACCAGCTGGTGTCCGCCGCGCGGGCCGGGCTTGGTGCAGCAAGGAGCGGGCCCGTACTCGCACTCCACCTCCGCGCCGTTCTCCTATTACATTACGCATTACTAACACTTAAATCACACAAAACAACTTCTACTACATATGCGCAATAATATCCACATTTGAAAAATGTGACCATTTTGTTACGAATGTAGTGCCTTAATTCCAGTACCTACCAGATCTATACTAATATTGTACAGAGAAAATATTCGGACCGACGTATTTCTTTTTAGGAATAATATTTCATTCGTTTTAGTACATATCGATTTTAAAAATTGTTCACTAATAGAATTATTACTGAGTAACATAGGCTAGCTATATTGTTACTCGAGTTAAATTAGAGATAACGTAATAAACGCGGATGTAATCTAGTAACATGTATGCAGTCGCAAGCTTGCAAAAAAGTGTCCAAAACATTAGGGGCACGATATAATAACATTGAAAGATTATTTTTGGAGACCGCAACACAGGGCAAGTACGATTTACACCACAGATATGCCACATGCTGATTAATTGTTTATCATATAGATTAGTGTATACCTGTATATTAGGGCTGGGTCCTCGGTCATTGCAGTGTAAATCGTGTTGTATGGGGCGCGGCTGCGGCGTGGCATCACCGCAGCAGAGTCTGTCCTCGACCTGCGCCGAGCACGCGGACAACTCCCGCCATATCGGCCGGTAGGGCTGCCACGACATGTACCAATCCAACTCACCCTCTGATAAATACACAAATAAATGTATTGGAACGAATAATTGTGTAATTTTACTTAGTAAGTGGATTGTAACTAATTTCTTATGAGGAAATAAAAACCAATTCCAAAAAAAATTATTTTTGTGATTTTACCGTCTCGTTGGTCTACTGGTCGCAAGCGCTACTGTGAAACACAAGGTCCATTCCCGGATCGGACAAAGTGATATTGGATTTTTCGAATCATACTGGGATAAGAACCAGTTAGGTGAACATGTATGTTTGAAATATCAGGATTAATAAGAGATAGAACCCAACCAATTATTTCTTATGAAGCAAACCTAATTATTTTTAATACTAGCTGTGCCCCGCGGTTTCAACCGCGTAGTTTTAGTTTCATCCTTATTGGCGCGGAATCCTAATATTTTTAATAAATCAAAGTAGCCTAAGTTACACCTTGAAACATCAGCTACCTGCCAGTGAAAGTCCTGTACAAACGGACAGACAGACAGAGAAAAATTATAAAACTAGTTTTTTTTGTGTCTGTAACTTTCATATACATTTAGTGAAAAGCTGTTATTTTGGAATTACAAACAGACACTTCAATTTTATTTATCTGTATAGATTAAATGGATCTTATAATAAAGAACTGTTAAATGATAGCATTAAATAAAAGCAAGCAAAGAGATAAGCATTACAAATAAAGCATTAAGAAGTACTAAAGTATTTGAATGTGTAAAAGCCCAGTAAGATTTACATAAGCATTGCTTTGTTTTGTAACAATGTTTACAATACAATTCTATTTATAGAAGGGTGAATGGGGACAACACAATGGCGTTCATTTATCTAAATGCGTTCTGCTACAAAAGCACACAGATTAACATACTAAAAATAGAACATAATAATATCATTCTTTGGCTCATTATACTGTTATTGTGGAAGTTATTTGGAAGTGGCTGACATTTCTTTATACTCACAACTGCTTAAATAACTGGCTTTAAAAGTTGACACCCTTCTCTAACAAACTTATTTGAATAACATTTCGAATCTTGAAGGAGGGTTATTTTAAAATTCAAATGTACTCATATGATTAAAAAAAGAACAAATGCCTGAATGAATTGTAAACGGCTGAATAACATTGATTGTATAATTGTGTGTATGACGTGAATTTCGATTAGGGAACCTACCTATATGTAATATATTTTCCCATCTGAGTTTCTTTCCAGTTTTTCCAAGAAAACCATTTTCCTAATCAATGGTATGTGTTTGACAGTCATAAGTGCCTCTACAAGGCCTAAACTGAGTAAATCATTTGCTTTTTTATTTTCACCTATATATATCTCATAAGCCTCCTAGATTAAGTGGTTATGTAATGTTTCTGAAGTTAAATTGTGTTTACCATTAACAGCTTCATCAAATATCTCCTCAGCCAGTTTGTAGTCCCCAGCCTCTACCAATGCATTCCACAGTCGAGCCTGCATGGGCCCCTCCAGTTGCACGCCACTCTCTCGCGAGAGGGCTTCGAATGCGTCTTTGTATCGGCGCCGTCGTAAATGCTTCAATAATAACCGCACTGCTTCCTCTTCTTTACGCTATAAGTATTCCAACAACAGTAAATACAGACAGCTCTGACAGAGACCAGTTCAAGATAGACCCTCTGAAAAGGTGATACCAGAATTTGTACTAGAGATATAATTGACAAACAACAGAGAGAGCAACAAGTTGTGTGTTTACGAGTTAATATATGTCTGTGACGTTATAATGTACTTAAAGTAAGCATCTATTTAGTCCCTTATATAACTATAATTAATGCTGCGTTGCACTTTTGTATAATGAAACATAAATTTTCTTTCTTTCTTATATTCATCTATCATCCACATTACAGCCCACAGAAGTCAACTGCTGACAAATTGCCAACTGCTTTCATCTGTTCCAGTTCCAATTAAATTCTGAACTGAAATCATAATTGAATCCATCAGATTCAATTTGTGAATGGAAAATTTTGTATCATTTGCCATTAGATAATTAAGAAAACACATCATGATACTTTGCTCTTTAGAAGGACTAGATATCATTAGTATAGTGTCCATAAGAGTGATTTAGAACAGTTGAAAAGACATTTTAATTACTATAATAGTGACTTACTAAATTAATAGTGTCCAATGATGTGTTGATGAGATCTTCTTGATTGTTGCCGTGCAGCTCCACATACCATACTGTGTAGTTGTATGTTGGCCCCCAAGATTGCAGTGGAACTATTTTTATATAGTTCAAGGGCAAATAGAACCCTTCTACGGTCCTGTGACGCAATCTGAATGTCTCGGGTGTACTGTCTCGCTTCAACCCACTGAAAGAGATTTATCAGTCTTAGGAATATTATTTAATATCAATACCCAATTAAGCAAATATTTAGAAATATATGGGCTATTTATGTATGTGTGTATGTCAATAAATATGATGCTAAAACTTATATTTATTTAAGAGCCATTTGGAGTGTAGTTTTCTCATGCAAAGGTTGTATATACAGGTATCAAACCTGCAGCTATTCTATGCTGTCATGAGAAATAAAACAATGAAAAACTCTTTTTAGTAATATTTAGGTATTGTTTCGACTCTTTTTACCTTCGGAATGCTTTTTGTGCGAAGGTGAATAAATATATCTTAGATAGTTGAGTTCTCAGTTTTCTAACATGTAATGTACATAATAATATCAATACTTACCCTGTTAATAATAGAGATAAGTTGTTTTCGTCTATTCCACCATAAACTTGGAATTTTTTCAGATCACTGACATGAGCCTTCATATACTTCCCAAATTGTATTGTTTTCACGATAGCCGGCGACTGCAGCTTGAGCATTATGTACTGCGATGGTGTTGAGTTGTCCGTAAACCATCTTGAAACTTGATCTGAGGGCTTATTCACCATAATATTTCTGAAAGAAATTATCAATGTTTACATTTAGTATTTTCGATAAACACTCATTAAAATCCGTCAATAATAGTAATATAGTTATCTCCCTTCATTGAATCCATTACATAGCTGTTTAAAGATTGGATCGGAATGCTAAATACGTGAATTGATTAAAAAATACACCCGAACCCATCATTCCGAAATTTAAAAAACAGAAATTACATATTGGAACTTAAATACAGTACTTACTCTGGTAAATAATTAGCAGAATAGCTAGAAAACTTGTGTATAGTATAAGGTAGTTTGACTGTTTCCAATTTCTCATCCATTTTGATGAAATTTATCACTAATCACCAAAATAGTTGCAGGGGAATTTTATTTTGTTATTATTTCAGGAACACGACAGACGGCTCAATCGGCTGCCTATTGACATTTGACAATATATAATGACAGCCTCTTGACAGTAATCGAATCGATTGACAGAAAAAATAGAGCTGCCACTTGCTACCATTACAGAAAGCTACCGTACTACCATCCTACCACAGATAGTCAAGATAAAATCGGGTTTCAATCATAAATACATCTGTACATACTAAATTAACAGCTTTTCGTTAAACTCTCATGGAAGTATATTCGATCTCTATATAAAAAAACGTATCCTGGACGGAGGCTGGACCGATTCAGACCGGACTTTCACTGGCATATAGCTGATGTTTCATGGAGTAACTTTGCCTTCTTTAAATTAAGTCCACGCGGGAGAAATCGAGGGGCACAGCTCATAATACAATTTGAAAAAAGATCTAACTAAAAGGCTCGCATTTTATTTTGTCTAGAAACACAAGGAGAGAACAATTATTTCCTCTCTTATTAATAAAATTGGTTAATGATTGAATACTTTAAAATTTACTTCGGTTTCTGAATTGATAATTCTACCTATGTAATTAGTTATTTTTAAGTACTGTTCCTTGTATATATAATTAAGTTTTATTGAATAAAAATTTTTGTTATAAAAATGTCATGAAATCTGCTTATAAATTAGGTAATTAGTAAATGTTTACAAAACTAAGAATTTCAGAATGTGCAAACATAGTAAGTTCACAACAATATCACTTGTTCAATATCTCCAGTCTCACCTTGTTTTTTTCTTACCATGACGTGACCTCGATTGAATCGAAACAAAACAGTTTTATAAACTACATTGATAGGTACAACATCACTAACCAACCAGCTAGATAAATATTAAAGGAATTGTGCTTACCTACCACTTTTTCACGTTTAAAATGGAATTAGTATATTATTTCATATTTTTTTCTACTTTTATTTCAAATATCCATGCATCAAGTGATTGTTTATTTGGAAATAACTTGACTACGGAATATATATCTTGTTTTAGTAAAGTGGTTATTCCAAAATTGGAAGGTTCCAGTAAGGGAAACTCAGGAAGAATAATGGTAATTGGCGGTTCAATTGAACACGCTGGTGCGCCATACTTTTCGGCCATATCATCATTAAAGGTATCATTATGCAAAGAAAATCATTGGATAAGTTGTTAAGTTACCAACGTACTAATTAATTAACATAATTATTTTGCATTTTGCAGGCTGGAGCTGACTTGGTACTCGTGGTAACTACAGAAGAGGCTGCACCGATTATTAAAATGTATAGTCCGGATTTAATAGTTTATCCATACTTAGATATCAATACTGCATCAAAGATAAACTCATTATTATCAAAAATGGACGTTATTGTGATAGGTCCAGGATTAGGTAGGGAAGATAATACATTGAAACTATTCAAAGACATAATAGAGGATTGTAGAAAACTGAAAAAGCCATTAGTAATAGATGCAGGTGGCTTGTTTGCTATTTCTAAAAATGTTAATGTTATAAAGGATTATCCTAGTCCTGGAGTAATTCTGACTCCCAACTCTAAAGAAGCTTACTATTTGATGCAGGCTACTTCCAATAGTAGCAGTTGGGTTGGTTATTGGGGAGAATTCGTATCTGTGTTAGTCAAAGGTCAAAACGATAAATTTTACTCCAGTATACCGAAATTCAACTGGGTTATTTCTGACGGCGGTTCTGGTCGGCGAGTTGGTGGTCAGGGTGATATTTTGGCTGGCACTTTGGGCACATTTTATAATTGGGCATTAACCAACTTACACTTTTATGAAAATCCTGTACGATTGGCACAAAGTGTAGCCACTCATGCGGCGGCCAAATTTACAAGAGCATGTAACCGTGCGGCCTACAATTCCTTAGGTCGGAGTATGCTAGCTTCAGATATGATTAAACAATTTAAGCTTGCTTTTGATGAGTTGTTTTAGTAAACATTGCAAATAGTATCATTTGCGCTATTTCGAGTAGGTAATAATGTGATAGGGTAGGTATGTACTAGTTTGTAAAAAAATACTGCAATTTGTTAAATAAAATATTTTATATATCATTGAGTTATTTGGATATAGAGGAAAAATTGGCCACATACAAAAGTTAGGCTACAATATTAAATCATGCAATCTTTGCATACAAAAGATACTGATGAATGAAATTTGAAAATCAATGATAATGATATTAACCATTCTGCCTTTAGCTAGTAAAGACATTGTTAATAGAGTAGGGGAGCGAGCAGTGAGTCGATAGACTCGACAGGTACTTTCAGCTCTTCCTGCCGATGAAGAAGGAGAATGCTTTCCATCTAGTTTACATCAAATTTTGAATGTTTCTTCTAGAGATCGTTTAGTGATATATTTTAAATCTGTGGCTGTGAATAAAGTTTTCATCAAAGATAATTGGTTTTCCTTCCTCATGATCGAGTGATTATTTAATTGCCATTTTCTTTATCTGCCCCTCTATTCGCTAACTTCGTTGTCCACTGACAATTGTTGTACACTCAAATTCGTTGTACACCGTGAAGTCCGCACTATAGCGATCGCGTATCTCTTCAGTGCCTATCAACTTAGGGTGCCTATCGGTCTTTCTACGGTGTCTATCAAAGCACTTCTTGACACCTCTATAATCTTATCGATATTACGCGACTAATATTAATATCGCAATATAAGCTGTGCATTTGTACTTTCAGACGGAAATTTAATTTGAACGGTTTATAACAAGTAAACATGGAGGTTATGTTTTCGTATTTACATTTCTGTTTTGAGAATTACGTTTATAATTATTATTTCAAAGGATTTGAGAGCAGACATAACGTGAAAAAATAAGGGACTGACTCTTTGCGTGGAATGATGCAGGTAGGTTTTTACATTGTTTTTACTTTTTATACATTAGTCTTGATTGAACAGTCAATAGTATGAACATAACATGATTTTTACATTATTTACATAGAAATGATTAGTTTATTAGTATGTTCGTTGAAGAAACATCAATTTTCATATTTAGAGTATTTAGGTTTAATGTAAGTTTTTAATTTCAGATAACCTGTGCCAATATACTTGTACGGAAACCGATGGGATGCTAAAGAATGCTGAGGAAAAAATATCGTGATTACAACGCTTGTCGGAGGTCCCACTCAGTGACCAATCTACATTAAGAAATTTAGAAGTATTGACACAGGATTGCAGAGCCAATAATGTAAGCCCTTGTAATATTAACATCAAAATCAATTTAACTCAATATTGATCACTGTACAAGGTACATTATTAGTTTCACATTTTCATTATAACACCCACCCACTCAAAAAATACTGCACAAACCCGCTTCAAAAGTTTAGATGTTTACTTTACACAGAAACTGTGATTACCTGTTTCTATTGAATTTACAACATTTAAATAAAACAGAATGTTCATTCTTGTAGAGCATAATTTTATTAACATTTATTATTAACTATATTTAACCATCTTTTCCCTTCAAGAGACAGAGTATGTGGATTAAAATAACATAATATTCTAATTTCAGAACATTGCAGCTCTCAGCAGCGCTCTGCACACCATTATCAATGGGGTCAAAGTCATCTCTCATCATAATCCACTGCCACAGAAAATATGGGAATCTCCTGTAAAAAGTATTATCATTATAGACAGAAATATAATACACTCTAAATCATCTTGTGTTTGTTTTTATATGCCTGAATACTAAGGTTTTGGATGTGTAATATAAATCATATAGTTAAATACAAAACCTTGAACACATCCACATTCCTATTAGTTGTATTCCTATTGGTTTTATTGAATATCTATCCCAAACTAACAGAATAACAGTAGGAGGTAAGAACTTACTAATATTCAATGCAAGTTATCCAATGTTATTTCCATAAATATTGTCCTGCCCATATTTAATAAATCTGAAGATATGAGGGTTGTTGGTATCCCTTAGGAACCGTCTATATATTTTTAACAGACTTTGTCGTCTCTCCTCTTCAGCAAACCCCAATAAAAAAGCACGTGCCATGTTAGCTAAATAATAAGAGGAACATATCCACTCGCGAAGTTTATTCATACAACACAGAAACAACCAAATGAATTACATACTTACTACTTAAGAAAGATCTCACAACACAACAAACACAACGGTCCGCGTGTACACCGCTTAGTAAAAATGTCCAAATCGAAATGCTCGGCATTTGCTACACTAGGAGAAACATTAACCATCTCCTATCTACGGTCGGATAATAGTGCTCATCGCTTGCAATCTATAAAACACTACTCTTCGATAGTTGCTATGAACAAATAAAGTACGCAACGAATAAGTACCAATTTGTTGTACACTTTGCTTACAAAATCGCAATTTTAGATTTATCGATACATAAACTCCTGTCAAAAATGGTTACGATGGCTATCAAAGCGGATAGCCACTCGTGACGTCATTTTAGTTAGACACTGACGTTCGGGAATACCAAAACTGTCAAAAACGTCTGTTTGACAGTTGATCGTTGTACATTTTGCAAAGTAATCATCACTCAAAAGTTAGGGAATAGCTACGCTGGTAATACTGACTGCACAATGTTTAATGTTCAAAAACCTAAAGATATTATTATTCGAATATACTATCGAATTAAATAATTATTTAGAATGAGGAAGTGTGGAAGTGTATAAAGAGATGCATGAATGTGGACGAAGCGACTGAGGAGTGTAAGGACCGTAGCATGTGGCAAACGGTTGTTTCTGCAGTTAATATACAAATTCTACACAAATTAATAAAATTGCAACATTACATTTTTTATCACTAGGCCGTGCTATATGATAAATTAATTGTATTTTTGTCATATTATTAAACAATAACTAATTTAATTTAAACAAAAAGAAATCTTATCGTAGATATTTTGTACTAAAAGTTCACACCAAAGTAACACCAATTCCAATTTCCGAACGTGTTTAGTGTTATCAAAATATATTTGACTGATTTGGTGCAAGTTGCTATTTTGCTCATTATTACATTCAAGGCCGATTATAATTAATTGCGTTTGATGTAGTCAGTATTGAATACGAAGTTCTGCATAATGGAGGATGAAATAGAAGAATGCATAAGGAAAAAGATACAATGGCCTCTGTTGCCTCCGCCTGTAAGAAAGGTGAGAGACAATAAAAATATTGTTGTTATCGTTGAAGGCTCTATTTTATTGTGTTTTATTCAGGAACTCTATCATGTACACATTAGTCGCTTTTTGCCGAATAAAGTATGATAAACTATTTTATTGCAGTTACTGAGCGACTCTGCTAAAGAATATGAGAGATATATATTTGAGTTCAGCATTAAAAATCAGCTGAGATATAGAGGCAGCTTAGGTGAGTGCTTATAGTAATTTGTACTTAGAATTACTTTATTTTCTTTACGTTCTTTATTACTTATACTTGCATAAACTTCTCTGCATCAAGAGAATCTGCTTCTCAGTAAATTCACCTCATAATAATTTAAATAGGTGCATGGTCTTGATCAGGTGCAAGGCGCCATACTTGTACTGCATAAATTGTTATGTAAACAAATGTGTATTCAAACATTCTTATTGGTTTTTTCACTTATTAATAAATAGTATTTGTTGAACACAAGGGGAGAGGAAGACCTAAGAAACGATGCATGGATTGTGTGAAAGATGATTTGGCTAAAATGGTAGTGAATACAGATATGATGGCTGATGCAGAGAAATGGAAGAGAAACACATATTGCTGACCCCAAATTTATTTATTTTTTATTTAATAACAAATAACATGGGATAAGGGCAGGGGGATGATGGTGACATTACTGCCCCACACTTATAGCAGTTGAAAAGACTGAAGGAGGCTACTATTCACTCAAAAGGCAAAATTTATGTGAAAGTTACTAAATATTTTTTGTTTCTTTCAATTTATTAATAAGCTTTGAGTTCATACATTTTGCATTCCTTAATTGATACTGTTTGTTTTAGTCAGGACAGTCCGTAAAGATGAGAAGAAATATTATGAAACCCTTGTCCAGAGTAGCATACAGCGACTCATGCTCTACCCCTATCACCTAGCCGACATGATTGTGAAAGGTAATATTATTGACATTACATATGATTATGTATCCTAAGGTAATAGAAATATTCAGGGCAGGATTATCCATAAGGTGGATCAGGCAACTGCCTAGGGGCTTTGCACTATATACATATATTTTTAAAAGTAAGAAAAGGGTAAAGGAAATTTGCCCAGTGAATTGCATTGGCTAGGGAAGCGAATCCGGTCCTGGAAATAATGTCTAAATTACATTGTGTAATTTTGTTTTAAAAGAGTATTTGTTGAGTTTCTTACCGGGTTCTTCTCAACAAAAGCAACCTTCCGATCCCAATGGTAACATTTATAATCATTTATAATGTATTTTTTGTGAGACCATTTGAAAGTACTTTGTAAGAAGTCTAATCAAATAAAGATATTTGAAATTTTTATGTGCCGAAAAAGCATGTCTTCGTGTGTCTAAAAGTGGTCTTGTTCTGAAGGTAAAAGTTATCTTTAAAAATGTAGTTGATGTTTAATTTGAAATATGCAAGATTATGAATAGGTTAGAATAATATTATGATAATTCTCTTCTAGGTTTGAGGATAACTCCTTTTATTTACTATGTGGAGGTGGTTGCCCTATTGATTGAGATGGAGAAGAGTTATGACACCATGCCTAATTTCACTGCAGCCGATTGTGAGTTTTCTTGTATACTACATAACATTATACATCTTATTTACAGCACTATGAACTGTATACTTTCATACATAGAGTTGATATTTCCTTAGATCTGTTGCTACTCAAATTCAACATTGTGTCTAAAGTTTTCAAGACCAAAAGTATTATGTATAGAATTTTATAATTGTAGAATTTATTAATTATATACTGACACTAAATCAATCACATCTTGTAATTATGAGATAAATAAGTAATGTCAGTCAATTTTGTCCATGTGGATTTGTGGTTAGATGTAATGGATCCCTCTTCTTATATTTCAACAACTATTTGGTTTTGCTGTAAGTTTATTGTATACATTATTAGTGAGTGTGATTGTGATACTACACTACATTATACAATATACAGGATTGATGGTAGGTTATTTGCATCCAAATGACTCCTTATAACCCCTATACAAATTTCAACCATTCTCAAGTTACTTGAAATTTTTAATTACAAATTTTTTTTTACATTTGCCCAGAGATTTGCCCTTCATTTGGTTAGAAATAACCTTCTCTATATCTCCATAACAGATTGCCATCATATCACCAATAAACCTGTGTATCCCTCGAGATGTTCACATGACTGTCTTCAAGGTTAATCATAAACAGAGAGTAAATTGTTTAATTCGCAGGTCTGCGTCTCCTCGGCATTGGTCGTAATGAATACCTCGAGTTGATCGCCAAAGCTCGATCGCTGGGTCGTCGCGGCAAAGCGAAAGCTATCAGAGCATTGCTGCCCAAGGTCCCCCTTAACATACCCATGCAGCCTTGGTGGCGAGTCGAACTTGGATATGTTCTCGAAGATGATGTTAAGGTAATTTGAACTGTAGCATGTACAGTTTAGAGTTGAGTTTTGAATGAATAATTAACATTATTAATGCGTGTGTTTTATTTATAATAAATGAATGTACTAATGGTGGTTGCGCAGCCGCTGGGTGAGAGCGAGAGAGCTCTAATCGACCTTCTGATCGACCGCGGCTCGCAGACCGCCGGCACGCTCGACTACAACCTTGTTAAAACATTGTACAGGTGTGTTATATCCCATGAGTTATTCCTCACCTTTATACCCATTGAACTCTGCTATACTAGTAGGCCATATAAAAGTTACAACTTTATTAATGTCGATTTTATTGACATATTTGTTTTTCATCGTCTATTCCATGAAAGCTCGGTAAATACTCGCCAGCGACAACACCGCTAAAATGGCGTGAAGCAAATAAATTTAGTGGACTTAGAATACACCCTTACTTATACTTTGACTCGGACGTACAATAGCCGCTACCCATCACGTGGTCTGTCTGTACGGTCGATGAATATGTTGAAACAGTGATTATTGTGTAGACGCGGTCTTATCTACCTGGACGTGCCGATCACCGCAGCGGACCGAGTGTCGGTGCCGCCGCTCAAGGGGTTCGTGATGAACCGCATCGCCGGAGACTACTTCGAGACTCTCCTCTATAAAGTGTTCGTGTCGGTCGACGAGCATACCACTGTTGCGGAGCTGGCCGCTGTGCTGCAGGTATTAACACACACTTGTTTAATACATGGAAAATCTAAAACAGCCGATTCACGTACTGAAAACCGTAACGTCGTCGTAAAGTCGTAGCGACTTAGTCGCTGACAGTGTTTTAGTGTTCTTTATATCGTAGTAAAACGGAATAGCTCAGTCGTCGTCACGAAAACGTCGTATTGAGTTGAAGTCCATTGGGAGAGGCTTTCGTTCGTTTGTTTTATGTGAATCGGGGCACAGCTAGCTCGCACACCAGCAAAGCCCAAAGCCTGTATACTATAAGAGATACTATTTTTAAAAGTATACCTTATCTAATGGAGCTTATACTGATGTATGTCTCATAAAAAAAATACTCAAAAAGAGTGCTCGCCTAGCTCTCTGAGCACTTTGAATGATTGATGATTATAATTAAAAACCATATGAGCTCCGCATTGTTCATCCTATTTTACTTTTACGGTCAAATTTATTGTGATACGTAATTCTACTGAAAATTTTACCTTGAATCCACCTTTTATAGAGTTGAAAACAGTGTAATGTGTATGATGCAGGTGGAGAGTGAGTTAGTGAAGCAAGCAGTGTCCCTGTACTGCCGACTGGGGTTCGCGAACAACTTGCACCCGCCGCCGGTGTCTCCGCAACATCCCTCCTGGCGGGACGCTGTCACTACACACACACATCAACCGTAAGTACTATACTTTTATAAGGAAATAGTATAAATTCTACAATGTGTTTGAATGCATAATTCTTCTGAAGTTCGTTACGAATCTTGAAACAGTTTAACTAAGATTTAGGAGGTGAACTGCAAAGGGTTTGTAGCTAAAGAAATATTTGTTATATTTAAAGTTAGTAGGGAAAAGTCAACGTTTTGTAAAAGTCTTATAAAATTTTAACCTGAAGCGAAGTGGAGGCTAGTCCTAAATGGAAAAAGTAAGTTATAAATGGGAAAGATATCATGTTAGTTGTCCGGCAAGGGGTGCATTTACAGACTTAAGCATACGTAATCATTGCAGCCTAACTGACTGACGTTTTGACTTAACACAGTAACTTATAAAAATAGTTCCATATTACATATATGATACATAGTAGATAGATAAATCAAAGAACACTATATCCGTCAATTGTAGATTAAAGTGATATTGTTACAGGTACAGTCAAATAGCACCTTTAACATTTGACCCTAACGGGGATGATGATGCTATACAAATGGAACCAGTACTTATCAAGCAATCCACACCCTCCACTTCCAAGGTAATTGAAATTCACTCTTATACTGAAGTTTTTACAGTCGTTTTAGCATCAAAATCTTTTTTTATGAACAAAGCTGTTTTGAATGGATTTGAACCTTAAGGTAGTAGTAACAAGTGCTATAATTGTTTGTAGAGTTACACAGATACGACAGACAGCGTCATTCCAAGTAACAGCGGAGCTAGAAGAGTGGCTGTATTGTTCGACTCGACATTGGCGGCGTACCTCATGATGGGCAATTTGTCACCGGTCTGTATGAGTTTATCTATAGTTTTAGTACACAATTCAAATAACATTTTGCAACTCTAAAATCATTCCAATAATAATATAATTTTTGGACTATATACATAAATAATAAAAGACAAATGTAATAAAGTAATTAAAAAAAAAAAAATCGGTGAGTTTGGTTCGCCGTTTCTTCTCCTGACAGGCTTATATTTGGAAAGTTACAACCTAAGTTAGCGTAAGAGAAATGACGTCCAATAAGTGTTCCAAGTGTCCCTTATGTTGAATAAAACTTATTTGATTTTGATTTTGAATTAGCGTTGCGTGACACAAAAAAGCAACCTGCCGAATCCGGTGGTAACATTTATAATCTGTATAATGTATTTTTTGTGTCCTTCTGACCATTTGAAAATGCTTTGTAAGAAGTCTAATCAAATAAAGATAATTTGAATTTTATCCGTCACAGTTTTTGTCCGTCAAATAAAGAGATAGACAGTAAATTTTGTAACTGTTCGTTTGTATTCCAGGATTTGAAGAGTCACGCAGTAACATTATTCGAAGTGGGCAAACTGTGTGACGAGAGCCTGGACAGCCTGCTTGTGGAGTTGGATAAGGTGAGTCTACACTGTTATTTTACTGTCTTTATTGTTTTTTAGCCTAAGAAGCGATAGGTCGTGTTGGGCTATGTAATGTAATAATTTTAGAGACAGTAGAATTCCATTTATGATCGCGCGTAACATTCATGTGTTATGACACGCTGATCAAGGAAGCGCTTGTGTTTTCGATTATAAACATAATCTGTGTTTTTTGGTACAGGTAGTGGCAGACCCAGAGATAGAAGGCGAAGCCCGACGTTACTTGGCGGCGGCGGCGTGCCTGAGGATAGCGCTGCGCACGCTGCGGCCCCGTCTGCGGCCGCTGGACCTGCTGCGCTGCGAGGCACTGCACGCCCTGGGACAGCCGGCCAGGACTAGGCTGCTCACTACTAAATACAGGTCACTATACACACTCGGACCTCACCTCATGTGCCTGTGGATAGCGCTGCTATTTAAGAAATGGCGTGTTCTGCAGGTTAGCAATATCGACAGCGCCGCTGTGCCGCGAAGCGCGAGCGGGCGCCGCGGCGGGGTCGTTGCCCCACGTGGGCCCGGCGCCGCCCGAGGCGCACACGCACTGGATGCGCCTGTACTTGTATCACGTCGCCGGATACGGACCGCCTACCTTGCTGCTTACCAAGGGTATTTTACTTTCAATTTATAAAAATGTTATACACAATTTGTATCTGTCTGTATTCAGAAGGTTGCTTTAGTTAGTAAAACTTCATTAGCATATTCGTTTGTGATTTTGATATTTGGTGCTGGAGGACCTCTTCCTAATTTAAGCTCGCTAGCATCTCCGTCGAATATTTGTATGAGAAAATATCTCATCAAAATATTGTGGGTCTGGCTAGCGAGTTTAGATTATGAAAGCGGTGTAAACTCGTTGTCCTTAACTGATCTTGAAGAGAGAGCATTGTGTGTGTGTGCAGGCACGTTCTTGCGCGGCGTACCCCGCGTGCTGCTGGGCTACAGTCGGCTGGCCGTGTGGTGGTGGGGCGCGGAGGGCGAGGGCGCGCTGCCCGCCGCCGGCGCGCTGCAGGCCGCCAACTGTGCGCTGCGCCGCGGGCCCGTGCTGCTGCAGGCGCGCGGCGTCAGGCGACCCGCCGCCCTCACGCACCTCATGTTCCCGCCCCACACCTGCCCAGGTATGTGTGCTGCGCCGCGGGCCCGTGCTGCTGCAGGCGCGCGGCGTCAGGCGACCCGCCGCCCTCACGCACCTCATGTTCCCGCCCCACACCTGCCCAGGTATGTGTGCTGCGCCGCGGGCCCGTGCTGCTGCAGGCGCGCGGCGTCAGGCGACCCGCCGCCCTCACGCACCTCATGTTCCCGCCCCACACCTGCCCAGGTATGTGTGCTGCGCCGCGGGCCCGTGCTGCTGCAGGCGCGCGGCGTCAGGCGACCCGCCGCCCTCACGCACCTCATGTTCCCGCCCCACACCTGCCCAGGTATGTGTGCTGCGCCGCGGGCCCGTGCTGCTGCAGGCGCGCGGCGTCAGGCGACCCGCCGCCCTCACGCACCTCATGTTCCCGCCCCACACCTGCCCAGGTATGTGTGCTGCGCCGCGGGCCCGTGCTGCTGCAGGCGCGCGGCGTCAGGCGACCCGCCGCCCTCACGCACCTCATGTTCCCGCCCCACACCTGCCCAGGTATGTGTGCTGCGCCGCGGGCCCGTGCTGCTGCAGGCGCGCGGCGTCAGGCGACCCGCCGCCCTCACGCACCTCATGTTCCCGCCCCACACCTGCCCAGGTATGTGTGCTGCGCCGCGGGCCCGTGCTGCTGCAGGCGCGCGGCGTCAGGCGACCCGCCGCCCTCACGCACCTCATGTTCCCGCCCCACACCTGCCCAGGTATGTGTGCTGCGCCGCGGGCCCGTGCTGCTGCAGGCGCGCGGCGTCAGGCGACCCGCCGCCCTCACGCACCTCATGTTCCCGCCCCACACCTGCCCAGGTATGTGTGCTGCGCCGCGGGCCCGTGCTGCTGCAGGCGCGCGGCGTCAGGCGACCCGCCGCCCTCACGCACCTCATGTTCCCGCCCCACACCTGCCCAGGTATGTGTGCTGCGCCGCGGGCCCGTGCTGCTGCAGGCGCGCGGCGTCAGGCGACCCGCCGCCCTCACGCACCTCATGTTCCCGCCCCACACCTGCCCAGGTATGTGTGCTGCGCCGCGGGCCCGTGCTGCTGCAGGCGCGCGGCGTCAGGCGACCCGCCGCCCTCACGCACCTCATGTTCCCGCCCCACACCTGCCCAGGTATGTGTGCTGCGCCGCGGGCCCGTGCTGCTGCAGGCGCGCGGCGTCAGGCGACCCGCCGCCCTCACGCACCTCATGTTCCCGCCCCACACCTGCCCAGGTATGTGTGCTGCGCCGCGGGCCCGTGCTGCTGCAGGCGCGCGGCGTCAGGCGACCCGCCGCCCTCACGCACCTCATGTTCCCGCCCCACACCTGCCCAGGTATGTGTGCTGCGCCGCGGGCCCGTGCTGCTGCAGGCGCGCGGCGTCAGGCGACCCGCCGCCCTCACGCACCTCATGTTCCCGCCCCACACCTGCCCAGGTATGTGTGCTGCGCCGCGGGCCCGTGCTGCTGCAGGCGCGCGGCGTCAGGCGACCCGCCGCCCTCACGCACCTCATGTTCCCGCCCCACACCTGCCCAGGTATGTGTGCTGCGCCGCGGGCCCGTGCTGCTGCAGGCGCGCGGCGTCAGGCGACCCGCCGCCCTCACGCACCTCATGTTCCCGCCCCACACCTGCCCAGGTATGTGTGCTGCGCCGCGGGCCCGTGCTGCTGCAGTCGCGCGGCGTCAGGCGACCCGCCGCCCTCACGCACCTCATGTTCCCGCCCCACACCTGCCCAGGTATGTGTGCTGCGCCGCGGGCCCGTGCTGCTGCAGGCGCGCGGCGTCAGGCGACCCGCCGCCCTCACGCACCTCATGTTCCCGCCCCACACCTGCCCAGGTATGTGTGCTGCGCCGCGGGCCCGTGCTGCTGCAGGCGCGCGGCGTCAGGCGACCCGCCGCCCTCACGCACCTCATGTTCCCGCCCCACACCTGCCCAGGTATGTGTGCTGCGCCGCGGGCCCGTGCTGCTGCAGGCGCGCGGCGTCAGGCGACCCGCCGCCCTCACGCACCTCATGTTCCCGCCCCACACCTGCCCAGGTATGTGTGCTGCGCCGCGGGCCCGTGCTGCTGCAGGCGCGCGGCGTCAGGCGACCCGCCGCCCTCACGCACCTCATGTTCCCGCCCCACACCTGCCCAGGTATGTGTGCTGCGCCGCGGGCCCGTGCTGCTGCAGGCGCGCGGCGTCAGGCGACCCGCCGCCCTCACGCACCTCATGTTCCCGCCCCACACCTGCCCAGGTATGTGTGCTGCGCCGCGGGCCCGTGCTGCTGCAGGCGCGCGGCGTCAGGCGACCCGCCGCCCTCACGCACCTCATGTTCCCGCCCCACACCTGCCCAGGTATGTGTGCTGCGCCGCGGGCCCGTGCTGCTGCAGGCGCGCGGCGTCAGGCGACCCGCCGCCCTCACGCACCTCATGTTCCCGCCCCACACCTGCCCAGGTATGTGTGCTGCGCCGCGGGCCCGTGCTGCTGCAGGCGCGCGGCGTCAGGCGACCCGCCGCCCTCACGCACCTCATGTTCCCGCCCCACACCTGCCCAGGTATGTGTGCTGCGCCGCGGGCCCGTGCTGCTGCAGGCGCGCGGCGTCAGGCGACCCGCCGCCCTCACGCACCTCATGTTCCCGCCCCACACCTGCCCAGGTATGTGTGCTGCGCCGCGGGCCCGTGCTGCTGCAGGCGCGCGGCGTCAGGCGACCCGCCGCCCTCACGCACCTCATGTTCCCGCCCCACACCTGCCCAGGTATGTGTGCTGCGCCGCGGGCCCGTGCTGCTGCAGGCGCGCGGCGTCAGGCGACCCGCCGCCCTCACGCACCTCATGTTCCCGCCCCACACCTGCCCAGGTATGTGTGCTGCGCCGCGGGCCCGTGCTGCTGCAGGCGCGCGGCGTCAGGCGACCCGCCGCCCTCACGCACCTCATGTTCCCGCCCCACACCTGCCCAGGTATGTGTGCTGCGCCGCGGGCCCGTGCTGCTGCAGGCGCGCGGCGTCAGGCGACCCGCCGCCCTCACGCACCTCATGTTCCCGCCCCACACCTGCCCAGGTATGTGTGCTGCGCCGCGGGCCCGTGCTGCTGCAGGCGCGCGGCGTCAGGCGACCCGCCGCCCTCACGCACCTCATGTTCCCGCCCCACACCTGCCCAGGTATGTGTGCTGCGCCGCGGGCCCGTGCTGCTGCAGGCGCGCGGCGTCAGGCGACCCGCCGCCCTCACGCACCTCATGTTCCCGCCCCACACCTGCCCAGGTATGTGTGCTGCGCCGCGGGCCCGTGCTGCTGCAGGCGCGCGGCGTCAGGCGACCCGCCGCCCTCACGCACCTCATGTTCCCGCCCCACACCTGCCCAGGTATGTGTGCTGCGCCGCGGGCCCGTGCTGCTGCAGGCGCGCGGCGTCAGGCGACCCGCCGCCCTCACGCACCTCATGTTCCCGCCCCACACCTGCCCAGGTATGTGTGCTGGGGCAAGGAGGGCGGGCACCTATTTGCTAAAACGAATGCCAGAAGTTCAAAATGGGTTTCTATATTATTATTTACAAGCAGTATATAGAACCTAGAACGAGCTCGAATCATTGCAAATGATATCAGAAAAATATATTATTTCCAGAATCACAAGCGCTGTGGTCTAAACACGCGGGGCTAAAACGTCTGGCGAAGCGGCTCCGGTTGTCCCGCAGCGCGGGGTACGTGACGCTCGCAGACATCGGTGTGCCTGACCTCGGCTGTGCGCGACCGCCCGCTACTGTGCAACTAGGTACAATTATTTCTTATTTTAGTGAACATTGGGTCACATTTAATTTTAGTTGTCAGAGCATCATTACTTTATGATTTATGTAAAATTTTAGTACCATCAAGAAAAATGAAGGAAATATGTGGCATTGCAAAGCCGGTCAGTGAGATATATCTGTCTTCAACTGAATCCGCGGAGAGAGGGAGCGGGGAGGTATCGGCGGCGCAGAGGCTGCAGTCGCCCTTGGAATCACACTTCGCAGTCACCCCAAGCACGGAAAGCAATACGAACTCCCCAGCAAACGGCTTTACCAGCGCTGAGTGTGGACAACTACTCTGCGAAGAGCTTGACAGCCTGGCGATAAACGACTCTAAGACACGAAGCAAAGAGTCCATCACGAGCTACGACCTCGTCCCCATCCACTCCTCAAGCACCAGCATCGAAGACTTGAAAGACAAACATTCCAAAGAAAGATCTACAAGCAAAGAATCGATTAGCCTCTCAGACGACTTAGTTCAAATCAATTCGGCGACCGTTAGTTCGGAAAATTTAAAATTTGATAAGAAGCAAGATAATACAATGAACCAGTTGAACGATTTGATGAGCCCTGCTGAAGAGTCGATATCGATGTTCACGCAGTTGTCCGATAAGTTGTCTGAGATGTCGACAGCGGAAGGTGATAGTGGAGTAGATACGGCGCTCAATTGTTCCGACGATGAAACCTGCAGACCTGAGGTAGATTATGATTTGTTTGTCGTTATTTATTGTGAAATATCTTTGAAAAGATACTTTGCAAAATTTCGTTCTGGTCTCCTCTATAGAAGAGCAACTATTTGAACAATATTTTATATTGTCATTTTGATTTTGGATGAAATATACACATCTTAGCCTATATAAGAGATACAGGTACCCTAAATTAAACGCTAGTTTTCTTGAATTAAATCCTTATTATCATAAGAGTAAAGTTCACTTTCCCTTTTCCCTTATATTTATATTTAGGTGGATGATAGTGATAAATAAAGGTTAATATTTATTTCAGAAATGGACAATACTTGATCTACAATTCGGCATTCCATTGTTTGACGAAGCACTTTGTGAAAAAGTGTGCAACTGCATTGTAGATCGGATAGCTAGACCAGAATTGTGAGTATATATATCTATACGGATAAATAAAATTGAAGTGTCTGTAATTCCAAAATTACAGCTTTTCACTAAATGCATATGAAAGTATATACGGCAAAGACATAAAATCACCGCCCAATTTTTCTGTCTGTCTGTCTGTCTGGCTAATCTCCAAAACGGCTGGACCAATTTTAATGGGACTTTCACTGACGAATAGCTAATGTTACAAGGACTAACATAGGCGCCATCCGCGGGCCATCCATTAAATTTAGTGTACGCGGGTGAAACCGCGGGGCACAGCTAGTATATAATATGATTACTCGTCCTAACTGATTGTCTGGCTGATTCATCAAGACCCTGAGCCGCTGGTCTTTGCGAGTGTCCGTATAGCTAGCGTACACATGGTGGAATCCAGGGTTGGGAGTAGTCTTAAAAAATAGTGCCTAAATAGTGCCTAATTAGTGCCATATATAAAAAAATAGTGCCACAATATTTAGGGAAATATAGGGCTTTCTTTTTGGTACGCTAGCTTGACGTCAAGCTAGCGTACACATCCTAGATCTCGATAACGGCTTGCACTAGGATGATGATTTTACTGCCAAAAAATAGTGCCTAAATAGTGCCTCCGGAATGCAAATTTTCAGAATGATTGCTCCACGGAGAGCTTCACAAATAGGCAAGCAACTCAAATGAAATTCGTCCCATCGTCAAGCTAGCGTACACACGCTGTTCATAGGGAAAGGCGATGGCACTAATTATGAGGAGTATACCAAAAAATAGTGCCTGAAATAGTGACTCCAGATCTGCAAAAATATACTGGAATATCGCAGAAGAACCGTTTCAAAAATCTATGTAAACTTCTACCATAGTGAAGGTACTGGCAAGTCAAGAAGTGATTAAAAATATATTGGTAATACGTCACAGAGAGGAAGGTAATCGATGATGTGATATATGTCATCAGCTACTAGATATGTGAGAAATTACAAAAAAAACCATAAGTTCCACAGTGGTACCCGACAAAAATATGACTACAAAGCGGACATTATTATGGATTATATTTAATATCCCGAATTAATAAATTATTAATGAATATTAAAAAATATTAGTCATTTTGAGATATTAATCGTGGTCCCACTGCTATTAACCCACTGTGGGTCCATTCAAGGTATTTAAGAGTAAAAATCCAAATAATTATAAAACATACTTTTATTTTTTGTGTACATACATTCGGAACCTTGTTTGAACTAGGTCTTAGAGCAAAAATAATGGAAACATTCTAGAAAATTCAAAAACTTGTATTTTTAGAAATAAGAACATTTTGGTACTTCTACAAGTTTTCGCGAAAATCTAAATTGGCCCATATATTTTTACCGCTTTGGCTCGGGATTTTAGATGATGTTACAAAACCCTTCATGCGCGAGTCCGACTCGCACTTGGTCGGGTTTTATTTTCTTGAACCCCCCCGAAACTAATATCTGGGCACGCCCGTGAGTAGTAGGTACCTACTGAGACTGGCACAGTATTTTTACAATCGAATACTTTTCAAAACCAAAATAGCGCTCGTGATGTAGATGGCAATTGTCGGCCTTTTTGGCTACTAATGTGACTGAAATAAAATTATTATTATTGTTGGTTTATTTTTCTCAGCCGAGGCCGGTAATAAATGATACCCTACGGGTCAAGACCAAGTGAGTATCATTGGGATGGATTGTGTCTGGTATTGGTTGTTCTATTGGTTGGGTCTTCTATTTCGGTTATATCCATGAACTTTCTGACAATCCTACATGTATTTAAGATGGCGGCTTTTTGCATGTTTATGTATGATGAAGGTTGAAGGTCCAGTAGCTTTAGCGAATGATGTAGATGATTTGGGATGACACCAGTTGTGGATAAAACTATTGGGACTATATAAACTTTATCCTGTCTCCATATTCGAGCAACTTCATCTTTCAGGTCGGAATATTTATGAACTTTCTCAGTGATTGTTTTAGTTAAGTTGTGAGTGTTCGGTACTGCAATATCTATAAGGTAAGTAATTTTATTTGTTTTATCCTGTAGTGTTATATCTGGTCTGTTATAGTGTATGGTTCTGTCTGTTAGTATGCTGCGGTCATAATACAATTTGTGCGTGTTATTTTCCAGGACTGGTTCTGGAGTGTACTTGTAGTATGGTGTACGTTTGTGTGATGTTTGCAAGAGGTTGTGTTTGAGTGCTAATTTTTGATGGATGATGTTTGCTATTTGGTTGTGTCTGTGTGTGTAATCTGTTTGTGTGAGGTTTGGACATGCTCCAGTTATATGCTGTATGGTTTCCGAATGTATGTGGCATTTACGACACCTATCATCAGTCATATGAGGGTCTTTAATTATATATTTTTTATAATTTTTAGTGTTTATGACCTGGTCTTGGATAGCTATAGCAAATCCTTCTGTTTCTGGGAAAAGTGCACCAATTTTAAGCCACCTGTTTGAGGCTTCGGCGTCGATGTGTGGTTGTTGTAAATCATGTGGGTGTCGACCATGCAGGACTTTCTTCTTCCATTCTTCTATTTTGGTTTTTTCCTGATCTGTATTTATTGTGTCCAGTGTATCTGTATGTCTGTCACTTAAGTTAAGGGGTGTATAGTTAGTGTCATTGCACGCTATTGCATTGTGTATGTTACTGGTTTGAGATTTTCTATAAAAAAAGTTCTTTAAGGTTTGTATTTGTTTCTTCCAAAGAGCGTGTATGTTAATTAGACCCCGGCCGCCATTTTGGCGCTTTATAACCATTCTTTCGATGGCTGACTTAGGGTGTAAATGGTTGTGCTTAGTTAATGTGGTTCTAGTCAGGCGTTCAATTTTGGTTATGTTGGTTTTAGACCATTTGATTACACCGAATGAATATGTAAGTACTGGAATGCAATATGTATTTAAGGCTTTTATTAGATTTTTCCCCGTTAGCTGACTTTTAACTATTTTTAAGACTCTTCTTTTGTATTCCTTCTGTAGTGTCTTCTTGATTTCAGTGTGATCTATACCTTTTAATTGATAGTATCCCAGATATTTGTAAAGATCATATGGCTCCATTGATTCTATTATTTCTGTTTCATTTAAGGCGTACCCGCCGGATCGGATTTTGCCTTTAACAATATGTAATGTTTTACATTTGTCTAGCCCGAAGTGCATATTTATATCTTTACTAAACTTTGCAGTAGTGTCTATTAATGTATTGATTTCTTTTTCAGTTCTGGCATACAGCTTTATGTCATCCATATATATTAAATGTGAAATTTGTGTGTCTGTGTTTTCGTGTTTCAGACAATATCCGGCCCGTTGAGTATTGAGCAAGTGTGATAACGGGTTTAGTGCAAGGCAAAACCATAGGGGGCTCAGTGAGTCTCCTTGATATATTCCCTTTTTAATGGAAATTTCTCTAGTAGTTATAGTATTCTGATGATTAGATAGGTGGAGGGTAGTTTTCCATTGCAACATGGTTTTTTCTAGAAATGAAATTATCTGCGGGTCTATTTTGTATATTTTTAAGATATGTAGTAACCAAGAGTGAGGTATGCTATCGAAAGCTTTTTTATAATCGATGTAAGTACAGTGTAGGTTTCTTTTTCTTGAAGCTGCTTGTTTGTGGATAGTGGAGTCTATTATAAGTTGCTCCTTACAACCCATATGCCCTTTCTTACACCCTTTTTGTTCTTCTGCCAGGATGTTGTTTTGATCTATGTGTATATTTATTTTAGATGTGATGACTGCGGTTAAAATTTTGTATATAGTAGGCAAACAAGTGATTGGTCTGTATTGTGATGATTGTCGTGTGTATGCTCCTTTTGGTATCATATAAGTTAACCCTTTTGTTATGAACTCGGGTATATTCTGTTTTCCGTGTAAAATGTCTGTGATATTTTTTGCTAATGTTCTATGAAGTATGTAAAGCTTTTTAAACCAAAAATTATGAATTTTATCTACTCCTGGTGATTTCCAATTATGCAACCTAGCCGTTATATTTTGGATGTCCATTTCCGTTACCTCCCCTAGTTCCATTTCCTTCAGTCCACTCCATCTATGTTCCTCTTCTGATATCCATTCTGCTTCACCATTATGCTGGGCATCGGTTTCCCATATTGACGACCAAAAGCTCTCTAGCTCTTCTTTGGTGGGTATTTCTGAATTGTCGCTATGGTTTGCATTTTCTGAGCCTAAATTTCTATAGAATGTTTTTTCACTTGTTTTAAATACAATGTTGTCATGTTTTCTCTTGAGTGATTTATTATATCTGGCTAACCTATTGACTTTGAGAGCTAATCTCTGTTTTAATGTGTCTAAAAAGTCTTCCGGTTTTTTATTATCGTCATATTTAGTGTGTTTACTCATGTTCTTAAAAATAATTTCTACGTGTTTGACCACATTCTCTGATCTATTGTAATTTATGTATTGCGTGAGTCTACCTATATCTGCCCTAAGCGTTGTGATATCCTTCTCTAATCGAATCTGCCAAGATGGCTTTCCTCGCTTCTTGTATGCAGAAATTTCTGAGTTATGATGTAATATTTTATATCCCATTTCTAATGAGATTGTAAGTGCTGTGCAATATGTAAGTGTGTGAGTGTCTGTTAATTGTAAGTCATCAGAGATAAATCGGTTCAGTACTTGTTCATTGAATATATGTAAAAGTCTAGACAGATCTTTATTGTATTTTAGTTTTGGTAGTTTTGGTCTAACTGACGGATCGGTTCCCCTGTATTGCGATAGAGCTGATTGTAATTTGTCATACATTTGTTGCGCTATTGTATCAGTATTTTCAGCAGGTACATCAAGACATTCAACTTCATTTTCTACGAGATTAATGGTATTTTGTGTTTGTGTGGACATATGCGATTTCTGAGTAGAATCTTCCTGCGTGAGTATTAAAGGGTCATAGTTTTCGTACTGACTTTGTAGGCGATTGTTTTGGGACGGTGTTGCTTGTGCTATTACTGTGTCAGGTATCATAGTTAGATTATTTGTCATTTGATATGTATGGTTTTGTTCATTATTATATTCCTGCTCAAGTTCTTTTCTTGCATCCTCCTTTAGTTCATTTAGTTCCAATTCTGAAAGATACTTATTTCTTATGATTGCTCTTCTTTGATCAGAAACCCTTTGTTCTGAGACATTTACATCAGGATATTGTTGACAAAAAAGTTCATGGAGTTTCTTTCTATAAATGGTCATGTCTGTTTCAATTTTTGTTATGTAGAAATATATACGTATGATGAATTTGTTCACATCTTGACTCCATTTCATACGTACTCTTGTTTTTCCCGCTTTAGTGGACGCAGGTAATAGGGGGTTTCCCTCCTGCGCAACATCCAAGTTGGGGGTTGATAGATCTTCATCCACAGTAGCTAATGATGGAGTGTACGATACCGTACTGGGACTAAAGGGTTCTTGTATATCAGAAGTGGATGGTGAAGGACTTCTATATCTATTATGAGTTATTCTACTACTTCTCCTAATTGGATTTGTATTTGTTGGTTCGTCTGTCTGTCCGACCATGGAGTACTGTGGATGATCAATGGGTGTTTCATGAGTCAATGACTCAGCTACAACAGCTTGAGACTGGGTAGGTTTTTTTATTTTTAAACTATTCATTTATTATTATTATTATTATACATTTTTCATTTATCATTCTCGGCTTTTAACCGGATTTCTGATGGCACGGGCCTAGGTCAAGTGTTCATCAAGCGGTGAG
This sequence comes from Watsonalla cultraria, assembly GCA_964035505.1. Classification (NCBI taxonomy): domain Eukaryota; kingdom Metazoa; phylum Arthropoda; class Insecta; order Lepidoptera; family Drepanidae; genus Watsonalla; species Watsonalla cultraria. Next base: position 7,841,934 of record OZ037728.1, read on the forward strand.
TCTAAATAAGTTGTGTGTGAGGCTAATTCTGCGATTGGGTGTACATGCTGGCTATGATCAGTCTCCAAAAATTTTTCTTACTAGTCTGCAAGTATTTACGATGGCTGCCTTTTGTAGAAGGTGGTGAAGTTTTGGTGCAAGTTCAGGGTGGTGAGAGACTGATGTAGTTGTTTGGGTATGACCCCAGTAGTAGAGATCACTATTAGATTGGTACTATTATACCTTTTTGGAGGGGCCAGAGGTGGGTTACTATTATTATTATGTTACTATTTTTTTTAAAGTTATTTCCTTTTTCATGGTTTTTTTCATATTCACGGGCCAAGTGAGTATCACTAATAGTATTGTGTGGTGAGCACGTGTAGTGATAGGTCAATTTGCTGTAATTCAGCAAGTATTTAGCATCACAGCTTTTTGTAAGGTGAGGTAGGTGAGTTTTTATTATTATTATTACTGCACACTAATAAATACAACGATGATAAAAATACAGTCTGATCAAAGTATCACCTCTGTAAAATAAAAATGATTTTTTGCTGTGCGCGACTGTACAAAAGTCATTTTGTATGTAGAAGTTTACATCGATTTTTGAAACGGTTCCTCTGCGAATTTCCAGTATATTTTTGCAGATCTGGAGTCACTATTTCAGGCACTATTTTTTGGTATACTCCTCATAATTAGTGCCATCGCCTTTCCCTATGAACAGCGTGTGTACGCTAGCTTGACGATGGGACGAATTTCATTTGAGTTGCTTGCCTATTTGTGAAGCTCTCCGTGGAGCAATCATTCTGAAAATTTGCATTCCGGAGGCACTATTTAGGCACTATTTTTTGGCAGTAAAAGCATCATCCTAGTGCAAGCCGTTATCGAGATCTAGGATGTGTACGCTAGCTTGACGTCAAGCTAGCGTACCAAAAAGAAAGCCCTATATTTCCCTAAATATTGTGGCACTATTTTTTTAAATATGGCACTAATTAGGCACTATTTAGGCACTATTTTTTAAGACTACTCCCGACCCTGGATTCCACCATGGGTACGCTAGCTATACGGACACCTTTGCGAGGGATTTGAAATTTGTCATGATGTGAAGGCGCACTTAGATAGATTATTTATATTTAACTTCTAAATGGCGAATATTGGTACACAATACCTCAATTTATAAACAGACGTTGATAACTACCTCAACCTACTGATCACCTAGCTGTGACTGACTGTATAACACAAATTAGGCTTGGGAGCCAGTATCAGTCGGAGCAGACCTTGGGTGGTTGGAATGAAACTCCGTAACTTGGCCAGTCCTGGTTTATTGGTTCGACGACTGGTTTGTTTACTTGACGACACCGATTTGACTACCATAATGACACATTGAAATATATACGTCAATAAAAGAGTATCTCTACATCGAGATGTAGAATAATACAGCGCCATCTTGTGAGAAGATGGCTTACTACTTACACAATAAACTACGTTAAACACTGACTGATTTAGGATCATTTCTAGCACGATCATATTGAACTCTATTTCTAAGGCCGTAAGAGACATGGAGTGAGCTTTGAGAGAGCTTACCGGCAGGAAGATGACGATTTTAGAATATTGATTATGTTTCAGATTGGAAAAAATAAAGGAAGACAACGATTTCATACGTGCCGATGTGTTGAAGTTTGTTTCACAATGTCAAGTAAGTGAGCCAAAACACATTTTGCTTATGAAGGCTGAGGCCTAGAAAAAGTAACATTCTCTCGCACTTGCGCTAATCTTTACAGATAAATAAAATTGAAGTGTCTGTTTGTAACTCCAAAATAACAGTTTTTCACTAAATGCATATAAAAGTATACACGATACTGACACTAAAAAACAAAGTTTTAAAATTTTTCTCTGTCTGTCTGTCTGTGTCTGTTTGTCTGTCTGTTTGTTCCGGGTAATCTCCAAAACGGCTGGACGGATTTATGTAGCTGATGTTACAAGGAGTAACTTAGGCTACCTAGATTTTTAAGAAAACATAAGAGATCCGCGGGAAAACTTGTAATTAAAATCTGCGCGGGTGAAACCGCGGGGCACAGCTAGTAGAAGAGATTTAAACGTATGGAAATGACATCAATCAGTCACGTAACATATGTCATTCCCATATATTTGTATCGTTTCTAGCAAAGCGTGAGGATACTGTTACTTTGTCTTCAGGCCCAGGACTCCATCATATCTACGCTTATATGAATCTCAAAAACCTTATAAAATGCTTGATGCTGATTTCATTTACGCGTGAAAAATTAAATAATATAAAAACTTAATGTAAATAAATGATGTTCAAGTACATAAGTTGAATTGGCAGATCAATTTGTACTGTTCTACTGAATTACTATTAAGTACCAAAAGTTACCGTTCTGTGTTGCCACGTGACAAATTCTTGACAAATCCATAATCTATATCCATATGTTCTTCTTATGTATAAAAATGAATCCCCATTTCCCTTGGTCACGGCATCTCGCGTAAACGGATGGATGGATTTTCACTGGCGGATAGCTGATCTTTCAAGGAGTGACTTAGGCTAATTTTATTAAGAAAGCATATTAGGTTTCCGCGAAATAAAGCATGAAACTAAATCAACGCGGGTGAAACCGCGGGGCACAGCTAGTATCTTATATAATCTGAAATACTTTCCACAGTACTACCCTGGTGAAGAAATGGGCATAGTGAAACGAGGAACCTTAGTCCCTTTGCCGAGGAAGAATCTAGTCTTCGAGAACGGACGCATCTCCGAGTGGACCGGCAAGTAACGCTGTCACCATCACACCTGCCATATAGTACGCGAGCGAAAGAGACAACAGTACTTTATCAATTTAACTTATAGCTTTATTAGTCGTAGAATTTACGAAGCCATTATAACTGTCACATTAAGGATTATAGAAGAGATATTATTTTCTATTCATCACTATTGGTCATCGATTTAATATTAGCATTAATTAATTTAAATTGTAATGTCATTAATCGCCTGGTTAATATCATTGCAGAAAATCAATAGACTTTAAAAGATTTACTTATAAAAGTTTAACAGACATTAATATATTGACCACAATATATTGGTAATAAGATTGGTCTTCTTATAACTTGGAGAAAAAGGTTCTAACAAAGTTTTAAGGTTAAAGGTTTCCTTCCGCCCACGATTAGACTTGGGATAAGCTTCCCAGTAAAATTATCCTTGAGCAAATTCAGTATGGGGTTCTTCAAGAAGGGTGTGAAGAGATTTTTACACAGTCGGCAATGCTAGATGACAGGCTGTGGTGACCGCTTACCATCAAGCAGGCCGTAAGCTTTGCAACCGTTATATAAAAATGGAACTCGTGAAAACATATCTACACATCAATGTCTGAGCAACATTTACAAGTAAGGTTTATTATGATACGAATTATTGACTGGAATTGCGTACAAATATTTTTTTTATCTGTTCTTGTGTGCTTTACTTCTAAACGTGCATTTATATCGTTACATTCTCAAAAAACTGGGATATTTATGTATAAAAAGTATTTATGTTTGTAATAGTGATTGTAATCTATTAAAAAACTAAATTCATGTTTCTTTTTATTATAATTTTAGTTTATATTGTGTATTAACATGATACTTATTTTTATAAATGTTTATTTAAGGTTTAATTTTTATTGTGATCATAAACGTTATTTTCTGAATTATAATGGATGTTTGTAACTTATGAAATTGACTTAGAACGCGGCGCTGCTGTCTTACCACAAAGGAGTGTGTCCTTGTCCTTGGATATTTCGTATGAACACCAGACAAAGACACTCCTGTAGACCTAGAAAAACATTCTGTCGCACTTGTAGTAGAAACGACACAAATTGTATGGAAATGACAGCAATCTGTCACGTGACATATGCCATTTTTATACATTTTATATCGTTTCTACTACCGAAGCGTCAGGATAATGTTACTTTGTCAAGGCCTACAGACACGCTATATTGCGGTGTAACTTGTTTATTTCAATGTAGATGTTTTGTAAATCCACAGAGAAATAACAGGCTTTTACTAAAATAGCCACTTTAAACCAACGTTATTGTAATGTAATGTTTAATTTCATTAGTATAAATGTGAATTAGAAATGGTCCCAAGTGTTATGGACACTAGGCAAGCCTGTGCCTTTAGCTATATATATTTTCTTGGAAGTTTCACTCATTATATTTGTTTCGTGTTTCGAATAACGTAGAAACAAAATTTTATAGTGCTTTATTTTTTGTTGATAAATTGGTTCCAGATCCGTCAGTATTGTGTTTTGTTATTGTTTATATTGAAAGAGATTTATTAGTTGTTATATAAACATTTGAAGTATAATTTCTTACTTCTTGTATGAATAGGGATAAAAATTATAATTATTATGATATGTTCGCTTATCGTTGCTAAGTGTCCGTCCCAGAATACAATTTGTTTTAACGTTATAAATTATTTCAAGAAATAGCATGATCATTGTAAAGTAGGTACGTTATGAATAAAAGTTTGTAAATATATGTTTGGATTTTATTTTATCTACCTAATTTACGTTATTGTAAAGTAACAGTAAATATTAGATTTATTGGTGTATTTTAGATATCATCACCAGATTTGGCTTAGCTGATCACCTGATTTTACATAAAGCGTCTGCCGTCAGACCTTTGTTATCCCTTGCAAGCCGCGAGGTAATTCTGACATTTAATTTTGCTTAGATTATTATAAACGCTACTCGCTGTTGGCAGTATATAAATCATAAGATAATTTGGTTGCCATCATTTAAAATTAAGAAATATGTGTTAAACAACAAAGAAAAAATGTCGCCTTGAATAATCTATACCTCTAGTATTTTTTCTTTATCTGTGTTTCTAGTACTTTCTAGGCAGACGTAGAAAGTTTAGTAAGTCTGTGCCATTCTAGAATTGTTTTTTTATGTAAAGTGACAGACTTACAACTGACACTGACTGCAGAAAAAAAGTAAACTCTTGAAACGTCAACCGGACTCGACCAACCGTCACGTCAAATAAAATTGTTTTGGTTACCTACTGAAGATCGACGTCTGTGTGAAATTTATTGCTGAAAATATTAGATTTATTGAAATCGTAGTTAGCAAGGACGAAAAACGCTGGCCGACAAACGATACGAGAACCAAAATATGGAGGTAGACCAGTTTTCGTTGGAGCTATATGCGGGAGAAGGGTCGCGGTTGCCGCTTATCGACGAGACATCCACTCTGGGGACACAGGGGCCTAAAGACAGGTGACCTCTATTGCAGCATTCTCGTTTACCTGAAACTTGCGTTACCTCTCGTAATTTCCTCTTTCTTATCGACCACGCCGCCCCATTCCCTAAATTGGGCAACACGCAATGGTCTAGTTATAAAAAGTTTCTTTATACCATCGCCTACGCAGTCGTGGTCGCCGCAAGCTTTTTGTGGTTTTTAGTTTGATATATTAATTGGTATCCTTATATGGTTACTCTGTGATGACTAATAACTAGTAGGAATTAGAGATATTGTTTTATTGGACTACTTTATAGAGACATTAAAGCTGGTGAATGGACAATCTATTTTCTCTTAGTTTATGTAAACTTTTGAGTTTGAAGGAATTATTTTTGCTTAGTACTCATTCAATGTAAGAGAATGCAAGTGATTCATTGATGTTATCACCAATCCAAATTCTCATACCATGTCTCATCTCATCTCATATGTACCAAGCATATAGACTAGCCTGTGATAATAAAAACAACACAAGATTTATTTACTGATCAATAAGAATGCAGCTTAGCAATAGTTTACATCTCAGGAGTGACAACATTGAATTCAGTTCAACTGCATACGTAGATTCTAAGACAAAAGTTATATATATTATATATAGTGCATGCAATGGGCATCTTAGTGAAAAGTGGGTGTACTTTGTACTCTTAGTAGTATGTTTTATCATTGTTGAGCCTTATTATAAAGCCTGCACCTCAACATGGGTACAAGGGCAGTACAAGAAACTGGGTCCTTCTACTTAATTATAAATCCTATTGTAATATAATTATTTATTCCTTTTATACTTTTTGTATAAGCTCGGCTAGTGCACTAGCTGCTGTAGTAGGCATAGGTATTCTAACCTTGTCATATTTGAAATTACACAATACTTCCACAATCTACTATGGAATCCATCGGCCAGTTAATTAATATCAAAAGCTCTAAGCCTAAGGACGTTAGCTGCTACAATATTGACTTATACTCAAAAACATTCCATACAGATTGATAGCTGTCTTGGATCAAGTGGAGATGCGAGTGGAGAGGCTGCGACGAGATACGGCTCGGATCGAAGAGGAGAAAGACTCCTTGCTCTCTACCCTTGACAGTGTTAAACACTCGGACCTGCTAGCTGATATATCTGAGTGTAAGTATTGTTTCTGCTATTTCAAACACATTTAAAAAAAGTTGGTTAGTAGAGTTGGTTTATTTTATTCTTACAGTTGGGAAGGATATTGCTCCTCTAAAGGATATTACTTACTGTTTCCTGCACTCAGTAATAATTCTCAGAACTTCACACTTGAGACAATTTAACATTACTACATGTTATATACATATACTCACGCCTGTATCCTATGGGACAGGCAAAGAAAATGTTGCGCCACATACTATCCGTGTATACATTTGTTTCGTCTATATTAATACAATTCTTTCAGTTGTAAGTGCTCTGAATTTAATCTTGGAGATTTTTTGATTTTGTCATCATTGGACGCCCTCCACCTATAACTTTGCTCACATTCGTTCTTTGTAAATATAAACACTATTTAACATTAGTGATAGGTACTCTAGAAACCTGGAACCCAGAGCTATGTTAGGATAGAAACTTAATATTTTCGCTTGTCAGGCGACAAGGATGACATCACGCGGTATGCGGAGCGTATTCTGGCGCGAGCGATGACGGTGGAGGTCGCCGTGCGCACTGACCGCGACCCGCAGCAGGAAGAAGCCTTGCATCAGGTACTAAACATGTTTTATCTTAACACTATACTGAAATGGTGATGGGCAGGACATGTTTTCTGTATGACAACTACTTAGCCAAGACTACCACCTACTAGTCTCCATCCATCGGACACACTAGCTGTGGCAGACCTAAACGGAGTTGGTGAAATTACCTCAATACCTTCAACAACAATGGGCCCAAAGAGGTACAAACCAGTCGAACTGGAAAATGGGGAGGGATTTAGATTACATTAGAATACTATACAGAGGGTCTAGTGCGAGTTTTTCATTGCCACCGTCGCAAGTCACCGCGTCGACGTAAACGCAGATTTGAATAGGATCGGAACAGCGCCTCTGTCGGCTTAAAGATGACCCTATTGTGAGCCCAAACAAATCTTTGAATGGGCTCACAATAGTGTCATCGATGACTTGTGACGGCGATTTTAAGATTTCTCACTCAATCACACACTCAGGTGGCAAACAAGAATTCAACAAATATGTTGATGTAAGCTTGTACTCTACTTTGGGTTGCTTGTGGGTGTTGTCCCATGACACTATATTATAATAGTAACCTTACGACAGACAGTAAGAGCATACTTAGTAAGAATATAACTATTATGGAGAACTGTAGTAACGGCCATGAACTTATCTTGTGTACGATTAGTTCGTACATAAGTGATAACAACGGTAAGTGACCTGCGCTTGGATGTAAACATGTTCCAGAAAAAAAATGGTCAAATTTCAGTCTGATTGGAAGTGTCTGTCGGGTATTCTAATCCAGGCTAATCCTAGATAGTGTGGTAATGGAATTATAAACTAGTTACTAATGGTAATATATCTCTCAAATTTATTGATCAATCATCATCTCTCTTATCCAATACATTGTTGGGGTCTGCACTTGATTCAACTCAATTTGGCTGAACACCTGATTTTTATACGAAGCGCCTGCCTTTGTAAGACCTTTCACAAGGAATATTGGTAATCTGGGTTAAACCATTTGTCAGACTCTCAGGCTTCAGACTGACCTGTAACGATTGCCAAAGATGTTAAATTGCACTGTTAAAGAGTAGGGTAAGCCGTCGGTCCAACCGGGTTCGACGGTTTAACATGCTCTCCGAGGCACGGAAGGAATTCGGGCGGTCACCCATCCAACTACTGGCTTAGGTTAGGGTTACTTAACTTCGGTGATCGAATCATATGCGCAATAGTAACTGAGCTACGAGCTATATATGAAGGAATAGCGGACTTCACGCAATTTCACCCGCGTAGTTCCCGTTCCCGTGGGAGTACGGGGATAAAATATAGCCTATGTTACTCGCTTATGAAGTAGCTATCCACTGCTGAAAGAATTTTCAAGATCTGTAAGTAGTTTCGAAGCCTATTCAATGCAAACAAACAAACAATAAATTTTTCCACTTTATAATATTATCTAGGACTAGCTGTGCCCCGCGGTTTCACCCGCGTAGATTTAGTTTCATCCTTATTCTCGCGGAACCCTAATATTTTTGATAAATAAAAGTAGCCTAAGTTACTCCTTGAAACACCAGCTACCTACCAGTGAAAGTCCCGTTAAAATCCGTCCAGCCGTTTCAGAGATTACCCGGAACAAACAGACAGACAGAAAAATTTTAAAACTTGGTTTTTTAGAGTCAGTAGCGTGTATACTTTCATATGCATTTAGTGAAAAGCTGTAATTTTGGAATTACAAACAGACACTTCAATTTTATTTATCTGTATAGATAGATAGAAATGTACTTGAAAAGAGAAAAGGGACTCATGCGAAGATACTATATTATACGTTATAACAATGCAAGTCGTTGAATGTTGAAGCCAAGTCCGTCCAAATACGGGTTGCATCGCATGACGAAAGTAATTGATATGTTTATCGCGACCACCGCGGCCGCTTATCTTTAGTGCGGTGTTTTGGTCGACAATCTTAGTGATCGACTAGTTGAGCCCCGCGGTTTCACCTCCGTAGACTTAGTTTTATGCTTTATTTCTAAATAAGTATGAAGTTACTCCTTGAAACATTATATTGCCAGTGAGTCTCGTTAAAATCGGTCCAACCGTTTTAGAGATTACCGCCATAAATAGATTTTTTTTATGTAAGCACGTATGCATATGCTTTCATATGGAGTGAGTGAAATCTGTTAATTTGATGTTGCAAACAGACACTTCAATTTTATTTATCTGTATAGATTTATCATTGTGAGTCAACAATACCGCCTGATATGACATCGACTAACAAGCGATCATGAGAAACATAAATGTATTCTGGGAAAGCATGTAATATCATTACAATTGATATGTTATTGGTTTTATCGGATTGAAATTACATCTATTGTATCATTATTACAAAAATACCGATAAATAAAATTGAAGTGTCTGTTTGCAATTTCAAAATAACAGTTACATATAAAAGTATACTCGGTACTGATAATAAAAAACCAATTAAAAAAAAAACTCTGTCTGTCTGTCTGCTTGTTCTGGTAATCTCCGAAACGGCTGGACAGATTTTAACGGGACTTTCACTGGCAGGTAGCTAATGTTGCTAGGAGTAACTTAGGCTTTTAATTAAAAAAACATGAGGGTTCCGCGGGATACCCATGAAATTAACATTACGCGGGTGAAACCGCGGGGCACAGCTAGTTACAAATAAAAACACAGATCTCTCTGAATATAAGTAGGTAGGTACAAATTGAAATAAATTCAATCGATAGTTACAAAATATTTGCCGATAGGATTTATCGACATCAAATCGTTTCTTCATTCCAAGGTCTACCGAAAATGTGAATTGCAAATTCAATTGTTGGTTGTGCATGTCATGAATAATGGCCAGCCGGCCGTGTCAGGGGCACGGGGGCGCAATGGTGCATTTGTAATTGTGCAATCTTGGATTTTTATCAGACTCTTTACGTTCGACTTCATCAGTACCCCCAAGTACCTACTTATAGGTTTTATCATGTGACCATTCTTGGAGTGTCTCTGAGGGCCTAGTGCGAGTTTTCTTAAAATCGCCGTCACAAGTCACCGCGTCGACGTAAAAGCAGATTTGTATGGGCTCACAATAGTGTCATATTTAGACCGACAGAGGCGCTGCTCCGATCCCATATAAATCTGCGTTAACTTGGAAGCGGTGACTTGTGACGGCGGCAGTGAAAAACTCGCACTAGGCACTCTGGACATGTGTTGTACGCACGCACGCGTCAATGTGTGCACTGTCCATACGTTTGTTATATTCAACTAGCTGTGCCCCGCGGTTATACCCGCGTAGACTATTTCGAGGAACGATATTTCTTTAAAATAATTGTAGCTTAAGTTATTCTTTGTAACATCAGCTATCTGCCAACTATGTCCCGTTAAAATCGGTCCAGACGTTTCTGAGATTAGCCGGCACAAACAGACAGGAAAATAAAAAAAAAAGTTTTTTTATGTAAGTACCGTATGTACTTTCATTTGCATTTAGTGAAAAGCTGTTTATTAGAAATTACAAATAGACACTTCAACTTGATGTATTTGCTTAGATGTATGCGGACTGACTTCTTGGTATTCGGTAATGATGTGATATTTGACAAGAATAACATTTCATGTCCGTTCGACGAGTAGGTAGGTGCCCCCTTAGTGGGTACATTTGATCATGTAAGCTAAACCGCGAACCGCGATAAGAATTACGCCTGACACCGCACAATTTGCACTTACTTACCTAATATAGCATCTATATTCGTGTCTTTACTCAATGGACAGGCATATATTATTGATAGAAAAGTGTACACAAGTGGAAGTAGCTCTTGGCACAGTTGCTTCTACGCATATAATTTGATGAGCGAAATCATGCAACCCTAACGCAAGTCAGTAGTTGGACGGGTGACCGCCCGAGTTCCCCCCGTGCCTGGGAAGCACGGGTGTAAACACCGCCGAATTCCAAACTATTGCGAATTTCTTGACAGAAAGACCCAATCAACGGCGGATCCAGGGGGGGCGGGGTCATGGGGGTCATGACCCCCCCTGAGCTGGTTCCAGGACTTAAGTGGATCACTAATTGAACATAATGATTTTATTTATATATTTTGTCACCATACAGATTTTATGTAACTACATGCCTCCTTCAAAATTTAATTAATTTTTATATAATATAATAACTTTGTATTATGGCAAACGTTTGGGAACGAAAGACTATGTGACCCCCTCCTGGCGCCAAAGCTGGATCCGCCCCTGGACCCAATGTCTATTTTTGGCCAGATCTGGGAATCGAAACAACCACTAGAGCAATGATGCAATTATACTAGTACATATACATACTATAAAGCCGTATTTTTTTATTCAGGTGAACATGTATATCGACCTACTAGTGATGTCTGTCCACGAGGACGCGGTGGTGGCTCACACGCGCTGCCAGACGTACATGAACGCGTGCACCTCCCAGCCGGACCCCTCCACCGGCACCGACAAGAACTTCGAGACAGCCATCCTCGGCTGCACTCTGGACGACCAGAAGAGAGTCAAGAAACGCCTCCAGGGCCTCTTAGAGTACTTCGCTAAGCTTAACGTCACCACGTGCTCGTGAGCAGTACACATGCTCAACAAGTTAGATGTTCGCTCCGATTAGGGTGCTAGCCCGCCCTGGGCCTGTAGACAAAGTAACATTATCCTCACGCTCCGCTAGTAGAAACGATACAAAATTTACGGGAATGACATATGTCACGTGACTGATTTATTTCATTTCCATACATTTTTATTAGCGCAAGCGCGAAAGAATGTTACTTTGTCTAGGCCTACTGGACCGCTGCTTCTCTCGTTCACTTATAAAAATCTTTAAGTCATACTTATCCACCGCTAAACTAGCTAGCGGTTCGAAAGCTCAATCGCATTTATGTGGTAGATTTTTGGTTATGCTAAGCAATGTTTTTTTTAAGTTAAAAGCGATAAGTAAAGAGGTCTAGTATTTGTTGATTTAAAAAAAAAACAATATAATTTTCGGTTTCGAGTTTAGTTTACGTGCACCCAGGTGAGTGATATTAAAACGGTATTTCAATAGTCGCAGGTTCGACTCCCGTCTCTTGGTTGTATATTTATTTACCCATTAAAACGAAAAAAATGTGTGAAACATGGTTTTAAATATACGTATTTATTTAAATTATTTGGAATGTTAACTACAAAATTACTGTGAAAATTATTTCTAATAAATAGAATTAGATGTTTTTTTTTAAAAGCATGCAATAGATTTTAATATACGATACCAAGCTAGAAGCTGCGTGTCACCTTGTTTGCGGTTCAGTGGGCGCTTCGCAAATGTGATATGTATGTGTAATGTGTATACTTAGTTACTTCTTACTTTATATTATGATTCCACCTTATATTTAACTATTGTAGTTAATCTCGATATTTACACGCTTGCGGAAATTATCGCGTGTCGAAAAATGCTTTGATGATACCAATGAGACATGCAGATTGATCTAAATAGATAAAGATTGTTCCTCCATCTGTTTGAAAAATTTTTCCTTTTTCTTACAAAATATCTTAGATAAATCTTTGGTTTATCTCTTTTTGTGATACTGAGTCGAGACTTATAGGCGCACTTTTTTGACACAACATCGACTGGTGGTAGAGATAATTTTTTACAAAAAAGTAAAACCGTCTTTAAAAAGAGAAAAATAAAATGATGTGAAATAAATTACTTACTTTTGCAGTTGGTGCTAAATACAGCATCAAACTTGGTGTCAAACAACTAAACCAAATTAAAACGGGACCACTTGGGAAGCTTCACCTTTCAAATAAAAAAAATTATCATCGAAATCCGTTCACCCAGTGAAAAAAACATACGTTCGAATTGATAACCACTTTTATGAAGTCGGTTTAAAATAAAATGAAAAAATCTCATAACATTTTTATTTCATAGAAAGTCGTTTATTTTATGAAAATTTTAGTCATAGTTTTTATACTTACATTTTACAGCAAAAATGAGCATCGTCTTATGTTACACATATCATCGAAATCATCCAATAAGCATCGAACCTTTTATAATCTATAATAATTATACTTTATCACATAAATAAAACGTAGGTTTTTATTTTATTTTTAAATTCATATGCACCAACAGCCGATGTTCTGTCACAAAAATGTACGCCGAAAAAGTCTAGACCCTATATATCAAAAGAGATGGACTTAGTCCGAGTTCGTAGTCTTGGTTTAAACCATGTTTTGTAATATGGAGGTTAGAGTTTTTACACCTGAATGACTTTGCATGTATATCCATATCTGTAAGAGATACCTATTTAGCTGTGTTTATTTGGCGTTTAAATGTTCTTGTATTCATGCGAACAATGCTGTTTTATAAATGTAAGCGCTAAAATCACAAGCTATGTGATTTGCTACACTAATATTGGAAATGTGAAAGTAAGTCTGTATGTTATGTGTAGAATTACTTGTGTGATTTCCTTGCTACCCTCTAAGGGAAAACTCCACCTGACATTTGATTTTGAGGTAGAAACCCTGACCGTCCCCAAAATAAAGTGAAATAAAAAAAAAAAAACTGTCGATTTGAGACATAGAACAGACTAATCTTAGACTTCGTGTTCAAAGAGACACTTGAAGTTTCAGTAGAACGAGGCAAGAAAATTACCAAACCTTACCAAAAGTGGCTGAAACTTTTGGTAGGGTTTGGTAGGTTTTAATATCTTTGGAAAGAATGGAACTTTGAATATAGTTTTTTTTAAATTAGTTCATTTTAATTCCATTCGTTTCCAAATTTAAAGGAATGTAAAGGTGAAAACAACCCCTTGGTTTCTTTTCAAATGTTCCCTTCATTTCAATGAGATTCTGTTATTACAATTGCATTACATGAATGTGACCGTTTCAGCACCGTGCGATAAATTAATGCATTGTACAATCGCGATCACAATACGCAGTGTATACTATGTTTATTTTCAGTATGTCATTTTATACATACTTTCGCATTTACTGTACCTACTGTATAATAAATTTTTCGTGATGTATGTTGAGATTTAATAAATTGTTATTTATAGTATTTCTGCTAAATACAAACTATTGTCAGTGTAAACAAAAAACAGCTTCCTTTACTAAAAATTTGGTTTGATGTGTTTTGAAATATTATTTTATAGTGTTCACCAAGTCTCGTACCATACCTCCGCGCTGTGATTTAGATCTCATAATTTGTCTGAAGTGGTGTGTGCTTGTTCTACTTCACAGTACTTGACACGATTCCTGTACAGTCGTCAACTAAATAGATACATAGTATCAAAACTGCGATAGGGAAGTAAAATTTAATTTTAACGTTTTATAGCTTTTGTATGATCGTAGAAAATTAGTGATTAATATTGTATTGTACTTATTAAATTATTCGTAAGAACGTTTTCCAAGTTTGATTTCGAAATTCGTATATTGAAATTTGTAGATATTAACAGCTTTGAAAATGGTTAAATTTTAAATAACATTCTAGAAGGCAGTGCTCAATGTGAGAAAGGAATGTATTAGAAAAGTTAGCCTTTGTGTGCTGTGAAACGACTCCAATTGATAATAATATATACGACCTTATTGCGATGGAATAAGATCTATATTGTAAACTGCCTTATACTATGTAATGTGTATGTTATAAAATACATGTCTGTTTCTTTATGATATCTCTTTTATTTACGCGTCTCAAGAACTGAAACGTGGTCTTATTCCAACCATGTTTTAGCGAACTGTCTAAGGATATACATATATAAATTACTTGTAGGTTTACTCCTCTTTGTAACTTACAAACTGACAAAAATCTATGACGCATAAAACCCATGTTCTGTGACAGCGTTACGTTTAACATTCATTATTAAAAATGTTAAAATTCAGATTTGGAATTCGCTTAAATCTTCTTAATTGTGCAAACAAACTTACCGTATTATTCTTTGATCTACAGTCTACCTTGATTGAAGCTACATGAACATGGGTTGGGGATATGGGATTGAAAAATAAATATGATTACTTCATTAATAATTTATTAAGTACAAAATATTTACATACTTAATTTGCATTGGTGATATTTATTCTATGAACAATAACAAAACTGACTAATTTTATATTTACTTTGAAAATACATTTTTCATGTTTATAGAGTATTAGCGGACGTCACCCGCGTAGTTCCCGTTCCCGTGAAAGTACGGTGATAAAAATATAGCCTATGTTACTCGCCGATGATGTAGCTATCCATTGCTGAAAGAATTTTCAAGACCGGTCTAGTAGTTTCGAAGCCTATTAAATACAAACAAACAAACAAATCTTTCCTCTTTATAATATTAATATTAGTATAGATTAATGTTTTGCATAGAGGTGAGCATAATATGTAATCACACATTGCAAATATCCCCAAGCGCTAGCTTGATAACAGTTTTTTTTCAATAATTAATACAATTTAAATTATTTAGTTTCTATACATACACATGACTATGTATATACCCCCTTATTACAAAACATCGTTTAAGCGAAGACTAGATCTGGGGCCTTACCATGAGCTCTTATTGCCATGATAGTTTCACTCATTTATGAGACAGATGTATGTGACGTGCATACATCTGTCACTGTCGCACAACTGAATTATCATTGCAATGCCCCAGACTAATCAAAGCTGTATCCATCCCTTTCGGAATTCATATCACAAAAAGAGAAGCACCTACTTTTAAACAAGGACTTCTATGTTTTGTAATAAGGTGGAAAAAGTTTTAGACTGTTGGGATTAGAGCATTGTAGTAAACGAAATTCATATCTATGCGTACGAATTAAGGTTCCATTTTGTATGACAATATCGTACCGCGCTTCCTAAATTCTCTGACTGTTTAAATGTTAGTAGATTTATAAGGCACTTAACTATATAATCAATAATTGCACATTGCAAGTAATTCCTAATTACATACCGTATGTACAAGACACATTTATATATAACTTAATTCTAAATATCCTGTTTTTGAAGAACTTATTGCGTTATTGAGCAAATCCTTCCTAAGAATATACAGATTGCATTATATAAAACACTTCGAAACATTTTCCGTGTAAGGCAATGCAAAATATCTCTACGCCACATCACAATAAGTTACATTTTATCTCTGCAGATAATATTAACATGATTTAATTCTAGCGATCGATGCTTGGACTGCATCTTTCTATTTGCGAAATTTCAGTGTTGGGACATGGGCTTAACACATCTTGGCGTTTTAGTTTTGAAGCAAAGGTTTGAGGTAAAGCCTTCGAAAAATAAACTTAGCAAAAGCGCCAATTGTCACCGCCCGAGTAGCTCGCGCGCTTGTGTAAATTACTGCCATCTCGTGCTGAAGTTGGGAAACTAGCTAAGTTAGTTACACACGTTCAACACTAGATGGCGCTGTGATCGTCATAGACGCCCGAGTAGTATTGTGTGAGTTAACGATCACAGTATCCGACAGGCGTTCCTGAATACATTCTTCTTCTTGCCCCCGGGGCGGTGCTTCACGGGCCGCAGCAGTATCGTGCCGTTGCTGTTGTGGTTCGTGAACGTGCCTGCAAATATACATACTTGTTAGCTATTTGTTCAACCTCTTCTTTGTACCTAATACGCTTGGCATCTAAATATCTTCTGGTAAATGGGGATGTTTATCAATGGACAAACTGCTATGTATCAGATGTCATAGGACGTTTAAACATTATCATATTGTTAGATATTTTCTGAGATTCGCCATTTCCACGATTGCCCAACAAAGCGAGCAAACGTCCTTTGAATGTATTGCCCCATCAGCCTAAGGGGGCGTTTCAAACAGAAGTCCGATATTGTGTCGCGAGAGATGCGTTTGTTAAAAATCAGTAGGATCACTACACTGAGCGAGGCTAAGTAAATGAAGCGATTATATTGATTCTCAGCTAAGACATCCCTCGGTATAATACGCATCTTTGCTCTCGACGCATCTCTGGTAGAAAAGCACCCTTAACAATCCTATTTATAAATGGAGGAGTAAGTGACCTATGACAGGCGTGGCGCAGGGCGGCGGCGCGTCAGCAGCGTCGTCGCGGCGCAGGTCGGCCAGGCAGCGCGCCGCCAGCGCGCGGAACACGGCGCCCACGTTCACGTCCTCCTTCACAGACGCTCGCATCAGGCGGCAGCCAAGCG
Organism: Watsonalla cultraria; assembly: GCA_964035505.1. Classification (NCBI taxonomy): domain Eukaryota; kingdom Metazoa; phylum Arthropoda; class Insecta; order Lepidoptera; family Drepanidae; genus Watsonalla; species Watsonalla cultraria. The sequence continues at coordinate 7,859,012 of OZ037728.1, forward strand.
CGCGCGCCACCAACTCCGCTTCGTCTCTGAAACATTCGCATATTGATGCCGTTACGAGTTATCAGCGCTGACTTTGAATCCGCGTTAATGATTCTATGATTGTTTCTGTCTGTCCGTATGGTGTCCCGAGTAGAATACACGAGCAATTTACCCTCACTTTTATCGCTGAGCACTCATTACTTGTATCGGCTCCTGCTGCGTTATTCTGTAAGGTCTCAGTTAACTTTCTTTTGCAAGTTGCAAATACTTACTCCTATTGTAAAGATAGGTACTACAACATATATAAAATAATAAACCATACTCACGGCCCAACAACACACTGGTCCATCAAATCTATTTTATTTTGAACTATAACTGTCGGTATTTCCCCACATTCATTCTCCACCTGAAAACAATGATATTTAGGTATTAAATACGACTGGCATTAGGTACCTATTTAATATTTAAGTATTAGGTATAAATCATTAGATATCACTATAAAATGTTATGAAAGGAGTTAAGACGTGGAGGAATCAGGTACCTTAGAGCATAAAAGGATAGTGCGACACAGAGTATACCTATTACCTACGTATATGTGTGGGACTAGGTACCTACCTATGTGTTAATAGTTAATTATTACTTATATTTTGTTCAAAGACTATATCTTTGAACAAAAAATCCCAAGGATAGATGTGCTTCCCCGCATTCGGTTTACCGGACCCACTAAGTAATGCCTCAGTTTACGCTAGGGATGAAATATTCTAGTCAATTCAAATGTTAAATCATTAACACTTTCATGTTCTAACTCAATGCTAAGCGAACGAACACTCGAATTCCTCGTAAACATTAGACCGGTACCTGCCTATGTATAATATTCATGAATAACATTGGTAAGTATACTTATTTATGGTACCTACGTAAGAACACTAAATAAAACAAAACAATGTCAATAGGGTAACAATTTATTTAAGTAAATAATACAATTCACATAGACATTTTAGGTTATAGTTTATCTAGAGCTAAGTGTACAGTCGGGGCTTCCTTCACGGCCTGTCATGATATCGATCGTATTGACGACGGACTGCACTTTCGATAACGACGGTAGAGTATTGGATAAAAGCACCCCTCTTCCGCCTGAAGAGCAATTGATCCCTAACACGTAATCTTCGTTCACTTTCCTGAAGACATACTTAGACAAGTCGCGTTCACAGGATCTGTAGAGGAGCTTCACTTCGTCCTGACCGTAGTAGAGCAAGTTAACTAGCTTGCCGGTACTGTTCTTGTAAGTTGCTCGCATCACTGCCTCGTCCAGAGGCACATCGAGGATATTGCATTCATTGTTCGCTTGGGAGATCTCGCTGGGTGTCAGTTTCTTGAAATTTATGAACTCGCATTTGTCCCGCTGCCGCTGGTTCGGAGGCCAGTAATACACCGCGTACTTCACACCGTTCAAACTGTCCAAATCAAAGCTATCTCCCGTTTTGAAGTATTCTATACACTCTTGCTCATTCCTGGCATTCCTTAGGCACACTATTTCCCTGACAAGGAAAGCCAAGCCCAAAACAACACACGTCCACTTTTGCATCTTGGCGAATGATTTGTGACTTTGTGTCGGTCCAAATATAGGTTCAGAAATGTAAACAAGCGTGGGTTATGTGCGATAGTTTGGACTTGTGTGATAGTTTGTTTGTATGTCGGTGAGTGTATCTGCATCGACCCGACAGACCCGACTTATCTAAAAGCTGCTCAGATTACGGTGCATGCGTTTATAATTAATTAAACCGTAGCTAGTAATAACGTAGCCATGTGACTTGCTCTATGTTTTTCTTGAATTTTCGTAACGGACTCTTTGAAATGAAATGGCAGTAAATATAACATGGATGTGTATTTACCTAAATAAGGAACTTAGAAAGTACCTCCCGTAACCGGCAGCTGCATTGAAGCTTCTAAATAGTGTAATCTTATCTATCTACTTAGGACTTAGTTCATAGGTACGTCATACATAGACATACCTACAACATTAACTAGGTACCTAGTCCCTTTTCCTTATGATAAATCTTATTCTGCATTACTGCCAGTACCTGCCCGTGAAGAATACATATAAGTATGGAACAGATAAAAAAATAAGTAGTTCTTTCCGCGCACGCTCCACAATGATGAGAGGGGTTATCTGAGTTTTGTGCGTCATTTAAATGTATCTAAGTACTACACAGAACTTTTATTTGATCATATCACTACCTAAACGGGGCATGTCTTTAACCTCAAGAACTCGTGTGCTGTTTGGCAATTTACAGTCCGCATCAAAGTTATAAAGTTTTTTTGTCAGAATGAGATGATAAGATGTTTCTGGCGTTAAAAGTACCAAGTAATTTAAATTCGTGGTTATTATATATTACGTTAGTGACTATTGTACTATAAGTACCTAACTAATCGTAAAACGGCTTAGGTATCTAGGAAGGATAACATTTATACGAATTTATTCGCAGGACTAGACTATATTTAAAAAAATTACATTCGCGTCCATCTCTATTGTGTTTACGTGATCTTTTCGTATATTAATGGAACTATAGGTGTCCTAAGTGTAAGTATAACTTCATACCTTAAGTTTCCAGGAGTGCAGCGCTAGGAAGGAGTCCCGGTCAGTGGTGGAGAAGGCGAGGACGCACGCATGCGCGCCTCGGTAGTACGCCTTGGTGATGGCGTCGAACTCCTCCTGGCCCGCCGTGTCCCACAGCATCAGCCGCACTTCTTCTCCGTCTATCCTGTTACATACACATTGTTTTGTAACTAATCTAATCTTAATATAATACAGCCTATATTGTCCCACGATTGGGCAAAGGCCTCTCTCCCTATTTTCTGGCTCCTAACCATGATGTATTGAATAAAGAGTACACAGGCCAACAAAAAAAAAAAATTGTTTGGTGCCGCTAATTGTATGTTATAATTTGGTTAATTAGTCCGCAAGACGTTGTGGGAAGCTGTCAAATTCGCGAAGCTACGTTCAGGTTTGTACCGATCCAAAGGCGTTAGATAAAACTGGTTCGTGTTTTATGTATCTTTCAAGAAAGTAGTAATGAAAGGCTGGAATGAAAAGCTGGTGTTTTTGATGGCCCACAGATTAGACTTTTAATGAAATACAATGATTTCATTCATTCAATGAATAATTTAGAAGCAGAAGCTTGGAAATCTTTCATTGCCGTTGTAAAAAAAAATCTAGGAAATCAGAAGGCCGAAAATTACAAAGAATTCGTTCAAAAGCTCTTAATTAGCTTTAATAATCTTGGATGTAATATGAGCATAAAAGAACACTATCTATATAATCATTTACACAAGTTTCCTGAAAATCTTGGTGCGTATAGCTATAGAATATTAATTCTTTTTAAATTATTTACTCTTGCGAAATCTCGAAAACTACGCGTAGCATTTAAAAAGTAAGTATCAATTTTTTATTAGGGTACCGAACGTACTTGAAATCAGTTTTACTTTTAGCGGCACCATTATACTACATTCCTATTAAGTAATAATTTGGTTAACTACTTGGTACTCTTTCTCGTATTGAACCTTCCACGCGGTATTATTTAGGTAGGTTACCTACTTATTAGAATAAAATAGTTTTTACCTGAATATTTCGTTTATGGACATTTGCGTAGGTTTCAAAACTAGATCTAGAATTGGCATAATTATGAAACCGTAGCTAGTTATTTAGGTGGTTAAGTACAGCAACTTGGAACAACAACTTTTGGGATTGGGACCATGTATGGAGTAACTAATTAAGTAAGTTTGTTTTGAAGTGAGTACTTAAGTATTTTTGTTTGAAACTTCAAATTGTATTATAGGTGATGTAAAGTAAAGTTTTTGTATAAATTGTTTATTTCGTGAAAATTTTAATACTAGGTCGGTCGTTCAATGAAGTCGATATCAATAGTATGTTACAGGATTAAAATAGTGGAATACTAACTCGATCTGTCGTTCAAGGAAGTCGACTCCGATGGTCTTCTTGTAGTCCCTGGTGAAGGTGCCGCGGCAGTAGCGCTGGATCATGCTGGACTTGCCGACGCCGCCGTCGCCCACGATCACCACCTTGAGCGCCACCTCCAGCTCCTCCTCGCGCATCCTCGCACCATCAGCACACAGCGCTCACACAACATTAGTGGCGAGTTCGCTCCTGGAAATAAATACACGCTAATCAGCTGCTGCTGACAGGGAAAGTTGGAAAACTGAAAGGAAGGCCTTTGCCCAGCAGTGGGGCACGACAGGCTCATAATAATAATAATTAGCCTCTGTTGATCAAAAAAACAGATGGGGGTGGCCTTGGGATTTGAGCAGTTGCTTACTATACTACGAAATGAGCGGTGATTTCACACCACGTGCTTTACGGTGAAGGAAAACATCATGAGGAAACTTATGTTTAAGAAATAATTCAAAGAAAATGCCTTTTCCATTACACTATTAGATTCCTTTCCCAATGTAGTATTCACTTGACCCAAAATCGTAGTTCCATAGGAAATTAACTCTATAGGACGTTATCGCGACGACGAATGAGCTTTTCAGTTTTTTCTTTGTTATAATGAACAGGAAAACATGTCAACGACGCCCACGCAAGTAAAGCGTGGGCGCAAATCTATACATCTATACAGATAAATGAAATTGAAGTGTCTGTTTATAACAGTTTTTCACTACATGCGTTTGGAAGTATACACGCTACTGACACTATAAAAACCAAGTTTAAATTTTTTTCTCTGTCTGTCTGTCTGTTTGTTCCGGGTAATCACTGAAACGGCTGGACCGATTTTAACGGGACTTTCACTGGCAGCTGATATTGCAAGGAGTAACTTAGGCTACTTTTGTTTATTAAAAATATTAGGGTACCGCGACAATAAGGATGAAACTAAATCTACGCGGGTGTAACCGCAGGGCACGGCTAGTTGATAAATATGTTATGTATATTACAAGGTGTACATAAGTAGGAACGTGTGTTGGTAAAATACAAATATATCTTTATAATTTCCATACTGTAAAAATAAAATAGTTTAAAATAAAAGTTTATTACAGCATTTAAAAGTTTGAAGTAAACTGTGAAATTTCGTGCGATGCGAATAAAACTTAATGTGGAAACAAAACTAAGGAGAGTTTTTAATATGCTGTAATTTCAACATCAGGCGTTATGGTCTTTTAGTATTATTGTTCGCGGAATGGCGAAGTTCGTGCTTTTTGGATAAAATCTCTTATTTTCCTTTATAAATAAAGAAAACATATAAAATTAATTTTAACAACCATTCTCTTTACACTAGGTGCTTCTTGCTCTACGAGGTAATTCAACTTTCGTTTTTGCTTGTTAGCCTGTAGTCGTAGACACGAACGATCTTGTGACCATATTCTACACCGGTGTAATGGTCACAGGGCTGAATTTATAATTGTAAATTGAAGTTGCAGTGTGCAGGTGCCGTCACGAGTTATGAGTGCTGACCTCGAATGCGCTGTTGTCATTTTACGAGTCTGTCTCTGTCTGTCTGAATGGCGCGACGAGAATAATGATGAAACGAAATGTGCAGTAAAAGCAAAGCAACCCCTACTATTTTCTATAAGTACTAGCGGACGTCACGTGGTTTCACCCGCGTAGTTCACGTTCTTGATATTACGGGGATAAAAAATATCATATGTTACTCGCTGATGATGTAGCTATCCATTGCTGAAATAATTTTCAAGATCAGTCAAGTAGTTTCGGAACCTGGAGGAGCTCGTGGCACAGTTGCTATTGCGCATATCAATCGATCAGCGAAGTTAAGCAACCATACGCCTAGCCAGTAGTTGGATGGGTGACCGCACGAGTTCCCTCCGTGCCTCGGAGAGCACGTTAAGCCGTCGGTCCCGGTTGCCAATGTAACATCTTTGGCAATCGTTACAGGTCAGTCGGAGGCCTAAAAATAATCTGACAACTGGTTTAACCCAAATCACAGATTTTCCTCCTAAACGGGGTTGCGAAGGTCAGATGGCAGTCGCTTCGTATAAAAATCAGGTGATCAGCCACATCGGGTTGAAACAAGTGCAACAATGTATGGGATAAGGCCAGGGAGATGATGAATCAAATCTTTCCTCTTTGTAATATTAGTATAGAGTACTATATAAAAAGCAGTGCCTATTTAAAAATTATATGTATCTAGAACTATATTTTCGTCATTACATGATGGAATGATACACAAAGAAGGTATAATCATAACTTACAGTTACTTAATTAAAAGTAACTAGCTGTGCCCTGCGGTTTCACCCGCGTAAAATTAGTTTCATACAAACTTTCATCCCCTATTTTATCCCCTTGGGGTAGAATTAATCAAAATCCTTTCTTAGCGGATGCCTACGTCATAACATCTACCTGCATGCCAAATTTCAGCCTGATTCGTTCAATGGTTTGAGCTGTGCGTTGATAGATCACTATGTCAGTCAGTCAGTCAGTCACCTTTGAGTTATATATATTTTGATGATAATTTTGCTAAATGTCGATATAATTTTGCACTCCAGAAAATTAGGTATACGAGGCTTACCATAGATAAGTTTATTAGAGGTAGGTAGAAGTATAGGTACACTGATATGTAACTGCAAGCTTTATGTTTTCTTGAGCAACAGGTTTTGGAAAAAAAAACAATCGCTCATCTTAAAACCTGACTGTCCTAAATATGCAAGCTACAATACTGCGGACAGAACCTGATATTTCTTAAGAATAAGTATTTTTCCTTGTAACTACATCTACATTGAGGATAGCTTCTACCTATACAGGCTATACTGCCTACCATAACATAACTATACTTTTCAGGGTATATAATGCTTGCGGGGTATATAGTTCTAAATAATCGCCTATTTACCTTTAGTTACTCCTTGAAACATCAGCTATCTGCCAGTGAAAGTCCCAATTAAATCGGTCTAGCTGTTTCAGAGACAGAAGAGAAACCGTTTACAAATTTGTTTTATTATGTCAGTACAGTAAGTACTATAGACTTTCATACCCATTTATTAAAAAGCTGTTTATTTGGAATTACAAACAGACACTTAAATTTTATTTGACTATATAGATATAGATATACACAATTCAAATATCAAGGACCGTTTTTAAACTGGTCGAAGTGAATATGGAAATCATAGCTTATTATGCGACGGTTTTATGAAGATATATAATTTAATGGTTATCACTTCATTTAAGTTTATTCATTGGATAATATGGTAATGGACTTAAAATGTAATATTTTAGCTACCAAACTCGTCAAGGTAGTCTTGATATTCGGTATTTTTATAACCCCATGCCTTAGGTATAGATAAGTCAACCGCTTGCAGCGACTTTTTATTCTATGAGATAAGTGTTGGCTTCGCATTCACAACTATTGATTTTTTTCTTAATTAACTTTAAAGTTAATGCTATGCTAAAACATACATTCCAGGTAAATTTTTATTATGAAAAAACTGACGAATTACATTAAAATAATGTAGTATAAAAATGTGATAAAGAGAATTCATAAATAAAATAAAGATTTACCTTAGCAAAACTATATTTATTACCTACTACGCATAATTAGGTACCTATAGTTTAATAATGGCTAAACAGGTGACCATAAATTGAAAAAAATACATCTAAACACAATAAAACGTATGGTAAGCTACCTATAATTCATTAGTTATACAATTATCTTGTCAGAATTCTGCAAAAAATCTGCAGGAAAGGACAATCTGCAGCCGACGCAGGTGCTAAGCATTAATAACCCTTCAACGAGCATTGCTGTGTGCAATTCCTAACAAAATATAGAGTGTTAAACAACACAGCCAAGGGAAGGAAGGCAGTTCTGTTATCAATCGGCCTCGGAGCCATGTATGATTGTATTTCAATAAATAATGTTCATTTTACTTTCGACGCGTTTCTCCTCGCGCGGAATTCTGCTCAGTCATGCAACCAGATTGACTATGCCGATTATGTCAACGCGACCGTGATTTATTTTTGTGCGGAAAGAGAAAATGTGTAAGTTTTTTTACTAAAATGTGGCAATCAAGTGTATAACCTGCTCGATGGTAAGCACCTAGTACAATCCTTAAGGCGTTACATGATAGACAAAAAGATCCCACTAGAGTTAGTTAGTTACACATAAGCTAGTTATATCTATAGGGTCTCAACTCCTTTAAGTCAGTGCAATATTGTTTTTCCATCATAATTTGCGGTTTCTGTGTCAATAAACTAAAGTGATAGTATATTTAAAGCATATGCAGTAGGAAGGCTACCTATCTAGCCTGCGATAGATATTGACAAGAAGAATATGCTTTCCTTGCTAAATAACACAAATAAAGATATTCACCTAAGCACACACTGTATAAGAAGGTATGTTATTAGCGCAAATCATAAGTAATCGTATTGAATGCTCAACTCAGGCGCATAAAATGGCATTATTCGTCATTATACGAAAATTGGGCATAATTTGCTGTACGGTTAGAGAATGGAGAGCGATAGAAATGCGCCGTTTTTGTTCAATAATTCAGTAGTCTGAAAAGCTCTGTGGTTTTTGAACAATAGCATTTTATGAAAGTCTGGCCACATTTGGAACACGACTTGTGACATACGGCTTGCTTGATTTGGCGGTCAGTAAATCTTGGTAAACAAATGACGATAGCTTTTAACAGTTTAACAGGGACCTAAATTCTTGATGGGTATTTATACATTTTATGGTTAATTCTATATTACATAAAGGCTTAGGTTAGGGTAGGAGTGGATGGGTTGCAGTAGCTAAAATGTAGGTAAAGCACCAGTTTCGGGCGTAGTTTTCAAATAAGCATGCGTTTAAAAGTTGCAGTAGGCGCTTATTATCAGGCATGTTCACTTGTTACATGTTTGCAGTATAGAAATAAATATCAACAAGCAATGGATATGCCATTCATTTCTCAGTGCTATTTACAAGTTTGAAAGCAGAATCTGCCACAGTTTTACAGTAGGTCGCTTAACATAAAAAATACCATTAAGTACTGATTATAATTTAGAGATAATTAATTCATACAACGATCTCACAGCCTGTAATGAAATGAAGTTGAAGGTAAAATACGAATCGTTATTTTTGTCAATATTAACGAAGCCGGGTATGTAGGCCGGTACGTTCACTTACGGAAAATTTTCTAGCGAGATGTCGCGTGCTCATTGCATCTAGATTTACTATCTATCTATAGATTTCTGATTATCTGATGCCGAAGAAATAAAATACTTATTTACAGGCCGTTAAAGTATATATTTGCATTTCGATTTTTAATTAGAGCGAGCTTGACATTTTTCTTATTAATACCTACTAGATTCTCTTAGTTAAGATTCCTTTCATGATGTTTCATTTTGATTGCACGTTATTTTATATTTAAAACTTGTCACCAGAAGAATTAAATTAACGATCAACACGAATTTCAAAGTTACCTATTTTAAACTTTTCCCCTTTGCATTTTGGACAGAATTACAGGTCCCGTCACGAATTCTGATCGCGTACCTTGAATACGCAGTAGTCATTTTATGAGTCTGTCTCTGACTATATGTACGGCGTGAGGCGAATAAAAACATGCACACTCCCACAATTTTCAAAAGGCGGGCGTGATATAAAACTAAATAAAGTGAAAACTAACTAATTAGAACATAATTTGGCTTGGTATGGTAATCGTAACCGGTAATATCCTGGCAGTGGCTCAACCATGGGTTTATTTAATTTCGATTATAGTTCGGTTGTGTGACAGTGACAGATTCATTCACGTCATATACATCTGTCTCATGCAATGAGTCAAACTATTTTAGCAGCAGCTCATGGTAAGGTCCCAGATATATTATTGAGAGCCTCACACATCCTGCTACTTAAATATGAAAATACTAGCTGGTGCAGTATCACAGAATTTGGCATCTTAATATTTTGGAAAATTTGAAAAAATGATGTAAGCTTATATAATATTAGTAGGATTGGGTCAATGATGTGAGTTGTCTGTGCAAAACGAGTTGCGATCCTTGTTAGAAACGTTCATTTTACGAAGTTGAATATAAAATCATACATAAGCTTGGTCTACCTTGTTCCAAAATGCTAATATTTGTCTAAATTATTTTTTAGTTGAGCACTAAAATGTTTATTTTATAATCTTGTTGGTATTACGTATTACGGCTTTCTATTTGGAATTTAAAGTTGGGGTTATTGACATGCTTAGTAATTGTGTACTTAATTAAAGAAACTTTAATTAAGTACAGCATTATTAAGAAATATTTGAAATGTTTTTCATATATTTCTCTGTCTGTCTTTTTGTTTCTGCTAATCTCCCAAACGGCTGGACCGATTTCAAGAGAATGACTGGCAGGTAGTTCATTTTAGAAAAAGTAACTTAAACTACATTTATTTAAAAAAATATATTTGTGATCCGCGGGTCGCCGAAAACAGCAGGGCACAACTAGTTTAATATACTCGTAAGTATATTACATACTTAGTGCATACATGCATACAATAGTCACATAAATGTTCCACGAATCGCGTGACCCGCTCGTCATTCAACACCTTATAATAAAGAAAGGTATGATGTTGTAACGTAACAATGCGTGGACTGGAGCTAAACTTTCTTCTTCAAAGGTTGGTGTAACTCACCTAATAGTGGAAGTGCTTTCAAGCGGGATGTGAGGTACTATTTACCTAGAAAGTGGGTCGATGTCTCTCGACATTTCACGAGAGGGTTTGCGACACACAGAAATGTGAGTTTCTGCTGTCTGTGCTCCAAGTATAGTTTTTGACATGTTCGAACGTTGTCGCTTGACCGTTTTGCGCGTTTTGTATGGGGACGTAAAAGTTCCTACACTCGCCGCTTGGGGCGCTTTTTAACGTTCCGTAACGTTAACGTAAAAACATGTTTGAAACTATACTTGAGGCACTGGTATTACTGAATGGAAAGCACTTACTTGATTTATGTTAGAAGAAATTTTTTTTCACTATATACCCCGTAATACGAGTCAGATAGAGCAAATCCCTCTTACTTATTACATAACATATCTAACATAAGATTAGCTTGATTTACAAGTTCTGTCTCTTTTTGTGATAAGGTTTTCAAAAAGTTTGGTCTAGTCTTAATTTAAACCATGTTTTGTAATAAGGCGTGTGACGGGAACAATGCATAGGTTATGTAGGTTGTTTGTATGTATGATTCTTTCAAATATTTTTTTTATTTAATAGAAGTCTGTATATTATTATTGCATGCAATGAAACTGAGTGTAGTTTTCTTTTGTTTTTCTTTACAATTCCAGTTTAAAACTTTGATTGATTCAGACCACCGGTGACGTTGTTCTATGCCCATCAAACTATTCAGCTACAAAGCAGGTAGATCGCAACAAATGCCATTAAAGACACTAAGTACCATTGAACTGAACATTGAGTCGATCGCGAGCAATTCTAGTGGCTTTCTAAAACCTGTTCACTATTATATACCAGAGGTAGTTAGTTGCAGCTTGCATCGCATCAATCTCTTGAAATTGCAGTGTTTGATGCTCGCTGTAAATACGATAAAGTAAGCAATGGTGTTGTAACCATTGCAATAAAGCCTTTGTGAAATGATAATATAGTTTAAGTCTTCTGAGGGCCTAGTGCGAGATTTTCACTGCCGCCGTCACAAGTCACCGCGGGGACGTAAACGCAGATTTGTATAGGATCGGCAACAGCGCCTCTGTCGGCCTAAAGATGACACTTGTGACCCCATACAAATCCGCGTTTACGTCGACGCGATTTTAAGAAAGCCTATTCTAGGCACTCTGAATCCAGCATTAAAGTCTATCTATACAGGGTGTCGGAGAATTCGAAACAGTAGTCTTATAGAAGTTGTAGGGTTATATGAATATAGCACTATGTTGAAGTCTTAAATATCTAGCTCCAACGATAACGTAGTTATAAGCTATAGTCGAAGAGCTCGCGGCCTTAAGCCGGGTTGCATAAACGCGCGGCCGCGTTCACCTACATTACGTAGGCGGTGATAATCTACGTAAGTATAGGTAGGTACCTACTTCAAATCAATTAGTTAACTGACCTTATTTATGACAGGATACACCTTAGTCTGGACCATATCACTTCACTCACATACAAAACATTGTTATCACTGAAAGCATTATTACCAAACAAGCCTGAGCTTGGACTTCCGTTATCCCTCAGCCGTTGCACAACTCTCATAAGCACTCTACCTGAAGAGGGCACGCACTCATCACTTCGATGACCGTAAAAGTCCAAATAAAAACGCAACGCTTCACCAGTATTACCCCTTGCAGCTTGCTATTGCATAGGCCAAAACCATGTCGGTATACTGAACATCTGATTACTGAAAGTTTGCCATGATAATACTAATTAAGTAGGTACTAAGTACCTAACAAACTAACGAGAAAATGAAAGTAACAAGGTCACGACGGAAACAAAAAACTTTGCTTAGAAGCACACGCCCGCGACCATTATCCGAATTAGACTGATTTTGAAACAAATAAATAGGTACTAAATCATAAAAGTGCGAATGAAATAGGGGTGTCACACACTTTTTTCAAGATACAACTTTTAACATACGAATTATTTTGATTTAGTTTTGACTCCGACTGGTAACACAATATGTGGATTAGACATCGCTTATCAAGCGTAGACGTGCCGGTTCTAATCCCGGTATCAAAACATTACCCATTTCCCCTTGGTTTAATTAAAAGTAGTGCTATCTCTTTTTGTGATACAGATATCAAAAGGGATGGACATAATTTTAGTCAGAGTTTGGTCTAGTGAAAATGAAAATGGAAATGATTTATTCTGTTAAGGCCCTGGTAAGGCACTTATGAATGTCGAATAATTTACCACCAGTTCGGAAACTAGCTTTCTGAGAAGATCCGTAGAATGGTTTAGACGATGTTTTGTAAAAATAATCATTTTTCAAATTCATTCTTTCTTTTTATTTATTCACGTTGAGAATAAAATTAAAATAAATTAAGAGCGTGAATTAATTTAATACATCCGAAGAGGGTTCGTGGAACAAGTAGAGTAAATAGACCATGTTCGACAGCCCTAATACAGTTCTATCATAGCGGCGCGGCGCGAGGGCACGTACGAAATAGGGATGGGATGGGACGCTATTATCGATAGACTTATCGAAACATAAATTAAATTACTGAATACGGATAATAAAAACAAATTACAGAACCGATTTAATAAAGTTACGTTATTATGTAGGTACAATTTACATAGTACGTGATATTAAAAGATATCTCGGGTATTCTTGTTTAAAATTGTGTTGTCTTTAAGTGAGTGCTCTACTACAAGAGTAAATTATTGAATCTGTAGTCAGATGATAATTAAGGTAAGTAGTTTATTTAATATCAGAATCCTATAAAATCACAAATTGTATTGAGAATTAGAAATACTCTACCTAACTACATTACATTTACCTACAAAAGTTCTACTATCCAATTACTACAATAACGTAAGTACCTAGGTTTTTCACTTAGTCTATGCGAACAATGAATTGGTATTTACTACTAATGGAAGCATTGGGTACTTTTTCTTTTAATCGAGTGATCGATAAAAATAATCCCACCACTAATAAACACACACACGCTAATAAACACAAAGCGTGCCGCGCGCTGCCGAAAGTCGCCGCGATATCTGTTTATTTGCACGTGCCGCCTGAACTCAAAGACACCGCGCTCTTTTAATGATGCCGCGCGGTGTCTTTGATATCGTACCGAAAAGCCGGCAGTAACTTTGATTCTTGTGGCGGCATTTCTTTGTAAATCATCGGTCTGTCTTTTACCTAATTCAATTGAACCCGTTAGAGGTTATCAGAGTTCACAGGAGTATGAACTGTAACGATGACCTCAAAAATCATAAAAATTTTAAGAAGTAGATAAATAGTTTCGAAAACAGGTTTCATGGGGTTATTTCAGGAACTATTCGTGGGAGAAAAAAAATAAAAACGTAGTTAGATTTCAGGTGAATAACTTTACGTTACAGCTGACTTTTATGCGAAAATAAGGTATTGAAATGGCGAAGTTTGAACGTCAATTACTCGAAAACGGAAGAAGATATTTTTGTCGTAATTATTTTAAATGCTTCCTAAAATTATACCCTATCACACATTTTAAGAGCTGACCGGAATTAACCGACACCCTGTATATACTATCGTAGTTTCGTTTGGGTGGAATAAAAAAAATACCCACTTTGCTTCTTCAAAGTGCTAAATATGAACTTCTAATTCCAAAGTAACCAGAATGATCAATGGTTCGTCAAGTAGTTTTAAAACTTTGTTTTCCTAGAGATTTGAAATTGGTCAGATCATTGAAGCCTATATAACAAGTATAAAAAAGCTACTCAATCATTGCCTGCCATTAATATTCAACACCCACACGCTACGAATGCTACGATGCATGCTAAATATACTCGTATGTTTCAGTTTAACTTAATAGGTAGTCAAATGAAGCCTGGGTAGCACTATAAAAGCTAAATTCAGTTGTTGTAACTCTGAGTTAAACATACTAGCGGACGTCACGCGGTTTCACCCGCGTAGTTCCCGTTCCCGTAAGAGTACGGGAATAAAATATAGCCTATGTTACTCGCTGATGATGTAGCTATCTATTGCTGAAAGAATTGTCAAGTAGTTTCAGAGCCTATTCAATGCAAACAAACAAACAACAAAATAATCTTATCTTTTCTCTTTATAATATTAGTGCAGATTTCTTTTACCTTCTACATTTACCTTTAGATTATAAATTTTCAAAAACATTTGGATGAACATGTGTTACTCACCTCATGAAAAACAGGTACTACTAAAGATTAAAGATTGTTATCACGTTCCAACAGACGGGACATTGACTCTACGTTTTTGGGCGGATGTATGGAGGACTTATACTTTTTTTTCTTGTTTTGTTTTCCTGGAATTGACAGATACCATAAAGTACATTTTCCCTTTCAATCATAGACAAAAATACTATAACGTACATTCCAGTGAATATTTGCTCAAGTTAATGTTAATATCGCACTATTCCTTTTTTTGTCTATTGCAAACTTCTTTTATCGCTTTATATAAGAGCAATTAAAAAAATAATTAAACGTTGCTGTTTTTCTATCGTTATCTATGGACAGCAAATAAAATTATATCCCCAGGCAAAATGTGAGTCAATCAAACTGTCGAAAGTAACTGATTAAAACTAACAGCACAAGAGAAATGTGTGTTTGTTCCATTCGTTATTGGAGTATAACAGATCATTAATTAATGCACCGAGAGCGGCTGATCGCTACAATCTATTTTAGTATTGAAAGGAGAGAAAGTCCAACAAAAATGTGGTCGCTAAAGGATCTAAATTTAATATAAAGCAGGGGACCAATAAGCAGCGCGTAATATGAACTTCTTAACTTTGACGTTTATTTTTTTCGGTATCAAAAGAAAACCTCAAAGCTCAGAAGTTCTTAATATGCTCTGCTTAAACCGATGAAGGTAAGCCACCTGACCCTATAGAAAGTAAAATCATCCTCACGCTTCGTTAATAGAACGATACAAAATGCACGGGAACTGTCGGGAATGACGTATGTCACATGACTGCTGTATGTCATTTCCATATATTTTTTTATCACTTCTTCTATCGCAAGCACGAGAGAATTATCATTTATTCTATATCATTTCATTATACATACTAGTTTAATCTGAATATTTAAACTTAGTATAGTCTCATCGTTCACGCTTGTCTGGAACTAGAAGACGACTAATGTTGTCTAGACGATTTATTGCGGCTATACTACGGATATGGGCGCGTAAGTACCAATTAGGTGGAAAATAAGTGTACCTACTAATTAACTTGTAACCACATTTTTCTTAAGCAATTGCGTAGTAAAATTTATTGAGTGTATAATCTCTGTTCAGTGTAATTTCCTCTTCAATTCTCATAAACATTTTAGTAGCTTAGTTAAAACCCTCTTATTGGTTTTTTAACATATTCCCATCATCAGAGTCCAACCATGCAGAAAGAAACAAGTCAACAAATAACAACAACTGATTTAACTACTTATACTTATTATTAAAGAAAACTAATATGACGCTCAGCCCAGTTCTAACTACCTTATTACGTCATGAGTTTTGTAATTTCCGTGATTGTTCGCAAAATGACGTTCTTTTATCAAGGGCCCTACCTTGACTTCTTATTGCCATGACATGACAGTTTTACTCTTATTATGAGACGGAAGTATGCACGTGTACAAGTCTGTCACTGTCACTCAGTGGAACTATGATGTCAATAACAGCTTATGGTAAGGCCCCAGAGCTTACGGTTGTAAGCAAGAATGTAAAACATTAAAACTTATAATCGCATCTCAACACTAATTCGAGATTGGCTCGCATGACATTGATCCACGTGTGGGAGGAATGCACCGGTACGATTGTTCCGCGTCGGTATCAATGCAACCAGCGGTATCGTAACGAGCTCACCACGATGCGCCATCGACACCCATTGTTGTTAAACTTGGAATTTAGCCGTCATGTCACTTAAAGGTGCGTTATACTCTAAAGATCTACTAGAGATTGACTCAGATACCATGAACATTAATTATGTGGTACGTATAAAAAAAAAAGCATTTAAGTAAATTGATCGTGCGGGTTCTCGTATATGTATGCAAAATGTGCGGCGCAGACTCATCATATTATATTAAGCAAATCACAATTAAATCGGTGCTTCTTTTTCCGAAC
The DNA here is from genome assembly GCA_964035505.1 of Watsonalla cultraria. Classification (NCBI taxonomy): domain Eukaryota; kingdom Metazoa; phylum Arthropoda; class Insecta; order Lepidoptera; family Drepanidae; genus Watsonalla; species Watsonalla cultraria. The sequence continues at coordinate 7,875,704 of OZ037728.1, forward strand.
GCAGCAGTTTGATTTCCCCCGTATTCGGCACTCTATATCTATCAATATAATTTTATATCAGTTTTATCATTATCGTCTCATAGTGTTAGGTTACCCTTACGTTGATGGTTAGCAAGTGACAAGACTGAAGTGTGGAAAACCTGTATCGTTTGATTATTTTAATAATTAGAGTTCGTGAATCCGTTATTTGCATACGAAGTGCTTGACAAATTAAGTTTATGATTTTGAGAGCTGATAAAATTCTAAAATTTCTGCAACATTCAGTTTTTATGCGTCTTAAAATACTTTAAAATATCAAATGATAATGCTACTTTATAATACCTGTTTGTCAGGTCGTCTGCCTGCGTTTGGAATTTAAATCATGTACTTGAATACGAGACAAAGACCAAACAATGATCGAATCGACCTCGACATAAAAATAACTTCCGATTGTACTTCACATTATGGTTGTATTTTGGATTACACGGATATTCATGTTTATAGAGATGTTAATGGTCGTAGGCACCTATTATAAGAAGTATATAAGAAGGCTAGTTTCCGGACCGGTGGTAAATTCCTCGACATTCATAAGTGCCTTACCAGGGCCTAAACTGAATAAATCATTTTCATTTCATGTTGGTTAACACAATAAATTGTTCAATACCTAAAAACCTGCATATTATGTCTTAGAAGCAAAAGACGTATTTGTAAGTAGTGCATGAGGCGGCGATAGACTTGCCTTCTGTCACGATGGCACTTAATCATCTTCGGTGAAAAGTGGGTGTTGTTATTACAACACCTCTGCCTACCCCTTCCGGGAATACAGACGTGTACATATGTTTGTTCAATAAATTATACTAGAGACGTTTTTTGACATCGTAGTGAAGAGTTTTGAGCGCTATGCAAAAATGGTGTGGTAACTGCGCATGTATTTTATTCGCGTCGTACGATACAGAAAGGCAGAGACAGACTCATATAATTACTACTGCGCATTCAAGGTCAGCGCTTATAACTCGTGACGGCACCTTTAACCCAAGTAGTTGGATAGCTACCCCCCAAAACGGAGCCCACAAAATTAACCACTTAAGAGTTGATTTTTTAACCGACTTCAAAAAAAGAGGAAGGTTGTCAATTCGACTGTATGTGTTTTTATTTGTTTACTAAATTGTTGTTGGTGTATCAAACACCAACTTCAAAAGTAAGTCACTTTTTATTCCCCAGAAAACTAGACAGAAGCTCGCTACATTGTTAGCTTATAATATTAATAACCCTGTTATAGTGAATATAACACAGCTTAGATTAAGTGACGAACCAGTGATAGATAGATGTTCTACTAGCACTGTGATTGATCCTATTGATACTTTAAACCTTTAAGTAAGACAACAGAGAAGTCAGTTGCATGTATTATGCGACTGCTACACCAGAATATCAACCGCTTCTCTGGCAAAATTCTTGATTTAGAATTATTATTAGACAGAATACCAATTGATTTAATTTGTTTAACTGAAACCTGGTTAAAACCAGATACCATGATATTTAATATTAGTAATTACACCATTGCCAGTTTTTATAACAGACTCTCAGCCGAGGGTGGTGGTGCTATTATTTTACTGAATAGTAACATCAAGTCCAAAGACAGGAAGGATATTACCAGCCTGTCTGTGGAACGGGTCTGTGAAGCGGCTTGTGCAGAGTTAGACAACTATATAATTGTATGTGTATAAAGACCTCCGTCCTCTGACTTTCACTCATTTTGTTTAACAATGGAGGCTATTCTTAAGAAGCTCTTTAGGACAAATAAACAACTTTTGATATGTGGTGATTTTAATGTAGACATTTTGAAAAATACTTCTGAGGCGCGTTTATTTATATCTCTTTTTAAAACATTCAACTTAGACTTTATATTTAATGAGCCCACACGAATAACGGCCACTTCTTCTACTTGCATTGATAATATAATAACAAATGCAAATATCATAAAACACTCACAGATAAGTGGCATTAGATCTGACCATATGGCACAACTAGTTGAGTTGCAGTGCAGAAGGCAATCTTGTAAATCTTTTAGAGAATCTAGAGCTTTGACTAACCATAGATTGCTTAAGTTTAAAAATAATGTTGAGTCGAAAATAAAAAAAACAGAGTCTAGCGAGCCAAATAAATACTTTAATCAGTTACATAATGTCATATGTAAAGAATTTAACAAGGCATGTCCTAAGCAACAAAGTAAAGTAAATAATAAATTACAGTTTAGTAACTGGGCAACTAGGGGCATTAGGAAAAGTAGGGATACCCTGTATGAACTATACCACAAGAAAGCCCAAACAACCAATGCCGCTTTTCACAACCATGTTAGGACGTATTCCAAATTATTCAAAAAAGTTTGCCATGTAGCTAAATCGAGACACATAAGTAGCGAAATAAGCCGTTCTGATAATAAAATAAAAACTGTATGGAAAGTTATAAATAGGGAGACGGGAAAAAATAAAAATAAAGAGCAGGTTAGTGAACTTAAAATTAATGATGATATTGTCTCAGACAAGTTAGATGTCGCGACCGCATTTGAGAAATTCTTTGCTCAAATACCAGCGGAAACTACTAAACACCTAAACTCATGTCCGAATAAAGCTGAAAGATTACTTAAACAATCATTTCATACGATTGTCCCAGATTTTAGTTTTCAACATGTACTTGCTAGTGATATAATTAAAGCTTTTAAGTCACTTAACATGAAAAATACGGAGGATTTATGGGGACTTTCAATTAAAGTTATTCAATCGATTATAACAACGATCGCTCCTGCATTAGCCACTATTTTTAATTCGTGTATTGATCAGGGTGACTTTCCGGATCTTATGAAATATAGTAAAATAATTCCAATCTTTAAGGCAGGTTCCAGAGAAAATCCTTCTGATTATAGGCCCATATCAATACTTCCTGCCCTTAGTAAGATATTTGAGAAAATAATGCTAAATCAGATGTTAGCCCACTTTAACATAAATAACATATTGCACGATCACCAGTTTGGTTTCACTAAAGGTAGATCCACAACGGACGCGGCGGCAAAATTAATAAAACATATATTTGAGGCATGGGAGGGCGCCTATGACGCCTTAGGAGTCTTCTGTGATCTCTCAAAAGCTTTTGATTGCGTCGACCATCGTACGCTAATTCTGAAGCTTAAATATTATGGTATTCGCGGAACCGCCCTCGATCTTGTGTCCTCTTACCTGTCCAATCGTCATCAGAAAGTTGGCGTCAGTGGTATAACATCTAAAGGGTCATTAATTAAAACAGGCGTGCCGCAAGGCTCCATATTAGGTCCATTCCTATTTCTAGCGTACATAAATGACCTACCACTTGTTGTAGAAGGTATCTGTGATATTGTTCTGTTTGCAGATGATACATCTTTAGTTTTTAAAGTGAGCAGGAAAGATAAGGAGCTTAATACTCTGAATGAAACACTAACATCTGTTTCAAATTGGTTTGACGCCAATAACCTCGTTTTAAATTCTAAAAAAACTAAATGTATTCGATTTTCACCACCTAATACATCGCAAATAGCTACAAATATATCACTAGATGGTGGTAAACTGGATTTGGTTGATAGTAAGGTATTAGGGCTAACAGTAGATTCAAAATTACAATGGGGCTCTCATATTGAAACATTGTCAAGAAAACTTAGCTCAGCAGCATTTGCTGTTAGGAAAATCAAACAAATGACGGATGTCGATACTGCTAGATTAGTTTACTACGCATACTTTCATAGTCTTATGTCATATGGCTTATTGTTATGGGGTTCCGCGGCAGACCTAGATTCTATATTTATACTTCAAAAAAGAGCCATCAGGGCAATATACTCGTTGGAACCCCGTGAATGCTTGAGGGATAAATTTAAAGAAATTAATATACTCACTTTACCCTCACTTTACATTTATGAGAATTTATTGTACATGAAAAAAAACATTCATCTCTTTAATTTAAACTGTGATGTTCATTCGATTTGTACGCGAAATAAACACAAAATTATGGCTCCTAGATTCAGATTAGTTAAAGTAAATAAATCATTCATGGGGAACTGTGTTCGCTTCTACAATAAAATCCCACAATCAATAATCGCGTTAAATTATGATAAATTTAAAACACATGTCAAAACTGTTTTGATGAAGAAAGCATATTATAAAATTTCGGATTATATAAATGACAAGGATATATGGAACTAGGTAAATCACTCTGCACAAGTAGCTCCTGGCAAATACATGGTATGCAAACACTTGTAAATCTATCTGGTATTGTTATTTTTTTATCTCTTTGATTTTGTTTTATAATGACTTGCATGCTAATACAATTTGTCACTATTGTGAATATTTATACCTATTATCAAATTTGATTTTGTATTATGATTTCATTATGATTTATATTGTTTCGATGTTATGTACATGATGCCTGGCTGAGTTTCTTGCCGGTTCTTCTCAGAAGGCTAGTTTCCGAACCGGTGGTAAATTCTCGACTTTCATAAGTGCCTTACCAGGGCCTAAACTGAATAAATATTTTTCATTTTCATTTTCATTTTCAAAAAGTAATGTATTTGGAATAATTTTAGTTTTCTCCTTTTGAAGGCGATTTTACTTTTTAGTAAAAAAATAAATATTCTCAATCATAGACAGACACTATGCCAATGTCACACATCAGCATCACGGTAATGTGAGGTCAAGGTTGTACATCAGCTAAAAAGTCCTATATTCTGTATAAGTATAGAACAGACAGAAGAATTACTCTGTCTTCCGTTACTTTTCTTTTATGCACGGTCAATTCTCACAGGCGATTATCACTCATCACGTATTCTCATGAGACAAGGACATCACAGTCACCACTGGTGGTCATTCAACCTGTAACGGAATGCGTCTCCCCGCGATCGCTCATATATAATTGACGTAACCGCTGCGAACGCCTTCAACGCCTATGCTTATTAATAACAATATCTTCTTGTTGGGTTTGTTCGTGTAATTACTCCGAGATAGACAAATATTGCAAAAATAACTGGTTGATATTTTTTAAAGATCTTTTTCAATTTCTAATTCTTTAAAAAACACTCGTTGACTCTCCGCTGGTTTTTAAATCGAATGTTCTAATTTGATTCTATTTTCAAATTTAATTGTTGATCTGTAGACTGGTATAGTTTCCTCTAGCCTACTCTAGTTATCGCTCAAATAGCGACTATGATTCAACTTTCAAGGTACTTTCACTTTTTCTCGTCTCTTCAAAACAGTATCAAAATAAAAAAAAAATTAAAAATCTTTGCTATGCTTAACTTACCCATGCCATGTCTCTATCCTTAACAATAATTTCTATGAGTGCCGTTACGCTTGCTTACGCATTTTAAATACAAAATTATACTTTATTGTCTGTAGGTGTGTTAAATAGTTCATAGATTCGTTACGGGTTATGTTGGGTGCTAAGTAAAAAAAATATTCGCTTTTCATAGTAGAGGTTAAAAAAAAAGTAAGCAATCAAATAATGAAAAAAAAAAACTATTATTTGGTGCACGTAAGTACTCGTAATTGGTGATTAGAAGCACTTAATTTATACAGAATATTATAAAACAACAACATGTCAAATTGATTGTTCCCCTAAGGGAACTAAGTAATTAAATTGGATTAGAAATGCCCTAATTTTAAATAATAAATTTAAAAGTGTTGCCTCTAATCATACTTGTTAGAGAGACCAGCGGAAGAAGACCAGAGGAATTAAAGAACAACCACACGATTATATTATTATTTTCTATGTTTTGTTTCACAGTTGTCGCCGCGAATTGATTAATGAGCTCCGACAGCTTCCGAGGAAGCCGGTTCTCGTACATAAATTGGTGACAAGTGGCAGGCTATTAGTAGTTTGGATAATTTATAACTCAGTCAACTCTGCCTACGTGGTTTTCATAATGGGCTTTTATCTATTCTAATAAAGCTATAAAGAGTTTGTTTGAACGCGCTAATCTAATTAGTAACTACTGGTACGATTTGAAAAAAATGGATAAGGACCTTCAGTGTTAGATACCCCATTTTCGGGGAAAACTATTAACTATAATCACGCTTATACCAATCGCAGGCAGAAGCTAGTACGTTTATACATACCCATTGATACGATTTAAAGCCATGAATATAGTATAATGTAAGTAATATTAATTATTATTATGGTTGATTAAAAACAAGTTATACAATGTATTTTTAATTACACACGCTATATTTAGACCGTAGACTGTATAATGGATTTGAAGGCAAGTTTTTGCACCATATTACGGTGGTAAACAAGCGTCTACTTTTTGGTATAATTTTAATAGCAGATCATATCTACCGAGTATTTAAGTCGCCCCACCGATCAAAAAGCCTGCGACCACGACCATCTTTATTCATGTTTTATACGATGTCTGTCCGACTAGCTAGATAAAATAAATTCCAAATTAATGTCAATTAAAATGTTTTACTAAAACTAGATTATTAAGTATATTTATTAATTTATTCAATAATTCAGTTCAGACTTTCCTTTAGAATATTGGTAATTAAACCTACAATAGAAAGTTTGTACACGGATGTGTATTACCATGTCATTAGATATTCAGAACCGGCAAATATCTACGAGCTGTTATGGACTAAACTGCTCTTGTTTTAATGGAAATCGGCAATAAACGTCCACGCGAAAGTGACATAGTAAGAACGTAAATATGAGGATTTCTAATAAAATTGCTACTTCGAGGATCGTCACAACAAGACTGTAAAAATCCGATTGGAAATGAATTTTTTATGGATGACTAGCGGTTTCACCCGTATTACCTTATTTCATCGGTACCTTTTTTTCGTAGAATCCAATTTTTTTTAAATAAATTCAGCCTATTTTTTTAGTTGTTTAGTTAGGCCTTGTAACATCAAATACCTGCCAATGAAAGTCCCGTTAAAAATTACGGTCCAGCCGTTTCAGAAATTAGCCGCAACAAACAGTGACAGAAAAACGGCGAAAAATTAAAAAGAAATAGGTTTTTTTTGTACGAGTACTTAAGTCATGAATGTATCTTTCATATATGCATTTAGTGCAAAAGTTGTTAATTTGGAATTACAACAGACACCTCAATTTTATTTATCTGTATAGATGATGCACGCTTAATTATAGACGGAAAAACGAAGGCCAAGTCAAATTAAGTTATTTGGGTGGGTTCGTACATACGCTCCGGTGACCACAAACATTACCGAACCTTGAAGTAATTTGGGAGGTGGGACAGTAAGTATTATAATACCATTGTATACGTCATTATACGAGTATGATCAGATAAGCAATCACAGGGGCCTTACCATGAGCTCTTATTGCCATGATAGTTTCACTCATTTATGAGACAGATGTATGTGGCGTGTATACATCTGTCACTGTGAATTGAAACTGAATTATCACTGCAATAAGAGCTCATGGTTGGGCCCCAGGGATGTACTATATTGCCAGACGAAGGCATAAAATACAGTTACACAACAAAAGAGTGGTTAACAGTTTAAGTCCTTTTGTAAGTATTAAATATAGTAAAAAGTGTATAACAAGCTCAAGTTCCTGCTAATTGACCGAAGGAATTTCGTCATCGAACACATTTTTGTATGTTTGAGTATATATGAGGTATAGACATTTTAGGCGAACATTTTTGGCATGGAGAATCGGTTGGTGGTGCATATCAACATAAAAATATATTTTAAAAATCCCTCAACATTTGCAATGATATTCTAATAACTGCTACCTCAACTGAGTTTGAACGCGCTGATCTCAGGAACTACCTGGTCTGGTTTAAAAAAATATTTAAGTGTTTGATAGCCCATTTATTGAGGAAGACTTATACGTTGTATATAATTAATCGCGGGTAAGAATGTGCGTTGGCCCAAAGTTCAAGTAAAACAAGAAAGTTAAAGTATTCCACGCGGAAGAAGTCACGGGCAGAAGCTAGTTAAAAACAAATTAAAAACTACTCATCTACCTACCCATTTTTAAATATGAAGTCAATAAGAAGAAAGTCCGTATCAAAGCGGCTATGCATAATATTAAGTTATTCTTATTGTAAGTCCCCCTAAGGTTCGTATAAACCTGTCCTATGAATGGCGGCGTCCTTGCTGGGTGACTGCCCTTGGAGCGAGTAAACATGAGCCAGCTCACCTAATTTGATCCCGCTCTACCTGCCAGCAATCCTGTTTCACGATTGAAATCTATACTCTGTAGTTGTAATTGTGGGCGTAGTAATATACCACAATATATGATATTGCAAAATGAGCTAAACTTGTTTTTTATATACGTTATTAAACCGTTTTACAAAGTAAAGGATCAGTGCTGCAAGCATAGCCTTAACTTATTTTACGTTAGCGATATCGCCTACGTATTATCATCGTTTTGTATAGGATCGTTGAAAAGCGCCCCTACTGGCGAGTGTAGGTTTTCATCTCGATACAAAAAAGCGTCAAAACCGAATGTGTGGGACCCAGAATGCGGTATTTATAAATTAAATAACTTCCGTCCGCGGCTTCTCTCAAACATTTTCTGGGATAAAGTGCATACCTACCTATACGTACCGCATGTGTTAGTCCAGATAAAATTAGTAAACTTGTCTCATATTTCAACCCAATCCGTTGAATACTTTTTGTATTAGTGAGTAGCAAATATCTTTAACTTTCACATTTATTAGTAGAATTCTGTGATCCACTCAACTCCAAAATATTATCTGTCAACTCCATTGTGCACTTTTATGATAGTAATGAACATCGTAATTCATACTTTCAACGTTCGTATGCAGCGAAGTAAGCAATAATCTTTTTACAGCAAAATCAAAATAGCTTAGCCCACGTCGCACATCATAAAGTAGCTCGCGAGCAATATAAAGTGAGACCAGCTTCTTACTGCCGATAATTGCCTCTACCTATTACTACTTTATAGCTTTGTTCATTTGTGATAGCTTTTACATGACTTCGCTGTTATTATCACACGAATACCTATATCTATACAGATGTATCACATTAAAATTCCAAAATAACAGCGCTTTTCATGACATACATGCGAAAGTACTTACTGACTTATAAAAACCAATATTTAATTTTTTTTTCTCTGTCTGTCTGCCTGTATGTCCATCAGTCTGTTTTTAACAGGAGCTTTCACTAGAGGACACTAACAAACACACATTTAACAAAAAAAAAAGATAGATAGCTAAGGCTTCCAGGTGATACGCTCACGCATAGGAGAACAATTCGTCACTACGAATAAAATGTTAAATGTGTTGGGTTAGTTGGAGTAAATACCATGCATTGTAGTAGTGACTTAAGAAGTTTTCAGTTTACAGTAAAGTGCAGTTTTAAACTTGTATTTCATGAGAACCTGTTACCGTGCCAGGCGTTCGACAGTTTTAACACCGTTAGGAAATTATTTGGGGAGGATTTAATACTCTGTGCCATGTCTACACTTTTAACTAGTCTATGTATTCGGGTTTTTTGGACCGCGACAGGTGCGGGATAAGGACATCTGCTCAGACGCGGCCTGGTTCCGTTCAACTTCACTGTATTTATTTATACCAATGTAAAGGGTAACGTTGTTTGAATTTATAGGTACCTTTTACCCGCGACTTCGTCTGCGAGGTACTTTTTATGTAGGGTTTCTTGAAACAAAATATCCACAAATAAATAAAAATATGTAGAATTCTCGTGTCGCGGTGTTTACTACCAAACTCCTCCGAAATGACTGAACCGATTTGTAAGAAATTTTACATTTATTTCTCATACCCCTAAATGAAAAGCGTGATCTTCACAAAAAAGGCAATATAACGTTTGGCGCGCAAAGCTGGTGTTAATTATTATGTATTTTGTAACTTCAAAACCGTATTTTACACATTGAACTTCTATTGTAACTGAGATTTCAGTTACGATCATGGATGAATGCAAAATAGCCTCATATTATATTGCCATGAAGCTTGATAATGATTATGTGACAGATGTATATGACGTCTGTCACTGTCAGAGATAAACTATCATGACATTGAGAACATGTGGTAAGACTCAGTATAAAATACCTACTTAAATAAGTCATTAAGCTAAAAGCCACATTAATTAGTAACTATTCACAAAATGTTTTCTCCGCGTGACTGCGGTTTGAACTATCGTTCATAATTCACCAAACTAACCACAATTCCACTTTTACTTTATAGCATAAAACTAGTAATAAATAATGTAACTGTCATTATTTGACACTTCCGGTAATTTTGACGTAATTTGTAGATGTTACGTTAGGTTACATCAATTTCGTAAGTTGAGAGACTTGAAAGGATTTTGTTCGAAATTTCCGATGTTCTTTAGAAATTGACTGCGTGGGGTTAATTGCCATTTTAAACATGGATTCGTGTTATTGATCACTTTATTAGTAAGATGAGATATTATTTACTTATATAAGTATGTAAAACTATAGCATTTTATATTTCTATATCTCTCTTCCTGCATAAATTTCTTTTCAGGGGCGGATCCAGCTTTGGCGCCATGAGGGAGTCACATAGTCGTTCGTTCCCAAACGTTTGCCATCATACAAAGTTATTATATTATATTAAATTAATTAAATATTGAAGGCAGTTACATAAAATATGCATGGTGACAAAATATATAAATAAAATTTGTGGTCCACGTAAGTCCTGGACCAGCTCAGGAGGGGGTCATGACCCCATGACCCCCCCCTGGGATCCGCCATTGTTTCTTTTTGATAGCTGCCATGATCATCTCTGCATCACCCAAAGGTTGACTGGTAGATAATGCCTAGGGCACTAAGTTCGCCTGCGCGAAATGTTTTGCAGGAAGAATTAAATAAATAAATCAAATATCAGGAAGATTTATTTATTTCATTGAAAACGAACCAAAGCTATTACTTAGCACAACTCAGACTTCATAAAATTAAGTTCTAGTTTCGAGCACTATCGGTTTTACTATCATTGAGTCGAACATTTGATTTCGATTTTTACACTGCAAATGTTGCAATTAATCGTAGCGATTGCGGCAGTGATACTTAAATTAATAAGTCAGTTGCTGTCTATGTTTTGTTTGTAACAGCATTCTGAAAGGTAATAGCAACATTTCACTTTGTAAGAAATGACGTAATCAAGGGTTGGTTACGTTAACTATCTGTTTACAAGATGTTTTCTTGGAGAATTAGCAATGTTTTGGTCACTTTTTAATTATATAAATAAATATTACTTAATATGTATCCTACTTTATTAATAATACCATTTTAATTAGAGGAATCGGTTTCTCGACCAAACATCATTGTTCTACCGTTTTACGAGCTTGGATATATTAACGGGCTATTTTGGCCTCGATTCAGAATAGGAACATAAAAATAACGAATTGGCAATAACAATAACCACTGTTATTATTTTTATATTGAGTTATTGTTTTTTTTTTAATATTGAAGGTCGAGAAAGAGGTCCAAGGTTTTGACACGTCGTCTCTTGACCTTGATGAAAATAAAAAAGCTGACATCATACGTATTTGACAACTAACTTTGAAAAGGGAATAAAAAAATATACATTAGATCTTTATTTAATGAGGTTTTTTTTTAAGGTTTTAAAGTATTATGTTTATAATTTTAGTTATAGTTAGTGGTTAATTGTATAGCATAAAAAAAACAACTATAAAACAATAAATTTATTGATATTAAATTGGCGGCCTCTATAACCTATAACCGTAAAAAACAAGGGAAGGAAAAATTTTACGAATGATCACGAGTAGCTCAGTTGGCAGAGCAACTGCACGGTTTGCAGAGGTCGTGGATTCGAGTCCCGTCTCGTATTCGTATTTTCCTAACCATTTTATAATAGTTTTCAATAGAATACTGTGAACCAAGAACTAAGTGCGCATTGTGTAATATTATGTAAGGTAATAGTTTGACTTAAAGTGGTTTATGTAATGCAATTAGAAGATGTAGGTACATCGTATAATGTTATAGCGTATAATCACATGTTAACAATGATATCGCTGGTTAAGTGAGTTGTAGTGTTTCAGAGGAACGTAACATAACAATAACACAGAAGCACTTTTAAGATAAAGTACAAAAGTATAATACGTACGACAATCTAATCTTAATCCTTGAAGCAATTCTTGTCTATAATTTGAATCTTGGAAACGGCTCCAGCGATTTTCATGAAATTTTGTATGCAGGGGGTTTTGGGGGTGCTAAATTGATTGATTTAGCTAAGTTATTTTTTTAGTAAACGTCAATAAACGAGCAAATTCGCCCATCCAGGGGCATAACCATAAACTTTTATTGCATCATAGTTCCACGGTGTGACAGTGACAGACTTAAACACGTCATATACATCTGTCTCATAATAAGAGTTAAACTATCATGGCAATAAGAGGTCATGGTAGGGCCCCAGGTACATGAATTCATATGATGATACCTTAGAAACTAGAAACTTTATTTACTATTATTTGCGAATGTTTACAGACGATCCCGTATTTTTTTACTTTGCTACAGGATTATAATAAACAAGACACCATTTAAAACACAAATTAAAGTGGGAGAGCAAAATTGGCGGCTTTGGGGCTTACCATGGTCCCTTTAACTAGCGTATTAAGAACTTCTTAGTGTTCGTTTTCATTTTGGTGCCGTAGTTAAACGGAAAAGCTTAGAATAGGATTTATTTCCTACAGAATTATATGGCGTGAAAACAATATATCGCGTGGGGTTCGTTGAAGTCTTTTACACAAAAGGTTTCTTCGTGCAAAAGACATCAACGACTCGGGAATATAAAAAAATCATATTTATTTCTCAAAATCGTTCTAGGATAGTTTTCAAAAATGTTTGTTAATTTTATGTAATGCTAAATATTAATATTCAGCATTACTTGAAGTAAAATATATTGTTTGTAATCTTCACCTTATCAACACTATAGTAATTGTTTTTGAAGTTTTTACAGTTCAAATGTGTACACACAAACCACCAAATCTAGATCGATGGTATTCGGCAACTCTATTTTCTTGCAGTACCTTATGCGACAATCCAATCCAAAGGGAAGTTGACTTTGGAAGGTAATATTTATGTCGGTCTACACGACACCCTAAGTATAGATTTTGACATGTTGATTTAAACGATTTTCTTTTCCTATTAGCTTGGCTTGTTATGTGTTGATACTTTTATGTGTCTACAGACATTTTTCTTAATATATAATTACAGTAATTATATAAATAAAGGAGTAAACCTTAAAAACTTTAAGAATGACAACACACACATTCGAAGGAGCAAACGTTTTTATTTAAATTAAATTGTCTTAATTGCTAACTGCTAGTAACTCATACCTTTTACTGTGGATGTAAAAAATGAAAATGAAATATATTTATTCAGTTTAGGCCCTGGTAAGGCACTTATGAAAGTCGAGAATTTACCACCGGTTCGGAAACTAGCCTTCTGAGAAGAACCGGCAAGAAACTCAGCCAGGCATCATGTACATATCATCGAAACAATATAAATCCTATGAAATCATCATACAAATGTACTTGCAATACGGATTCAAGTTTTGTATTTGGAACACCACTGCCCGTTTGAGATAGGCATATTAATAAAACTTGTATTGCAACCTGCCTCGGCGATAATGTATTGCAATTTGGTACCACACTCCATAACTGTACCAGTGTGAGTACCGTGTATGTATAATATAATATTGTAACCGAATATGAAATTGGAGAATATAGCGAAGGAGTCTCGGAGCGTGAACCGTGACTGGCCATCGACCCAGTGGGAGCCGAATCTTAGTCTATTCACACTTCTATTATATGCATACTAACTATGCCGTGAGGCTGCACTCCTTTACCTACATACATAGGCTCTAAAACTTTTTCGAATTAATCGTATGAGTCAGTCTATATGCATCCATCCGCTAAGTTTCTGCGTGATAGAAAAATGGAACACAAATAAAGTGTCTTCGGAAAATATTATAAAATTATCCTTCTGGCGCCGTACCATGAACTCTTATAGTTTGACTCGTTTGAGAAAGATGTGACATGTATACATCTGGGGGTCTACTCTATTTCTCAGAAATCGAAACTTCGCAAACGAATGAATATCAAATGTAGTTAAAGAATCGATATTTTTTTTATCAAACTATCTAAACTGTAGTTTTTATTCATTTCATAATTTGTTGACACTTAATTGAACAAAAATATATATTGATTCTGAATTATTTTCGCTTTGATCTCTGCATACCCCCGAGGGATACAAGTGTGAGCATATGTATTGTATGTATGTAAGATAGAGAAAAAAATCTACTACTAGACAAATATTTGGCCTATTCAGCTAGCAAGAGAACTTGCTTCAAAACACATTAAATTTGTTTTATTGGTCCAACCAAACTTCACATGTTAAGCGAAAGCGTTGCTAACGAAGTTTCATACGCAATTCATTTGATTATAAATTGATTTCGAACTACAAAACTATTTAGAAGTAGATTACTTATGTAGATACGTTTGTATTTAAATACATAGTTAGAAGCTTATTTTTATTCAGCACTCTATTGATTTTATCTATACACTAGCTATGCCCCGCGGTTTAATCCGCGTGGGATTAACAATAAAAACTATGTTACTTAGTGATTTCTTCTGAAATAAAAGTAGCTTAAGTTACTTCTTGTAACACCAGCTATCTGCCCGTGAAAATCGGTCCAGATGTTTCAGAGATTCGTTGGAACAAACAGACACAGAAAATGTAATATGTTATGTATGAAATCTTACTGACACGCTGGAGTAATAATATATCGAAGTAGAAACAAAATGGCAATAGATCATAAAAATCGACATTACATTGACCTTGTTCAAGTGTAGAGACGCGAAAGTATTTTATTATTACTTGTTATGACACCATGCTATATTATATAGATATTAGACTTGACCAATTAATTTTAATATCCTTGAAAACATAAAACGAACAATAATATGATTTTATATATATCTACCAAAATGTGTGGTGCTGTCTCGAGTTACGAACGAGTACTTTTGGATACGTCATTTTATAATGTTGTCTCTATTTATATGCATAGCGCGAGGCGAATAAAAACATGCGCAGTATCCCCACAATTTTTTGTTTCGTGTGTACATTGTGTATGTACATACATACATACATATTATTCTCACTTCTATTTCTCTCTGCCTACCTCTTCTGGGAGTCTAGACGTGAGTATATATGGCTAATACTTATGGCTGTAGACGTCGAGGAGTTTTAAGAACATAATCGATCATGCTTGCTTGATCGTGATACTTAGTCATAATCAGACACAAAGTGCGAATAGGGTTAATCGGTCGGTCAGAAAAAACCTCATGTGACCAATTTCACTAAAGTGTTTTTCATTTAATTTATAAACATCATACTTAGCAGTCATTTCTCTTTTGTTTTTCCCTCATTATGATGCTTTAGTTCATAGATTAACAATGCATTTTGTAGTTGACAATGCCTGGCGCACACTGGAACGCTCATAAGATAAATAATCTTGACAGAGGACTCGCCTGGAATTTCGCTGCGTTCTTATAATGATGAAAATAATAACGCATTGCGTGTTTGACTTCAAACATAATAGACCATTTAGTCTACAGACAATTTACACACACTTTGTAAGCTTGTAATAGTTGGTAAATCAGCAATATCAAGAACTCATTACCTTTCCTTGACAACTTGTTTAAAACATACTTTGATTATAATTGCTTCATTACAACAATAATTCAAATATCTTTATTTAAATAGTATAAATTAAAGTCGTAATTTCCTTTCATGCTAAATTATTTTGTTTGAACTAAACTAAGCTACGGAACTCGATACGGTTTTTATTATCATGTAGGAGTTGAACTGAAGCTAAAAAATATATTATATTTATACATAGTCAGCGTTTTGTATATTGATACGATGCAATACTGAAACTACGGTTGATATTCGTCGTATGCGAAGTTTCGATTTCGGAGAAAGAGAGTAGGCCCCTGGCTAACATTAAGTAGGTTTACATTGTCTACTTAGATAATTAAGTTTCTATCATTGTTATTTTACGTCTTAATGTAGGTAAGTTTATAATTAATTATACTTTTTGTCAGTATTTCATTTTCGATTGTCTAACAATTACAAGATGGATAAAAACAGACCATTATTAGTGTAATTAATAGGCTCTAATACAGATAATTAATGAGACAAAACCTAGACAATACGCGATTCTTTCACTTCTATGGAGGCCTAGAGACGTTAAGGCGAAGGCATAATGTAACTGAATAAAATAGTTTGCGAATAAACGCGATCTCAACTTATCAAAGTCATACGTCTGTACAGCATAAATTATATCATGTGTCAACGGCCTTAGTGCGCCGCGTAAAGATAACAGTGCTTTGGAAGAATAAAGTGAGAGAATATCTGGCTTCGGTAATTACCGTTTTACCGCTCGAAATACTCGCTCATTACCGGTAGTTAACCAGGGTAGTATTAACCGGTAACCGGTCGGTGAGGAAACAACACCTGCCAGACGGATGGAACGTCCTTACTCGAGAAGCTTTGTACGAGGTCTTCTTTTATTGAATTTTATTATTTCAACTGACTTTTGTGTACGTGTGTGTATCTACTACATTACCATGTATATAAATATAAATTAATTATTGTACGAATAGGCGCGGGTGGCCGTTGTTCAGTCGGATAAAGCTGACACGCACGGTACGCCCTATTAGTAAGATGTATTACTTTATTACTTCGCCGGCCAAAATTAACTTAAGTTATTTTGCTCCAGTTCCAAAGAAGAAAACACCAAGTCATGTTATTATAAACCGTTCAATGAATTGGAGTGTACGCTATCGGGGCCGTCTATCAGAATGGTAATATAATTCATCATAGGAGATCGAGCTATGTAATTTAATTTCAACGCAGTTGGCCAAAAGTGAAAGTACACGTGTTTACGTACAGAAAGACCCAAGAGTCATCCATTACACTTTTCTATTATGACTAGATATTAATTTGTTCTCGCTTAGGCAAACGTTTGGTCGAACTCGACCTATTGGTCGAAAGTATTAAGTAAGTACATAGATACTTACTTACATATATTTGATTGATTGCTTCTAGCAAAGCTTAAATATGGTATGTTTTACAAGCTAGCTAGATGTCATAGTAGGATTAATTCACAGCTCTCTCGTCGGAGCGCAATAAAAGTCTTGTCAAATAATACATTTTGTTATTATTCAAAATATTACGATTAAAAGTGCATGTTTATAACTTTATTGAAATATGATGCAATAAGTTATTTAACTGTAGATTTTAATATTGTTAGTAGTTAGTTAAGTACATAGAGTTCCGCGAAATAAGGCTACCCATGACATTCTACAGCTATTTGATAAATAGAAAATAATTATTATATACAAATAATTACCTACTATTGTCTACTTTATTAAATTACCACCTAAGAATGGGTAGAAGTTCTTTGTAGCATATTAGGTATATTTAATTCCGGTACTAAGTTTTAAAGCAACAACTTCGTATGTAAGTGTGCTATACTTAGTAGTTAGGTACGCTTGTCACTGCTGAAAACCAATTTATAGGAGCTGAGTTTTTACATATTTAAATTACTTATGTACCTCAAGTAACCCAAAAATATATTCGTCGCTAATCAATCATCGAATAAGTACATTAATAAACCTATCTATATTTATACAGATAAATAAAATTGAAGTGTCTGTTTGTAATTCAAAAATAACAGCTTTTCACTAAATGCATATGAAAGTATTATGCATGAAATGCATATAAAAGCTACTGACACAAAAAAAACAAGTTTTATAAATTTTCTCTTTCTGTCTGTCTGTTTGTCTGTCTGTCTGTCTGTTTGTCTGTCTGTCTGTCTGTTTGTTCCGGGTAATCTCTGAAACGGCTGGACCGATTTTAACGGGACTTTTTCACTGGCAGGTAGCTGATGTTCCAAGGAGTAACTTAGGCTACTTTTATTTATCAAAAATATTAGTGTTCCGCGACAATAAGGATGAAACTAAATCTACGCGGGTGAAACCGCGGGGCACAGCTAGTAATGAATAATGAAGAAGTACGTATTGACAGATGAAACCCGGCCAACTGGTTTGTTTAACGATAGATATGAAGATATATACGTATTGTACAAAAAACTAAGTGCCTACCCTTAATTTATACGAGAGCGGTCTCACGTGCAAATATTTGTAGACCGATCTGTACACATAAGTTAGGTGATGCTTCATTGAATAGGTATGTCTGCCTACTTGTTATGTACTCCGAGTAAAGCTCAAAGCTCCTTATTCCGCGCATACAAATACAGAGTAGTTATAAACAGCTACTGCGGCCTATGAATGCTTCTTACACCTGCAGCCTATATTCGTATCTTCTATTTTCGCTAAGCGCTCATAGCTCGTGATGGCATCTGTACTTACAAAAAGTTACTTGGAATTGATAGACATACTATATATACTGTCACGTTTGATTAAAGGTGCGATAGGGTCTTGTACGTATTTCGTTATCACGTAACAAGCGGACGTCACGCGGTTTCACCCGCGTAGTTCCCATTCCCGTGGGGGTACGGGGAAAAAATATAGCCTATGTTACTCGCTAATGAAGTAGCTATACATTGTTGAAAGAATTTTTAAGATCGGTCAAGGAGTTTCGGAGTTTATTCAATGCAAACAAACAAAAAAAAACAATCAATTCTTTCCTCTTTATAATATTTGTGTACGTAGGTAATAGGGAGTATTTACAATACAGTGAGTCAAACTAATGTCAAAATGATTTATTCAATTTTATGAACATCGAAATATTGACCACAATTTTTCCATTAAGTGTTGATGCCCTAAAACTCAGGTAGATGTAACGTAGAGTCCTTAAGAGGCTATTATACATTCCACACGCCCAATGGAAACGCAAAAACATCTTGAACCTGACGGAGCGTTCGCAAACATTCATAATACATTCAACAGGTGCTCAGTCGCTAACGTAACCGACATGTTAAAGGCTTTTTAGTATATCAATGTGTAACTTGGGTACACCCACGCTTTATACGGCACTTGGTGATAAGTTACACGTAACTTGTTTGAATTCTTAGCACATATCTGCCAACACGCAGTTTAGATGGAATGTGAGATTTTATCAGATAAAAAACACGTTGTCACTAAGATTTATTTAATGAAGAATTTGATTTTCATAAATTAAAAAAGTGCGCGTTACCTATTCGTACAACTTTTTTTTATTGATAAATTTTTATTCAATAAAACTTAATTATATAGACAAGGAACAGTACTTAAAACTAATTAAAGGTAGAAAACTTGTCCCAAACTTTTTTATTTAATTAAAAATTTAAGTAATAAATCAAATCGTACCTACTATATCAAATATTTAAATTATTTTCGGCCCTAAACCGTTTCAAAAGAGTTACATAATTAAACGTTAAGTAACCTAATTAGCTCACGCACTTACGGACGACCAATTACGGACATTCGTGCTTAAAAACCCAATTAATTCGGTTGTATATGTATTGTACAGCAGTGAAGGCCAAGAAGAAATAATAGTTTTGGTAGGTATATTATCTACCTCTACCAATATACCTATATAGGTAGATATATACCTAGTTCCAGTCCTTCAGTGCTCCGCTATCTTTTTTGGTCCAACTCTGCTCAGGAATATTAAATTAATAGGTAGATTTAACGATGCTTTTAATTTTATAAAATTTGAATCTCGGTAAAGGTTGCAACGATTTTCATGAATTTTAGTATACGGGGGTATAAGTGGAGATAAATTGATCTAGATAAGTTTCATTTTAGAAAACTTTATTAAAAACGGTTATCCAGGTAGGTACTGTAATATAAACCACAAAAGCTTGCGAACTTACAATAAGCTCCGGCACTGGATGTTTCCTCGTACATTCGATTACATTCCGTGTAATAGTTTGGTATCATTCAAGTTATAACACAGAAATAAGTATTGTGACCACAAGTGAACACCGCGTACACTGCACAACACTCACTTGGAGAAATTATTTTTTTTCCGTGAGAAAACGCGGCGGCATTAAACAATGGTACGAGGGACGTAGACCGCTCGGTACGTTTGTGTGGAGACTGGCAGGCAGTGGCCATGCAGCGCAGCCGGCACCGTAGCCGGTGTCCGCACAGCCTTCGCAAGTGGAAAGTTCATCGAACGTATAGGAGAGACATGATAGGAAAAAGTTTTGTCATTTTGGAAATACTGTTTTTAGGAATTTAAATGGACTGCTTATGTATGTTAACTAGGCTTCATTGTATATGAAATTTACTTTATGCAAGTAATTCGTATTTTTATGAATTATATTTGAATCTCTACATAATACACCTGCTACATTGCAAGATGTAGATAATATTATATTGTAATATAAAATTATGGTTGATATAAGGCAGTAATGGTTTTAATGTATAGTAAATTATTTTAAAATCTAAAAATTAATCAGCTGTATTATGACACGTTTTCTTTTAAAAATATTTACTTGCCCAAATTATACAAACATAAAAAATATATATGATGTTTTCTCTATCTATGACTCGAATCAATCTACGTCAATTTGACAGCTGTCAATCTGACAAAAATTAAATATCAAATTTGTTAGAGCTCTTGTCTATTCCAGTCTACTTGCTGTGTCATGTCAAATTTGAAATTGAAAGTTCGGCCCTGATTGACCGAATGCGAATCGTGACTTTCAATTTGTAAGAAAATTAACTAAAATCGCATTGTTCGTAGAATACGAGTTCTTCTTGAAGATCTTTAACAATGCCGAAAGTTTCAGGTATAGTTTATTCAAATTATTAGTAGGATTTTGAGATTTCATTGTGTTTTAGGTTAGGATTATGTCCAAAAGTGTCATCAAAAGAAATATTTACCATATCATTTTATTTTATTTTCGTAGCCAAAATCATTTGTTTACTTACTTGCAGCTTCAATATATTCTTAATTTTCAGCAAATTAAGAGAAAAACTGCACCTAGACAGTACATATGTAATTCTAAAAAAACCGGCATTTTATTAGTTTTCTTACTTCACGAAGTTCTGGAGTGATCGAAGTGTAAATATATTTTACTGTAATCCGCTGTTTGTATATAAATGACTAATCGCAAACAACAAAGTCACAGTAGGTCATTTCATTACCTACCAATACTTTTTTGGAACATGTTTGTGAAATGGTTGGTGTATATTAAACACCTACTTAGTTGTATTGTTTTGATAGATTGCATAGTAGGTGCCTCCCCGCCGACTTAATTTCAATGATACACTTGTTTTAATGGTACTACTATTAAGTGTTTTTGGTTACAAACTGCTATGACATGACAATAAATATATACAATTAGTATTATAATATAGGTATAATTAAGTTTTTATTCAATAAATTCTAACAAAATTTTTATATACAATTTATATTAAAAGCATAGTATGGCATGCTATTTAAGTGCACAAAGTTTTCAGGTTTAATATAATATCTGTTAAACATGATAACACCTTCAATAAGAATACTTATTTACAAATACCATGCAAATAGTTCTAGGAAAAACCTATGGTAGTTTCAGATCCTGTCATGAGAAATAGGGATACTGTTCATGTCTTTATTCGCCTTGTACCATACATATAGATAGAGACAGACTCATAAAATAACATCTGCTCATCCAAAGGTACTCATTCTTAACATATGACAGGACCTGTAGTAGCACCTATCAATTTCTCATTAGCTGAAACCATAGACACCAAAACCATCATCAGTTCTTTTCATCTCACCTATTCACCTAATCTTACGTATGTTCCAAACAGTTAAAGTGAAATGGGGTAAGGAGACATACCCTGGGGTGGAGGTGAACACAGATGACGAGCCTGTAGTGTTCAAGGCACAGATATTTGCCCTCACTGGAGTCCAGCCCGAGAGGCAGAAGGTGGTCTGTAAAGGAGTTACACTGCGGGATGACTCTTGGGCCAACTTTAAACTGTCCACTGTAAGAATTATTGATAACTTATCCTGTTATTATATCCTTCTAACTTCCATCTGTGGCTACACCTGCAATCAACCTAAATAGTATAAATATTATTTAACTTGATTATGTGTCTATTTTACTCAGTGTTTCGGTTAGTTGTTTTTTGAGTTTATTCACTGTAAATTTTTTAAGAAAATTAACAAATTCCTTATTTTAACTTTCATTTTAATGAATAAATTTAAAGTAAACCTAAATTTGTTTGGTAAAAATATGTATGTGAAGTTATAATCCTTGTGTAAAAAGGCATAAAGTCATAAAGCTGTTATTTTCAGAATGCCTTAGTACTAGTGATGGGCAGCAAGGAGGAGGATGTACCAGCCGCTCCGGTGGAACAGACCCGATTTGTGGAAGACATGAATGAGTCGGAGTTGGCTTCTGCTGTGAGTTCATATTACATCTATCTATATCTAAACAGGATGTATCATCTAATCAAACGAAAGTTGAATCATTGAATATGCGAAAAATTCCTAATATGTTTTGTGATCATTCATGATCTTTTAGTATGACTGTATTTTTTCCTGAACATTCTGTATAGAGGTTGTATTGATATTAAATTTGAAAATGTGCTCATATTTCAGTTGGACATGCCAGAGGGATTGATTAACTTGGGCAACACCTGCTACATGAATGCAACAGTTCAATGTCTCAAAACAGTGCCAGAACTGAAGAATGCACTATTTAAGTACGATAAGAGTGAGTACTTATTAAATACGTATTTGAATACCATGTCAATTATTCACGTTCCTTTTTATTTTTAAACACATTCCCCTTATTAAATAACATGGTTTAAACCAACACTAGACCAACTCGGATAACCAAGGATTATCCCAGTTTTTTTTATTTGTTTTTTATATTTATGATTTGTAATAAGGGAGAATGTAGTTGTTATTGATCTACGGGGTATATGTAGGTATGTAATAGTTATAATATATATAGCATAACATGTTGTATGTGTTCAGCGTCAGGCGGCGGCACGTCGGGCGACCTGACGTCGGCGCTCAGCGACACGATGTCGGCGTTGGACGGCGGCGGGGCGGGCGCTTGTGCGGGGGCGGCGGCTCGTCTGCTGCGCGCGCTGCACACCACCGCGCCGCGCTTCGCCGAGCGCGGGGCCGGCGGGGGACTGGCGCAGCAGGACGCCTCCGAGTGCTGGAGCGAGATCGTGCGCGCCCTGCAGCAACGACTGCCCGCCGCGCCCGACGCACCGCCTGACAGGTGACGTCACTGCGTCCTCCATATCACACGTCACTGTCTGTATACATCGTAGTATGTTTGAGTGCTGGAGCGAGATCGTGCGCGCCTTGCAGCAACGAGTGGCCGCCGCGCCTGACAGGTGATCTCACTGCCTCCTCCATATCACATCATTCTGTCTGTATACATCGTAGAATCCTAGTCTGTACCGAGTGTTGGAGCGAAATCGTGCGCGCCTTACAAATGATTACCTGGGTTTTTGTGGTCTATGCATGCCAGTACCGATCTGGGCTAGTTCATAAGGATAGCAATCCATCCGTAATACTATGATAGGCTATTGTAACCGGGCGTGTGTGTCTAGGTCGTCAGTGATCGAGCAGTACTTCGGCGGCACGCTGGACGTGGAGCTGGTGTGCACGGAGGCCGAGGAGCCCCCCTCGCGCACCACCGAGACCTTCCTGCAGCTCTCCTGCTTCATTTCGCAGGATGTCAAGTACCTGCAGTCCGGCCTTAGATCCGTAATATACCCATTGCCTTAAAAAAATTACATTATTGTGATAATATATCTATATCTATATTTAAATAAGTGTCTGTTTGTAATATAATTAATAAATAAATTAACAACTCTTCACCCATGAATGTGAAGTATACACGGTACTGACGTTAAAACACAATCTTTTTAATTTTTACTCTTTAGTCTGTGTGTCTGTTTGTTCCGGCTAATCCGAAACGGCTGGACCGATTTTAAAGGGATTTTCACTGGCACTTTCACAGCTGATGTTTCAAGGAGTAACATAGGCTAATTTTATTTATAAAAAAGTTTTGGGTTCTGCGAAATAAAGCATAAAACTAAATCTACACGGGTGTAACCGCGGGGCACAGCTGCACGCAGATAATAGATTGGGAGCCGTGTTAGTCATGGGGTTTGAGCAGTCGCCTGCTACTAAAGTTCGAATCCCAGCAGGGCCTGTACCAGGGAATTTTTCTATTTCACACCAAGTGCTTTACTGTGAAGGAAAACATCGTGAGGAATCCTGCATATGTCTGGGAAGTAATTTAAAGACGTATGTATAGTGAAGTCACGCCGCTATGTTTGATGAAAGAAAAGATCTTTAGCAAACTTATATATCTGGAAACCAAAGACATAATTTGTATTATTGCATTAATTTAGCGAGTAGTACGTTACGATATCTACGTTTGAAATATGCGAAAAAATTCGTGTAAACTGTTCTAAGTAGAATGAAAAAGTAACTACTAATCACATTATTATGTATTTTCCTTGCAGAAAATGGCAGAACAAATCACAAAAATGTCACAAACATTGGGAAGAGACGCGGTCTATACTAAAACAGTGAGTGTTTTATTACTTAATTGTAAGGTTCCCATCCTGCTTTATCTCAAGCGTTTGCCATAACCTAATGTTATTAAAACCTTTGCAATGGAACCTAGATTTATTCATACTAATATATGGTACCTTGTTGACCGAGCTGTGCTCGGCTCTTTTGCTCATAAAAAACTAAACTTTTTCTCACAAAAGAAAAAAACTTGACGTTTTGTCAAAAAAGCTAGAAAAAAAAAGGAACCAAAAGAAAACAGCGAACCGGTGAACGTCAGTCTCGAACCGGGGTACTCTAGTTTCGTTATCACCTCGTAAGCTGACAGCCTCACCTCTGAGCTATCATAACTTGACAGTTGTCGGCGAAATTTACTGTCGTATTGTATTGATATTTTATGAGTTTTTCAATGCATGAAAACATGTATGTATAACGTCTAATTAGCATGGTATTGTGTAGAGCAAAATCAGTCGGCTGCCCGCATACCTGACGGTGCAGTTCGTGAGGTTCTACTTCAAGGAGAAGGAGTCCATCAACGCCAAGATCCTGAAGGACGTCAAGTTCCCCCTACAACTGGACGTGTACGAGCTCTGCTCTCCCGAACTACAGGAGCGACTCTCGCCCATGAGGACCAAGTTTAAGGTTATATCTACATACATACTTAAATACATAGTACATACATCTATATATCTATACAGATAAATAAAATTGAAGTGTCTGTACAAAATTTCAAAATAACAGCTTTTAACTAAAAGCATATGAAACACCGAAAAACCAAGTTGAAATGTTTTTCTCTGTCTGTTCATCTGTCTGTATGTCTGCTTGTACCGGGTTATCTCTTAAACGGCTGTACCGGTTTTAACGGGACTTTTACTGGTAGCAGGTAACTGATGTTTCAAGGAGTAGCTTAAAATTTTACGGTTCCCCGAATTTAAGGATGAAACTAGATCTACGCGGGTGAAACCGCGAGGCACAGCTAGTAGATAAATAAAATTGAAGTGTCTATTTGTTATTCCAAACAGCTTTCACTAAATGCAAATACGCATATACATACTTTCATAATAATGAAAGTAAGTAAACCCCGGGGCACAGCTAGTTTGTAGTATAAAGAGATAATATTTGTATTTCTGTATTTTAATTTGTGTTATAAAATCGATACCCAAAGTAAAGAGAGAGCAGGTGTCTGGTAATGAATTAAAACAAAATCGATAAGACCGATTAAAAAAATATCTCACTGATAGAATGCTATCACTCAGAAACGGCTATATTATTATTCGAGTTAATTAGAGACCCCTACAAAACTCCAATAATCTTATGTCTATCTATTAAGGTTGATATTTGAATAATTTTTGTAATAGGAATTGGACGACGCCAAGGTAGACTCGTCCTTAAGCACGGGCATCAAGAACCACGGCGACAGCAAAAAAATTATCAAGAAAAAGAAGGCTCTCCCATATTGGTTTGAAAATGGTAAGCTTAATACGTAATCATGTTACACTTTTTTCCAATACATAGGTAATATTCAACTGTTTGGATTCGTTTTATCGAATTCGGGTGCTCAAAGATGCGGGTCGAAGGACCAAGATGAAAAAAACCTATTGTTTCAACACTAAAGCAAATCAGACAGTCCTCTAACTGTAAACGGCTCATTATACTTTCTTATTCTATCATATAGGTATACGATAGAATAAAGAACTTAAACGGGTTACACTAAGTGAGTATGAAAAGACGATTCGAAGGACCATGTCTCTTTGTATAAATATCAGGTAACCCCAAAATTCCCAACAATTAATGAGATTAGAAAATGTCAGGAAGATGATGATGAAGGACCGAGATGAAACGTAATATTTTTCAAAGCGTTGGTTTGATTTAATCTATACAGGTGAATGAAATTGAAATTACATAAAATCCAATTTTCAAGTTTTTTTTCCGTCTTTCTTATATACCCGTGGCATATAACTGATGTTACAAGGAGTAACTTGATCCAGATATTTTAAAAACCAATTAGGGTTCCCCGAAATTAAGCCATTTAGGACAGGTTTATACTGGTGAAACCGCTACGCACAGTTACTATGTTAATGTGTAAAGAAAGAAAGAAAATTTATTCTTCATGCATTAGAAATGCGACGTAGCATTAATTATAATTATATTCTGAGGTACTAAATAGGCGGTTAAGCTTTTTTATGTATAGACTAGCTGTGCCCCGCGGTTTCACCCGCGTAGATTTAGTTTCATCCTTATTGTCGTGGAACCCTAATATTTTTAATAAATAAAAGTAATAGCCTAAGTTACTCCTTGAAATATCAGCTACCTGCCAGTGAAAGTCCCCAATCGGTCCAGCCGTTTCGGAGAATACCCGGAACAAACAGACAGGCAGACAGAGAAAAAATTTAGTGTCAAACAGACACTTCAATTTTATTTATCGGTATAGATGTATAGATGTTGGTGTGCATGTACAGACGTGGGCAGCAACAACAGCGGCTACTACCGGCTGCAGGCAGTGTTGACGCACCGCGGGCGGTCGTCGTCGTCGGGGCACTACGTGGCGTGGGTGGCGCGCGGCGACTCCTGGCTACGCTGCGACGACGACACCGTCACCCCCGTCACCGAGGACGAGGTGCTCAAACTCAGCGGCGGAGGTATATACATGCTACTTTCAATTATAATTGCGACAGTTTGTAAATATATTGTATTTAATGACACATGATGCTGAGTTTCTTGCCGGTTCTTCTCTGAAGGTTAGAACTGGTGGTCGATTATTCGACGTTTATAAGTGCCTTACCAGGACCTAAACTGAATCAATCGTTTTCATTTTAATTTTCATGGATGGTTCACGCAAAGACTACTGAATATATTTTAATGAAACTTTATAAGTCACATCAGAATTACGAATAGGCTATCATTTGTATGAATTGTCCAAAATATAGAGATCAGTCTATTCCAGGGTCTGTAGGTAAAGTAACATTATCCTCACGCTTGGTTTATAGAACAATACAAATATATGGGAAGGACATATGTCACGTGACTGATTTGTGGCATACCTAAACATTTTGTATAGATCGAATCCCAGCTATAACAATAACCATTGAGTTTTTCTACAACATAGTCACTGTCTGTTTGTATGGCGCGACACGAATAAAACCTTTGCAATTACCCCCACTATTTTCGCTGAGCACTCATGACGGCACTTATAAGAATAAATTGTTACTAATGCTGTCAGTGGGGTAAAGGTATATTATGTATTGTTACAGGCGACTGGCACTGCGCATACCTCCTCTTGTACGGGCCCCGTGTGTTGGAAGTGAGTGAGGAAGAGGAGGAAGAGGACGAGCCGATGCCCGCGGAGCCCGCCGCGCCCGGCGACCCTCCCACTGCATGCGCGTAACACTACTCACTAACACATCCCGCTATACTGACCGAATAGAAAAATAACAATATGCGTCGTACCTTTTTAAAGATTTTAAAAAAAAATATTATTCGAAATTTGAAAATATTTTCGCGTAGAATATAATGACAGGCCTAGACAACATTTTCTCGCGCTTGCGCTAATAGAAACGATAACAAATGTATGCAAATGATATTAATCAGTCACGTGACATATGTCATTCCAGTACATTTTGTATCGTTGATACTAGCGAAGAGTGAGGATAATGTTACATCGTCTACAGGACTTTAGAAGAAGAATGATTCTTGAAATTTAAAGTCTAAATGTACCTTTTTTCGGAAAAAAATACCTTTTCAAGCCATCGGAAATACAAATAGAAAATTCTACTCAACTTAAGATCGTGGTAGCCGCTTGCCATCTTACTTACAAATATGACCGCTGATTTAAAATGTTGTATTGACTGGAAAGAACCAGAGACCAAGTTCGCTTTTCAATGAAGTACTTTCAATTTTGATTGTAACAATAATTAAGTACATTATAAAGCCTTCATGCGCTTTAGTAGTCAACCTGAAACCCGTTATAATATAATACATATAATAATATACAGTATATTATGTATCTAATTGTTTTGCAGTTAGAATGGTGTGTTATGTATTTTATTTAGCCTCCATTTTGAGGTAGATAGTAGATAGGTTATCAAAAAATATTAGGTATCTCCAAATTTTAAAGAACTCTTCACCACCTTAGATCAGACCTGACAGAGAGTACCTCTTTTAATGTAAAAATATCGGATCCTGAGATACGAACCCTTTTTGTTATATCTTAATATTTATCTATATTAAGTAATTGGCATGTACAAGTTAGATTTAAATATTTGTGTAATTGTCAGTCTGTATGTCCTGATTCCGGCCTAATTGTGCACAAAATATATGTTACTATTACTTTGTATTGTCATCTGTTTTTAAACATAAATTTCATATAGTATTTGCATTTCATTATAGAATGGTTACTAAATCAGGAGACTGCAAAAATATCGGCTCGAAGGACCATGTTGAAATACGTATTTTATTATTTGGCTTTTAGGAATAATTAAAGACTGTGTACTTATAAGTTAAATGTAATAAATTTGATAACATTTGGTTCAAACATTGCTACAACATTTTATTGAAGGTTATTCGAAAGTATCATAATTTTTCGCCTTCATTCGTTAATTTTACTTTTAGAGTCTTCGTGCAGTTTAAAATATAAAAATATTATAAGACGCATAGATAAAAAACGCTTCGGCGCCGCGTATTTGCAATCTATGGTAGGAAGCAGTGTTTTTTTTATAATATAAAGGTGTCGCCAATAAGCCAATCGCCGAGTTTAGCGAGATAAACAAATTGTTAATTTATTCATGAGAATTGGCATTTAAAATGCTGCTGTTTATTTTGTGTAACATTCTCGCAGTAAATTTGTTCTATGTTCTCTATACAAGATGTATTGAAGTTTATAAGACTAATAATTATACTTAAACAGTGATCGAAATAAAATTGGAATACGAATATAAATAATTGTATTATTTAACTAAACACAAACATAATATATATGTAAGTAGTTCAATTCTAAAACTTAACAATTATTCAAAAGTCTCTCAAATCTTATTTGCAACCTACCAATGAGCGCTCTAAGTATAACAGCTTCCAATCTAAAAAAGACTTTAGTAACCTCTTGCGATTCTCCTTTGATATATTTGTCTATAGTTCCTTTTGTATCTGTGGCAATCGTATCTGACATCTATCAAAATCTTAACTTATTAATTGAAGCAATGGGTATTTGTGAATGTTTAGTAAAGTTTTTGTGCAAATGTGTCGGTAGGATATTCTCGTTTATGAACGTATTTGAGAAATGCAGTCAGAGGCCGAAACTGAAGAAGTTATTGTATTTCGCCGGGGGCTTTCTATTAGGACAACTGTATTACTGCTATACATTGAAAAAGATACCCTTTCAACACTGCATAGGGACTAGTTTAGCTTTGTTCATAAGTGTTATATTAGGCAAGTGCTTAACTCATGCGCTTGATTCCGATGTTTGTCCATATTCAATCAATTTCGTAATTGTTCTATGTTTTAGGTGTAGGCAATGTACTATGTAGTCAAATGCGGTGTATATCCCTGTTATTATTCCCTATGTACTGTGGCAAGGCTGGTCGTGGTGTGCTGAAGGCATTCGCTTTGACTTTTGTCGTCGCTGGTGAGTTGCACACACATTTACACTCGGCAGAGATTTGATAGGTACAATATTTGTATGAACGTTACTGTTAGGAGGTGATGTACAATAACTCATCTCATCTGTACCCCAAGAATAGGCTTTGACGTTGACTATATCGATTGAGTATTTTCCGAATTTTATATGGGAACGTAAAAGCGCTCCTAGCGAATTGTAGGAAATTTTTCTATCCCATACTAAATGAATTAGATATGCAATCGATATAGTTGCCTTAAAACATTTACATGGGGTACTGAAGTGTATAATGCTTAAGATATTAATTATCCTTTCTCCAAGGCCCCATAACCAATATGGGTTTGAATGCAAAGGAAGTGGTGAGGGTATTCGCGTGCACCACCCAGCTCTCTTACAACCTATCCCGGGAGAGACACGAGCTGGTCGCAGCACCATTGCGGGCGGCGGCGCTTGGGCTGCGGACTGACTTGCAACTAGTCAAGGATACCTTCAGGTCGATGAAGTATTGAAGTACTATATGCATTTTACAAATACAGCTGGATTGAGATGTGACATATTTTCACCGTAAAAAAAGTTTTACGTTTAAACCAGTCGATCAGAAATACGACACCGTGGTCACAGCGGGCTAATACACATATACAGTATACATATAGTATGGACGTTTCCCAAACGTTCCACGTATAAGTTCCATTATTCATGTATATATTAAAACAGCACCTTTAGAACAAATCAAAAACAGCATAAAGCTGCCCATCCAATGCCCAGGCTATTGGTGACTCACGTCGCTCACGGCTTCGCCACCTTGCTTCAGTGGACTGGCAGCTTTAAGATAATTCCTTATGTGCGAGGAAACCGCGATATTGGCGTTCTATGCTAGAAGTATTTTCAGGATCAACAGTATGACCTGAGAATGCTCAGCAGATCGTTCCGGGAAGTAATAACACCCATAGAGCACGAAGTGGAGGACACAGGCGAGTTGCAGTGGGACCGGATGGATATTGATCGAATCGATGACTCATTCGGTCTGCCACGCCGGTCAGAAGCTATCGATTATAAGTACCGGTGAGGCATGGGTTATTTTGAATCTTGCGAATACAAATCTTGAAAAATAGGCTTCATATAAATATGTATTTACCTACATGATGGGAATAAGTACTTATCTACAATTAGATGATATTTACAATATTTTTAAATAAATATATTCGCTGCTTATCCCGAATTCGCCCGCTTATCTGCTTATCGCTGTGTGAGTAGAAAACAGTTAAGAGATCTGATTTTCATCTCTACTGTCATTTTCCAAAGAAGATTAGCAGAAACAACATAAACACACTCTATAATTCCCAATCCAGAGTGCAAAACCAGGACTCCGTCAAGCAAGTGTACAACAAGACGTACCTCCGCAAGCTGGAATTTAGATGTGAGCGTCAGATATCACGCGCGGTGGACGTGTGTGTGCGTGCGTTCGGTCCCTCCTACATGCGGTGCAACGAGGTCGTGGTGAACCCAGCCTCTATGTACATCTGCTGGCCGCTCAAGATACCTCATGTCTGCAGCATCATGCCACTCATTAGACGGAATAATACCTGCGATAGTACTGCTCTGGTACGTTCATTTGGTTGCTTTAAGGGTGGCTGTACTTTTGAGATACCGCGAGAATGACATTTACATTTTTGGTATAAAAATGGGCTCGTACTGTGTAGTTCCAAATAGGTTCCTTCCCGACCTGGGTTTCTCATTTGAGTTACGAGAAATTGGTTATTTTATAGACGCCTATAAATTTCTGAGGCATGGATAAACCTCGATCTGTCTGTGCCAATGAGATTCGGTATTAAAGCCAGTGATACCTACGTCACGAAAAGACATCGCAAAGAAATCTGCATACGTTATTGGATTTATCGAGGGCTGCCTTGCTATTTGTCACGATGCAACAAAATTTGTCTTCCTATACTTTGACCTAACACAGCAGGATTCCATCAAATTTCGGCGTAAGTTTACTAACGTTTATTGTTCAGTACGATCCAGGTTCCTTAGAAGGATATATTCATCTAAAGCGACTGAAGGCAGAACTCACAAACAACTTGAAAGACATCAGACTTCAGTATAAAGTGATCACGGAACAGGAACTGTATGATATTCAGGTCAGTCAGAATTTTGTAAAAAAATTTAGTCGCAGTGTGCCTGAGTAACGGCAACAAACTCACCATCTGTTATGTTAGTGACTAAAAAGTTCCCATCGAATTGTGGGAAGACCTTATTTCGTTAATAATAGATATTTCTATAAAACCAAATAAAAACTTAGTCGCGAGCAGTATTTCTTATCCCCGAGTTCAAGAGCCTAAACCAACCGCCGTGACTGTTACGCTATTTGATCTAACTCTTTATATAAATAAATTTTATTTAATTTCTGTGCTTGTCTACCTTGACTGTAATTTCAGGAGTCTGTCTCTGCCTGTCTGTATGATAGGAAGTAAATAAAATACATGCCCAGTTAGCACCTGTTCGGCATATGAGTGTTAGATACCTTCTGTCACGTTGATACTTAATCATCTTCGGTGGAAAGTGGATGTTACAACCCTTCTGGGAAAGCTCACGTCTTACAAATCCTTCCTCGACTTGCGCCCCACGGCGTAAAGAGACTCGGCGGGCAGGGAATCATGGACACGGGAATGATCAAGTACCTGGCTTTTTTAATTGTCCAGGACCCAAAAGATACAGGCGAGAGAGTAATACACGCGTTTGAGGAGAAGATGATTGTAATGCACATGTGTATAACAGTGCTCAACATAGGCATGGCTCTGCTGTCCCTGCGCATCCTGTCTGCAGCCATCACCTACCACGACTCTTACCTGACAAGCATCGACTACGACAACGTGTACATTACTGATTACTTCAAGAGGCTGGATAAGCGAAGAGAGAAAAGGAATCAATGTACATTGCTGCCTCTGAAAAAAGTTTGTTCATTGAACGCCTTACTGCGCTAGCATATAGTAGCAATAATTTATTTGTATCCGCGAATTTGTTCTAATTTAGTAAAAAAAAAATATCCTCTCGTTTTCCAAGTATTAAACTTTCACACCACGAAACCCTTTTAGCTCTAAAAGTGCTGATAGTGATTTCTCGTATTTTTTTTACATATAAGTACATATTGTAGTTGGGTATAATTTTGCACTACCTGTTTGTTACTAGTGGTTTGTATTCCTTACTTAAGCCACAATTTTAAAATTAAAACAAATCGTTCTTCAAAACAGATGGAGCGCAGTAGATACGTAGACGTATATTCAGTGGCATACATGACGTGCCAACGTAACAAGCTGGTCACCCAGATACTGAAGGTTATGCTGGAGATGGTGACGGCGACCACCTTCGTGATGCTCGACCGCTTGTTCTACGAAGCACTGGACGTAGTGCGACAGCACGCCTTGTCCGAAACTATGCAACAGAGTACGCGTGATTTGGAAATTGAGGTTAGGTCAAGGATAGAATGCATCTTAGAAAGTTTGGCGCCCAACGTGTGACTATTCATTTTGTGCCTATAGTGTATATTTCCACCCGTACATGTGATAAGCATAGCAAAACAGCCCCACAGCGCTCCAATGTGTGCACAATGTTTTCGCACAGGTTTCAAAATATTTTCTCGTTGACGAAATCGATTGAGTGTTTTCCTCATTTTGTATGGGAACGTAAAACTTCATACACTCGCCGCTAGAGGCGCATTTATGTTATACCTCGGGTAGTACTGTATCTCTCTCCCGTAGCGGTCTTCTTAGGCATTGGTGAAAGTGCCGTCAGAATTTCTCATCCCAACGACGCTACTCAAATCGTCATATGCGTACGAGGCTAACTAGTATATTTTTAACTATAAACAGGTGGAAGGCACCGGTTTGGTATCGATTCTCCTACGCAAAGTGATAGAGGGCTTCAATTCCCGTCCGCCAGTACAGCACCACGTGACCAAAGAGGAGTGCGTGCCGCGCCCCAACCTCATGTCTCCCTTATTCTTCGTCAAAATATATGGAGGGTACTTCTGGATCATAGTCCTACTCTGTGTCAATCCTTACACGCTTCGACTCAGAAGGTTGGTTGGAATACTGCTCCCTTTTTTGCTTGCTAAAAATAACTGGGGACCTACCATCATCAGTTTAAGCTGAGCGTATTAAGAATTTCTGAGCTTTGACGTTTCATTTTTATCCCATAAAATTAAACGCCAAAGCTAAGAAGTTAGTAAGACGTCACTGCTATAACGATGATAGTAGGCCCCCTGTTCCATTGTTATAGTCTAAAAATGTTCTCTGCTGCCTCCAACTTTAAAAACATGTTCTCACAAAGGAGAAAGATATGTAGGTACTGAGCTGATTATTACCTACCTAACATTTTACTGACGAAATTTGTGTCGTTGATCATCGTCTTAGACTAATCTGCAGCAACTTCTACCCGCGACGAGAGAAGCAAAGAATTCTACGTCTCTATAATGACATTTTGAAGAAAAGGTTAAGATTGCAGAAAACTTTACGCAGGTATCATTAACCAGTTGTAGTAAGTCGAATAAACATCGCACTAACAGTTTGATAGGTACCTCCGTGGTTGTTCGCCGTCTTATTAGGTACTAACTGTCGCGTTATTCACTAAGGTTTCTCAGCGTCCAGCTCGACGAAGAGCGTTGGTTTCAATCATAGGAAATTGATACATAAAAGATATGGTTCATTTTCGTATCTTTAAAACCAACTCTCGACGACGAGTGTGACGCTGAGGCACCTTAGAGAATAACGCGGCAGGTGTCTGCGACTCCGTCTTTCACAAACTCCTAGTATTATAAATGCGATAGTTTGTTTGCGTGGACGTATGTTTGTTACTTTTTCACGCAAAAACTCCTGAATGGATTTTAATATAACTTTACAATAGTAGGTATTCAGTAATATTATTAGTATTATAGTTATAGATGTATTTATGGGAAATGTCTTTCATATTTATAGCTAGTAGGTAGTCTATCGGGTTTGTTCAGGAAAGCGGTGCAAGCTGTGCGCGCTCACTACCTCTCTGGCGAGAACCTGCTCAGCATGAGGATCAAGTTCCCGCGGCTGCTCGGCTGGCTCACCGTGTTCCCTGCAGCCAGGATGGCCTGCCTCATCTGTGGCGAGACCGAACCTAGGACTGACCAATGTATGACAGCTTTACTAACAACTCTACATAAAGTTTCCTCATTTACTTACTTAGCCTTGGTACCTAAATGAAGAAAATGTGTGTGAAACTGTAGTAACCGGCCAAGTTCAAATTTTACCCGAGATAAAATATTTTTTATAGCGATGTAGGTACATTCATGGAGTGCTTAGTTTGGAACTGCGCAGTACAATTTTACTAAAAATAAGCTAAGATATCAGTATTCCTCATCAATCCATATTAATATTATAAGTGGGAAAGTGTCTCTATCCATCCGTCTGTCTGTGCTAGATACCTACCTTTTCACGGCTGAACCGCTAAACCGATTTTTGCTGCATTTTAGTAAGTATAAGGATAGCTTTAACCCAATGGACAGACATAATAGTTAGAGTTCCTACCTACTAACTTTAAAATGCAGAATATAGTCGCCGGAAAAGTTTAATAAGATTCGACGCTGAGTACTTGAAGGTATTATTATCGCCTGTCCCCAGATATGAGTCTGTCAGAGTCGTGGCACTCGTGCTCGATGCCCAAGTGTCCGTTCGTCTACTGCGCCGAGTGCTGGCAGGACGTCGGCGAGCGGTGCCTCGCCTGCGACCCTAGCCTCGCCGACCTCAGCGATATAGACTCTCTCAGCGATGATGACATGCCGCCCATATGATATTTGTATACAACACTTGAATATAACTGTTTGTGGTTTAGAATACGTAAAAATCAATCCGCACCAGCTTGAAAAAATATTCTGCTTAGAAGTCTTCTCTTAAGGACCAAATAAACGGAATGCTCAAAGCAATAAAGATAAGACTACCTATACTTCGAATGCATAACAAACAACAATATAAGTACCTAAGTCTTATGCGACCGTTTCGTCACGAGTTTTGATCGCTGCCCCTGAATGCGCAGCTATTTGTAATTTTTTCGATATTTGGCGCAAGCGCAAATTAAAAATAGGCGCAATCCTTCCCGCAATTTATTAGCAAAGCTATGCGCTCAAAACTCATGAAGGAACATCATATAGATACCCAAATACAATGCCCGCAGGAATCGGCCATTTTATGAGAGCCCTAAGTATTGTACAAACTCTTTAGGAACGTCGAGATAATACTGCAAGGAATAAATTATTCCTTTGTATTTACGTAGGTCCATATAAGAAAACATTAATAATTGGTAATTATTATTTATTTCTTTTTTTTATGGAACACCCGTAAAACAACTTTATATACCATAGTACGTCACGCATTCTGTCTGCTACGTTGACGTTAACTTTGCCGAGTTGATAGAAGGTGAGGGTCACTTAATTACGTAAATAACGTTTGGTATTATTATTGGTACCTAACCGTCGACATAAAATATTCGGTTCCTTAGAATAGTCCGTACTCTAGCTGCTCGCCGACTGTGAGGTTGCTTACGAACTGTATGTTCTCCGCCACCTCGTTGCATAACATCGCCAGTCCGCTTAGCTCCCCCTCTTGAGGGTCGAAATTGTAAATCAACTGGAATGTTACATAAAGAAACTGTTATATTAGGTACCTACCAAACTATGCATGCTCTTGTGACATACATAGTTATAGGCATATAGGCAAGTAACTATTCAGGGAGTAAGGTCACCTAGTAGGTAGGTAAGTATCGGTCTTCGTTCCACTGGGTTACGGGGGATAAGGACTAGAGAGGGCATCTGCGGCTGCGCAATCGCTGATGCACTTAAAAATATTCCTGCGCAGATGACTGCTTCCGAATATTGGACTCGGACATCATCATCATCAGGTAAGTGCTGCATGGGAAAGGGGCGGAGGGGGAAGAGTATAGGACCCTTTCGTCTCTTACCATGTTGGCACATATTTTATAAGGTAGGCAATGCGCGACACTGGTGTTGGTCACGTTCATTGGCTGCAGTAGCCGCCTATGGAGACAGACTGGACGCTTTATTCCCACATCTTTAGTGTAAAAATAAAATATCAGTCCCCGAAGGAGTTCAAACCCACATACCGACAAGAACTCATCGTATGTGATCCAGCCGTCCTTGTCGCTGTCCGCCTCATTGAACTTCGTCTTGCGTACCTCCATGCTGTTCTCGTCTCCCAAGCTCTCCAGGACTGCGGCGCTGTGGGAGTCGCGGGAGGAGTTTTCACCCACTACAATTAAGTGGCGAAGTGACAGAGGGTGAGTCCATCGCCGTCACGGGCATACTATATTGTCTTTTATTACTTCCGAGACAGGCAGGTTTCCTCACGATGTTGCCTTCACCGTAAATATCGGGGTGTGAAATCGATGCACATAAGTTTTTTTTAACACTCCACGGTCACCACGGCTCTTCCATGATCCTACTAGAAGTTGTAAGACCGAACTAACAAATCATCCATTCCGAGCATCCCGTTGGACTGGTTGTCGAAGAGCAGGAACAGGCTGTGCAGGTTAGCGATGGTGATCTCGTTCCACCCTGGGAAGCTGCGGACCACCTTCTGCTGGCTCCAGCGGCGGTCCTTCTCTTTCATCTCCTAAGTTTTTAAACTCGTCAATGTTTTATTTAGTTACCAAGTGACACAAACTTACTACATAGCAAGCCCACCTATTTATGGGAGGTCGATGTGCATTATATATCGCTGGGGTACATGCACCGTCACAACTTATGAGCGCTGACCTTGAATGGGCAGTAGTCATTTTATGAGTAGGTAGGTGTATGCTGTATGGTGCGACGCGAATAAAATACATGCGCAGTGTAGCCCCCCTTTGGATTAGCGCTCATAGCTCGTGACGGCAACTGTAATTGATGATATCTGTAGGTATATTGTAATAAAGGTACTTGGTTATACTGCCGCTGCTCCGCCAGCCTCTTGTAGAACAAGTCGACCAGCTTGTCGTAATCAGTCATAGCAACCTTCTGTGCATTGAACGCTGTCTTGTTGAGTTCCCCTGGGTTTTATCAACCAATGAGTTTTTCCGCGAAGAAAAATGGGTGTGTATTGCTTACAAATAAGTAGTGTAACTTGAGAGAAAAAGATTTTGATAATTATGTTTTTCATATTATAAGTACATTTATGTCTACAAAACTAGAGGTCGCGAGTTTGAAAATGTATTTACTTCAGGCCAAGGCACTTAAGAACGTCAATTTAAATTACCCCCAGAGTCGAAAACTAGCTTTCTCCCACTGAAGCTTAAAATCTGAAGAGGACAAATATTTGTCTCAGATATATCGGCGTCTTTTGTCCATAATATAAGGCCTAGGGACTAAGTTCATTTCTGTGGAACTGTCAAAATATTTAAATTCTTAGTGCTATGTGCAACTACCTACCCACCGGTAGCTGTGAAATCTTCCTGTCTGTAAAAACAGATAGGTTTCCTCTTTACGGGGTATTCGAAGAATCTGCCTAAGCCAGACAGCAGATTGCTAATTTGATGACCCATAGCGGTGGTCCAACTTGGCTGAAGATTCACTTATTATTTATGGCTTCTGCGGGGATGCCACAACTTGAGTCATCAGCAAGTGTATCAATTAGCTTGACGGATGTCACAAGTAGCACATAGATTTTTGGCACCAAAACATTATGGCCATGAATACGTTAATAATAAAGGATTTAGTGTAATAGGTTTGGAAAACGATGCAAAATAAAAGACCATTTATATCAATCACTTGATTAATTTTCATACAAAATTCCATTAAAAATTTCAAAAATTTGACATTATATAGCGTCATACACAAATTGATAAGTTTATAAGAATCAAAGTAAGTAATGATTTACCGAAAGAGTAAAATAATGTAAATGAAAATATGGTAGGCAGTAAATTATTCTAAATTAAAATATAGGAACATTTTATAAAAAATTTCAGTCTTCATTAAACATTTTATTACAGAAGAGTAACGTAAGATATAATAAAATATAAAAGAAAAACACTGTTGTCCACCGATTGATACCTTGTCAGAGCTGTGCACTACGATATATGGGATTAGATACATTGAATTTAGAACAATTCGCGGTACGTTTGGACGCTTACTTACTGTACATTAATACTAGATACGTGGAAATTTAATTTACTAGTAGACAACAGGCTTCTAGAGCGGTGATCTTACCACCATTACATTATTATATCAGTCTTACTATTAGTGTTTATTACATAATGAGGTAGTTGCGGTTAAACTAACTTTGAACACAGCCGGAGCGCGGGCGCCGCGCCGCCAGCTCGACCCGCGCTGCACCGCGCCGGCGCGTGTACAAAAATACTACTTATCTCAGCTACACATGATATTGACGATCCGCATTCGACTTCTCCTTGCGTTTAAGGTGTTACGGCCACCACACGCCCTACTCATAAATATTACACGCAAAGAAGAGACGAACCAATATAAATTACACTAACACTAACACAACACAAGCGTCTAATTTAATGTTACAAAAATAGCACGAAAATGGCTCAATACAATAGCAATCTCTTTGTATTATTATGCAGTTTCGTGTCCCATGTGACATGCGCTTGCGTTCGATCCAGCACGCTGTGCACTGCGGGTACTCAGCATTACATCGGTGTCGGTCGTCGAGTGTTCGTTCTATTGCATGAAGGTACAAGTACAAAGTATCTGAATCTAATTTATAATCGACGTGTTCACTGAATATTTTCAAACATTAAATACTTGTACAAAAATTGTCATCACGCTTCGAATATAATTTAGTTGTCAATTTTATTGCTTCTATCACAAAACTACATTTATACTGCTAGCACCTAGCAGCTGTCTCACAATGTACACATGTTTTTTTCACAATCAAACTCTTTGACGTTGTGATTATTCGGGAGTGGGACTCTTCGCTCCCAGCCCACCTTCATAAAGTGGTCGCAACTACATGAAGTCGGCAAGCGATTTAAATCAAGTCTTGGCGTACGCAGACAAACTTGATAATACAATAATCACAGAATATAACAAACATAAATCCAAATAAAACATAAACAAATTACACGCAGATAAAATGCTGTTCTATTAAGTAATGCAGCTTTCAGCTCGCTGTACAAAGTGGCGGCTCTTTGTCTCTATTCCTATACTTACACTATATCTTATTTGAAGGACTACAAATGTAGACGAGATACCATTACATAGACTCACAGTCTGCCTCAGAAGCTTAACAAAACGACTTATAAAAGTATCATAATTAATGCTGATTCTAAATGACATTAAAATTGCAAATTAAAAGACAATTAGGGGATGTACCGCTCTTATTGTCATGACAGTTGGCTGTGCGACAGTGACAACCTTATACATGTCATATACATCCGTCATAATCATTGTCAATGTATCATGGCAATAAGAGGTCATGGTAGGTCCCCAGAGGGTGAATGAAAGTGAAAACCCAAAGTTTTGGGGTAAAATGATCTATGACGCTCATAATTACCCCTAATAGCTGTGCTTTTGTGACATTTTATGAAATTTAACCTACAAAAAATTTGTTTGAATCGAGAATAGACCACAAAGATTCCAGCATTATCATACAAGATACTTTCAAAGTCGTTACCAGTTTTGGGGCTTAGTGTATACGTATTTAAATATTAACACAGAAGACATAATAGTATTACTCACAAAGTTGTTATTGTAAAGGGAAATGAGACAATACAAGTAACTTTTGGGCCGTGTATAAACATTAGCTCATTATGGCCGAATGGTAACATTCTTAGAATGCAACAATCTGAACACAATGGTGTTATGGTGATGTAAGGACTTCGCTATGCAAATCCGCTGCAAGTTATACAGGAGTCAAATCAAATCACAGAGGAAACAGAACTCATTCACAATACGAGATTCGTTGTCGACAATGGACATTACAAAGTGTAGGGTATTACGAAATAAATTTAGAAAATGAATTAACGTTTAAATGCATTTCATGCAACACATTATTTTTAAAATAACGTAATACTTAATAATGGCACTGAACAAAAAGTAAACATTACATTTTCTTTATCCTACATGTATTATGGAAAATAATATAAGATATTTCTCAAATGAATTGCTCGCTACACCGTCAAGACGCAAAACACTACACATGCACACATCATTCGTTTTTATATCGCAACTATTAAACATTTCTTAATATCTCGCACACGAAACACAAACCAATACGCAGCTTTTTCACCGCTCAAAATTAATTCAATAAACCAAACGCTTCAAGACATGGACACAGAACGTTACGATACAATGCGCATGAGTCTTCATTGCCCCAGGTAAAGGTTTTAACATGTTTTTACGTAGACGATATCGCCTGCGTATTCTCCTCATGTTTTATGGGAACGTTAAAAAGCGCCCCAAGCGGCGAGTGTAGGATGTTTTACGTCTACATAAAATAGCGCAAAACGCAGGGTCAAGCGACGACGTTCGAACGTGTAACCTATACTTGAGGTACCGCTTTGACAGTACCAATGGCGAAAATTAATTCTAAATTTCAAACTAATTTAAAATATTTCGATACTCAAGTTACTGATTAAGATCTAGAGATGGATACTCGATTTAAAGCGAGCTTATCTCATAATTAACATAAGAAGAAAATCGAAAGTTGCGTACTATCATTATCCGACTACACGCCTGAAATGTTACTATGAAATAACAAAGCTTCGGTTGACAGATTGCACGACGACCTACCGCAAAATTTCAATTGAACTTTTATACTTTCAATGGAACGCTTGTGAACGCTTCACGCTGGGCTCTTCAGGTGATTTTATTCTATTGTTTTTCAATTTCATATTTCACGTATCAAGCTTGTTAATGCTTGTATTGAAAAATAATGATTGTTTGTCATCGTCAACGGAAGCTTCGCCGTTCGATGATGTGCGTCCTATGTCCAGTCCATCTAACATTCCGCAGTCATCCGCTGCTTGTAGCTTCACCAAACAATAATTTTAAATTCTTAAGTAATTAATTTCAGACTCAAATTCCAGTCGATATTCTATAATAATCAGTACCTTAACTACGTCTACGGGTTTGTTTCACACAATCACTAGAACATTTTTGTTTGAAGTGGTAAGTGTTTACACTAGGATACCATGAACAATTTTACATTAAACATACTTACGCTATTATTATCCTAAGTACAAAGGTGAAAAAAATTATTCTAGCCGTACGTTAACTTACATATTTAATATTATGCATTAATTTAATGAAGATATCTACTAAGTATTGCTTTCACGCATATACACGGCTAGCAGTGATCTATGGTTATTCTTAACTTGCAAACTTTAAATCATTCTGACATGCGTATTCCTTTTCATACATCATACACGCGAAAAGGATAGTACAGTTATGTCAAAGAGTAATTAAAGTTTATGGGAATAACGTCCGTTATAATTGAATATTTGATAAAAGCGTTTGATTATATGTAGAAGTATATTGTAGTCAAGCTGTAACAATATGCAGTATCGATATGATTAACGAGAACTATTTTCTGGTACAATGGTATGGTGCAATACCCCACAACCATTTTTTTTCAAATGGGGCAAAGCTATCATTATGAGAGTAAATAGTAAACTACCTGTGCAAATTCAGACATGTTATGTACTCGTCTCAACCAATAGTAGCTTTAATGGAAAATTTAAGACCTTAATGATAGAAAAATAAGATCGTCAGCAAAATAGTTCCCACTGATCACCTCTCCGGTTACGTTTAATTAAATGCTTATTTCATTTTCAGTATATTTTATCTACGTCAGCGCTACTTATTATATAGAAAATTGCGAAAGCCTTATACTTTACTTTACTCCACGGACGCTGTAAAACAAATGTACTGGGGAGTGCAATATATCAATAGATTACCTCAACGCATCGGTGAAGTCTGGGTGCTAGTACACCAATGTGGTCGCGAACCTGATGTTTGAAAGTGCAAAGTGCAATTTTGATTATAATGAATTGGATATAAATTGTAAGTAAAACTATTAAGTTCCGATAATCCTGAATTGGTTAATGAAACCTCAAGTGAATATTGAAGGCATCTCGCGAGATGAGATTTATTGCATGTATCAAGTAAGTTCTAAAATTATTGATATTGTCGTACATTCCGTGAATAGAAATGGTAAAATTTATTTCAAGCTCTTGAACATTTTTACAACGTATTTATTGTGGATTCTTTTTAAAACTGA
This sequence comes from Watsonalla cultraria, assembly GCA_964035505.1. Classification (NCBI taxonomy): domain Eukaryota; kingdom Metazoa; phylum Arthropoda; class Insecta; order Lepidoptera; family Drepanidae; genus Watsonalla; species Watsonalla cultraria. Next base: position 7,919,117 of record OZ037728.1, read on the forward strand.
TTTAGCCTCGTTTATCTTTGACTTCTCTTGTTCATCGCATGTCTTTTGAATTATTTTGTTTATATCTCGTCATTTGTGACAAAGCTAAAATGGGGACTGTAATATAGACGGTTTTGTGATCAATTGTATACGAGTATTTACTTTTTTGCATGGATATATCCATGCTAGTTGTGAGTGACGTAGATTGCTACTGATCCTTACCACACTTATTCATGCTATTGTAAAACAGCGTCCGAAAGAGATGAAAACCATGAGAGAAAGTAGCCAGCGAGCCAGAAATCTACAGTCACATGCCTTCACATGCATTCATACAACACTGCACGCCTTAACCAACCATGCAACTAAACTTATCACTTACATATTTATTATATTAACTGAACACATACTGATTGAACACATAGTAGTATCGCACATAGATGCTATCTAACTATACATTTGAAAATAGACTCAATTTTATAGATATATCAAAAAAGAATTTTCTAATAATATTTTAACTAATCAAAAATTGTTGACATTACACGAACACGCGGTAATTAGGGCTAATAAACATAATGTTCGATATTGTTATTATTATATAGGTAGAAGAATATCTATAAATTAGCTACATTAAAAGATAATTCCGCATAGCATAGATACTGCTCGGCTAATATTTAACTATTTATTATATGATCCTACCTAAGCGTTATAGGTATGTCAATGTACTAATTCGCATACAACAGTCAAATAAAAATAAACTCCCAACATTTGGGAGAACTCGATTAAAGCGCAATAATTCCAATCAGCTTGGCAGTAAAATGACATCATTGGTAATCCTATAGGAAGTTATGTTTTCCTTCCTCACGAAATTAAAATATCACGCCTCTCCATAACAAATACGAAAAAAAATGTCGGCATCAATTAATTTTGACGTCAGCCGAATATAATTATAATACCTAAATTTTGGTAATAAAGTACGCACACAATGAACGCGTCAGTTCACCCGCGGCGTCCCGGCCGCTGCGTCCGCGCCGCGCGCCTTCGCCCTCCACAGCTTTAAGACAGTCTTCTAAAGTCAGTCTTAAAGATATATTGCATTGATTGATTGCTCATTTACTCGTCACTCACATCCCTCGAACTATACCGCGAACTAAGGACATAAACGTAGAAGCAGAACGAGCGAAAATAAGTCAACTATTTTTAGCCAATAAACAGCTTTCACTGAGTTCATAACTATACATATAATAAAAATATATTATGCACCTAAATCATTCAATACGCGAAATAACTTATCATAAAAAATACATATCAACGCCTGAACTAATCATAACCAACTTAAAGAAACGCATAAAATGTAACATTTTGGAAAAATACTTTTAAAGTTATTATTTTATCTCACATAAAAACATCTTTTACATCACATGGTGATATTTATAATATTATAATGTTTACGGATTTATGTCTATATAGGACCGGAAAGACTATATAAGGTTATATGTGCACTGACTATGAAGGTGAATATGCTATGTAATAATATGTTTAACCTATCACTGTATCCTCTATTTATAAAGGCGGTTACTAGTATGCTGTAACTGTTCTACGCTGCTCACAATGTTTGGTCCTTAAGACTAGTCAATACGGAAACGCAAATCGAATTACTTTTGGTAACGAAAAATTCATTAGACTTTAAGGAGAATCAGTGCACCAGACTCGGTCGGTCGGTGAGTACCAATTCTCCGCGCAAGCTATGCTCGATTGAACTTTTCCAAACGTTCATAATAAAATTGGCACATTGTCAAAAAAATCACAACTTAATACAAAATAAAATAAAATAGTATGGGCCTTAGGTCCAGGAGGCAGTAACCTTATAGTAAGCAGTAAGCTAATATACCTTGATGTATTGCTTGCCGTGGGAGGAGATATCGCGCGCGGTGTCGGGCAGCGTCTCGAACAGCACCACGAGGTAGCCCTCGGGCGTGAGCGCCACGTCGCTGGGCCGGTCCTTGTCGTCCAGCCCCGGACTCTTCAGATCCGACGCCCACAGGATGCGCAGCTCTGACGTGAACACCAGCACGCGGTGGTTCTTTGAGTCCGCCACTATGATCCGTCCGTCATCGTCCGTCACGATCCCTGAGGGACGATTCAATTCACCTATCCCAGAGCCCTCGCGTCCCACGCAATGTAACACCTTAGTAAATGTTGGGTCCACCATTAACAACCGATGATTTTCAAAGTCCGACACTATGATGTTACCCGAGGTGGTGAAACATACGCCGCGAGGTGTAGTCGGTCCTTTTAACATTTTGGCTGGATTGGCGCCCTCGAACACAAACCTTGTGATGTAAGTACCATCGCTTGTGAACAGCTGGATGCGATGGTTGCGTGTGTCGGTAACTACAATGTTGCCTAGCGTGTTCACAGCCACATCCCATGGATACTGAAATTGTCCACATTCCTTGCCAAATGATCCGAATTTAAGGATGAAATTTCCGGATGATGTGAATATTTGAACTCTATGATTGTCCTTATCGATGACTATGATTCGACCGTATGTATCTGTGGTGATTCCTGCGGGAAGATCGAATTCCCCGGGTCCGGTTCCTTTCGAGCCGAACATAGTTTTGAACTCCCCTCTATTACTAAATATTTGTATTCTATTATTTCTTCTGTCCGCTACGATAATGTTACCTTCTCTGTCGACACATAAGCCCCAAGGTCTGGATACCTGTCCTTCGTCTTGCCCCTCTCTGCCGAAGGAGAAGGTCGGCACCCCGGGTACGGGGCTACGAGAGGGTCTCACTGTGACTGACATCCAATAGCCTGGTATAGCTTGTCCGATGCCGCGCGACGGATTCGAGTCCATAGTTATACTAGACGAAATACTGTGATCGTAATAATTAGTAGATCTCGTATGAGAACTAGGGTAATCAGGTAGAGAGCGCAAACTGTTAGAGCCGGACATATTGTAGTTCATGTGCGAGAAAGAAGATTGAGATTGCAATGATTGTAGCGACAGCAAGGACTGGCGCGACTGAATGGAGGACGAGCTCATTGAGTGCATCGAGCTCGCCGGCGCCGACTGCACGTCACACTGCCGCTTCAACTGGTCGACTAAATCATAGTTAGGAGGAACGAACATGATCCGCTCCTCTGTCATATACATGTTTTTAAACATACACGAGAAGTAATCTACTTGTGCACGACCTTTTTCTTTAGCCATAAAGAGGTCGATACCTTCAGAGTCCATACTGCGCACCAGAGTTTCGTTAGTGTGAGCCAAGCCAGCTAATATTCCTCTGAGAGTGTTCATGTGGTCAGTGAGCTCATTCATCTTCGCCTGGCGCATCTTTTCCACTTTATCTAATAAATATTTCTCCCGATCTTCTATTGCTTGAGCGTAGCAGCGCATAGCTTTGCGTATCTTCATGTTAGCTTCGGCAGTTTCCTTTTCATAGGCTTTTGACATAGCCACTGCGCGATCTATAGCGGTTTTAATCGCTTTAGTGCCGGTCTTCGTATCTTCTATTGCTCTAAATACTCCGACGCGACACATGTCCAAAGCACCTTTGATTGGGGTGTAGCAGTGGTCCTTGTGAACCCAGAGCGTGCACTCTTGGCAGATGAAGATGATGCACGCCTCGCAGTAGTACCTGACCGGGTCGCCGTGCAGCTCGCAATACATGATCTCCTTCTCGTTATTGACAGAGTTGGGTCTCATGCCTATGGGCGATATTTGGTGTATGGGCAGGAGCGTGTGCTCCCTCAGCTGGCAGTCGGAGGTGACTTTGTGACAGCACTCATGGCAGAATAGATCGTTGCACTCGAGGCAGCGCGTGGTGGGGGTGCGCTCCTCGCAGCGGAAGCAGGTGATAGAGACGGAGGACGAGGTGCCAGGCGAGCCGCTCGAGTCGTCCTTGGACTGGTGCTGGTGGTTGTTGTTGGAAGACACGTTGTAGTCGCGGCTGATGGGCCCGTGGGGGTTCTGGGTGGTGCTGCACGAGGGGAGGGCCCATATGTCGTAGGGGATGTTCGAAGAGGTGGACGTAGAGGCCGTTTGGAGGGAGGAGGGCTTATTCATATTCTCGAGGAGGTTGCAGATGATGTGCGTCATGGCGAGCGGGTCCTCCTGGTCTCCGGGGCCGCGGCCGGGGCCCGCGCCGGCGCCGGCCGTCGAGGTCGAGGGCAGGCTCGATGCCAACGACTGTGATAAATTCGCAAATGACGTCATTCTCTGACGCACACTCTACGTCATTAGAACTGAAACAAAAAATACAAAATCTTTACCATAAAGTATTTCTCAGTAAAAGGCAGCTAATAAATAACAACTTGAATTTACTGACGTAGAACAGAACAGATTATAAGACAATTCAGCATCAGCTGAAAGTATAACATATTAATTCATGTTTATTAGACGATAATGGATGGCACGATGTGATTCATGAATAATGTATAATAAAGTATATATTTAGACTTATATTATATACCGGTAAAGTATTTTAATATATTTATAAAAATACAACATTATATGCCTTGTGTCTTCATTTAAAACAAAGAAGTCATAGAAAGAGAAAGATGATATCTGGAACAAATTATCATAATTATATGAATAACCAGTTTGCGCCCGCAACTTAGCCTGCTTGGCAGTACTTAAGACAATATAAACTTTCAGCCTTCATATAACCCCCTAAGGGTAGAATTATGGAAAACAATTTATTAGTGTAAACACCACACCAAGAACGCATCCTCCAAGTGTCATGTCTCTAGGTTTAGGCTGTGTGTTGATTTAGGAATCAGTTAATCAGAACTTTGAACTTTTGTAAAATTATAGACATAAAAAAATATTGGTAACTAGCTGTGCCCCGCGGTTTCACCCGCGTAGATTTGGTTTAATCCTTATTGTTGCGGAACCCTAATATTTTAATAAATAAAAGTAGCTTAAGTTACTCCTTGAAACATCAGCTACCTGCCAGAGAAAGTCCCGTTAAAATCGGTCCAGCCGTTTCAGAGATTACCCGGAACAAACAGACAGACAGACGGACAGACTGCATTAGTGAAAAACTGATATTCTGAAATTACAAACAGACACTTCAATTTTATTTATCTGTATAGATGTATAGATATAGTATAGATATAAAATAAAACATTACATTTATTACATTTATGTAATTAGGACAAGTAGACAAATCACAGTTATAAATGTTGTTACAAATTCTTGAACGAATTATGTAAATATTGATTATTCAAACCGGATTTAACATTGAAAAGTTAATTTGCACAGTTAGATATTTGCATCTTCAAGTAACTAGAACTACACACAATAGGGTGTATTAAATACAAGAACCGAAACAAAGTATTTAAATGTTTTGAAAATATCTAAGCAGTGTGCCCCCCGGATAGAATAACTAGTGATAAATATATTACTAAATTCCGAACTTAAAAAAAAACATTTACTTACATTCAAAACCAAGAACCCATTTATAAATAAACTATTCACTAATACACTCAATATATCACGCATGTAATCACTAATCACTAAAAATAACACAAGTTTAATATAATAATATTGTTGAATAATGTTCGATGTTGCTACGAATGGAGTGATGGTTGCACTGAATCTTTTCGTATGGTGCAGTTTGCAAAAAAAATCCATCCCAAATCTTTTGTGCGCCCTACACTACCCCTTGTGATACCGTAGGTAGCGGCTTAGAGCAGGACAACACGATGGGGATCCTATCAAAGTGGGGTGGAGACGGAATATGTCGCATTCCAAAATTTTCCATAATTTAGATAAGGAGGTTTGCTATGATTAGGGTCGGCGAAGTCGGCGCTCCGCACCGAGCATCCGTACAAATAGATTATTTGAAAGTACCTAGTTTTACTATGACTGGACTTTGTAAATATTGTTATATTGTAGTGATTGGTACTTGAAGACTACCTGAATTCAATTAGTAATTCACTTAAAATGTAATATTGTTTCAACGAATATACGAATGACTAATGTAAGTAGGAAACGATTGACAAAATAGACCCTATTCAGATATGAACCAAGTAATCAAAAATCAAATCAATTGACAACCATAACAATAGAGCAACAAATATTTTTTTGAGCGGATGTGTGCGACAGGGACGAACAGTTCACTACAGATTAACAGAGTGAGATACAAGTAGTAAAGTTTCCAAGATTTTTGTATTTCGGGAGACGCAGCGCGGCCACATTGACCTTGTGCGGCGCGTGAGGTAGGTCCGGGGTCTAGCGCCGCCATCTTGCCGCGCCCCCGCATAGCTGAATCCTGAGGGTGACGAAAATCGATGCTTACCCTTGTTGGCTTTATATCCCATGAAGGGTCCGACTATGGGAGCTGCCATTATGTGCTATTGCTGCCGTACCATCGCTCCTCTGGACAAATTTTATTAGGGCTCGACGGCGGGTCAGTGACTCGATACTCGGAGCACTCTCGCTTCCCTAAGCGACATCTTATTTGTATGATTGTGAAAATTATCATCTAATTCTGTTACACCTTCATTCGAGATTAACAAAACCAGAAATACTGCAGCGACGCCTACTTTTGCTTTTGCGAATTTCAGGTTGGACCGGTCATTCAACTGAACAAATAAACGTCCGAGGACGCACATGGGAACATACGATATCTTTTATTTGTAAAATTAGCATTAAAAGTATAGCTAAAGACTACTGTAAACCAATTTTTAACTCATTTGATATTGCATCTTTGCAATACTTGAAGAAATTCCAGGTCCACTACTACACAAACTTTCTAGTTACTAAAAGGGCTGTTGTATTACACATCAATACAAAAATGGTGGCCACCTATTCAATTTGAGCAGGTAACAGTTGTTTGGGTGCAGTTGAAACGATGGCTGGTGCATTTTTTGTATGAGAACAATAAGTTTGCGTATACCGGCTTTAATCTCCGCACCCAGCTAGCACTTCCCGGTGAAAAGGCCTACGGCTCTCAATATGTACTATTTTATTGCGCTACTATTTTGAAGTCCAATCGACTTGCATCTAAACATGGAACTAAGCTAGAAGCGGCTTCTAGATAACTAGGTTACCTATAATGGGAGTCTCCATTCATAACCAGGGCTTTAGCCCGAGTTACGTAATTAAAACCGTAACGATGTCGGCAACTTAGCCGCTGACATTGTTTTCGTATTCATTAAGTATGTCTAAGAAAAACTTTAATAGCTATGTTCATCATGAAAACGTCCTATTGCGTTGAAGTCCTATCGAAGAACGATTTCGGGTAACATTGGGAGAGAATTTCGACGACTTCAATCGTTCAGCGGTAGTTCGATTGATTATTTTACTTGAATCGTGGCACTGATCAAGAGCGCCAGCCAAAAGCCAGTTCAATACGGCCGAATTATAGAACTCTGTCAGTCAACTACCTTGTTCTGTGAAGACTCGCTCACTACATGCTGCAGAAATTTCTTTCAATAACCCATCCAATCCGTTCTTCATCAATGTTCGACAAATAGGTATAACGCAATGTACAGCAGATAAACAACTGTTGGAAAGCATGAACGCTTAGAAAACGAAAGTTTAGAAAATCTAAACGCGTTACTAACGAAATGGAAAGGTACCTATGTTATTTCATTAATGACCGATAAAGTATCAAAACGATCCATTTATAATGTGGAACTTGTTACTTGCATTTGTAAAGAAACAAGTGAGAAATGGGTACCCTCAACAGTGCTGGGAACTAAGGTATTTATTGTAAAAAATACTTTGAGTTCCAGTGACATTTACCTGCAAAAAGGCAACAAAGGTATCCTAAAATACGCATCAATGAAATTTGGCTATTGCTTGTTTCATCGCAAGCTATTGTCTCGATAGATAATGAAGGTCTGTGTCATCGTAAAGAAATTTGTTTGTTCGCTTTACGAAAACAGGAAACAAAAGCAAGTGCTTAAATCATGCCATAATAAGATTGAAGGACACTTGTTACGTTTCAATGAAAATCTTCTCGACACACCCGTATCCATAAAAGTACCCATAAGTTATTCTTCAAACCTACGTTTAATGTTCAAAGTATATGGACGAGCCTTGTGAAACAATTTTAAAAATATACGAGCTGTCCCAAAATTTATTAATATATCGGCACCAGGATAAAGCCCGACGTATGATTAGTACTAAAAAATATTTAAAAAAAATCAAGTCAACTTTTTCTAGATTCTATATTTAAAATCTAGAATTATCGAGATTTTAATTAATATTATTGCACAAATTTAAATATTTTGATCATTTTGTTTCGTAAGCCTGAATAACCCCGCTATAGACATAATGTCAAATATGGCTAGGTTTGATGTAGTTTAAGTCAATTATTTTTTTTCCTACTATTTATAACTTGCCCCTGCCCTACTATTAATACTCTCGTAAGTACCGGGATTTTTGGATGATAAATCGATATTAAAAAATTTCGTTAATTCGAAATCCGCTGACTAACGGTACGATTTGTAGGATTTTCTTAATGCTAGTAATTTCCTCAGATAATTTTACACACACACATATTATACCTAAAATCTTGATATTATAACAAACGCCTGATTTACTCGCCATTAGTGAAGCACACATCGGGGAAACAAAATATTATTGTAGAATACGCAGCTATAATATATGTAGGTGTAGGTAGATAAATAATTGTGGCAACAGCGGAGGGGTCGAGCTCCGTTGTGCGCATGCGAGGAGGGCAAAGCCCTAGTAATATCACCAAACTCGAGAAATTACTGTAAATTCACCAGCTTATCCAATGAAACAAATCGATAATTTTGAAGAACTCCCACCGCACTATGCTGGCAACATTTAGTTTTAGGATAGAGGACGCAATGTTAACTGCACTTAACATGTGTGCTTTATTAAACTACTGCAATTTAATGACTTATGACCACGGATGTCAGCGCTCTTGATTGACTAGGACTGAATGGTCAATAACCGCTCAACGCGTGATCAATGTTATTTTTGTAAACTGCGCTGCATTTTGACATTCCTCGACACTGCATTTCAATGTGCGCATGTTTTAACACATTTTACTTCGAACAAAGGAAGTATTCACGAAAATTGATGTGAACAGAAAAGAAAATAACTGGTTTTCCGTCTGTAATCTTTATTTAACAAAGACAGTTAGCCACATTAGCATCTGGACGGTGTTTTTGTACACATTCGGACGTAAGAGCGTTGTGGTAATTTTCCTACCGTATCTACAAACTTATTTATATTTATTTCTATAATAAAAGTAACGCACGTCGGCTGTGGCCTGTGACGCATCGCTCTTTGTCTTTGGATGATACTGATCTTTTCATCTTCAATTCAAAAATTTATCTCGTACAAAAAATTTCTGCCAGATTTATTTCCAAATGCGAAATTAATTAAACATCATTGTTAGGAGACTATGGATATGAATCTAATTAAACAAGAGTGTAAATCTGGAGAATGGAGAAGACAGATTTCACAGAAATCTCGAAACATTCGCTCACTGATTTTATTTATATTTTTGTAGAAATTTGTTCGTTCATTACATCAATGAATTGATTACAGCGGCCTTACCATGACGTCTTATTGCCATGATAGTTTGACTCCTATTATGAGACAGATGTATATGACTTGCATAAGTTTGTCACTGTCACACAGTGTAACTATGATGGCATTAAGGGGTCATGGTAAGGCCCTAGGTCCCGTCACGAGTTAAGAACGAGTAGCTTTGAATGTGCAGTAGTCGTTTTATGAGTCTGTCTCTATTTATATATATGGCACGAGGTGAATAAAAACATGAGCCCACAATTTTTCGCTGCGCGTTCTTTATACGGAACTCTATTCCTGTAATCTCTATTTCTTGTCTTACTTAAAATGTATTAATGAAAAGCCCTTTTATTACACATCTAATACATTCTGAATAAGAGCTCAATTTAGAAGATACTTCACAGACCTTTCATCGTCATCATTATTTATTCAACGTGTGTGTGCATATTAAGTACCGACACAATCATGCTAAAATACATTCCGAAAAGCTCATTGCCACGAACCACGTATTTGGGCTTACATCGATCAAAGATAAAATGTTTTACATGCTACCTGGGGCTCTATTGCCGGGCCATCCTCCTATGACAATAGTTCACCTCTGCGCAATGATATTAAACGTATAGACATATACGTTATGAGCTCACAAAGCGATCTTATAAAATGTTCTATACGCAGTTTTGTCACTTGTCAAATACTACTTGTATTAAAAACGTGAGATCAATTAAAAAGACAACGCCTCAAAATCGGGACATATGTACCTCGTTTAGAAAAATGTTTAAATCATTGGCGATAAACTTAACATCTGTCACGTTGGCCAATCATCTTCGGTGGAAAGTGGATGTTATTATTACAACACCTCCACCTACCCCTTCGGGGAATACAAGCGTGTGCATATGAATGAATGCTTATATCATTGTCTCTATGAGAGACAGAATTACATGCATACATCCGTCACAGTCACACAGTCGGATAACCATCGTAAGAGTTGATGGTATGGCCTCAAATCGAAGATCATAATATGCAGTTTTCACTGTTCGCAGGGTCACCCTGATACTATCTTGTTTACAAAGAACGCCTTCAGCATAGGGTTATCTACCTCTTGCGACATGAATCTTGACACTCAGTAGGTATAGATACATTGTAATCCCTAATTTGCTTGCTCTCGGTTGTTACAATGTCAAAGTGTCTGAGTTGTTCTCAGTAAAAGCAACCTTCCGAACCTGGCGGTAGCATGTATAATCCTGTGTAATTGTGTCATTCTGACGATTTGAAAGTAATTTGTATAAAGTCTAATCGAATAATCTACATAAACAAAAATAAACAAGATTAGAGCCTTGGATTGGAGAGGACTCAAATAAACGAACGCAAACTTAAATATCGATATTGTGCATATCAAAAAAATACTTTATCACTTAATCATCTACGGTGAAAAGTGGTTGTTATAACAACACCTCTGCTTACCCCTTCGAGGACCCTTCTAGGATGGCGTGAGCATTTTTTTTTATCTATGACATTCATCATCGTAGCAACATTTCTATGATGATGATATCTAGAAATGAGGTTTTGGTACCAATTATAAGAGTAAGGCATAACAGGGGCCCAACCATGAGCTCTTATTGCAATGATAATTCAGTTGTGCGACAGTGACAGATGGTAAGGCCCCAGGATCTCTACCTTATAGAAGATCGTTGCCACTTTAATATAGTGGCGTGCTTCTGCGGTGAGTAATGCCGCTATTGCTCGATGGGAAGGGAGAAGCGGCGTGCTACGCCTGTATTTCCCGAAGGGGTAGTTAGAGGTGCACTCTTAGTAGACCCACATTTCGTATTTCAAATTTAAGTTCTATGTGATAGGGGGTGAGCCTATTGCGATTAACCACGCACTAATCCAGACTCCGGGCTGCATGTGAGAAAGTACCGGATCGCAGCTAGGGCTTCTTATTCCAGTTGCATCCGCTACTAGACTAACAAGGCAATGCTTGTACCAGTGCATTGCAAGCAATGTTATTTTTATTTTGGCCTTTAAATGAGTGACACTTTTGGAACGGACTTATAGGTACGCTTTGCTACCTTTGTAATAGTAGGTAACTTCTTTATAAGTCACGAAAATATCTTCGACGAATGCATCCAATATCATTGACTACTAAATATATATCCTAAGGTATTGCATTTTTAAAGCCAAAGCCACTTACAGGCAAGTAACTAGTTAATCTACTTAACGTTAGACAGCGTTGCTCGGTAATTGTTTTGTTCAAATACCTCATTTCTCTATGGTTTAAAGAATGCTTTATTTGAGGTGTCAGGGGTTTGTTCGCGTGCTTTTATCTCAAAACGGATTTTATATAACTTTTCTCACCACTAAGGTTCATGGCACGTGACCAAAACCTAAGCAAGAGTTCATTCATCTGTCTGGACTGAATCGATTTCGACGGTATTTTCATGCACATTTATTGCAAGTTAAGACATACATCTGGTTCCTATTTTAGGCAAATTGTGTCTCTCGTATAAGCTGCTGGGGCCTTAAAATAAGATCAAAATCAAAATCAAAATCAAGTATATCTTTATTCGATTAGACTTCATATAAAGTACTTTCAAATCGTCAGAATGACACAATTACACAGGATTATACATGCTACCGCCAGGTTCGGAAGGTTGATTTTACTGAGAAGAAAGCTTTAAGCTCTTTATTGTTCCTTCTTTGCTATATTTTGACTCATATTATGAGATAGATATATATGACGTGTATACATCTGTCTGTCACTGTCAAACAGCTGAACATACATACATACATATGATATGCTTGCGCTTGTATTCCCCAAAAGGGTAGGCAGAGGTGTCGTAATAAAAACACCCACTTTCACCGCAAATGATTAAGTGCCACCGTGACGATGATAAGTCCACCACCGTCTCAGGCACTATAAATACGTCTTTAAATAACTTCTCAGGCATTTGCAGGTTTACTCACGATGTTTTATTTCATCGTAAAGCACATGGTGTGAAACCACTGTACTGTTTTGGAAAAATTGGCCCTGATGGTATTAGCACTTGCGATGCTTGCATAGCGACTGCTGAAACCCCACGGCCATCATGACTGTTAAACTATCATTGCTATAAGATCTCATGGTAAGTGGTACAGCTTCAACTCCAAAGGATGTTCCATAAAATAGCACGCGGGGAAATAGGAAAATAGGTCAATATATTTAAGACTAATTGATTCACTAATTCTGTTTTGACGAATTGAAAGCTATAAAATGAATCGGTAAATGAACACACTTGTGAATGGTGATCACCACATTGAGAGGAATAAACATAACTCATGACGTCACGTGCTTCCTATAAATACACACCAAAAAAGTTGCTAGGTGGGTAGGTACGTGTTTATCTATATTTAGTTAGAACTGATTCACTTCCCCTAAAGTTAAAAATTGCCATGTAATTGTTTGTGTAGCTGATACAGTCGGCCAGCATAAAATGTTATAAAACGACTTTTAAAATTATTATTTATATACAAAACAATAATTACGCAGCTATTTTTGTGGAATGAGAAAATAAAGCCAATTGCATATAATTCTCAGAATAAGATGAAATTTTCTAAAAGAGGTATTTTTTAAGTAGTTTTTATGCTGACTGTACTGATATCATAATAAAATTGTTGTTGACTTCAAATTACTTTATTCTTAATATTATTGTGACAATATTCATCTTTAAGAGCCCAAAACACATGACGCGTGATGAGAAAGGAGGATAGTATCCAAAATTGTACATACATACATACATACATATGCTCACGCCTGTATTCCCCGAAGAGGTAGGCAGAGGTATTGTAATAACAACACTCACTTAGTCACAATGTGACAGATGGTGAGTCTATCCCCGTCTCAGGCACTATACATACGTCTTTTAATTACTCCTCAGACACATGCAAGTTTCCTCACGATGTTTTCCTTCAATGTAAAGCATGTGGTGCGAAATCATCCAAAATTGTATAATATTTAAATCATGTTCTAGGTAAAAAAACAGACATAACAACTGAAAGAGAGACATGGAAGAAAAGAAAATATTGCAACAAAAACATAGGTAAGTCAAATGATGATTCCATATAGGACAGGCGATAATTATATTCTAAACTGGTCATAACTATCATATATTGAGACAAAGATAATAAAATTACTTTGTCTGTGCTCAGTTGTGTTTTAATCAAGAATGATCCAATAGATAAAGTAATATGAAATAAAGGATAGAAAGAAAATAACTACATGTATAGCAATTAATAAAAAAACTAGCTAAGCTAAGGGGCTTGAGAGGTTGAGATTCTGATTGAAAAATTGCTTTAACGCCTTAAGCTAAAGTGAAAAAAAGCAAATTATGAGAATCATTGTCTTCACTAAACATAAATAAATATATACAGTAACATGTAGATTTCAAATGAAACTTCTGAATAATTATACAACAGTTGAAAAAGTGAACCATATACTCATATGTATGGCACATACATACTACATATGTGCCAAGAACATTTTTAGCAAGAATGTTCTTATTTTATACTAGCTGTGCCCCGCGGTTTCACCCGCGTAGTTTTTAGTTATTTAGTTTCATCCTTATTGTCGCGGAACCCTCATATTTTTTATAAATAAAAGTAGCCTAAGTTACTCCTTGAAACATCAGCTACCTACCAGTCAAAGTCCCGTTAAAATCCGTCCAGCCGTTTCAGAGATTACCCGGAACAAACAGACAGACAGACAGACAGACAGAGAACAATTTTAAAACTTGGTTTTTTAGTGTCAGTATCGTGTATACTATCATATACATTTAGTTAAAAGCTGTTATTTTGGAATTACAAACAGACACTTCAATTTTATTTATCTGTATAGATGATGTTTAGATACTTATGGTGTTGAGCTTAATTCAGAGTTCATAATATAAGTACTTAAGTAGTTGGGTTTTTTCTATATAGTGTAGCTTATATATTTTTTCACGATTTTAACTGATAGCCTATGTTACAAGGAGTAACATAGGCTATTTTTATAAAAAAAATCTTTTTAAATAATTAAATTGAGAACATAAAATTAAGTCTATGTGCTTCTCAGTAAAAGCAACCTTTCCGACCTGGCGGTAGCGTGTATAATCCTGTGTAATTGTGTCATTCTGACGATTTGAAAGTACTTTGTATAAAGTCTAATCGAATAAAGATATTTTTGAGTTTGAGTTTGAGTTTGAGAAACCGCAGGGCACAGCTAGTCTTTCCTATTCATGTATAAGTGGCCAGTGTTATCACACTTTTATTAGTGAATAACAAGATTTGGATGACTCATTAATGTACCTATAATATTCATATTTTCAGGGAATCCCAAATGTATTATTTATGAGAATATTTTTCTAATCAGGAAGAAGTGTTTGAAGGGGAAATATCTGAGTGCTTTAATCCACAGAACTTTCAGATAGATTTAGGAATATAATTAATCAATACTATTATTACAAGGACGAAAGATTTTTATGTAAGTATGTTTATAACGAATTGGCTCAAAAAGTAAGGGATCAATTTTAAAAATTCTTTAAACATTGGATAGCTACATCATCAGCAAGTAACATAGGCTACATTTTATTCCCATACTCCCACGGGAATGTGTACAATGCGAGTCAATCCGCATGACATTTGCTAGTAGATTGATAATTTTAATGAGGAAATTTATGCCAAATCTCTAATTTAATGCAGGTGAAACTGTAAACAATGCTTTTCTCACATAAAGTTCCTTAACATCCAGTCAGAAATATAATTCCTTAGAAAACTCCCAACCAAATTTTCAGATCAATATAAATTATACAGCCTGCCTCACTCCTGCTAACAATAATGTAGTAACATTACAAAATGGTACCATGAACTAACATCTAACAATCATTTACATACAATATAATGTGTAACCTACATAATTTACATATTAATATTGTTTAGTACATAGAGTTCTTTACAATAAGGTAAAGATTATTTTTTACTTTAGCTTCCATTTTTATGCTCTTAAAATAATGCAAGCCACACATTATAACAGAATTAATAACTGTATGGTTAATTAAATAAATTATTTAATAGTACTTATAACTACAATAAAATGTTTAATTGATGTCTAGAAATGCTAATTATAATATAACAATGCACTATCAAGGATGATTGATAGGGTTGATAGTTACTATCAATATCATGAATTACTCTAGTTACTTATCAGAAAGCTTTATGAAGCGGTTTTATTACCATTTTAAATAGAGAAAAGTAGGTATTTGTATATGTCCAACATTGTCAACCTATAGTGCTGGTCTGGTATCTATTACTCATTAAGTGACAAAGCTTGTGCATTTTACTTGCATGTCTACATTATTATATTTCTACTGCTGCATATTTTCATAATAAGACCCAATTCAACAACTTTTTATAGTACAAAAGAATGAACTTTACACGCACGCCATTGTATGCCTTTACGTAGAAAGAATAACTCTCATTGTTGCATACTTGTCATGTTATTTTCAGGCATTAAATAAAGAAAGAAAAAAAGCCGATGAAAATTTTGATGTTTAGAGTCGGGAATCGGGTCTACGTGATTATGTGATTCATCAATATCTATATAACTACCCGCAACTTACCTAAATATCTCCAAGACTTGCGGAGCCGTCGAGACACTAGCAAACATATATCCTGCGCATCAATACGTATGGATAGTCCATCGGTCTACAATGTTAAAGATACTCCTATCGTCACACACAATTTCTTTCGCGAAAAACAGTTTTCCGATGCAGGTAGATAGCACAAAGATAGATCACAGTATAATAGTCAATAATTGCTACGGACAACTGCAATGCCGGTATTAATTATTGCACTATTCATAAATACTGCTGATCTTCACAATTCATCAGAAATTTCGCAATTATCGTTTATATTTATTTATTATCACAAAACAACACCATGAAAACATCAGCGGTGAATGAACGATCAATTGATTAAAAAATGCTTCCCATTGTCTTTGGTTGATTGACATTATTGTGTTGGGATGAACCGGCTTCAAAAATCGATAATATTTAATAATCGACTATTATATAACGGATAATTAAACGAATCAATATAAGTAGTAGCACAGACGCATATTTTAGTACACAAAGACATAATCTATGTAAATTATTACTTTATTGATATTATTAAGAGAAAATATTTGTATTTTAATTTGTGTTACTGTGAGTAATAAATACACTCAAACGAATGGCGAGTATTTAAAAATAAATCAGAAGTTAATGTAAATAACTCAAGTATGGTATGGCATCATTGGTATTGAGGTGTGTAACCCTTGTTTACCTTTATGTAAACAATTTCACTCAATTTTATAATACAATAATTAAACACTGTATGGGTCAAGCTCTTTGCCACTCATTAAAACTTAAAAGCAATACCTTACTTCATGATTAATGTCAATTAAACGTCATAAATGTCATAATATCATGTCAATCTGTCAAATTCTCTGAAATTTCGCGCCCATTCGCGGCAAACAAAATAAACACTCGTTCGTTAGGTTATTGTCAACCTGTAACAAATATTGTTTTACTTTGATGATTGTGATGAAAGTATAAATAATCAAAATGTCCACACCATCGAAGCGTCCGTCATCGCGTGCATCGTCTGAAGCGGCGACTCCATCGAGAAGAACAAGGTCTTCACAACAACTGGTTGTTCCAGAAACTCCGCAACGATCTTCCGGCACCCCTTCCAAAGGTAGCAATAGGACTTAAGAAATTCAACCAACTTACTCCAAACTAAGACTTGTTATTCCAACATGTGAACGAAATTGAAATTAGTCTAGGGGAAGACGAATTTCGCGACGTCGCCACTGTATTTGTGCGAAGCTGTTACCCGACATCGTTTGAACTTCAACGCCGGCAAGGGCGGAGGCTTTTATCTGGGACGGGCTGACAAATCAACATTATCTGTTAGATTTATATATTTAATAACTCTTATAAAGCAATCATATTCTTCTAAGTATGTACTGTGCACGGTACTATGATTGAATCTTCACATTACAAACCGTCCCAGGAATACCGTCTGGGGGAGGGCAAGTGCCCCCCTGCAGAACCCTAAATCTGCCCTATGTTGCCAGTCATCACAAGTGATCCCACTGTTGGGAATAGCTATATCATATAATATACCTTTGCTGACTTAGCAACCTTGAATACCAAAAACCGCAAGCTGACAATAGCAAATGTTCTACAAATCTGTGCTATAAAAATAACTAACACCACTTACAGATGGAGCATCACAACCAAGCACTCCTCAAAGGACTCCGCGCACTCCAAGAGAAGCACCAGGCACTTCCCCTGCTCGTGCCTTGGTGTCCAGTCCTATTGGTTAGTTTGTTTAAAGCATATTACATAAAGATATAGAAGGTACTAGCTGTGCCCCACAGTTTC
Organism: Watsonalla cultraria; assembly: GCA_964035505.1. Lineage (NCBI taxonomy): Eukaryota > Metazoa > Arthropoda > Insecta > Lepidoptera > Drepanidae > Watsonalla > Watsonalla cultraria. The sequence goes on from OZ037728.1 coordinate 7,937,066, forward strand.
ACCTGCATATATTTAGTTTTATCCTTATTGTCACGGAAACCTAATATTTTTAATAAATAAAAGTAGCCTAAGTTACTCCTTGGAACATCAGCTACCTGCCAGTAAAAGTCCCGTTAAAATCGGTCTAGCCACCTCAGTAGTTCACCTCAATATTTTCACTAAGTTATTATAGCTTAGGCACATCAAACAAAGGTACTTATATTACAGGCACTGACATAGACATGAGCTCTCCACTCAACTACGGTACTCCCAGTTCGCTGAGCACGCCGCGGTCTTTGATGCGCGGGGTCATGACCCCGGCCCGGCAACGAGCTGACCTCAGAGGCCATCATCTGGGGCCCAATGTACCTGCACCTACCCCTACTAGAACTGTGAGTATAAGACACCGACATAAGAAGACCAAGACATAGCTAAATGACCTTTTATATAAAAGTTCTATAGTAACATTTTTGGTATTCAAACTGCTAAGGCTTATCTGGAAGGATGTTAATCTTTCCTTAAATACATTAGGAGATGTCGAACTTTTTAAATATTTTGGTAACTTATTGCAGAGTTGGGCTACCTCAAATTTTATAAAGTTAATATTCTTCTTTCCATATCAGGAGCCTTACCATGAGCTCTTATTGCCATGATAGTTTCACTAATTTATGAGACAGATGTATGTGACGTGTATACATCTGTCATTTTCGCACAACTGAATTATCATTGCAATAAGAGCTCATGGTTGGGCCCCAGGTTTTGATACTAGGTAAATCAATATTATCTTTCATGTTTTATGTTTAAATGTAATTCATGAGCACTTGAAAGTAGTCAGTTAAGAATTTTAGAGTAATATGTTATTTCAACACCTTAATAGAGTAAGTAACTACACAATGCCAAAAGACAGACTAACGACTTACAAACTGACATAAAACAATATTTGATTACTTCAAATTTTATTATCATAGTCAAAAGTACAAATGACAAATGAAGGTTGTCTGCAAATGATTGGTTCACAGTACCCGTCCTAACTTGCACATCATTAACGTGAACAGTTCAACAGCCGGCGACTTAAGCCACTTGAGCATTAAGTACACCGCCGGCATCAGTATACTCAGTCTGAGGCAGAAGATGGCCGTGTTGGCTATTTCACGCTCATCCTCCTTTTGTAGTGTATTGAATGTATTGCGGAAGTCTTCTGTTGATGAATGTTGTTCTTTCTGAAATATTTATAGAGCTAGTTCAAGGCTTAAATGACCTCCCTCTCGTAGTAGGGAAAAATATTGCATAAAACATGATTTTGAACTCAATAGTTGGTATTTGCGATTATGTCTGCAAAGGATTTATTGCTATGCTGATTAATAATATTGCAAAGTTTCATTAAATTTCAGTGGTGTTTGTGTGAAAGAGTAACAAACATCCATACATCCATATGAACAAACTTTCGCATTTATCATATTAGTAGATTCTGAAGATTTGATATGACCCCAATAATTCTGTCAAAACTTCTCAAATAAACCTCCTGACAATAATGTTTCCATTACTTAACCACATATAATGATATTACAGGTGCCATCACGATTTATGAGCGCTTAACGAAAGTAATGGGGATAACTGCACATGTATTTGTTGCCATATATACTGTCAGAGATAGACTCATAAAATATTGCGCATTCAAGGTCATCGCTCATAACTTGTGATGGCACCTACCACGTGACCTGCCTGAGGCTCGACGTCGAGTTGGACGCTGAGAAACCTTACAGATTATCTTGGCAGAATCAACAATATACCAAACCTTGGCAAAGTTGATATTGAACGCGCAGGCTCGACACAGCGGGCAGACTATGTAGTCGGGCTTGTCCTTCACGTGCCAGTAGTGGCTGAGGCATGTCTCGCAGAACCTGTGGCCACAGGTGAGCGCGGCCGGCTCGAACAATGACGATAAGCAGATGCGGCAACTACTCTGAGCCACCCGCTTCGAGCCCATGGTCGCTTGTGACTCAAACCTCCAAGAAAATCATACATTTTTAGGGTTAAATCCGGGAGTTATTAAAGCACGACCCTGCATACTTCTACTAAACACTACTATTGGTAGGAAAAGGTCGATTGGCAAGAATACAATAATATTCTATGTAATAATATACTGATTCTACTGGTAACCACAATTTGTATCAACTTAATAATAGCTTTCTCATAATCAGTGTGTTTGTGAATCCATTCATTCGTTTGTGATTTAATAATTTCGAATAAGACTTATTACTAAGACTTCGCTGACCGACTATCCATCTGTCCGTCTGTCACTAGGCACTGTCCTGTAGTGTAGTCTACTAAGACAAGACAATTGAGATTTATTTTCGCAGAACGCTCATAGCTCGTATGAAAAGGTTGAGGACGTCCGTGTTGTAGGCTGATAGATACTAGATATGTGTAGATATTGTCAATTTACCTCGCCGGCACCGGCTTTAGCGGCTCGCTGTTCGAGTCACACATTTTGACTGGGTTATTCTAAATAAAAAATTTCACACATTATTCATTGTAATTTTTAGCTATGTTTTGAAATGAGACGTGCGACGTCATGTCAATATGATAGATAGAAAAAGTTTTTGGCATTGTCATTGTTGAGGTTTCATCAATATCTGAGAAGAAATTCAAAGACATTTGAATAGTCCCCGAGATGGCGACGCGGCGACGGACTCACCACCCTTTACGTCACTCTACTGTACTCAATCATCGTCGGTGAAATGTGGGTGTTGTAAAACTTCTGCTTACCTCTTCTGGGATGACATGAGCGTATTTATTTTAATATAACTAATTGTTTTTCAGACTGAGCCAACAGAAGCGACGTCGAGTGAGCCGCAGCTGGTAGTATGGGGGACGGACGTGGCCATCGCGGAGTGTCGCGAGAAGTTCGTCAGGTTCATACAGAGGTTCGTCGAGCCCACCGCCCTCACCAATGAACCACTTTACGAGATCAAACTGGAAGAGGTATCTCTTTAATTTTTTTGTAATATCCATTAAATATGCCAAGGATTATGTCTTGATAGAAGTGAAAACTTTAGATTAGAATTTACTTGCATCCTCATCTATACATATAGAATTGCCGGTTCTTCTCACAAGGCTAGTTTTCGAACCGGTGGTAAATTCCTCAACATTCATAAGTGCCTTACCAGGGCCTAAACTGAATAAATCATTTTCATTTTCAATGAGAGACGTGGTGGTGGTGGGTGTTTGAGCAGTCGCCTGCTATGCAAGCGAGACAAGATCGAATCCCATTGATGCCTGTACCGATAAGTTTTTCAAAAAAAAAAAATTGCTTTAATATGCGAGAGATATTTTAAACCGCGTGCTTTACGGTGAAGGAAAACATCGTGAGGAAAACTGCATGCGCCTACCCCTTCGGAGAATACAGGCGTGAGCATATGTATGTAAGACTAGTATTATTGATTCCTAATAATTGGCTGCCTCATTGATCTTATGGCCGTAAAACGCTGCAGTATATCTGCTGTGTAATACAAGTCAATAATTAGGAATGTATAATATCATCATCATCATCATCATCATCCCTCCCATACATTGTTGGGGTCGGCACTTGTTTCAACCCGATGTGGCTGATCACCAGATTTTTATACGAAGCGACTGCCATCTGACCTTCGCAACCCCATTTAGGAGGAAAATCTGTGATCTGGGTTAAACCAGTTGCAGATTAACGATTGCCAAAGATGTTAAATTGGCAACCGGGACCGACGGCTTAACGTGCTCTCCGAGGCACGGAGGGAACTCGGGCGGTCACCCATCCAACTACTGGCTAGGCGTATGGTTGCTTAACTTCGCTGATCGAATGATATGCGCAATAGCAACTGTGCCACGAGCTCCTCGTGTATCCTAGGAATGTGTAATAATAGAGTTGAATTACAGATCAATACGTTGGAAGAGCCTTTCCTGGATGTAGACTGCGAACACGTCAAGATATTCGACCCCAAGCTTCACCGGCAGCTTGTCTCCTACCCTCAGGAGGTAACTACTAGCGATTTTACAAGCAGTATTGTAATTTCAACATTATCTGACTTTTATGCGAATACACAGCCTAAACCGCTGGATCTAGAGACATGAAATTTGGAGGCTGTGGTCATTAGGTATCGATTAAGAAAGGGTTTTTTCGCAGCTAATCTATATATATATTTAACTCAAAGATGTCTGACTGACTGACGGACATAGTGATATATCAACGCACAGCCCAAACCACTGGACGGATCGGGCTGAAATTTGGCATGCAGGTAGATGTTATGACGTAGGCATCAGCTAAGAAAATTTTGATTAATTCTACCCCCAAGGGGATAAAATAGGGGATGAAAGTTTGTATGAAACTTTGTCAATTTTAAACCAATCGGGCTGAGACTTTGCATGCATAATTTATTTATAAAAAATATTAGGGTGCCGCGAAATTAAGCATGAAACTAAATCTACGCGGGTGAAACCGCGGGGCACAGCTAGTATTGTATACAAGTCAAAGGTAAATTTTCATTCTATGTCACTTTCTGTTGTTATTTACAGAGAATTTGTTTAAAGCTCGTTGTTTTTTCTAGTTGAAATTGTACTTTACGTGTGTGTAAATAAGGTGTATATTTCCTTATAGGTAGTGCCAGCGTTCGACGCGGCAGTGAACGAGTTGTTCTTCGAGAAGTATCCGGCGGCGGTGTTGGAGCACCAGATACAAGTGCGGCCTTACAACGCGCCTCATCGGCACATGAGGGAACTCAACCCTGAAGGTATATTCACATACCTACTCACCATATTACATACATACAAACATATGTGCATGAACTTACTATTTCAAACATGAATAATAGTTTACAATAACAATACCAAGAATGATAGCTTTTATAACAAAGTATGAAGCTGTTGCAATGATAAAATTATCTTTTAATATTTAACATCCATATTAATACTAGCTTGCGCTCACAGCTTCGCCTGCCTGGCTTAACTTTTAAACCTGGGGGTGTTTGAATAGAAATGCTCACTTACTTATTGAAAATTATTTCTTACTTTTTAATTGGATTTCCATGAAAGCGTGCTTTTTAAGCTATTATTTGTTTGTAACGAGTTTTCAGCGCAGTTCTAATTAATTTGATGCGTGCGAGAGTAAACCCTTGCGCAGTTCCTCCCCATTGATTTCGCTAAAATCGCCGTCACAAGTCATCGTGTTGACGTAAACGCGGGATTTGTATAGCATGAAAATAGTGCCATCCGAAGGCGCGGCGGATGGCGCTGTTTCGATCCTATAAAAAATTGCGTTTACGTCAACTCGGTGACCTGTGAAAAACTCTCAATAGGCACGCATAACTAGTGACTAGTTATGTTCAAACAAATATATGTTCTCAGACATCGACCAGCTGGTGACAATATCGGGCATGGTGATCCGTACGTCGAACATAGTGCCTGAGATGCGCGAGGCGTACTTCAGGTGCGCGGTGTGCGGCGCGGCGGCCGTGGGCGAACTGGAGCGCGGCCGGGTGCCTGAGCCCGCGCACTGCTCGCACTGCAGCACGGCGCACTGCTTCCATCTCATACACAACCGGTCGCACTTCTCGGACAAACAACTCGTCAAGCTGCAGGAGGCTCCGGGTATGTTGTTTGACTTATCTTTATATTTTGAAATCACCATATTCAGCCCCCATGCACCCATTGCATTGGTATAGGCCTCCCCTGTGACAAGCCACTGCTCTCGGTCCCGAATTAGTCTCCACCACAGTTTCCCAGCCGCCTAAATTTTTTTAGTTAAATTATATTATAGCCTATGTGTTATATTATTGTAAAGTTTCATCAAACTTTTGTTCAGCGACTTCACACCACGACAGTATAATGTAAACCGTTCTAAAATGCACACCATTTTAGAATGGTTAACATCATGTATATTTACTAAATTTTAAACCACAAAAATGATTTCTGCACGCAGTAAAAGTAATATGATAAAATTTTATTACAATAGGAAATTTTGTCACACTCGCTTTAAATTAAGCTTTGTGTTGAAACTCAAATGTGTGTTGTTGTAAATTCTTAAAAATTGTAAAGAAATGCAAACCGTGCAGTTGCTCTTCCAACTGAGCTATTCGTGATCCTCATGCGTCGAATTATTTTAGGGTTTAGGGGCTGTCATGAATAAAAATGTAATATGTGTGTTGGTGTTAGACGACATGCCAGCGGGTCGCACCCCGGCCACGGTAAGCGTGATGGCGCACGGTGCACTAGTGGAGGCGGTGGGCGCGGGCGAGCGCGTGGCTGTGACGGGAGTGTTCCGCGCCGCGCCGGCCGCCGCCCACCCGCGACGAGCCACGCTCAAGGCACTGCACCGCACGCATATCGACGCTCTACACTATGATAAGGGACACGATACACGCTTGCTGCAGACTGAGGACGGGTTAGTCATCTATACGTCTATTTATATTTAACTAGCTGTGCGGTTTCACCCGCGTAGACTTTGTTGTGTTATACCAAATTTTTGTCAGGTTATAATTAGTATAACTAACACGACTTTCTTTTATATATATAGATTTTATATTAATATAATATAGTTAATAAATAAAATTGAAGTGTCGGTTTTGTAATTCCAAATTGACAGCTTTTCACTAAATGTGGTAAACATATACGGTACTCACATAAAAAAAAAACAATAAGAACTCTTTCTTGTCTTTCACAATGAATATGCTAAAAGCTTTTTTTATGACCAAAAATTCCAGATTTTTCTCCTTTTTCTTTTTGAATAAGTTTATTTCTATATTGCAAATATCTACAGCCACGAAATTATTTTATTTTCTTTTGAAGAAAAAAAGTATTATTTTTTCCTGCATAATTGAACTTAAAATTTGTACCCGTAAAGTTAACAGCAGCATTATATAATTCCCTTCAGTAAAGAGCACCGCTTCCCTCCGGAACGCGTGGAGTTGTTCAAAGCATTAGCGGCTCAACCGGACTCGTACGAGCGACTCGCGCGAGCCATCGCTCCCTCCATTTACGAGAACTTGGACATCAAGAAAGGCGTCCTACTTCAGCTACTTGGAGGCACTAAGAAGGAATTTAATGCTGCTGGCAGGACACACTTCAGGTACTAAACATATTTTTTTCTTGCATAAAGTTGGTAGTGTCCAAGTGATTGTTTATACCTGGACAAAGTAACATTATCCTCGCGCTTGCGCTAATAGAAGCGGTACAAAATATACGACAAATTCACGAATGACAAATTCACGTGCCTCATGTGACACACGCTGAACGACGAATAGAATATTGGTAGCTTGATATTCCGATCGTTATAATATTAAACGTACGTATTTTGTAATAGCCTCTTAGCATCGGTTTTGTAATGAACTATGAAGACTAGCTCAAGTCGTTGAAACTTTGATATTATTGGTTTATAGGGCAGAGATCAACATCCTCCTGTGTGGCGACCCGGGTACCAGCAAGTCCCAGCTGCTCCGCTGGGTGCATACGCTGGTGCCGCGCGCCCAGTACACGTCGGGCCGGGGCTCCTCCGCCGTGGGCCTCACCGCCTACGTCACCAAGGACCCCGACACCAGGCAGCTGGTGCTGCAGACGTTAGTACACACATGCTCCCTGGTGCCCCCAGTACACGTCGGGCCGGGGCTCCTCCGCCGTGGGCCTCACCGCCTACGTCACCAAGGACCCCGACACCAGGCAGCTGGTGCTGCAGACGTTAGTACACACATGCTCCCTGGTGCCCCCAGTACACGTCGGGCCGGGGCTCCTCCGCCGTGGGCCTCACCGCCTACGTCACCAAGGACCCCGACACCAGGCAGCTGGTGCTGCAGACGTTAGTACACACATGCTCCCTGGTGCCCCCAGTACACTCGGGCCGGGGCTCCTCCGCCGTGGGCCTCACCGCCTACGTCACCAAGGACCCCGACACCAGGCAGCTGGTGCTGCAGACGTTAGTACACACATGCTCCCTGGTGCCCCCAGTACACGTCGGGCCGGGGCTCCTCCGCCGTGGGCCTCACCGCCTACGTCACCAAGGACCCCGACACCAGGCAGCTGGTGCTGCAGACGTTAGTACACACATGCTCCCTGGTGCCCCCAGTACACTCGGGCCGGGGCTCCTCCGCCGTGGGCCTCACCGCCTACGTCACCAAGGACCCCGACACCAGGCAGCTGGTGCTGCAGACGTTAGTACACACATGCTCCCTGGTGCCCCCAGTACACGTCGGGCCGGGGCTCCTCCGCCGTGGGCCTCACCGCCTACGTCACCAAGGACCCCGACACCAGGCAGCTGGTGCTGCAGACGTTAGTACACACATGCTCCCTGGTGCCCCCAGTACACGTCGGGCCGGGGCTCCTCCGCCGTGGGCCTCACCGCCTACGTCACCAAGGACCCCGACACCAGGCAGCTGGTGCTGCAGACGTTAGTACACACATGCTCTCTGGTGCCCCCAGTACACTCGGGCCGGGGCTCCTCCGCCGTGGGCCTCACCGCCTACGTCACCAAGGACCCCGACACCAGGCAGCTGGTGCTGCAGACGTTAGTACACACATGCTCTCTGGTGCCCCCAGTACACTCGGGCCGGGGCTCCTCCGCCGTGGGCCTCACCGCCTACGTCACCAAGGACCCCGACACCAGGCAGCTGGTGCTGCAGACGTTAGTACACACGTGCTCCCTGGTGCCCCCAGTACACGTCGGGCCGGGGCTCCTCCGCCGTGGGCCTCACCGCCTACGTCACCAAGGACCCCGACACCAGGCAGCTGGTGCTGCAGACGTTAGTACACACGTGCTCCCTGGTGCCCCCAGTACACTCGGGCCGGGGCTCCTCCGCCGTGGGCCTCACCGCCTACGTCACCAAGGACCCCGACACCAGGCAGCTGGTGCTGCAGACGTTAGTACACACATGCTCTCTGGTGCCCCCAGTACACTCGGGCCGGGGCTCCTCCGCCGTGGGCCTCACCGCCTACGTCACCAAGGACCCCGACACCAGGCAGCTGGTGCTGCAGACGTTAGTACACACATGCTCTCTGGTGCCCCCAGTACACGTCGGGCCGGGGCTCCTCCGCCGTGGGCCTCACCGCCTACGTCACCAAGGACCCCGACACCAGGCAGCTGGTGCTGCAGACGTTAGTACACACATGCTCTCTGGTGCCCCCAGTACACTCGGGCCGGGGCTCCTCCGCCGTGGGCCTCACCGCCTACGTCACCAAGGACCCCGACACCAGGCAGCTGGTGCTGCAGACGTTAGTACACACATGCTCTCTGGTGCCCCCAGTACACTCGGGCCGGGGCTCCTCCGCCGTGGGCCTCACCGCCTACGTCACCAAGGACCCCGACACCAGGCAGCTGGTGCTGCAGACGTTAGTACACACATGCTCTCTGGTGCCCCCAGTACACTCGGGCCGGGGCTCCTCCGCCGTGGGCCTCACCGCCTACGTCACCAAGGACCCCGACACCAGGCAGCTGGTGCTGCAGACGTTAGTACACACGTGCTCCCTGGTGCCCCCAGTACACTCGGGCCGGGGCTCCTCCGCACGTCACCAAGGACCCGGTACACTCGGGCCGAGGCTCTAAGCTCACGTTCATGACATGATAATTGTGTGGTTCCAGGGGCGCGTTGGTGTTAGCTGACAATGGTATCTGCTGCATCGATGAGTTCGATAAGATGAACGACTCCACGCGCAGTGTGCTTCACGAGGTGAGTTGCATACATTTAGCTTAAACATTCATATATTAGTGAAAAAAATTCTCACCACTACTGAGACTGAGAATTTACACTTTCCCAGACGATTTCCGTGCCAATGGTGAGTCTATCATCGTCTTTGGCACTATACATCTTTGAATTTCTTCTCGTACGTGCAGGTTGCCTGTCTTCTTCTACCGTAAAACTCGTTAGAAAAGCTATTGATACAGTCAGAATGGAACTTGTCCCTTGCCTAGCTGTTTATTTAAACCGCTCTGTTCAGGCCATCACACAGTTGAATTTGTAATTTTAGTCTTACAAATAGTATGTATTTGGTAGGTAATGGAGCAGCAGACGCTATCGATCGCGAAGGCCGGTATAATCTGCCAGCTGAATGCGCGTACCTCCATCCTGGCAGCCGCCAACCCCGCCGAGTCGCAGTGGAACAAGAACAAAACTATCGTCGAGAACGTTCAGCTGCCTCATACACTCATGTCCAGGTATAAGAATCATCCTACACGATGGGTAGGCAGAGGATCGCAACCATCACAGTTATTTTTTCTAGTCTGTTCGCAGTGATAAATACTTTCCGAAGCCGACAGTAACATTATAATACTATTTATAATCACGACAGAATGAGATACAGGTACGACGATTTGATTATGTACTGCTTAGTATTTGCTTGAGAAAAGCTTAGTTACAAAAGTTAAAAGAACTCTTCACCGAAGATGAGTGTATGCGAATGTGACAGATAGTAAGTTCATTTTTGTTTAAGCCGTTATAGCGTCTTTGACATCCATCTCAGACGTATGCTGGTTCAGGCATATGTACAGGGTTATACTGAAAGCCTAGTTGCCATAAAAATATGTATTAGTTAGTAAGCTATATTTATATGCATAACTAGCGGACGTCACGCGGTTTCACCCGCGTAGTTCCCGTTCCGTGGGAGAACGGAGATAAAATATAGCTAATCAGTGATAATGTAGTATTTAAATTGTGAAAGGATTTTTTAAATCGGTCGAGTTCTTTTTGCGCCAATTCGTTAAAACATACATACAAACCTTTCTTCTTTATAATATTAGTATAGATAGCTGTGCCCCGCGGTTTCACCCGCGTAGATTTAGTTTCATCATTATTGTCGCGGAACCCTAATATTTTTTGATAAATAAAAGTAGCCTAAGTTACTCCTTGAAACATCAGCTACTTGCCAGTGAAAGTCCCGTTAAAATCCGTCCAGCCGTTTCGGAGATTACCCGGAACAAACAGACAGACAGAGAAAAATTTTAAAACTTGTTTTTTTTTGTCAGTAGCGTATATACTTTCATATGCATTTAGTGAAAAGCTGTTATTTTGGAATTACAAACAGACTCCAATTTTATTTATGTGTATAGATAGATATATCATTATCCTTCGCACATAATGTTAAGGTACTTTATAAGTATGTGTAATATTCCAGGTTCGACCTGATCTTCCTGGTGCTGGACCCCCAGGACGAAGTGTTCGACCGGCGGCTCGCGTCGCATCTCGTCTCTCTTTACTACAAGGACTTCACGGATTCGCAGGACGATCCTGATCTCGTTGTGAGTACGCCTTTGTATTATCCCTTAAAAGGATTCTTACGCTTCCCAAGTAGAAACGATACAAAATGACATATGTCACGTGATTGATCTATGTCATTTGCATACATCGTATTAGCGCAAGCGTGAGAGAATTTTACTATATTTTGTCTAGGCTTACAGAAGGGTCCCCTAAGGCTTATATACGGGTGGCCCGCGGAACCCCAATGTTGTTTTATTTTAATAAGTAGCCTAAGTTAAAAGCTGAGCAGAGGTGTTGTGATAACAACACCCACTTTTCGCCGAAGACGATTGCTTTCCTTCACCATTAAGCTCGTGGAGTTAATTAATACATGCATTTTTAACCAACTACAAAAAGGAGGTGGTTTCAATTCGACCGTATATATTTTATTGTAGGATATGGGCTTGATGCGGGACTACATAGCGTTCGCGAAGGAGCACGTTCAGCCGACTTTATCTGAAGCGGCGCAACAGAGACTGATCGACGCCTATGTTGACATGAGGTGACTACTATTTTACTAGCTTTTATGTATTCTTGTATGTTTTCTGGGTGGAATCTTGCAACTGAAGTTTAGATCAGTGGTCTTTAACCAATTGAACTGAAAATTGGTATACATGTGACGTCGTTCTAATTCCAATATGGTGGATCATCCAAAATGGCGGACTAGTTAGTTTCTCTGCACAACCACATTATAGGTATCAAATGAAAGCGATTTTTGAGAGGATAATATTGTTTTAAAACCCTTTATATACTGTTATTTTTTATACATTTTTGGCACAGACCATCGACTGTTGGGACATATCAATCTATGCATCTATACAATAAAATTGAGCTGTCTGTTTATAATACCAAAATAACAGTTTTTTACTAAATGCATATGAAAGTATAGACGGTACTGATGATAAAAAACTAATTTTAAAGATTTTTCGATTGTCGATCTGTCTGTGTTTTCTATGTCTGACAGATTTTCGCGGGACTTTCACTGTCAGGTAGTTAATGTTACAAAGAATAACTTAGGCCACCTTTAAATATAAAATACATAAGAGTTCCGCGGGACACCCATGAAATAAACTAAACGCGGATAAAACCGTGGGGCACAGCTAGTTTAAAAAAATAATAAAGATGTCATATTTTTGTGTTTTACTTGTAACAGGCGGGTAGGCAGCGGGCGAGGTCAAATCTCAGCCTACCCGCGTCAGTTGGAGTCTCTCATCCGGCTCGCTGAGGCGCACGCCAGGCTGCGGTTATCCAACGTCGTTGAAATACTGGATGTTGACGAAGCTACCAGGTATTCTTTTTTTTTCGGTTACGACAATATTATAAAAGTGCCTTACTTAGGGCCTAAAATGAATAAATCATTTTCATTTTCATCCATACAAGATTACATAAACCTAAGCCGATTGAACCTATCGCCATCTTTTCTCGATCTCTTATTCCCCACAATTTTATTATAATTATAATATGTTACCTTATAAGAATTGTTTGTTTACATAACAGCCGTACTCACCATCGGTAACCAATGCTACAGAATTTAGGGCACTCGGTTTTAAAAAAATCAAGCAATTGGCCCTTTTCCATCTCTCTAGTAAAAACAACCCACTAAACCAATAAAATGAAAATTAAAAAACTTAGAATTATACGGATAAGTAGGTGTTCTTACAAAATATATGTGGTATTAAAGATTGCATTTGTCTGTGTATATAGATTGCACCGCGAAGCCCTGAAGCAGTCGGCGACGGACCCGGCGTCGGGTCGCATCGACGTGGGCATCCTCACCACGGGCCTGGGAGCCGCCGCCCGCCGCCGCCGCGCCGACCTAGTACAAGCTCTCACACAACTCATCAAACCATACAACAAACCTCACACCATCACACACTCCAAGCTACTGCAGGAGGTCAATGCTGCGTCGCAGATTGTGAGTCTATCATTCGATCAGCGAAGTTAAGCAACCATACACCTAGCCAGTAGTTGGATGGGTGACCGCCCGAGTCCCCTCCGTGCCTCGGAGAGCACGTTAAGCCGTCGGTCTCGGTTGCTAATTTAACATCTTCGGCAGTTGTTACAAGTGAGTCGGAATCTTTAGCTTTAGAGACCGACAATTAGTTCGCCAGTGATCAGCCACATCGGGTTTCAACCCGATTTTTGGGGTCGGTCAAAAATGTATGGGAGATGATGATGAAATTTGACCCACTTCCAAGTGATTGAGCTGAAATCTGGCAGCACTGGACTCTCGCCCGTTTTAAATACTTTAAAAGTAAAAAGTTTATGTGTATATAGTACAGTATCACGAGTTTGCCACCGTTTTCCTAATCTATACTCGCTATCGTCTCCGCCGAATATTTCTGAGGTATTGAACAGCGCCTCTTAGCGGTAACGCGAAGTACTAAAATATCTCATACAAATATTGTAGGACAAACGGAAACATTCGGAGAAGTTCAGATCTGTCAAAAAATTTATAAATTGTTTTTTTAATTCTTCCTAGCACCCGCCCACAGTTACACAGCGTTATCCAGTTAAAGTAAATGTAATCACCTTAATATTGTTTTTATGGTAACTAATTGTTTGTTTTGCAGATGGTATCCCGCGAGCAGCTGGACGAAGCCCTCCGCGACCTGCAAGACGAAGGCAAAGTGGTAGTGGTCAGCCACACACATCTGCGACTCTGCTAAACACATACGCTAGCTATAAGTATTATTTTTGTATTGTTCACTGAATACTTATATAATTTTTCCAATAAAATAAATTTTACATTTAACTGGTTTTTATCTAGATTTTATATAATTAATCAAATTTTTTGAGTTGTTCCTTTTTGCATATCTATCAATTCTATCAAGAAATAAATATAATACCCTCACACCATCCCAGAAGAGTCCCCAAAGCGGTAAGCATAGGGATACATCATCTCCCTGGCCTTATCCCATGTTTTTGGGGTCGGCACTTGTTTCAACCCGATGTGGCTGATCACCTGATTTTTATACGAAGCGACTGCCATCTGACCTTCGTAACCCCATTTGGAGGAAAATCGGAAATCTGGGTTAAACCAGTTGTCAGACTTTCTTAGGCCTCTGATTGATCTGTAACGATTGCCAAAGATGCTAAATTGGCAATAGGGATACATCAACCACATTTCTCCGAAGCACATCTATGCAAATAAAACGAAGATACTTCAATAAATTATGTTTATTTACATAATAATTCATTCCGTGTATCAAAAGAAGCCCGTGGCTAAATAACAACTTCAACAATTTCCTATTTTATCGGGAGTAATTCGTGCTAAATCAATCTTACAAGTATAAACTTAGACTTGGTATGGTGCACTTTGAAACATCTACCATTACTATTGGCAATCGATTATCAACTTCACCAACCTGACAACAAGGTCTAAAATACAATGAAAAGTGTACGATAACTCAATGTGATAAACATACCTCTCTGAAGTTAGCATGAAAGACCGATTTCCTGATAGAGCGGGACGGAAGTATACGCCGTACGTAAAGAGCGACTGAATAAACACTACAGACACGTCAATTACTTGCTAACTTCAAAAAGGTTATGTTATTTAGTTTGTAATTGAAGGTAAGTCATCTGAAATATGGCAACGGGTACAGTAATCCATTTACAGAACAAATGCACAGTTTAAATATAAGATTTACGAGCAGTTAGAAATCTAGGAATAAATCGTTCGAAATAACACACACAGACGCGCGCATTTACGATAAAATAAGCGAAATAGGCGTAATGATAAATAGGAGTCACATCGTGGCCGATCGCGTATACGTTATTCACATGTTTTACAGACATTTTTCGAAACGACAAATTAAATGATTTTGACAGTAAATTTCAAAATCTTCTCCATGGTGAAAAAAATAGGCCTAGATTCTTTACTGCTTATATTTATACTGTGACAATGCGTATAAGTACACTGTTTTGACCAGTAAAATCTTGGAAAGTAACCCTTATTATTATTAATTATAACTATATATTGTTGTCAATATAACTTACTACTTTGGCTGCTTAATTTAAGCTTAGAAAAGGCCTTAAATGTGATCAACAAGGCAAGCACAAGCGATGTGGATATATGAAGAAGTTAGGATCTTATAGACTTTAGAAGGTAAAAATACAATAAACTCACTATAATTACATATAATGTATAACAACTCAACAAAAACACGAAAACCAAATAAATAGACAGTTAGAATATAAGTAGTAGAATTATTGAGCACGTGAAAATTGTAGCATTTTGTTTTTCAGAAGACATTGTAAATTGATCCTTCTTTAACTTGGTCATTTACAAGTACTATACATAGTCTAAAAAGGTGTAATAGAGTTTAAAATTGCTTGTTATATTCGTCCAGTCTCGCATAGGGAGAAAGCGTAATACTTGGCATTTAGCAAAAGCTGAGGATTTGAAGAATGGAAATTAGGGTAAACGACATTGCACACAATTTAGGACTGGTCTTGTATTATCATCTCAATTCAAAAGGCACTAAGTATCACTTTCCCATATCACCGTTTGCTGTGCCCCGATTCATGTAAAACGAATAAAAGAAATATCGTTGAACGATTAAGTTATTCGATCGAAATCCTCTCCCAGTGTGGTATTCACGTGATCCCAAATCGTAGTTCGATAGGACTTTTTCGCGACAACGATTGAGCTATTCCGTTATTTCTTTGGTATAATGAATACGAAAACACTGTCAACGACAAAATCGTTACGTTTTTATTACGTGAATCGGGCTACTGTACCGATTAGCGTCACACAATCATTTACCCTAGTTTCATTTGAAACTCCCACGCGAATGTGGCAATATAGAGTGCTCTTCCCCGAAATTCAACACTCGAATAATTGTTTTAATTACTAGTAACACATTAGCTATCAAGACGTGGGTGCTGGTGATGACGTTTCCGTGGTATTGGTGTCTTTAGGTGTCTCAGTGTCTTCGGTGGTGGGTGCGAGTTTCTTCATGGCGGTGCGTGGGTCGTGTTCGTCAGCGCGCGCGCACGTCTCGATCACATATTTGTTGAATAACTCCGGCTTGTCTAGATACACGTGGTGGCCGGCGCCGTTGATAACCTGACGACAGAGACCATTAGGTAATGTATTTTTTGATCTAATAATATGATTATGAACATGTATTTGTTGTGAATGCGTGTGTGTTTCTTCTTTGAGTAGTAACCTTTAAATAGTATAAATTCAAGTCGTCATTTTCATACATTATTTAGTCTGAACGCAACCGTCTTTTACACAACGATACGGATCTTGATATGGCTTTTAGAAAGAAAAACAATATTTGCGAACAAATACGCAATATGCAGTAGTTAAGCTTCGATCGGTGAAGGTATAGCTCAACAGATCCATATTATATTTACTGAATGGATTTTAATGAGACTACAATAATGTAGCAGACACATCCTACAGTCCTACAAATATTATAAACGCGAAAGCTAGTAAGAATATATGGATGTATGTTTGTTACTGTTTTACGCAAGAACTACTAAATGGATTTTGATGAAACTTTACAATACTTACTCGTCAGAATAACACGTAGGCATTAGAAAGATTTTGTGTGAACTGTCCAAAATATAAAGATAAATAATCCTGCCTAGACGTAGTCACGGACACCAGCAAATTTCACATATTTTGTAAAATTCACAATATCTATAATTGATTAGACTTTTAACGTAGTTTTTTAAAATCGTCAGAACGACATGATTACACAGGATTATACATGCTACCTTCAAGTTCGGAAGGTTGCTTTTACTGAGAAGAACCTGGCAAGAAACCCAGTAATTACTCTATTCGAAAATATTAAATTGTATAAGGTTTTAGGATGTTAGGAAGTAATATATATTAGCGTGTGTACATACCTGTACATAGGTAGGAGCGGCGGCGGGGCGGTGTTCGCTGAGCACCTGGCCGGTGCTGTTGTCGACCCAGGAGCGCGAGCCGTACAGCACGGTGATGGGCAGCGCGCCGCTGAGCTGGTCGATACGCTTCACCATCGGGTTCTTGGCCCAACCGAAGCCCGTCATCAACGTGTGGAATGCGCTCTCGCCGCTACAAATCAATATACAATCTATAACATTTTGGATTCGGAGGTGGAGCCGTGGTGGCCGTGGGTTTTGAGAAGTCTCCCGCTACGCCAGCGATGCAAGTTCGAATCCCAGCGGGCCGTGCATCACAGTTTTTCTAAAAAAAACCTCATGTGCAGTAATTTCACACCACGTGCTTTAAACCTACATTACATATATCTGAGGAGTAATTCAAAGACGGTATGTATAGTGCCTGAGACGGCGATAGACTCATCTTCGGTGAAAAGTGAGTGTTGTTGTTACAACACCTCTGCTTACCTCTTCGGGGACCCTTCTGGGAGCATATTTATAAAGATAAGCTTTAAAAACACGATAACACAACTGACCTAGGCGTCTGCGAGTTGCACTGGTAGATATACTCGGGTATAACCGTCTCCGCGTCGGGCACGTAGTTGAGGTATTTGCGTGAGATGTCTGGTCGTGTCTTGCTGACGAGCCAGCGGCCGGCGGGCCCGGCGGCGCGGACGGCCCACAGCGGGTTGAGCGGCTGCACCGCCGTGGCCACCGCACGCACCCAAAGAGGCAGCTGGTACTTCTCGTGCACGTTCGACGGACGCTCCGGGAAGCCCCACGGATCCGCTAGGATTAGGTGACGGACCCTAGCAAACAAATGTACAATTTTGTTATTATTTTATTCCACACTAGCTGTGCCCCGCGGAGAGTTAATTTAATGGGTGACCCGTGGAACCCTGCATTCAAATAAAAGAAAATAAAAGTAGCCTAAGTTACTCCTTGCAAAATTTGCTTTACGTCAGTGAGTTCCGATAAAATCGGTTCACCCGTTTCAGAGATCACCCGAAACAGACAGGCGGACAGACGGAGATTCGGATCGTGCCATACAGCCAGACAGAAATAAACTCATTAAATGACTACTTACTGCGAATTAGAATTTAACGCTCAAGTAAAATAGGGGGTAAACTGCGCATGTATCCATTCGCGCACGCGTCAAACTAACAAAAAAAATTACATCTGCGACTGCGGATTCATAGCCAGTGCTCAAAACTCGTGATATTGGTATATGTTGGTGAAAATATAGTACAATACCTAAGTGTGCGACTAGCGGCCTTAATAACTAAATAATTAGTTCATATCTAGCAATATGCTGCCGTCTTAGACAATACATCAAAACTAGATTAGGAGATGATGACCGAGTGACCTCTATTGTAGTAATTTAAACTAAATCAATATTTTTTTCCAAATCATATTTTTTTAAAGTCAATCAAATATCATTAATTGGACATAAACTTAATTATTATACACAATAAAAATACTTAAAACAAAGAAGAAAATGTAAATCTAGGCCCAAACTGGTGTCGCACGTAATACCAATACCTAGTGCCAAGAAGGCTGGCCACATTGCCACTCTGAATAACAACGCTGATTCTCTGAGCAAGAAAAGTCCCAGCACGCTATGCATGAGAGGCTAAAAGCTAAATAAACATAGTCGCGCCTGTATTCCCTGAAGGGGTAGGCAGAGGTATTTGAATAACAACACCCACTTTTCACCGAAGATGATTAGGTGCCAACGTGACGATGGTCGCCGTCTCAGACACTATACATATATATTTGAATTACTTCTCAGGCATATGCAGGTCTCCGATATTTTCCGTCACTATAAAGCATGTTGTTTGAAATCACTGCACATACGTTTGTAGAAAACCGCTTGTGTAGCAGGCGACTGCTCAAACCCATGGTATTCATGTCTCTCTTAGCAATAATCTATACAGATAAATAAAATTGAAGTGTTTGTTTGTAACTCCAAAATAACAGTTTTTCATTAAAGTGTTTTTTTCACTAAAGGCATATTAAAGTATACACGGTACTGACACATAAAAACCAACTTTTATAGTTTTTCTCTGTCTGTCTGTCTGTTTGTTCCGGGTAATCTCTGAAACGGCTGGACGGATTTTAACGGGACTTTCACTGGCGGGTAGCTGATGTTTCAAGGAGTAACTTAGGCTACTTTTGTTTATTTAAAATATTAAACTAAATCTACGCGGGTGAAACCGCAGGGCACAGCTAGTACAAGATAATTTTGAATAAGAAAATGATTTATAAGTTAGGAATTGGTAAGCACTGACCTCTCCGGGTACTTGATAGCGTAGGCAGTGGCGATGTACCCGCCGAGGCTGTGTCCGAGCAGCACGAACTGCGCCAGGTTAACCTCGCGCCGCCACTCCTCCACGGACTCCACCCACTGCGCCTCCGCCTTCACCGCGTCCGGGGAGAACTTTGGTCGGGAACTGCGACCAAAACCTGCGCAATTAAAATACTCAAATCAAATAATTGTATTAATTCTAGCAGACGTTATGCGGTTCCACCCGCGGAGTTCCCGTGGGAGTATCGGGATAAAATATAGCCTATATTAATCAGTGATGATGTAGCATTCAAATTGTGAAGGAATTTTTAAAATCGGTCAAGTACTTTTTAGCCCACAAATACTTACATACAAAACCTTCCTCTTTATAATATTACTTTAGACTAGCTAATTTCATGGGTGACCCGGGGAACTCTAATATTGTTTTTAATTAAAAATGTAGCCAAAGTTACTCCTTATAACCATCAGCTATGTATCAGCGAAAGTCTCGTTAAATCGGTCTAGCCGTTTTGAGGATATGCCAAAAAAAACATACAGACAGAAAAAAAAAGTTGCCCTTTGTACAGTCATCTCAGAAAAAAAAATATTTTTGAAAATGATGTTAATTTTCAAAATTCATTAGGATTCCGCGAAATAAAGTCTGTCTTGAAATGAAGTCTAGACACAAAGTTTTCAATAAAACCTTTTTATTTAATTTTTAGTTTTACCTAAGAGGTCAATGGCATAGACGGGTCTCGTAGCAGCGAAGGCGTCCAGGTTGGGACACCAGAGGGCGAGCCCGGCGCCCATCCCGTGCAGCAACACCAGCGGGGTCTTGTCCGACTCGTCGTTCAGTGATATCGTCCATATCTTGTCGCTCTGACCCACCACCGACCCAATGTCTACGTAGAAACGCTTGTAAGCTGTCTTCAGACCTGCTCGATAAATAAAATTGAATTTTAATCCTCTTCGAGACTAGATCAGGGCTTATTTTTCGAATGGAATGAAACGTTCGTCTTTTTCTGACAAATGTTTATTAATCTAATACATATTTTTTTTAATATTGCTATGAATTTACCTTATATATACTTTATAATGCATTACAAACAGACACTGCAATTTTATTTGTCTGTATGGCTATAGATTGCTCGTTTAAAGGTAATTAGAACAATAGTGAATTTACTTGCCAATTAAAGTATTCCCATCAATATAAAGAAAACCAATAATTTAAGCCACTAAGATCAGGGTCGCACGCGTCATCGTATCGGACAAAAACAATGATTACTGTCACACTCAAGGTCAGACCAAAATACAATTTGGCAATATAAATATAGATAACAACATACAATGTAATAGCTTGTAATTCTTTGTAATACACGCGGAAGTGTTCAACTCAACAATTGAGCAACGGATC
This sequence comes from Watsonalla cultraria, assembly GCA_964035505.1. Taxonomy (NCBI): domain Eukaryota; kingdom Metazoa; phylum Arthropoda; class Insecta; order Lepidoptera; family Drepanidae; genus Watsonalla; species Watsonalla cultraria. The sequence continues at coordinate 7,957,878 of OZ037728.1, forward strand.
GGAACGATTTTTTGCACAGAAATAGAAGGGCTGCAGACTAATAAAAAAAAAGTGAGTTGAAAAACTAAAACCCGACTACTGAAAAATCAAACGTATCTAGTAGGTCTCAAAAGTATAAACAAGTGATACGGATAGCCGTAGTTATATGCCACATACTTAAAAATCAACACAATCTAACAGTTATTAGGTACTAAAAAAATATCCAATTTTAAATAAAGATTTCGATGCAGTTTATTTTAAAGACACGAGGGATTCAAAAGGCAGGTTTATATGTGTATAACATACCTCATAAAGTAGAGAAACAATTTCTAATGCGATGTTTTAAATAAACACATTTTTTAAGCTTACATCACAAACGCTGCGAGATAAATCAAATTACTGAACTACAATATTGTACACCTTAAAATGGTCTACAAAAAAGTCCGCGTTGATGTCTATCTCTTAGGGACAACCCACAATAACCCAGTGTGAAGCCGTCGCGGATCGCTAGTTATGTTATTCTTCTTCTCTGTCGGCCCCTCATTGCTGAGGATAGTGACGTCCTGCAAGTACTCTCTCAATAGATTTTCTCCACCGCCCTCTATCTTCGGCATGGTGGAATGCGACGTTCACCAGTATTGCCAAATGTTCGGTCACCAGAGCCTGTGGACAAAGTAACATTACCCTCTCGCTTCGCTAGTAGAAACGATACAAAATGAATCGTTTCTATTAGCGTAAGCGCGATAGAATGTTACTATGTCTAGGCCTACTGGTCTCACTATCTTTTTGGACTACGACCTCTTAAGCGCCCTCTGTTCTTCCAGTTACAATTAGCCTTTCGAGATAATTTGCTTTCCTTCTTGAAATCTGTTTAGTTATGTTATAAGTATTTCTTAATGACATCAGTTAATTGATAAGTATTTGTATAGATACTCCTGCGATTGTTATCGCAACGTTACCAATGTGACACAATAGTATCGACTGCTATCAGCGAGTGTTACATCCCGGAAATCTCACCGAATGACGATAATGACACCGATGTTTGTCATTACTTCTGTTTTGCATTATCGGAATTTTGGCAGTAAATTTTAAGTTAAGCCCATTTGAGCCAATTGTAAATTATCAGGTGTCGATTTTCTAGATATTTAAAACCTAAGAAACACTGGATTGATTGTGTAAAATATGATATGGCTAGAGTGGGAGTGAAAAACGGCTGACAGAGAGAAATGGAAGAGAAGAACACATTGCGACCCCAAATAACATGGGATAAGGGCAGGAGGCTGATCGGTTTTTTCTTAACTTGCTTAGGATAGCACTGTATGCTATTCATAATATTTTTATACGTACGTGTAGTTTTAAGGTGGTGATTAATATAAAACAATGCGAAAGTGACTCCAATATTTGGTAACTGCTGAACTAATTCTGATAATTTTATAATTTGGTGTAAAGATAGCTCGCACCCTGAGGTTGGTAAGGGCTATCTTTCGTCACGAAAAGATGAACTATTCAGACTAAGTTGCAAGTGGAGACTAATAAGTGCTGATGATTTAGATTTTTATAAAATACATGATTCTTACATGATAGTATTAACTTCTCGACATTACGCAGCATCACATCCGACTGCCGAGTCCAGCTGAACCATCCACCCGTCCAACTGGCAAACAAAAATTAACATTAGCATACATCTTTTACAGATACAGGCTGTAAAAATCAGTCTATTTAACTTTATGAAAGTTCACACTGAATCTATATTAATATTATAAAGCTGAAGAGTTCAATTGAATTGAAACATTAATTTATTTGTGTAGTTTATTTGGCTTTAGGCTTTATAACACCATGCTACGACCAATAGAAGCTAAGCATTGATGCAAAAATGTTACAAAAACGGGAAAAAATTATCTAAGTATGTTTATATAATTTATCAACCTGTATTTATTCTGTAGCATGTAGCATTAAACATTCATATATTTAAGTAAGACTTTAAAAAAAAAGTACATCAATTTACAGCCTGTACCTATGTACCACTTTAAGGATGGCGATGACAGAATTAAAAAGAAGTGCAAAATAAGGGGTTATAATTTTGAGAAATCACTAGGTATTCAGCAGTTTTGATACTTTAGTATGTCATACTTTATTATAAATATTTACATACATCTGATAAATTGATTTAGTAAAAAATTCGATATTTTATTTTAACCAGTAAAGCTTGATTGGCCATCAATAAAAAATGTGAAGAATATACTTAATAAGAAATAAATAACAAGAAATTTTTGCATTTTGGTATCTAAAATCTAGATTACAGCCCAGATCCAATCAGAATGCATCGGTGTAAATCGTTTATTTTTAAATTGAATATGATACAAACTTTTTGGCAAGATTTAAAAAAAATTAAAAAGCAATGCAAATCAAGTAATATGTGCCATCAATTGGAAATAGTTGGTCTTACTTCCAAATAATGGATAATACACTTCCAATCCATGTCCTGCTAACTGTACTGAAATCATACAATTAACCATTAAACAATCATCAATGCCATAACAAAATATGCCTTCAATAGTTACCTATTGGGTATATGTTTGCTTAAATAGATTTTGCTCTTCATAATTATAGAATAATATTTTTGGCACTTATTGTTACAGCTTGGATGGGTAACCGCCCATGTCACTCTTCTACTGGGCAGAGTGACATGGGCAGTTACCCATCCAAGCACAAATGAGGTTGTTTAACTTCATTCATACTTGTGTCTTCTAAAATACCAATCCTCATTACATACAAGAATGACTCAAATCAAACCAAGGTTGTAAAGAACATGGTCACAAACATTATTTACCTTACTTGACACACACATTAACTTGCATACTTATATATACATAATAGCTGTGCCCCGCGGTTACACTGCATAGACTTAATTTAATGGATGGCCCGCAGAACCCTAATGTTTTTCGAAAACAAAGTAGCCTAATTTACTCCGTGTATCATCAGCTATCTGAAAGTCCCATTGAAATCAGTCCAGTAGTTTTGGAGATTATCCAGAACAAACATACAGACAGAGAAAAAAAAAAAATTGGATTTACTATTTCGGTGCTGTGTATACTTTCATATGCATTTAGTGAAAAGCTGTGATTTTGGAATTATAAACAGACGCTTCAATTTTATTTATCTGTATAGGTATAGATAAAATATAAAATGCTAATAGTACAGTTCTGTTGTTGGACTCAACAAAGCACATTATTAGGGCACTCTAAAGCATTTCATTAGCATTAGTAATTGATAACAAAGGGGCATTCAATTCAAAGCCAATTATTCACAAAAGGTTAGTGTGCTGTCTTACATAAGACCTATGCTACCAATTTGATACAAAAGGGGCCCAGGGGAAAATTTCAAAAAATATCTTTGTCAAAAAAAAAAAAATGTAATGATTTCTTTTCTCCTAGGTGTCCACTAAATATAGCCTATGGAGACAGTTCCTATGCACAAATATTAATATTAGATGATGGAGGAGGTTCTGTAAGGCCAAGCTAAAAGGATAATAGGATGTAAAATACAGGCTGTAGACTTTTTGGGCAAACATTTTTGGCATAGAGCATCAGCTAGTGGTGCATAAATCAATTAAAAATGCTTTACTTTACTAAACTTTAAAAAAAATCTGTCCTTACACTCATTAAGTACATATTTTTGTTATAAAGTAAAGTTGTTTCATATTCTTGAAGTTGGTTCAATGCTTATTGGATGATATTTGGAACATAAGAAAATGCTAATTTTAAAACTAATCTACTCCAATAATAAATAATATAAAAAAAAAATTGATACTTAAATATTTTTTAAATATTTTTACTTAAATATGTACTCAGTTTCAAATATGTATGCCTAAAAAGTCTGGACCCTATATAAAGACATCACAATGTCAAGATAAGGATTGCATTACACATAATGTAATGATAATACCGACAATCTGCTGAGTCACACATAAACAAAGTCATGCAAAAACCAGTTAAATAATCAAGAACAATCAATACACTTGCTTGTCGAAAACCATTGGTGTATGCTCGATGGTTTAATCTTCTAGCTGGAATAGTGTAAGAATAAATAAATAAGATGAAAAACAATTTTTCTGTTTGTACGTACAATAAATTATATATATACTAGCTGTGCCACCCAGTTTCACCCGCATAAATTTAGTTTCATGCTTCATGTCGCGGAACCCTAATATTTTTAATAAATAAAAGTAGTCTAAGTTACTCCTTGGAACATCAGCTACCTGCCAGTGAAAATCCCGTTAAAATCAGTCCGGCCGTTTCGAAGATTACTCTGAACAAACAGACAGCCAGAGAAAAATTTTAAAACTTGGTTTTTCAGTGTCAGTAGTGTGTATACTTTCATACGCATTTAGTGAAAAGCTATAATTTTGGAATTACAAACAGACACTCCAATTTTATTTATCTGTATAGATATAGATATATAGATTTGGTAAAGTAGAAAAATAATAAGATACTTATATAACAAAATACTATATTAAGTATTTAAATTGTTCTTAATATAATAAACACCCATATAGAACTGCTGGATGATAGGAAAAATATTTATAGAGACAAGTAGAGAAATAAGCTGGCACACTATACAAAGCAATCATTTTGAGCATTTTATTTCAAAATGTTACCTCAAGAAGCCAATAACGACATGATTAATTAACGGCCCTAGGTACTGGCTCCAAATGTAACAGGGCATAAGAATTCTGGGCATAATAATCCAACATCTAAGTGATGATCACCTAGGGAAAACGAAAATTCAAAATGATTCATTGCAAATCCCGGATGTAAAACTTTAGCGCCGTAAATAATGAATATTGCGCAATATAAAATGTTAGCACTTAACTACATTGATAAATAAACAAAATTCACCTGCTCTCTGTAGTTTCGAAGTTTAATTCACTACCCATTTGGCCACTGATAGGAACACAATAAACACATATCACATTCACTATAAAGATTTATATTTGCCTCTGTTCACTAGAAATTTAAATTACAACCTGTTCTTATCTAATGCGCCAAATGTAATGACACAAAATACTAAGATGTTCCTGACAAAAACTACAGCTTTTTTTTCTGCACTTCAGTTGAAATTTGACAGAGGGAGGATCAAACTTAATTATTGATAATGACATTGACACATTGACATTGCCATTTAGTCAGTGCTGCTAGCATAGTTATTTAATTGTGTATTTTTTTCTGGTAATTGTCTTTTTAAACATGTATAACAACATATTCTCAGTTACGGGTTCCAGTCGTGTAGTCCGTAGATTTATGAATGTATCGACAGGGACTTAAGTCAAAGATATAGAAAAAGTATCCTAAAGTAGTCAAAGAAAATATAGATATAGAAAAAAAAATCGCCTAACATTCCTTATATACCAGAAATACAGATAAAATAATATATCTCTCAACTTACAACAACAACTTACTAAAGAGCTCGGAGGCTCCATTTTATCTAGGTCTGCGACTGCGGCAATCGCAATGAAAAATGAAAGAAGTATTTAATATTTCGTACCACATCTCACACCTCATAACGAATAGTACGTAGTTAATTTGAATGGAGTAACCCAAGAGTAACCATAGTGATGGTTGAGGCAATACAAAATATCTTCGTATATATTTAAATCTGAAACCACTATTTGCCTTAAAATAAATCATCCAATTCAAAAATGCAAATATCTGTAGTCCAGCCAGTATTTAAGTTAGAGTTAAATCACAAAGTAACTCCAGGGATTGTTATAATAGCAAAATACGATGGTACTCATCCATGTCTTACGGCATCTGCAGGATTTGATAAAGTATAAATACCATACCTACCCAAAAAATATATTTCATAATTAATAGTCCCTGAAGTCTCTACTTAAAATGACTTTCTTTTTATTGTAACATAATTTAGACGAAATTTATAATTCAGATAATAATTCATCACCCTCACGGCGGAATGGTGAGTGGACGAGCGACAAGGTCTCAGGCACACGGGGAGGTGTCGGAGTTGAATCTCAGTCAAGCAGTCATCGCATTAGCTGCCGGAGCCCTAAGACCAGACTCTGGCAGGGACATGCTGCTCATCGGATCGCCAACACAAATATTAGGTGGGCCAGGATAACATATACTTAACATAGTTTATTTTTTTAAACAGTTACACCATAATTTTATCATAAGAACATTAAATTGGTGGCTTACATTAACAGGTATAGGTATGATCTTTAAGCAGCGCGTATTAAGAACTTCTTAGCTTTGACGTTTAATTTTACGGTACCAAAAGGAGCTTGTACCTTCTTAAATCTACGATGTTGGGCCCCCAGGTGTAAACAACAATTCTTAGATAACATATTTCTATGTAAAATCTAAGTTAGATGCTTAAAATATATCCCTCATGATAAAATGGCTTCATAGCGTCATTAATCATACCCCTTGTTATTGAGTGTTATCCATATTCTATACAAAGAAATATCTTTTTAAATTTGTATTGGTACATATTCTATAAAAAAATACTTTCTTCATTTTTTATTACAGCATACGACGTTCACGATAACTCTGACTTGTTCTTCAGAGAAGCACCGGATGGTGTGAACGTCATCATTGCCAGTAGTTTTGGCAAACACTCTGATACCATAGCCATTGTTGGAGGGAACAGTTCCGTTCAAGGGCTGGATTGGGAAGGGAATGAGATATTTTGGAATGTTGTTAGTGGAAAAGTGTATGCCTTGATCAGCTTTGACTTTGACAAGGATGGCGAAAATGAGGTACCTACAAGTGCCTTCGCGAGTTTTGAGCGCTCATCAAAAAAAATTAAATGTGGGTATAACTGCGTATGTTTTTGTTCGTCATGCGCCAAAAAATGTGCTGCGCATTCAAGATCAGCTCCCAAAACTGGTGATGGCACATATACCTAAGAGTTAAGGTACAATAGCTAAGTTGGTAAAATTTTTTTTGGGCGCTGTCGCTCGGTAAGTATTTTATTTCCATTTGCAGCTGCTGATTGGCTGCGATGATTCCTACATTCGAGTGCTAAAAAATAATCAATTCATAACAGAAATATCGGAGACTGGTCCTGTTATATGTCTATCCTCTATATCTGATGTCAAGTTTGCTTATGGACTTGCGAATGGCACTATCGGTATTTATGAAGAAGGTATTAGACTGTGGAGAGTGAAGGTACTTTATTAAAGTTATTAAAAACATACTAGGTAAGTTTATTCAAAAATTTTTAACTTCATTACATTTTATTCTAGAGCTAAGTTAAGAGTTTTTGGATAAGCTGCCTATGTGAGAATCTGACATTTCCTTTGTTTAATATTAATATTTTACGTCGTACCTAACATATTTACCTACTCACTTCTTTGTACCTTAGTTAATTCCGCTTTATACTCGTACCTTCATTTAGTACATATAGGTATATACAATCATACAGTCAGGTTAAAGTTACCTGACTATGATTCAGTCATTATAATTTTGTAGTCCAAACAAAACGCGCTCTCTCTCCAATGGTCTGGTGAAACTCTTGCGTGTTGTTGGAGCAACGGTCGAGTAGACTGGCGCGAAGGCACCTCCGGAAGAGTGCTCAGACGCATACAGTTGCGTTCAAACGCTGCTGCCATGTTGCTTGCTGATTACCGCTCAGTTGGCACACCCGATCTCGTCTGTGTTTCTGATAGGGGTGAAGGTACACATTTTTTTTAATTTAAATATTCAGTTATATGTATTAATATTACCTACCATTTATTTAAATATAGCTGACTCTATAGTTTACGTTTCGAAGGGCCAAAATTAATTGGTCCTTCGAATTCAATTATTGTCAACTTTTCTCACATAACGCTAAATTCCTGTGCCTGATACTTAACCAAAGAATTTAAGTGCCGCTAATCAACGTATTCACTTCTTCCACTAGTGTTGGGATACACGCCTTATCAAGAGAATGCAGGGTTTAACACGTCAAAGAAGATGCCTACAGAGGAAGACCTTCAAGCTATTACAGAGCTGTTTAATCGTAAGCAGGCTTTGTTAGTGGAGCTGCAGCATTATGAGGCGAACGCAGCTAGCAGCGGGACCAGTTCTGATGTAGTGGATAGGCCCAGTACTGCGATGCCTACTAACACTCGCTTGCAAGTCGCAGTGGTTCCAGCACCCGATGAGGTGAGGTGCTAACAGTTGTCGTGAATACATAGGTACAATTATTTTCAGAACCCTAAAAACCTGTAGCGTAACTACATACTTCTGATTGACCTAGAATCTATTATTTTGTAAAGTAAGAAGCAACGTGCACTTTACGTAAAGGAAACATGTAGAACTGTACATTCCTAGTCCCAAAACTAAAACTAATAACCTTATTCACAGTTCAACAACTGACGGCAACCACGTGAGTAAAATACCACCGTCTTCTTAGTGCAGTTTCTCTCCTTCGTCACAGGGTTGCCTCCAACTGGCGATATCAACGAACAACGACACTGTGGTGCGTGCGGCGCTCGTTCTAGCAGAGGGCATTTTCAAGACAGGCGAGACGTTGGCGAGACATCCCTTGCCCACGCAGCTGCGATCCATCCTGCACGTCCCACTGACTCCGCCTCGAGATGTACCCGTCGACGTCCATATTAAAGTATGAGATTATGATTTGATGTAGTGCAGTGTAGTATGGAGGACATAAAAAGTCAAGGCCTTAGGGTAGGGACCTTATAATAATAAAATAATAATAAATAATAATAAAGAATTTGTCCGGATAAAGTTTTCGTGACGTAAAATTAAGGTGGCCATATTATGTTTTCTTAGTCTATATTATAGATAGCATAAGTATAGTATATATAGCACTATAATTCAAAAGAATCATTTCTGTTTAGCTTACATACAGACACTCCCATTTTATGAAAACTGACTTACATTTCAATCTCTACGTAATGGTAAGCATACAACAGACATGTGCCTGTTCATTTATTAACATTGAGTTTTAGATCCCAATTTAAGCTAATCTCGTAAAACTCCTGCTAACCAATTATTTTAGGCTCTAGTTGGCTATGCAGACAGTGAGCAGTTCCACATTTTCGAGTTGACAAAGCAATTGCCAAGGTTTGCAATGTACACACTGGCACCACCCAACTCTGCCCACTTTACCACTACAAGTTATGTCACATTCAAGATTACTGAGAGAGTGCAGAGGATCTGTATTTGGATCAACCAGAACTTTCTTCTAGAAGAGGAATTGGAGCTTGAAACAGAAGATACCAAGGAGTTGCATATCAGTCTCTTCAGTTTGAGAGACCAATCTAGACTGAACATGGACTTTGGGGCTGATGGCCAAGTGAAATTCAGTACACATGACATTAGGTTGGCGGGAGACCTAATACAAAGCTTGGCTGTTTACTTGAATCTGACTAATTTACAGGTAATATTTAAAAAACAAGACATCGCTTAAATCAGTTAACTGTATTTCTTATATCAATAGTACTTAAATTCTAGACAGATCATATGTCACTGACCATATAATTCTACAAAACCAACACTCTTTAATGGGTTGAAGAAGAACATATTGTTGTGGGGAGGCTCTCGTTGGCTCACAGCTTTGACCACCTCTTGACCGATCACTCCTCCAACAACAGCCGTAGCTCCGGCCACTGAACCAAATACATCTGACAGCAATCCATCAGGTATAAACCCAGGGGGAAGAGTCAGTTCTTTTACAAGTTCATTGCGCATTTTAAGCAAAATTACTTGGTCAGCTTCACGCTTCGCTGGGTCTGGGTTCCTGTTGTACTCGTCCCTGAAGCGCAGTAATATCTTCATGACGAAGTAAGAAGGATCTCCGCGACGCAATCGCGATCGCATTTCAGGTTTCGACCAGTCAGCAGACAATGCATTCTGTAAAGGAACGTATATAGCACGTCGTTTCACAGTAATACTGACGGTCTCCCTCGCGCTCTTCTCATTGTCGTCAGGACCACGTTTCACGGCTTTGTGCTGAACTATCTCTTCCGAATACTCGTGGTCGACCAGATCCGCGAACATGTAGCCGAACATACCCCACATATCGCCGCACAAGAACTTCTTGTTGCCGTCGCGGCAAGCGTTGTTAATGCGTTCTAGTTGCTCTTGTTTGAGGCCGGTAGCACAAACGATGTCGTATTCCGCGAAGTAGCTGTCTGGCAGTTGGTCCACCCCTTTTGTTTCGGATATAACATCTACCATGGGGTTCAAAGCTCTCGCCCTTTGCAACGATGCTTCAGCTCTATTCTCACCGACTTTCTCCGGAGGTGCTAAGAATTGAGAGTATAAGTCAATCTCCTTCAACTTCTCGTTGTCCAATAAGCACACGCTTTTAACTCCAGATAATATTATATTCTTCGCAATTTCGGCGCCGAGACCAGAGATTCCGATGATTAATACTTTAGACGCCCGTAATCGCTTCTGTGATTCAAGACCCCAGAGGCGAATTTGACGATCATATTGTTCAGCCTCGGCTTCCGACAGTTCAATTTCATTGTTTTCAACCATTTTATTGCAATTTAATGTGTATTTCTTTATAAAACTTCACAAATACCTTACTATTGCTACATATGAATTTAATGGCGAATCGAGCGAGAGCCGACGCCCACAATATTTAAGTATTGACATGATATGACAATGAAGTTTAGTTTGACATTGACATAACATAATGGTAGTGTTGTGTTTAGATGAAATTTCCACAACCATAGACCCAATAATCACAGACGTATCGTATATAAAATAGATTGTGGGATTCACATTTCATAGAAATCACATACAGTAAACATGAGTTAAACCAAGACCAACCTCGAACTAAAATTTGTCATCCCTTTTGGAATCTGTATCACTATAAGAGATGGAATTGCTTTGAAACCAAGGAAAGGGTTTTAATATAAATCCAAATTTTGTGAAGTAGCTTATATTCCTATAGATACTTTAACACAACTTTTTACTTATTAAAAGGGTAACAGCAATTGTACAATAAAGATTTATATTTATTTAAGTAAGAGTTCGCTTCCTTTAGTAGTTTGAAATTTGGAGCAAATATGTACTAACCACCTGCTTACTTACTTATTACGATTACTCAGTCCGTAGCGCAATTTCCCGAAGCTGAGAAAAAGCTCCGAGAAGAAATGGATAATGCATCACAAATTGGTGAAATGAGATCCCGTTTAGCAGCAGAAACTGCAGAAAGAGCGCAACTTATTACTGCCTTGTTACCTGCAGCGCAAGATGCGGCATCTTATGATTTGTACGTATAGACGAGATAATAAAATGATCTTACTTAATACCTTTAAACCTACTCACCAAGAACAGATCCTCTCTAATGCAATAGTTCAGTCAGACTGTACGTTGATTGCAGTCCGCCAGGACTGAGATTTTATGTTTAGATTTCTAGGTAAGTAGTAATTTGTTTAAAAATAATGCAATTACAGGACAGAAATGCTACATCGTTACAAAGAAGTGGTGATGCTGAATGAGGAGTTGCTGACAGGATGTCATATTCGACGTGCCACGCAAGAACAGGCAGTAGCGTCACTCAAGAGTCTGCATACTATATTACAGCAAGCAGCTAGATTACGACGTTTGTATAACTATTTTAGAAAATTTGTGTGCGATCTATGTTGGCACGTGGACACAGTACATATCGATATATTATGTGACCCATGGAATTAAGTATTATTAAGATTAAGTAGACATGACGCAGTAGTTAGGTGTCATTTAATACTAATACACTCTTCTTTTTTCAGTTGGAAAATACAGTAAGGCTGTAGTAGCAGCCAGCAGGACAGCTATTAAAAACGACAATATTGAAGGTCTTATTAAGATCCTTCAAGTCGGAGATTCGTGAAACAACCACCTATTATTGAATTACTTTTTTCAATCATAAAATATATCAGTTATTGTAATTAAAATATATTTTTTTTAAGTTATTAACTTTTCTCGGTTTTAGAAACCGGTTTTTTTATTATTAGCCTGTAGTGTCCCACTGCTGGGCAAAGGCCTCCCTTCCACTTTTCCAACTTTCTCTGTCCTCAGCTTAAAATAGTGTATTGTAATTTATTTCCTTGATATAGTTATGATTCTAGCGGGGGCCTGAGTAAACGTCTAAGTCTTTTAACGCGTGAAATAGCTGGTTTATACCTATTAATGTCGATATGTCATATTACTTACTTTTCGGCTTCTTATATTAATATTCCGTAAATTAGTTTAGGCCCCGGTAAGGAGGCACTTGCAAAATAGTAGAGAGAACTGCGCGCCTGTGTTTACTTTTGGCCCACGCGCCAAAAAACCTTAATAGTGACTACTGCACATTCAAGGCGAGCGCTCAAAACTAGTGACCTGTAAATTACTACAGGTTCTGAAATAATTTTCTAAGACGGGTCTACCAACATGATTAGTTTGAGAGACCAATCTAGATTGCAGTAATAAGTACCTTCACATCATATTAAGTTGAATTGAGACGTAATATAAAGCTTGGCTGTTTACTTGAATCTGACTAATTTACGAGTAACTGAGCCTGTGAGTTGCGATAAAAAAATATATTATCATGTATAATAATTGTATTTCTTACAATGATAGTACACAAATTATGTTCTCGACAGACTATGATATTACATGTTTAAATCGACAGATCGTAGCTCAGTGATCAATTAGCTCGACGCAACCAATACCCTTTAATGGGTTGAAGAAGTACAAATTGTTGTGGGGTGGCTCTCGTCGGCTCGCAGCTTTGACTAACTCTTGACCAATGACTCCTCCAACAACAGCAGTAGGTCTGGCTACTGACCCAAATACATCTGTGAGCAATGCATCAGTTACAAATCCGGCGGGCAGAGCCAGTTCTTTTACAAGGTCATTACGCATGTTAAGTAAAATCTGTTGGTCGGCTTCACGCTTTGCTGGGTCTGGGTTCCTGTCATACTCGTCCCTGAAGCGCAATAATACTTTGATGATGAAGTACGAAGGATCTCCGCGACGCAATCGTGCTTGCATTTCGGGCTTGGTCCAGTCAGCGGACATTATTTCCTCTAAAGGGACACATATAGGCTCTTCTTTTACCGTAGTTTTGACGGTCTCTTTCGCATTTTTCTCGTCGTCGTCAGGGTCATTTTTCTCGGCTTTTTTCTGGACTACCTCTTCCAAGTAATCGTGGTCGACCAAATCCGCGAACATGTAGCCGAACATACCCCACATGTCACCGCACAAGAACTTCTTGTTGCTATCGCGGCAGACGTTGTTAATGCGTTCAAGTTGTTCTTGTCTTAGGTCAGTAGCACAAACGATGTCAAATTCCGTGAAGTAGCTGTCTGGCAGTTCATCCACGCCTTTTGTTTCCGCGGTAATAGTTACAATGGGGCTTAAAGCTCTCGCCCTTTTCAACGACGCTACAGCTCTATTCTCGCCGATTTTCTGCGAAGGTGCTAAGAAATGAGAGTACATGTTGATCTCCTTCAATTGCTCACTGTCCAATAAGCACACGCTTTTTACTCCAGCTAAAATTACATTCTTCGCAATTATGGCGCCGAGATTAGAGATTCCGATGATTAACACTTTCGATTCCCGTAGTCTCTTCTGAGCTTCAAGACCCCAGAGACGTATTTGACGAACGTATTGTTCAGCCTCGGCGTCGGAGAGTTCAAATTTATCGTTTTTATGCATTTTTGATTTATTTTGTATATAGTTAAAAAGCTTCAGAAAACCCTTTTATGCTGTGTATAATGCCGAGTAATAAAATTATGAGTGTGATAATAAATCAATGAAATGATTTTAGTGCGACATGACTGAATATGTGACACGCGCAGCCACGGGCGTTTCCAATGGGCGTTCCGCGCAATGCGCAATAGAATTTCCCATTATCGATTTTCCTTTATCATTGGTTTCGCTGCGCGTTCCTAGACGACAAAGAAGACCTAGATTATGATAAATACTAATAGGTATCTATATTACGTATCGCCATTTTTAATAGTGTTGTATACCTGCATTGACGTAACAACCATAGACGTATTTATGTTATAATATGGTCTGTGGAAATCAATTTTATCACAAAAATCCATACCCACTTTTTTGTTTTGTGAATCCAACCAATAAGCCAACATCCGAAACATTGATCGTGAACATAGGTTATAGGAGCGCAGACATTTTTTTAATCTGTTTGTGATTGTTGTGAAGACGCCTACGGGGGGAGCGGCATGCAGGAGGTCCCTTTACGTTACGACAAAAAAAGCCACGTAGCAAAGCAGTTTTTCGTTAGCTGTCCAAGCTTTATATTTTATTTAAATTAAAGTTTGCTTCCTCGAATTGTTTGAAATGTACTTAGGTACTTAGTCCCTCACCGCGCAACTGTGTGTAGCACCGTTTCTCAACTCGTTACATAGATGGCGCTACTCGCTAACAAAATTCGAAGTTTGAGTACAAATACACGGGAAACTAAAACGCTAAATAAGAGTTTTCAAGCGCATTGCAGTATATATACAATTTTAAAGGATGTTTAGGGTCTTAATGAGATTCTTCAAATCGGAGATTCGGGAAATAATAGTTAATGATTATCGAATTAATTTATTTCAATCTTAATATATATCAGTCATTGTAATTAAAATCTGGCAGTGGTTATTGTACTTTCTTTAGCTTTCAAAAAGTTATTGACTTGCAATTTTTTATAAAAGTTAACTTATCAAAAATATCCTCACAACTTTTTAAATGAACTTCTATTTTGTCTGTGGAAGTAAAATTTAACTAGTCTGTGTTTTATTTTTCTTTCTTCGATCCTTAGTCTTGGTCCCATAGATATAGAAAAAAATTCGCTTGGTCCTATCTTCTTGGGTAAATGAATCAAACACAAATTTCCCTCGTAGCGTAGTGTACGTCATCGGCGCTAACGTTCAAAAGAAGTCTAGGTTCACTGGGCTTGTGTTCCATTAGAAGAAGTTTAAGGGAGGCGAGACGTGCACAAATGGCGTGCGCTTGGGAAGCGGATGGAGCGCGGATATTGGCGGCCGAGCGGTAAGGCCGGCCATCCAACGCTACTATTGCAGCTGCTGTTTGTAACGCTCGGGATAACGTCGTCTCGTCTGTTCCCGTTCGCTCCACCTGGAATTTAATAATACATTTTCTAAGAGGATAATTCTGTTTAGTGGTCGATAAGCGAGTTTAGGCCTCGGTTTTCGTAATGCCTTCTTGAAATGAAATAACATTGGCACTAATTAACATCGTCAAATTAGTTAAAAGTGTGTTTCACACACACATTTAGTGTAAGGATAAAATTTTGGAATTACAAACCGACACTTCAATTTTATTTATCTGTATAGATTATTATGGTAACCTCAGCAGCGACAGCCCTGAGCATGAGTCTCTCGGCGGGCGCGCAGTGTCTGACAGCCCTCACGGCGGCACTGGAGGCAGCCTCGGCCAGCGCGCGCTGAACCTCGCCGAGTCCCGCACAACCGTCCCCAGCCAGCTCCACTGCGCGGGCACATAGTGCCAACGCTCGTCGCGCGTCGCCTGACACTGCTGCTACCTTCCTATATCACAGACAAATATTCATTTAAGGCCATGGCAACCGAGTAGCCTCGAATCCCACCCAGTCATTGCGTTTTTCTAAAAAGTTAAGTGTGGTGATTTCGTACTACGAGCTTTACGATGACGGAAAACATCGTGATGAAACCGAGTGTCTGAGAAGAAATTATTATGTCAGCTGAGTTTCTTGCCAGTGCTTCTCAGAAGGCTACTTTCCGAACCGGTGGTCAGTTCTTTGACGTTCATAACTTAAGGCAGTTATGAACATCGAAGAACAGACCACCAAAGCCAAGGCCTAAGCTGAATTAATCATTTTCATTTTCGTCGCTTAAACAATCTTCTAACCTGGCTTGATTGATGTCAAAAACTCTTTATTTAAAAGTTGGTATACCTGGCGATCAGCTGTACGGCATCAGCAGTGACATTAGCATGAGCGAGGCGCGTAGCCACTATGCATTGCAGCTGTGTATGAGTGTACGGCGGGAAGGATAGTCGGGTGAGTCCCAGTCGAGAGGCTACCCTCGCCGCCAGCGCCCGCTCGGGCAAGTCCATTGTGTTAGCGACCGCCAACACGGTCAGTTGTGCGCACGAGTGAGCCGCCCACTCCATTATGCTGTATAGCACGTCTTGGCGACGAGTGCATAATGCGTCCAACTAGCCACAAAAAAAAACATATGAGTGTGTAGGTCAAATTTGAAGTCGAAATTTAAATAAAAATATATTTTGTCTGTGTGAACGCATCGATCAATTCTGATGGGTTTTTGACAAAATCAATCCATATTATAAATAAACATTGTATTCATGGATGTAGAGCAAAATATATGTTTTGTAATAGTCTTAAAAAGTCGTAAAGTCCCGAAGTCAATAATAAATAAAGTGAGTGATCATTGTTTTAGGATATCTCAGAAAATGTGTGTACCTCGTCCACAAGTAACACAGTTGGAGTTCTTCTGGGTCCAGGTGTCGTGAACCTTTTCTCTAATAGAGTGCAGGCTTGCTCCCATACAACAGATTTACCTGAAATAAAAAAAATTTACTTATATACATATGCTCACGCCTGTATTTCCTGAAGGGGTAGGCATAGGTGTTGTAATAACAAAACCCACTTTTCACCGCAGATGAAGTGCCAACGTGACAGATGGTGAGTCTTTCGCCGCCTCAGGTACTATACATACGTCTTTGAATTACATCTCAGACATTTGCAGGTTTCCTCACGATGTTTTCCTTCACCTACAGCACGTGGTTTTAACTCACTGCACATAAGTTTTTAGATAAAGTCATTGGTACAGGCTCCGCTGTGATTGGATCTTGCGTAACAGGCGACTGCTCGAACTCCAAGGCCACCACGGCTCAACAACTTATATATAAAATAAATACTATTATATATTAGCCGGTCTAAACTCTGAGAACGCATAGCTATGAGCGCTCAGCGAAAATAATAGGGTAACTACGCATGTATATTAGTCGCGTCGCGCCATACAGTGTATAAAATGTATACTGCGCTCATAACTGTACCCCTAATAATGAAAATTAAAACCTTACCAGTCAGCTGTTTATAAATGTGCACATAAGCTTGCCGAGGTTCCGCTATCCTCATGCCATTGACCTCGACCAGTTGGAACTCTGGCAACTCCACTTCTTCCTTCAGGATCTCAAGTGCAGCGCACACTGTCGCTGTCTTGCCTGTGCCCGGGACACCTGATATGTACATACACCTGGAAATATTGACAAATATATTGCATCTGATCGATAAAGAATGTTAGTATCATCTCCCTGGCCTTATCCCATGTATTTGGGGTCGGCACTTGATTCAAACCGATGAGGCTGATCACCAGATTTTTACGCGAAGCGACTGCCATCTGACCCTCCGAACCCCTTTTTTAAGGAAAATCGGCAATCTCGGTTAAACCAGAAAGGTCATTTACTCACCCACTAGATGAGATCAATAGCTTATTTCTGACAAATGATAGAATCTCATCCATTTGACTTTCCCTTCCAGGCAGGGATTTATCTTTGACTATCTCTGAAAAAAAAACAATTAAGTACAATAATTCTTCACAAAAAATAATAATTTCAGTGAATAATTTTAGTTTACAGACAAGACGTCTCCTTGGTCTAGTGATCACAAACACTACAATGGACTAGAGGTCCTCGATTTAATCCATAGATCAGGCAAAGTGTTATTGGGTATTCCACCTGTAATATCTCAGTTGCAGCCTGGAGGCTACATTAGGGTGGAGCTAATGGCAATAGGCTCGCCTCTTATTACATGAGACTTAACATAACCAATGAAATGTGTGTATATTATAAATACACCTCTGCCTACATCTTCGTGAGTATATGGGTCTCGTCCCAAGTTATGACCGCATACCGTGAACGCACAGTAGTCATTTTACAAGTCTGTTTTTGTCCATATGTATGGGGGTGAGGCAAATAAAAACACATGCAGTATCCCTACTATTTTCGCAGCGCGCTCATAAATTGTGAAAGCACCTATATGTAATTTTGGTTTAGTATTGATCTCCTACCATTAATATTATCCACGGAATGTGCCCTGGTGTGCAATATAGGAGTCAGCTGGCTCGTCATTATCCTCCTACTCACGCTACGCTTAGGAGTTTTTGCTGGTGTCCTGGGTGTTTTAGGAGTCCTTGGTGTCTTGGGTGTCTTGGCAACGGGTTTGAAATCATCATCGTCATCATCAATATTTGCCTTACGGGTAACTTTCTTTGGAGTCCTCTTTACTGGGGACTCTTCTTCTAAATAGTTGACTGGGATCTTAGTAACACGTCCCGAACGAGTAGAAGAAGGGACCCTCTGCTCTTCCTCAAAATATAATACTTTTTTCGGTGTGTCATCATTGTATTTACAAGTAGACTGTTTTCTTTTAGGTGTGGTAGCCTCATGCTGCCTAATTATTAGTGTTGGCAATTCTTCGTCTGAATTCTCCTGTAACTCCATAGATATAATATCGTCTAGATTGGATTTACTTAGCTTCTTTGAGCTTTTCGGTGTGTCTGTGACCGATTTCTTCGGTGTACTTTTGGTCTTTGGTGAGTCTCTTTCATTTTTATCAGCTAATATTGCTCTTTTAAGAAGTAGTTTTGTCCCTTCATTCTTCGATACACTCCAGTTCTTCTGTTCAGAAAGAGATACTCTGCTCATTCTTTTAACTAAGCTATTCGGTGTTTTCGGAGTTCTTGCTGTGGGAGACGAGACATCTTTATTTGGAGTACTGAGTAATTCAAGAGCTTTTCTCTCCACTTCCAGTACCGGTTCAATTTGAACCTTACGTTTGCTCATTGACATAAGGCGGTACCTACACAGGTAGTGTAGTGGAATGTTAGCAACATCATAGTCTTTTGTAAATGTTAATGTGATGTCACACTTCTTGAAGAATGTCTCTATTGATACATCTTTGTTGAATGGCCGGTGGTCTTCTATGACCTGCAATTAATAATTATATCTGTTTATAGATGTTAGTTTAAACAAGTTACTGACCAATAAAAAAAAATACAACAAACATAACTCCTTTGTTTCTAAGGTTTATTGAAAAAGAAATAGAATAAGGATGGGTTCATCTATTCAGATGAATAAAATTTAAGTGTCTGATAGTAATTCCAAAAGAACGGTTTTTCACTAAATGGCTGAATCAACCTCAAACTCAAAAATATCTTTATTTAATTACTTCTAAGTAAGTACTTTCAAATCATCAGAATTACTTAATTATACAGGATTATAAATGCTCCCGCCAGGATCCGAAGGTTGCTTTAACTAAGAACATAAGAAATATATAGTAAAGTATATATGGTAATGACATAAAAAAGGGGGGTTCAGAAAAATAAAGCTGTCCATGAAATTAAGTATACACAGGTGAAGCTACGGGGCACAGCTAATTAGAATTATAAACCCCTTCCTTACTACTTACCTCATTTTCAGCAAAACTGATAGGGCCCATCTTAGCAATACACCAGGTAGGCAGGTCTCCCGGCCTGGAGTACCACTGCACCTTGGCCCGGAAGGGGTCCTTCTTGTTAGATACATCTTCATAGAGAGACTCAATGCGAGCCGCATCACACCCGGCCTCTGTGTCGGGCTCAGCGGCATCTGCATTTGAAATCAGGACAAAGTCGCCTACTTCTGCTGTTATGCTTTGAAACTGGAACTTTCTGAAAGTGATTGTTAAATATAACATGATAAGTGTTTATAATTATTATACATTATTCGTTGTTACATTGGAATACCAAGGATTTTTTCAGTGCATACTAAATATTGAACAATCCGTGCTGGTAACACATACAACACAAGACTAAAGCAGTTGATTCGTTATATGATAGCTTACTTGTAATGAAGAAAGGAGTTGGACAGGCATTGTGGATCGAAGATACCTTCACTCAACCATGTAACAGCTTTAGAAGTATTTTTTTTGCGCATTTCTCCGACCTTTCTATTTTCATAAAATTTGTTGTTTTTTTTGTTATTTTCTACTAACTACCTAATAATTGCCTCAATTGATTGAATTTTCTTTCAATTCGATAAATCACTTACGTTGGTTTTTGACATATTTTTCAACTTCATGCTGTCAACTTTTCGCGCCAATTTGTAACTTAGCATTTTTAAATTATAGAAGAACTTGGTACCAAGTCTTTTGATGACATTACAATAATATTTTGATAATTTGACTAATTCCATGAATTATTGCTATATAGCTTTCATATAGACCTTCTTAAAGATATTAAGACGGAGACAGCCACGACGATTTTTTAGCGCTCAGCGAAAATTTTAGGGATAACTGCATTAACTACGAATGATTTTGTTTGCACTCACAAGTTCAGCACTCCATAAAGACATGCGGCACCTCTGCTCATGCTGATAACGTTTGCAAATAATTTGATTATTTTGATCTATGTACTATTACTATTTGAAAATTTATTTGATAATAACTGTATAGGAAGCGTTTCTTTTGCTTCTAACATATCGAAAGACTAATAAAAATAAAGTGCTCAAACGTCAGAAACGTCAAATACACGTGTTTTGTTATGGTGTTTTTGGTTACAATTAATTTAATTAAGGAAAATAAATAAGAGAAATGAAGTCCAAGCAAAAGAACTCTGCAAAGCAGATACTTTCAGACAAAATTGCCGACGCTTTGACTGTGAAAGCGCGCGCAGATATCGAAGACGATCAGGTATTCGGAACAAAACCACATACAGTTTCACGTGCTGATTTGGGGTCTTCGGACAGCGAAGACGAGACTGCTATCAGTGATTTTCGTAAAAGGAACGTTAATTTGTTGAGTGAGATCAGCAAGAAGTATGAAGGTCAAGTAGTTTCACGGAAAGATCTTGATGAATCTGACGATAGTAGTTCTGATGGCGAAGCTTTTGCAAATGGTAAGTTACCGTCAAATATTGGGTCAGATTCAAAAGGAAAAGAGTTGGAATCCGACTCTGAGGACTTTGCATCAGATGCCGAGAGTGAAGACTATAGTATCACAAAATTACAAAAACAAAGTGGCATCAACAATTCGGAGAGTGAAGATGAATCTGGTGAAGAAGGTGATGACGATGATAATGAAGATGATGAAGAAGGTGATGATGATGAAGAAGATGATGATGGAGGCTATGATATCAGCCAAATGAATGAACCTATGAAAGAACACTTTGAACATGTTAAGAAGCAGAACATATCAGAAGAAGCTAAAAAAGGCAATTGTGTTAGAAACCAGCTTCTGGTGTGGGAAGGGTTATTGGAAATGAGGATCCACCTCCAGAGGTGCATGAACACTGCTAACCAGATGCCCTTCCCTGACACACATGAACAATTGTCACAGGATAATAGTTTTGCTGAGGAGAGTAATGCTACGAAGATGAATGTTGCTACAGTTTTGGATAAGTAAGTATAATGAGGCAGTACTAAATGCCTCATAAAAAAGAAATAAATGTGCTGTTTCAGGGGACTAACGAAAATTATTTGTAGATTTAATCCCATCAAACATGTTTCTTTGTAAAAATTTAAAGATTTTCATATCTACAGATTGACATGATATACAAGATAAAGGTGCCGTCGTAAGTTATGAGTGCTGTTTTTTGATGCCTGACTGTGTAGTGGTAATTTTATGAGTGTTTCAGTCTGTCTGTCTTTATGGCAGATGTGAATAAAACATTTACAGTTACTAAATATTAAAATTAATCTTTATTACCTCTTAGACTGGTAGAATAGCCGGAGATGTTGTCCTGGTTTATTCCTAGTCAGTTCTTCTACTTATTTCTATAGGTATTTTATTATAGTACTAAATACAAAATGTCCTTTTTCAGATTACTAACATTACAAAGCCTATTGTTCAAGAATTTCCCTGAGACGAAGACACTGTCTACAAAGAAAGCAAGCAAAGATGCAGAAAAGCAAGATGCAAAGCCCGAGAGTGACGATGAGATACCAAGTGACACTGACAATGAAGAAATACCATCTGACACAGAAGATGAGTCTGAATCTGTGACAAGGAAAGAAGTGCAATCGAAAAAAGACCCTATAGCTAAGAAAAGAAAACTTACAGACTATGAAAATGAATTATCAACCACACATAAAGCATTTAAATCATTCAGAGATACTACAATTCAGAAATGGAATGATAAAACTAGACTAGCAACTGCTACTAACATCAAAAACGCCCCAACTAACACTATCTTGCAGCAAATATCCTACCTCCTATCAGATAGAGACAAACTGGTTAGACGGACACAGTTGAAGCGATCTGAATACGATATTGTTGGATACAAAAAAGAAACCAATCTGGAGGAGGTTAAGGATCAAAATGGAACAGAGGTAAACCCAGTAACGAGAGACAGGAAAGATGACGATGAATATATATCAGAGATATTTGACGATAGTGACTTCTATCACCAGCTGTTAAGGGAGCTTATTGAATGTAAGTCAGCAGATGTATCAGATCCGGTTCAGTTGAGTCGTCAATGGATTGCTTTGCAGCAAATGAGGAGCAAAATGAAGAGGAAAGTGGACACCAAAGCCACTAAGGGAAGGAAGATCAAGTATGTTGTTCACAATAAGTTGGTGAACTTTATGGCTTCAGAGAAAAATGTCAAGTGGACAGATGAGAGCAAAAATGAATTGTATAGCTCACTGTTTGGGAAAATGTTTGAACATAACAACACAGGATTGAATTTTAACTTAAATAGTGATGTAAAATAAATTGAGTTGTCTTATGATATTTTATTATTTAATAGCTTTTACCTGTGGTGCTTACTGTATACTAGTGCCTAAGTAATAGTACCTATATTTTTATGTGTATGGCCAATATCGATCCTGAAAGCCTTAATAATATATTTTTTGAAATTGGATTCCCATGTTGGCTTTTGCTTTCAAATAATTCATTCAGTGTCGGAGAATTTAGTTGAATCACAAGTTTTTTTTAAGTTTCAACACCACTTCGAAATAATAACTAATATTCTTAGGTTCCGGCTTTATGAAAGCAGGAAATTACATATAAATCATAATATCCCTTCCTAAGTAATTCTTAGTAATACTCTTACGAAGTTTGTTTACATGTCGCGTACCTATTAAAGGTCCCTTTGAGATAAACCAATAATGATACAAACATTGCAGTTTATCGCCGTAGCTATTTCAAAACAATAACAAGATGTTACATTATAATACTGAACTGTATCACAAGGTTGAGTCGGACCACCTCTAATGTTTGGGGAACTTATAGTTAGTTACATAATACTTTGGGTGAAATCGTTGAGACCACGATACCGACTATGCAACGTGTGTGCGCCAGATTTCAGTCTTCGAGGAGATAGTAATATAGAGATTTAAGAAAAAGTATCAATTTGCGAAATTTGGCACAGAAATAGCTATACCTTTCTAGACGGACGAAGAGTACCTACTGTTTAATTTATCGTAGCATGCAAGAAGGCCAGGACCTATTTTTCTGCTGGCCTTCTACAATTAAAAATAAGTTTTAAATTTCAAATAGTTCCGATCTTCTTTTGTTTTTTCTTCACGCTATTATTATTGCTCTTGAAAACGTATTGTTATTGTATTATCTGAGTATTTTGTAAAATATTGATATGGTGATAGTTTCAATTAATTTAGATTAAGTAAATGACTTTTATTAAGTGTACGCCAATTTCGTGGCAAGCAAAACAAAGAAGAACTGTTGTTATGAATAAGCTTTGGGCTTATTCAAGTACATAAAAATTATTACGATGTCGCATGAAGTGACTACCTAGGTATATAAATGCGAGAGCGCCGCACTTGTATTTATGGAAGGACGCGTCCTGGCGAGAGCGTAAATTTTCCACTAGAGACATCGTAATTCATGCTAAGCAGCCTGTTAATCTAGTTTATTTTAGTCGCATGTTGCCCACTTCATAAAGAATGATTGGAAGCGCTCTGCTAAAGAAAGATACTCGTCCCCAGCTCCCACTTAGTTGGGAAGGTAAGTATGTACCTATATAGGTATAGCTCTGGCGACCTTAGGTACTCTTAAATTTCTGTCTTCTCTTTATGTTAAGTTAATAAGTCTTATTCATCATTTCTACCTACCTTAATAATATATTTTTTAGCAATTAATTTAGTTTCCGGGAGCAAAGTTGCGTAAGGAACATGACAGGCACGTGGGCGCACCGCGCTGAGAGGTGTTCACGACTTGTGTTGCAGACAGATGGGGAAATTAATATTATCTGCAAATTGTGGATTATTCTCGAATGTACGTTCGAATTAGGTGAACTAATTTTATTTTGATTGAACTACACTACAAAAGTGATAAACAATCATGCAGTTGGTCTACATAATAGTTCTTTACAAAATAACACAAATGTAACGGATATCTACCTGGCTAGAATAGTTTCCATATTATAGATACTTGTATAGTGGCAGTGCTTATTTTGCGTCACGTGCAGCTACGCCCGTAGACAATTTCATTTTCTCCTTCTACGCCGCGTAGCCTACGCCGCACGGGCTACGGAAGTTGAAAAATGTTGTGTAAACCCGACGGTAGATGGCGCTGTTTAGATAATGACCAAGATTTTTTAAAATTTTACAAGCGTGTCATAAGGACGAATGAAATAACGGTGTAAAGGACATTATATTTTCCTATCGTCAGATATTGTATAAGTAACTAAGTACTTAGGTACTTTCATAAACTTCTGTTTTCGATGAGATACATAGACGTGTCTTAAATGTCCAGTTTTCTTGCACTCTCGCCACATGTTATCAGTTTCAATGACCTCGGTCAAGCCAGCCGGGTTATCTCCCAGCACATAAACAAGACAATTCAGTATCGGCGGCCACTAAGCGCGGTATCTCATCAGTTTTCCAAATTGCATAATAAACATTGGGTTAATTAACGAATAGTTAGGTACACTGTCCACTACAACTTGACCTTCAACGTGGAAAGTTTTCCACAGTTGATAGGTACCTAAATAATACAAAATGTTGTTATCAGTTGCTTTGCAGAACAGTAAAGGTTGCGTCAACTGGCTTCAGCTACAAAATATTGTTAAGAACTGGTTATGCAAAACAATTGTTGCACTATTTTAAAATAGTCATGACTTTGACTACTAGGTTTAAAAGCCCATGTTTTCCATACGAAGCCTAACTATATGCAGCTTGCACTTGTTTTGTCAGTATTGTCATTACAAAATATACGTTAACAAACCTATATCTATATCTATACATCTATACAGATAAATAAAATTGAAGTTTATAATTCCAAAATAACTGCTTTTCACTAAATTCATATGAAAGTATACACGCTACAGACACTAAAAAACCAAGTTTTAAAAATGTTCTCCGTCTGTCTGTCTGTTTGTTCCGGGTAATCTCCGAAACGGCGGGACGGATTTTAACGGGACTTTCACTGGTAGGTAGCTGATGTTTCAAGGAGTAATTTAGGCTACTTTTATTTATTACAAATATTAGGGTTTCGCGGGACACCCAAGAAATTAACTCTACGGGGTGAAACCGCGGGGCACAGGTAGTTATTAATAAATTCGTTATTCAAGTAAAGAAAATGTTTTCTATAACTTCCCTGACCGGAAGCTTGTTTCAAATGGTAATCATTAACGGGGTTAATCTAAATTTTAAAGGAACTTTCTTCTTATCTAATCATTGAGTGCAGCCCAAGTGCTTCCAAGAATCGCTGGTGGCGGAGTGTTAAGGCGCCTGTACACGCCTTATATTCGAGACACAGTATAAAAATATAAGCTTTACAAACAAAAAAATCCAGGTCTATTTTTTTTTATATAAAGTTTTCTCCTTATCAATCAGGTGATCAGCTTCATCGGAGTGAATCAAGTGCCGATCCCAAATACATAGGATAAGGCTAGGGCGATGATAATAAAGTTTGCTCCTTAAAATTTACTTCTATATTAATTGTCAAAATAATATAGATTTGTTGTCTTGAATGTTTAAAGTCCCGTATAATAGGGGGCGAGTGTACCATTAACTGGGTTCAAATCCAGCCAGACTGCGGGCTGACATTAGGAAATTACAGATAAATAAAACCCGACCCGTGGATAAAACCCATGATCTCGAGTTCCGTAGTTGCGTTTACGACCACTAGACCATCGAGGCAGTTTGTGTTATTCCCCATAGCTCTGAAATCGGCTAAGCCGAATCCATGATTTACCGTCTACTGCTATGCAACGTTATACGCTAAGGTTTCTTTCGTGCGTAGTGCGAGTTTTGTTAAAATCGCCGTCACAAGTCAGATTTGTATGGGCTCACAATAGTGTTATCATTAGGCTGACAGAGGCGCTTCTCCGATTCTATACAAATCTGCGAATACTTCGACGCGGTGACTGGTGACGGCGGCAGTGAATAACTCGCACTAGGCCCTCTGAGCGTCGAACTCGATGAGCATTGGTTTTATTCATAGGAAATTGATACATAATTCATAAATGATAAGGTTCAATTTCGTATCTTTAAAACTAACTCTCGAAGACTAGTGCGACGCAGAGAAACCTTAGTGAATAACGCGGCTGGTATTAGGACTGTATATAGGCGCCATTAGAAGAAGAAACTCTGAAACTTGTTGTCATAACTAAGTTTCGTTACCTTATATTTTATTAATAAAAAGTTATAATTTATTCGAAGTCATGCTTCAAATTTAAATTCTATTGATACTAACACTATTGAGTAATATTTGTTTGAGTGTAGAATGCTTTAGTTTACTTTGCAATACTTATTCAATCATAAGTTTAAAACCGTGATGCCTATTAAAATTTAATTTCCACTGTAATGCCTTCTGACGTTCAACTAAATTTATAAATTGCCTAAATTTAAATTCCTTGACATAATTGTTTAAAATTTCAGCTATAATAATCACCCGTGACTTCGTCTGCGTGGAATTAGTTATTTGTTGTTTTTTTTCTAAAACAGACATAATTTAAAATAATTCCGAAAACATTACTCACCGTTTATTCTGAGATATCGACATATTAAAATAGGGCTTGAAAACATCTCGATATCGAAATATTTTCCTGTTTTCAACCCCTCACAACACATTATAATCGTATAACGTAAATCAGTTCTTCCTTTTGTGTCTTTAAATAACGTACAAAATACAAATCTTCATACATCCGGGTGATGCTGGCATAGACAGAAAAAAAAATATTTAAAAAAAAATTCCTTTAGAAATTAAAAAAAATATTAAGAGTCAGAGTTAAACAGACTGAGTCAATCCAGTCACAATATAAGCAATAGATTAATCAAACGCAAACTTCGTTGCGGCTCGCAATAAAGTGTCTGGCTATAAATTGTTCACAATTAACTCTAGTTGGATGCTTTTAATCAAATAAATTTCGTCTGCGTTCCATGTTATTTATGGACTTTGTTAATGATATACTTACTCATCGATAAAAAAATCCAAGGTTAATATAATAGAACACAGAGAGTTCGATCAGCGAAGTTAAACCAGATTGGATTGTTAGACTTTCTTAAACTTCTGACCGGGCTGCGTAAGTCTGTAAAGTATCTTAGCGACGAACTCAAGTATCGGTTTCAATCAAAGGAAATTAATACGCAATACATACACGACAAAATTCTATTTCGAACCACCTATCAAAGTTTAACTATCGTACCGAATCTATACATCTATACAGATAAATAAAATTGAAGTGTCTGTTTGTAATTAAAAAATAACAGCTTTTCACTAAATGCATATGAAAGTATACACGCTACGGACACAAAAAACCCAAGTTTTAAAATTTTTCTCTGTCTGTCTGTCTGTTTGTTCCGGGTAATCTCTGAAACGGCTGGATCGATTTTAACGGGGCTTTCACTGGCAGGTAGCTGATGTTCCAAGGAGTAACTTAGGCTACTTATATTTATTAAAAATATTAGAGTTCCGCGACAATAAGGATGAAACTAAATCTACGCGGGTGAAACCACTGGGCACAGCTAGTATCTAATAAATATCAAATCATATTTATGTCATGATGTATCCATCTTTCGGACATCATTCACATGCGAAGATCAATTTCAACCTGCTGGAATTGGATGCCAAATAATCTTAGTGTTGTACCTATATGGGGTACAAAGTTGCTAGTTTACATAGGACAGGCATTTGCATAGGCTGGTACGTACAAAACGCGAATCACGCTTCGCCACACCTGTTGCCCAAAGCTTTATGGATTCCAAAGTGCCGATCTACTGCCTCGGGTCACGCTCTATCTATAAGCTGAAACATTTTATACTTATAGTTTCGTACCGCTGACCATAAGGAGTTGTTTCATAATGTTACGGTTGTATGCATGAACCACATTATTTTATTCTAAATTTTAAATTTTACGCCAGCTACGTCTGTGAAAGTAGTGTAAGGTATTAGAGATTTAACGAAACCTACAGAAAGAAATGCTGACCATGAATGCGCAGTAGCCATTTTATGAGACTGTATCTGTCTATGCGTTTAAGTCTACATGCCCTGAAGATATTAAATATTATAAGTTAAATATGAAATAGCGGACTCGTTCCATTGGTGTCGAGAGATCTCGCTGTTTCCCTTGAGACGCCGACGAGTGGCGATTTTCCTGCGGATTGCGACTTTCCGCCACTTGAAGTAATTCCAAGCCACTTCACTTCGCTTGATGTTATTATAAAATTACACTGTTAATTATGAAGTGCTGCTCGTGGTGACTTCACAGAACTTCACCTTAACGTGCCAAGAAATTAGACGTAACGATACGAACCACACTTTTAGAATCTTTATTAACTGTCAGCATTTGTTCTGATAGCTAATTTGTACGTTAAGGTTACAGTGTCTTTAGCTACATCATAAGTACCTCATGTATTGCGTGAAAGATAACAATCAAATACAAATTCCATTCTTTTCTTTTCTATATCTATACTCTATACAGATAAATAAAATTGAAGTGTCTGTTTGTAATTCCAAAATAACAGCTTTTCACTTAATGCATATGAAAGTATACACGCTACTGACACTAAAAAACCAAGTTTAAAATTTTTTCTCTGTCTGTCTGTCTGTTTGTTCCGGGTAATCTCTGAAACGGCTGGATCGATTTTAACGGGACTTTCACTGGCGGGTAACTGATGTTTCAAGGAGTAATTTAGGCTACTTTAATTAATTAAAAATATTTGGGTTCCGCGACAATAGGGATGAAACTAAATCTACGCGGATGAAACCGCGGGGCACAGCCAGTAGTCTCTAAAGTGTGTCTTTTTCCGTAAATGCAGATTTTCAATGAGGACCGGAGAGTTTTGAATTAATCTACAAATTCTAATCACAAAGTATTAAATATATCAGAGTGTAAGAAACATTGTCAGAGGATCTCAATGTGTCTCGGATTAATTCCAGTAGTTATTTTAGAGCATAGCAATATGAGTCATGTGTTTTGTACGCTTGCTTCAGCGTATGTTTGGGAGAAGAATGTCTGAAGTTTTATTTTGTTCTTATATATATAATTATTCTTTAACATCTTCAAGTAAAGAGGGATAAGCATTGTAATTTTCATGGACGAAGTCGGTAATTAAACATGAGAGCTTTTCTATACATAGACTCATAACAATTAAATCCAATAAAATATACTGACTATCAATAAAAAAAAGTTATCTAATTAGCAGGGGAAATAAAAGAAGGTTGGATTAATTTATCGATCAGAAGAGGGGTCATAGTATTAATTAAAATCCTGGGTAGTCATGGCAAATGCCCCTATATAATGATATAATGACATCTATTTCAGTGTCAAATTATGTAACCTATTCATTCAATTTGCAAGATACGCATTTAACACCTAAGTTTTGAGTAGATTTAGGAAATAGTTTTAATGAGGCGTTGGAAACTGAAAACTGTACTAACTAACCTAAGTTAGACCATATTACTAATTTATCGATACGAGTTAATAGAAGTGTGCACGAGCGTCCCCATTAAGTGTTGTGTTAACTGTTTACGGCGCTAAGTGAAGCAATTGACGACGACGGGGTGTCCGGTGGGACGGTGGGACCAGCAGAGGCGGGTTATAAAGGCCGTTAAAATAGAATAGAATAGATATAATATTTATTATTAAATAGAATATTATTATTATTATTATTATTAGCCTGTAGTGTCCCACTGCTGGGCAAAGGCCTCCCTTCCACTTTTCCAACTTTCTCTGTCCTCAGCAGTCCTCTCCCAATCGCTCCTGAAAGCATAAAGCTCATCCCGCCATCTCCTCCGAGGCCTGCCGCGTTGTCGTTTCCTGCCATTTGGGGTCCATTTTGAAATGGTTTTCGTCCATAGCTCATCCGACATGCAGCAGACATGGCCAGCCCAGTTCCGCTTTAAGTTGGCGGCAGCGTGGCCTACATCCGCAATTTGTGTCATGGAGCGCAGTGTCGAGTCCAGAATATAATATTTATTTATTAAACCAATGTAGTTTTGTATGTTTTCAATAACAGTGTGGTACATCCTCTTTTGTATAGCAGGTTAGTGTCCGTGGGAAGTATGTAATTAACCTAATCATGTCTCTGCTGATGGCATGTCGGTTCAAAACAGAAAGCGGCGCCCTATTGCTACATTTCCGTAACATACAATTTATTCGACGCGGTCAGGCTATTTTATACAATTTCCTATATAGTAGAATTCAATCATCAAAAGAGTTTCTTCGGAAGAGCATTATATACTTACTTTGTTTTGAAAAACTTTTGACTATAGACTGGTTAATTGGGTTAATAGTCGCAAGAGCTACTGTCTAACTCTTGTTACGGTTCTGCGGTCCTGCGTTCGATTCCCGGGTTGGGCTGACTTTTATTGGGTTTCCATCTGTAATATTCCAGTAGCAGCCATAGTGAGGAATTTTGACCTTTTTATAGCAGACTTAAATATAACTGGCGAAATACAGGCGTAAGCATATATAAGTATGTAAACTACTGTTGAAAAT
The DNA here is from genome assembly GCA_964035505.1 of Watsonalla cultraria. Classification (NCBI taxonomy): domain Eukaryota; kingdom Metazoa; phylum Arthropoda; class Insecta; order Lepidoptera; family Drepanidae; genus Watsonalla; species Watsonalla cultraria. The sequence continues at coordinate 7,988,776 of OZ037728.1, forward strand.
GTGTTATCTACTTTTTTAAGTATTAACGCAAGTTCAGTGAGATTTTTGGATTCGATTTATATACCTATGTGTTTCTAAATAAAGTCCTCGTCGTGTTCTCGACAGTGTCAATCACATGCACGTAGCCTGATAAAAGGCATACTGAAAACCAATATACGCTTTGAACTTATAGCGGGATAGCAGATAACATCTGGGCGGGCCGCCCGTTGCTACTAGGGTTTAGCAACCAGTAGGAGACGCGCAACCGACCGGTTTGAACGCTTGTACGTCATAATTTAGTCCCGGAACGTCACTTTGTGGTTCGCGAGTTTCAGTGAGTGCATTTATTTGTAACCAAAAGTGAAAGTGACAGTGACACGTGCAAAGTTTGGATGCTCGAACCTTTGTGTAAGTAATTTTTTTTTGTGGTGAGTTTTTTTGAATTTAATTTTTTTTTTATTGGATTGAATATTTTATAGTGTATCTTATTGACACGAAGTTTTGCCTATATTTTAATCGACTCTATTACCCCTTATATTTATTTATACTTCATTGAAGATCTGAGATATATGAAAAAAAGTAGCGCTATCTACCCGTCTGTTTATTTTACAGAAGCTTTGTTTCATTATTCAGGTTACTACTACCGAAGATGTGTATGAAAGATTAAATTATAATTTCATATAAGTACAAATACATTCGCCACCGCGACGAGAAGGGATGTGGTCAATCTAGATTAAAATAAATAAACATTAGAAAACATATTTCATTTATACTATTTCAAAATTTTAAGTCCTGACTCACATACTTATATATCAAAGCGCCGGTACTGGTCCTAGAGACTTAACATTCAGATAGTGTGTTGTTTGTAAGGTCCACTAAGAAAGAGTTACCCAAAACTCTTCCCCTAAGGGGATGAAAAAGGGTATGAACGTTTTAGAAGAATTCTTTCGGAGCTAGTCCATACTAATATTATAAATGGTGAGAGTTTCTGTCTTTCTGTTACTTTTTCACAGCTAATCAACAGAATTTTGACTAAAATATGGGACGGATAGCTTTGACTACAAAGATGACAAAAGGTACTAAATTACAGTTAGGTAAGTCGTGGGTTAAAGCTAGTCTTATTAATATTAGTTAGATATGACTGCCTTCTACGAAGTAAACAAAAGAGTATTAAATTTTACAGCTATCAAATAAACGTTTAATAGTAACATTTTCAGCTTTAATTGGTAAAGCAAAACAAAAGATTTTAAGCGTTTCAATGAATATAATTAATACAGTTTAAACTATCGGGTGTCTTATCTTGTTAATTACATTCCAAAGGACTGCTCGGGCTAGTGATAGCACTAAGAAAAAATCAAACGCACTGTTTTATTATTATAACGATTTCTAACAACCTTTACTACAAAAAGTCAGTGTAAAAACCAAACCTAGGTACTGAAAAATCACGTATGTAACAACGCTGATGTTAAGTAGATATCCGTGGTCATATTCTATCGAAATATACCACGGCTATCCTCTATAACATCATCACTTTTGTTTCATACTTTAGAAAGCATGATTTTTATGTATTTTTAAATTTATATGTAGCATTGGATTTTCAGAGGGGCAGGCATAAACAATAAGTAGGTAGGTAGGCAGGTTAAGTACATACCTATGTGACGCGGCATAGGTACATACTTCTTGGTAAAGATACACATACGAACATAAACACACACACACACGACACGAGTGTATTCAGTGATCACAAATTGTAATGTCTGCTTACCTGCTTACATGCAATGCACGCCAACCACCTACCATGCAGTGTGCCAAAAATGTTCAGCAAAAAAGTCTAGACCTTATATGTGTTCCTTTGAAACGAGATTTTTTCCACATAGTAGTTTTCTAAGTACCTTATCTTTTTACTTGGGGTTAAAGTTATCTATATTCTAAATTTCGGCAAACTCTGCTCAGCGGCTTAGCCGTGGATATATATAACAAAAAAAATCATACCCCCAAGATGACGTCAAACGTTAGTTGGATTGGAGCGCACAGTAATTACGTTTCCGCAAATCCGTAAAATTCCCTCGTCTGTCGGGACACTTTTCCCGTTTATAATATTAGGTACCTACTAGTAACCCGCCCTCGTTCCACTTTGAATTACAATTTTTAGAAAAAGTTTTTTCCTTTATCTATGATATAATATGGATTTTTTTAGCTATAAACCCGTCGGAGTACAACGTTAACATTTCTCTACTATCATTAAATATAATATGGATTTTTAGGCCGTCAGAGTTCAACTCCTAAGTGTGTAAAAGCCGTATCGAGTTCCGTAACGTAGTTTAGAAGAACGAGACAAAATAATTTTGTTTTGAAATAACGACTTCAATGTTTACAAATTAAAGAAGGTTATGGATTTAGGTTCATTTGACATTAGGTTAAAGCTATGCATCGTAATTAGGTGTATACGAAACTGCTTACAAAGATTATGCGAGTATGTTATATATTGCATGTAGTATTTGCAGGCATATTTGCAATTTAAACATAGTACTTATATGTATTGGTATAATAATATGTGTTGTTTATTATAGTTTATTTTATTTTATTTTCTACTAGCTGTGCCCCGCGGTTTCACCTGCGTAGATTTACTTTCATCCTTATGGTCGCGGAACACTAATATTTTTTAAAAATAAAAGTAGCCTAAGTTACTCCTTGAAGCCCCGTTAAAATCGGTCCAGCTGTTTCAGAGATTACCCGGAACAAACAAACAGACAGACAGACAGGTTTTTTAGTGTCAGTGGCGTGTATACTTTCATATGCATTTAGTGAAAAGCTGTTATTTTGGAATTACAAACAGACACTTCAATTTTATTTATCTGTATAATATAATTATAAGTATTACATTTCTTGTTAATTTATACGATGCACCTACTTATTTTCTCTCTGCACCACTCTAAGGTAGACTGGGAGACAGTGCTAATGGCATTAAGTCCGCCTGTATACTTTGTATACAAAGAGCCGTGGTGGTCTCGGGGTTAGAGCAGTCGCCTGCTACGCAAGCGACGCAAGTTCGAATCCCAGCGGGGCCTGTACCTATGAGTTTTTCTAAAAACGTATGTCCAGTGATTTCACACCACGTGCTTTACGGTGAAAGAAAACATCGTGAGGAAACCTGCATATGTCTGAGAAATAAATCAATGATAATAATAAATTAATAATAATAAATCAATGATATATATAGTGCCTGAGACGGCGATGGACTCACCCTCTGTCACGTTGGCACTTAATCATATTCGGTGAAATGTGGGTGTTGATCATTACAACACCTCTGCCTACCCCTTCGGGGAATACAGGCGAGAGCATATGTATGTATGTATATACTTTGTTTATATGAAGTTTAATAAATAAGTAATACTTTGTGTGCCTTAAATATCTGGCTAGTCGCGAATTTGTCACAAACTACTGTTATAAAAATACATATTTATCTGCTCGGGTTGGTCTTTACATCATCATCTCCCTGGCCTTATCCCATACATTGTTGGGGTCGGCCCTTGGATTCAACCCGATGTGGCTGATCACCAGATTTTTATACGAAGCGACTGCCATCTGACCTTCGCAACCCAATTTAGGAGGAAAATCTGTGATCTGGGTTAAACCAGTTGTCAGATTATTTTTAGGCCTCCGACTGACCTGTAACGATTGCCAAAGATGTTAAATTGGCAACCGGGACCGACGGCTTAACGTGCTCTCCGAGGCACGGAGGGAACTCGGGCGGTCACCCATCCAACTACTGGCTAGGCGTATGGTTGCTTAACTTCGCTGATCGAATGATATGCGCAATAGCAAATGTGCCAAGAGCTCCTCCGGGTTGGTCTTTACAAATCCAATAATATAAAAAGATACCTTTTCCCTAACCGCGTACCCATACAGCGGCAATATACATGGCGGCTTAGGCGAAAATACGATATTCTTAGCAAATCGAACGAGAGTCGGCAAATATTGCGCGTATTAAGTTTGTGGATCGTATTATTAGGTCAACCGTGCGAGCTGATAATAAAATTAATGATGTACCCAATTTTGATCGAGTGCCCACTTAAGTATAATAATTTAAGATGTTGTTTTAAGTACTGTGATATTCAGTTATTCGTTTGAAATTTTGCTATGTCTGCCCCTCCTAATTCTATACTAATACTAGCCGTGCTCCGAGGTTTCCCCGCGCAGATTTAGTTTCGTGCTTTAACTCGCGGAGCCATAGTTTGTTTTTTTTAATAAAAGTAGCCTAAGTTACACCTTGAAACATTAGCTATCTACCAGTGAAAGTCGTGTTAAAACCGGTTCAGCCGTTTCGGAGATTAGTCGAAACAAACAGACGGACAGACAGACAGAGAATAAATTTAGAAATTAGTTTTTTAAGTCAGTACTGTATATACTTTCATATGCATTTAGTGAAAAGCTGTTATTTTGGAATTACAAACAGACACTTCAATTTTATTTATCGGTATAGATATAGATGTATAGATTGTAAATATGTTTTTGAATAGACAAATTGATGAGTTCATAGCCGGATTTTCCTCAGTAAAAGCAATTTTCCTAACCCAGCAGTAATTTATAATCATGTGTATTTCTTTCTTCGTACTTCTGACGATTTAAAAGTACTTTGTAATAAGTCTAATCTAATTAAGATATTTTTGGTTTAGCTTAGCAGAGACGCATTGGACGCGAAGTAGGACAATCGAGTCATGCTACAAGCAATCATAGACAACCGGCTATTCATGCTTGTTTCTCATAGTTTGTTACACGTAAGTAAAATATCATCATTTTCATAATTTTAAGACGTTTATGTAGAACTAGCTGTGCCCCGCGGTTTCACCCGCGTAGATTTAGTTTCATCCTTATTTTTTAATAAATAAAAGTAGCCTAAGCTACTCCTTGAAACATCAGCTACCTACCAGTGACAGTCCCATTAAAATCCGTCCAGCCGTTTCGGAGATTACCCGGAACAAACCGACAGACAGACAGACAGATAGACAGAGAAAATTTTTAAAACTTGTTTTTTTTGTGTCAGTAGCGTGTATACTTTCATATGCATTTAGTAAAAACCTGTTATTTTGGAACTACAAACAGACACTTCAATTTTATTTATCTGTATAGATATAGCTGCCCGACCGATAATAGATATACCAATTAAATATTTTTGATTATAAAACCTCATTCACTATTCTTTAAATTATACAGTTTATATTTGCGTTAAACTAACACGAGTAAGATGTTGTACTCGACATCTGAGTAATGATGTGAATATCAAAGCAGTCAAATTAATTTATTTTAAAAGTTCATAATATTTTAAATTAATATAGAAACATCAATTTCAATAAATCGCCTTTGCCATTATTAGTAAGCGATGCAAAATATTAAAAGAATAATATCGTGAAGTTGATCTTTAAAGTCAATATAATTCAATTTAATGTAACTTATTTAAGAAAATTATTTTGACTGCAAAATAGTTTAGTTTGACTGTAGCCAAATTGCCGTTGATACTCTAGTGACACTAATTAACTTGCGTTCGAATTAATACTATACTAGCTGTACCCCGCGGTTTCACCCACGTAAATTTAGTTTCATACAAACTTTCATCCCCTATTTTATCCCCTTGACAGTATAATTAATCAAAGTCCTTTCTTAGCGGATGCCTAAGTCATAACATCTACTTGCATGCCAAATTTCAGCTCGATCCGTCCAGTGGTTTGGGCTGTGCGTTGATAGATCACTATGTCAGTCACCTTTGATTTATATATATTTATACGATAAGATTATAGCCTCCGATCACCTTAAAATAATATTTTCATGGATGTTAGTTAAAAAATGACAAATTATCATACTAATTTTCATCCCTTTTCCACCATCTTATAGGTTGGAAAAGCTTTCTTGAGAAAGGTATCTTCCTGACTTGACAATGTTTTTACATTTATCAAGGAAGCATTTTAATTTCAGTCCTAGCCGTAGTAATCGCTCAGTCCTTACATTTATTATTTCAAACCTCATTACAAAATTCTATGCTTATATATTCTAGCTTCTATATAGCTTCTATATTCTATACTAGCTGTGCCCCGCGGTTTCACCCGCGTAGATTTTAATTTCATGGTTGCCCGCAGATCCCTAATGTTTTTTAAAATATATGTTGCCTATGTTACTCCTTGTAACATTAGCTATCCGTAAGTGAAAGTCCCGTTAAAATCCGTTCAGCCGTTTCGGAGATTACCCGGAACAAACAGACAGACAGACAGAGAAAGTAGCGTGTATACTTTCATATGCATTTAGTTAAAAGCTGTTATTTTGGAATTACAAACAGACACTTCAATTTTATTTATCTGTATAGAGTATAGATGTATAGAAGACAAATGTTACCGCCGGGTTCGGTACGTTTCCTTTTACGTTTTTATCATCGTTATCAAAGTTAGCTATTGTAAAGTCCAGTACAATGGTAAATGTTGCCCGGAAAGGGTTTGCAGGGTAGGAAATTGGTACCCGTGACGTTTGCGATGTCTCATTTCCTCCCATGACGTTGTAATAATGGTGCCAGCTAAAAAATATATAATGACAGTGAAGTGACATAGAAGTGAATGTAGGTACGTAGGTAGAAGATACACAGGTGAAAATGAAAAATATTTATTCAGTTTAGGCCCAGTGCCTAAAGGCACTGATGAAAGTCGAGAATTTACCACCGGTTCGGAAATTAGCTAACTAGGTGGGAATTATTAGTTAACCTTTTTTTGCTTGGCGTTTATAAATAAAAGCATGGATTACCTGAGAAAGTGGCAGGACGTGGCTAGATGGGGAATAATTATTCGGTGTAAGAAAGTATTATTCGGAACAATAATTATTCCTGTGGCCCAATGCCAATTAGGTAGGTACGGTAGTTCTGAAGTAATATGCGTGCCTTAGCTAGCGGTATGCCTACATTTCATTATGAATACAACCTCCAAATGTCATGTCACTCAGTCAGTCAGTCAGTCCGCAGTTTGACTTTTATTTTATTAATCAATAGAGGAGAAAGGCGATGGTGTCAGGGGTCAAGACCCACTTCGCACCCTCAAATTAACGACGAGTAACTAAGCTAACTTTCTTTCTTTCTTTAAATACTTCCCAGAAAATAATTCCGACTTCCCAATTATTTTTCAACGCAACAATATTTTTCCGTTATTGTTTTCCGGTCACACTTGAAGCATTTGTTGTTAGGTATACAACGATCAATAGAAGATTGACGTCTATAAAATCTATCGACAGCTCGTAATAATGCATTTCGCTGAAAGATAACCACATCGCCCGCATGTATGTATGTGTGTAATAAAATCGTACAAATATGAGTTCTGCCCACGTTCTGCCGCCGCGTCGTCGATGTTATTAATATTATTCCTATCTCGCAGGATTATGACAACCCCAGGATTTGACATAGAATTAAAATTCGCTGGGAACGTAGCTGTATTTTACGTATAGGTTTATACATGTTTACAATGTTGACGAATTTCATTTCATGTGTGGCACTGCCGTTTTTGGAATCCATACAAATACGAGTATATAAAGCTAGAAGAGTGTGTTTGTTTGTTTCCTTGATTGCGCTAATCTCAGGAACTACTGGTCCGATAAAAAAAAATATTTGATTGTTAGATAGCTATAATATATCATCACGCTAAGACCACTAAAGTTAGCGTTAGCCCAAAGTAACTATTAATTCAGGCAGAAGCTAGTTCATATCAACATGAGCATGAGCTATGTATGTACATAGCTCATGCCTCCATTCTCGCGAAGGGGTAGGCGAACGCGTACTTATAGTACTGGGTGCGCTATACACATTTATGTACATTTTGCCAGTTATGTTTAAGTTCCATGTAATATTGCCCAAGCCTAGTGCCATTCATTGGATACTTACAGAATTACAAAATAACACTTTGTCCGCCTTGGGGATCAAACCCAGGGCTGTGTTCCTATGAGGCAGCCATAACGTCCGCCGAAACAGTATTTATTCACATATTTTCAGCATCAACAGCTATTCGCCACAAAATCCGTCAACTTCGAAACGTGATAGAAACAAGTTTTTTTTACTTCGGATACCTACAGGGTTGATGAAAAAAAATTAAGACAACATGAATTAAATTACACGAGCGACCTAGTCTACGATTTTGTGGCATATTATCTGAAGAGCAAGATAGTATTGACTAGCCCTTTTGTCAAAACCCGGAGTTTAATCAACCTCAAGGTTTCTGATCGAAACCCAGATTACATAAGCCTGTGACAATCAAATTTACAATCCCTTTTCAGGTTTTTGTAACCGGATTAGATACTTGTAAGAATGGGAATTCGAGGGCTTTGAATTTTATCTATACTAATTATAAAGAGGAAATATTTGTTTGTTTGTTTGTTTGTATTGAATAGGGTTCGACACTAGACCGATCTTGAAAATTCTTTCAGCGATTGATATCGCCGTACGCCCACAGGAACGGGAACTACGCGGGTGAAACCGCGTGACGTCCGCTAGTCGTTAATATAAATATTGGACATGAGAAAAGTGTCGTGTCATTTGTTACATGAGGGAGGAATGCATTTAAAAATGTATAAAGACTCAATTGAAAATGTGAGCGGTCTGTGTCAATGAGTGATTTTAAAAAGTTTTTGCAGTGATGTCACACCTGATGATATTTGTTGCTTGTGGTAAGCTCATATGACTGTTAATGTGCCTCTGCCTTTCGCTTCCCTACTACTTCCCTACCTTTTTATTAAGGCGTAGACTTATTATACCCACGTACATGATTATTATATATATCATATTATATATTACATATACCGGCGCTCTGAGCTTGATGCGATACGCGACGAATTGAAAGCCCGACCGCCTGCGGCTATAAACTATAATTTTCAGAAAGGTGTGCTCACATGTACGCAATGCGCGAGAACCTTCCAAAAGAAGATTCGATACATAAGCCACATGGGAGTGCACTACCGACAAGTTAACCAGAGTTGAAGCGGTAGCCATGGCCAAAATCGGTAGGACCATCATCACATCATCATAGCCAAGTAAACTGGCCATAAGGCAGCACTGACAGGGTCGCCATGCGAGGTGGCTACCGGGAGTGGTGTAGCGAGAGAACCCATTGGCTTCGTTTTAAATAAACTTACATACTAGGTGAGAAGGTGCGTCACACACATCGTACTTACTACGGCTAAACTCAAATAATTATACCCATCAAACTTTATCTCTAATAGCTGTGCCCCGCGGTTTCAGCCTAAGTTACTCCTTGAAACATCAGCTACCTGCCAGTGAAAGTCCCGTTAAAATCGGCCCAGCCGTTTCATAGATTACCCAGAACAAACAGACAGACAGACAGACAGACAGACAGACAGACAGACAGACAGACAGACAGAGAAAAAAATTAAAACTTGGTTTTTCGGTGTCAGTAGCGTGTACACTTTCATATGCATTTAGTAAAAAGCTGTTATTTGGAAATTACAAACAGACACTTCAATTTTATTTATCTGTATAGATATAGATGTATAGATATAGATGTATAGATGTATAGATATAGATGTATAGATGTATTGATATAGATGTATAGATGTATAGATATAGATGTATAGATGTATTGATATAGATGTATAGATGTATAGATATAGATGTATAGATGTATTGATATAGATGTATAGACTAGCGGACGCCACGCGGTTTCACCCGCGTTATTCTCGATCCTTTGAGAGTCATCATCATCATTTCAGCCGACAGACGCCAACTGCTGGTCATAGGCTCCCCCAACGATCTCCACGACGACCGGTCTTATGCCTTCCACATCCAGCGGGTTCCCGCGATCCTCATCGGGTCATCGGTCCACCTCGTTGGGGGCCTACCCACACTAGTTGGGGGCCTTTGGGAGTAAGGGGATAAAATATAGCCTATATTAATTAGTGATAATGTAGCATTCAAAAGGAGAAAGATTTTTTAAATCGGTCTAGTGCTATGTGAGCCAATTCGTTACAAACATACATACAAACAAATCTTTCTTCTTTGTAATATTACTAGTACTGGTATATATGAAGATATATGCCAGAACAGCTGCGACCAAAATGTCTTAAATCTAAGTAAGTATCCATCAAAAACACATCCCGCCCTAGCGTGTAATACGTATTACGCGTTTTTTATAAACAAACTAGCTGTGCCCCGCGGTTTCACCTGCGTAGAGTTAATTTTATGGGTGTTTTTTTAAAATAAAATCAGCCTAAAACACTCCTTGAAACATCAGCTGTCTGCCAGTAAAATTCCCGGTAGAATCGATCCAGCCGTTCACGCGTGATGCCGTGATCAAGGGAAATGGGGATTCATCTATCTATACATCTATATCTATATCTATCCATCTATACAGAGAAATAAAATTGATGTGTCTGTTTGTAATTCCAAAATAACAGCTTTTCACTTAATGCATATGAAAGTGTACAAGCTACAGACACGGAAAAACCAAGTTTTAAAACTTTTCTCTGTCTGTCTGTCCGTCTGTCTGTCTGTCCGTCTGTCTGTCTGTCTGTCTGTCTGTCTGTCTGTCTGCCTGTTTGTTCCGGGTAATATCTGAAACGGCTGGACTCATTTTAACGGGACTTTCACTGGCAGGTAGCTGATGTTTCAAGGACTAACTTAGGCTACTTTTATTTATTAAAAACATTAGGGTTCGACATGAAGCATAAAACTAAATCTACGCGGGTGAAACCGCGGGGCACAGCTAGTTTTTATATAAATCATTTTTCCTCACAGCTGCGTATTACAGCGTCTTTTTGATACGAGAGATTAATAACGGATGTAAACATCACCAAATTATAATCATCTTTCCTATAATGTATTTATTTATTCTTATTGGAAAATGTATACCATAATATTTAACTGAAGAGAAAAAATATACATCCATTTTATTAAGAATATTATATTATTGCAAAGATTTTTATGAAAAGGAAACGTGATGAAAAATGTTGAAAATCTTTTGTGTACTGTCCTCGGATAGCCATAAACCTTAAACAAGCGAATAATTTGAGTGGTGGTGTCTATCGAATACATATAGAACGCTGTAACTCCATTAGCCAGATTCGCCAGAACAAACAGACAGAGAAAGCAAAAAATTTATATTTGTTTTTTTTTTGTAAGCCATTTTTCTTGTAAATATTCCTAAGCAATCACTAAAAAAATTTTAATTTGGAATTACAAACAGACAATTCAATTGTATTTATGTACTAGCTGTGCCCCGCGGTTTCACCCGCGTAGATCTAATTTCATGGGTATCCCGCGGGACCCTGATGTTTTTTTAAAATTAAAAGTAGCCTAAGTTACTCTTTGTAACATAGCTATTCATCAGTGAAAGTCCCGTTAAAATCGGTCCAGCCGTTTCGCAGATTACCCGACAAACAGAACAAACAGACAGACAGATAGAAAGACAGACAGACGGACGGACAGACAGACAGAGAAAAAAAATTTATTGTTTTTTTTCTGTGTCAGTATCGTATATACTTCCATATGCATTCAGTGAAAAACTGTTTATTTAGAATTACAAACAGACACTTCAATTTTATTTATCTGTATAGATGTATAGAAGATGTATAGATATAGATTATATAGGCACTGATACAAATATACTTTCACATAAATACGTTGACGTAGTAACTTCATAGCGCTAAAAGTTTGGTAATATTTTTACGTTTCCCTAGTAATGTACACACTCTTTTATCACCCTCGGGAGTGATACATTCTGCTGAAACAAAGCAATACACCTAAACGAGGTAGGTCCAAAGTTTATCAACACTGAAACCCAATACAGTAGTATTTGATGTAAGCTGAACATGTTAAGCAAATACGAAGCCGCTTTCAAATGTGGCTGGTAAATTAAATAGACATAAAATCTTATTATACGTATCGGGTCCTTTGATCAACACGGGTAATGCGTCACACACCCACACACACTTAAACATGATGCTTAGGAAATTGAAAAACTTAAAGATGTTACAAGACTATGGATTTTGACGTTTATTGGATACTAGCTGTGCCCCGCGGTTTCACCCGCGTAGATTTAGTTTCATCCTTATTGTCGCGGAACCCTAATATTTGTGATAAATAAAAGTAGCCTAAGTTACTCCTTGTAACATTAGCTACCTACCAGTGAAAGTCCCGTTAAAATCCGTCTAGCTGTTTCAGAGATTACCCGGAACAAACAGACCGACAGTCTGACAAAGAAAAATTTTAAAATTTGTTTTTTTAGTGTCAGTAGCGTGTATGCTTTCATATGCATTTAGTGAAAAGCTGTAATTTTGGAATTACAAACAGATACTTTAATTTTATTTATCTGTATAGATGTATAGATACGTAGGACGTAGGTACTTACGTAGGTACCAATTTACGTTTTTCACGCAGACTTTTGCTTGCTTTTCCTGAAGGGGATACGTATGCTCACGCCTGTATTCCCCGAAGGGTAGGCAGAGGTGTAGTAATAACAACCCATTTTTCACCGAACCTGATTAAGTGCCGAAGTGTCATTTAGTGTGTCTATACTGGCCGTCTCAGGCACTATACACACGTCTTTGAATTACTTAATTACTTATAAGACATATTCAGGTTTGTTCACGAAGTTTTTCTTCCCAATAAAGTACGGGGTTTAAATCACTGCACATATTTTTTTAAGTAAACTCATTGGTACAGGCTGAGATTCGACTTGAGTCGCTATTTTAACTCCACGGCCACGTCTGTGAATTGATTCGTACACATACATGCAAATTTTCTCCTGGTTTTTTTTAACTTTACAGCTTGTGGATAAAGTTGTATGTCAATTCATTAGTTAAGATCAGTGTGGTGGGAACTCGCGTAGCTTGCGTACTGTGCGGCGTCGAAATTACTCGGTTCTAATGAGATTGTATTTGTTTAAGTATATAGTCGCTCGCGAAGAATTAAGGGAGTTCTAAACCCAATACTAATGACTTTTATTAATTAAAATTCAGTAGGATCTTTAAAGAGAAGGTAAATGTCATAATGAAACCTGCATAAGTCTAAGACGAATGGTTAAGCTAACTCAAAAAATTTGCTAGCTAAGCATTTTATAGAAAAAATCCTTGTACTTATATACTCTTTTCCAAGTACTTTATAAACTTCCAAAGAAGTTAGCCGAGGGATCGCTCGACCAATCTGACAACTTTACATTCCAAATCAGAAATCATCCCAAGTTGTAAAAAAATATATAAATTTCGAGTTTCTTCGACTTTCTCCCCGTGGAGTTACAACTTACGCTATTGCGTGTCGAGTGATGTAAACTCTTTTTCTTTTATCGTCAAGTCAAAGGCTTTCAAATTCAGAAAGAATTTAAATCGTACCTAGCCGTTAGGGTCCAATAACGATACAATAAACAAATGAAAAGTTTGTTATAATTATATCCTAGCATGTTAAAGCATGGGTTCCAAAATGGAACCGGAAATTATAAAAAAAATATTACAATGAGGTTAATTCCGTTTGCACAGGTGACATCACGAATTATGAGCATTAACCTTGATTGCGTAGTATTTTATGAGTGTCCGTCTGTGCGCGTCGCGAATGAACGCTTAGCGACTATAACTCATGACGTCATTATTGCTATGTACTATGCATGAAGACGTCACCAACACGCACACATCGGAAGTTACTAAAGGTGTGCTTTTTGCCGAAAGGAAGGTAGCCACATGCAGTCAAGTGAAGGGTTAATTTACCTGGCTACATTCACATTAGGGTTCAATGTGATAATTCATTCCAAATTCTTCCAAACACTGAGTGTAGTACTAACAAATTAGCACACAATTAAATCTCTCACATTGTACATTAGAAATTTTTCGATATTGTTTATAGACCCATATTGACTTTCTCATTGTCATAGACATAAGAGTTTTGCCTACATGGACACCCTTTCATAATATATTTTAATTATATGGTTTTTAGTGTTAGTACTATTAAAAGAAAAAAATAAGACGTAAATTGAGGTCGAATCTCATTAGAAACTAGCTGTGCCCCGCGGTTTCACCCGCGTAGATTTAGTTTCATCCTTATTGTCGCGGAACCCTAATATGTTTGATAAATAAAAGTAGTCTAAGTTACTCCTTGAAACATGAGCTACCCGCCAGTGAAAGTCGCGTTAAAATTGGTCCAGCCGTTTCAGAGATTACCCGGAACAAACAGACAGACAGACAGACGGACAGACAGACAGAGAAAAATTTTAAAACTTGGTTTTTTTAGTGTCAGTAGCGTGTATACTTTCATATGCATTTAGTGAAAAGTTGTTATTTTGGAATTACAAACAGACACTTCAATTTTATTTATCTGTATAGATTGATATGCGAATGTTTTGAATATGTATGTTACCTTTTTGGTAGAAAGTTTTTTTGTAATATGAACAAAGAAAAAGGAAAAATCTTTGTCTCCAAGTTTTCCATGCAGACAAAGAGGTTTTAAAATCTAGTTGTAAAAGTTGAGGACAGCTGGAAGGGATTCGTAAACTCGTTCCTACCTACTGAGATGTAGAAATAGATTTTGTGCAAGTCGTTAAAAGTTTTGTAATACCGTTCGGTACCTTAAAATGAAACCGAGTAAGTGACAAAGTTTTGATCGGTTAAAAGCTGGGCGTAAAGGGAGAAAAGTAAATGCCTGTTAATTTCAAATGAGTTTCAAGACTCGAAAATCGATGGATTTAATTTTCTCGAGTCACATACGTACCAATCGTTATCGAGTCACGAAAAGACCTAAAATAAATTAAAATATTCTACATACATGCTTACGCCTGTGTTCTCCGAGGGTAGGCAGAGATGTTCTTATAGTACACCCACATTTTGCCAACTATGTTTGAAAATGAAAATGAAAATGAAAATGATTTATTCAGTTTAGGCCCTGGTAAGGCACTTATGAATGTCGAGGAATTTACCACCGGTTCGGAAACTAGCCTTCTGAGAAGAACCGGCAAGAAACTCAGCTGGCATTTTTTGTTTATGTCCCATGTTACAGGTAGAACAACGAAATTACACTATGCCTGACCGGGCGATCGAATCCAGGACCATGTGTTAACCACTAGACGAATAAAGCAATAAAATATAATATTTTTTTGTTGGAACTCGTGTTTAATCAAGTTTTCTTTTATTATAATTTCAATCCCACAAAGCTATATATCACTCATCAAAAGAATTGATGACTTCATGTCACTCAATACACTACGAACTCTGAATGTAGGTCTTATGAAAGGGCAGACAGTAAATGAACACCAAAATGTGTTAACATAGTTTAATAACACATAGTAGGTGATATTTGCTCAATGTCACATACGGGCTTATATTTTTAGCGTCGTCGATACGATGAAATATCATTAACATTTATAACTAAGTCAGTTGGATGAAGAGAATATTAGGTGGATCGGATTTTTCAATGGAGACGTATGCTGTTAAAAAGTATATGTTATATTTAAACTTTTTTGTACATTATAATGTTACGTTATCATTATTGCTTAAGTATATTGAACATAGGCACAAATTGCGGACTTGTCGCTCTTACAGGCAACCATGGAATGGAAGAATATAATTAGAACTACTCTGTAAAAAGTGACGTGAATGCTTCGAAATTCTAATAATAACATTGTTTAAAAAAATACTCTCGAGTTTAATAACTGAAAGGATTTTTTAGTTATGTCAAGTTTGTATTTAGAACTACGAGCGTCTCTCTCGGAGCAGTTGCATTTTCCAACAAAATTTAATTATTTAAGTTCCTTAAAATCTCTAACAATTTAGAATACATATAGGTATCCACCAAATTGCTAGTGAAATTAAACAAATTAAATACTTAAGTAGATTGTCGTTAAGTTAAACTTTCTTCCAGACGTTCAACCAATTTTGCTTTTTCGTTTAATTAATCTTCGCATAATTATACCGTAATAAACTTCATTTAGTTAAATAGCTTTTGAGATAATACTCATTGTACTCTACACGCGCATGTTTCTCAAAATTAAGCTTAGGTGCTACTTCAGCGGTGATTTAAAAAGCGTTATTTTGTGAGAATGTCTTTTGACATGTTTAAGGCACAAATCTAAAAGGAAGGGAGGGTTTTTGGTCACATTCCATCCGTGTCACGTCCAGTAAACCGCAATGTGATAAGACCTTTTTTAATCAATGTATATTCAAAGTACCGTACCACTACTTTGTAGTTTAATTCTGAATTACATCGCTTAATTTTCTTATACTTACCTATATTTACATCTCACCTTTTCTCTGAGAGAAACATTTCTATAGTCAGAATACATCATTTATTTAGTGCGACTGTTACGATCATTTGATAGAGTATTGCATCAGTTTAAGTATAACCTAAAGTAGCCGTTCTCTATCAGGTATTGTAGTATGATTATTTTTCACCTTTGTCGAATAAAACCATTGAAATGCGCGACGGCCATGCGCAAAGTAGGGTTCATGTTGATTATTTAAAATCAGTAACTACTTTGTAAAATTTTCTTAGCGGTTTTCTGTGTTCCTCGATTTAGACTGACAGACAGACGCGACAACTACTAATTACTATTAACTACAACCTCCTAATTAAAAACATGGTTTAAGCGAACACTAGGCAAACTCAGACTAAAGCCATCACTTGTTAAATCCGTATTATTGAAAAATATGGAGCTACTTTCAATCCAAGGACTATCTTAAACTGTTTTGTAATAAACAGTTTGTTCTTAGTTCCTAGTCAACTACGAAACCCTTAAACAAATCAATATTGTACCTAATATGCGTATGCTAATATTATTCTTTAGTAAATGGTGAAATGTTCACGCATTAAATCCGAATCATAGAGGATGTGATTGATCGAGATGAAACCCACTTCACGCGTACGTCAATGCTTTTACGATTCCCGAAACACTTAGCGATGGCCGCTATTTGATGTCGCGTAAATGTCCCCAAATTATATCTCTAACTTCAGAGCATTGATACTAGGGCTGTGCCTTATTTTAGTAGGTCAAAAATCGTAATAAAATCCAAGATTAAGTGACTTTTATAGCCTGCAGCCGTGCGATGAACACTTAATACCACATACTCAATATAAAATAGTTTTATTTGATTAGACATTTGTTATAAACAAAGTACTTTTAAGTATATATTTACTTAATCTGTCGGATTCTCGAAGGTTGCTTTTACTGAAAGTGCAATTACCCTTTTCAAAAATAAAAGCCATTAAAGTTGAAGTCATGAAAGTTGATCGGTGGGACAGTGACAGTTTTATACGGACTTTAGCTGGTGTCCGCGACTTCGTTAGCGCAGGATTATCTTTATATTTTGGACAATATCTTTATAAATGTAAATACAGCCTAAATGTTATTCTGATGTATAAACTATGTTATTGTAAAGTTGAATTCACATTCATTCAGTAGTTTTTGCGAGTAACGAAAATCCATAGAACCAGACATCCATACATGCAAACTTTCGCGTTTAATAATCATCAGTAGGGTGTCTCACTTGACATGATGCACCGAAGAGTTCTTTGGAATGCCTCTGTAGTTTCATATCAACTGAATGTTGTATATACCTGAATGATTTTCACAACGACAAGTCAAATGCGTCTCGTACTCTACTATGTAAACAATCAATTTAAAAGGGTAGTACTCAGGTAGACTCTAAGGGACTAGAAACCCAACATTTAAATAAGAGCTTAGTAAGTTAGGTTTACATTTTTGTAGCAAAAGGTGATTGTAGCATTTGTAGCCCAGGGTCAATAGTTATATGGCTATTTGAATTATTCATGTTGTTATCTTTGTTGATATAAAATGTCCTATCATACTAGTATGATAAAACTAGTTTTAGGATACTTTTTACTGTGGAAAACTTGCATGGCTTGTTTAAGTTAAAGTCAGACTTATAATTATTTATATTTATTTCGTCTTCTCGAATTCAATCATACTGACAGACACTGTCCCGAATACTTTTTAGATCCTTACCAAAAATAATTTTGTCTTATGTATAACGAGCTGCGCCCCGCGGTATCACCCGCGTAGATTTTAATTTCATGGTTGCCCGCGGATCCCTAATGTTTTAAGTTACTCCTTGTAACATTAGCTATCCGTCAGTGAAAGTCCCGTCAAAATCCGTCCAGTCGTTTCGGAGATTACCCGGAACAAACAGACAGAGAGACAGACAGAGAAACATTTTAAAACTTGGTTTTTCTGTGTCCGTACCGTGTATACTTTCATATGCATTGAGTGAAAAACTGTTATTTTGCAGTTACAAACAGACACTTCAATTTTATTTATCTGTATGTATAGATTTTTATCGCCATTTGTGTATAGGAACTGTGTCCATGGGCTTACATTTCTTATATGTGTTTTATTTTGTATTACTTAAAATTATACAAATAATTTTGAAAAAACAGTAATATAATTACTGGGTTTCTTGCCTGGTTCTTCTCAGTAAAAGCAACCTTCTGAACCCAGCGGTAGCATGTTTATACATGCTACCGCATGCTATCCTGCAAAATCATGTCGATGTGACGATTTTAAAGTACTTTGTTCAAAATCTAATTAAATAAAGATATGTTTTATTGAATACATAAGTAAGAAGGTAAATACAGAAGTATCGCTGCCCGAATTATCCTCACAGGGTCAATGATCTGAGCTTATTAAATAAAATGAACCCAATGAATAAAACCAGAGCGATGTACGAAAATAAATCAGGCATTTGTATATATGGTGATTTGAAACAGTATTTTCCATCTACGATGACTACTATTTGAGTTAAGTACATTTCTTTACCAAATGTTATATTTGTATGATAACGGCATATGCCTAATATGTGAGGTCCTATCTATGTCAACTTAGTATGGCAGAGAATAAAAGTTTTCAAGCATTTTTTTCTTTTTATATTTTTTGTGACGAGTTTCGAAAATCGAAATAATAGAAGGATTCGACCGGTTTTATATACTAACATGGAGATTTGTCCGAGAAAAAGTTATGGCGAAATAAAAACACTCGTGTTCCTATTGAGTCCTTAAAACATAAATAATTTTCTGGGCATATCTCTCATTGAATTGCGGTACAATTGCCGTTTTAACACATATGAAATAATAAAAGTTACCGTCCGCACATCGAAGACACGACCCTCACAGAAGAGTAGCTTTTTAGAGACATAAAATTGCTTTTACCGAAGTCAATTAGATGAGAGGCATTTTGAGAATTACATTTTAATTACACTGTTTCGGAAAAGATGACAAACGTATATTTATGAAGCTTTGTACTAATGTCTGCACTTTATTTACGACATAATCCCTTTTTAGTTAATTGGTATTTTGTATTTTATGATACACGCAAGCATACGTTCGTATCCGCACTCTCTCTCACACAGCCACACACACACACACACTCAAGTAACAATCAAGTCACACTCAAGTATTATACAAAACAAAATATGTATATACAAAAGGTATTTGAATACTGTAAGTATTGTACTGTAGGAGGCCGCAACAACAATTATTAGGAAAACTGTAACTACCGAAGATAAACTGTTATTTATTGTATTTAATTGGTAATTGAAACAGTTTATTTTAAATAGTATAGAGAATAATAAAATAGGTTTATATAGCGTGTAGGCAGTATTACAAATTTAGTTTTATACGCGAATGCCCTTAAGAGTTAAGACCTCATAAAATAATGAACAGTAAAATTGTAACTTAATTTGTGGTCCTTGACCTGAGTGTCCCTTAAAGGGTGCCGGGATCACAGTGATTTCGAGGTCCATTACCGATCAATTTACCCGAACATTCGGCCAACACAGCCTAATGGATCAAGTACATCCTTCGGAAATACTTCTTACACAACTTGGAACCTATATTATTTGTGTTTATTATTCTGTATTGTGAAATGTTTCCATCATAAGTAACGACAAGACTTTATTTTAGAGACTTCTAATAGAAAGATAGATTTCACCTTGTCACAAAGATACCCCAATTTTCTGCAATTACTATTTAATGTTAATGTTAGCTAATGAAAGCCGAATAGAAATAGTTAATGAAAGCCGAAGTTAATATATTGAGAGAATCTATACTTAATATTATAAAGCTGCAGAGTTTGTTTGTTTGAACGCTCTAATCTCAGGAACTACTGGTCCGATTTCAAAAATTCTTTCAGTGTTGGATAGGCTATAGGCTATATTTTATTCTCATAAAAATTAGAGGTCCGTAATTAAATTACAATTTTGTAACCTAAGGTGTAAAATCGAAAAACTATTTATGCGTACGCTGCAAAAACTATAGACAATAGAACAAAATGATGTACTACGGGTTTGTAGGTCTTATTAAGATCTACAAAAAAGTCCGTTAAAGCATATATCTAACTCTCATAGTTTAGTCACAAAAAACGCTGTAATGTTCATAAAAAAAATTTATCGCCTGAAGAAAGAAACTACGTTAAATGTGTATATATTAATTCTTATCCGAATCAAGCATTATGCTATCAAGGGTATTCATGTAGAAGTAAAAAACTGTTTGTTTTATTCCAATAGGACATTGCGTTTAGAAATTATCACGAGTATAAAAACGCAAAGAATTGCTACCTAATAATGAGTTATGTGCCAAAGAGTAATCTCTGAGACGGCTAGTGAAAAGCTGTAATTTTGGAACTACAAACAGACACTTCAATTTTATTTATCTGTATAGATGATTTTAAAGTACGTCTTTCTATAAGGGTAATAAAGGATTATCTATGATTACAAAATGTCATTTTAAACTTCGCGTTTTAGTTATTAAGTAATTAATTTGTTGTATGTATTTATATATGGTACATATTTGTTAATGTAGTAGCGTTTCTCCACTCGCCACATAGATGGCGCGACTCGCAATTTTGAGTACACGAGGTCGAGGAAAAGTAGTCTAAGGTCACTCCTTATAGCATTAGCTTTAAGCCAGCCGCTTTGGAGATCAGCCAAAACAAACAGACAGAGAATTTTTTTTTTTAACTCACTACCGTATTAACTTACTTTCATATGCATTTAGTGTTAAGCTGTTAATTTGGAATTACAAACAGACACTTCAATTTTATTTATCTGTATGTATGTATGTATCTATATCTGTATGTATAGATTATCAATAACTACTATAGTAGATTCAAGAGGAGCTCGTGGCACAGTTGCTATTGCGCATATGATTCGATCAGCGAAGTTAAGCAACTATACGCCTAGCCAGTAGTTGGATTGGTGACCGCCCGAGTTCCCTCCGTGCCTCGGAGAGCACGTTAAGCCGTCGGTCCCGGTTGCCAATTTAACATCTTTGGCAATCGTTACAGGTCAATCAGAAGCCTAAGAAAGTCTGACAACCTCGAAAAAGGGGTTACGGAGGTCAGATGGCAGTCACTTCGTATAAAAATCAGGGGATCAGCCACATCGGGTTAAATCAAGTGCCGACCCCAACAATACATGGGATAAGGCCAGGGAGATGATGACTATAGTAAATTCAACAACAACAACCACTAAACAACTTTCATAAAACTATTTTAGACTCTTGAAAATATTCCTATTTATTGCGTGCACGCATCTCCCTGAGATTATATTAAATGACTGTGCCCTGCGGTTTCACCCGCGTAGATTTTAATTTCAAGGTTGCCCGCGGATCCCTAATGTTTTTTAAAAATCTATTATGTATTACTCCTTGTAACATTAGCTATCCGTCAGTGAAAGTCCCGTTAAAATCCGTCCAGCCGTTTCGAAGATTACCCGGAACAAACAGACAGACAGACAGACAGACGGACAGACAGACAGACAGAGAAAATTTTTTAAACTTTGTTTTTTAGTGTCAGTAGCGTGTATACTTTCATATGCATTTAGTGAAAAGCTGTTATTTTGGTATTACAAACAGACACTTCAATTTTATTTATCTGTATAGATATATAGATATAGATGATAGCACCCCAGATTAATAGCGTATTTATGGCTTCCCTTAGCGGTAGTGAAAATAAATAGTTTCATACCATGCCTGTCTAAATATTTTTTACATGATGTTTTAATATTGTGTAGTAATACCATCGCCTTTATTTATAATGTGGCAACATTATACCATTGCCAATGAGGCTGGCTGTGCGTTTGTTGTGGCTAAATAAACTATTTGGAAACTTTACCTTAGTTCTTATCAATGTATAAATCCCATTTTACAAGAAAAATATTGAGTAAAGGCTTTGTTCACAAAAAGAGCTATCTCTTGAATAAATAAAAGTAAAATATTTCGAGGTAAGTTTTTAAATCCACTAAGTATTCAGTGGATTCTGATGAAAACTGGAATATTTGAAGCACCCTTGATGTTCGTAGGAGACGAAATATCTATAAATATTAAATTTAAAGTCTTCACTGACTCATATATCAGCGCGTAAACCAAATCGCTGGTCCTAGAGACATGAAATATTTGGACTTTGATTTCTTGTAAATACACTAAGAATGGGTTTTTCTTGGTCGTGAAATGGGGGTTGAAAGTCTGTGTGTGAAATCTTACTGTGAATGATCTGCGTAATAATTTCAAGCGTCCAAACACTACGGTAATCACTAACCATGAATAGGACACTTCTTAGAGTCTTTGACGTCAAACTGAAATCAGTTCAGTGATTTAGCCGTGAAAGAATCGCAGACTGACAGATTCTCTTTCCCATTCATAACTCTAACAATATCTTATATTATTATAGTATAAAAGAGATTGTTAGTCAGTCGACTATTATTCGACTTTGCCTGGATTTGTTAGAATATTCCAGTCGTTACTGCCTTTGTGACAGCTTGTCACAAATTACGTTGCGCAATTGTCGCTTTGGTCACGTATTCTAGCGTTTCACTTGACAGCCACCAAATTACGTGGACTTGCAAAATTGAATTTGTGAGAAAGACATTTGTCAATGTAAAGGACGTGGTAAAGGGTTATAATAATACTTTATTGTTTCTCGCAAACGCAATGCTACTGTGGAACACGAGGTCCTGGGTTTTTCTAACTGTAATTTCCCAGTTGCAGCTAGGAGTCTGGATTAATGCCCGTTAAATGGCAAAAGGCTCATATCACATGAGAATTGGGACTTAAATATAACTGGCGAATGCCGGTGTGCTATACTCTGCCTATTTCTTCGGAGATTACAGGCGTGAGCTGTATGTTCTTCCTAACATTTTTTCAGCCAAAAGGTAGGTATAGATACAATATATAAGAGGTCGCTGTGACCACTTACCTACATGTACTTATCATGTCATGATTAGGTACATACCGTCATTAGTAGAAAAAGGTAAAATATCGATTCGGTGGAAAATGTACCCAAATTTACCATAGATCTAGTTTTCCCTCTTGCTTATCATCAACGTACTTAGCTTAATTCCTGATTTAAATCAACGACAAGGTGAAATCGGCAGTTTATTAGATTTTTTTTGTTAAATAATAATTTAGTTACAAATTGCATTATCAACTGTCATTGCCAAGACAAAAAAGGGTTTCGTGATTGTCTGAATCGAGATTTAGATACACGACATGCTAGACAAAACTAAACATTTTTGATCAAGAGGCTTAATGCAAAATCGACTTAAATGGTTTGATCTCAACCTTTATTGCTTATCTACTTCATTAAGGTACTTACTTCGAATTAATCCACAATCTACATATCAAATTAACATTCAAATGACATTTATAAGATCACCTTTCGTTACCTTTGGCTGTTGGGTATATCCATGTTTATAAAACTATAACGAGAGCGTCTGTACATTGGACTGGTGATAATTTACTCGATGTTCATAAGTGCGATACCAGGATCTAACTGAAATGAACATTATATATATTTACTGAATAAATAATAACTAGCTATGCCCCACGGTTCCACCCACGTAGATTTTGTTTCATGCTGTTTTCTAAATAAAATTAGCCTATATCACTCCTTGGAACATCAGCTATCTGCCAGTGTCGGTAAAATCGGTCCAGCCGTTTACGCGTGATTCCGTAACCGTGGGAAATAGGGATTAATTTTTATATATAAGAAGAAGAGATAGATGGATATAATAATAACAAATAATGATCGCACATTATCACACAGCGTCATCTAGTGCCAAACTAAGCAAAGTTTGTTAGGGGTACTAGACAATACAAAATAAAGACAATACAATAAAGACAAAGCAATACAAATTTTTTTTTTTGGAAATAAATATCAAGCACTCAGACACAAAGCCAACACAAATGCACATCACATAAAATGTTTGCATGTCATGGGAATCGAACCCGCGACACCAAGTGTAGCAGTCAGATACCTATACTAACCACTACGCTAACGGTGTCGTCAATAAATTATTTACATATTCATTGTATGAACGAGCAAACGCTGGGGAACTTGTTGTACCTTGGACAATGTTTTACCATGGAATATATTAAAATTACCATTGTTTAAAATTGTATAATATTTTTGAAAAGAGTAATTACTGAGTTTCTTGCCAGGTTCTTCTCAGTAAAAGCAACCTTCCAAACCTGGCGGTAGCATGTATAATCTTGTAAATTAATGTCATTCTGACGATTTGAAGGTACTTTGTAAAAGTCTAATCGAATAAAGATATTTTTGACTTTGACTTTGACTTTGGATGGATAGTTGTAATTTTCATAAAAATCCCCCGCTTATAAAATTATTAAGTAGGTAGTCTTTTGTTTCATATTCACAAACTACATCAGCTATCAAAGTCGTAGACAGTTATAATACGTCGACAAGAAGCTTTTTATTACAACAATAAACATGAAAACTAATAAAGAAGGCACACAAAGGAATATGGAATTGAATTGAGTGCTCTTAAGGTGAAGTTGTTGGGTATAAAGCTGGAGTATAAAGCCTTAAATAAACCAGTAATTGGGTGGATTTGGATTCTTAATAGCTAGATTACTCGCAACATACGGAAGTAAAAGAAAAACTAACCTCTCTTAGAAACCATGATACGAAAATACCCAAATCTTCCGCCTTCAAAACAGATGAACCCCCTAAGTCCTAAATACAACTATAATTTTAACTGTCGTGGAGTTAAAAGGAATTATGAAACTATTTTTTTCGAGATCAATGGGTTTTTGATGTCTGGGAACAACCCCACTATATATTTGCTACGATGTTTTGTTCGTTGGAAGAATATACCTAAGGTTCCTATTAGCCAAGATCCGTTATGAAAGGATGACCTGCCTGCGTAAATTGCTACAAAACTTATATAGACTGGAGTCTTTATGCTTACATCAGATAACATTAGAAAAGACTTGCTTCCGTCCGCGGCGTCGCCCACATTTTATTAGGGATCCCTTTTTTAAGTTAACTCGGTTTAAAATATAGCCTCTCTCAGAGATCTCAGAGATATTTTAGCATTCTACTACTAAAAGATTTTTATAAATCGATCCAGTGGCTTAGGAGTGATTTGTTGGAAATAAACAAACAAGCAATCAAATATTCCCTATTTATATATAACTAGCTTTGCTCCGCGGTTTCACCCGCGTAAATTTAGATTCATACAAACTTTCAACAAACATTCATACAATTCATACAAACATTCATACAAACTTTTTATCCCCTTGGGGGTAGAATTAATCAAAATTCTTTCTTAGAGGATGCCTACGTCATAACATCTACCTGCGTGCCACATTTCAGCCCCATCCGTCCAGTGGTTTGGGCTGTGCGGTGATAGATCACTATGTCAGTCAGTCAGTCACCTTTGAGTTATATTATATTTAAGATATTTAGATATTAATAAAAATAAAGGGATCCTAAGAGATAGCTAGAAAGAGAAACCTCGTCCTCTACCCCTCGTCTTTCTAGATCCTTCAGAAAATTCAACGTTAACATTCTAAGAATAAAATAGTTACTACAATAAACAAAACTGCTCAAATACGGAGCCAAATTGAGTTTTTGGATGATGTGTTCCCTGCAATTACAAATAATAATATGATTACTCAGGTACCCTTCTGGCATTTCGCTCGTAGCGTGAGGAAAGTACCAGCTCGGCGCGTGGCCACAACAAACAAATTTCTACACCAGTGGCTCGGTACCAAATTGATCCAATTTGATTGGACATTTTGCCAAATTTACCGTATTTCATCATTTTCCTTCACTTTCTACATAATTTCACAAATTTATTCTCAATTCTGTAACTCTGATTTCTTACTTCCGAATAATAAAAATACAAATTAATTATTTAAATTCACGTTCTGAATAAAAAATAAGTGATATCTCTCAAATTGGTTTTATTCATAAAATCGGACACGTTTCATCATTGTTAGCAATAGAAGGGAGGCCTTGGGAAAGTTTTTGATCGAGGTCTTACCCACTTGACAACCATCCCTTGAACCTTTTTTATCTGTCTTACATACGATCCGAGATTTGAACTGAAGTATACATATTAACAATTTTGGAGTGTCTGTTTGTAATTCCAAATTAACAGTTTTGCACGAAGGGATTATTTTATGTATATACATATGTATGGTACACACTAAACACATTAGAAAAATAAACTCTTTTTACGATTTTTGTTCCGGGTAATCTCCAAAACGGCTGGACCGATTTTGACGGGACTTTCACTGTCAGATAGCTGATGTTTAAAAAAGTAATTAAAAAGAAATAAGGACTTATTTAGTATATTATATTGGAACAATTGGGTACCAAATAATAAATGAAATTAAATTGAGTTTATACGTGTCAAACCACAGGGCATAGCTAGACTGCAATATGAAACGTACTGAAATATAAATGATTTAAATTAAATAACCAGGGTAGAAGCTTCCCTTAATTAAATTCGTCGGTAATGTCATTACGTTGTACGCTTAAACTTCAGTTAATTACGTACTTTAATGAATCTTACTAATGTATTTTTGATTCCTCTCCAGCCTCCGTAACCATGAAGACACACAGTAAATATGCTTAGACAGTATTGCAATCGATTTAATTACACACACGCTCTACGTAACCTTTAAACGATGCATTCTATTCTTTACCCTCTTAGCGTTTTATATTATAAAATGTAAAAAATAATGTTTTAGGAATTTTACCTCTAATGGGGTAAAAGGGTTGAAAGTTTGTATAAAATTCTTCATTATTGAACAGAAGGCTGTGAAAATGTGTATTTTAGGTTTTACCTATTATATAGGTACTAGGTAATTATAATAGATCTGAGAAGATTTCTTTTGGTCAATTATGTCAGAAAAAGAACACCCCCAATGCTTAAATGTAGATTTTTTAAATCAGTCATGTCCGAAGTATTTGGGTGCAACAGTGAGAAATTGACTTGATTATATTATACTGCATGTTCATAGTTAGTTATATAAAATCCAACAGTATCGTCACTTGCAGGGTAAATTAAATAGTTGGTTAGAAAGAGCGAATCAATGTATTCGCCCAGTCGAAATAGTAATTCACTTGATCGACGACGTATCAATTAATAGTAGCAATGTAACAGCCGTCTGTCGTACATCACTATTATTGTGCCAATAACACTAGTTAGCACGCGAACTCCATTGACACAATTCTCGACGAAGTTCTCCAGTAAAGGAACAGGTTTAAAGTTCAGTAGGCATAGACAAAGTTACATTCTTTGGCGCTTACACTAATTTATAGAAATTACATAAATTTGACACGTGACACACGTCATTCCGATACATTTTGTATCGTTTCATGTGAAGCGCGAGGATAATGTCACTTTGTCTACAAGTCTAGGAATATGGAAGAGACTAGAACGGCATGTGTTCTAATAAACTTGTAACAAAAAGTTTAGTTGGAAAGTACTAGAGCGAGATGTTCTTGTAAACTTTGTCTAAGTTTTACGTAGGTTTAGAAGTAGTTTTTGTGTTTATACTTTTATTCTGGGTATATCTATAATAAGTTGGTCCGAATAATATTTTGGGGTGATTTTTCTTACCACTTCAATTGGGGATCTTAAACTCTTAATGTAATAAATAGAGGTGCACCTTTGTCGGATCGGATATAAGTACTTACTTATGTTTTTTTTACTTTAATTTTTTACCATTTTGTACCTATTTATGTATGTGATAGTCATAAATAATCTAGCAAGGCTTATTGTAACTGGCAGTACGGAGGGCAAACAATTTCGTAGTTCAAAAAGACGGTGAGCTATGGTCCTACTATCGCCGTTACAGCAGTGACATCTTCCTAACTTCTTATTGTGATACCAACGTCAAAGCTAAGAAAATCTTTATTAAGCTCTGCTTAAACCGATGATAGTAGATCCCCAGGTAGCCGAACATAGAAGAAGTAGAATACTTTCAATGCAATATCGCTTAAAATACGGACGCGGAAATAGAACGATTATCATTTATTTGTTATATGCGAATTGCATTTGTATATAAACACAAAGCTGTATTAATTCAATTTGACCTCAAACATATTATCGTCTTCTTAGAAAAATCTGATATGGGTTTCCGGAAATCCCAATTTCTGTGTGAATAGATAGAAAATCCGGTTCCCTTTGATCTCGACACAAAGCCTACAAATTTGGAGCTATTCGTTTGAGGGCAGTAAATATTCTAAGCGAGTGATGTTATAATAAAATGATGTTTTCCTGTTGTGTAAAGTTGTATTGTTGTTTTAGTTAAAGTTTATTAAAAAGCCAGGTCGAATTATATTTCTACTTCTTGCAAACATTTTATGATATACCAACACGTTGATGATTGAACTGATGAGTGCTTGTTGATTGATAAGAGTCATTCAGTAACCAGAGGGCCTAGTGCGAGTTTTTCATTGCCGCCGTCCCAAGTCACCGCGTCGACGTTTGTATAGAATCGGAACAGCACCTCTGTCGGCCTAAACATGACACGACACGACACTTGTGACGGCGATTTTAAGAAAACTCGCACTAGCACTCTGACCCAAAACAAACTCGGCGCACTAGACGAGGTGAGAAATATCAAAGATTTATTTATGAAATCAAGAATTATACGCATTGATTTCACACCACGAGCTTTACGGTGTATATTACTTTATTTTTATACTTTCTTAGTACAAATTACCTTCTTACTCACTTAGTTCACCATCCGTAATACTTACATAAGTACTTCAATCAAGGTTTACGTAATACTTGTAATGAGTTTAGATCAAGGAATTTACATATCGGTTTAATATCGTTTAGATTACACACGGGAATAGCTTAACACCCGATTACACCAGTCAAACCACAAAATATAATGACAACAGAAGGATAGCTCTTGCTCCTATGATCGACAATCGCTGAGATAGAAAAAAAAATTGTTTTAATTTCGTAACGCATATTCTATATGATATTTTGTTAGCACTTCTTTTAGATTTTATTATTTTTGTTATTATTAACGCAGCTTAAGGGCACTTGCAACACCAGGGGTGTCCCGCATGTATTGCCGACCCTGTAATACGTTGGGAAGCCCATTCTAAAGTGTCATATTATATTCATAGTCATATATTTCTAGCATAAAATAAAAAAAAACTATTACAAGCTTAATTAAGCGCCCACATATTAGGATCTCGGGTCCAGTCTAATTCCACTTGTAACATAAGTGAGCTCGAAGGAAAAGGCTTCTATGTTAATTTGTTGTACGCTTATTTCATTTCTGTGCGCCTTTAACCGCCCAGTGAGTAGGCTGACTTTGAGTAGGTATTTTTTGCGGTTACGTAACACTTACTACTATTTCCCGTAGGACTGAAGGCTATATTCATATACTTCCCGGTTTTTATGTTGGGTCCTATCGACACGTTTGTTGAATAAAAAGTAGCTACTTAGTTCCATCAAGATAATCTTTGACCACAAATTTACATGAACTACAGGCGCCAACCCAAAACTTACCCACAATTGCTTAAAAAATACTCCATATAAGTAATTTAAACATTTTTGACATCAAAATGGAAATGTCAAAACCAAGTTCTTATTACGCGTTGCTTTAAAACAATCATATTTGGCCCATTGGTTCAGTTTGAATTAAAATAACATATATACATACATATTCTCACGCTTGTATTCCCTGAAGGGGTAGGCTAAGGTGTTGTAATTTTCAACTTCCACATTTCACCGAATATGATTAAGTGCCATAGGGTGAGTCCATCGCCGCCTCAGGCGCTATACATACGTCTTTGAATTATTTCTCAGACATATGCAGGTTTCCTTACGATGTTTTCCTTCACCGTAAAGCACGTGGTGTGAAAGCTTGCGTAGCAGGCGACTGCTCTAACCCCGAGGCCACCACGGCTCTTAATTAAAATAACGTTTTGCCCTTTGTTCGTTTCCGACCATATTCATTTGTTTCCGTCTGTGATATATCTTTCTTTTTGCCTAATTTATTGTGAGAAGCAAGAAGGTCCAGACCTACTTATTGCTGGCCATCTAAATTAAGAAATAATTCAAATATCGAATTATTTTATATTGTCATTTGTTTTTTCTGCACTATTATTTGCAATAGAATTCAATCATATTGGTCTTTTAAATCTTCTTGTTGCTATTGTTTTGTGTTAATAGAATATTATTATTGAAAAGTAGCCATATTTTATTGATATTTACGTATTGGTTACAACTACCGAAGAAACATTTATGATCTCTCCCGCCTAAGTATACAATCAGTTTAGTTTTAGAGCCCTAAACATGAAAAGCGCCCAGAGCTCTCATTGGAATCTTAAGTAAATCACCTTAATTAACCGCTATTTCTTCTCTGTATAACATCTGTAGGTACTCACCTGTGTATTCACTACCTTGTGCCCGCTGCTTCGTCTGCGTGGCTTCTAACTTTCCACTTCCATATAATCAGTCACTCAGAGAATCAGCATAGCTATTCAACGTAGCAATGCTGCTAGCCTTTTTGGTACGATCCCGAAAGATATCGATTTGGGTCAAATTTACTACTTTAAATTAATTTTTAGTACTGGGGGGCCGACTACGATCAACTACGATCGGGTCACGGTGAAGCATGTGCAGACATAACACGTGCACCCCCCCACTTAGCGACCAGGAGGAACACCGTGGAGTTTAGTCGGTGCGAGTCCGACGTAACCCTTCCGCTGCGGTTGGTGTGTCCATAGCGGATTATCTACGTAAAAAAAAGTGGAATTTCAGAAAAATCCATAGTTTATATCTACCTTCACATCACCATGATCTCACTTACCAAACGTCATGTCTCAAGAGAGCTAGCACCAAGAGGCTTAGGCTGTGCCTTGATATAAAAAGTCCGTTTATATTGTCAGTTTATATATATATAAACTGACTGACGGACTTTCTTTATAATTATTTATAAGTTTACTAGCTGTGCCCTGCGGTTTCACCCGCGTAGATTTAGTTTCTTCCTTATTATCCCTAATATTTTTAATAAATAAAAGAAGCCTAAGTTACTCCTTGAAACATCAGCTACCTACCAGTGAAAGTCCCGTTAAAATCCGTCCAGCTGTTTCAGATATTACCCGGAACAAACAGACAGACAGAGAAACATTTTAAAACTTGGTTTTTTAGTGTCAGTATCGTGTATACTTTCATATGCATTTAGTGAAAAGCTGTTATTTTGGAATTACAAACAGACACTTCAATTTTATTTATCTGTATAGATGTATAGATAGATATATATAGATTTTATAGTAACATCATACTATCTAAGCCCCGCGGAGTTAGGTACCAGTAAGAAGTCTATAACAAACTCACACACAAACTTTCCTATTCATAATATTAATGTCATATTCAGTGTAACCATATCTCAAAGACAAAGAAGAAGCATTATATTAGCTTATAATATTCTATATTCTCAACAAAGAAGTCCTTATTAAACAGCTATCTTGGTGCGTTAATTAACGTGAGAGATAAATCAGAGACGGTTAATTAGTAGTATAATGAATTCTTAATACACTTTGATAAACTGCGAACGAGTTAACAATATATTTCGACGTAGTGACTTACTAATAATGATATTATTTACAACTATCTTTATGCAGATATGTCATAAGCACACGTAAAGTAGAAAAGTTAACGTCCTAATTAGGACGTTTTCATATGATACAATCTCTTTTTAACCGACTTTAAAATAATGAGTAGGTTCTCAATTCAAATTTTTTTTAATCAAGTGGTCATCCTATATTCTTCTTCTTACTTCGCGCGACTAGATTTTTAAGCGTCGATTAATAAACACGTTACATACAATATAATTGCTAAAATACACAGACTTGCCTTACTTCCTTACTAGTCCTTGGTTTAAAAGTAGCTCTATCTCTTTCTGATTTAAAAATGGATGGAGAAATAGTCTTAGTCCGAGTCAAGTCTTCGTTTAAACCATGTTTTGTAATAACAGACTATGTTCAGTGTTGGATAGATTAAAATATTCAAAGAGCATTCTATTCTATACGACCACCACGTCAGGGACTCTACGTGTTGATATGTAATATGAGTGTTACAATATGTATAATAATATAACCACATATAACTAAAAACCTTAAAAAATTAAATCTAATAACTAAAAACCTTAAAAAAATATATAATCTGATACCTAAAATATATTAATAAAAGGAGTCCCTGTAGGTAAAGGTAAGATATAATAATATTATACCTTATTGCATACCTCAAAAACAAAAAATCACAATACAATAAGATCAATAAGAATTGATATACAATAAGACAGTCTTATCAGTAAAGCAATGTATTTGTATGTCCAAATGACCTCCAACATAACAAACATCTAATTAGTACATGTATTTAAATAAATACTGAATTCTTTATTCACAACGAGTGTATTTTTAATGTTGTTAAGATTTCTTCTCCAGTAAAAGCCTATAGTATATTTTCCTTATAATTTCTTGCGTAAATTGCCTTTCATCCTTTCAACATGACACCATCTCAACATGTGACATTTACTGTAAAAAACGCCATGTTAGACGAAAACAAAAAGATAATTCCGCCCTTGCATTATACTAAGGCAAAGTGCAGGACCGTATTGCTCAGCTCCGAAGACCCTATAATAAGACAATGAAGACAGCCTGCCTTCGCAGGTGAGAGTAATTGGTAACAGAGAGTGATTTTTGCCCTCAACCTTTCTCGGATTCCTTGTTACTTATGATTTCTATGATACATTCTACGTGCATTTGACATTTCGTGCATACTCGCATCTTGCACACATAGGGTGTCAATAATGAGTATATAACAAAAAGTACTCTCTGCTCCGACACATCATACTTTTGTTTAACTACTTTTGAGCCCAGGATTTTCTTAGCATGTTTTGTTATATAGGGGAGTGCGTTTTCACATACTTATCAAAAAGCAATTGAAGTATACTTCCACACAATCTATATGTATACAGATAAATAAAATTTAAGTGTCTGTTTGTAATTCCAAAATGACAGCTTTTCAGTAAATGCATATGAAAGTATATACGATACTGACATAAATACCGATTTTTTTTCTCTGTCAGTCTGTCTGTCTGTTCTGGCTAATCTCTGAAACTTTCACTGGCTGATGTTGCAAGGAGTAATTTAGGCTACTTTTAACGTAAACAAATTATTAGGGTTCCGCGAGTCACCCATAAAATTAAGTCTACGCGTCAACATCACTCCTGTCGAGTAATAATTTTAGATGCAATTAATTTATGCGTAACCCCGGTACACCATTCTCCGATTGACTTATGCTATCCACATATCATCCTAAAAGATGATATTCACAGTTGGTAAACAAGACAGTATAGCATCAAAGAACTGTGAGAGAACCCCGCGCTCCCCTCATTTGACCGTTATCGAGTTAATGAGATCAGATCACAAGAGATAGAAGTTACTGAAGCCCATCGAATACGTAGTTTTGCCAACAAACAAGAGAACCCTTTGACTTTTTTCTCGTTAAAATAAATGTGTTTGAAAGAACCCGTTACAGTCCCGTCTCTTTTTACGTATTTTCCTCGACTCTAAATTTGACGCAGAATGTTTTTTGTTATATGAGTAATAGCTAAGTTTAACAACGTGCTTTTATATGATTTGACTTATAAGTATTTTTAAAGAGTAATTTCGTGGAAGGTAGCTCCCTTCAGCCGCGCCTCCTTCGGTCAAAGTCGAGAGTAGACCGCGCGTTAGTAATTACTGCTCGTTTACTGAAGTCAACTTAAACGAATCTATACTACTAAGTCCTGACTGACTTATAAATCAACCTGAGCCGCTAGTCCTAAAGGCATGAGATTACGAGGGGTGTGTTAATATGTGAATTACTTTACTACCGTCCTTTTAATATGACATATGTCATATACTCACACGACTATTCCCCGAAGGGGTAGGCAGAGGTGGGCTAATAGTACATTTAAGTCCCATTTAATAAGGGGCGAGCCTATTGCCATTAACCGAACACTAATCCAGACTCTGGGAAACTGGGAAATTGCAAATGAAAAAATCCAATAACACTTTGCCCACCCAAGGAATCAAACCGAGGACCTTCTGTTCCGTAGTAGCGCTTGCGACCACTAGACCAACGGAGCAATCCTTTATTTACTTTCAATATGACTGTTACGTATTATTATAAAACTATTGTTATTTGCATAGTAATGACGTCAGTTACAAATTGCTTGACGTATTCGTATGTTTAGATTGAAGCCTTTGTCTCGAGATAAAGGGATTTTGTGAAAGGGATCTAGTTTAAATATGCCCTTGGATGCCTACACACTGTGCACTACACTGATAAACTCGGATTAAATTTGTGCAGGAAATTGTACACAATCTTAGAGTAATGGTAATTGCTTTCTGAAGTTCGGTTTAGCTCAAAGCTTTATTATTCCGCCTTAAATTGTGAACAGCTGAATTAATTAGGCGACACCTGGTTTTGCAAGAATTCCTACGAGATTTTTCCACATTGGAATGTAAGGAATTACTTCTTATACATTAAATATGCAGGTTTTACGGTGTGTTCCTTCATCGTAAAGCGAATAATAGCGTGTACTAGCAATTGCTTGAACTTTTATTTATTAAAAAAGCTAGCTTTCAAACGCATTGAATTTTTTTTTTTAAATATAAATTATACTACGTTACTTCGAACAGCTCCAAAAACAAGTGTACAAAGTTTCATGATGATCGGTTAAGTAGTTTTTGCGTGAAAACGTAACAAACAAACTTATATTCTCATTTATAATATTGGTAGATTATTGGTAGAATCATGACGATGTTTAGTGAGGTACAGCTAGTCTAGTATACAAATACAATGGTAAAATAACTCAGAAATTAAGTGTTGTGGCACTATAGGCGTTACAACACTAAACCAATCTCTTCCCTCTTTGGAGGTACCCTCTTTGGAGG
The DNA here is from genome assembly GCA_964035505.1 of Watsonalla cultraria. Lineage (NCBI taxonomy): Eukaryota > Metazoa > Arthropoda > Insecta > Lepidoptera > Drepanidae > Watsonalla > Watsonalla cultraria. The sequence continues at coordinate 8,024,004 of OZ037728.1, forward strand.
TATAAACATTGTAACAAGAAGGTAAACTAATTAGAACTGAAACTTAGAATTTGAATATTTAAAATGCCGATCTTAGAATTATTATAAAGTTTCCAAATACACTGAAGTGAGGTGCTCTGATTAATTGTTATTTTATTTTACTTTGAACAAGTAATGATGATGAAGAAATTATGATTTTTAATTAATGTGAGTTTTATAATAAAAACTTTAATTAAGTTATTTGTTATTGAGCGTTAAATATCATATTTATCGTTTTATTATATTATATCAAAGGCAACTCGTATAACCATAAAGAATTTTGCTCATTGTAACTATATTTTTTTCTAATTGGTTTAATAAAAAAAATACTGCAAGGCGAAAATATGCATATCTTCAGCGATGATAAACAGTAACGGTAGCCTGTTGATGAAAATTATTTCAGTCCTAGTTAGGTACTTACCTAACCAGGGCAGAAATGGGATCATTAATTTTGTAATTTTTTCTTTAACAGCACTTACTGTTAAAACCGATCAGACTGCCTCGTTGATCTAGCGGTCATAAGTGGTACTGCAGAACACGAGACCTGAACACTGAACAGATTAGTTCGGTTTTTTGTAAATTATAGCTTTAATCCCAAAGATACGAAAATTGAGCATTCATTAAGCGGATGAAGTCATAAGTAATGCTAATGACAATAATATGATGCCTCTCGGGTATTTCGTAGCGTAAGCGTTGACAAACAAAGAACTATAAAATGTCCGTTAAGTTTTGTTATTTATACGTAGTAGTATCTCGTGGCAGAAATTTTAATGGCTACGACCGCGTAGCAATGTCACGTAGCAGTCCGTAGCACATGGCACGTAGGCTTCGTAGCAAAGGACATAAATGTTTAGTTTTTCTAAGAATTCTGTCACTCAAGTGCGCATCGGTCTAATAATGTAATACAATAATTTCAGATAATACCATTATACATATCTATTGCCATACTCATAATATATTATACTAGCTGTGCCCTGCGGTTTCACCCGCGTAGATTTACTTTCACCCTTATTGTCGCGGAACCCTAATATTTTTAAGCAATAAAAGTAGCCTAAATTACTCCTTGAAACATCAGCTACCTGCCAGTGAAAGTCCCGTTAAAATCGGTCCAGCCGTTTTGGAGATTACCCGGAACAAACAGACAGACAGACAGACAGACAGGCAGAGAAAAATTTTATTACTTGGTTTTTTTGTGTCAGTATCGTGTATACTTTCAGATGCATTTAGTGAAAAGCTGTTATTTTGGAATTACAAACAGACACTCCAATTTTATTTATCTGTATAGACTGTATAGACTGTGTGCCCGGCAATCGTATTAAAAATATATGTTAGCCGATTCTCAGACCTACCGATTATGTATACAAAATTTCATACAAATCTGTCTAGCCATTTCGGAGATGTTTTCTAACAAATACCGACATAAGCATTTTACGTATATACTAGATTTTCTGGGCTTATTTCAATTTCTGCTGTCCACGTCTGCCGTATGCTTTGTCAAATGAGGAGATGGCGCGAAGAACATGACCCTTTCAAAAGGTATCTGCAAATTCAATTCAATTTACTTTATTTGCGGACGTCACGCGGTTTCACCCGCGTAGTTACTGTTCCTGTGAGAGTACGGGGTTTGAAAATGAAAATGAAAATGAAAAATATTCATTCAGTTTAGGCCCTGGTAAGGCACTTATGAAAGTCGAGAATTTACCACCGGTTCGGAAACTAGCCTTCTGAGAAGAACCGGCAAGAAACTCAGCCAGGCATCATGTACAAAAATGTTTAAAAATGTTACTCGCTGATAATGTAGCTATCCATTGATAAAATAATTTTCAAGATCGGTCAAGTAGTGTCGGAGCCTATTCAATTCAAACAAACAAACAATCAAATCTTTATAATATTCGTGTTGATGACATCTCTCTCTTTTTCGATGACAATAGGCTACTTAAGGCCACTTAATTCCAGTCTCTTGCATCTGTGTGAAATTGTATTTATTTGACTAATACTATTAACATTTTCCAAAACTTTGGTATGTATAAGATTCAATATTGAAGTTGAAATTATTCCGAAACTAAATAAACATGAATCTTGATTATTTGTTCAACGCATCAATACCAAATAATCTTAGTTTAAAATTGAACGCACACAATCGAACTCCGGTACTCTTTTTAGTTATCTATTCTATATTAATAACTAGCTGTGCCTCGCGGTTTCACCCGCGTAGATTTAGTTTCTTCCTTAGTGTCGCGGAACCCTAATAATTTTTATAAATAAAAGAAAATTAAAAAATAGCCTTAGATACTCCTTGAAACATCAGCTACCTGCCAGTGAAAGTCCCGTTAAAATCGGCCCAGACAGACAGACAGACGGACAGACAGACAGAGAAAAAATTTAAAACTTGGTTTTTCGGTGTCAGTAGCGTGCACACTTTCATATGCATTTAGTGAAAAGCTGTTATTTTGAAATTACAAACAGACACTTTAATTTTATTTATCTGTATAGATGTATAGATATATTAAACTGATGGTGTAACTGTCTAATAAATAGTAAAAAAACGAAAGATTTAATTGTTTGTTTGCTTGGTATATAGGCTTCGAAACTACTGCAAGAATTTAAAAGGTCCTTTATAATAAGGCTATATTATTAATTTAGGTCGATCGAAGTTAATTAGGTATAGTTAGTCAAAAACCGAGAGCAATGTCGCGGACGAAATTTTATAGTATTACTCGCGTCTGCCTTAGACGCTAATCCGTGATTGGTCATAACATGATCAGACATATAGCCTTTGTCAATAAATGCAGTATCATCATCTCCCTGGCCTTAATCCCATGTATTTGGGGTCGGCACTTGGTTCAACCTGATGTGGCTGATCACCTGATTTTTATACGAAGCGACTGCCACCTGACCTTCGCAATCCCTTTCTCGAGGAAAATCGGAAATCTGGGTTAAACCAGTTGTCAGACTCTCTTAGGCCTCTGACTGACCTGTAACGATTGCCAAAGATGTTAAATTGGCAACCGGGACCGACAGCTTAACGTGCTCTCCGAGGCACGGAGGGAACTCGGCGGTCACCCATCCAACTACTGGCTAGGCGTATGGTTGCTTAACTTCGCTGATCGAATGATATGCGCAATAGCAACTGTGCCACGAGCTCCGCAATAAATGCAGTATATAACACAAAAGATATTTCTTTAAAATTTTCAATTCGGACCTGTATTTTCTGAGATTATCGTGTTAAAGCAAATTTACTTAACATTGTAGCGTGATTCCATTTTGCCCAATACTTTTACCTTTAGGGCACGTATATCATTAAAACTTTGAACGTACCTACTCAAGGAACAACCCTAATTTTTAATAAATTAGTTTTGGTTGTGCATTGTCTGACAGCATTGTTTCATAGTTGCGTAATTATAACGAAGATGTCCCGTCTCGCAATAACTTACTCGCACTGCGTCATTACCTTAACTAACCCTTTGTACGTAAATTGTTTACTACAGCTGAACAAGGTGATTCCAACGACGACTGTAGGTCATAAAATAAAAATAACTTGTTTTGATATCAGCCACCAGAGTGACGACATTGCCTTAATCTATACATCTATATAGATAAATAGTTTGAAGTGTCTGTTTGTAATTCCAAAATAACAGCTTTTCAATAAATGCATAATCTGCGAAGGAGGGGAAAGCTATTACAGTGAAACGGATTCAGCAGTCCTGCCGTGAAAAAGTAACAGATAAACAACTGATTTGAACACAAGATGGCGCCACACGTCACCTAGAACGCACAATCATAATCTACATTTTCTTAAAAATCCGTATGGGATACAAGCGTGAGCATATGTATACATTTTTTTTATCTGTAAATGTCTTCTCATCTGACAACTGACACTACACTTTTCCTGTTGCTAATATTAATATATACAGTCTATACAGATAAATAAATTGAAGTGTCTGTAATTCCAAAAATACAGCTTTTCACTAAATGCACATGAAAGTACACAGGCTACTGACACTAAAAAACCAAGTTTAAAAAATTTCTCTGTCTGTCTGTCTTTCTGTTTGTTCCGGGTAATCTCTGAAACAGCTGGACCGATTTTAACGGAACTTTCACTGGCAGGTAGCTGATGTTTCAAGAAGTAACTTAGGCTACTATTATTTATTAAAAATATTAGGGTTCCGCAACAATAACGATGAAACTAAATCTACGTGGGTGAAACCGCGGGGCTCAGCTAGTAATACCTACATACCGAAAACTATGGAATACATACATTTACAGGTTGTCCAGAAGTTGTAAATAATACTGTCCATATCACGTTACTCAAATACAAAACACGTTATCAAGTGGAGTGGTATTCTCTTCAAAACATGGTTTTATGGGATTATTTCATAAACTATTAATAAGTGAAAAACGGTAAAATAATGCAGTTAGACTCTTGTATACTCTACGTAACAGCTAACTTTTATGCGAAAATAAGGTCTTAATTGGGACAACTTTGAAAGTCAATTAAAAGAAGATGGAAGAAGATATTTTTTTAATTCTATTTTTATTTTCTTCCTAGTATCTGTATCCTATCACATATTTCAACAGTTATTCCATTGTTCTGGTTACCCTGTATACATATGCTCACGTCCGTATTCCCCGAAGGAGTAGGCAGAGGTGTCTTTATACTGCACCCACTTTTCACCAGTTATGTTTAGGATAATAGGGAGCGAGGCTATTCCCATTAACCGGGCACTAATCCAGACTCTAGACATAGATAGACATTTAGACGGACTGTAGACCTAGACTCTAGACCTCTAGATAGAAAAACCTTAGCACATAGCCCGACTCGGTGATCAAGCCGAAAATCTCGTGTTCCGTATTAGCGTTTAGCAATAGAGTATACTTTTTTATGTATATAACTAGCTGTGCCCTGCGGTTTCACCCGCGTTGATTTAGTTTCATCCGTATTGGCGCAGAAACCTAATATTTTTAATAAATAAAAGTAGCCTCAGTTACTCCTTGAAACATCAGCTGAAAATCTCATTAAAACCGGTTCAGCCGTTTCGGAGATTACCCGGAACAAACAGACAGACAGAGAAAAAATTAAAAACTTGTTTTTTTTGTGTCAGTAGCGTGTATAATTTCATATGCATTAAGTGAAAAGCTGTTATTTTGGATTTTCAAACAGACACTTCAATTTTATTTATCTGTATAGATATTGATGTATAGATAAAGCAAGGGCTTAAGCAATTGATATTCGATATTTTTGTAATTTTCTCAACAGTTCGTTTGGCGATCTAACCCCTTCATGGCTTCCAGATTAATAAAAGAAGCGATTATCACCCGATCCATGAAACCTCCGTTATACCAGTGAACAAAGACTTTCATTGGCTTCAGATAGACTTGATTCAAACAATCGTACTTTGACTTATAATCTACTAGTCCACGGGTTTGCCCGTGTGTTATTACGCATCCGTAATTAACCTCGATTTACAATATAACCTATGTCAATCAGCATTTTATTAGTGTAAGTTATATTTCGGATACATATTCGTTACAAACAAACAATCATTTCTCCTTTATAATATTTATATAGATATATATATAAGTGTATTTTTTTACATACTCAATATTGAACAGATATCAGCTAGCTCAGTATCAATTTATTCAAACTTCTTTGAATGTTTTTATTGATGGTTTATGCACATACTATGAAGTTTAATGCGTTTGAATTCACGAAGTAGACATCAGGTTATTACGAATAGGTTTCAATCCGCTTTCAGTGGAAAGGCTAAAACTGAGAAAACAGAACAATAATTTTTCTGTTTTCTCAGTAGTAGTTATTACTTCGCATTCCTAATTTAAATTAAATATCCAATATTTCGCCACACGTACCTACACTAGTTTTATTGATATCATAAATCACAGCTATAAATGTAATCCTATTTCCTTAGAATAGAAACAGCAATTTCTCAATTATTATTATATAGATTAAAATAGAAAGCTCAACTGGCCGGTTTATTGTTACTCACCTTAACCTAAAAACGTATCTTCAGTCAAGTGCAAACTGAGTGCTCCTCATGTGTTCAAAGTTCAAGAGCGATAAACCCAAAATTATGTTCCAAATAAACTGAGGTTAATGATGTTACCATACATTATTATCACCGACAGTATAATTATGTAAAACTACATTTTATATACATACAAATGTTTTTTCAGCCGACTTCAAAAAAAGGAAGAGGTTCCAAAATTAGGTTAGGCCTTCAAAAAAACTATAATAATATTATATTATGAAATAAATTACTTACTTTTGAAGTTTATGCTTAACGCCATGTTTGATGGTACCAACTTTAAAAAAGTAAGTAATTTATTCATATAATTTTATTATAGTCTTTTTCAAGGCAGTTTATTTTTTTGTAAAAAAAGATTTATTTAAAAAAAAATTATGCAACTAAGGTGGCATAAGCGTACTCGTACAACCACAATTCTAACGTTTCGTAACTTCAAAACAAAACACTCCTTTTCTGAGTTGTGTAAAAATTGAGCTACATTTTTGATATACTTTTACCCTATTTTCATTGTTACTATTGTTATCTTGAAGATAGATACATATATTTTTGATGCATTTAAATCTTGTCCAACGAATATTTAATTATTATAGTAGTAGTTATGAATTAAGTTGCCCTGAGATTGAGTCATGTGATGCCCTGTAACACAATACTACTCAAAGGTTTGGACAGATTTGGCTGTGATCCTCTACAAGGTGTAGATACAGTCCCCAGTGTGGCAGCTATCGAATGGGAGATCACCTCTCTTCGTAAGTGGCGATAATCACCAAATCTGCTGTTCGATATAAGTTATCTAGTTTTGTGAAGAGGTCCCTTCGTGGTGAGTAAACAGCCCATGTAAGCAGCGTGGTGTCCGCTTATCGCTGGAAGGCCGGGTGCCGACCCCAGATAGCGGCCGCTGTGCCATGTGTTGACAACTCCCTTGATCACTATCATACTTGTTTGTACCAATACACATCTAAATACGGACTCATTTGTCATGTACTTATTGTTTTAGGGTTTAGGCCATAGATAAAGAAGATTTTCTTCAGACGCATAAGACCACAAACACAAAAAGCACATATAATAAGAAAGGACGACAGAAAAATGTTTTTTTTTCTACAAATATTACTTAATACATCGTAATCTTTACTTTTGTAGCAGGATCATATTTTTCCGACATGGCCGCCCACAAAAGACAGAATTGAAACTTGAATTTAAAACACAGGACATTCGAATGTTTTAAATAAGAACACGTACTCCATTGACCGTGAGTATTGTCACCCTTAGTTTTTAAAATGTATTTGAAGTTTAGAACAATGACTATAATATATAACACGTCAATATACGCGATCGGTCATGACGCCCATACGCTTATAATTTCGTAAAAGCGATGTTTGTGTAAGTGCATCATTTCGAACGATTTGTTCCAAGATTCCGTACTGCTGTAGAAAGCTTATAAGTATACTGTGACACAATCGTAATCACTCTGATAAACTATACATTTTTAAAATCATTTTACAAACTCGTATTGAGGTTAGTTTGAAATGAACCTTTAATATAGGTAAGTACTTATACCTACAAGATTTTCGATAAGCGATCAAATATAACACCAATAAATTATTCAAATGGCAACGATAAAGGAGCCGTGTTTACCGAGTAATTTTATTATTTGCAAACCCTTAATATTCTGAAGTTATAAATGTTATATTCAGGACTGATGACTGGATACTTTTGATGTATGTAGGTTATTGAATGTTCATAAGGTCTAACGTGAATAAAATAAGGTCTTTGTAAGGACGGAAGAAAAAAATAAGAATTAGAAAGCAAATTCAAGTTTTTCTAAATACTTACGTGCAGTGATTTCACACGTGCTTTACGGTAAAGGAAAACATCGTGAGGAAACCCATAGTTGGTACATAATCATCTTCGATGAAAAGTGGGTGTTGTTATTACAACACCTGTGCCTACCCCTTCGGGGAATATAGGTATGAGCAAATGTACGTAATTAGAAAGATTCTCAAAGATTTCAAGACAGTTTGCTATCATTTGATAAAAGTAGCCAGCTTATATTTTTACAGTAAAAATACCTGTCATACTTCATTGCAGCCCTTGGAGATTAAACTATGTAGATGAAAGGTCAAGATCAAATTGAAATTTTTCAACAAACCCTCGTATTGTAGAGCGCTTTTGATCTCTAGCGGCGACATTTTTTACCAAATTTTACTCCAAGTTTTAGTGAACGTTGATTTTATCAGATTACTGCTATGGTTTATTTACTTGGAATTACCGAGATCTCTTCTCATCCCATATCCCTCTTTTTATCTCTAAATTAAGTAACAAAAGAGAAACAATATCTGTTACTAAATTCTAACAAGTGATTTAATGAAAATATATGCGGTTCATAAAACAAAAAACAGGTTTTTAAAATGTTTGTTTGTTCCGGCTAAAATCCAAAAGGCCGAGGTCTATTTTAACAGGACATCAATTGTTAGCTGTAACAAAAAATGTGTCTGCTAATTAATGTATGTTATAATTTAGGCTTCTTTTATCTATATATATAAAAATGAATCCCCATTTCCCTTGGTGACATGAATCCCTCCCACGACATCACGGATGAACGGCTGGACCGATTTCGATAGTATTTTTTTGTTGTGTTCATTATTTTCAGGAAAATTCAGTGAAAATTTTAAATGTTTTTAAATACAAAACATACTTCTTTCTTCTAAAATCTAAACAATAAAAACTTTTTTATATAACCTTATGACGTTTGACATAGAATTGACAGAATACGTGCTGCATTCTCATAATTAAGACAGGGCAACGTCTGTCGGGTCAGCTAGTTTTAAATAAAAGCCGGTACGTCATTTATTTCGAAAGTAAAGTAAGACCAGAAAAAAAAATCTAATACGAAATATCACCTTACCTATATAAATCTGTTCTCGACACACGGTAAAAGGTCAATAAAATTCCAATAATAAAATAAATACATTTGACGACATTCTGGGAACCTACGTAGTTACGACGGCGAACGTTCTTTACTGCGACGCGGTCACACCTCACACCTCCTCACACCTGTTCACACTTACTCACACCCATCAGACATGATTGGGGCATGTTTGTCAGATCTAGAGATACCACGCTAACGATGACTGCTGACTGCCTTCACTGTACTCTGTGACACATGACCTTTGAGGGGTCATCATGACCTCACGCACCGTCACAACAACTGTCCAGCAATTGTTGAGATTTCACCGATAGTTCAATGCCACTCGTTAGATATGGATGATAATAATAAATACATTATTACGTGAAATCGCGTGATTTTTGGACTTTCTAAACTTACACCGTTCTATGAGAGCAGTTTTATTATTCAAGAGTAATCAGCGGAATAAATTCATTTAATTTTTATTTACATACATATGCTCACGCCTGTATTCCCCGAAGGGGTAGGCAGTGGTGTTGTAATTTTCAACACCCACATTTCACCGAATATGATTAAGTGCCAACGTGACAGAGGGTGAGTCCATCGCCGTCTCAGGCACTATACATACGTTTTTGAATTTCCTCGCGATGTTTTCCCTCACCATAAAACACGTGGTGTAAAATCATTGAACATAAGTTTTTAGAAAAACTCTATGAGTTTATGCCCTGCTGGGATTCGAACTTGGGTCGCTTGCGTAGCAGGCGACTGCTCTAACCCCGAGGCCACCACGGCTTTATTTTTATTTAATTTTCTTTTATTCATTGTATATATAATTAAGACAAGTTTTTGTTTAATAAATGTTAATCATCATACAAATGTTTAAAAGAATTCAAAATATTAAATTTTAAGTGGTACATATTTTTATTCATAGCTATATTCATATTATGAGGCGGTAAGTAGTGCAAATTTATCTTTTCATCATTAGAAAATAAATCACAAAGTAAATATAATCCCATGAATGAATAGAGTTCCACTGCAATGTACATGTCGTAAAAAAACACTTGCATGCTTGGGCTGACCAGTCCCAACAAGCAATTCACAAGTATGATTTGAATACCAATCATCATCCTACGCAGATTCTAAGTTACCCTTAAAATTTAATTGTACCAAGTTACTCCATGGGCTCAGTAACCGTGTGGGCAACGCGTCCTTAACCAGCGAGATCCTTATTGATTTTGCTGATTCAATAATCGTGTTAGCAAACAAGGGGTACAGTGTGACCCCGGCCTAATAAAATAACCGAATGGGTATCATCATCTCTCTGGCCTTGGGGCCAACTATGATCGGTTAAGCAGCGCGTATTAAGAACTTCTTAGCTCTGTGAAGTTCTTAATACGCTCTGCTTAAACCGATAATGGTATGCCCCTTTATCCCATACATTGTAGGGATCGTCACTTGATTCAACCCGATTTGGCTGATTTTTGTTCGAAGCGACAGCTATCTGACCTTCGTAACCCCTTTCACGAGGAAAATCGGTAATCTGGGTTCAACCAGCTGTCACTCTGTTGGGTCTCCAGTGTGTAACGATTGCCAAACATATTAAATTTTCAACCGGGACCGACTGCTTAACGTGCTCTCCGAGGCACGGAGGGAACTCGGGCGGTCACCCATCTAACTACTGGCTAGGGCTAGGGTTGCTTAGCTTCGGTGATCGAATGATATGCGCAAAAGCAACTGTGCCGCGATCTCGTCTATTAGCTCGGATAACCGAATGAGTATAAAGCGCCTTATTACGAACACTTATCTGCTTATTAATTTTATTGTTATTTGTCGGATAGCAAAGTACAACTGACCCAAGTCTTTTGATACATACGTATTATCCACGCGAATATCACCTTTATGCAAATGAGATACAGTTAGTAACGGTTTGAAGTGTGTTGTCGGTAGTTGGAGCCGTACTCTGTAAATTATCGTGCAATTAAAGCCGATGAGGTTGAAAGGTCAGATTGTCGCTATAACAGTGTGTTTTGCTCTAAAAGATTTATTTCGCTACGCATATCGAGTAATTTAATTGACACTACGTCGTTTGTGGGTGTGGCCAAGTAAGTATCACTTAAAGAAGGTCGCTGTTAAAAGAGACACCTATTTACGCATTACATTTTTGTTTCGCCGGGCTTTATAATGTTAGACGAGCATAATTACACCCTTTATTACAAAACATGGTTGAAACTAAGACTACACTTAACTTAGACTAAGACTTTAGCCATCCCTTTTTAAACCCGCATCAAGAAAGAGATCGAACTGATTTGAACCCATGGACTAACTTAGTCTATGTTTTGCAATAAGAGGTTAAGCGCCTCACGAATCGATCTTTTCGCCGAGTTCAGAAAATCCTAATTTCCCATATTTACATGTCTTGTTTTTTTTTATGGTTTTTTTGTTTATTAATTCCGTATTTTTCCTTATGTACGGTAATTAAATAAGCTGACATGTAAAAATAAAATACTCAGAGAAAGAATAAAACACTACTAAAAAATTTACTCTCTCTGCCAACAAATAATCGAAAGTCGAAACACAAACTAAACACCCAGACTTACTTATCAAACTCAAACTCAAATTCTCAAACTCTTTATTCGATTAGACTTTATACAAAGTACTTTCAAATATAACACACAGTTCATCAAATAAACACAGCAATATAACTTACCATATATAAATTGAAAGTGGGAGCCGACAATATCGTTTAATATACGCAGTAAGAGTACCGAGTCCCAACTATTAATACGGTTTCCGAAGCCTTCCCCAGCAAACATTAGCTTCCGCTCAAAATTCAGATCACTTGTCACAGGAAACGTTCGTTACATTTCGGCGTCGTAGTAAACCTTATATACCTTCATTTAAGTTGCTATAGGTATGACTTGCGTGAGCAAACATTGATATTTGAGCCTAAATACATACGTCATTTTGTGTGATTCAAGAAACGACGTAAGTACTTTACGAAGACGTATCGAAGTCAAGATCGAATCTTACTTCAACTAGGACTCTTTGCAGCGGATATTGAAAAACTTTCCTGCTACAAGAGTTGGGAGTTTAGTAATAGATGCGTCCTTGTATCGAAGGCCTACATTTCTTGAGGCATTTGCTGTCTTATTAGCAGACAAGCTGTGCCCCGCGGTATTACCGCGGGTGACTTGCGGAACCCTAATGTATTTTTTTAAAGTTTAGTAACATTGCCTTTCTGCGAGTGAAAGTCCCGTTAAATCGGTCCAGCTGTTTCAACTGCAGCTCTTCCAGCCGAAACAAACAAACAGACAGTTTTTTTTATTCGTTTTTCAGTGTCAATACGTATATTATACTTACATATGAATATGTATATTTTTTTTCATCCCACCATCTCGGAAAGAGTATTTTTAATCTTCAATATCTGAGTGGAAAAGCCGTTTTTATTTAACTTTTTTTTAATTTGTTAAAAACTCAGACTCGGAACCTTCTTGGTGTTCTTTTTTCAATTTGCTTTGTACGCGGTTCTTTACGCGGCATTTTTTCACGTCATTGTTAAACCTTATATTTTTTGCATTTAGTCATTTCCTCGCTGAGGTGGAATGAAAAGTTACGTGTTGCACTCGAGTGCAAAGATTTTTCACCTCGTGCTCTTTTGATTCCCTCGCTAACGCTCAGGATTCTAATTTTGAATCACGAGCGCAGCGAGTGATTCAAAATTGAACACGCGGTTAAAAAGCAACTTTGCACTCTTGTATAACAAATAACTATTTACACGAAGTAGACTAAAATCTTACCAATCTCTATCTACGTTTTCTAGACACGAAACTTACGAAATAGGAAAATATCATTAGAAGATCTACATACGTATTTGACACATTCAAAGACGTAAGTGTATTTTGTCAGACATATGACGACTAGTACCTAAATATCCCCAATCAAAATGGAATACCTCTATGCATGGGGTATGCATAGATGTACTCCATTTTCAGAGTCCCTTGTGAAAGTGTAAAGATATTACTATTATTTACTTTCTTTACCTACAGATTAATGTTACCCTAAAGTAAAAAGTGAAAGAGCAAAAATACTTTCCAATCGCTAAATATATTTCCAAGAGGAAAATAACACGAAAAATTAACAATTTGGGAAGCGATCTAAAACTTGAAATCGCCGAAATTCCGTTAAAACATAATTGGATTATGAATATTTATAAGCTGCCCGAAGTAGGGTTGCGATAATAAGTTACTTGTTACTAAATACGGATTTTGCTAATAGTTTGCATTATGTACGCAAAACAAAGCTGCCCTTATACATTTATGCAGTGTTGTTTACATATCTGTGCCTTTACGAGATTACCACGGTCCTCAAGGGAAGGACTGATACAAAATCCACTTTTCATCTATATCTATACATACATACAGATAAATAAAATTGAAGTGTCTGTTTGCAATCCCAAAAATAACAGCTTTTTACTAAATGCATATGAAAGTATACACGGTACTGATGGCAATCAAATTTTAAATTTTTTTCTCTGTCTGTCTTTCTGTTTGTTCCGGCTAAGCTCCGAAATGGCTGGACCAATTTAATACTTGTTGGAAAATAATGTTATTAGTGTAAAATGTAGAATGATTTATTCAGCCAAGGCCCTAGTACCACTTATGAATATCGATGAGTCCAGCCCGCGGTTTTCTGATGAGAACCGAAAAGAATGGCTGATGTTTTTAATGGCAAGAATAATATTTAATTCTTACAATGATTTACATGATAGCCATAATGTAAATTAAATAATAAAAAATACACAGAGTTGGCCTTTAATTGTCACTAATTCCATTCAGAAACTGTACTCTTCCGGATTTTACTTCCATAATAAAAATTTTGATAAATCATAATCTGATTTCCTTTAGAGCAATATTTTTTATTTTTTTTATAAAGGAACAGACAGCCGCTAATAATAAATCTTCTTATATATAAAAATGAATCCCCTTTTCCCTTGGTCACGGCATCACGCGTAAACGGCTGGATAGATTTTAACGGCACTTTCACTGGCAGATAGCTGTTGTTTCAATGAGTGTTTTAGGCTAATTTTATTAAAAAAAAAACAGCATGAAACTAAATCTACGCGGGTGAAACCGCGGGCACAGCTAAAATAAGATACATTTACCTACCATGAAGTTTGACACCAATTAGATAGATAACATATGCACGCCCTGCTCCGATTCCTAAAGGCTTTAAATCAATATGTAATCTTCTAAACGTGTAAAATTCAAAGTCCTGACTGGCTGACTAATATACAAACGCAGCCTAAGCCGCTGAACTTAGTGACATGAAATTTGGGGGGTGTGTTCATGGTTCCACACATATGGGGGTAAAATGGGGGTTGCATGTTTGTATGTGTGTGAAATTCTGTGTGTGTGAAATTTTACGGTCATGCAGGCGGAAGCCAGTAAGTAATAAGTACCGAAGTACTAACATTTATTTCGTATAGACAGGCTAATCTCTACAGCTACATGATTGAGTGGAATTAGGATTAGCGGTATATTTCCAGGCCGGAGCGGAAACCAATTATTTTTTTCTATTTGTTCCGTCCTAATAACTTGCTGGTGTTTATCCTAGTCGCAAATAACTTATCACTCTCCATATCGGTTACTGAAAGTCCCTGAAATATATTTATTTCATTTCGTTTTAACAATATGCGTAAAGTAGCTTTTGTCACGATGTTCTGTTTTTGATAATTCCACAAGAATTAACTCATAATATTTTTCCGGCAAAAAGTATATGCAGGTCATAAAATATATCTGAGTAAAATTTTCTTCATATCATATTCATATATTTATTTATAGTTAGTTTTTTTATTATACACAATATAGACGTAGCTATGTTGGTAATCACTTATCCGTTCAGCCGTGTTCGATTGATATAATAACATCATCTCCCTGGCCTTATCCCATACATTGTTGGGGTCAGCACGTGATTCAACCCGATGTGGCTGATGACCTGATTTTTATACGAAGCGTCTGCCATCTGACCATCTTAATCCCTTTTACGAGAAAAGTCAGTAAACTGAACTAAACTAGTTGTCAGACTCTCTTAGGCGTCCGACGGACCAGGGGCCCAATGCCCATGAGCTCTTATTGCAATGATAATTCAGTTGTGCGACAGTGACAGATGTATACACGTCGCGTAAATCTGTCTCATAAATGAGTGAAACTATCATGGTAATAAGAGCTCATGGTAAGGCCCCTGTAACGATGGCCAAAGATGTTAAATTGGCAACCGTGTTTGATTGATATAGTGACAAACATACAAGCTTTCGGATTTACAACTATCTATGCCCCGCGGTTTCACCCGCGTAGATTTAGTTTCATCCTTACTGTCGCGGAACCCTAATATTTTTAATAAATAAAAGCCTAAGTTACTCCTTGAAAAATCAGCTACCTGCCAGTGAAAGTCCCGTTAAAATCGGTCCAGTGGTTTCAGAGATTACCCGGAACAAACATTGCCAGAGAAACATTTTAAAAAACTTGGTTTTTTAGTGTCAGTAGCGTGTATACTTTCATATGCATTTAGTGAAAAGCTGTTATTTTGGAATTACAAACAGACACTTTCTGTAATAGATGTAATAGATGTATAGATATAGATGTTGATAGGATGACCGCAAGTCCTTAATTACATTATATTTGTGTTCCCACATGACATGATAAGTAAATACGAGACACAAAAAGGCCGAGCCCTCATCTGGATAAAATAAACAGAGTTAATGCTGAATTAAAGCCGGAGGTAGCTGAATATCCACTGTATTTGCTCAGCTTTGTGTGTTGTTAGATTAATTAACTTAATACGTTCCATGTATCTGCGAGGATATATCGGTTCTGATATAGAGTAGTAGTGTCTGTGGAAACACTCTACTTTTTGAAAATACTGTCTAACTTTATATTACGAGGGACTGTCGAACGTCTCAAGGGTCGTTACCGAGCCACTGTGTGTGTAATACCTTTCTGCAACTCCAACTTGCATATTAATTGTACGTGTTTACTATGTATTATATTGTACTCCAATAAACGTTCTACACGTTGACACCAGTCTCATCATTGCACAGTTATAACAACACCCACTTTTCACCGAAGATGATTATGGATCAACGTGACAGATAATGAGTCTATCACCGTCTCAGACACTATACGTTTTTGAATTACTTCACAGACATATTCAGGCATCCTCACGTTTCCTTCACTGTAAAGCTCGTGGTGTGAAATAACTGCAAGTTTCTATAAAAACTATAGGTAGGTTATATAATAATAATTCATCACATAATAAAAATAATAATGTTTATAATATTTTGTATTTATCCGTTGCTCTTTATATCTGCATGTATGGGCTAAGTAGTGCTGCAAACTGTATAAAAGGTCTGCGCGACCTTTCTGCAAAAGTAATACAGGACACATTATTAGGTATTTACACCGCCCGTCTCCCCATTAATACCCTGTTCAAAGATTCCGTTCGCATATCCGAAATAAAGGATCAAGTTCTTATTACATGTCATAATGTGTGAATGCTTTACAAAAGGAATCTCTGACTTGACTGTCAAGGGCTGTCAAGCTTAAGCCTAAGCGCGAGGTTAATCGCGGTGTTTTCAATTGTTCAATCATCTCGATGCATCGGGATTGTTCTCAATCGCAGTCGATGGTAGCGAGTTCGACTCGTTTATAGTAGCCACTCATCGAACATGGCGCGATGCATCGCGCTGGCTGACCGACGATCGGCTACATTCAGCTAGATTCAGTGAAATGATGAGATGAATCTCATGAATCAGACCAATCGAGTGCATGGAACAATCGAAAAACCTCTCGATTGTTTCTTTGCCAGGACAAGTCGAAGTTAACTCAATGAAAAAATTTACTGACTAGCGCCAGCGATTGGTCCGAGTCGTGTCGAATGTAGCCGAATAGAACTGATCGACGGCTAACGCGATGCGTAACACCGTGTTCGATAAGTGACGACTACACGAGTCGACAGCAATGAAAAACAATCGCGATGCATCGAGATGTTTGACCAATCGAAATAATCACGAATAACCTCTCGACATCGCGCAGTGTTAATCCAATTGACATGTGACGCCATCTCGTGGGTCAATAATTGTCAGTCTGTCGTAACGAGGTTATGGGTAAAGCTAATATTTTATGAACAAAGCCGGATATACAATGTGTGAACATTAACTTCCATTAATTACAGCCCTAATTTGCAAAATGTCAGAATTTGAGCCTATGATTAAGATGCGCGTTACCCTTTAATTTAAAGTCCTTGATAACATCAAATAGGTTCTATTTGCAGCATTCCTGATTTAACTATATTGGCTTAGTGAACAAAGGTTGATTAGGACAATAAGCTTGATTCATTCAGCTTAAATTAATACGAAGCAGCCCTTACTTAAGTAATGCCATTTACTTCTGAGATTTTGCAATTTACATTATGAGATCCCAATATCCAAATTGGGTAGCTAGTTTGGAAGATGAGAATCACTCCTTTGACAGTTAAATATAAGTCCGGAGTCCGCACACTACAGACTCCCTGCTGTAACTAATAAATTAAACATATGAAAACCCAATAATACTTTACCTTCGGACCTCGTTTTTACACTTTTGTTGCACTAAAGAAATGAGGTAGTCGTTTTTTCTTCTTTAGTATTGTAGTGAATAGTGCAGATATTTTCGAGATTCTTTAGTATTGTAGTGAATAGTGCAGATATTTTCGCGTGCATGATGCTCCTGGTATTGGCCCTAGGCTGATTTAACCACTTACCATCAGGTGGGCTGCCTGGAGCCTTACCGTGGGCTCTTATTGCCATGATAGTTTCACTCATTTATGAGACAGGTGTATATGACGTGCATACATCTGTCACATTCGCTCAGCTGAACTATCATTGCAATAAGAGCTCATGGTTGGGCCCCTGCTTGTTTGCCACCGAAGAGATATAAAAATACAGGTTGATACAAGTTTTTGTTGGAAATTATAAATTTAAATTTCATTTAGTTAGTACCTATTTCCATTTGTATAGACCCTAAAAAATAATATAAATATTTCTGAAACTATGATATTACATATGATATTATATGACAGATCAGATTTTGGAAAGTGTAGCTTAGTTGGTTGAGATTATATATTATTATGGATTAAGAATACGTTATTAATTTGTAGTTCTGATCTCATTAAAACTTTAACGCTGCAGAACGTAGACATTACTTACATTATTATTAAATATGTATCCAATTACAGAATGAAAACGTCTCGTCAAATCCAATATTATGCGAATCTTAAGAGTTTTATTCTCCCCGGGATCATGTTTCTCGGAAATTATTTTCCCGGGAGCTTGCAGCGGGTAAGAACCGTGTTCTTTTCACTTCAACAATTTTACACGGGCTAAATGGAATTTTGGTGAATTACATAATTCACTTTGAATTGCAAGAATAAGCATCTGGAACCGCAGTCTTTCTTTCTTATCCCGCGTCTTATTATAAAAAGAGATTTTCAGAATTTACACTCATATAGATTCAAAATAATTTGATTTGATTAGAATTATATAGTACTTTCAAATCTTCTGTATGACGTCATAGAATGATAAGCCTACGAGTTCTGAAGGTTGCTTTAACTAAGAGCCTAACTAAAAATTCGCCTATATTTTATCATTTTGGTCGTTACAGAATAAATAACAAAGTACTTAAATATAATTACCACCACTTACATTGTTTGAGTGGAGTTTATATTTTGTTTACACCCTTAAAGATTTTTCCCAGAAGGGAGGGCATTCTGTTCATTGTGTTGAAATAGCTACATTTAGAACTCGTCAAGTTACCAGACCGAAAAAAGGGCCGTTTTTAATGTACGAGGACCGCGGGATGTAATTTTTTATCTCCACACCTCATTAATCGCGGAAATTGCTTTTCCTCGTCCCTCCAGGGATTGTTTCGTAAAACAGAAATATTTACACAATACCGGCCTGCATTGGGTGTCATACACGGCACCTTTGACTAAGGGATATAAATATTATCAAAATAACACCATAAATGAGCAATGGTTAGTTTATGAGTCTGTCTCTATCTCTATGTATGAATGACTTTATTACATTAAATTAACTTTTTTTTAATGTTTTTTAGATTAATATTTTTAGTTATAGTTAGTGGTGAGTTGTTTATCTGTTTCTTAACTAAATAAAAGATAATTTAACTTTTATCGACATTTGTGTTCATTTTGATGTCCATGTGATTTATAATGTATATTTAAAATTGTATAATATTTTTGAAAAGATATTCTTTCCAGGTTCTTTCTCAGTAAAAGCAACCTTCCGAACCTGGCGATAGCATGTATAATCCTGTATAATTATGTCATGTGAAAGTACTGTGTTAAAAGTCTTATCGAATACAGATATTTTTGAGTTTGAGTTTATGCCACGAGGCGGATAAAAACATGCGCGTATCCTTTCGCTGCGCGCTCCTAACTCGTGACGGCAACACTAAACACTAGCTCCCGCCCTAGTTTCACTGCGGGTTACGGTTTTTTTTACCAAAGACTTAAAAAATTAAGACCTACAAATCGTTGATTCTACTTACCTATAAACCCATCGGAGTTCTAAACTCCTACATTACGATGTCATGTTAAAGTAAATACACAAAGATTACGTGGTTTCATTAAAGCCTTTGTATCACGTATATATATGAGCAGTATTCGCAAGGTTCGTTAGATTCATTGTACGGACGGACATATTTAGGTACGCAACTCACGTTCAGTTATCTAAAGGCGGAGACATATTGAATTTGTGTATGTGTATGTTAACAACATTTGCTCACACGTAAAATAGTGAGAATTTGTAGGTCTATATATCCTTGATAGTCGACGAGTCGAAGGCAAGAGGAGCAGGGGTCGTTCGCCAACACGATGGACGGATGCGACCCAGGCTGCAACGAGGACCACACTTCAAGCTACCATCCAGATGACACAAAATAGAGAGGCATGGAAGGCAATGTTGGTGCAGACGTCGCGCCATGATCACGTCCCTCAGTCATGAGGCTACCACTCAAAAGAAGATATCCTTGAGGATACAGGCGACTGGAACCGCTAAGAACTGGAACCGCGGTCCTGGAGGAGGAGCTTCTTTCCACGGCGTCATCCGCGTTTTATTAATATCCCTAATTTCACTCGATTAAAATGAAAATGAAAATGAAAATTCAGTTTAGGCCCTGGTAAGGCACTTATGAAAGTCGAGAATTTACCACCGGTTCGGAAACTAGCCTTCTGAGAAGAACCGGCAAGAAACTTTATTTCTATATTAATTATTTATTACTTTATTTATATGTATATATATATTAATTATTATTTACTTTATTTATTTATTAATCACTTAAGTATGTTACTCAACGGTAATGTTGCATTATATTAGTGCAAGATTGCTTAAAATCGATCAAGTAGTTTTCAAGCCCATTCGTTAGGACGAAACAAATATTTTCTCTTTATAATATTAGAATAGATTGGTATATAAATATCAACTGCCGCATGAATGTAACACAATGAGTTACCGCATCACTTCAGAACGTTTGCTTTTATCGTGCTTGTAAAATCGTATAACAATGTGATAAATAATAGAAATCTATACATCTATGCAGATAAATAAAACTGAAGTGTCTGTTTGTAATTCCAAAATAACAGCTTTTCACTAAATTCATATGAAAGTATACACGCTACAGACACTAAAAAACCAAGTTATAAAATCTTTCTCTGTCTCTCTGTCTGTCTGTTTGTTCCGGGTAATCTCTGAAACGGCTGGACCGATTTAAACGGGACATTCACTGCCAGGTAGCTGATGTTTCAAGGGCTACTTTTATTTATTAAAAATATTAGGGTTCCGCGACAATAAGGATGAAACTAAATCTACGCTGGTGAAACCGCGGGGCACAACTAGTCTCCATATAAAAACGGATTAAATAAGAAAGACAGACTAGTAGAGGTAGTGTAACAATTTGTTAAATCAATGTTTTGTAATCCACAAATCTGTGTTTCCTCCTAAACAAAGCGGCTAACCTTAATAGGTACGTAACATTACAAGAGCTTATGATATTCAGTGTAATGACTGTTCCCGTTCACCTACATTCGAATGAAAGTTATAATCAAAAGCTCTTTGATGGTCCACCTCTAACGAATCACGTGGCTTAATTGTACAAACGTAAGGAACAAGTCAGGGTTTCCCTCTTGTTAAAGGTTAATGGCATTATTATGACTGTTCACCCCAAAATATTTGTATTAGTGATTTTATTCCCATTGACTTAAAACAAAAAAAGGGAAAGTTATTGAACTGGTGGAAAAAAAGTCAGTAATGTTTACATTGGTTACAATCTATACAGATAAATAAAATTGAAGTGTCTGTTTGTAATTCCAAACAGCTTTTCACTAAATGCATATGAAAGTATACACGCTACTGACACTTAAAAACCAAGTTTTAAAATGTTTTCTCTGTCTGTCTGTCTGTTTGTTCCGGGTAATCTCTGAAACAGCTGGAACGATTTTAACGGGACTTTTACTCACAGGTAGCTGATTTTCCAAGGAGTAACTAGGCTACTTTTATTTATTAAAAATACTAGCTGTGCCCCGCGGTTTCACCCGCGTAGATTTCGTTTCATGCTTCATGTCGCGGAACCTTACTATTTTTAATAAATAAAGGTAGCCTAAGTTACTCCTTGAAACATCAGCTACCTGCCAGTGAAAGTCCCGTTAAAATCGGTCCAGTCGTTTCAGAGATTACCCGGAACAAACAGACAGACAGAGAATTTATAACTTGGTTTTTCAGTGTCTGTAGCGTGTATACTTTCATATGCATTTAGTGAAAAGCTGTAATTTTGGAATTACAAACAAACACTCCAATTTTATTTATCTGTATGACTGAATAGCACAGGACAGTTTTATAAGGTATATTTGGGCAATCTAATGGGTATATACCGTTACGCCTTCAGCACAACATAATCCAGTAGATTCACCAGTGTATTTTAACGCCTTACAATATTTACAAATTGTTTTCATTTCCCCAATTGTTACCGATTTGTCGGCACAATAATCAATTGCCGGATCATAGTGGAATGCAGCTCGTTCAAGAATCACAGGAGCACTGCGTCTGCGGATTCGCTCAATTTCATTATGTCTAGCTTGCTGTTGTTGTGTTTGATGTGCACGAACTCGTTGCATTCTAAGCCTATCTCCTACATTGTCACTCACCAAAGAACGCAATTCTGACATAGCAATACGACTATTTTCTTGATCTGTCTGTCTCTGGTCATCAGTGCGGTTAGCACGTGAGGTAGCTCTTCGCACATTTGATTGACTACGATGACCTAAGTTAGGTCGTCTTCTCCTCGGCATCGTAAATTGTAATTAATCAAAGTGAGAAAATTTCCCGCTCATTTAGCAGTAAAGTGTCACTATCACAAAAAAGAACACATTACTTGGAATGTCACTATCACAAAGGATCACCAAAGTAAAGAAAGTTCTCGCGCACGTAGCCACAAAGATAGATATAACGATAATATAATTTTTTCCGTGCTCTGAAATGCGACAGGATGGAATGACATATCAGTTGGTTGTCAAATCTAATGTCAAATCCATATTGAGATTGCGTTCAGAATTTAACTTAAGATTTATAATTTAATTAATTTGTCTTTATTATTATTGATTTATCTTTCGATTTCTATATAGTCTTATTAAAAAAATAATCGGACAGAGTAACAACTTCAGTTAGCTAAAATAAAAAAATAATCGGACAGAGTAACAACTGAAGTTAGCTAAAATTGTGTTTATTTATGTACTATGTATTTTGAGACTATGCAATTTTGTCGCGTTCGCGATTCACTTTCACTTTTGTTGAGTTTCAGAACGCGATATTAGGTCCTCCAACGCGCACGCGAATTTGAACTTTATGCAGCGGTAATAAATTACAAATTGACTCTCCATTTTATTTAGAAAACGTTTGTATGGGAAATAGAAAAATGCTGTTTTGAGGATTTTCCCGGCAATTATTCGAATTTTTCTCACCTTTTAAACCTTCCCTAGACCTCCACGAATAATTCAAGACCAAGATAAGATAAATCCGTTCAGCCGTTCTCGAGTTTTAGCGAGACTAACGAACAGCAATTGATTTTTATATATATAGATTAGGGTTCCGCGACAATAAGGATGAAACTAAATCTACGCTGGTGAAACCGCGGGGCACAACTAGTATAGAATATAATACTACTAAAGTTTCTGTAAAAAGGAACGATATCAATGGATGGAGTTTGAATATCCATAGTTGATGTGATGTTCCAAGTATATTTGAATCCCATTGTATATTATGCCAAGATGTTTACAGTAACGTAAACAACGGGAGGTTGGAGGGATTTGCTAGAGGGTAGTTTTCAAGCCGTAAGTATACTTGAGGGCAAAATAATTAAGTCCCCATTAAATAAATGCTTGTATTTTATGTATTATAGTTATATTATTTACGCATGCTTTTAATTAAAACGAATTTCAATATAAATAATAAAAACGTAAATTATAATTTACGTTATAAATATTACGTATTTAATAATAATAAGTAAAAAATAAATACTGAATTTGAGCCCAAACGATTGTAAGAAATAAGCACAACGGCCCTATTACCTGTTATTGCCATGATAGTTTATCTCTTATTATGGGACAGATGATCAGATCAGACAGATCTTATTATATGACGTGTATAAGTCTGTCACTGTCACACAATGGAACTACCATTGCAATAAGAGTCATGGTATTAGGCTCCAGTTTTTACTATTTGAGTAGTACTTTTTTCAAATATTTATCATCCTTGGTAACCCAAATTCATTGCACTCCCGTGTAGATTGCTTTGAAAGTTGTTGTTAGACAACAAATCCGATAATGCCTCAAGCGGTATTAAATGCCTGTTGTTTCTTTACCCTACAATCGACCAATTTTACAACGAGATTGTAAACTAATCGGGAGCTGGATTTGATCTATCATCAACAAATAAATCAATCAACTTTTGATTGAATGAGTGAAATTAGCATAAGTTTCTGATTGATTACTTCCATCACTCACGATAGTTAGTTATCAAATATTGCTACGGATATCTTCAACACATGCAAACAGATGTAAGCCTGGTTTTGATCTTGTGCCAACATTCTTAAAATACTTAGGAATATTACATGATACCGATTCCTAAATAACTAACGTGAATAAAAGGTCCAAGTTCAAATTACGTAGACAGACGTATCTGTCTGTATCAATGAGTTTTGCGTAGTAATGTCACACCAAGAGCTTTACAGTGAAGGAAAAAAAATAGAAAGCCTGCATATTTCTGAGAGAAAATCGAAGATGTAGGAATGCTTGGTGCCTCAGACGGTGATAGACTCAGCATGTGGCACGCTGGCAAATAGATTATTATATTCGATGAAAATTGGGAGTTGGTACACCTCTACTTACTTTCACCCTTCTATTGTTATATTAATGCACCTATGATTTTTGGGGCTATGAAGAATAATTTTCGTCCTATTTTAAGACTTACCGAATATGCACAAAAAATTCCATAAAAAGTCTAGCACACACGAATATTAAAACGAATATTTTAATCACTTGGACAGCTTCACAGCTTAACATAAATAGGTATTGTATTCTTAAAGTAATCGTTGAAGAAGTAGATTAATAAACAATAATATATAAAAACAAAAGGCTAAATGATAACCAGACAGTCGCCAAGAACAAGCCTTGTATTATTCGTAAATTGAAGTTGTCAGTTAGCGGCTCGTCCCTTGTCCAATCCCGTTGATAATGCCTTTCTAGATATTATCTCTACGCAATACGGTGGCAAATTAACGAGCTTCCACTTAACAGGCAACGAGTCGAGGGTTCCTCACTAATTATATAATATAGTCCTCTAATAAACGAGCTAAGTTTTAGTATAAAATATCGAGGTCACTCCAATTTGCGGAACCTTAAACATTGCAAAAGTTGTTAATTGAAAAATCGTTTCGGCGGTTGTTTTACAGCTATCATAAACTACTATCTACTTTATATTAGGCACTAATACAGTTCAAAATGGAAAGATAAGGAAAGTTGTAATACCCAATTGTCATGTCAACGAACAATGTGGAATATCCTATTTCGATAGAATATTCCACATTGCGCTTTTTATACACTGTTTCATGATATATGGCATGGTCTTGATTGTTCGTTTTCTATACCATGCAAGCAAACAATTTGTTGTGAGTTATATAACATATCCAATACATAGATAGGAAGCGCTGTCAAGCCTGTAATCTCTTCTTCTTGAAGAATTGCCGTATTTGCTTGGGAGCACACATCGATGAGCTCTGTTGACGACGCTATTTAAGTATTTATTCAGGAAAAAAACCAACATGAACAACACACATGTTTTTCTATTCTCGCGAGTATGATAAAGATGAAGCGATCTTTTTCATGGAAAACAATAATAATTATAACCAAATAATATTATAAAATCAACCATAAAACAAGCTCATTCCACAGCTTGACAATGTTTGGATACTATTTGTGTAATTTTCTCAGTACCCAGACTAAATATAAAAATTAATATGCTCACACGGCACGTCATCCCAGAAAAGTCTTGGAAGGGGTAAGCAGAGGTGTTCTAATAACAACGCCAACTTTTTACAAAAGAATATAAAGTGCCAACGTGCCAGATGGCGAGTCCATCGCCGTCCAAGGCACTATTAACACGTCTTTGAATTACTTCTCAGAACTAAGTATGCAGGTAAACTTCATGATGTTTTCGTTCACCGTAATGTACGTGGCGTGAAATCACTGTTCTTAAGTTTTTGTGAAAACTCATTGGTATCTGCTGATGAGATTCGAACCCCAAGACCACCACGACTGAACGGCCTAAATATAGTCGTCATATATATACGATGAAATGGAAACTTGGGCTTTTGCGAAATATGTAACACTGTTCAATACTCTATGTTTAGACTGAGTAAATCCTAGGATTATAACAGTTGTGAGAACATAATGACGTATGACTCACAAACTTACATTGTAAATTTTGTATTATGTACGTAATTGGGACTGCAGTGAATTGTTATGAGATATCCATTATACGATACTGTCTTACGATAAATAGCTCATCATATAGATTTTTATTTCTGCAATCACGCAATATATAATAATTGTTTCAAACGTACACTAACATTGCATGACCCAATGTAATTTAAAAACACAATATCTCAGGTTAAACATTATTTTATTTATTGCTTCTGCCTATGATTTATCGGACTAGAAATAGCCTATTACTATATAATCTTAGTATCACACGATCGCTACGCAAATACTACTGAAATGTACTCTTTTATCTATATCTTATCTATACATCTATACAGATAAATAAAATTGAAGTGTTTGTTTGTAATTCCAAAATAACAGCTTTTCACTAAATGCATATAAAAGTATACACGATACTGACACTAAAAAACCAAGTTTTAAAATTTTTCTCTGGTAGGTAGCTGATGTGTCAAGGAGTAACTTAGGCTAAAATATTAGGGTTGCGCGACAATGAGGAAAAACTAAATCTACGCGGGTGAAACCGCGGGGCACAGCTAGTACCTACTAATATACAAAGCTGAAGAGTTCGTTTGTTTTTTTTTTGAACGCTTTAATCTCAAGAAATTCTGGGGGCCTACCATCATCGGTCTAAACATATTAAGAACATCTGAGCTTTGACGTTTCATTTTGGTACCGTAAAATACGCACTGCTTAAACGATTATAGTTGGACACCAGTGTGATTTGAAAAAAATACAAGCTTATTTTTCTCAACAATCACTTGACATTGGAAGAAGAGCAGTACTCAACTTCGTCGCCATTAAGTAAATAAAAGAAAAAGATTTGGTATTAAGAAGAATGTGATAAATGCTTTTTTCTAAGTAATCAATTTAAAATGTTTGTTACAGATCATTGAAACATGCACGTGACATCGAGGCACTTAAGATGAGTGTATTTACCCTTCGAGATCGCAACTCACCGTAGACCACCATGGATATCGATGAGAAGGTGTCCGGCCCGGGGGGCGCGTCGCAGAAAAATTGGACACATCTCACTCGGGTCAATCTTAGCTTGGATGAACTGCCACTTGAGATGAAGTTTGTATATATTTCACAGCACTTACTTTACGGTTAAGGAAACCTGTATATATTTGAGAATGAATTACTTCTCAGTTTGAACAGTCGCCTGCCTCACATGCGACGCGAGTTTAAATCTCAGCGGGGCCTATACCAATGAGTTTCTCTAAAACTTATGTGCAGTAATTTCACAACTAGTGCTTTACCGTAAAGGAAAACATTGTGAAGAAGCCTGTATATGTCTGAGAAGTAATTCAAAGACGTATGTATAGTGCCTGAGACGGCGGTGGACTGACTATCTGTCAACTAAAATTGGTCCAGCCGTTTTAGAGACTAACCGGAACAAACAGACAGACAGACAGACGGACGGACAGAAAGAGATTATTAATTTAAATTGTTGTTTTTTTAATGACTGTATGTATATACTTTCGTATGCATTTAGTAAATTGGTGTTAATTTGGAATCACAAATCTTATGAGGAAGATATAAAACAAATTGATTGCAAACCATAAATATAAAATAAGTTGACTTTATCGTATGGGTACAACGGTAAAGTGTTACGTATGCAGTGGCGTGCATTGCATATAAGCAGGTAAGCAGAAGTTACAATTTGTGATCACTGAATACACTCGTGTTGTGTGTATGTGTATTTATGTTCGTATGTGTATCTTTACCAAGTCGTACGTACCTACGCCGCTTCACGTGCCTACCTACCTACTTATTCTACTTAGAAAATTCAATGCACGCCCCTGTAAGTATGTGTACTATAGTATGGTATATCTAGTATTAAACTAAGACCTCTCTTATTTACCCAAAAAGGATTAAGTTGTATAAGTACTTCATGACGGACTTCACTCCATTTAGATACATTGCTTAATATATTAGTGCTCGGATATAAAATATGAGTATCTACATTGAGGTTTACACGCTGATTGAATATAGGTTGAGTGGCCACTCACCCATCGAACCTCACCTACTCGACAATATAAAGAGTCCACTTGCCTCCACCTGAAGTTAAAGTAGCGACAGTGATCTCCGATATAATACAACCTTGATACAAAACCCTTGAAATTTTCAACGTGGCTTAAAAAGGGACTTAAAAGTATGCGGCGGATTGCGTCTTCGAGAAATAAAGCGATACTAGCTCTCTACGTCGTTCTTCAGATGTAAATTAATCTATACTAAAATACTTCATGAATATAAAGAGGGAAGATTTGATTTTTTGTTTGCATTGAACAGGCTCCGAAACTAAATCGGTTCTTATAAATTCTTCAGCAATAGATTATCAGTGAGTGACATAGGCATAACATTATAATATACTAGCTGTGCCCCGCGGTTTCACCCGCGTAGATTTAGTTTCATCCTTATTGTCGCGGCACCCTAATATTTTTGATAAATAAAAGTAGCCTAAGTTACTCCTTGAAACATCAGCTACCTGCCAGTGAAAGTCCCGTTAAAATCGGCCCAGCCGTTTCAGAGATTACCCGGAACAAACAGACAGACAGACAGACAGACAGAGAAAAAATTTAAAACTTGGTTTTTTAGTGTTAGTAGCGTGTATACTTTCATATGCATTTAGTGAAAAGCTGTTATTTTGGAATTACAAACAGACACTTCAATTTTATTTATCTGTATAGATGTATAGATTATATCCCTGTGAGACCGCGTGACGTCCGCTATAAAACATAAGTAGCTTATAACTTCGTGTTGGTGAAATAATTTTCAGCCCATTAGTTCGGAAAGTCACATCCTAGATAAACAAACTTTACCTCTTTACTAGAAATCCTTATAAAGGGTGCTAGTATGATGGAGCACTGTAGATGCGTAACTAACTTGACTCTTTCTTTTAGGTTCAACCACGGTCACATGGTGTCAATGACCGTGTACAGCGTGCTGATGGTGATCTCTGCGACGGGCAACCTGACGGTGCTCTCCCAGCTGGTGCGCAGGCGACGCGCCGGCCGCGCCAGCCGCCTCGACGTGCTGCTCATGCACCTCGCTGTGGCTGACCTTATGGTACATTTTATCACGCTTAGCATCATGTCCCTGACCTTATCCCATGTATTTGGGGTCGCCACTTGATTCAACCCGAGGCTGATCACTTGATTATTAAGCGAAACGATTGCCATCTAACCTTCGTAACCTCTTTAGCGAGGATAATCGGTAATCTGGGTTAAACCAGTCGTCAGATTATCTTAGGTCTCCGAGTGACCTGTAACGATTGCCAAAGATGGTAATTAAGAACTGGGACCGACGCCTTAACGAGCTCTCCGGAAACGGAGGGAACTCGGGCGGTCATTCATCAAGCGGTATATCTTCTGTACTGGTGCGTTATTCTCTAAGGTTTCTCATCGTCGAACTCGACGACGACCGTTGGTTTCAATCATAGGAGTCTTTAAAACCGACACTCGATGACGAGTACGACGCTGAGAAACATTAATGAATAAGGCGGCTGTTCATTACCGGGAACAGTGTCCAACGTTGATTATAACTAACTTATCAACCAACATAACATAATATCTCATGTTCTAAATTAATCCGAAACCGTTGACTGTCGTAAAGTTACTGAGGTAAACACGTAGATAACACACTAAACGTCTTTTGTGCCAGTTTATGGTCGATTACACATAATATCATTTTGGAAACTTACATACATGGCTGAGCTCTGAACCGATCACAAAGAGCAACGCGTGAAATATCTGCGTGTAGGACCGATAAATAGTTTTATGAAGAGATATAATTATATCAAAAGCTTTAAGGATGTATGTCCTATAAAGATTAGGTTAGGTAGTAATTCCTCTTCCTACATACTACTTATATTATAAAGAGAGAATATTTGTTTATATATAATAGGGGGGCGAGTCTATTGCCATTAACCGAATACTAATCTAGACTCAGGGCTGCTTCTGGCAAATTGTAAATAGAAAAACCCAACATCACTTTAAAACTCCAATAATGTGACCGAAGATGTAAAAAATAATGAAAAGATCAAAAACTACTGGAATGATTTCAAAACATGTTTAACCAATATTAAGAATAGGCTTTCTTGATTACTCTGGTTATACTCGTAATAACCACGGTTATATAACTACGCTAACGAATCCGCGAACAGAAACTAGTTAAATTTAAAGCTAGCTAGTAATACTTTAGGTAGCTGACGGGTATCTCAAACACGTCAACTTTTTAATCCGATTCAATGAGATTTTCGCATTCAAAAACATGTATTTTCAAAGTTGAAGTTTAAATTGTTTGCTGTTATCACTCTGCAACACAAGCGGGGTGAAACATTTCGACTAGAATTCAGCTTAATATAAATAAATTAATTATACGTAAACGTTAATTAGCGTATTAATGAAGCGTAACTCTAATTATTGAGTATTAAAGTCGTCGCGAAACTAACTAGACTTCGCAGTGCATTGTACAATGGAAGGACGCTTAATTTGAGATAGACTTAGTTTTGAGTGTAGTTTTATTTTAATGGTCTTGGAAATCTATATAAATCCACCTCATAAAATATATTATAATTAAGATATAAGGTGATTCGAACCCGTGGAACCAGGAGCCTTACCATAAACTTTTATTGTCATCATAGTTCCACTGTGTGACAGTGACAGACTTATACACGTCATAAACATCCGTCTCATAATAAGAGTTAAACTATCATGGCAATAAGAGGTCATGACTACCTCAGGACTACCCCATAAAAGCGTGCAGCTGCGTAGTCAATTAGAACGTATGTCGCGTCGGGAGTATACGCGTAGATTTTTTGAACACATGGTACCCGGAGTACATATAGAGCCCAATTAACTATTTTAAGACTTTATAAACAAACGGGCACCAAAGGAAGCATGACATGTACGTCTGTTTACCCAAAATGTAATCGTTTTTAAAGAACTAAGTACTTAATCTAGGTTAGTGTCCTGCGCAGTGAACCCGATGTATCTAATCTCACCGAATTGCCACTTTTATCACGAAATATACTTAATTGCGTACTATCTCGGGAGCAAGTATCCATGACACATGACATAGGGATAGAATAAAAAACTTATACATGGTCTGCTCCCATACATTTTAGATAACAGACACACGCACTCGCAAGCGCTCATAAACTTGAGTTTCTCGCTTACAAATTCGTAGCTCGTTGATGTGTGTACGAGAATTTTTGACATTTTATGATGATAGCCGCCCTTCTAATAACATTTTATTTTGTGACACAGGCTTAACCTATATTAGACAGATTCGAACGCAAAAGCATTCAGAATATGTTGGAATATCCCGGTTATTTACATGAAAATACATAAGACGCTTGTAAATTCATATGTAATATTAAAAAGAGAGTTTGTTAAGCCTTTGGAGATGAATCGGAAGTCTATGTTTTTAGCCTTGTGATAAATTTCAAGAATTTTCAAGCTTAACACAGATTTTCCGATTCATCTATTTAACCATGTCAAGGACATATAGTGAGGCTATTGCAGTCTCAAGTTATACTTATACAGATTATTATCTTTGATTTCCTACTGATATATTTTTTAATCACCTCACGATGTTATTACATTGAAGTTTTTAGAAAAACTCATTCATAAAAGCTGATAAGTTTAAGCGTCCCTTGCGTAGCAGTTGACCACTGAAACCCCTTTACCACCGCTCAAGTTTTCGTAAACTATTTAATAAACAAAGATTAATGCCTACTTAATAAAATTCTGCTATTTTCATAGTAATTTCATGCAAAAGTGAACCGACTTCATTAACCAGAATACCATTCAAAAGGAAGTATTAATTAGTAGTTAGCTTATTTTACAGATTGATAGTTTTAAGTAAGAATACTATGTAACAATTAATTTGATGATTATGAAACCTGACTATATTGGTAACGACGAATACTTCAAAAGTTTGGAATAGATTTACAATAATTGGCGCTCTCAGAGAGACTGACGGAATTCCTTGAACAAGTTTCTTACTGACCGAGTGAGATAGTATACTCTAAGAGGAAGTGAGAAGGATGGAGAGCTTTAAGCTGCACTTACACTGGATCGGAATCGAAGCATCAGTATTTTCAAAATGCCGATAGCGAGCGTCCACTGCATAATGCCGATGCGTAATCCGAAACGCATCGGCCATATAGGTTGATCGAGTTTGCCTGTACACGTGCACATGTGTTCACCTGGAGTATTTAAGTTTCCTAAACAGAATGGAATCTAGACCAAAGTTTTGAAATAAGGATGTTTGCTCCATCG
Organism: Watsonalla cultraria; assembly: GCA_964035505.1. Lineage (NCBI taxonomy): Eukaryota > Metazoa > Arthropoda > Insecta > Lepidoptera > Drepanidae > Watsonalla > Watsonalla cultraria. The sequence goes on from OZ037728.1 coordinate 8,056,355, forward strand.
AGCGTGAGGGTTGTTGGACCTTAATTTTAATATCAGAGTAATGTCTATTCGTCGATTAGAAGTTAAGAAAAATATCTGTAAAACACGTAAATAACGTTTACGCGATCGGCCACGACGTAATATCTCTTGCTGACATTACGCCGGGGTCCTTTATAATCTCGTAGATGCGCGCATCTATGTGTGTAATTTCAAACGATTTGTTCCTAGATTCCGTACTGCTTCTGGTAAGCTCATAATATATTGTGGTATAGGGACGAAAATATTGCCATCGAAAGACGTCATCGGCAGAAACATCGGTATCTGGCGTAGAACTGCCGATCTCATACAATGCAGTACCATAGAAATCAAAACATAGCTACTAATGCGTCCGCTCCGATTTGGGCCCAGCTTTATTGCAGTCTTTGACGAAAGAAGTCCCAACTTAAATAGTTCGTGCAATTCAAGAACACCATTTGAATGAAAGGGAGTGTTCCGTGATAGAATGCTGTTCTATTGTGGTGAGAAATTAATTCATGAAACTTTGCAATATTGTCAACAATTCTTGTATATTGAACGTGCCCTATCTATGCCACTCATCTCCTTTGAATGTCTCTTCAAAGTTATTTAACATCTTGTTTTGTTTACGCGACATCCTCGTTTTGTTATGTTCTTAAAATAACGAGCCAAAATTGACAGCGGTTGTTAATCTTGGCAGACGAGAAATTAGAGCGATATACTGTAAAATTCAAAAGTTCAAAATATCTTTAATTGATAAGACTTTTAATAAAATACTTTCAAATCGTCAGAACGACATGATTATACAGGATTATACATGCTACCGCCGGGTTCGGAAGGTTTATTTTACAGAGCAGAACCCGGCAAGGAACTCAGTACCTAAATTATATTAAATAAATTTTGAGTATGAATCACAAAAAATATATAAGCCCATAGACACAGTTCCAGTGCACAAAAGTCTATAAAAATTATAAAAACTAAAAGTAGGTACTTCGTATAATTGTGTAACTTGAGATGACCAGCCCCCACAAGCAGCACCTGTTCGCAAGTATGACAAGAATGCCAGCCATCACAGTGAACCTGCCAGGATTAGTCAGAGGTTAACTGGATATATTGTTCCCCAGGTGACGTTCCTGATGATGCCGCTGGAGATAGCGTGGGCTGGCACGGTGCAGTGGCTGGCGGGCGACCTCATGTGCCGTGTCATGATGTTCGCCAGGACCTTCGGCCTCTACCTCTCCAGCTTCGTGCTCATCTGCATTGCTGTTGACAGGTGAGATATAAATACATATCACAAAGCACCATCTAGTATTAAATTCTAGCTTCAATAACTCAAGTACTTATTTTCATTCAATATGCTTATTGAGTTTGATTAACTTCTACTTGCTTTAAATTAAGATAATGTATCTGTAGTTCTAAGCCATCTGACTTTCCCACGTAGTTGATGCCTTGAGGGTTTCAAAGTCAATTACATAGAGAGTAAGCCTTCGTGCCTCTAGGCGTATAAGATAATAAAAAGCATACGGGATCCTAGCTTCCATGTAACCTACACATTTTAACGTATACGTTTTTTTGTACTAATAAGATGGCAAATAAGGGTTGATACATTCCGCTTGATGATAAGCGGCATATGCAGACTATGACCGTAACCAGAATGTCACTCGCGCATTGACTATCTTATTAGGAATGAAAGCACTGGGACCCTTTTGTTCCCACTATCGCTATCATAACGACTCCGCTTATTCCCCATAGAACACTGGTAGCCTTAATCACCGTTGGAACATTATTGAAATTAGCAATTAAGATGCGTTGTTCTGCAAGGGAAACTGCCCCTTCGTTCCCACTATAGATATCATAGCGAGTCCGCCTATACGCCTATAGAACACTGGCAAATTTTACTCATCGCTAGAGCATTACTCTGAAAGTAGCATGGTTCTGCAAGGTGGAGGCAGCCCCATATTGAAACAGGAGATCCAGTAATGCTATATATATATGCCTAGCTCTCATAAAAGTCTTCTATTCTCCTCTAAAGTTCTCTAGCGATAGTAGCTAGTGTGAGTCTCGTTCTAAAGATATGGAATTACGTGCACGTCTTTGTGTGCATACGAAGTCGCCCTTCTGTATATATTCTAATTTTGGAGTACGTTACCCTAGCAAGAAAGTGTCTCCTAGAGAGATGGGAGTGGTACCAATAATTAGTGCGTCATCTGCTGTAAATGTGCGCCAAATATAAAATTTGTGCGTCTTGTAGTTGCGGAAAAAAAACGAAAAAACGAATTCTGCTAGGGTAACGTTTTTCCAGCAAGAAAATTTTAAACGAATGATCGGAGAGAGTTTTTTTTTGTGTGGCTAGATAGCTTATATTTGTGCATAATTGTGCGCCAAAAGCCAGATTTGTGCGAAACGAATACATTTAATGTAATTAATTATTAATTCGTTTACTACTTACGATTACCTAAGCACTGAAGCTTATACTACAACAAGGTACTGAACCGTGTGTAAAGTCGCGGATACTATAATCCATCAAAAGTATATATTTTTACTTATTTTCTACTTCACTGTACATTTTTCAGCCGGTTCGTGTGTGAAATTAAGAAGGTCACCGATATGTATGTAACCGTCGCTTTTTTGTAGTCATTATAATTTGGTCGGATAACGAGTGGTTTTTCTTGTTCTCTTTTTTCCTTATATCTTATTAATGCGAAACATTTCAAGCTGAATATTTTCACAATATATACTTCATTACACGCACTAATTATTAGTTTATACCTTCATATCTTGGCTTGAGCCAGTTTCTTGTATTTTGCCGTTAAAGTAATGCGACGTAGTTTCGACTTTATCAAAATTATTCAATAACGCATGCATGTACACTTTTAAAACTTTCTATGGTTATTATAAGCGTCAAGAAGGATCGAATACAGTTTTCAGTGAACTTATACGATTTCCCATTTAGGCGCTGCGAGCTTTTTTCGGGTTTTCAAAAAAAAGGCGATTTCTTGAAAACTATAAATAATTTCTGAAATCTAATTCTGTCACAAATAAGCACAAATTAAGAGCTACTCGTGCATGTTTATCATACAGACGCACATACAATAGTTTTGGAGATACGCGATTTTGCCAAACGTTACCCCAGCAGGAATTGTAATATCTCGAGAACCTGAAGACGCACAAATCTGGCTTTTGGCGCACAATTATGCACAAATATAAGCTATCTAGCCACACAAAAAAAAACTCTCTCCGATCATTCGTTTAAAATTTTCTTGCTGGAAAAACGTTACCCTAGCAGAATTCGTTTTTTCGTTTTTTTTCCGCAACTACAAGACGCACAAATTTTATATTTGGCGCACATTTACAGCAGATGACGCACTAATTATTGGTACCACTCCCATCTCTCTAGGAGACACTTTCTTGCTAGGGTAACGTACTCTAATTTTGTAGCATACATATCACAATACAACATTACTTCATTTGTTTTTCATTGCTTAAAAGGTACGGATTATAGAAACTTACATTGAAAGCGTCGAACATTAATTAGTAACGAGTATGTACAGTATTTAATTTAACGCATCAGATATTATGGTTCAGCTTTATACTGTTTATCTCCACAGAGAACATTAAAGTAAATGAAACATTGAGAACATTGTAGAAAACAAATGAAGTCAGAAATAATTGAATACTAAAGAACAAAGATGTTCAGCTATTCATATGCTTTATTTATATGTACACACACTACATATACACAGTATATATTTAAGCTTACTAAACAGTACGAAATGAAGACCAGAATTTTTAAATAAGTTGTTCGATAGGGAAAATATTAGCTGCATTGTCATCCTTAAAATTCTTATAATTTGCTCCTTAATTTACGGTTAAATCAATAATCGATTGGTAAATTTGAAGCTTAGAAAAATGTCTATAAAACACGCAAATGACGTGACACTCTTACTGATATAAAACCGGGGTCGCTTATAATATGATAGGTGCGCGCGTACGTGTGAGTAAGTGTGTCATTTCGAACGATTTGTTCATAGATTCCGTGCTGCTTGTTTGTATACTGTGGTTAACATGGAGCTAAAAAGCAACGTCAAACACTTGTGTGACAGGTTACAGACATAATATTATCTCTCCGTTTCGTTTTAGCTACTGCAAGCAGCGTAATAATGCATAAATAATACAAATATTTTACAGCCACGATGAGTACTTGTGAAAACGAATGAAATCCTATCTCAGAGGACATTTTTAGGGACCATGAAAACAAAAGTGACATGATAAATGAAAATTACTTATTCAGTTCATGCTCTGGCACTTATGAATGTCGAAGAATTGACCACCGGTTCTGAAACTAGCCTTCTGAAAATAGCCGGCAAGAAACTGAGCTGGAATCATGTACATTTCATTACATAGCCAATAATAATTACTTACACTAAAATTCATATGAATAAAAAAAAACAAACATGTACCTATATAACTTGTATAAGTCTGTCACTGTCACACAGTGGAACTATGATAGCAATAGGAGCTTATAGTAAGGTCTTTGTTCGTAAGAAGACAACTTAATGCAGACGAGCTCATGCAAAGGTACATTCTGTTAAATGGAGGGCAAAAGGTGACGTTTTCGCCGACCCAATATTAAGTTCGGGTGAATGCTCGTGAAATAAACTAATCCCTCACTTGATGTACCAGTGTTTGACCAGTATCACGATTTTATCATGGTTTCCCTAATCTATAGTCGCTAGCGTTCCGCCGAATATTTGTATGAGAAATTGTATAGCGCGTCCTAGCGGCGTAAATAACTATAATATCTCATACAAAAAATTCGGTGACGCTTTTATGGGTCACTTTACCATGAACAGGTATTTCCGCCTGAATTGTTGGGATTTATAATAAAAGCAGTCGTGATTTGTCGGATTAATATAGGTTTTATTGTATACGGTTTATACGAACGAACAGTCACAGTGACGGACAAAAGAGAGTGTCAGAACAGGAGGAAGCAAATTAAAAATAAATTCCCCTGACAGGTTAAAACCTTCTTACAGACTAACACTGGCCCTTAAACCAATACAATAACAATAATTAAAAGGGGTAGGCAGAGCTGTACTAATAGTACAAACCACATTTCGCCAGTTACGTTACAGAAGTCCCATGTAATAGGGGCGAGCCTATTGCCATGATTCAGACACTAACCCAGACTCCGCGATGGTACTCGGTAATTACAAACAAAAAACACAATAAGTAACACTTTGTCTTTGACCCGGGTTATACCCAGGACATCTTGTTCACTAGTAGCTTGTTTAGCGACCACTATACCAACGAGGCAGTCAACAAATATAATGCGAATATATCAAACGAGGAATTCAATAGCACTGGTACGTAGGTAAGTACGAGTTCCAATACATTGGGATAACCGGGATAACAATATCCCCTGGTAATCTGATATACGCGAAGGGTACAGAATAAGGTGTCGTGAGTATAATACGTTAAAGCTTCGTGGAGATTTACGTTCAATAAAGTTGCGTCAGTACTTAAAATGTTGTCAATTCTAGTATACATGATTGAATTTTACTTGAAGTCTTTTGATTCTTTATAGGTGCGACGCAGATTTAAAAAAAATCATACGTACCTACATAATATATGCTCACGTATCCCATGGGGTAGGCAGTCACCAATGCTTTCTGAAAAAAAAATATTTCTATGAATACATTCACATAAAATAAAAATAGTATTTTTTTTAAATACGAAAATAACACAATAGTCTGCTTAAAAAATAGGTGTATTAAACTCTTATTTTACAGATAAACTAATGTCATTCTTTATGCTTCTATTTAAGATTTATTTATCCATAGTTTAACCAAGATACAGTGTGGTTTATAATACATATATATGTGTGAGATAGTCCCTAACTCCACGAAATTGCCAATTTTGTCTAAACGTCGAATTATGCGTGTTTCGACACATTTCTTTTTACGCGGCTGAGAAATATTTCGTTTTGTTTTAGCATCGCCCAAATCTTCGTAGCTACGTAGGAAAGTTATATAAAGCCTTTAGCTGCAAAAAAGTCCAATTAGAATGCTCGAATTCCTAAATTAAAATCTTACGGGTCAAGAAATCCAAGTTCAATAAGTAAGATAAAGGTTATTAGTCAACAAATTGATCGAAGGAAAAGGATTCTATTGAATACAGTAAGGCTTTATTCAAGAGATGTAAATACTACCACTGCCTACGAAATCTGCAGCGCTACGATAAGCTACGAGAGTTGCTACGTTAGAGCTACGCCGTAGCAAATTAGTAGGCTTTTATGTTACGTCTAAAAATGTTGATTCGATGAGTTTATTTAAATTATCGCTAAACGGTAAACGGCACCCTTTAGTGATTAATCAAAGGTTTACCTATGTTATTTCATTAGTAATTAGGATATCCGAACATCGCTCTTTTTTTTAACGATTCCAAAGGTGAAACTTAGCTAGGTCGATTTATCGGCACTGAAACATGCATTCAACATTCCATGAAAATAGTTTTCATACATTAATTGTTCGTTTTAAGGTATAAGATTATAATTGGCTAAGAATCTTTTAGTTTTTCCGTTTTTGGAACATTTATTGTTACTCAGTAAAAGAAAACAAGTCAATTAAAGCATTACTGTATATAAGTAATTATAATCTTTACTTTGTAGCTTTATGCCTGCTCAATAGGATTTCCAAAAGGGTAGGCATAGTAAGAACACCCTCTTTTATATATAACTAGCTGTGGCCCGCGGTTTCCCCGCGTAGATTTAGTTCCATCCTTATGGTCGCGGAAACCTCATATTTTTAATAAATAAAAGGTAGCCTATGTCCTTTCTCAGGGTCTAAAGATTGTCTGTGCCAAATTTCATCAAAATCGATTGAGAGGTTTAAGCGGGAAAGCGTAACATGCAGACAGAGTTACTTTCGCATTTATAATATTAAGTAGGGATAGTCAGTTGACGTAACCCAACCTAAGTCAAAGATGTATATATGTCAAAGGGTGTCATGTAACAATTTTCAAATGGCGCATTTAATGTTTTGTCTATATGGTATTTTATAGCTAAAGTTAGGTATGCAACTAACCTTACACGCGTGTTATATTTATATAAATGTTGTAAAACTTTGTGTAGTGAAACTATAGTTGCCACTATCGAATTCCCCCTCGCGTCGGTGTCACCGCGGCGACCACAAACCGAACTACCCTTACAGTTTCTGAAATATTACCAACTCACTTGTGTAGTGAGAAGCTTTATGATCAAATTATTTCGTAAATTTTACCATTTATGTTGTTTGATATAATCCAATTTACGAACAAATCTGATTTAAGCTCCTGTTATATCGTCTGAGTTACCCGATAGAGTTTGAATAAAATGTTGTGTAAAGTTTTCGCTTCACTTAATGTATCGTGGATAACATTTTGAATATTTCACAGTATGACTGTCTGAGAAAGGTTAACTAAAGTTAACCTTACAATGTCACCACTTAAATATTTACTTAGATACAAATAGAATAATTCACCTCTCCGTCTTATAATTGTTTCATAAGTGCCAAATCTCACCCGCCTGTCTATAAAAAGTTCAACAATAATTCAGACCGAATACGATTAGGTGCCAACATTACATATGGTGGGGCCATTGCCATCTCAGGGAATATACGTATAACATGTATGACTTGGAATTAGAATATGCATCGCTAGCGTAGCAGGCGACGGCTGAATCCACTTGGCCACCGCAGATTAAATGCATTTCTATAAAAATATCGCTTTTGCGGTGTAACTGTCTAACAACGCACAACTAAGAGCATCCTAAAATCCATAAAATGTACGGCCTAGAGATTCGAAATTGGGAAGAAAAATTCCTTGAGTATAGAGATAAAATGAAGGATTTTTGAAATTCCGTCCCTAAAAGGATATAAAGGGTGGCTAACATTATGTAAAGAAACGGAGGCTATGACTTCTTGACGTATGAAGTCGGACGTAAGACGGTTATCAGCCAGGACATTCTGTTGCAGATACTACGCCATCCTGAAGCCTTTACACTTGACGTGGGAGACGTGGGTGCGACGCGCGCTGATCCTCGCGTGGCTGTGTGCGGGACTAGCCAGCCTGCCTCAGAGCTTCATATTCCACGTAGAGGAGCATCCTGAGGTGCAGGGGTCAGTATACTCATGCTATTAAGTAAATATAAATAAATAAATATGCTCACGCCATCCCAGAAGGGTCACCGAAGGCGTAAGTAGAGGTGTTGTAAAAACAACACCCACATTTCACCGAATATGATTAAGTGCCAACGTGACAGATGGTGAGTCTATCGCTGTCTCAGGCACTATAAATACGTCTTTGTATTACTTCTTAGACATATACAGGTTTCCTCACGATGTTTTCCTTCACCGTAAAGCAGTCGACTGCTTAAACCCCGATGTTGCCACGGCTTAAATTAAGTAAATATATATATATATTGTTTAACTATTGCAAACTAGCGTGCAGCCCGCCTTATGGCAAGTGGCTACTACAGCCTTTGCACGTGACTAACATCAGAACATAAAGAATGGAATCACTGAGCCAAACATGTAATTAGTATATCTCACATTAGAAACGGGCAGGCGTATCGTAGAATAACCATAGTAAATAATATCACCGTATATAAGAGCCGTGGCGGCCGTGGGATTTGAGAAGTCGCCTGCTACGCAAGCGATGCAAGTTCCAGTTCCGAGGCCTGTACCAATGAGTTTTCCTAAAAACGTATGTCATTCATTTCACACCACGTACTTTACGGTGAAGGAAAACATCGTGTGAAACCCGCATATGTCTGAGAAGTAATCCAACGGCGATAGACTCACCATTTATCACGTCGGCACTTGAAAAGTCCCACGCCCATCCCACTGTCAGTCAGAGAAGTCTGAATAATTTATTCAACGCTAGGTCGAATAGAACAAATCTCAGACTTATATGGCAGTAAATAGCAAATTATAAGCAACATACGAGTATAATGGAACCCAGAGGTCAGTAGGCCAATAACTCGACATTCTCAGGTATGTAGCGACTTGGGTCAATGAACGATATCTCATAACCCAATTAATGCTGGCAAGAAATAGTCAAACGTCTTAACACAAATAAATTATGTTCTTAATACGTTCCACGCACCTTATTTTCAAAGGTGAACTCTTGATGTGAAACTTTGAACTTAGGATGCTAATGAGAGTCACTGGGGGGTTAAATAAGTAGGTAGGAATTTTTTTTGGCAGGTTTTTTTTTCTTAAAACATTTTATGCATAGGTACTTACCTAATGACTTGTGTGACGGGTTGTGGTTGAGGGCCAAAGTTGGCGGAACAGTACATTTTAGCCATGGTAAAACGCAAGGAATAGTGACGACCTTTAAACACATACACATGCTTGCGCCTGTATGCCATAGGGGTAGGCAAAGACCACAATTGAACTTTTAAAAAATATATTTGGTAGTATTTATTCTCGTTAAATTAGCAATTTTGCTGTTCGCTACAACAGTTTCCCAGTTAACAATAACCTATCAACTGTTAGTTTTTAGCAGAACTGTTTGCGTACATCACACTGAAAGTTCAACGTATTTCAGACAACGTCACATACATATTTATGTGGTACAGTCACGAGCATAAATATCCATTAATTTCTGTAACTTTGCACAAATACGTGGTATTATATTTATGGTTTTTTGGCAATTATCACGATAGTATTTTGAGTATTCTACTTTTATCCACATTTTACATACCTCGATGTTTCGGTGGGGTTACACCAATCGTAGTCGCGATCAGATTGAAGTACTTTTTTTTTATGCAGCTATGGAATATTATATTATACGTTATAGAATAATCAAAGTGTTATCGTGATAAATCCCGAGAAACTATAAATATGAGTGATTTAAATCACGAAAGTTTAAGAAATATTACTACGCGGTATTGTCAATTTGTTTTATCATATTACAACCTTTTGTGCGAAGGAGGGGAAAGCTAATATAATGAAACGGATTCAGCAGTCCTGCCGTGAAAAAGTAATAGATAAACAACTGATTTGCCTACAAGATGGCGCCACACGTCAGCTGGAACGCATAATTATAAAAAACATTTTCTTAAATATCTGTATGGGATACAAGCGTGAGCATATGTATATATTTTTTTTATCTGTAAATGTCTTCTCATCTGACAACTGACACTATAGTATTGCTAATATTAATATGTATTATATTTTAAATACAACGTATTTTATGCTCGTGACTGTCTTACACGTGTACCAAAGTAATTCTCTTTGTGAATGTATTCATCGTACTAGTAGATCCTATTGAAATTCCTCTGAAAATTTCGATTAGCAACGTATTTGAAAGCTTTGTAAGATTAAATAGGTTTAACTGCCGTCACGAACTATAAGCGCTCAGCGAAAATAGTACAGACAGACAGAGACTGATTGATAAAATTACTACTATATATTCAAGGTCTTACTTGTGACTTTTGCTTCAGGGTAAGCTCTTTCATAATTTTCTAGATGGCAGCATATTTAGATATTAATCTCTGTCGTCACTGTATCCTGAAGGATATAAAGGTATTCTTTGTGTTATTTCATCACACGAGCCCCATACCAATCTTTTAGTCGTGACAACAAAGCGAGTATACATATTTTCACGCTACGTTACTTACAATCCCGCTCCTAACGTTAACAAAAAATATAACAACACAAAAATAAAATCGGTTGGGGAGAATCTTGACGGCGCTGTTGCTTGCTAACAAATAATAATTTTATACAAAGTATCTGTCTGTATGTCCAAATAACAGCTTTGTACTAAACTAGATCCGCCCGCAGCTTCGCTTGATGGCAGTAAGGTTTCACATAAGAACTTTCAACCCTCATTTCACGGGTGGAATTTCGAAAATCCTTTCTTAGTGTGTATACGTCATTAAGGATACACTTTCCTAATATCATGTCTCTAGAACCAGCGGTTTAGGCTAGGCGTCGATTTCAGTGTGAACAAAATTTCATAATATGTAGACGAGAAAGTATATACGGTCCATCATCTCCCTGGCCTTATCCCGTGCATTGTTGGGGTCGACACTTGATTCAACCCGATGTGGCTGATCACCTGATTTTTAAACTAACTACGAGGATAATAGGTAATCTGTGCTAAACCAGTTATCAGAATCTCTTAGGCCTCCGACTGACCTGTAAGGATCGGCAAAGATATTCAATTTGGATCGACGGCTTAACATGCTCTCCGAGGCACGGGAACTCGGGCGGTCATCCATCAACTACTCGCTTGGGTTAGGGTTGTTTAACTTCGCTGATCGAATGATATGTGCAATAGCAACTGTACCACGAGCTCCTCTCTATACGGTCTCAAAGTATATAGCGATAAAACAGTATTTAAAATATATGCCATTTTGTTTGTCGAATTTTTTATTTATTTCGGCTAATGCCCGAATTGGCTCGACTGCTTTTGAATTATTATTTTAATTATTTTTTAGACTCAAAGTTATGGACGATACTACCCAGCTCTGTAAAACGGTATCACGACGTCACGTGCGTAATAATAGATATATGTACACATATATGCATCAGGTAGGTACCTACCTGACTAATTACTTCAGGGGGCCTACTTTCATCGTTATAACAGTGAAGTGTTAATAACTCCTTAGCTTTGATGTGTATATCAAATTGAAACGTCAAACCAAAGAAGTTTATAATACGCTCTACTTAAATCGATGATGGGATGCTGGTAGACCCCCTGGTATTTGTGAGATAATGATAATCACAAATGTATTTTTGTGTCAGGTACTTCCAATGCGTGTCGTACGGCGCGCTGCCGACGAAGACGCACGAGTTCGTGTACTTCCTGATGAACATGATCCTGATGTACGTCACCCCGCTGGTGTCCACGCTCTACTGCTCCTCCGCCGCGCTGCTCGAGATCATACGGAGAGCTAACACCACCAATGGTAAGCGCCTATAACGAACATACCAACAACTTGAACACACAGTTTAAAAATGTGCCAATTTTCTAAAAATCTAAACTTAATGAAGATTTGAATACTCGTGTGGAACGAAAATTGAAATTTTAGTTTGAGTACGAGTTTTGGTAACTATTATTGTGGATGTTTACATATTATTACAGGATTATACATATAGTACAATACCCACAACTTTATCATAAGTGCCAAAATTATGACAGATTTAAAAAACTATTTTGTTAGAAGTAAAATGGAAAATTGAGTTTAACTACCTATCATCAACTTCATAAAGTGAAAAAAAAAAAAAGAATAAAGAATAAAAATTTAAATTATAAGGAATAAAAATGGAATTTTGAGCTCATTTATACTACATCAAAAAATATTAATTTCTACATATCCAAGTGTCGCAATTATGAAAAGAACAAGGTAGGTATTTGTATAAAGATGAAAGCACACCGACAGTTTGCGTTAAGGGTGCCACAAAGGGCCAAAGCCCGTAAACGTATTCTAAAACATTCGCAAGGAATTCATTATTATATTCCAAACCAAAAATAAACTGTAGAACAAAAAGAGATAATGTACATTTTTCGAATTCTAAAAGCGGTATTTAATTTAAATGTCTCAAATAATTATGCAGTGTTCAAATAAGCTGCGAGGTCACTTTGTACGCTTTACTTCGTGACTCAGAAACTCACAGTGCTTACTTTAATTAAGGTTTTGCTTTTACGATCTTGACTGTTTTATTATTCCCGGTCCATTAAGAATTTTGTAACGTGAGTACCGTAACAAATTCAATTTAGATTATTGATGAAACAGTAGCTTGTATCTCTAATCTAAGCATCAGGCCACAAAACCTGGGCTTATTATTATAGGTACGGATAAAATTTTAATCCGACTGTAATCAAATGTTAAATTTTAATTTGATGGGGCTATGTTGTCTGACGAGACGCATAAAAATACATTTTGATTTATTTCATAATACCAACTTCCGACCGCAGAATTCCCCGCGGTACTTACTGAGTACTAAAAGCGTATTTTTTTTTACTTTTAAAGCTATTTTCTGTATCAGTGGTAATTTTCTCCTTCATAAGTGCCACGGTAGACTGACTGAACAAATAATTTTTGATTTATACAAAGTTTGGAAGATTGTTTCGCCAATGGTGTGATCGAAATTGTTTCTTGTACGTAGGTATTGTTGTATGTAATCGCGACCATAGGCTGCATGCTTGTTAGCCACCTTACCTAAAGGTATAAAAAATTCTGACTTTTAGATAAAATGCGACGCAGTGGCGTGGGCATCCTCGGCAGGGCGAGGGCACGGACCCTCAAGATGACAGTGACTATAGTGCTCGTATTCTTCGCCTGCTGGTCACCCTACTACTTCTATTGTTTATGGTAAGTCTCATTAACTGACTTGCGGCTTCTGATCTTTAGATGATCGATTGAACCCAATGAAATCTTGAGAATCTATAATTTTAGCGATATTTTAGGGTACTCATATAATCAAAATAAATAAGTATGCTCTCGCCATCCCAGAAGTGTCTCCGAAAGGGTCATTTCACAGAATATGATTAAGTGCCAACGTAACAGAAGGTGAGTCTGTCGCCGTCCCATGCTCTATACATACGTCTTTGAATTACTTCTCAGACATATGCAGGTTTACTCACGATGTTTTCGTTCACCGTAAAGCACGTGGTGTGAAATCACTGCACTTAAGTTTTTAGAAAAACTCATTGGTACAGGACCGCTGGGATTCGGACTTGCGTCGCTTGCGTAGCAGGTGACTGTTCAACCCGACGGTCACCTGCGCGTTCCACCACTTATATCGTCACCATTTATACTTTAGTGTTTTCACATAATATCTACGTTTATGTGTGAACTTATGAAAGATTTTTGGGCGGTTTTTCCCAGAAAGTTATGTATCGGACAAGACTTATTCGCAACCTAAGTTGGGTCCGATTAATAACTTTCCGGAGTATTGGCGTGTGTGCCTTCATTGTTATTATACGAAAGTAAAGGCTATTCACAATATCCAACCATCTTACAAAGTAAAGATTTATACAATTCCTGATATATCGAATACTGGGGCCCAACCGTGATCTCTTATTGCCAGTATACAACCATAAATATATATATTTGAAGTAATTGCAGAGTTCATTGCCGGGCTCTTCCCTAAATGCAACCTTCCGAACCCTGAGATTACATTTATAATCTTATATAATGTTTCCTTTTTCTTTGTCCTTTTTACGATATGAAAGTTCTTTGTAAGAAGTCTAATCAAATAAAGATATTTACCTGTTTGTAACCTCAGCTATCCGCCACTGGAAAGTCCAGTTAAAATCGAAGATTATCGTTTTTGTTTCAATGAACAATGATTATATCAGACAGAGTATATGACGTGTATACGCCTGTCACTGTCACACATTGGAACTATGCTGGCCATAAGATCTATGAGACTATCCTGGTACTGTAATGCGGAGAATAACCATCGATTCTTTTTACGATTGAATTAATATAGGAATAATATTTTGTATTAATTATAAAGCTTATTTTCATAATTGTTATTGAATTAAACGTGCTTCAAACATAACAAATAATTCTCTTACGCATGTAACTGTGGCGTGTGCATCCGAAAACAGACCGACAGTGATTCAGACATTAGTTATAGTTCTTATAATTTCGAGGGAGTAGCGTATTAAATTGGACTAAATTTTGGATGGAGAACATTAAATAGTAATTAAATTAATTTTAACGTATCTTATAACGGGTCTAATTACGTAGGACAAAGTAATATTAGTAATAGTTCAGTTAATTATAATTAGATTACATTTAAATTAAAACTAAACTTAAATTTAAACTACAATAATAATAAAAATTATAAGTAAAAAACAGAATTAAAATTAGTGTCTACGGGAATGGTGCCCAGTAAGCTGGCTGCGTTACCTCGCTGGATCGCTTAACTGATCCTCTGACACGGTACTGACATAGAAAAACCAATTTTTTATTTTTTCTCTGTCTGTCTGTCCGTCTGTCTGTCTGTCTGTCTGTCTGTTTGTTCCGGGTAATCTCTAAAACGGCTGGACGGATTTTAACGAGACTTTCACTGGTAGGTAGCTGATGTTTCAAGGCGTAACTTAGGCTACTTTTATTTAATAAAAATATTAGGGTTCCACGACAATAAGGAAGAAACTAAATCTTTGCGGGTGAAACCGCGAGGCACAGCTATTAATAATATTATAGTATGGAAAGTTTCTCGCTAATAGTCAGATGAGGAGATCATAATTATATACCCTCTCATTATAAAACATGAATTAAGCTAAGACTAGATCAAACTCGGACAAAACCTATGTATCCCTGGAGATGGAGCTACTTTAAACCAAGGACTGTCTTAGTCTGTGTTTTGTTATAAAGGCCTTAGAGATTTAAAAATTAAATTATACTCATCTTTTGTTCTAACTGACGTACTTATAGCACCATGTTGTGTGTAAATATTACCTACTGGCTGTGCCTCGCGGTTTCACCCGCGTAGATTTAGTTTCATCCTTATTGTCGCGTAACCCTAATATTTTTGATAAATAAAAGTAGCCTAAGTTACTCCTTGAAACGTCAGCTACCTACCAGTGAAAGTAAAATCCATCCAGCCGTTTCAGAGATTACCCGGAACAAACAGACAGACAGACAGAGATTTTTTTTTAAACTTGGTTTTTTAGTGTCATTAGCGTGTATTTATTTATATGCATTTAGTGAAAAGCTGTAATTTTTGAATTACAAACAGACACTTCAATTTTATTTATCTGTATAGATATAGATGTATAGATGTTATGTGTCTATTTAACTGAATCTGATTTCACTGAAATTTCGAATAGATAAAAATTAAACTCCAAAGAAGTGGATTCATTACAAAATCATGGGTTAAAGCCAGTATTTACTGTACTTTCTTTTAATTCTTGTATTACAAATATGCGTAGGTGGACTTAATGAAATACACTTTCTATTCTATATAATATAATCTATACTCGATCTTTGGGTGATGCGGAGACAAACATAGCAGATATTAAATGTTGAGAAAGTATGTCTGTAATTTAATTCTACGTATTTAATCGTTGTCATATGTTTGTTTCTAGGTACTGGATAGACAAGGACTCCCTGAAAGGCCTGGACCCAGCCGTGGAGAAGGCGATGTGGCTGTTCTCCTGCACCAACTCCTGCGCTAACCCCATAGTATACGGAGTCTTCAATAGAAATAGATGGTCCTTCAGATCTGGACACGTATGTATCCCCCTTATTACAAAACATAGACTATGATACTCCTTGGTTTAGAAGTAGTTCCATCTCTTTCTATGATACGGATTTATAAAGGGACATAGTTTTAGACCGAGATTGGTCTAGACTTGGATGATTTGATTTTTCTTAGATAATTTCTTGGATCATAATAATTGGGTAATGCTTCTAAACTAATGCCAATGAACACAACACTCTGATGGTTAGCAGAATCTGCCCGTTATAAACAATGGCAGCACCTACTCGCTGCCGACCTTATGTTTAGTGAGTGCTTAAAGTTCATTTATAATATACCTTGAACTTACTCGAAATTAAAAAGAAATACGTTATGTTATGGTTTGTGTACATTTGTCTAACGGTATGTTCAGTCTATCTTTAAAACAACAGGGCCTATTAGGACGGAACTTTCACTGGCAAATACTAACATGTTAGAAGTGTCAAGTAAAGGTGCAAAATCAAATTAAAAAGATAAAACCCCTGAGCATGCGGTCAGTAGCCATTTTTCCATCCTGCAGTTGATAAATATACCTATTTCAGAACTGTAGACGTCGCAGTGGCAGTGTGAGACGCGGGTCCCGACTACCATACGGCGAGTCTATGGAGATATCCGCAGCTACCCTCGCCAGGGCTCGCAGCTCGTTCGGCAGCGACCGCAACGGGCGCAGAGATTCAGCATTCGCGACGCAAAATGGAACTCAAAAACATTGGAACTCAATCAACAATAACCACGTCGGCAATGGCATGGTGTAACACTAACATGAACTAGTGATGGACTAAATACCGTTATAACGTTTAACAAACTTATAACGGAATAACGGTTGCCTATAACGGTTATAATTATGTGAATAACGAGCCTTAATGTGGACGATATACCGAAGTGTTGTAAATGACTGATTATAGCGTTTAGCAAGTAACTTTTCACGACTGGGTGAGGTAAGAAAGAAGGTTGTTTCATGGAATGGTTATTGAGTGATTGAATTCCAAAATGTGTAAAGAAAAGCTTTAAGAGTAGTCTTGATACATATCTAGGATTCGTAGGTTAAGAACAAGCACCAAGTTCGTACAGTGCCCCGTTTCACGTAAAATGAACAATCGAGTTATCGTTGAACGATTAAAGGCGTTCGATCGAAATCCTCTCGCAAATGATATTCACGTGACCTGAAAGTGTCACTGTTTGTTCTCGTGCCGAAGACTGAGCTATGCCATTTTTTTTCGATACGAAACACTAAATCGCTTAGACATCGTAGTTACGTGAATCGGGCTACAGTTTGTGCCATGCCTTGTGTAATAGTATAAGTTATACGAACGATACTCTTAATGCATTGACATGAAATACGTTGGACTGGCATAGTCTTCAAATGAATTATTTGATTTAGCTTTTTTATCCGCGCCTTTATATATGCTTATATGGGAACACGTAGCGGAAGGAACGGAAGGAATGATTTTCTCAATATCCGTAAGATTTAGTTCCGTGACCTACAATCTACATAAGGTCTAATTTTGAATGGAATGTGTCAGCCCAGCTTAGTAAAGGTTAGTATCTAAATGACATTCCTATAAGTGAAATTATTTTTTAAAATCTTTGATTAATGCTAGCTAGTTAATGTAGATTAATGGCTTTACACACACAAGAAATACATTCCAATGCTACACGCTTAAGTTATTACGTTTATATTTATTCAATAAGACTGACTGACAGACGATAAGTTCTTAGTGAATATAAATCAAATACTTATTGTTATAATTGACGTTGTTTTTGTTTTATAAAGTTTTGTTGAAGTGTTTTATTTTAGTAACTTCTAATTGAATCTTGGCTGTGCGTTTTATATAGACTCGGCTCTATTATGACGAATGAATAACGATTTTTGTACCAAATCATACTCTTTAGTTAAAGCAAAAAGTTATATTTTAAATAAATATTTGAAATTTTAGCTTGTTTCACTGATTATTTTATCTAATCTAAATCTAAATCTAAGCAGATAAATAAAATTGAAGTGTCTGTTTGTAAATTCAAAAAAAACAAGTTTTAAAAAAAATCTCTGTCTGTCTGTCCGTCTGTCTGTTTGTTCCGGGTAATCTCCGAAACGGCTGAACCGATATTAACGGGACTTTCACTGGCAGGTAGCTGATGTTTCAAGGAGTTACTTAGACTACTTTTATTTATTAAAAAAAATTGCGTTCCTCGACATGAAGCATGAAAAAAAATCTACGCTGGTGAAACCGTGGGGCACAGCTATTTCATATTTAAATTGAATAGAAGACCGTAGTATGTTTCACATGTATTTATTAAAATAATTAACACTCATCTTACTTATACAAATACATTTGAACTTAATGTCTGACGGACCTAAGTGTCAACTAAGTGAGTAAACAAGAGTAACATTTAGTATTTCAGTATAATTTAATTTCTTCGTAAAATATGATCCTTAAAATTGATTGTCAATATGAAATAATATAACAAGAAACTTAAATAAAAGTGCGGACTAGAACTATCTATAAATATGACACCTACATAAATATGGTTACATGATAACATTGGTACATTTACTTCATCTTAACTAACAAACTTTATTTAGCAACAATTTGAATGACTTTCCCTTCACTGTGACAAACAGATATAATTACTGACAATCTCACAATATAACGCACATAATGTAACAAGTCTACAGTTCAATAAATAAAACAACACGGCTACGTTCAAATTTAATCGTTCAAAACGATTAAAATAAAATATTATTTAAAATAAATAGATAAAACACTTAGTGTCCGAGTTCAAATAATACTGGAATGCAAAATACTGTCTGTTACACGTCCTTATTATATAAAATGTACTATAATGAATACCCTTATTATTATGGCACATTTACTAGACAGACAACTCGCTACGTGTACATTCATACAAAAATAGATTTGAAGTTTCCAATGAAGTGAGTATATTTTTCGAATTCGTCTCTAAAGTTTTTTTCTTAAATCTAAAGTTGTGGTTGGCACTAGATCCAGCCCGATAATTTATCTGACTTTGGAAGAATTACAACTTATTTGGCTTTTAGACACATTTTTAATGGCTAGGAATGACGTGTTGTACAAAAAACACTGTCTCAAAATCAAATCCACGACATCTCAAAACATTTTTTAAATACATCGAATATTTAATATGTATTTGAGAAATCATGAAAGAGGTTTTAAGTACAGGTGAACGGTCACACGTTCTCAAATTAGCTTTAAAGCCTCCATATTATGAAAAAATCGAGAACACACATTGAAAGCTCCATCAAATTTACAACAATATTACTCACCTTGCCACGATAAAATATCCGAACATTTTTTGCGGATACAACAATACCTACCAAACATTTTTATATCCATCGAAAATTTAAAATAACTCGAAACTACACAAAAATTATGAGTACAATATTAATTTCAACAACGGCTAGAACATTATTTCTCAAATTACAAAAGTTTTTGTGACGACAGCAGCGTTATTGTCCTGTGGTAACGTTATTTAAAACCGTTTGTGAACACGTTACGGTATAACGGTTGTTCAGTGATCGCCTTTCTCTAGCTCGGTAAGCTCGTGAGCCGACGCTGCCTCGCGGTCATTCTGCGCCGTGCGAGACTTCTCAATATCGCCCTGGGACAGGGAGGCCACTATGATGGCGCCGAGAGCGTCGCAGACCACATTGATAGTTGTGCGGAATCGATCCCTGAAATTATTTAGGAATTTTACAATTAATAGATGATCCATTCACACAGACATACACAAAGTAACGCGCTTGCGCTAATAGAAACGATACAAAATGTATAGCAATGACATAAATCAGTCACGTGACACATGTCATTCCCGTACATTTTGTATCGTTTCTATTACCAAAGCGTGAGGATAATGTTACTTTGTCTACAGGCCCTGATAGAAGCCGGTTACTGTAGACGCTTAACACCAGGGATATTCCTCTCACATTGCTGATCCCGTGGCTGTTTTGTAAGAAATCGCATTGCCCGCATTGCAACATTAGAGCATATAAAAATATAAGGACACTTGGAATAATACATTTTTGCTCGTAGGTTGTTTTTTGAGGTTACATTGCAATCAATGGTTCTATGGGAGGCGGACGGTTTAGTAATACGTACAGCAGCCAGTCGACGGCGAGGATGATGGAGACGTCTTCAGCGGGCAGGTTGACGGTGTCCAGCACCATCACCATGGTGACCAGCCCCGCCTGCGGGATGCCTGCCGCGCCGATACTTGCCGCCGTTGCCGTCACACTACACGTATATCATATTATAATTATTATTAATCGGGCCGCAGCTTGTGTAGTTAACTTACGTACAGTACGTGACGTCATTTAAGAAAAAAGTGAAAAATGAGTGTTATAACACGTCTGCCCTTCGCGGACCCTTCTTGGATGGCGTGAGCTTACGTCATCTTGTAAGTTCTTAAAATCTAAAGACGCAAAGATATGGAAAGGGAAAATTCGAGACATGACATAGTGTCTCGAGTAGCTCTAATGAGAAAGCTTTGCGCGGTTTACGGTTTCGAATCCCACCTACATATTGTCCAAAAGATTAGTAGCAAGGTTTTGATACTTAAATTTAAACCCCAAAAAACGTAAACGATATTACGAAGCGAAATCGATTACGATTCTTAATCGGTACGGCATAGGGCATCAGTACCCCAGTAATCACGAGTTTGCCACCGTTTTCCTAATCTACACTCGCTAGCGTCTGTGTCAATATTTGTATGACATATTTTAGTTCTTCGCGTCACCGCTTGGAGGCGCTGTACAATTTCTCATACAAATATTTGGCGGAGATGCTAGCGGAGATAACTAGGGTACTGTTATTGGCTCCGTCTCGCTACTAGTCGTTGGACAAGACATGAGTTCATATTTATTACCTGACAGCAACAATCTTTCCGAAAGACATTTCGACTCTTCTAAGCTGTGCTATGAAGATGGCGGCGACTGCTTCGTAGAGTGCCGTCCCGTCCATGTTGATGGTGGCGCCGATGGGGATCACGAACCGCGTGATGCGAGGGTCCAGGCCCATCTCGTCACAACACCCTATCGTTATCGGCATTGTTGCTGAGCTGGGGGTCAGAAGATCATTTTAAAATCAGGCTTGGTTTGTAAGCAAACATTATACCTATTATAACACAGGTTACTTCTATTTTTACATTGCTACAAAAAATACTCTGAATGCAATTGGGTACTGGCAGGAATTTCTTGGAATTACCGAGACTAGGTACTTATTTTTTTTACAAGTCGTCTCATTTGAATAAAAACAGTATTGCTATGGATTACCCTTTTAAATAAATGTTTTCCGATTTTCAGACCTACCCGATCAACATACAAAATTCATTCGAATCGGTCCAGCCGTTTCGTAGGAGTTTGGTAACAAACAACGCAACACGAGAATTTTGTATTTTTTTAATGATATTGATTGGATTAATTAAACATAAATCATATTAGACATATTAGTTCTTTAA
Organism: Watsonalla cultraria; assembly: GCA_964035505.1. Taxonomy (NCBI): domain Eukaryota; kingdom Metazoa; phylum Arthropoda; class Insecta; order Lepidoptera; family Drepanidae; genus Watsonalla; species Watsonalla cultraria. The sequence goes on from OZ037728.1 coordinate 8,078,086, forward strand.
AATTTAATAACCAGAAACGAAGTTCAAACCCGACTTCAGTGACAGAGAGATCATGTTTACAATTAACAACAAATATCATAGAATCTCACCTGGAGGCAGTACCAAAAGCAGTGGCCATGACTTGTCCCATCTTGGCGATGTATCGGCAGGGCAGCTTCTTGGTAGCCAATATGAACAGGATACTCAATGTCCCGAACCCGTGGAGGAACAGTCCAAGTAGCACAGTCATGAAGTAAAGCCCCAGTCTGCCGACCAAGTCCGCGAACGAATCTATCTCCATAATCTTCGCAGTCACCAGGAAGAACACACCGAGAGGTGATAGCCTGAAAAGAGAGAAAATTCTGGTTAGCGCCATCTTTCGGGTTTTGTGTTAATTAAGTTGAGGGTCGGCGAGAACATTCATTTCATGAATAAGTAAGCATTTGTTTCGCTAACTTGTGGGAGAAATTTGAAAGAGGCAAACGCAAAAGTTCGTTTGTATTATACTCCCGATGAAAACGCCTAAAGATGATCTTTTAGGAATTTTACTACAAAAGATAGATTATATCATTAGAAGACTTGAATCAATATAATATGACTTTCTAAGCGAACGTGCTTAAGAGACGGAGATTTAAGATGAAACTGCCCACCAAAACATGATAAAACTTGGAATAAAATTTCCAATAATACAATTAGTTACAAAATACGCGCACTTCATATTTATCCAGTAAGACTGTGCTTGAGAAGCAAAAATATGTTTTTCATCCCACCATCTCGGAAAGAGTATTTTTAATCTTCAATATCTGAGTGGAAAAGCCGTTTTTATTCTCTAGAGGATAAAGTAAATTGAATTTAGAACATCGTGTGCACTAAGTTTGTGAATTAAAAAAAACATTAAACCTATTTACTGCTACCTCTATGGTGCCGAATATAGCATACAACTTTTTTTTTATTTGTTAAAAACTCAGACTCGGAACCTTCTTGGTGTTCTTTTTTCAATTTGCTTTTTTTGCATTTAGTCATTTCCTCGCTGAGGTGGAATGAAAAGTTACGTGTTGCACTCGAGTGCAAAGATTTTTCACCTCGTGCTCTTTTGATTCCCTCGCTAACGCTCAGGATTCTAATTTTGAATTAATTAAATTTTAGAATCCTTCGCTTGCAAGGTCATCAAAATTAAACACGCGGTTAAAAAGCAACTTTGCACTCTTGTATAACAAATAACTATTATCATTCTTTCATTTATTTAATGGCGACGAAAGTCAAGTCAGTTAAGTACCTATTCCGCCAATGTCAAGTGGTTGTTCAGAAAAATAATCTTGCAAATGATTAAAAATATATGTATAGATGAAATTTACCAATTTAATTATTTCTCATGGTGATTCTACCGAAATTGATATGATGAAGTAAATGATGATGGTATATCTACCAAATGACCCAGCCGGTAATGATCATCATGGCCTCAGAGAGTGCGTGGAAGAAGTTCTGCAGCGGGCGGCTCTTCTCGCCCATCTTCCCCAGAGTGATGCCCAGCACAATGCTGAAGGCCACGAGCCCAAGGACGTTACTGCCGTTCTGGTAATCACCATCTATCTTGTACGTATCCAGGTGGCCTAGCACATTAAAAAAAACACTTGTTTACTGGCTGGTTGGAATTAAAAACAAAATTGTACTGGCTGAATGACAGCTGTTCAAATCTTATTGAACAGCTGTCATTATTTATTCTTATATATTTATTTCAAAAATCGAATCAATTAATATGCAATCAAGTGAAACTCTTTTATCTGTAAATTAATATTAAAAAAAAGCGTTCCTTTAAAATTATTGAATAGTCTACGGTATCGACGCATACTTATCAACAAACATATTACTTACGACTTACCTTTTGCCATTCTAGCATCAGTCGGATCGAAGACTAGTCGGGTTCTATAAGAAGCGATGGTGGCCTGCACAAGATTCTCAGGGAACACATTCCTGAAACAAAATATATTCTACGTTCAATACGTAATTTTCATAATATTATGAACATGATTCCATTTAGTTCGTAAATTAAATCTTTAAACTTTATAAGGGTTTTCGCTAATACTTAGAGAGTGTTTCAAACGTGAGATTATTGAATGCACAACATTTTATATGTACGGAATTGCGTTCAACAATAAAGCTACTCAACAGTGGGACAGGATCCCTGCTTAATATTATAAATGCGAAAGTAACTCTGTCTGTCTGTTACGCTTTCCCGCTTAAACCTCTCGACTGATTTTGATGAAATTTGGCACAGACAATCTTTAGACCCTGAGAAAGGACATAGGCTACCTTTTATTAAAAATATTAATGTTCCGCGACAATAAGGATGAAACTAAATCTACGCGGGTGAAACCGCGGGGCACAGCTAGTTCATTATAAATTAGATAAATAAGTAATTTGTCTGCAAACTAAATTATTAAAACATGGTTTCAAAAATATAATAAACAAGATTTCAATCGACAAAATTGAGGTAAGTATGTATTTCTTATATTATATTTAAACAACTAGCTGTGCCCCGCGGTTTCATCCGCGTAGATTTAATTTCATGATTCATGTCGCGGAACCCTAATATTTTTAATAAATAAAAGTAGCCTAGGTTACTCCTTGAAACATCAGCTACCTGCCATTGAAAGCCCCGTTAGGTCCAGCCGTTTCAGTGATTACCCGGAACAAATAGACAGACAGACGGATAGACAGAGAAAAAAATTAAAACTTGGTTTTTCGGTGTCAGTAGCGTGTACACTTTTATTTATCTGTATAGATGTATAGATAGATTACAATAATGAGTTATGCATCGTTAAAATTTAATGCAGGAACCAATAAAGGGCGTTATAGCAGAGACGTGTTACAAACTTCTTAACTTGCACGTTTAATTTTACTATCGGAAAATGGAAAGTCAAAGCTAAGAAGTCCTTAATACACTCTGCTTAAACAAAAGATGGTAGACCCCCAGTTTAAGTCCCGTGTCGATGAAGGTAACGATACCATACAATTCAATTTAGTAATCAAATGCTGGGCGAATCAAAACGATATTACAAGCTCCCTCACAGTCACGTGTCGAAGTAAGTCACCTGACGTCCTCTGCACTCACTGTTTTATTTGATTGATCTTTCAACTAGGGATGGCGACTTGCTTCTTCTATAATTCAAATAAAATGTATTTATCAAATTTTATTTGACTTGACTTCCTGATGGGTCCAGAGGACGCAATCGCTAAACGCCTGGGTTCGATCGGGTAAAGTGTTATTGGGTTCTTCCATCTGTAATTTCCCAGTACCAGCCCTACACAGTAGAATCTGGATTAGTTCACGGTTAATGACAATAGGCTTGTTCCGTATTACTCGTAGGTACATGATGTACCTACCTCTGCCTATCCCTGAAGGGAATACAAGCGTGAGCATATGTATGTCACAGATAAGTTGCACTAGACCTATCATTTGACAGTGCACCGTCCCAGTGTCACAATGTAACGTGATATCATTAATCATCAGCGACAACCCTAATAATGCGTATGTAGGGCGCTGTATAAATAACGGCTGATGAAGAGTGACGAGGGAACCGCCGCCCGTACCACTTCACTTCGACACCGACGTGCGATTGTCAATTACTCGCATTATCTTGCATTTTACATATACATTGCGCGGTTGCTTCGTGAACTTTTTCTCTCTCACCTTTGAGGCGAGCGGTGGAAATGTTGAGACTGTTTGATAAATAGCTCGTATGATAGTGCAGATGCATCACAAACTCATAAATGAAAGGTACTTGTGTATGTGAACTTTGTTTGGCTTAAGATATAGAAACAGCCCAGAATCTAGTTTAGTTAGGTTCGTAATAGTTTATGTTGGCATTTAGTGTAGGTGAAAGGTGGGTGTTTTAACTTACAACTATGGATACGCTGGTGAAAATATAGGGCAATTAAGGCTATTAAGGCATTTTAGCCGCAGATTTTCGGCACAGAGCTTCGGCTGGTGATTATTAATATTTAAAAACAAAAAGTGCCTTAACTTTATTAAATTTACTGTCGTTATTATTACCTACTATTTTTTTTATAGTAAAGTGTAGTGGTTAGAAGTTAAAGGTTCGATACTTATCTATACATCTATATCTATATCTATACAGATAAATAAAATTGAAGTGTCTGTTTGTAATTCCAAAATAACAGCTTTTCACTAAATGTATATGAAAATATACACAATACTAACACTAAAAAAAGTTTTAAAATTTTTCTTTGTCTGTCTGTATGTCTGTCTGTCTGTCTGTCTGTTTGTTCCGGGTAATCTCTGAAACGGCTCGACGGATTTTAACGGGACTTTCACTGGTAGGTAGCTGATGTTTCAAGGAGTAACTTAGGCTACTTTTATTTATTAAAAATATTAGGGTTCCGTGACAATAAGGAAGAAACTAAATCTACGCGGGTGAAACCGCGGGGCACAGCTAGTTGGATAGTATGTAAAATGAAATTGTAAAAACTACAATGCCTTAATTTTTTATAATATCGACGACGAAAAATTAAAAAAATTGTAAGGGTTTTTTTTTTTTTTAAAAGCCACCATGCTGTGTGCCAAAAATGCACGCCCTTAAAAGTCTCGACCCTGTAATATTTACAGAATTAGGTAAAAAAGCTGGGTTCGGCATACGGAAATAACATTTATACTGACTTGTATCTAACTTTATATAAAATATTTCAAATGCAAATTGCAATACACATAGATAAGTAATGCAAATAGAGTCTCGTCTGTCATCGAGGGATGATGAATTGGAGATGGATAAAATTGCAACTAATTGCAACAATTACATGCACCATATAAATTCCTAACACTTTGCGAGCTCCGAGACTAATTTAAGGATGGCAAATTATAACAAGAATAAGTATCGAATGTGTTAAAATAAAACAAACAACCTGTATAGGTGTCGCAATTTAATAGAACCCTATTGTTACTGTTATAAGATCGCTGAGCTGATCCTTGATTCGGGCGGTACATGGAAAAACTTCTTCAAGTTTATTTTGTGCTGCTGGATATGTTACAATGATTCACTTGTTAATATTACTTCTAATAAATAAATAATAAATAGGGAAAAAATCACACCTAATAATATTGATTACTTAAATAAAGGATAAGGTAAAATAAAATTAACACAATAATACTTTGTTTGTGGTTTCAAAGAATTCGCAGCCTGAGGTATTTAAGGCAAAGTTAGCATATTGAAAGAACTTATGCGAAAAACTGATATGATTGTCACTATTAGGAGTTATCCCTGAGAATTAGCAACAATTTGTAAAAAAAAATAATCAAATTCAGAACCTCCTCTTTTTGTTAAATCGGTTAAAAAAGGCGAAAACCTTTTATAACATGTAATTTACATTAATTACAACAATTCATAAATAAAAAATATTATATAGGTACTAGCTATGCCCCGCAGTTTCACCCGCGTAGTTTTAATTTCATGGCTGGTGTTATTTCGCAGAACCCTATTTTTTTTTAATACCAATGCCTAGTACCCATATAGTAATTCTGTAATAGATAGCGCTATTTAAAAATATCCAACAAAATATTTTTGTTTTTTTTATTGACTCTTACCTAACTAAGTCCAGCAAGGTATCAGATGTGAGGGTATCCTTAATGGGCACCTTGGTCGCGTTCGGCTGCTGGTAGGCCTCCGGGTCCTTCCCTGGCTTGATGGTGGTGACCAGAGCTATCCCCAATATCACCGCGCAGATAGTCGTCGTCATGTAGTAGATGATCGCGCGAAGACCCACCCTGGAAGGGAATAAGGGTTATATTTCTTTTGCAATT